>CM046300.1:3862500-5207500 GCA_025267735.1 Mactra quadrangularis | reverse complement strand
TTTGAATAAAACCCTGTTTTACAATAAACCGATTTACCTTTACCCATGAAAAAAGAGAAGTCATCTGGGAAAATTTCAAAATTAGATTGTTAGTGAAACAACTTACAAATCGAACTAAGTTGTATGAATAAGCCTGGATTATAGTCATATTTCTTGTAGTATGTATGATCGGTATTTCTCAAAAGTTTAATAGTCCTGGAAGTTTTAAGAGATCAGTGTTAACAGTACAGTCTTAGTCAGATTGTGTCATCTTGTGATGTATCATGTCAATGGACATACATGTACCACGAAGGTCTGGATTAAGTGCAGATTGAGCCCATGAAAGACAATACTTCTCTACAAAATGGTTGATATTGTCTTTAGACCACTTAGGGCAACTGGGTGACTCACTGAGTCAGTAAATTTCAAAATATGGCTTCAAAAATTGTTTACAACAGTTAATATCTATGTCTAAAGGGCATGTAACACTATGTAATCAAGTCTAAAAGACAAAGGCCAAAATGATAAATAATCTACAATAATAATTATTTGCAGCCTAGCCTTTGTTACACAGGCAAACCAGCTAGACTGGTGACTGTTTTAGACTGAGGGTACATGTACTAATCGGAACTCCTCGGCCATTCACTAGGAATAACCTCGGACATATCTAGACTCCATTTTGGAACTACCTTTTCGACAAATGCCCAAACAAAATATTATAACCGGTGTTGAAGTAAACACATCCATGATCGTTTAAGCGGTGATAAATGGCTCGTTTTTTACCATTAATATGAAGTGCAGGATTCAATGATATCTACTGACCAAAATATGGTCACATGTATAGCATTATGCCTCAGTCCCATAAAATCGTTGCTTGTTACGGACCCGTACGTGTAGACAGTCGTAGGCCGTAGGAAGCCTTGCGTTTCAATGTTACGGTTCGCACATGGCACAAAACAACACACACGTACAGAACCGTAGCTGGAAGATATGCATGTTTAATGCATACTTGGCCACTATTTTGTTCACGATTTGACTCTGAAACTGATACGTGTATCCTGGGCTCATCTCACGGACCCTGGTAAAAACGTAACAGTCCGTACTGGTACGCAAGAGTTCGTACGGGTCCTTGCGGAGTTTGATCGCACAGCGCCCGTACGGTGCCCTCACGGCTATTTTCATGTTTATGGGACTGTAGCTTTAGCAAAAACACATGTTCCGGCTCAATGATAGAAAGAGGTGTCAATATCTGCGGAATATTAATTCATAGTATGTAGTGTTTTTGACTAATTAAATCAAAATACGTGTGTCCATAAACCCAGGTGTGAGTGTAGATCTTATGATTCATGTACGTTGAAGAATACTATAGACAGCAAGTACTGTTTAATCCTCAGACAAAATATTTAAGTGTTACATGCTATAGATCTCAAGTGCTGACTTAGAACTATCAAGGGTCTAGTTTTGATATGCGCTCTTGATTTTTTATACTTTGTTCATATCAGACAAAGCATGTTTATGAATCATTTGACCAAATAACAAATCAAAAGTACAAGTACGAATTGATGTTATGTGCTTTGTACGAAAAATCTTAGGAGGAGCCAAAAGAGGTTTTTATTATTTCGAAATGGAATTTAGGTCGTTTGTAGATACTAAGTATGTAATGTCCAAAGGACATAGAACCATATTGGGTTGAACCAGCACACACAACGATCTTTGTTACAGAAGGCCACGTTCTATTAAACTCTACTTCCATTTATCTTTTCATGTAATTTTCTAAAAATAAAATCAGCGGAGTTATGGAAGTACCACTGACAGTTGAATAAAATACAATATAATCAATGTTACACCCGCTTACTAACTAGCCAAGTTCGTGTCTATTCATAGTTATACAATACTGAGTATCCCAAGCCCAACTTTCTTGTCTCTAACTACCACCTATCAGGTATTTTAGTTGATTTCTTCAAATACATCACCATGGCCAAAGTGTACTTTATGCACTCAGTGATATAATGTTACTTCACATATGCATCACTTACTTACAAATATATAATGACTCATGACTGGTCTGGGGGAATTACGTAGATTTAACTGAAAACACTACTTGTTGTTGATTCTCTCCCGAAATAATGTCGGTCAAGGAGGATTGATATAAAGTCAGTTAGTTATGTTTTAGAACCACACTACTGCGCAATAAGATTCAACAATATTGTTTATACTTATTGTTCAATTTTATTCACTTGTCACTAGGGCATTCATTAACCCCGCTGATTTAAATACTCACTAGAGTACATCTGTACTCACTATCGATGAAGAAGTTATCCGTATTTAAGTACGGGAATCATCAAACAAATGACTAGTATTTAAATATACGATTGTGTATCGATATACATACATGTATGAATATATATTAGTAGCCAGATGACCGGTGTTAATAGCTGTAAAGTCAGTGTACATTATATCAGAATGAAACTTATTATTCTTATCATTTACCACATTTCTATAGCACTTTTTTCATATATCAGTACGCTCAAAAGTGCTTTACATAAAAGAATATACAATAAAACATGAAAATACTGATAAAATGACAAGCAATATATAAAACAACATAAAATACATTACTAATCAAGTGATCTGAAGAGTATAACTAAAATGAACTACACAAATAGCATAAAATACTTGTACATATCAACAGTCATTTATCACTGGCTATATATTTGTAAAAATAGATGAGTTTTTAAAGATTTTTTAAAAGATGCAAGCGTGGCAGCTGCTCTAATTCCAGACGGAAGTGAGCTTCCACAATTTTGGAGCAACAGTCAAAAAACTACGATCACCATACTTAACAGAACGACTTCTTGGGGGTACAAGTGTAATATCATTTAATTTAGATCGAAGTTCACGCTGAGGTTCGTAAACCTCTAACATTGATGTGATGTAAGCTAGTGACTTTCTATGAAGGGCTTTATCAGTCTGAGTCAATATTTTAAAATCTATTCTATATTGAACAGTTATCCAATGTAATTCTTTAAGAACTGGGGTAATATGACTCCTCCTTGATGTACTTGCAATTATGCGAGCTGATTTGTACAATTGCAAATGCAATTATTAGTACATTTTTTTTTAATTTTACTGTAATAAAAATCATAATTTATATTCATGAAATATTCTATACATAAATTGCTTTAAGTGAACATAAATTCTAATTGTATTGGTAAATTTCATTTCAATGTCAGAGTGGCATATAATTAACCCCGCTGATTTAAACCCCCTCTACATTACTTCTTAACCATGCTTATTCAAATACTCAATTATCGATAATAAGTACAGAATACTGCAGTGAGTATTTAAATCAGCGATGTTCATGAATACGCCACTGACAGTTGAAGAAAAATTCTTCAATACTGAGATATCAAATGTGAATTCGCTTCCCATTTAACTTTAATAAATAAAATGTACTTTCGCATTTTCGCTGTTTTTTTATTAATTGAAGCATAGAACTTGCAATACATAATCAAATTTTCATTCTAATTGGCATACTTTCTCTAGTTTAGAGAAATTAGTGTTAAGATACTTTAAAAACATGGAAAAAAGTTTTATACATAGACGGTATACATGTATAATAGTGTCTTTGATAGATCTGCACTGGACTTGGTCGTACAAGCTTTATGTTTTGAGCATCGTTTAGACATCACTCGAAGACAAGACTGGTCTTACCAGACAAGTTTTGCAGCTATTATTTATATTTTCGTCATTTTATTTCCCCCATAGCCTTTCCAATTGCCAGTGTATAAAAGATAAACGTATACATTAGCTATTGATTGACCACCTCACATGATGTCAGTTAAGGTTTGATTGAATTAAAGGTTAAACATTCAGTTTTCCTATGAACCATGATATGACCTCTACGAACATAGTGATGGTTTTATTGAGTCGTTAATTGATTCCATGATAAATACTGGGTCTGATTATCTCCGAGCAATGTACGGTGAGTATGAATTAAAATTTTAGTTGCTGGAATCAACTTTGAAAAACTCCAGACATTAAAATCTTAAACATGTATCCTTCAGAATCCGTTTCCTTTCACATTTAGTTTAAATTGTGCCAGAAATTATAAGCTAAATATTTTATTCTTAGTACACTTTATAGATGCATTAAATATACTAGATACTTGTAAAGTTGAGTAATACATCTTGAGACAATTAGTAATTATATTCATAGGTGGGTCTAGTGGGGACTCAGGGGGGTCTGGACCCCCCATAAAATTTCCTAAATATACCAACCCATGAGTGTATTTCTTAAACTGTAAACCATTCTTAAGTAGCATAAAGCAATTTTTCTTGGGTTCGCTTTGCTCGCTCGTCTTTGTGTTTAACATAGATCTATAGTGATGTAGTTTTTATTATAAATATGCTTCGTTATGTACAATGTGAATGTGGTTCGAAAGTCTGGACCCTCTCCTCTCTAGCAAAAATCCTGGATTTGCCTCTGATATTTAAATTAGAGATATATTGAGCGCTTCATCTTTGTGCTCATAAAAATTTGATTCAAAGTACGTGTCACAGATGTCGTATAAGAGTCAAGCGATGCTTAAAACATGCTTAAGATACAATTAAAACACAATTAAGTGAAATAAGTATGCTGCCCAATGGACTATTATACTATATTATATTAAGTTTGTCTGCTTAGCAACATTCTAAAGTTCAAGAAAAACCATGCACAGTGTTCGTGCAAAGTTCGTGGGCAAAATCCTGTTTTAATCAACCGATTCGTATTTACTCATGAAAAACAGAAATAATAAGTCACCTAAACTAATTCCATTATCAGCATTAAATAGTCCATCCGTAAATTATTCAAACTATGTTACATGAATAAGTTTTGATTAAAATAAAATTACTAGCGATATGCATGTCCGAGTTTTTTTCTTCCAAATGTTCTAATCGTCCAAGAACTTTCGGAAAGCATTGGTGTTGCATGAAGAATGAATTCTGGCAAAGTGAAATTTGAGTATAACTCATTGGCAGGCCTTGTGCTATTCATAGGATAAAGGTTGGGACAGAGATCTTAATCTCTCTAGAGACAGTAAAAAGGCCAGTTGATCGCCGTGATATGACTGGCAATTTTTCTAAATGTGGCACAAAGTATCATACATTACGTTAAACCAGACGAAGACAGTCGCAAACCCGGTTGAAAATAGCGACGCCAACACTCCAGCAGAGGGAGAAAGTTCTTTCAAAGAAATGTGTCTTTTTTGAGTGTGAAGTTGAAGTTCAAGCCATGCACATAATGCACCCATATGATCCGTATGGACCAAGGTGAACACATAGATGCCTAACAGAAAACAATCCATACATGCATTTCTATCCGCAAAAGCTTTCCTTTCGTGACAAACTAGCAGCACCTAGTATCAGGCATCACAGTGCATGGTAGAAACTTGATGTGAATTCAGTCAAGTAAATCAACATTGTTATCAGTAAGAACTCACCTCGCTTCATGGTTCCTGCTAATGAAATTAACGAGACTGATATTTATATACCAGTAGTTTTACCCTGCTTCATCGATTAACACGTGCATCTTGACCATGTGGTAAACACGTGGAAGCAATTCCACCTGTTTTTTCTCGTGCAGACCAAAGCATCTTGGAATAATTTCTACGTATGAACGGTATGATTGACAGCGACTTAAACGATATAAACATCTTTACTGAGAGTTTTGACCGATGAATATATCAGGAAAAGTTCATTTATTATTTTTAATAGATATATCAATCAGGGTAATGAACGTACAATGTATATTCTGTGCATACTGTTGAGACATGACACGTGTATAAACTATAGATAGTCTGGCAATGAATAATGAGTAGATAGCATGGTGATTAGTGATAATGATTTGTTGTTTTAGGATTCAGGAATGTTGAACGTTCATGTATCAATAATACAATGTAGACATACAATAGTTAGCAAGCAATTTGATATTTTATTGTGTTTATCGCCGCGTCTTAACAAATTATGGTCATTTTACGGCGGCCAACTCACCTAACATAGCTTTCCTGGATTTGTGTCAATAATCAGTACCCACCTACCCATCCTTTGGGTTGACAACTTTTATATATACCGTATTAATGTAGGAAAATCGACATTATTGTCGTAATTTTATGGAAGGGTATAACTAGATAGTGTTAGGCTAGAACATGCAACCGCTTGGAACACTACATTCAAAATCTTGCGCATAGACTATTGTACCACAGAACCGAGTTTGTAACCTAATTATCAAATTCATACTCATGTATCTTGTTGTATCTTCTCACAGATCAGATCTGTTCACGGTAATCATTTGAACATAAAATAATTGACATAATGTACAAATGAAGTGCCAGTATATACACGAAAACATATTCAGAACAAATAACATTCGTGATTGCCATTTGCGTCATTTTTGGAAATAATTTCATGTGTATACAATTAAAAAAGGAATCAACAATCAAAACTCAATGGATTTGTTTCTAGCACTGCGATATCACACTCGATATTTTCTAATGCATTTGAAAGCATAGCTCATTTCTATTAATATTTTGCTATACTTGAACAAAAATGTTATTTATATTGAAATAATTTATATAAGTGCATACTAGTTTAATTATTTGTTATTTAAAGCAAAATGGAACAGGAGGCATTTTGAAACGAAAACCATGTATGTCGAGTGTAAAACTATTCTGGACATTATGGTGCATGTATAAATGCTAGAAGATCGTTGCTAGATTTCCGTTGTTTAGTTTTTCATACATTTAAAACCTGCTTACATTGTGGATATCTTCAATTACCATTGAGTAATCAACCTCTTTGTCTAACTAACAGATGCACAACGTTTAAAAGATAATAAATGCTAACAAAAATATCATAATGTTACATTTCCCGACACGTGATTAGATTTTAAACAGAAATTCAGCGTTTAAAATGCTTTTCAGTCATCGAGACTTAACCATCCGTGTAACTAGACGCTTGATTTTTGTTGTTTTAATTTCCGGTAAGGTTAAAACCGCTTATAAGCCGTACCTCCCTGATATTTGCCAGATGTCTGACCAGAAGTGAAGCTTTTATGATTGAAATTGATTCTTTCTGGTAATTAACAATGTACATTAACGATGATCGATTAAATTATTTCGGTTCAATTATTGTACTCAGTAAACTTTGGCCATTTTTTACAAGATGCGAACACTCTTGAGGTGTAAAAGCGAACATAAATTAGAAGGCATTACATGTGATTGGTATATGAAACTTCATATGCTTGCAAGAGATCATGCAGGTTGAAGTAAATAGACTTGCATTATAAGAGCATTTAGTGACCACAAATTACGATCGTTTAAGTTCGTCAGAGTTCAGATATAAGCTGAAATTTAGTAACCTTAAGTTATAACTGCACATGTTCACGTTTGCATACATGCTAAGTTGTATATGATTGCAAGTTGGTTTCACATCATGATGACTAGATAAAAATGCTAAAATAACAGCCATTTTGTACGCAAACGTTTCACTGTCGTTTAGTTGTTTTCTATTGCAACAATTCAATTTGCAATCAATTACTTGCACACAATATTTATGATATGTCCCTAAAAGTCACACCATTGGCTTATCACATTAATATTGCGACAGCTGATCTAGTTTTTCATTATCGAATATACATTAATTTATAAAATATTTGTAAATTGTGGATTAGAACTGTTCAGATGAGTTAAGTTCCAGAAATAATACGAAAAGTTTTTATCCGATCTGTTTTTTATCAATCTTCCACAGGCTGTTATTGATGCCAAAATATTTGAAAACCGAAGTTAATTTTGTAGTACATGGCGCCTAACTTCCGGTTAAATCCGCGCATGCGTAAAACAACGTTGAGTTACTTGGTGTGTATAGACTGTAGTTGTTTTATTTTTTTTAAATCTTTTTTTCTAATTAAACAGCAGTCACGGATGTTATAATTTTAGATCAGTTCATGATATTATCAGCAAGGATTAAAACTCCCAGACGATAATGATGTAGATTTGACTTCCGGTACCGAATTCACGATTCTATTAAACATGAAGTTAAAATTTATTAATTCGTGTTAATCCCGTTGTTTTTACAACGTGTGAATCACGAGACTTCATGTTTTATAAAACTTAATTAAAACGTTTGTAAAAAATATCACTATTTGCAAAAGTGAGTCATTACACGAAACAAAGAAAAGCCGGTCTGCAATATAATGAATAACAACGTGATTTTGTTTCTCAACTGTGCCTTGTGAATAATTATATTGCTAGTTAAAGATATAACAGTTTATCTTTTGAGCAAATTTAATATTGTTATTTGGGCAACTTAATTACTTCAATAAGATTTTGTTTTTAAATCGAAATATTTTGCATAAAAGTCAGACTTACACCACTATACTGCAGATAGCTTCCATTGATATGTGGCGGAGTTTTGTCATAAATTTATATATAGGGTCATTCTCCATTCTATCACTGATTCTTAACCAGTCGCCGTCACTGACGGAGGTATGTGGTTAGTTATTGGTTAACTACTAAATTCAGGGATTTAGCCTTTCTAGGAACGATGAGTAGGTTGACTGACCGCCGTTATATGACCTGGAAATGTGTTGCTACGTCCGGTTAAACCCAACAAAAATTGATATGTGACTTCGAATGAGATGTGGCGGACTAGCAGTTATTGAAGATGATTGTCATGGAGAAGTGGTTGTAATTTATAGGTGGCTGATATTGAGAGGTGGATAGAACATTTATTGAGGGATATATGTTATTGAGGGATGATTTTTATTGTATTGAGATATTGTTGATATTGAGAAGTGACTTTTAATGCAGGTTTTACTGTATGTACTCTAGTACATGTACATGTATAAGAATAAGGCCACCTGTATGTAACCATACATTAACACTTTTATAAGAGCTTTTTTTCACATTCAGTGATTCTAATATACCATGTATAAGTGAAGTCAATGTGTGGGATCAACATCTGTTAATGTAATATAGAACGTAACCCTAGTCTTTTATAACCAGCTCGATTCCATGAAACCATTTTTATAGCAGGGAGATAAATTTGTAATGCTTGTTTCTCAGACTAGGTTAAAATATACTTAATAAAAACTTATTTTAATGTGCATTAAAACATTCATTATTCAATTTTGTTTACTTCTTTTAAATGTAAAATGTTCACAGTTTAGAGATAATCTCGACACAGAGAGGTTAGCAATACACTTATTCAAGAGTATACACAAAGTGAGGGATGTTTAAATTTTATAACTTGACCACACTAATCCAGACATTGCCTGATTTCTTTTCAAGCACTTGTCGGACCTATTATGTTTACTGTACAGCACAAAATTATAAATCAGCATGACTACATAAAAATTAGCAATTTACACGAGCCCTAATTTATTTTTACTGGTCCCAGGCTACGGGCAAGTAGGCTAGGACGATGGCAGCGTTAAGCCGCACAGTTATTCATTATGGTGGTTTCGGAACAGTTCAACCGTTTTTTTTGGTATCTAGACAATTGCAGTAAACATGTTTCAAATGATACCTAAGTTACCAAAGATGTTTCATGGTTTTGTCAACTAGACTCTGCATGCTCAGAAATTCCATAAATAAACTCATTTTACTTAAAAATTGAAATGCTATTAAAATAATACACCCTGAGTATTTATACTTGTTCAACAAAACAATTTATTAAGATCTTTGTTAGTAAGGGTTTTATGTTGTTCCCTGTTTTATCAGACATTGTTCTACAGCGTTCAAGGACGGCATGGCAAAGCCTGTTAAAGTAATCATGGAATTATGGTAAAATGATTAAATATGATCCTATTTCTTTATAAACCATTTTACCATGTATACTACGACAGCTGTGTTTTAATGTTTCACATAATTAAAACTATACAAAATACTCTGATAATTTGGTTGAATATTTTTGTTAAAAACATTAAGTTTTCAAGTTCTATGTACAAGTACTTTGTCTTTGTCAAATTATCTCTCATTTTAGCTTTAAAGATTTCATTTCAAAGACAGCCTCGAAATAACTTACATGTCCCTTAGCATTCCGCTGCCATTATGTGAAATCCATTATACTTTTACTACAGTCTAACACGTCCTGTGTGACGTTTGACAGTTCCCACGATAACAGCGAGTAATTTGAATACATGAAGCACGAAGTTTATAAAATAACGCTTTTTTGTATGACCATTATGTACAAAGGGGCTTCGGCCTAATTTAAACCTCTTCAAATCAATGACAAAGTTCATATGAGAAGGACAACTGTTCAGTTAACTTTACTTACATTAGATTCGCCGTAACTTACGGTGGCTGATTTACGCCATGTCGTATTTTCGTTTCTTCGCCGCGAAGAAACAAAAAAGTGAAAATACGACGGCACGACAAATCCACAAAAACAACAAGAACAAACAAAAAAAACTAACCCAATTAACAACAAAACAAGCCATCTGTTGGCTTCTATGTTTGATCTTTGTTGATAGTTTTGTATTGTTAGAAACTTTCTCACGGACGCAAAAGCTTTCCAAAGCTTAAAGTATGCTTATAAGTGTTATTCATTTGTACGCCAGGGCGCATTTTTACAAATGGTATTTACCTACTGGCCCATATACTTGTACATGAATTTTGAATATAAAATATTTATCACATACATGCAACATATATGCACAACTTTATGATACAGTCATGCCTGAATTAGTGTTCACGTACATTAAGTGATATTCTGGCACACGCAATAATAGGGAAGTGAAACCAGTTACGAACTTAAAGTTTCACAAGAATTACGAATGTATTAAGATACTTTTTTCGCTTTCTTAAAACAGCTATTTTTGTGCGTCTCTTGTTTGGCAGTAAAACCAAGCTGGCTCAGTCAGCAGCTTGATTAGTCAGTCATGTCAGGGGTCACTGTCGCGTGGAACTTATGCCTAACTTAAACTTTGTATATAAAATACAAGTACTTTCTAGGATTATTCTCTTTCTGTTGTATCAAGTAGGTAGTTGTCAAAAATTAGCCAAAGATATACGTTTAGTATTAATAAAAAGCTTAAGTTCATAAATTCGATCTATGGCAAAGATCTAGGATCTTCACAAAAAAACAGTGAGTCAGTCTAATGCCTGACCGCTGTGATATGACTGACACAATGTTAGAAGTACGGTATAAAGCTTAAAAACAGGAGCAGCAGTCATGCGGTAGGACGCACTGCAAGAATCAAGAGGCACTGGGTCCGAATCCCACAAGCGACACTACTAACTTCCTTGAGCAAGAAACTTAACTACGGTTGCTTCACTCCACCCAGGTGTAAATGGATACCTGTGATGGTGGTATAATTCCGTTTCGCCAATCTGTTGGCTGCACAAATAGGCGGAATAAAAGACTCCCCAGGGAAAATGATAGATAGATACCAGTAGCCCATTGAACAGGGGTAATAGCTTTCAATTCGGTGTCAGTGCGTTAGACTATAAAATGTCATTACATTTTTGAAGCTCCCTGCACTAAACCAACCAAAGATAAACGTTCCCTGGCTGATGATCACAGAGTTTACTGTACAAGAACTCTACATGTATTAATTAATTTTCACATATAATATTTTATTAGTAAACATCAAATGATAATGATAAAAGTGTAGTTACTATTTTCACAGATAACTGTGATCTTTGAGTGTTTTTGGTCTCGTTAAAACATAATAAAAACTACATTAACACTTATAGTTTATTACTTGCAACAACTGTTTATAGCTGTAATGTTCTCACTGGTTCTCTGCTAGTATAAGAACACTGTAAGTAGGCCGACTTGGTAGAGTACGAGTACAGAGCGGTCAGGTCGCTTATAACCATAGGTGACTGTATCAGTATAATGTTACCCTGCCCATGCTTAAATATGCACAATGCAAGTAAGTACATATTAATGGTTTATTTTTACTGGGTTAAACTCCGTGCCAACACAATTTTAGGTTATTTCATGGCGTCCAGCGCACCTAACCTAGCTTTCCTGGAACCTTGACTATAACCAGTACTCGCCTACCCTTTCACAAGACCGAAAACTTCACCATGTGAATCAATGGATTAATGGAAAAAAATAGACGTTATTTTCAATTTTTCATGGAAGGGTATAACCTCCCCGGGTGTGAGTCGAACCCGTACCCCCCTCCGGACACTAGATTCGAAATCCCGCCGTTACAAACTATCCTACAGACCCGGGTTATAAGCGATGTTCCGTTTAAACGTCCTTGTAACTAAATCAACTTAGTCTTTAAATGGTAGCATTTTAATTACTAGCAAAAAAGTAATTGTATTATATTGTGTTATATTTTTGTGTTATTTCATGTTTCATGCAAATGCACGTTTACCGAGTTTACAGCTATTACCCAATCAGGCCACAGATATCTATCCATCATTCTGCCTTGGGTGTTTTACTCAACTCATTTGCAGCCGAAACTTAAAGAAACAGAATTATACCACCCTCGCAGGTACCCATTTACTTCCGGGTCGAGTAAAGCACTCGTAAGTAAATGTCCTCTTCCAGAAAATTTGCAGTGTCTCTCATTTGGAACGAGCACGGGACTTAAGAGTGCGTTCTATCGCTAGACTACAGTAGCAGGCTTACTTCTTATTGTTACAGCCACCTGTGAGTATGTAGGTATACTATGCAATAACAACTAGCTTTGATGTTCGTATGGGATTACAATGTCGCCATGTCTTAGTCACCATGTCTGAGTCTCTTTGTCCGCACACCATGTGTCAGTATCTAGTCGGGAATCACTGGTGAATTATCACGGATCATATAACAGAAATAATAAGAAATATTTCGACGAAAATAATCATAATTAAAAATCTTTGTTTTGTAATTCCATCACATGCAATCAAATTATACCACATAAACCGTGTTCTAGCCACTTTATTTAACTAACACTTTCCATGGAATGAGGTGAAAGTTACACTTACCTGGTACTGTAACAAAAGTGTTTTATATCATTTAATGAAAAAAACTTTTTTAATATATGATTTTTAAAAAAAATGTTATGTATTGAATTTCAAAGAGAAAGTAGATTGTAGCCGAGAGTAGAATTAAGTTAAAACAATATTTTTTTTTCTCTCGTCAAATATTCTTTGATTTGTTCAATGATATTTTTCACTATGAGAAATGTGAAACAGCCATCACTAACATAGACCGTGTTTCAGGTTCAATCATAGCTACACTCAATAAACATTGTCTGGAGGGTTTTAATTAAGTCATAAAATCCCTTTGAATGGTCATTCTATATACATTCAATATAAAGTCATAAAACTGGAAAATTCTCACTTTCAGTGTCCATATGTTTCTTTTGGTCAAATCTCAGATCCAGCGGGGAGGCAAATATGACCAGAACCCGTGGAAAATTTAAAATATGAAAAATTGTATCAAACTCGAAAATATAGATTAGTTCTTGCTAATTTATTTTATCTCGACTTTGAAACAAGTTCTAACAACTTAGTTTAATCACTTTCGAGTGCGCTTCCTGCTACCCCAGTACTGACCTAGTAGGATTAAGCTATTTGCTTTAGAAAACAAC
This sequence comes from Mactra quadrangularis, assembly GCA_025267735.1. Lineage (NCBI taxonomy): Eukaryota > Metazoa > Mollusca > Bivalvia > Venerida > Mactridae > Mactra > Mactra quadrangularis. Next base: position 5,193,943 of record CM046300.1, on the reverse strand, counting down.
TTGGTTAGTTTAAGATTGGTATCAAACTAACGCGGAGCTGACTATCCAATGATTACCTGTCCAACATCGTAACCACTTGACCAGACCGGGTTTTAGTCCGGATTCCCCTGGAAAAAAACTAGTCTGGATATACCCCTGGCATTCTATACATGAAAATTAATTTATACATATGATAAAGAGAACTAGTTAACTGGCCCTAATGTAAAACAAGGTTTTAAATACAAGTTTTAACCTTCTATTGTAATACAGTGATACGGTTCATGAACAATATTCATACTTTTCTTTGCAGGTCAAAGAAAATTGTAATTTACGTGATTTAAATGTGTGTTTTATGACCCATGAAGCAATAAAATAACAATAATAGTGTTATAAAATCATGCAAAAATGATTTATGTGTTTTGAATTGATTAGCTATTTAACATCCGTATAGAATTAATTAAAATGAGTCTGACACTTACTTTGAATACTGTAAATACTATATTAAGCTCCCTACCTCGAGTTCAAGATAGGTTCGTATACTGATTTCAATCGTACCCGCATTGCTGTTTGATTTTACGATTACCTTAATTGTGCGAACGGACCCTCATTAAATTCAAACAATATTGTTTTTGTATTGTTTGAATTTAAAGAGGGTCCGTCCTCTCCATAAGGATGTGCAGACCCCAGGATGTGACTCTTTATCCCTTTAAAGATTGTTTTTTTTGAGTCATAATTGAGTCATATTTTGAATGATTTCTGATATAAATCATATCAGGGTAATTTCTTATTCTTTATGTGTTTTTGTTATTGCCAATAGAAGGTTATCTCCTTATTGCTAAATAAGCATAATAAATTTGGAAATTTCCCGAACCAATGTATATTATGTCAAAAATCATATATATATATATATAATTAAAGACGCTAAATAATTTGCCGTAGCTATATATATAGCATTGAGAATGACGTTCACGAAACTTGTTTAATTTGGATTTTACGCACTTTGTCAACATGCCCCATACGTTATGTACGACCCCGATTCATCTCACAAACATTTTTGAACTCTTTACTGTTTAACAGTAGCCTGTTCAATTACCCTAAACGTTCCAAAACGTTCCGTAACGATACATTCGGAACTCCTCGGCCATTCGCTGCGAATAATCGCGGACATACTTAGACGCTATTTTGAAAACTACCGGTGTTGAAGTAAACAAATATATGGTCGTTTAGGCAATGAGTGATGTTTCGTTTCTGGTCCATAAATTTTGAAACATCACTCATTGCCTTAACGATCGTATATTTGTTTATTAGATAAGATTATTCGCAGCGAATGGCCGAGGAGTTCCGAATGTATCGTTACGGAACGTTTTGGATCGTTCAGGGTAATTGAACAGGCTACTGTTCTCACTTCCTCTCCAACAGCAAGCTTTTTTTATCTTTGAAGAAAAATCAATATGAGATATATAATTTAAAGATAAGTAATAGAGTATAACTCCTCGGAGTTAGGATTCGAGTCTGAGACCACCCGATTCGAAACCACTGCGCAGTAGTCACTGTTGAGACATGTAATGTTGAGTCTTAGAGCAACCAGGCATACTAATATAGTAGATTAAAACAGTTAGCATTTTATCTTAATTTTCCTTATAAGTGAACAAGAGAGGGTAAATAGTGAGTTAAGTGAATTCCATGTTATATAACACATACCATATTCAAATAATATTTTGTGAAAATGAAAATTATGAGGCAGCTCAATCAATGACAAAAAATGTTCCAAACTTAAAGATGTATGTAATTCATAATTTAAATGCTAAACTTGTTAACTATGAAATAATCTAAATGCATTGCAATTGCAGCATACAAGTTCTTTCTCTTTACTCACGGCAAACATCAAGTCTATTGTCTATCATTCCTGCACTTACCGGGCATGCGCAGTGAGCAAACAACAGTATAAACTCTATTTGCAGAAACAAAGAATACAGAAACGCCTTACCTTGAGGCTATTCCTGGTTATCAACATAAATCATTTAAATTCATAAATTTTATGAAATGAGGCATTTATGATACAATAAGTTTATGATTATAGTTACACCTCTTTTGCTTGGTACATTAAGTGTGCTAGATAGGGAAACAAAAAGGAAAGGAGTAGAAGTTAGATGACTTGACCTAACCTGATCTGAACTGACTTATCTTCCAATACTGTCATAACCCCTCATGGGGACGTAGACCTGACCTAACCTAACCTTATCTAAACTGACTTGAACAGAAGAGAGAAGAGTAGAAAACAATGAAACAGAACAAAACAGAATATTACAGAACAAAATAAATCCGAACAGAACAATGCAGATCAGAGCAGAACATAACAGAGCTGAACAGAATAGAATATAACAGAATAGAAGACGGGTTTAAGTTGAAGCTGGTCTTGCAGCACAACTTTTTAAAAAAGATTATAAAAACATAATTGAAGAATGTGTGTCTGTCCAAAAGCTTAAACGTGAATTCTTCATTCGATATCACTAACGCCCTTCCGTAGTTACAAATTTATTGCATTTAGTTTTATCGGAACTTAAAGGAATAAAAACAGTGTGAGTAAATCATGATTAATATTAATGAGAAAATAAAGAGTCTGCAAGAATCTTGATAAACGTATATATTTTATGTGGGGTTTTAAAATTATCCTGATCTGATAAAATGTGGTAATTCAAGAAATAAATTATTACTATCACATTGATAATTATTACACAAGTACTTAGAGAAATCCTAATCTTGTTAAACAATCCATATTTTATGAAGATTATGAGGCTGACGCCTTGGTTCAGTTTCTGCGGTTTGTGAACCCCTGAAATAAAGTGTTTTTTTGATAGCGAGTACATGTATAGCCTAGTTTTATTTAACCAAGTTTTAATACAATTCATGCACATTTAACTTAGCTAGTAAACTTGGCTTATTGTTCATGACACTTTATCACATCAATTTACCGTCCATCAATTTTAATAACTTCGAAAATAGAGACAGCTTTTGTTATATTCATTTTTGAATGGATTTAACGCCGTGTCAATACAATTGAGGTCATTTTACGGCGTCCAGCGCACCTAACCAAGCTTTTCTGGACCATTGTCTATAACCAGTACTCGCCTACCCTTCCACAAGGCCGGAAACTTCTCCATATTATCTAATCAATGGAGGAAAATCGACATTATTGTCAAATTTTCATGGAAGGGTATAACCTCCCCGTGTGGGATTCGAACCCGAACCCCCTCGGGCACGAAATTCCAAATCCCCGCGCGCTACCAACTGCGCTATCGACCCGGGTTAAATATATTCATAAAGCATTCACAGCTATGATCTATAGTAGAACTCAATCCCACGACCCTCTATCAGTAAGAGGTTACAGTGACTTGACGTCCGTCATCGTAACTACTCAACCCTCCTGGGTTTTGATTCCATCGCATATTTTCCTGAAGTTATTTGGGACAAAACAAAGCGTGTTGCCATTATTGCAAAGTTCATCTGGTATGATGATAATCCATGGCATTTGTAAACGATATTGTTGTTGTCCATTACGAAATCGTCATAAATTTTCTATTTTAACCATAAATTTTTACCTCTGACATGATAATGTAATTTAGAAGCTGAACAAGTGTGAGAGATGCTCTTCGTATCAGATGTTAGACATTATAAAGTGAACCCTTTATTGTTTTATACTAAGTTAATTGTCTATCTTCTTTGTGTGTTTATGCAGCACATGTTTTAAAGTAGGACTGTTATTGCAGGAAGGTAATCATCGAGAAAGTTTTTGCAAATACTCCCAAAGTCAACCCCTACCGTTAATCATGAGATCAAGATTCAGTGTGAAACAAAAAGTGATTGACAAACATTAATGTGAGAAGCCTTCATTTTCAAACCTGCTGACAATCCATTAACTTCATGAGGAATATCTTGTTACAGGCTCGAATCTTGGCTTGTTACAGAGGATATAGTACTATATGAAGTTCAAGGGGAGAATAACTCACAAGATTCTCATAGTTCTGCGAAGTTGTCCAAACTAGCATTTTCCTGGCGTGTCTTACCAAGGATTTTGATTAGTTGGATACTCACAAATATGGATGACATCCGGAGTCCGGATATCCTAATATTCGAATCACCATTCGGTGTCTGAATTCATTTTCTGATCCGAATATTCGCATAATATAGTTTAGTTTCAGAATAATAAACAGAAGACATGTCATTATTATGTGTCGTATACTGTGTTGAGATGACCAATGGTGATGACAATAAAGTTTGGTGCTACAAAAACTAGTTTTATAGTAATATAGTAATCGAGGGAAGGTCAAGGTCGCTAAAACGAAGTAAACGTGCTTTACATCGACGGAGAGAAAATAAACTCATATTTAGTGACAACTGGATTTGCTTTCATTATTTTATAAGCAGACAAACGGAAATTTAATGGAGAACATTAATATGTAATTTACGTTTGCGTTGAGGCTGAAATAATTGAAGAACTTTAAGTGAAATGAGTTAAAAAATTTAGGACCCGTACAGTGCACGTGTCAACTCTTTACACGAGGAAACCAGTTTTGTTTGACTACTGAACTTTATGTTGAAATTTTACGTGAGTACAATTGTTTGAATTGTAAACGTTCGAAAGAATTAATAAACCTAAATAATGGTGAAAGATAAGGAGGCCGCCGCTACCAGAGCAAAGTCAAAGGGAGCGAAAGCTGGGAAAGTGACGAGCGAAGCAGGCGCAGAAACAGACACGTCCCTGGTCGGTAGTCCAGCACCTAAAACGAAAGATGCAAAACAATGTAAACCCCAAGACAGTGGTAACACTGTACAACAAACTATTGATAAACACTTCTTAACAACTACTTCATCGGAAGATATAAATGAAGTCATGAGAAATATGCAGGCTAAATTAAATTCACTAGCCTCACAAGACTATATAGACAACAAGTTCAAAGAAATGATCACAGAAGCTGTTTTAGTTCGGAAACTTGAAGAACTTAAGGACACTATTAGAACCGAAATAAAAAGGGAAATTGACTTAATCAATAAAGAAGTATCAGCTGTTTCAGAACGTGTATCATTAATGGAATCCACCATTGAAGTGGTAAGAAACCATCTGTCTGATATTGAAATTAAAACTGAAAAATTGGAAACTGAAAATACTCAACTTAGGAAGGAAAAGAAAGTCCTAGAGGACAAAATTAACTCACAAATGTTAAAAATTAAGTCAGAAGAGGACAAAAATAACAACCTAGAACAATACACACGTAGAAATAGTGTCCGTTTTTACGGAGGTCCTGATAACAAAGGAGAAACTCACGATCAAACATGCAAAAAGTTGATTAGTATTATAAATGACAAGCTCAACATTAAACTAACAAACAAAGACTTTGATATAGCTCACAGACTGGGAGAATATCGAGCTGACGGTAACAGGATTATTATTTGCAAGTTTGTGCAGAGGCTTGTTAAACTAGAAGTCATCAGAGCCAGACGAAGTTTGAAAGGATCACAATATGTAATCAGGGAAGACCTTACCCATACCAACGCTAAACTTTTGGAAGCGGTTTCAAACCACAACAAAGTGAAAGCAGCCTGGAGTGATGAAGGGAGGATAATAGCACTGCTTAAAAATGACAAAAAATTTACTGTAAAACAGCTTTGTGAGTTAGATAGAATATCGCTTGAACCGACGCCACACACCACACTCATAGGAAAACAACCCCATATTTAGTCACTATTTCAATATATACTGAACATAAATAATCATGTTTAGAATAAAACAACAAAACGAGTAAAAGTGACAATTTCATTTAAATGTAAAAAAACAGGAGTTTAGACATAACTTTTATAATTCAAGTTGACTCATTGTATTTCATGAAGAGGAACTGAACCAAAGCTTTACTGGAAAAATGTTATTTATTGTCTTTTAGTGTTTTACGTGTTTTTTTTAGCATATGGCTATGTTTTTTTTTTTAATTCATATATTGTCAAATATACGATTTGTTTAAATTATTTGCCTAACTTTATCTATTAATCCGGAAAACTGATTATTTGTAGGGATTTGGTCATGGCCCTTAGCTTTATGCCTAACTTTATTTTATTGACCAATTAAATTAAGGTATGTAGGTCACATGACCCTAAAAGGTTAACTGTCGTGTTCGACCTCTAATCAAGATGGCAGCGCCCATACATAAATGCATTGAATTGGCATTAATGGAGAAATGACTTTATAATATTACGATAAGTATTTTCGTACATTTTAAAGTGAGCTATTTTTAATTAAATCCAAATTGAGTACTTTTTTATGATGTATACTCTTGATACCCCATCAGTTATACAAGAATGTAAGATTATTGTCACAAGTTTTCGCGATGCTGCCAAAATTTTAATGGACAGGTCAAGAATAAACTATGGGCAACTGTTAAGGGCATGATTAAAAAATTTAAGGAAATCGGGATTTATATTGTTGTCAATTTTATATTTTGTTAAAGTAGGGAACACACTACTTTTGTGTATGTATAATTAATAACGTATTTGACTAATGTTATGATCACCTATATAGGAAAATCTAGATATAATACCTATTATATATTCTGTTGTCATATAACCGTTTTCTTTTTAACTTAATGTACTCAGTACATACTACCGAGATAACATTATGGGTTGTGTAGATTTAATAAGCTTAAATGTATAGGATAGAGCATGAGTAGCAGTTTGATATGGGATTTATCAACGAGCGAAGCGAGTTGATAAATCCCATATCAAACTGCTCCGAGTATTCTATCCGACTTAGACAACGGGTATGAAATTGTAAGTTTATAATGTCCATTTTCATTTATTTTGTCACGTGTTTATACTACTGCCATCTTAAAGCCACATAAAACTCAGAATAATATAGTGGGCCTTGAACTTAAACGATATTAACTTTTGTGTCGTGAATTTCGTGCGAAAGCTAATTAAAACTCATAAACACAATTAGATAGCGTTATTCATAAATGTAAATATTATTAATGTGCTTATGTACATAATGTGCAGTTAAACAATTATAAAAGATTCAAATTAACAATTATATTTGATAAATAATCACAGTGGTGATTCGTCATAGGAATAATTCTTTATCACAGAACTAAATACTGTTTGGGCTAACTAGGAGCACTATTAAGCTGTAAGTACATGATATTGTTTTATATATTTCATCACTTTTTAACACTGTTATAACTAGTAAACGTGTGAACATTCAATTTAGACCATATTTCTCATAAAAATAATGTAAGATAAAAAGTACAAAAAAGAAAAATATAGAAAAAGAAAGAAAATAGAACGGTCAAGATTTAAAAAGCATATATGCCTTACTATTTGTTATTAAAAATTACATTAAATTGGCACAAAGGGAGGCAACAATGGCAAGTGCTAAGATCCTATTTAACTCCCTTGCCTATGTAAATCGTATTAGATAATATTAAATATACGCCCCGGGGCATGTTTATGATTTTAAACACAGGGTATAGAAACATACAAAATATAACGCGTGACTGTATAAATTTTGTTTTTGATTAATTTGATAAGTCTTCAATATATTTTTGTAATAATATTTAAATATCTAGTTAAATAATAAACAAAGAATCTGCAAGCTTAAGTAAGACAGAATTAGAGACCAATTGAATTTAATTGACATAATAAACTGCTTACTTTGACAACCCATTCGTTAGTATTTAATTTGTGTTAGAAAGCATCACAGTTTTAATGTGTATGTCGTTATTTTGACTTAAATGTCATACATATAGCCAAGCGTTTGCCCTTTTTAAGCGAAGCATTTGACTGGCTCTGGTCGTTCCTAAACACCATGGCATTCCTTTTTCATAGAGAAAGGAAATAATGCATGGTTACCAGAGCTGTTAATGTTTTGCTAGGAGTTGGCTTACGCTGTTGATTTTGGTGTTTGTCTCCGAATGGAGACGAACCGATCTGCATGAGTCGTGCATGTGGTCGCACGATCATGGCGCTTTATTTCCTGTCTCATTTAATTCCCCTCAAAATATTTAAAGTAAAAAGTATGCGAAATTTATTTAACTATCAGTTAAATAAAATTAGATCCTGTTGTAATGTAATTGACTGAATAAACTAATATGTTACAAAATTTCTATAGGTCTTGAATTTATTCAGTTGGAAATTTTCCAAAATAATTGCCCATTTTACATTCGAGTTCCTTTCCACAAATGCCTTTCTAACAGTCATATCACGAGGGATTCAATAGACAGGAAATGGTGCCAATGCAGTTTCACATATATACATATCACATAATCTGCAAAATTACGTAGTTATATGTATGCAAATTTCAAACCAGTACGGTACGTGTACAAAATAACATTACGTGTGTTAACGTTAAAATAAAATAATCCAGTCCTTCATCAATTTTCAAAACATGGCACATGAGTCCACACTATTGTGGTACAGTGACAAAGTATTAATTCTTGTTAGGACTTAAATTAATCATTCAGTACGTGTGGCTCAGTGAATAAGACTGTAGATATTACTCATTTGTTTTACATAGATAACAAAAGAATATTTCTGCATATATTCAACCAAATCCATTTGTGACGGACTATTTTGTTCTTAATTCGACGCACCAAGTAACAAAAATTACTTGCATGGCAGTATTGAAAACATTCTCGTTCCCAGAGTCTAGTAGGATTCTCAATAATAGTATTGAGAATCCTATTAGACTCTGGGAACGAGAATGTATTGAAAATAAAGGTTGTGTGATTTATTTAAACAAACTTAGTGTGGCTGTTAAACCACCATCCCTACGTATATACGTATGCTAACATATTTTGCCAATGAAACATTGTGTTACATAAAACTGGTCGTTCCATAATGTAGGAACAAGTGGAACTTTGAATCAAACCCTACCTATATTTTTGTTCACCTGCTTCAAAACCATCAAGACCAATTTCGTGAACATAAATGGTAGAAAAATCTCAATTACATAGTAAAATACATAATGTTATACAAACATTTGTGCACGAGGACGCCTTAACAATATTTGTTATGTTGCAAGTATGAACTATCAAAAACAATTAATCGAAAAGTATCTGTCTTAATTATAGTTTCTTGGTTTTCTTTAAATTAACATAACATATCGTATTAACTTGTTCGGATGAACTAAATAAAACATTCGTTTACAACAGTTTTTACACTAAGCAAATAATGCGCTTCCTTGTCTCCCAGTAATAGCCAATAAGGACAGATAATTTCTCAAAACTTTGGTTGGCTTTCAAATCAATACAGATAGGCTTATTGAAACATTTCACCTTGAAAATATACTTGTATATACTCAGCAGTTGATTGTATTAAACTGATTATAGGGCGGATCTAGACTTGTTCAATGGGTTGTACTATTCCATGACTTATGCTGGTCGACAAATGAGATCATGAATAAGAACTTTTCAATTTACATTGCCGCTTTAATACAAACTATAACATTGCATTTTGTTTTTAGTGTGCACCCAACTTGAAAAGTCTAGATTCACCCCATACTTTTTACGCATTGTTTTCTCGAGTTTTAAGCACGGAGAAAACGGTCTGATAATATCAAACACTTAACCGTGTGGTATGAGATTTATCAAACACTTTTTAAGCAATTTGATTGGATGAGAGTGGGCCACCGTTGTCTAAATGTATTTAAACTATTGGCAGGTCTTGTCATGTTTGTTTTTACAAATTAGTATTACCTGTGTTCTTTGAATGCATTTCTTTGTGGTATTGTTTAACCCTTTTTCAGGTAATCAACTACATAGGTTGAGTCTCTATTAAACTATTATGACACCTGAGATAAGAACAGCTTTTTGATAAATTGATAACTTGGATAGAAGGATACAGAAATTATGTGTTATTATACAGAAAGCTAAATAAAGGAGGTATAACTTTTATATTAAGTATAGGTTTTTGCTAGGTTACCCAAGTAGTGACATTGCCTGATAAATTTGAGTTAATATAAGTTAAGGTTCATTGTTTTATCAACTTACTACAGTACTTAGTAATTATGTTGACTTTTAATTTTTTCACTGACATGGTGTACATTTTTCTGTGTTTACATAAAATTGTGGAAGTATGAAGATGAAATCTGTATTTCTTACTAACCAAATCTCGCATGTTATTAAGGAACATAACATTTTGTATATATATATTTTTTTTAGAAGGCATTTCTTTGCGGTACTGTTCAACCTTTCTTCAAATTATTAGCTGAACTAGTTGCTCTTAGAATCAGTCATCTTGACTTGAAGGCAATGAATCTGCCTGTAATGTAGATATGTTTGATAAAAATGATACCATAACATAACAGGTTGAATTTTGATGTGAGGTGTTTCTTATCTATAAGATGTATTTGTACAATTTCATATAGAATATATCTTTTGTTCCTATATTACATACATGTATCAAAACTTAATAATGAACTCAATGCATACTAAGTGGACAAAAAAATAATATATTAGTTTCTCTTGTTCATATTTCTGTTTACATCTTTGAATTTTATAAAGATTTATCTGTCATGCTTGTCCTGTTTACTTCCTTGTATTTAATATATGCGACACGCATGAATTTGTCACATGCTTGTGTTCACCCTTGCATCCTGTTACTTTTTGTGCAGCTTGAATGCATGTATGTGTCACATATTTGTACTCTCGTTGACATCCATGTATTTGATACAACTCTATGAGTGTGCCACATGTTTGTTTATATCCCGGAACTTAATATGTTTTTATGCGACAAATCTATATGCGTAACATGTTTGAAATATTGTTTACATTGTTGTACTTAATATGATTTTATGAGACATACATGTATGTGTCACATGTTCGTTTTCCTGTTTACTTTCTGGTCATGTGCCACATGTTTGTTTATATCTTACTTAAAATGGTTTTATGAGACATACATGAATGTGTCACATGTTTATTCCTGTTTACATTCTGGTCATGTGCCACATGTTTGTTTATGTCTTACTTAATGGGATTTTATGAGACATACTTATATGTGTCACATGTTTGTATTCCTGTTTACATTCTGGTCGTGTGCCACATGTTTGTTTATATCTTACTTAATATGATTTTATGAGGCATACATGTATGTGTCACATGTTTGTATTCCTTTTTATATTCTGGTCATGTGCCACATGTTTGTTTATGTCTTACTTAATATGATTTTATGAGACATGCATGTATGTGTCACATGGTTGGTACTTAATATGATTCTATGCGACATACATGCTTGTGTTACATGGTTGTATTCCAGTTTACATTCTTGTCATGTGCCACAGGTTCGCTTACATCCTTGAACTTAATATGTTTTTATGCGAAAAACATACATGTGTAACATGTTAGAGATCTTGTTTACATCCTAGTACTTAATATGATTTTATGCGACATACATGCAGGTGTCACATGTTTGTATCCCTGTTTAGATTATTGTATTTTTTATATGCAGCGTAAGTGCATGTGTCACATGTTTGTGTTTCTGTTTACAATCTTGTAATACATGTATACAACATACATCCATGTGTCATATTGTAGTGTCACTTATATTCCTTTTTTCTCATTTAGTTCTTTATGTATGCAACATACATCGGTCACCTGATTTGTATGCCTGTCTATTCTGTTTTACTTTATATATAGAACATATCTGTGTCACATGTTAGTTTTCCATTATATATCTTATTACTCATAAATTTCCATTTAATATACTTTTACTCATAAAATAGCTTACACTGGTATACATTTAAATGTCTAAGCATGGTATCGTATATTACTTCTTAATTTTCATTGATTTGAATTTGAAAACATGGAAAAAATTAGATACACGTATTTTAATTTCATCATTGATATTTGTTTAGATTAATTCTATTTTCCCTTGTGGTTCTTCAGTTTTTTCAGTCTCAAATGTAATAGAATTGTCATAAAAATTTGTATAAATTAAAGGAAGTAGAAAATGTCTCACTAACTGATATATTAGGTAATGTTGAAGTTCCTCGGTTATCAGATAATGATAAAATAGCTATAGAGGGAGAATTGACATATCATGAAATGTTGAATTCTTTAATGCGCATGTCAAATAATACTAGTCCAGGGAATGATGGATTTACAGTGGAGTTCTTCAAATTTTTTTGGAATGACTTAGGGTTTTTACTATTAAGATCAATAAATTATGCTTACTCAATTGGTGAACTTTCAGTTACTCAAAAACAAGGAGTTATCACATGTATACCTAAGGGAAATAAAGATAAATTATTTTTAAAAAATTGGAGACTTATATCATTATTAAATGTTGTGTATAAAATTGCATCATCAGCTATTGCTTTTCGTATTAAGAATAAACTAAGTACAATTATCAATGATGACCAAACCGGGTTTGTACCGGGAAGATTAATGGCTTCAAATATAAGATTATTATATGATATTCTATTCTATACAGAAAAGAATAATATTCCAGCTCTTTTGCTCTTAATAGACTTTGCTGCGGCATTTGATACAGTTTCTTGGAATTTTATGCATAAAGCTTTAGAATATTTTAACTTTGGAGTCTCAATTAGATCCTGGATTAAGTTATTTTACAACAATATTGAGTCTTGTGTAATAGTTAATGGACACATGTCAGATTGGTTCTCTCTTCAAAGAGGTTGTAGACAAGGTGATGCCCTGTCCCCTTACCTTTTCATCATTTGTGCTGAAATTCTTTCAATCTTAATTAGAAATAATAAAAATATTACAGGTTTAAATATTCATGGTACAGAATATAAAGTCTCGCAATATGCTGACGATACTAGTCTTTTTTTAGACGGTACAGAAAAGTCTTTGAAAAACACCATGTTAACCTTAAAATTTTATGCTAATATCTCAGGCCTTAATATAAATATGGAAAAAACTAAAGTTATTTGGTTTGGTGCATTCAAAAATAGTAATACTATTTTATGTCCAGAATATAACCTAGATTGGAATTCTGATATTTTTACAGTTCTTGGAGTAAAGTTCTCTACTAACATAAACCAAATTGTAGACTTGAACTATGAATCCAAAATTGAAGAAATTAGGAAACTATTTGCTAACTGGTCAAAAAGAGTTATCTCCCCTATTGGGAAACTAGTTGTCATTAAATCCCTTGCACTTGCAAAACTAAATCATCTGATTCTAAGTCTACCTAACCCCCCTTTAGATAAAATAAATTTGATACAAAATATGTTCTATAATTTTCTTTGGAAAGGAGGAATAGACAAGGTAAAAAGAAATATAATAACACAAGATTATAAATATGGGGGTTTAAAGATGATTAATCTTAAATGTTTTATAAATAGTTTAAAAGTTACTTGGATAAGAAGATATTGTTTCTCAAATACTAAGTACTATCAGTTGATAGAAAACACTTGTCCTTATATGAAAGAAATTTTTAAATTTGGTTCTGATTTTGTAAAAAAGAAAATGCTATTAGAAACAAACCCTTTTTGGAAAGATGTGCTAAATGGTTATTACATGTTGTCCAGTATTTTGAAACCTAGCAACTACTGTGATTATTATTCAATTAATCTTTGGCTTAATCCCAATATTAAAATTGCTAACAAAAGTATGTATAACAATAGATGGTTTAATGGTGGTGTCTTTTATGTTGGAGATCTTATTAACCAAAGTGGTGAATTTCTTACTTATAATGTTTTTTCAGATATTTATAATATTAGAAGTAATTTTTTAGAATATAGAAGTATTATAGCAGCAGTAAAAAGCTATTTGGAAAATGAAAACATAAACAACATGCCCAAACAATATAGATTTAACGCCCCATTCCCTCTAAGTTTATCCATTATAAATAAAGACTCAAGAGGTTGTAGTACAATATACAAGATAATGTTAAATTCTAAACAATACCCGAACTCTTTAGAGAAATGGAAAAATGATTTACAAAATAACGATTATTTTCACAACAAATCGATTTATGAATTAGTTTTTAAATATACAAAAGATCCTAAACTTATATGGTTTCAATTTAGAATAAACCACAGAATACTAGCAACAAATCATTTACTTAAAAAAATGCGTAAAATTGATTATGATTCGTGTACATTTTGTCGTAACAATATATAGAAACCCTTCCTCATTTATTTTATGATTGTGAAATATCTAAACAATTCTGGCAACTTGTTCAGTCCTATATAAATAATAAATGTAATATTAACCTTCAAGATTGGACCATTTATGATATTCTATTTGGTAATACAAAACTTGATGGAGTTATTAACCAAATTATAATACAGGGTAAATATCATTTATATTACTGTAGAATGAAACAGTTGAGGCCTAATTTAACCAATTTCAAAAATCTAATCTGTACTTTTTATAATATTAATAAATATACAGCTAGACAATCTCAGAGAGAAGATGGTTTTGAAAAATCATGGGAGAAATATAAAAGTTTGGTGATTACTGAACAAGTTTAAAAATATGTCTATCTTTATTATTTTGCACTTCTAGCCTTTACCAAATAGATCTCTAATCTCATATATGCATGTTTTACATCTTAATAGAACTTATCCCAATAGTTTTCTATTTATTAGACTTTCACTTTCACCTTGAAGAACCATAGTTTAGTAGAAATATATATTGTCAACTCTAGATATATCCTGTTAAAATAATTTTCGTATGTAAACATAAGTAGTTTTAGCACCAAAAACCTTTATTTTCATTTTTTTCATTTTTTATCTTTTTCTCTGTTAATCTTTAATAAGGGACATTAGTCAGTTATCTCCCCCTGTATACTGTTCAAATAGGTATGTTCAATCGATATGATTGATCAGATTTTGTCCTTTTCTTTTTTCAACGTCAATTCGTCAAAGTTAATTTGTAATAACTTAGTAACTTAATTCTTTCGAAAATTGGACTGGTATTATTTTTTTTATTTTCATGGTAATTTGATGAAAGATTCCGAGGATTCCAACTGTTAAGTCCTACATGCCAATTAAGTTGCGTCGGATTATATCAGGGACAGATAACTGACTAAACTCCCTAATTATTATACACTGGTAAGCCATTTAATTCATGACCATAATTACTAATTTGAGACATTGGGTTTGAGATCCTCCCAGCACAATCTCAATAAAGACACTTAAAATTACTGTCTCAATGTCACCCACTTATAGCCGCCCTTAATGGCTGTTATAAAAATCTATGTATATGTAAGGGAGTAGGCGTGTGTGGGCGAGGGTGAGTGTGAGTATGTGTATGTTTGTTTATAAAAAAAAATTTGTGTTAATTATATGGGTACATAGAATGTATGTGTGTATGTATGTGTAGGGGTGTGTATGTATGTGTATGTATGTATCAATTGTGTTTAATTATATACATTCATTTATGTAAAATATAATTGTTGCATTTACAATGTATATGAAAATAAATGAGCAACTAGTAGTTGCTGAAATTAAAAAAAAAAAGTTTTATAGTAATCATTTGATATTTGAAAATTTAGGGAATTTAAAAAACTCTCTCCATCCGCTTTGAGGAGCACAAGTATTTTTTAACAAAATACATCAAACGTTTCTAAATACATAGTGCCATGTATCTTTGAGTGAGATCTAGACAATGCAGCTGTGAGGCTCGTCAAGTTGTTGATGGAATTATTGAAGATTCTTTATCAATGTTTTGAGTATTCATCTTGTTGAAGAAACAGTAGAGAGTGGTGAGAGAGGGAGAGATGGGTATTAATTGCTTTGTTTTATCACTTCACCTCTAGCAAACTCTTGGCTGTAGTTATTTACCCTTAATGAGAGACTTGTCATCGAGCTATACATAATCGTTTGTGGAGTTTTCGTCATTAGAAGCGAGGATTTGTCGTCATCATGATCTTGCTTTAATTGTTGATCTTAAATCAACGGTCTTCTTTCATTGTGG
The DNA here is from genome assembly GCA_025267735.1 of Mactra quadrangularis. Classification (NCBI taxonomy): domain Eukaryota; kingdom Metazoa; phylum Mollusca; class Bivalvia; order Venerida; family Mactridae; genus Mactra; species Mactra quadrangularis. The sequence continues at coordinate 5,178,035 of CM046300.1, read as the reverse complement.
GGGCCTATAGTGATTTAAATACAGAGACATTGACCATTCGTCCACGGGTCATCATTACTAATATACATTATAGCGCTAACACTACCCATCACATCAAGGTTTCTTTCTTGAATGAAAGTACGAGTGTATCATTCAGTGATTAAATACTTAATATCAATTGTTTTCCATCCTGTTCTGATGCAAGTTCTTACTAATGTATTAATCATTCTCGAGTCATTTTCTTGCTCAAAATATCAAGCCACAAGGATAAAGTTTCTTGCTCAAGAAACAATGAGGTGTGATTAAGATGTGACTCTAACTACCAATGTAGTCAGTACAAGTCTGATAGTCTTACCACTCATGGCACTAATGACATATTCCTGAAGTTCATGATTTGTTGTAGCCTTCATAGTCTAACTTTCATCCATGCATGATAATAGAACAAAACAACCAGTAAAATAAAAATAACATTTATTTGTCTAAAATGGTGCATATCTTATATATATTGAACATTTAAAATACCACAATAAAATATATAAATCTCAATACTGATCGAAGATTTATTATCAATTCTTTAAACTTAAGAAAACATCCTTAATAGCAACAATTTGAAATCGTATTAATATGAGTTGAAACAATTTTAAATGTAACATAGCATGTAGAATGATTTGAGCTTATATGAAAGAAAAAGTAATATCAGAACTGTGATAAAATTTACTGATATATTTTTAAATGAAAACTTAATAAATATTCGACCAGTAACATACTTAAGTTTACAGACGATTTTTTGACTGATGTTGATAAACATATTTGAATAAAAGAACGATTTGTGCAAAACATGCTAATCTCTACCTCTCGATCATTCGTACGGGACAAACATGGTTAGTAGCTGGAATTTTGTAACAATGATGGTGTTAACGTTAACAGTCAATCAAAAATCTTGTTTTGATATTGATAATCTGTCGCTAAATCGTCTATAGCCTTTGCATAATGATATAATGATAACATTAAAGTAATGACGTATAAAACATACAATTTACATAATTATAAGCACTTAAAACTATATTGCATGTATACACTACAGCACTCACATCTAAATCTTAATATGTCTATAATGAGCACGATACACATTTTTATAAGAAAAGAACAGCAGCACTTTGTCTAATTATATATACCTTTATCAAAATGTCACTTTACAAGTACAAGTTCATGTATTTTTTCAGTTTAGTTTAAGCAAATACAGTTACAGAAATTTAAAGTTATGTTTAGCTGATTTTAAATTCTTGTCAAAAATCGAAAAAGAAATAAAAAATGAGTCAAATTAAAAATTATGAATTCATAAGTAAAAGCATTTTCATTCATTCAACTAACAGACAAATACAATCTCAAAATTACTCTTCTAGACTGCAGTAAAGATGTATAAATAATATTTATGTTGCATTTAAAAGATAAACAATCATGTTGAAATGATTTATTAGAAACATCGTCTATATTTTCTTACTCATTATCATGAAGGATACAGATATGTCTCAAAAACAAATTGTTTATTATCTCATTATAGATACAGCTGGGGGAATTCTGTGAAAACAATTTAATGCACATGCTTTGCAAAAAAATACAAACAAAAACTGTGCTAAAGTGTAATGAGCAAATAAAACACATTAATACATGCACTAACACACTCGTATATATAAATATTGTCTACAATAAAAAATACCTTCAAGCACATACAGATGTGATTTTATACGGTTTCCAGTTTGTGCCATAATGCGTTTACTTAACGGCATTGTACTAATAGTAATGCACGAAGGCACCACGCTAGAAAGAATTTTACTAATACTTATACACAAAAGCACAAGGCTATAAAGCAAGCTCACGATTTCTTGACGCAGACACACAAAGCTTAAACTTGAGAAATTTCGGGACGCAACCATGGTTCTGTTTCTACGGTACCCTTCTTACGTAATAAGTATGTGATATCTTATCAAGGATACTTGGGTGTGGAACGCTACCTAGCGATATGCATAGAGAAAAGTGGACAAGTATTGAAACAGATTTCTTTGTTCCATCATTGCACTATGTAAAAAAATTTTCCTTTAAAGACAAACAGTAATGCATTAATGGCACAAACTGGATGCCATAAGGTTAAACAACAATGAAGTTAGTAATTAGGTAAAACCCATTCATAAAAACAATGACATTATAATATTATACAAGATGTAGCCCATCAAACCCTAGATATCATTGTTTATTACATACATTAGTGATTATAAAATCATTTGTAAATTAAAAAACTTGTAACAATAAACACAGCATAATGAAATTACGGAACCTCTTAAGTGCCATCTTCAATTCCGCATTTTTGAAAAGTGCGTCGATTAAACAAAGTATTGTTTCTTTTCGACGCAACAATATTTGAATTATCAAATAATACAACAAATTGTAATTTGTTGATGATATTATAAAAACATTAAAATTTCTACAGACTTTATTATAAAGTATGTTGCATTAACTCAAATAACTAAACATGTCACTACAGGGTCTCCATACAAATAAGTTAATGTAACATTGCAGCAAAATTTTACTACTCACATAAATAGGTAGGTATTTGATATAAGTAATTTACATTTCTAATTTATCCTTAACATACTTCATGCATTAAACTTTAGAATGTATGGTAATAATTCATTTTTCTGCACGATTGTAAAATTATATGAGGCACAATTTGCTGAACATCTGTGAAGTGCAGCGGATGTGCATTCGATTACAGGAAGGGTGTGACACAGGCTTCGTGTGGAAGACGAAATTACATCCTAAGATTCGTCTAAAAATCATAAACTTTATGTTCGGAACTTCCGGTGATATTTTGGTAAGAAAAATATCCATTTAAGAGAAATCACTAATTTTAGTCTTGAGGGCAGCATGTTATTAAAACTCTCACGATGATAGTACATGTACTATGCAATATAGAAAAATTTACGACAAAATTCGATCTTAAGACTGTTGATAATTAAGCACAATATTATCAATAGCAAATTTACAGTAAGTATCAAAATGGGCAACTGAAAAAGTTATCATGCACAGTTACAACAAAAAACTCACGATGACCATGAGCAAAATGTTGCAGATATCAACAAAATCAATGATGAGACATGTAATGTAATATTAAACTTCAAAGAGTTTATACATGTTAAATAACAACCAATCAGTGCAAAACTAGTTTAACTTTATAAAATGATTTAGACTATCTTTGCACTGACCCATCAATTCATAATGAAACACATAAATTAAGGCACTTTCTTATACAATAGCACTATTCATAAACATTGAGTCAAAACTTTATTTTATTGGAGGCAAAATAGTTAATACTGCAGCGCTATTATTACATTTTAAATTTTAATTAACTGTCAGTGGCACATACATTTACCCCACTGTTTTAAATTTTCTTACAGTACTCCTGTATTCACTATCCGGATAAAAAATAGTTATCCTTATATATGTAAGTGGATAACCGAATATATTTCGAGTATTTAAATCAGCTTGGTTAATGTAAACGCCACTGGCAGTTGAATAGAATTTAACAATAACAAGGGACTAGTCTTTAAAGAACCTAACTTTAAGCTAAGACTTAATTAAAACATATGTCCATCAAACCAACTCATAACCTATCTGGTACAAAATTAAGTTCACAAACTAACAAGTCGTTCCATTTCATCGTCATCATCATCAGAAATATCAAGATACTCAGTTTCAATTGTATTACCAACATCTTTCACTTGTGTAGACGGCATCACAATACTTGATATGGAATAATCAGTAAAATGTTTCCAATTCTTCACAACACTTAAATCCTCATAGGTGTCGTCTGCTTCCAAACAAGGAGATATGTCAGCGTCTATATCGCGAATACTGGTGACTTTTGTATCAACATTCTCTTTGTTCGATGACGTATCACCATTAACGTCAGCAAAACACAAAGAATTCAAATGTTCAACAGCAGCTTGAGATGTACGGCGTTCTGATTGGATGAATTGTTTGACGTCATTCAATGTTGTTGAATAGAACCAGTCTTTATAGTATGAGCTAGATGGTGTACCAGTCTGGATTTCCGGAAATGACGTATCATGAGCGGACGATTCCTTATTGACTTCAGACACGAGTGATTCTTGTCTCTTAAATGGGTATGTTGAAAATGGCGACTCAGTCTGAGTGAGACAGTCTTTGAACTTAGGAAGTTTCATTATGGTTTTATTCCTTACAGTTTGTCCTGTTTGGATTGGTTTTGGAGTTATGGCTGTTGTCTCTGATAATTTCAATGATTTTCTTTTCTTAGTTGTGACGTTACAAAAGCCTGGTATGTCTACTGGAGGTAGATTTAATTGTTCTTGAATAGTAGCCTTGAAGTCACCACGTACAGCATTCTTCCTGTCCTGACGTAGGAACATCTTAGCATTTAACTTAGATTTGTCAACAGTCCATAGATGGGTCCTGTGACTCAATACAGCATCATGTACCTTCACAAAACATGAAAACTTAGAAAGATAATTCCGAGTAGAATCTTTCCATCCTTGGTATGATCCACGAAAAAAGGGAAACAACTCTGATAATCCTTGTATAATTTCAGTGAGAGTTAATGACCCATTCTTTGAATTCATAATCACAGTAGCAATCAACCCAGTGTAACTGTAAGGTGGTTTAGGCCAACGTTTGTAAGTTAATTTAGTATTTCTATTTCTATATTTAGTAGATACTTTAGCCTCTTCCTGATTCAACTTCCGTTTCCTGTCTAATGGCGGCACAAATGTATCATCTTCAACAAAGTTATCACAGTCATTGATGGAGCTATTACTGTACATAGTGGAATATGAAGCAGACGAAAATGTGGTATCAGTACTACTGCACCTAGAATCTTCATAAGTACTGAGATGTTGATCTGATTTGTGGTTAGTGATAAAAGTCACCTCGTCGTCCGGATTTACGTACATTGGAGAATGGTAAGATTGACTTCCGGTCCAGTTGAGATTATTTGGAATACCTTTGTAGTCATTGGTATTACTATGAGTATACAAGTCAGTATTGGTTGTAGAAGACATGAATGAACCATTGTCAATGTTCATACAAGATTTGGTATCATAGTGTTCTTCTATAGATGGGTTTCTGTACGGTGTATACAGTGAATGACTGAAGTCGTCTGCCATACTTATCTGTAAAAGAAAAAAAACTCAAGCGTCAATTGTTGCCATTTTATTTTTAGAACCATACGATATTTAAAACATCATTCATGAATCATAACAATCATATTTATCCAATCGTTTCATCCAATCATATTTAGATTGATTCAGGATCGGCAATTATAAGTTTATTTATCAGGGGCGGATCCAGGATTTTTTTTTATCTTTGGGGGTCCAAACTTTTTCTAGGGGGAGTCCAAACTTTCGAACCACAAGCACATTATACACATTTTGCAGAATACTACATAACCATTAAATATATGTTAAGTACCGAGAAAAATTGCTTCGTGTTACTTAAAAATGACTTACAGTAAAGAAAAACACTAATGGACAGGTACATTTTGGAAATTCTAGGAGGGGGCGGATCCCCCTGAACCCCCCCCCCCCCGCTGGACCCGCCTATGTTTATAAAAAAAGAAGAAATGTTGAGTTAAGAAAACAAACCTTGCTTTTTGGGTTAAGATTTGAATAACATATTTTCAGATATTGTTACGGTCAAATAGTAAAGTAATATACTGAGAATATTTGTTAACAACATTGGTATGCATCACTGTGTCTACTGAGTGTACCACTAATATCGCATTTTCAAGTGGAAGCTTCAATAAGCATAATTATGAAGTGCTGCTGGATCAACCAATCCAAGAATTGAACCAACCGTTTATCAAAAGAAAAGTCAAGTTTTAAACAAGAAAACAGCAATAACTAGGGCTGATGATCGTTCAGCAAGTGGCGATCCGATCCGAACCACAATTCATGTGTAGCGATTCAGGAATCGAACCACGAATCACTAGTTAATGGAGAAGCATGCAGAATTTATGTAATAACAAAAAAGTGAAGAATTACACTCATGTAAGATTTACTATATGGAAAACCATGTACATTGTACTTCTAACATTTCTATTACCAGACGTTTTATGGGCATTTTCTGTGATAACATTTTTGTTTAAATGTGTATCAATCGAAATTTTGACCAAAGATAGTTCGGTCTCTACATAAATAAAAGTTTCCATTAGTAGTGCGACTCGTTTTCAGTAATAATTAAGCTGAAAACGTTCTTACATTTTTTTCAACAATAGAACGCGATCCGATTTCGTAAGGGACGAATATTCGTACTCGATTTTCTGGTCGGAATCGCGAATATCCGAGTACTCGGATTCATACAATTCGGATTCAACAAGGATGAATAGAACAAGTGTATCTTAACCGCTCGACCATAAAGGCAGTATAAATAAAATATAATAAATGTTGAATTAAATCGTTTATCAGCATAATAACCCCAGGAGGCTGAATTGGTCCCGATCAACCAAAGTACACATACGAGTAGTCGATGAGAATTTGAACAGAACTTGACGCTCAAAGCATAATGAAGAAGTTCGAGTAAGTCTACATTTAAAAGTTTAACAACGCTCATTTGTAAATCGTGTAAATGATTAAAACTAACAAACCCTTATGTAATTGTAACCAAATTCGAAGTTTCGAAGATATTAACAGAAGTAATGAAATGTATTTGTTCTTAACCATAAAAATACTTAGCTTGAATTTAAAAAAAAATTAAATGATTTACAAAAAGTTATATAAGATTAATTTTGGCAAATTCGCATTGAAAAGTAAGGATAAAATCCGAGTCATCCAACTTATTGGACCTACCTATTTGAAGAGTATACAGAACAGAACAGAACAGATACTTTATTAAAGGGCTTGAGCAATGCTCATCACCCAAATAAATACAATATACATATATATACAATTACATACGACATGTCAACATATTTTTAACATAAACATACAAAAGGAGGGGAAAATTACAGATAAATAATCAGTATTCAATAAAAGAATTTAAGGATAATAAGTCAAACGCTAACATGAGAGGACCTAATCATAAGTGCTTCTTTTACGTATTTAGATAGTTTAAAAAGAATACATTTGTTTTCAGAATGTAATAGTTCAACAAATTTATACATTGATGGTTTGACATAAAAATACTTTTTCAGATATTTTTTACGGGTAGATAAATACTTCGGACATATACAAATGAAATGGAATTCGTCCTCTATATCATTTTTATCACAAGAATTACATATACGTCTGTCACGAGGAATAAAGTTTTGTGCAGTACGGCCTGTTTGAATCATTAAAGGATGGACAGATATCCGTAGTCTACAGAAATAAACTCTGAGATCTTTCGGTAAAATATCAAGATAATTTTCATACTCGGAAAGTGTTTTAAATGTTTATAGTTACTGAGCACCGAGCTACGATTTAAATTAGTGGCCCATTCTTGTTTATAACTATCAAGAACTCGATGCTTGAAAATAATGGGGAACGATTTGGGATCTACATGAATATTTGTATCAACTATGTACGAAAATCCATAAGTATCAAGAAGAGATTTCACATTTGTGACCCAGTTTGTACGACCTTTTTGTAAATCTTCCAAACATTGTAAATACATTGTTTTAATTAAAATATTATCGGTATGTTTAATTTTACACCAATACTTGATAATACGGATATAACGTGAAATATATAGTGGGTATCGACCGAGTTCACCATAAATACCTAATGTACATGTATTCTTTTTAACATTTAAAAGACGACGACAGAATTTTAGATGAATTCTCTCAATCTCTTTATTTTTTGAGTATCCCCAAATTTCAGAAGCATATCCGAGGATAGAGCCTACGAATGAGTCGAACAATTGACACAATATTTTAGGACTTAAATCAAATTTCTTACAATTGTACAATAAAACATTTAAGGCTTTCAATGTCTTACCGGTTAAATGCTGTTGATTAAGAGCAAAATTTCCAGTATACATAAATGTAGTTAAAAACCGTTCCAAGATAGTTAAAATCATTTACTACCTCTATGTTTTGACCATCGTACAGCCATTTCTCTGGCGGCAACAATCCGCCACGTTTTCTGAATACAACTATTTTTGTTTTTGTAGTGTTAACCTTTAAACCCCAGGTTTTACAATATGTATTGAGTAAGTATAAATGCGTTTGGAGTTCTGCTGGGGAATCAGCTAGGGTAGCCATGTCATCGGCAAATAAAAGAACGATTAAAACAATATCATTAAAATTTAAACCGGAGTTAGGAGACGACTGTAAGTATAATTCTAAGTCTTCAATGAATATAGAGAATGATAAAGGGGACATAACTTCGCCTTGTCTTAATCCAACAGCATATTGGAAATAATCAGAATACTTAGAACATAATTTTATACAAGATTTGACTTTATCGTACATATCTCGGATAATCCGTAACATTTTACCTTGTATGCCTTTATTATACATTTTGTACCAAAGTGCGTTTCTATATATGCTATCAAAACACTTCATCAAATCAACAAAACAAACATACAGTCTTTTATTTTCATTAAGAAATTTTTGTATTAATGTAGTTAAAACAAATATTGCATCAATTGTAGAATATCCCTTGCGGAAGCCGAATTGTGCGTCCGAAATTATATTGTTGGATTCACAAAAAGATTTGATTCGTTTATTAAGTATAGAGGTGAATATTTTCGAAAAGCAACTAACAAGACTTATCCCGCGAAAATTATTTACGTTGTTAATTTGACCTCCCTTGGGTATAGGAATAATTATACCTTCAGTCCATTTTTCTGGGTAAAATCCAGAATTTAAAATTGCATTGAATAGGTCATAAACGTGCTGACCAATAATATCAATACTTGAACAAAAATATTCATTCATTAAAAAATCATTACCCATGGCTTTACCACGTTTTAATAATTTGACAGCAGAATGTATTTCATTCAACGTAATAGGATAATCAAGTTCTTCAAAACAACATTTTGGCTCATCAAAATTATGTTCAGAACAAAAACTTTCAGCACTTTCATTATACAAGGGGGAAATTACTGACTAAAGTCCCTTGAGACAAACAATTATTCTTGAAATCATATTATCAGAAAAAATATGATTCCAGATTCAGTCTTAAACCGATGTGCCGATAGACTGTATCGCAAGTTTCGTATCGTAAAGATGGTTAAATTGAGATACAATTTTATTAAGGGAAACTAATCTTACAAATATGAGTTTTGCTTAACCCCTTGCTTTACGTTGTTTTATATTCACAGAAGCTAGATTATAATTTTAAATCAATACTTTAAATTCCATTACATTTGAATTTTACTTTTGTGAAAGCACATTTAAATGTATATTGGTTCGTGATTATTGTATCTTGGCTCAAATCGTATGGCAACTCGCTTGGAGATACACACCCCTATCTGGAATCCTTGGTGTACTGAGTCAGTACATTTTCTATGAACCAGGCATTCGCGATCCGCGGCTCTATCCCCGGGCAGTCACCGGGATAGTGGATGAAAATAATTGTTATTCAGTTTCACGTTTATGATGCCGGGCGTCAGCCAAAATAGATGGGGATGCAACATGTCACTTGCGAATTATAAGGCGTGGGTATTACCGGGGATTTTATAGTCCGATTTTCCAGGCTTTAGCTGGGCTTAAACTCGCAAATCGCGCTATATTTTTTCGAGGGGTGAATTACAGTGTATTGTAACAAATTACATGTAATAAACTAGCTGGTCCCTAATAAAGCCAGAACAAAATCAACAGGAATTATTGAATTTTACTTAAGAAACTGCTAAAAACACATTTTTCGCGCGCCTGTCTTGGAGAGGTCCCATCTTGGGAAATGCCCCGTCTGTCGCTGTTGTTTTAATATACATTGTATTTAGGAACCCTTATCGCCAGAACAATCGGGGTCATTGAGTGCAGAAATAAAATAACCTGTTTTCACTGTTTTAGCATTTGAGACCTTTGTTAGATTTAATTGAATGAAATGTAAAATTAGAGTCGAAAAGAGCTTCATTTTATGTTTTTTTCGCCCCTTCACTCAGTTTTAATGAAAACTACTCTCGAACGACTTTGCCAAGTCTATCGGTCTTTTAGTTAGGAAATATAAGCATCTTGAAATAGCCTTATCGTGTAACGGTGATAATTGGCGAAAATGTCACCAAAAGTAAATGGTTAATAAGCCTACAATCAACAGGGGCGGATACAGAATAGGGCTGCCTGGGGGGCTGGTAGACCAAACTTGGGGTGGGTACGGGAGGGGTATCCCCTCCCGTTGATGGGGCTACGGGGGCCTCCTCCGGAAATTTTGAAAATTGAAGGTCTAAAATCGAGCATTCTGGTGCATTTTTATTGCATTCATTATTGCACAGATTAAACTTTAACTGGTCAATCCCGCATTTTTAAGGGCCTTAAAATTGGTTATTTTTACCGGATTTAGTGAATTTCGTTGTAGGAAAGTCGTCCCAAAAATGACCTTCTTTTCGCGCGCCTCTCTCATCTAAATACGTCTCGGGGGGTCCCCAAAGGGAGATATGCCCCCTTAGTCGCTGAGGTTTGAAGGAGCAGCGCCCCTCATCGCCAAGAAAAATCGGGTTCATGGTCTGAAAGCCGGTCACCCAGGGAATAACTTGGCCAAGCTGCATATCTGTTAGTCAATTGGTAATGAAATAAGAGCATCTTGAAATAGCCCTGGTGCATTATGGTGAAAAGATGACCACTTTCACCTATGTCGCAACCAGTCATGGGTTAACAAACAACCAGAATATATACTTATATAAAAGTAAGAAAGTGAGTAGTAAGTGAATTTTATTCAATGTCAAAAAAACAATGATAAGTGAACATACGCTGTAAAGAGCTTTTTAACCGACTATACAAATAAAAGATATCAACAAATTGACAAGGAATAATGGCTGATACTAAATTACTGATACTAATATTTAGACTAATAACAGGATTTGATTTAAATTCAATTCTGTATCTTAACTATGTATCAAAAATGTTATAATATTTTTACTTCAATATTCGATAAAATAGAACAATGATTAAACTTGTACCAAAAAATAATTGATACAAACTTAAGTTTGTTTAAAGTGGGATGAAAATAAGTAATACATAAAATTTATTAAGATTGAAAATGAATCTATTTTAAGATAAACCAGAAAATCTTAATTCTAAAGCAGTCGAAACACAGCTGTCAGATCAGTCAATCAACAACACCGTTCTTATGGTCCTGTTAGTCAAGCCTGTGACATAAATCTATATCTCAGGTCAAGCGTGAACAACTTGTTAATCGATAATTACTCTCTCAACAAAGCCCCCAGACAAGAGATTAACAACCGGATGATAGCAATTAACTGCTTTGATAACAGACACACTACGGACCTTAAATGCATTAGAGTATATCAGCTCAGCTGGAAAACGTATCTCTGGGCTGAGATGGGGGGGGGGGGGTTGCAGCCCTAAAGCCCGGGCCTAAATCCGCGGCTGATCAACCTCAAATTCAACTTCCGGTTTTGACTTTTTTAAACTCTTAATTTTCAACAATTGCTTTAAATCTGTGAATATTTATCCAGCTATGGCAATTGAGTTCAACTAATCTTTTTTATCTCGTATATTTTTAGAATTAAATATCTCTTTGCATTTATTGAATTTGAAATTCAAACCAGTATCATATGAATCACATTAAAATCCATGGAGTAAAGTATAACTCTTAGGGTTTTGCCACTTTCAACGGACAACAAATGCAATTTCATCATATATGAATATGTGTGCAGCGATGTGCTTTAAGCCGAAAGGATCTCTCGGCTGGTTATTTTTTTTAAATAACTTATCAGTGTCCTTAATTTTGCTTAGAAAACGAATTCTTAATGTGTTAAGGGTAACGGCTAATATGTTGCAAAAAAATATATAGAATAAAAGTCGCCAAAATAAAAAAACCCATCTTAACCAATATTAATGCATTCTCGTACCCCGAGGTTATTAAGACTCTCTAGTATCGAGAATCTTGATAGCCTCTGGGTATAAGAATGATTTTATTTACGTAGAATACAATCTTCTATTATAACTTGTAAGTCAATTTGCATTAGTATCATCATGATAAGAGCACTGCTTCTAAACTGTTAGTATAAAATTTTAAGATCAAATCTGTGAACGAGCATCTTTAAATACGAGAATTTCAAATCTTAAATGAAATTATTTTAATTAATGGAAACCATTTGAATTAAATAATATTTGTCTCAAGTCAATGTAGATGAGCTGATCAGGATCAATAAATTGTTTAGCAATGTAACAATTATAAGCAATAGCATGTTTACAAAAATGAATATTTGAAACATCTTACAAATTTGGGTGACAAGGATAAAATACTTTTTTACGATACTAACATTCTAGAAAGTTCTAAACAGTACAAATACATGTATTTCCTATAATATCACATAACAACTAAGTATAGTTCACGGGTAAAAGTTGACCGATGTTTATTCACATTAAAATAAAATTACTGATACATTAACATCTGGACATTACATCATTCTCGTACCCCGAGGTTATCAAAATTCTCGACCTAACTAGTATCGAGAATCCTACTAGACTCTGGGTACGAGAATGGCATAACATGCGCGTCATATCACGTGACAACCTCGAAAAGTGAGAAGCGCAGAAAAAAAACGTGGACATTGGTGAAAGCAAGCATCATTACATAGTTATAGTCCAACAAAATTAACATGAGCTTCACCATTATGCAAAATTACATTAAACTCAACATTTACAGTCTATTTTTGTCTTCGTTTGTAAATCGCATTATCGGAAGCTTTCGGTAAAATACGAGTACGGAACATATAATTTTTTTTCTTTTTTTCTTTAATAAATACTTTGAAACTGTGCCACAATATTGTGGACTTAGGTGTTTCCCCCAAACTAATGTATCCAAAATTTAAAAAGTACAATAACATGCCACTTTTACAAAATTGATTTATACTCACATAGGTTGTTATAATAATAAACGCGTGTATATTCGTATACAAGCATACGGAAACTTACGATTTAATGTAAGTGAAGTGTGAAATTATTATAATTAGGAAGTTTAAGTTCAGGTTAATACTGTCGCACTGTAGATGGATAAACAATATTAGATTTATCAATCGGATTGATAATGATAATCGTCTGTGAACTCTACTTCGCTAAAACGCAGCAAATATTATCAAATAAACTAAGACATAGAATTAGCATACATATTTATAATCAAGTCATCACACCATACTACATGTATATCAATTTACTTCCTCTATTACTCTATACAATGCCATAACAAAAATTCATTAGAATGAAAGATATATCAGATATTTCAAATTTGTTCTATGTGGAATTACAAAAAGCATTTATTAATAAATTATATAGAAATTATAGTCAGTTTAGTTCATGCGGCGCATAAACCATTCTTAAGGCTACATTTCATACTATTAGGTGTCAATATAATACATGCATTTTGTTACACAAAAGTACGGAAGCATGGAGGTGACATGGTGTAAAAAATCAACTCCCTTCCTAAGTTGTGGAAATTAGTTAAAAAATATCGACCATGTAACTCCATGCTTCCGACCAAAAGAGATGCATAGTACCTTTCATGTTATGATTCCAAAACCAAATTATAGAAATACATTAAAACATATATTTATATCGAAGGATTGGGACATTAAAATAATTTACTGCATTGTTTATAAGTTATAACTGCTAAATTCAGTTGCAGAATCTATAATTTCTAAATCCCCATACTTAATTGACAGCCCCCTCCCCCAATAAGAAACAACAACAATGATAAACCGTCATCTAAATTTGAGTTTTGAATGGATTCCAGGTCGAGGAGTTACTTGAAAATGTTGCATGTAATGAAATCATAAAATAATGCAATCAACAAATAAATTGTATAAACCATTTTGAATTAAGAACACGGTCTAAATTGTTAACAAATTGCATCGGTGGAGCTTAAATTGAATTAAATTGAATTAATAAGCATTTAACAGCAAAATATACATGTACATTTTTACCAAGTTTTGATTTTTGTTCGAGCTGACTCATGATCTATTTCAAGTTTACTGAGTATTTTACAGACTTACAAGTTTAATGACTTGCACAATAACAACAATTCTGTATATTTCAAAATTAATATTTAGATCACAGAAAATTTGATATTTCTACTTACATGTCCGTTTATTCTGTATTTTCAAAGCTTGTTTTTTGTACACACGATCACCACAAAAACTACTAAATCAGTCGATTTTTTAAGAAAAATGTCCAATCTTGAAATTCAAAAGGTGACAAAATCTTGATTAAACCAATCAGAAGCCTTTATTAAACAAATAAAACAAGGTATCATCCCCTTTGTTATAATAGTTCTATGATCTGTCCATGTTCACAGTTTTTATTGTAGTGTTAAAACAACATTTATTAGAGAACAATAGATCATAGGTCATAATTGTGTCATCAATGATAGTCAATTAGGCGACATGTCTTTAATATTAAAGCCGAAAGGCGCCGCTTTAAAAAGCAATTATTGGCAAACTTTTCCTATTAAACAAATTAAAACAAAAACTTGTTTAAGAAATATTTAATTGATGATCGAAAAATGTTGCTTGAAATGAAATCCGACAGTATATTACATTTATGATGATAAATATTTATTAATTTTTATAAATTTACATTTCTTTATAAATAATGTTCAAGTATGTTTTAAAAGCATTGCCCGCTGAATTAAAATGTAATACGTCTAGTAAGGATATTAAGATAGTTTCTTTAGATAAGCGATTAAATGATTTTTTTTTTGTTTTGCATTAAAATTATTTGAAAATACATATTTGCTTGCTTGCAGGTACTGATTCAAGAAATATTTGGTCGGTGGAAAGAATAAACCTTTCGTATTGTTAAGTTCTTATACCAAATATTCCTAATCTACAAATACGTAGTTGATAATCGTTAAAAATTAATTTCTTAACTCTGTAATTCATTTCATAGATCTCTCGACCTCCCGACAAAAATTCGCAAAATCAAAGTATTATATTTTATCACTTTGTGATGAGAACCTGCGTGCCATGAAAGTCATACGCATGGGTTAAAGTTTTCAGCATTAATACTGATTTTAGTATTTTGAGAATAAATTACTGTAAGTGATTTATATGAGGTATGTATAGATATGTATATGACAGTATTTAGGAAGTTGGTTTTCAGTATTTTCAAACTATTAACTTTCACCTATACGAGTCTTTCATACATCTGTCACTCACACAGAAAAGGTCCAATATGGTAGATATGCATTTCAATTAAAATTTATGAAAGTCTCGAAGCTCTAAGGCGCATCAACACATAGCTCTATCCCATGATTCTGTTGATAATAAATTTGTACAATGTATTTTAAAACCTTTTTAAAAGGAAATCAGCGATTCTTTAAATTACAACAATAACCTTAAATTTGATCATTGAAACCCCTCTAAACCAGTTAATCATTTCAGTGCATTTGTACTTAAGTACATGGAGGATAAAATAAAGCGATAGTAGTTAATTTCTTGCAGTGTGTCTGGTGGAAGAAGTAGTCAAGCGGTAGGATGTGCGCTAAGGTATCGATAGATCATGGGTTCGAATCCCACGAGGGGCACTGCTAATTTCCTTGAGCCAGAAATTTACCTGCGATTGCTTCACTCCACTCTCATGTAAATGGGTACCTGCGAGGGTGGTTTAATTCGGCTGCATTTATAAACGGAGTAAAAATACCCCCTAGGGAGATTGATACATAGATACATGGGGCCCGTATTATCAACGATCGTACGACCGATTTTAGTCTTAGTCGGAGTCTTTCAACGTCGTTGAAGAGTGAAAGTATCACTTATATACCAGTACACAAATAGCACCATGATTATTTATAGTTCAACGCGGTAGCAGCAGTAAAACCGTTCCATTCTATTTCTCCTGAAGAGAGAGAGCAGTTGTTGTTTCCTCATAGAACTGTAATGCCCCAGTACCATAGAATCGTTGCTTGTTACGGAACCGTACATGAAGACAGTCGTAAGCAGTGGGAAGCCTCGTGTATTAAGGTGACGGTACGCACATGGTACAAAACAACACATCATACAGAGCCGAAGCTGGAGGATATGCAAGTTTAATCCATATTTGGACACGATTTTGTTCACTATTTGACTTTGAAACTGAAACGTGTATCCTGGACTTATCTCACGGAGCCTGTTAAAAACGTTACAGTCCGTACGGGTACGCACGAGTTCGTACGAGTCTTTGCGGAGCTTGATCGTGCGGCGCCCGTACGGTGCCCTCACGGCTATTTTATGTTTATGGGACTAGCATAAGCTAGTACTGGTAAAAGAACAATATCCAAGGAAGTTTTGTTCGGAGATGCAGCTTCTGTACAAATCTTAAACAAAGGGTGTTGATATACGACTTACAACAAGTGGAATTAAGAACAATGATATTGTTAATAAGGAATCTTAGTAAGTTATTTCCCCTTGTATACTCTTCAAATATAGGTAGGTCCAATTAGTTGGATTACTCGGATTTTACCCTTACTTTTCAATGTCAATTCGCCAAAATTAATCGTAAATAACTTTTTTTGTAAATTATTTGAATTGTTTGAAATTCAAGCTAAGTATTTTTAGTGTAAAGAACTATTTGAATTTCATCGCTTCTGTACATATGTTCATCAACAATAAAGATATTAGATGAAATATTTTGTTACCCTTACATAGCAATTCAATGATAAAATGCGAGGATTCCAACTGAAAGGACCTACTTACCAATTGGATTGCTTCAGATTCTATCAGGGAAAGATAACTGACTAAAGTCCCTAATTTAACTGAGCATGCAACTACTCTGTGTATACATATACATGTATGTAGTAACATAAACTTCATATGTCTCTAATATAAGTGTTATGTATAATTCATAGTGCCTCAGTGACAAATATATCCATGTTTCTGCATTAAATATACAAGTACATGTATAGCTATCATTCGGCACTATCTCGGCGATGTTCTACGAAGATATATCTGCGAAGAAGATCCCTGAGGTAGTTCTGAAAGGTATAGCTATATTCAATGGGAGGTAAATCTGTATTGACTTTCGCCGTTATTTAATCTACTTGTAGTTATTTCCCTTTGATCGTGTGACTTGCTACTTGATAATGTTTAACAAAATATATTAAAGAAGAACAAAGGTATGATTAATAATCTCATATAGTTTTATTTGTATGAACAAGACTATTAAAACAATTAAGTACTAAAACAATAAGCAGTATGAAGCATTATCATTCATTAAGCAACAGTTACAAATACAAAACTTACTACGTGTAATTTTAACTTGAATTTGTTCTGCTTTGTACCTTTTTTAGAACATAAAAAAACAGAACATGACCGCTTAGTACAACGGTACCTGTAAGTGACCACATATAGTAGTTGACTGCTTACTACAGATTCAAAATAGAATGTCTTTTATATGGAGGAAGTCAGACTGGCCACTTACAGCAGGTGACCACTGATAGTAGGTGGCTGTTAAAGCTTAGTTATAATGTTCATAATCTGTAGTGAAAGCAAAGCACGAGTTACGTAAATTTAAGCCAATTTTTATGTAATTTTCTCGGTTCCTTAAAAAACATTTTCGTCCAGCGGTTATCAAAATTCTCGTTAGATTGAGAATCTTGATAACCTCTGGGTACGAGAATGCTCAAAACATGGTTGGTTGTTGATTAGAGTTACAAGATATTGTTTATTAAAAATGACTATGATGCTGTGTATGTCACTCATCACTGTCTTTCAATCTTCGTCGGGCTAAAATTTTTATAAAGCTGAAAAATAAAAATGAGAAAATTTCATGTTTATGTTTTTATTTGAACGAAAAATAATACTTTTGTTGTGTAAGGTATTCTCGTCACGTTTAGTATGCCAACCATTGCTGAAGAAACAATGGTTATTTTGCACACGCCGGGTTATTGCAAAATCAATTTTGACAATTTTACACCCAAATGCTTATGTTGAGACGGAAAGGTTCTTATATCAAGACCGTACTGCAAATCAAAACATCAATGTTTATGTTAATATTATAGTGGAACTTAACTGTATTAAGTTTTTCTTAACAATATGATTAGTTAACATTTTAACTTGTGATTATTTTGCATTCCAAAAGAGTCAAAAACTTTTCTACAAGCACAAGAACTAAGTTAAATTTCCAGAAACGGTAACCGATATAAATCATACTCTGATCAGTATGTGTCAAACGTAGGGGACAGTTCACTGAACCACTGCTCCTGGAAAATGCCAGCAGAGAATTGTCAATCTCCGTTAGCAATTGCCTGGTTTCAGTCGTACAGAGGAAACAATGATCAATAACAGTCCAAACTAATGATTCTTATTTGACAAGTAAGTTTGTCTTGAATTGTGATAATCATTTTTTTCAATACCATTCAGGTAATTTTGAAATAACAAATGAAATAAACATAATCTACGAACGATTTAATTTAAAGGGAAACTAAAGTCGCTCGGCTAGCTCAGTGGATAGCACGCAAGTCTACTAATAAAGGGGTCGTGGGTTCGATTCGCGGGTGTGGCTTACTTTCGAGGAGCTTGGGCCCTCATACCACAGATTCTTAATCATGTAAGACAGTTACCAGTCACTGACGAAAGTATGTGCCTAGTAATTAGTTAACAGCTAAATCCATACTTTTGTAGGAACACTAAGTAGGTGGACTGACCGCCGTAATATGACCTATACAATGTAATGCTACGGCATTAAACCCAACACAAAGGTGAACTACGTACTGTTGTAATCTATTCTGTACAATGATCCACGCCAGAATCCTCCACATTTTTCATTGCTATTACCAGCACAATTATAGTCACATTCAGTGTCCACTTTCTTGTTGTATTTTCTAAGATGGTTGCCACAGAAACATTGAGAACTATACTGCAATAGAAGAAATTAAGAAATTAGTTGGTTCAAGATTCACGATAGAAACCAGCCCTTACCGGACCCAAACCCGGTTGAGAAATGATGAGGGCGATTAACACTGTTGTATCGTCGAAAAAACCACAGTACTCAGACCAGATGTCATAAGTATTATCGTTGACGAATAATAATACCTTGGGTAACCGAGGATGACACTGTAGAAACCACTAGAAAACCAAGAAAAGAAGAAGGTTTTTCTTACAGAATGTCTTAATGGACACTAAAGTTATGCTTAAGTTCTAGACATGGTCTGAATATAATGCATCCTTAGGAGCGGATGAACCTTGGTGAAAAAATAAACCCATTACACAACAATGATATTTACGAGTCATCACGTGACTCAAGAGAGTACAGTCAGACCTTTCAAATGGAATTCTTTTAAAACTACCAGGCATTTTGCAAACAACCCCGCTTTATCATGCAGAAGATTACCACACAGTATACACTGAAACTTCTCTATTAAGACCACCGACCGTTCTTTTAAAAAGTGGTCTTATTAGCGGGGTGGTCTTAATAGCGGATAAATTGTACATGTAGAAAAGTATCGATGGCAATTTTCGTAGTCATAACCTTATTTGTTTGGTAACACCGTGTCAATACCACTAGCCTATGACATCACCGATGCAACAGTTTGAGGAAGAAATCAGTGAAAATCCGCCTCTACTCAGAGTTTTAAACCACTGTATTTAAGTCTTTTACTAACTGTCGGATTTCAATGATACCTACGCGAGGCTAAGCAGAAAAGTGTATACGTTTAGGTGCGCATCACATCTCCAACAACAGTTTTATACTTTTTTGCAAACACCCTGGAAAACCTACTAACGTTATATTCCTATTCAAAATAGAACGACGACTTGTCAATGTAAAGTCCTAGTTTTACAAGTTTTCTCCTTAGACCTACAGCTTCTTAACTCTCAGAGTCGAGGCGGAATTTTCACTGATTTCTTCATCAAACAGTAGCATTTATGATGTCATAGTCTCGTGATATCGCCACCGTGGTATACTAAACTTGTATTTTACTACAACTTACTTCTGAGATTATAAAAAATACTACCTGAGTCAAGGCGAAACGTTTTCCAGCAGCAGTACAATTATCTATACATTGTTTTGTTGTCATAGTAGTTGATGTTATAACATTACCTTCTAGGATACGTGTGGACTTATCTTCGAAACATCCTACATAGTTAGCTGAAATTTAATTATAAACGATACATGCACAACTTTTTTTATCATTATTTATGTTTGAGTTTTACATCATAGTAACATATTGCACAGGTCGGAATACTCTCCTTTGTATCGCTCAAAAGTTTCACTCGTTCACTTTATACACTCTGCTAAATATGGTGGCTGAATTACACCATGTCGCATTGTCGTCCAGCGAGGCGCCACTCGCAAACACAATTATAAGACAATTTAAACTTTTGTTGCGTTTTTGCCAGAGAAAGTGTAACGCGAAAACAAATTTATACGACAAAACATTTTTTAAAAGAACGACACTTTCTTGTCGTGTTTTGCCTTAATTTTGTCGCATCATTGATTTTTCGGGCGGCGCCTAGCGGGACGAAGACACGAAAGAGCGAATAGACAATTACACGACAAAATAGATTATGTCGCATAATTGTGTTTTTGTTCTTTCGTCTTCCGCTTGCACATGCGCACATAAGATTTTGATATTGGCCCTTTTTTATCAACCAATCTAGAGCGCAGAATTTTTTTATTGGACCAGGGCCAGTAAGTGTTATTGGCTCTACAACAGATTTCGGCCATTTAAAAAAAAAATTAAACAGGTTTTGCAGTATTGTGCAGTGAATTTGGCACTTAGCTTAGATAGAGCGAATAACACATAGTTATTTAATAAATGGTTATACATGTATAGGGTCCTTGGTTTATAGAAGACCTCACAGATTTATGAAATTAAGCAACACTGTAACTACTCACATTTTGTTGTATATACTGATGTCTTTGAAGTTCCACCACATTTCTGGGTTGTATCACCGGCACAATTTGTAGAGCACACTGTATCAGCTTCCTTTGTTGTTGATTCCCAATATTTGCCACATAGACATGTGTTACCAGCCTGTCCAAAATATACAAGCATTTATAGTTAGAAGTTATAAACAAAACAAAACAGTTCAATTTAACTGTGTTTGATGATGTTTTAATAGCAGCACAGAGCTCAGAAGCCGCCAGGCTAGCTCATTTGGTAGCACACAATTTACTGATAGAGGGATCGTGGGTTCGATTCTGGGCGTGGCTTACTTTCGTGGAGATAAGTCATGAAATTATTTCTACGGCCATCCTCCCTTCTACTAATGGTTTTTAATTATGTAGGGCAGTAGTCAGTCACTGACGAAAGTATGCGCTAAGTAGTTGATTAACAGCTAAATCCAAAGATTTAGTCTTTCCAGGAGGAGTGAGTAGGTTGACTGACCGCCGTTATATGACCTATACATTGTGTTGCTACGGCGTTAAACCCGACAAACAAACAAACAAAATAACTCAGAAATGAATCACTTCGTCAAGACAAGTTTCTCATATAAACCAGTGATAAGAATCAATTTAAAAGGCCAACATTTAGACTGACACAATTTAAGTCACACCGTCATATTGATCTAAAAAGACTTATCTCGTTTAAAAAAACGCCGTGATCATGATAATGTTAGACCAATAAAGATTAATTCATTTTGAAATCTATGTGATGTAATATATCAACTATATAAATCTATACCGTCATTTAAGCGTCAGTAGCGCTAACCATAACCCCGCTATATTAAATACTTGATATTTGTTTGAAAATCCCCGTACATAGTTATGGATATCTATTTTAACCGATAGTTAGTAGAGGAGAACTGCAGTGAGGAAATAATGCTACAGTCCCATAAACATAAAAAAGCCATGGGGGCACCGTACGGGCACACTGCGATCAAGCTCCGCAAGAACTCTTACGAACTCGTACAGACTGTTACGTTTTTACCACGGTCCTTGAGATGAGACGTGGATACACGTATCGGTCAAATCGTAATCAAATCGTGGCCGAAAATGGATTAAATTTGCACATCTTCCAGCTAAGGCCCCGTACGCGCGTGATGTTTTGTGCCATGTGCGATCCGTCACCTTAATACGCGAGGCTTTTTACGACCTTCGGCATTTGCAACAAGCCACGATTTTATGGCACTGAGGCATTAATAAGGGGAGTTAATGTATGCGCCACTGACAGTTGATTAAAATGTAACAAAATCATACTTCTAATCCAGCGTAATTGAATTTATATAATGTGCAATGATGTACACATTTCTCTATTGTCATATCAGATGCTGTGATCTTTCCACCTTCAAGGATGGTATTAGCGGCGTTGTCATAGCAACCTTCGTATGTGACCGCTGAAAAAAGGAAATAATATCTTGACCGGTTATACAAATTGCTGTAGTAGTCAAATATCCTATAGACCGCCAATCTGATTAAAACCCGATCTGAAATTTTCCGCTCGCCTACTCGCTAATTTAGAATTTTCAATTTTCAAACGAGGGTCACGTTAAGGTGACCTTTTCTCATTATGATATTCATGACGAAATTGTTATGATTAGTAACGTGTTTACATTGTCTACGTCGCGAACGCAATTTGAAATGAGCCGTCCAATCGCAGACTGTGAATAAAACTGCTTAAAAATTATCTCGCAAACCTTGGTCTAAAATAGAAATTACGAAATCAAAATATTATTAATAGTGTTTCGTCTAGATGAAAGCTACGCATTGATTAGTCGACTTAAAGGTAATCTCGACGTGAGATCTATTGAGATCTTAGAGATCCTGTGCGACAACGCTCTACTGGGTATCTGTTTACGGAGATTGATAGACCGCTGTCGTATAGGATTTCTTGTCATCAAACAGATGGCCACGCCGAGAAGACCTTTGTGCCTACCAATCAATTCGTACCTAGACGAAACACTATTAATAGCATCTTGATTCCGTAATTTCTATTTTAGACCGAGGTTTGCGAGCTAATTTGACGGCGATGATATTCACAGTCTGTGATTGGATGACTCATTAACTTGCGTGACGTAGACGATGTAAACAAGTTACTAAACATAATGATTGAGTCATGAATATTATAATGAAAAAAAGTTACCTGAACTGACCCACATAACGAAACAGCCAGATCTAAGTTAGCGAGTAGACGAACGGATTTTAAAATGGGGGTTTATTCAGATTGCATGTAGTTCATTCAAAATTTGAAGTACGGAAACGATACTCAAAACAGCTAATTTCTGATATCTGCATCTATTTTGCAATTTACGAAATTGAAAACAAACAAAGCAAAAAGCCAATGTTTAAAATTTTGTATTTCGAAAATTCAACTTTCATGAGCATATCTAGAATCGGCTTCTTTAGTGTATATATTTTTACCATCAAGTCGGAACAATTGAAAAAAAAGTTTCAACTACATGTACATGTATCTTGGAAATGACATAACAAAATCCAGACAGAACATATAACGAAAAAATATTATTTCGGAAAAATAATTGAAAACATTATTTTCGTTTACATTACCAAATATACTAAATAAAATTTCATTTATAGGATATTATGACAGTGTGTTTCGAAAAAACGGATTAAAAAACGAAATAATATTGCGTAAAACGAACGAAGATTTCGTTTGTACGAAATATTGTGAAAATGAAAAAATAAGTATTTCAAAATTTGATTTAAGGGGCTCCTTACGATGAAAATTGTTATAAGTGTATGTGTATATTATCAATGAACCAGTTAAATTGATTAGATCATAAATAATGACTTTAATGATTATAATTTGTTGATTAGCCTCACTTAAAACGATAAAGACCCAAGTCAACACGGATAAAAAAAACAAAAATAAATGCTATTTCATTAAGCTCTTATGTTAAAAAAAGTAGTTTAAAATTGTTTAAAAGGTCAATAACATTGCCGACTGCGAACGCTTAAACGATGGGTGTCATCACTCGGATTCTTATTCAGCTCGGTTCAAAGACAAAGAAACTGCATATAGAGACGCAAATGCACAGTTCACCTTAAATATGGCATTTTACTGCAGAACTAATTTGGTATTGCTTAACTAAACTAAAAATTATCGGAACTACATGTATTAATACTGCGTAAGACACAATATCCACCTTACAATCATAATACGAAAATTCAAAGTTACTGAAAAGACAAAAAAGTAAAATCATAAAGTTTTAGACTTACCATTATTTGACGTCACATAACACATCACAATTGCTGACATTAAAGCAAACTTCATCATCATCATTTCTGTTGTTGGTTTTGGCGTTCCTGTGATAGATAAGTGTTGTTTCAGTTGGAATTCTGAAAACAATTGACTTAAGCTGAACCAAAGGGCTACTTTTATACAATATTGTAGCCTGTTTTTTGGACAACAATGACGTCTAATTAGCATCAAAATTATTAAAAACAAAATTGTTTTTAATTACATGTGCGGTGTTGTTGTTTTTTCTGTTAAATAATATATTCTAGTGCTTCTGAGAAAACCATTATGATCAATCATAAACAATGATCAACAACTTCAGTAGAAGGTAGTTTATATGTGCTTTGAAATTTAAATACTTTTTATGTGTATAGGTTATGTTAATTTTATAAAATTATGTATTGTACAGTACACTGTACTCTCCAAAAGATCGAGGTCAATTGCACTTTTGAGAAATACTGAATATGTATGCTGCAAGAAAATTTACGATAACTAAATTTAAAGTTGGTCTATGTAACATGATAATAATCATACGCGACTTTTGAAATTTTCTAAAATGACTCTTATTTTATTTTTATAGATAAACGTGAATGAATTTATCCAAAAATAGGACAGTTTACGGACTTTTGGAGGATACTGTCCTTGCAAGAAAAAAAAGATGTTCACTGATATTGACATACATTTAATTGACTTTTATTTTAGATAGAAGCATTACAATTGGCTAATCAATTAGATAGAAGCATTTTGATTAGTTAATCAATTTGATAGAATCATTTTGATTGGTTAATCAAAGTAACGTGATCATCAAGACAAATGTAGAGATTAGATAGACTTCTTCAGATACAAAAATATATTTAAGGTACAAGTACTGATCTACGGGAGCCCCTTTCGAATAAACAAAATAATATTTCGAAAAAACGAAATAATATTATTTCGTTTAAAGGAAATATTATTTCGTTTAACGCCGTTGCAACACATAGTATAGGTCATATCAAAATTTCAAAGCACATATGAACTTTCGTCAGTGACTGACTACTGTCCTACATGATTTAGAATCAGTGGTAGGAGGGATAATGATCGTAGAAATAATTCCATGACCAATCTCCACGAAAGTATGCCCCGCTCGTGAATCCAGCCTACGACCCCTCGATCAGTAGACTTGCGTGCTACCAACTGAGCTAGACGGGCGGCTCATATACATATTTAAACATATCAATACATCTTTATGCATGATCAAAATTGGAAATCTCTAATTGACAGAAAGCATATGGCCAAAGAAAATATTGTAAAATTACAATATAAAGGACCATCACAATAGGTGTTCTTAACCGCCGAAAGTTTTTCATGAACATAGTCTTCCCAATTTTACATTTTTTTAACTTAACAAATCACATAATTTCGCAATCACTAAGGTCTAATTTATTGTCTATCACTGTATAAAGAATGACAGTTGTCAGCCCCTGTCGATAGTATATGCTTAGTACTACGTAAGCAGCTTGAACCCAGAGATCTAGGGATCGGAAGTAGGCTGATTGTCCTCCACATAATGACTGAAAAATGTTGAAATGCTATGTAGAGTACCAAATAATACAATAACATACAATATATGTTCATAAACGTATACGTATATAAAAACAAATTGTTGATAACAAGCGTACGCTTGAATAAGTATAATTATATTGTATACGTATCTAAGTGCTGACCTATTTGTATGAATTTTACGATTGTTATTGTACTTATAGTAAAAACTTGTATTATTTTATTAGCATAGGTAGTATTTTCAAGGTTAATAGTAATGCAACACTTGTATGTCGCCCTCTCTTTTAAAAAAAGGTTAAAAATAGTCGTCGTCAAACAAAAACTCCAACGCATAATGTATGGCAGCTGTCATCTTGGATTTCTTCTCGGTGTGTTCGATTAACAAGCGTATTCCGTGAATAGAAGAAGAACGCTATCATCCGTGGAAGACGGCAAATCGAAAATCCTATTCGAGTCCGGTCGTTACAAAGGGAAGTAAGCGATGTAGATGAATCAAAGATATCGCTCTGAAGCCTAATTTTCAACTTTAAGTATGTTTAGATAGTGATTTTTCTAAAGCAGAATAGCCTTTTTTGGCACTGCCTTGTTGCCCTAAAAGTCCCGCCCTGCGAGCGTCAAAGCGCCCTGTTGCCCTTTAATGAATGGGATAAAATACCGAAAAGAGTTAATTTATATCCATAATATATCATAATTTGTTAATTTATATCCAAAATATATCATAATTTGAGATAAATACCGCTCTTCAATGCAACATAATGTCTATAAACAGGATCCAATACAAACAACATAAGGAGAGAAAAATTATAACATTTAACATTAGTTCGAAATTTTAAAGTATATTCTTGCCGTATCATTATATACAATTTCCAATTGTACATTATTTATGTTAAATAATGAATGAAAAAGTGGACTGGATATATCAGTGAAATGACAGTGTTAATAATTTTTTTCACCTATTAAATTGGACAGTTCATTAATCTAAGGACATAAATACATGTGGTCTGGTAAACGACCTGAAAACATGACAATATTATTCTATAAGTACACCAGTACGCATTAAATATTCTAAAAG
This sequence comes from Mactra quadrangularis, assembly GCA_025267735.1. NCBI lineage: Eukaryota > Metazoa > Mollusca > Bivalvia > Venerida > Mactridae > Mactra > Mactra quadrangularis. Next base: position 5,151,137 of record CM046300.1, on the reverse strand, counting down.
TACACCAATACGCATTAAATATTCTAAAAGTACACCAATACGCATTAAATATTCTAAAAGTACACCAGTACGCATTAAATATTCTAAAAGTACACCAGTACGCATTAAATATTCTAAAAGTACACCAGTACGCATTAAATATTCTAAAAGTACACCAATACGCATTAAATATTCTAAAAGTAAACCAATACGCATTAAACATTCTAAAAGTAAACCAATACGCATTAAACATTCTAAAAGTAAACCAATACGCATTAAACATTCTAAAAGTACAAACATATGCATTAAAAAGTAAAAGTGCGGTTTTGGATTGTTTACTTAGCGAGCTATACTTAATTATCATAAATTGTAGTTAATTAATGTTCTACATAGTTAATTTTCATAGCCATGGTTATTTAAGATTGACATTAATGCTATTAATTTTACTTCACATTGCGGCAATTAAAAACACATAAAATACAATGTCATGCACTATTTTATTTCAGAAAAACTTGACTCGATTATATATGGTTGACAGTGCAGTTTTTTTTTCATTTCAATATCGTGCAAATAATTATAATATTTAACTAATTATGTAATAAACATCATTTAAATGTAAGTCATGCATAAGTAAATAAAAATAAGTGACGTGATCAAAATAATTATTAAAAGGTGAACTGAATCTACTTGATCTGTCTTTTTATTGGAACAGTTGAGGATTTTATACTCGAGAGTTAAAACAGTATATAAACAGCGACGTTCGTTCAAACTGTTAACTATTATTTCAGGTGATTGAAACTTGTTCAAAAAGATAAGCAAATTAAACAGATTGCCTGCTATGACAGACGCAGCAATGTCTTTTTTTGTATTCATTGTTTTTAACAATGAATACTCTGTTACCAATAGATTAATAGTGGTATTCCGATCGGAGTCGTATATTGACCCTCTGTTACCAATAGATTAATAGTGGTATTCCGATCGGAGTCGTATATTGACCTTTGTTGACCTCTATCTAATCAACGAAACCGAACAAATAACAAACAACCGAACCGAATAAAATAGTTCGCAAATAGTTCTTTTGTTTCATCGATCATCTGTGTATTCCTACGCGTCAATTTAAAGTATGCATTTGTTGACAGACATCGGAAAGACAAAGGAATTGAAGGAACGTACTCGAAACTAAATCTGTTTCTCTAAATGCAGTTTACAGTCATTCACATTATTAGAAGGAATTGTTTGCAAACAATGCCTTTCTATGTCAGCGCTCCCAGAAATTTGAAAAAGAACGAACAACAGTCAACACATAATTGAACTCTGTTGCGACCCACAAAATAATAAAGCAACAGAAAAATGTGTATACTATCAATTGCAGACGCGTTGAAAAAAATACAAATTTAAACAAATACTTAAAATTATGATACTCAATATTTTCACATTAATCAAACTTTATTCTATCTGTGTACGGAGAAAACTTATTTTGTGCATTGCGCATTTTTATCTGTCATGTATATGTATATAAATGTAGCTGTACTAAACTCGACGGGTCTGTGGTGCAGTGGTTAGCATGACAGACTACCAATCAAGAGATTGCCAGTTCGAATCCTAGGCCCGTAAAAGTAGAAGATTTTTTTTTTGGTTTCGGCTACAAAAATTTGATCATGTTCGTCAGATTTACGCACTTAAAATTCAGAAAATGAAAAAAAATTGCTCTAGTTTCTTTTCACTTATAAAATGAAAACATCAATTATAAATGCAATGCATGTTTACCATAAACTTTATCTTAACACATGATCATCAGTTGAACACTGACGTAAACTTGATGTTTTTATCAACTCTACACAGCTCTAGTTATGTGACGTCATGTCCCCCCTGCTGTGTAAAAATAATTCAAAATACTATTTACGACAAGCAGGTAAGACGGGGTAGAATATTTAACATTATAATTGTTAATGCCCCAAAATACTCGACTGACTTATTTTGATATAAATTTTGCATAACGTACCCCAAGACTATATTTATATACCTTAAGGTTTAGTCAATTTTTATTTTAGAAGGGTTCTGATGTAATTGTTTTCTTTCACATAATTTATGTATATTTACATGTTGCAGTTGTTTCTTGTTTAGTCTATTTAGCACAGTTAGCATAAATGACGAGCCTGTATTTATTCACTTTAAAGTTTACCAGTTTGGTCCATTTTTATTTTATAGGGATGCTGACTCTAAAATCCTCATACATGATGGCTTAAGTAATCTTAGTAATTGTTTGTTGTTTAGTTGTTCCCATATCATCCAAATAATATAACTTTATTTATACTCAAAAAGTCAACAAGACTCGTCAATTTATATTTACGGGGGTGTTCAACTGGTACTCATTCTGGATTACTAAATTATATTGAGCAGTTGTATGTTGTTGAGTCATTCTCTTATTTACCCAATAACATTAAGACTTTACTAAAACACCAACATCAACAGGTTTGATCTATCATGATGTTAGCCGAGCTGATTCTAAATTGTACAGAAATATTGGAAGTATTTAATTAAAGGTTAATATTGAATGAATTCACTTAGTGTATTAGCTATGAAGTATAGTACCGGTAAATGCAAATGGAACAAGATACAGTCAATTATGATGTATGTACCTTATTAAAAGCATTTATGTATGTTAACAGCAAATAATCTTTCTTACAACAACCTGCAAAATAATCAGAACTATATACCCTGTACCCCAATATCAAAATAACAAAGTTCAAGTAAGAAAGATTTTGACATATTTCATCTTTGAATGTACATGATTGTATCTCATTAATATGCTGAATAAATGACCAACTGGTATAAACACTAAAAAGTTACTTATTATGCTTTTCTGAACTACATGCTATAATGTGATTTTCTGTATAAAGTTCATATTTAACATGTATTTTTCCATTTGTATAAAAATGCTCATGAAAATATCGCACATTTATTCCTCGCCTTTCGATCGCTTCTCAAAAAAAAATTTTCTCTGGCTCGCTCTATTTTTTGAGACAAAATTCATAGAACATATGATCAATTCATTGAGGCCTTAACGCCATAGCAACACATATTGTATAGGTTATATCACGGAGATCATTCCATCCACTCACTGTTCCTGAAAAGGCAAAATCTCTGGATCTAGCTGTTAACCAAAAAGAAATCGCATCGATGACTGAGTGGTAGGAGGGAGAATTACCGTAAAAATTATTTCATAACTAAGCTCAACGAAAGTATGCCCCGTCCGTGAATAAAACCTACGACCCCTCGATCAGTAGAATAATGGGCCTGTAAAATGAAATATGAAACACAGTTGACTATGAATGATAAGAAGGTAATGAGTGATATCGAAATAGTATCTTTGAACTCGTTGAAGTCATCAACATAATTGATGTTTGGAGCATATATCACCTTTTCCAGTTAGTGTGTACTAATGAACTCGGGTATTAAATCTTAGCATAACACTTTGAATCTTAACATTTGTTTATTTTCTTACATAATATAGATAATTTGTGCATATAAAACACTTTCAACTATTTTCCAAAAAAATAACATTAACCTCTTTGTTAAATCAGTCCATCGAATGAAAAAAAAGAAATTTATCATACAATTAATTCTTAATAATATCTGCAAATCTTAACCTTCATCATTAAACACCATCAGTGCAGGTAAAATTAATTTCTAAGACATTTATGATAAGCAGAAATGGGGTTTAAATACATTTCTTTCTATTCAGTTACTATATAAATCATAGAATAGCAGCAGGGTGTTAGTCCAACTTTACTAAAAAATGTGCACTACGTAGCACACATAACAGATAACAATTACATAGTTTTAAATCTCCCTTATATTAGAACTTTTTGACACACAGACTAATAAAACAATGTGATAGTCATATTGTAACAGTTAATAGCTTTGACTAATTACAACAGTAGTCATAGTAATACGTAAATTCAATCGTTCAATATTGTAAATGACTCAAGCAGATTTTTATTGTGGAGAGAGTTTGAAAAAAACAATGTAATCGCCAGCATTAATAATTTCTACGGCCATTCTGTCTCCTTCCCCTGATTCTAAGTCATGTAGGACAGTCGTCAGTCACTGACGAAGTATGCACCCAGTAGTTTGTTAACAGCTAAATCCTGAGATAAAGCTTCTTCAGGAACAGTGAGTAGGTGGACTGACCGCTGTGATATAATCTATATAAGGTGTTGCCACAGCATAAAACCCAACAAAAATTGAATAAATCTAAACACAATGAATACCCCAGTACTTTCAGTGCTTTGATTTATTATCGCTGTACTTGGACGCCGATATATATACTCACCAAGATTTGAGCATTTTGTAGTCGACACCGGTTGTATTAAGCCAATCAAAACGTTATTTTAGGTCACATGATAAGAAAATGTCTGTCAAAAAGGGATGGTGAATGGACTCGTCTCAGCCATGTTTTGTCTGGTTACCTGTTTGTATCACAGGAGAATACTATTTCAATATATGAACACAGTCGGTCGAGTATAAAAATAAATGTCGAACATATCCGGGACGGTCTATAACATTATCGCGGATCTACTAACACCACAGATATAGATAAACCTTCTGTTTTCATATTGTTAATGATACATATTCTTGATCATGGACAGGGCGCGCCAAAAGTTAATTAACTATGCGTCAACTATAAGTCAACCCGTGGACAAGTCAACCCGAGGACAACTCAACCCGTATCGTATGCTATAAGTTTTAAAACATGAAAATAATACTTTAACAGTTAAAAATAATGATATTTAGATAAAGAATTTTCGTTTATGAAAGATATTATGTATACAATTAATGATTCTTAGGTGTTAATATTGAAAAAAAATAAAGACGGTTGAATTCTTTTATAAATATTGCAAATACCTTGGAAATATTGATCTAGCCAAATGTAACTTAAGCCATACTCTTCTAAAATGCTTTTGACGTTACTATACCGTGGATAAATCGTATTATAAACTGAAAAATCATTTTGAATTTGAAGAAAGAAAATACTGATAGTGAGTTAATTTATACCATGTTCATTAATGCTTTTTGCTAAAGGCACCTTACTTAAGTCCCCGTAAAGCATAACCTTTGAAGGTTTTTTCTTTAACAAATAAAATTCGTTTCCTGTGTTCCAGTGTTCAAAAGTTCTAATGTTTATGTCCAATTTGTAATGATGTTTGATGTTTCTTGGTGTTACTAAATTGGAGTGTAATCTTCTGTAGCCTGATATTATTTACTGCTCGTTATAAACAAAATTACATTTTTGCAGATCTTTTCACAATTTTTTAACTAAGTATGTCTATCAAGCTAGATAAGAGTACTATCTTTAATTGGACATAAGACCCTTTTTCATAATCAAAAATGCAAAAAAGTTATAAAATTGGCACAAAAGCTTTCTTCATTGCAGTATTTACAGACAATTTGGTCAAACTTCAGAGGAAAAAAATTGCTAACTATAGAAATAATTTTTGTTTTGATCATTTTTTCCTAAAAAATAACGAAAATGTGTTTTTCTCGAAAAGTTCTAAAATGGAGATGGGTACCCTATTTACACTTAACCCTTCAAAAGTCTGACACGTCATACGGAGACCAAATAGGTCATATGGTAAACATGCGTAAAAACATAAAATTGCATGATTTTTTAAATAAGTTTTGATAGAAAAACATTTTCTGATAATAGCAAAATAATTAAAATAAAATGTCCGACACGTCATATGGAGACCAAATAGGCCATATGGTAAACATTCGTAGAAACATAGAATTGCATGATTTTTTAAATAAGTATTGATATAAAAATATTCTAATTACGTTAAACATGGTATATATCGTGTGTTTTATTTGTACATGTACAATGTATATATAAAATGTACTTTTCCTATCACCAAGGCCAGAAACAAACTTACTTTAACAAACATCCTTATTTATTTATTCATATTTGATATAACGCCGTGTCAAAACTTTTTGGTCATTTTTGGCATTCATTTTTTAACCTATCTAACCTAACCCGGACCCTTGTCTATAAACAATATATTTATAACCAATCCTTCCACGAGACTGGCAACTTCTCCATACATCTTAATAATGACGGAAAATTGACATTATTGTCTTTTCATGGTGGGGTATAATCGCCCGCTACCAACTGCACTATCGACACGGATTCAATAAAACATCCAATGACATACATTCATAATTAAATAATAAAAGTACGTGTAAACCAAATTTTAAACATAACAATTACTGTCACAGTAAACATGAATACAACTAAATACAACTCTTAGTAGCTGATGCAAAGCAACGCAAGAAGTAAATAAAGGTTTTTATGACGTCCCGAACAAATATATCTACCGTATTTCAGACCCTCTCCGATTTAGAAAATGTACCGAATCCAGAAGTAGTCCCTCAGTATATAAGTATAGAGTAATTCAAAATGATCGTCTGTTATGACAGGCGCATTGATTCCTGAAATACACTTGTTAATCGGTCATACTGAAGCGTATGTATAATAGCCTTTATGTTAAGCGTCTCAGTAGAGATCTTTACGTCGTACATGTAATATGTAATAGAATGGTATCAACTATTCTGTAACGACCTGTCGTTGGTGCCAGTTTTCAGTAGAGATGTTACATCAGCTTATGTAATAGAATGGTTCTATAGGAAAAGTTTAAAGAATGTTGATGACTTTGAATGATGTCTGAAAAGTGGACTTCATTTATTTTACATACAGATGCAGTAGAATAAATGTGCATAAATGATAACTTAAAAGAGTTTATTATTGCAATGTTCTAAGAATGACCTTTTAACTTGTTGTGATAGAACACAAATCAAAAGTGTGTTCGCCTGACCGGTTTACCTGCTGTATGTATAGGTCGATTTTTAAAGTGTTTTGAACTGTAGCAATGATGTTTTACCTATCACTGAACTGTCCTTTGTGTACAAACGTATTTGGATCCGGAAATCTCATTTTACTCTTTAAACCCGAACAAGTTTAGTGCCTTCAGCGCTTTGATTAAACATCGGATATACTGTCAACGTGCATACTGTGTCATGTAATAAGTCCCATACACAATCTCTTCGTTTATTCACACATTGTATAGGTCAATTAGCGACGGTTAGTCAACCTTTTCACATTTCCACCCTGTTAATCATTTTTCTAGCCACACTTCTGTCGGTGACTGACCGACCACTGACCTACATTTTTAGAATATCAGTATAGAATTGTCAATGTTACCAAATACAATGTCTAATAGGTCAGTCCATTAATATTTCTGTAAGTTTTATACGAAATACAATAAACACATTATGCTCAGTGATATTATGAGACATTAGTCTATAATTAGGCGTTTTGCAAGTATATTAAATGTTATAAATTTGCAAGCGTCTTAACTGACAATAAGCATTTAATATAAAGCTCTAATTTGGGGACATTAAAATACTATGTTTAAATACTGAAATTATTATTAAAACTTATTTAACATAAATATTCGGGAATTAACTCGCTTTAAACAAGTATTTGAGAATTGAAATATACTTGTAAAACCCGGATTTGATCGATATTTATTATTAGACTAGCCCGAAAATAACTGTGCATTTTTTTCAAATAAGTGCGAGTTTTAAAAAGAAAAAAAATACTCTTTTTAAAGAAATATGTATTCTCTTAAAAAATGGCATGTAACACTTAATTTGCAATCTGCTGTGCAAACTCACTGGAACTGTGTTCATAGTCTGAATTACCTGACCCCTTACAGCTATCGTTAATGGGTTAGGCAAAGCGAAATAATGGCGTTGCTCGGCGTCAAAATGGCCGATTTTATTTATGCAGGATCATATGGCTTGTAATACCATAAAATCCTACAATATAATATATTATCAGCTATTTTTTATTCGACGTGCCTCGGCTGTATTTCACAGGAACGTTACTATCTTACATGCTGCTACTGATGTAATCAAACCTCTTTCATTTAGGACTATAACATATGTTTTACATATGAAAAAGATGCTTGGATTAAAAGAAACAATCACACTCTTAGCTTATTTTTTTTATTGGATTTAACGCCGTGTCGACACAATTTTAGGTCATTTTAAGGCGTCCAGCGCACATAACCTAGCTTTCATGGACCCTTGTCTATAACTAGTACTCACCTACCCTTCCACAAGGTCGGAAACTTCTCCATATCAACTAATCAATGAAGGAAAATTGACATTATTGTCAAATTTTCAAGGAAGAGTATTTCTTAGTGGGATTCGAACCTGTGCCCCTTCGGGACACGATATTCTGAATCCCGGCGCGCTTCCAAATTGCGCTATTTATTTATTGGAGTTAACGCCGTATCAACACAATTTAGGTCATTTCATGGCGACCAGCGCACTTAACCTAGCTTTCTTGGACCATTGTCTATAACCAGTACTCACCTACCCTCCCCGGAAACTTCTCCATATTATCTACCAATGAAGGGAAAATCGACATTATTGTCAAATTTTCATGGAAGAGTATGACCTCCCCGGGTGGGATTCGAACCCGCACCCCTCGGGCACGAGTATCCAAATACCGGTGCGCTACCAACTGCGATATCGACCCTGGTTTACTGGGCTAAAGAACCCTTAGCTACAAAACCCCCAGGACGCCATGATTGTTTCACAACTTTCTGTCCTAAAGTATTCCATTCACGAACATGTTTGCTCAAGTTCCGTCCAACCGATCAAACGCGCCCAACTCGGTTAGAACTGAACTTTAATTGAATGAACCATTGAAAAACCGATGTTTCTTTACTTTCATTTCGCAAAGAGAAATATTTCCATTGAAATGAAAATATAGCTACATACCAATACGTTTAATTTGTACCGTGGTACGTTTTGCCACAACAGCGTATTGCAATATACCAGTTTACCGGTAAAATGTGACAGCCCTAATAATGACAGTATGAAATGACCATGCATAAACAAAATCGGCCATGTTGACAGCCATTTTGAATTTTTTCGCGAAAAGTGAATCTAAAACGTCATCAGAGACTATCTTAATTGCAATATTCAGACTCAGCACATAATTTGGCCATTATAAACACCCGTTTTAGAAATGTTTGGGGATTGCCTAACCCTATTATTACCGTTTGTGCAAGTGTTTACATGTATGTCAAATGGCTTTTGAAATTTATCATGAAACGTTAAATGTGTTTTCTAGTGATATGTATCATCACTTATCTTAAGTCATCTAAGATAACATTGTTTTTACTATATATATGTCTTAAACTTATTTGTACCACAAACTGAATTGTACTTTCTTGCACGACTTCAAAATTTTGGACGATGAACGCACATTGAGCGATACGCACTTAAATATCTAGTGGTATTACGCCAACATGTGTAAACGTATTTTCCTTATATTTGTTTGCATCTATCGTTCAAATATGGTACCATACATATATTTATACAAGTAATCATCCGTACTCTTTATTTACCGAATAAATTTTATAACAGACCAACCATAAACAAATTTTATATATTTATGGCATCAAAAAATGAAAACCATATTAAATATATTGCTACATTCCTTTGTCATGCATTTAAATATAGGAAGCAATGCTTTACTCGCATACAAAACTAAGTACCACAATATTATGATAATGTATTAATTATATGTGTTATATTACAAATATCATTTCATCTTTAAATGGCGCACATGTGTAAATTGTATGTTTATATTATGTAATATTGTAATTTTGTATGGATCGAAGGCCTTTAAACAAATAAATATTTGTCATTGTCATTGACAAGTACCTTTCCCATGTTTCATATTTTACGCCTTTTTTGTTTGTTTGTAAAATGTAAACATATGTCTTGTTTTTCTTTTGGGTTTATCAGCCTAAGAAATTATATTTAATAAACTGTACTAAGCTAATTGTTTGAAAATATAATAATAACAAGACACAAGTACCTTATTATGGTATTCAGACACGTATCTAGGCCGTTTTGAGATTACTCACAAATGCTAGGGGGCCGGAGGCATGCCCCTTACCCAGTAAATTACGACAATTACTGTTTGTTTCAGAAGTTTCAATGTGCACAAAGAGCCATAGTGATTAATTTGTGCATTGCTTTGTATAACTCCTTTATATGACATTTTCATGGAGTAAAGTTAACACAGTCGAATCAAATAATGCCTTATCCGGGTTGGGCATCCAATTTCTCATGGTTTATGGCACTTTTAGATTTTCGATTTCTGGAATCGAGGTTACGCACGTGCGTAACATGAGTAATGTCAGATACGCGCCTGATGGTATTTGCTATAATAATATGTTACGGGCAATTTGTAAAATCCATAAACATTAAAGCGTCTGAATTTCAAAATTGCTTGTAATAACAATACATGATCATTATTCTAAAACTGTGATCTGCAACAAACTGATAAAACTACAAAATCTGTTTTATGTTTTGTTTGCTGTTTTATGTCCTTGTCATGGCGACGAACACCATCTGTCTATGCTATGAGAAATTTATTCGCTTCTGTTCATGTTTTTGACGTTGATTGACTATTAGTTATAAAATATAAATAAAAGTATAAATATGTGCCTTGAAACGAAAACAAATAAATAAACAAACAGCTTGCTATGAATGATAACAAATTACATTGTTTTACATTAACACGATCTTTTATAAGCTTGAAGCGTATTTTGTCAACAAATATAGTAAATTATGTCCGTAACATTTGTATACGTAAATAAAACTTATTGACTCTCTTTCAGTGGCTGAACGCGTGCTTATGAATGACATTTAATTCTCGGAATCGAATTGTCATAACATTAACAAGAAAACCGAATATATAAATGTTAACATAATTACATATGTATATAAAAAAACCCAAAATTCCATGAAATAAACGGTCGTGCTTTTTATGTGGTTCTTCGGGAGTCGACGACGAGTATTACTTCATATAAATTTGTTTTAAACTAGCCGATAAACGAATTAATATTAGCGTAAAAAGCCAAGCATGTATAAACTCATCACTTCGCAAAACCAACATAACAAAAATATACTCTCAAATCTCCGCATTTCTTTAACTTGCAATAATAAGAATCAAAGCACTGAAAGTACTAGGGTATTCATTGTGTTTAGATTTATTCAATTTTTGTTGGGTTTTATGCTGTAGAAACACCTTATAAAGGTTATATCACAGCGGTCAGTCCACCTACTCACTGTTCCTGGAGAGGCTTTATCTCTGGATTTAGCTGTTGACTATGACAACTGCTGTAATTAGTCAAAGCTATAACTGTTACAATATGACTATCACATTGTTTAATTAGCCTGTGTGTCAAAAAAATCTCTAATATAGGAGAGATTTAAAACTATGTCATTGTTATCTGTTATGTGTGCTACGTAGTACACATTTTTGAGTAAAGTTGGACTAACACCCTGCTGCTATTCTATGAATTATATAGTAACTGAACAGAAAATAATGTATTTAAACCCCATTTCTGCTTATCATAAATGTCTTAGAAATTAATTTTACCTGCACTGATGGTGTTTAATGACGAAGGTTAAAATTTACAGATATAATTAAGAATTAATTGTTTGATAAATTATATTTCTTTTTTTCATTCGGTTACCTGATTTAACAACGAGGTTAATGTAGTCAAGTGAATGGGATTATTTTTTGGAAAATAGTTATTCTTTATTGAATAGAAGTAGGATAAAAATTGTAATCAAGATAGCCTCAATTTATTAAGGCTAATGAGGATAATGAGTTAAAATCAATAATCTAGGTCCCTTAAGGGTCTTTTGTTTTCAGTAATCAATATTTTGAGTCCCTGAAGGGTCTGTTCAATAATTAATATCATACAGTTTCATATGAGGCTAAGTTATGATCAATATTTTTAGGTATGGTTTAATAGTTTCATAAAATTCTGATTCAAAGATTTAAGTTGAAAATCAAGTGATTGATTTTTTCTTACGTCGACGTCAGTTTGAAATGTTATAATTTACAATGTCTAACAGCGTAATCATTATGGTAAAGCATTGTTTTGGAATACATCTACTGATGTAATGATGACACTAAGACACACATATCATGGTACTGGACTAATATTATAAATTTTGAAATATATATTTTGTATTTCAATAATTCAAATAAAGATACATGATTGTGTTATTGTATAAGTCTAATACATGTACAGCTTAAAGAAACTATAATAAAACGTAAACACAACACTAGTCGTTTTAAAATATTCATAAGATTATATATCTCAATATGTCAATGTTACCTCTTAATACGTAAATATGTATAATATAATGAATAGAAATATAATAAAAAATAAAATATAAAAATAAAAATTTATGCTTTTGCTAGGTTTCGAACCAGCGACCTCTTGAACTTTTCATTTCAATAAATATTTCCGTTCCTTCCCTTTAGCCGACTGAGCTATTCGGGTCCTAAAGGGCAGAGCATGTAACAATAGTTAAATACAGTAAAAATGACATTAAATATGGGGAAGATAATTTTGGAAGATGAATCCTAAATTTTGTGAGTTGTTATCAAATACAAATAAACTGCACTATCAAATTAAAAAAGCAAGTAAATTCTGATTTGTAATTAAACGTATTAATGATAGTTATGAAATTTCAAGTAAAATAATCCCATGTACGATTTATTTGACATACTAATAAATTATGTACAGCGGTATGATTTAACTAAAAACCTTGTAATTAATATATTGTATATAGATCTATAGACGTTCTTGTAACAAACAGACAAGCTGCGTCTGTTCACTTTGTCAAGCGTTTGCCTTTTTCTGACGAAGCATTTTACTGGCTGTGGTCGTTCCCAAATACCAAGTCATTCCTTTTTCTTAGAGAAGGGAAATATGGCATGGTTACCAGAGCTGTTGATAAAACAGCTAGGACTTGGTCAAACGCTTTGTTTCTGCGTTCGTCATCGTGAGATGACGAAACAACCTGCATGAGTCGTGCATGTGGTCGCACGATCATGGCGCTCTATCCTGTCTCGCCTCCCTATATTTAATTAAATAACTATATTGAAAATGATTCAATATTTCTTTCATCTTGAGAGAAATTTGAAAAAAATATTAATGAATACATGTACACTTTAAAATGGATTAAGTGGTAAATTTGCTATGTCCATTTCATACATTTCTGTACTTACTACCCCTTCGTTAAATTCATATTGTTTTAAATCCAACCTCCTATAATCGAAGACAGGAAGAGTGCCATGGTCAAAATGCAGTACATGTATTATGATAAACTAAATTATATTTAAAAAAACATAAAATGAATTTCTACGCACCCGGGTCACGTCAGTTTAATGCATTGCCTCCTCTCATATTCAAAAATATGCAAACAATATGAAACCATTAAAATAGTTTTGTCGGAAAAATATTGGCATTTTGAGAGAGGTCGATCGAGGAATGTATAACTTTACCACCGGACTTACCTCGGCGATCTTCTATGCAGATAAATCTCAGATATCATGATAGTTACGTATTAAGAGGTAACATTGACATATTGAGATATATGCTGAGAGGAAAAAGTTTAGTCAGTAAGAATGTTTCATGTAATATTTTATAATTAACCCCATTCTATTGACAAAAAATTGATTTGTAACAAAATTTAATCAATCGACAGAATATTGAACATTTTTACAAAAAAGTTTGATGAGATTATTGAGAATTCCAGCCATGATAACAGCATAAGGGTCAGAATAAAAAATCACAAACTAATCAGTATCTGATATGTCCACCTCTAGCTTGAATGACGTCAATAGCGTACGTGATTTGGGGCGTGCATTGCACGAGGAATGGGCACAGACACCTGCTCACTTCACCCGGCGACTCATAATTTCATTGAGACGACGTTGTTTGGCTGTCATTCAATCTAGAAGTGGACATACCAGATACTGATTAGTTTGTGATTTTTTATTCTGACCCTTATGCTGTTATCATGGCTGGAATTCTCAATAATCTCATCAAACTTTTTTGTAAAAATGTTCAATATTCTGTATTAGTCCAGTACCATGATATGTGTGTCTTAGTGTCATCATTACATCAGATGTATTCCAAAACAATGCTTTACCATAATGATTACGCTGTTAGACTTTGTAAATTATAACATTTCAAACTGACGTCGACGTAAGAAAAAATCAATTACCTGATTTTCAACTTAAAATTTCGACAATTAGTTCACGATCGACCCCCTGATTTTTTTCATAAAACATTGATATAGTCCAACAGAATTAACCTGAGCTTGACCTTTATGCAAGAAATAATACCTAGATTATTGATTTTTGCTTATTTTCCTCATTATAATCAAGATAGCCTCAATAAATTGAGGCTATCTTGATTATTTTATTCTACTTATATATATACATATATTATATATTACAAAAATTAAGCAAATGTGACTTCACATGCCAATTAATTTTATTTTCTTTACTAATTCAAACATATTTAGCCATACGGTTCATTGGTCATAACTTGTCTATTAAAGATAATGTTGTTTTAGATTTTATATACAATACCCACCAAAAGTGCAGAGACATTTTCACTTTGCAGGCCTACTAAATAGCTTTTGTCCAAAATTTTGAAAACTGCTTACTTAAAAAAGTTTATCACTTTACTTATAACTGAGTCTACAAAAATACCAAACAAAATACATTATAGAAAATGATTACAATAAATAGGCTTAAGCTAGGGTGTCAGATGCTGAATATTATTCATGTGCCGCATTATTGAAATTTGTTTTCATTTTATCACAACCATATTTAAATATAAAAAACTAGTAATTCTACAAAAAAAATCATCAAAATTAATGAGTTGTAGTTTTTTTTGTGGGTACTGTATTAATATATCATTGGAAATATATATTATTACAGGTACCAAAGATGGTGGCAGGAAAATTTTTTTTTTATATCAAAGAATTTTTCTGAAAAGTGGGACGCAAACTTGTGTGTTACTTGTTCCACATAAAATATCCACGCATATATGCATAAAATATACTAAATGTACCCTTTATTTGGTACAGTAAATTGTCTCTATGATTTATGTATGGTAAAAAAATATGAAAGATCTCGTGTATCAACAGAAATAATTGTTTCCCCCACCCGCTTTTTCAATGATGTGCTGTTTGACATCATCTTGGATTTTATAGCGAGCGCTCGACATTCTGTACACAAACGGTCTGACTGACCGATATCTTCACCTATTTATGGAATGAGCGCAGTCGTTGAATAGCCTAACAATTCGCTAGGTGGGCGCTCGCTCGAGCGCTCGCATTGTTGAACACACCTCGGGTTTAATTGCATACGACCCGAACAGTTACAGTCCGGAAATAATTATCTTTAAAACAAACCCAATACGCGGGAATCAGCACTTATAGTAATGTATACAGTACAAGTATTAGCATTCCAAAAATGCTTGAATCGTCGATTAGCCATGTATGACATCTCCTTTAGTAAAGCATTCAAGCAATATATGTGTCAGAGTTTAACAATTTCGTCATGTTCCGACCGAGCACATACAAACTCATTTTTATGGTATACTTTATAATTCACCTGTCCATTTGGCAAGAAATTATATTTATTGATAACCAATCCAGATTATTCGATTCAAGAACATGTTCTGTCCCATATTCCGAACGAAGATTATATTTCTTTACAAGAAAATATTGAGGCAAAGCATCAAATGTCCCCAAACAATTAATAGCACGAAAGTACTGCTTACGCCTGTGATCTCTATAAGTGAGGCATTAAAATTCTTTAAAAAATGTTTATTAACCGTTAATTAAACCAATCATGTTTGATAATTTAATATATAAATGTACAATATATAAAACGATCATTATCAGTGATGGTCTGATAATTCTTTTCTGTTTATGGTGTCAGTCACAGTGTCTTCGTCAGTGGTTTAGACTGTGACTTTCTATAAATAGACCGCGAAGGCCGTCGAGTGTACATCTATCTAATAGTACTGCCACACAGCTCTCACGAGTATTATGGACAGTCTTATCTCTGTTACAAGTTAATCGCTTCAAGTATATTCTGTAACGTCATATTGAGCGTCTGGTCATTTTCTCGCGCAGAAATACATAAAGTACCAGTTTCAGTATGAACTATTTTATTGTAGCGGAATTATCCGGATATGGATGCTGTTAGGTCTCGTTGATTAAATATAGGACTCCGATCGGAATACCACTATTAATCTATTGGTAACAGAGTATTTATTGTTAACACAATGAATACAAAAATGTGATAGGCACTATCTATTTTTAATATGATTTCTTTCTTTTGTTTGTGTCAGTGCGTTCAGTGGTTCAATTTATGTGTTGTTTGTTGGGTTTAACGCCGTAACAACACATTGTATAGGTCATAAGACGACGGTCAATCAACCTACTCACTCCTCCTGGAAAGGCTAATTTTCTAGATTTAGCTGTTAACAAAACTACTTAGCGCTTACTTTCGACAGTGACTGTCAACTCCCCTATATAATTAAAAATCATTGGTAGGAGAGAGAATGGCCTTATAAATAATTTCATGACCAAGCCCCCACGAAAGTATACCCCGCCAGGAAATCGAACACATGACCCCTCGATCAAGTCTACTGAGCTAGCCGCGCGGCTTTCGTGTTTTTGTTGCTTAATTGACTTACTTGTTTATTTGAATGATGCCATTCCTCGCTTAGACTTGATTCAAAACTTAATTTCTTAATGTTTTTATGTATTTAATTTTGATAATGTATAGTCCGTTTTTCTCAACTGTTAAAGCTTGAATAATTTCGCGGTGACTGAATGCATTGTTTTGTAATGGCAACCTAATTGTTATTAAATATAACTTGACTTAAACATATCATTCGACATAAGTATCTTAACTAAATCATAGTACACACTCATGAATGTTTTACGACGATAATTTTAACAAACGCATTCACCGTGAAAATATTCCTGTTTTTACAGTTTGGAGAAAACAAACTATCGTCATGATCTTACACAATATAAGTAATGACTTGATAAGCATTAAATGATATTGTAATTGTACATGAATAAATGTCAAAATGACAGATGAACAAAATAATCAGTTCTATTAATAAAAGAATGATATAAGTGCAACTCAGATGTACCAATTGTTGACTGCTCAATAAATAAAATAAAGTGGTTAAAGATTTCCCTTGACAATTAAAATATGATTATAGGATCTACATTTCTTATTTGCGAACCAGAAATATCCTTCGATAGAAGAGCTGCATGAAAAGTAATATCTTGTTTTAGAGTACAATTTTGGAGACAAGCCGTTATACTTGTATACTAAGAAGGAACACTTCCTGAATGGAACCTTCTTCAGTATTACCCGATCAGCCAGTACACGACAAAATTCTATCAGATCTAAACTATTCTGTCTAATTGACCCTAATGAAAAATGTAAGTCGCATAAATCAAAAATATTAAAATGTATATATTTTCAAACAGTTACTACAAAGACCCCATTAATATTACTCTAAAACCGTGAAATAAACAACAACATATGTTGACCCCTAGAGCATCTTCAAAATGTTACAGTCACGTGATACCCTTCCTTCCTGATCACAGCTATAGAATCTGGAATACAATATAAACCGGGGACTCAACATTACTGGCACCACTATTTTACAGTCACAGTGCCTACACGTATATTTACTACAAACGCTGACGAGTGTAACAATAATGATGATGATGATGAAGACAACTTTGTTTCTGGTGATTGTTACTCTTTGTTTATCGTTCAGCAATGGTAAGTTGTGTTTGTTGTTGTTTTCATCATTTTGAACCGATCATCGGCATTTATATATATTTTAACCATTTGCGTTTTTTTTGTTTTCTTCCCATTATACTTTTTTGGTCCGAAATAAACATATTTTTATTAAAATTTGTACAGTGTCTATTCACATACTATATGGACATTTAATAAATGCGTAAACTGATATAAAATTGTTTAACTTCGTAAAACAAAATATAACCTTAATTCAAAGGAATTAAAAGGCATATCTTCAAATTGTTTGCATGATAATTCGATCTATGCCTTTGAAATTCTTCTAAAATGAGTTATCTGATATATCATTGAAAGTATATACATTAAATCATGTTTACAATTAACATTGCATTTAAATTGAGTTTTCATACCATAATGGCGATTGTGGTCGAACTGTTATGAGGTTGAATTGTCTAGGGATCCGTCTTTTTCAAACCATGGATCGAAGTGTATGTAACTGTTCTAAGGTACTATAGTGTCAATCTGTACCGTCGTACGGAGATGCTATGCACTGTGGGTGAATTTTTTATTTACCTAAAAACACATGATGATATTTACATTTTGATAATTTCCCCATTCAACTATACTGAACAAAATGAGTATGTTTTTGAGGGTACCCAATAAAATTTAACTAATTAACTATTTACAAATTACGCACATTTGATAAAACTTGAAAACGAAGTTGAATTCACGATGTTTAAATGCAGTTTGCATAAATAGTACTTTTATCTCCCAATTGATCTTCCTGCAGTTAAAAGCCATCATTAATTTATTTGAAACAAAAACTGCAACGATTGTATATTCATACGCCGCACTATATTCTGTTGCGTACCAAATTGCCGAATATTGCGTTGCGTTGTGCCTCTTAGTATACAAGTGATTTATTCATTGTCTACTCATAGAATGACTGTATAGAAGTCGTGTTTAATAGGAGTAACTCCATTTTGGTAAATTTACTTGTGAGAAATTGAGTCCCTCGTTCTTTTACAGCGTCCAAATATGTTGGTTGTTTCACTGATAAACCAGATAGAATTCTTGAGGGTGGGATGATTTCATCTTCTGACATGACTGTTGAAAAATGTGTACACCATTGCTCTGTGGAAGGATTCGCATTTGCAGGAGTTGAAGTAAGTGCAGTTAATGTAGTTCGTATTTATGAGACATTCTTTTTTTCCACAAAATGATCAATCCGTTTTTCTCAGAGCCATTGAAACTTTTGAAATCCTGTCCTCCAAACTGCACCCTATGTATATTTTGTCTCAAGATAATTTTTAAAAACTGTATCATATAACCCCGAGTAAATAGCTTATCGTACGGGAATGCATATTTGAAATCAGTGTGATTTAGATAAATTTATTTACGTTATATAAACTTAAATACACATTCTTAGCCATTATTTTGTATTATTAGTATGCAAGTCAGTGTTTCTGTGGAAACCATCTGAAGAAATATGACGAACATTCCAACGCTGCTTGTTCTACTAGTTGTTCTGGTGATTCCAGCCAGAAATGTGGACAGACCTGGAAGATTTCTGTTTATACAACTCATGGTTAGTAACAATTTTATAATTTGCGAGTTGTATATCATATCGCTAGCTAGCGCTTAGCCCTCTGGAATCCTTAATTTGATATCACATACGTATTTAATGTAAGAATGGTACAAGCCACAAGGACACACAATGCTAGCTTACGATATGCTAAGGATACTTGCCCAATGTGTGTACCATCTCATTCAAGACTGGGCGCGACCGAGTAGTTACGACTCGGTATGTCTGTTTTACATCGATTCCAATCACATGTGAACCCACCTCGCTGTTATCTCGAGCAAGAAAGATTACACTACTTATTCAGGAACCAGGAAGCGACAAGTTATCCTAATACCATGAAATGTAATGTATAGTAGCGTGACCCAGTTTCAACATGTGTGCATTCATATTATGACTGTCAGTTGTTTTATTCCATCTTTAGACCTAAGCATTGAATCTAGTGTTAGACATTAACGCTTGTCAGTTGCTGACAACTTTCCTAGTTGAAATAGAGTCAAACTGAGGAAATGTAGTAAATAGATCAGGACCAAAATCGACCAAGGCATTCAGCTTCCTAGAATCGTATGTGGTACCTCTGGATTTGAAGACTGATAGAGTTAATCGGAAGAGTACTTTTTAATACTTCTGCCGTTAATCATTTGCTGTATTTGCATTTAATAGAGTACATAATAAATTTTCTGTTTATTATAGCCAATTATTTGGGATGTTATGAAGACAAATCAACTAGAATTCTTGAAGGAAGTGTAATATCCAGCAGTCAAATGACGACAAAGATGTGTATTGATAAATGTAGAAACTTGGGAAAACGTTATGCTTTGACAGAGGTAATTGTTTGCAAGTTCGAATTGCCCGACAATTTCTTTTACTTTTTTAAATGTGTTGTGTGAGGCTTCTGTCCGAGTTTCTCTTTTAAACTTTATTTTCTGAGAATTAGTTTATTCTAAAACTAAATGATCATAATACATAATATTTATGAAATAAAACTTCATTGAATAAAACAAGCAAAGGACTCATAGACCACTTGTCCGCGTTTCACCATAAATGTTTTGATATAAAAACTACATATTAACATAATTATGTTGATATGGTATTTAAATGATCTGCATCAAGTCAGTCGGCACAAATTATATCTGCTATGTTCACATAATAATTACAACCTGAATGAAATAACAAAATCCGATTGGTTAAATGTGAACACGTGACCTAAAAATGGGCTTTTATTTTCGTATAAACTGCAGTTTTGAATGAATGACGTCACGCCGGAACTACTTTCACGACTAAAAAGCTATTTTTAGCGCGTTCCCACGTTATGACGTACAGGTCAATATCTATAATGTCAATGGAAAGTACATGATACATGAAACCAATAAGATAGGTGTAATCAACTTTTATTGAAAGAAGTTAAAATGAGTTTAATGTACAATACAATTGTGCACTAATACCGTTCTTTATCTATATTTCATAAGATGTTATGTTCCAGGAAGTAAATGATACGCTGAATGCAGAATTAAGAATTAATCTTTAATTCAAACTAAAGCTTCATAGACAGCATTTAAACCATTAAATTTTTTATTTATATTTCTAGCGAATCAGTCTTCGTTTTCAAATGATCTTCATAACATTGCCCCTCTGAAGTGCATGCTCTAATGGACTGGTATTCATTCAAATTGATATCTAAATCCTTTGGTTTCCGAGGCATTTAGTTTCACTTTCTTGTCTGAAAACAAACAAAAAACAATAACGAATAAATGAAGATAAATAAAGCTTTAAATACCAAGAGTTCGACACATTTAAATTGATCCACAACAAGATAAGTAATCAGTATTTTGGCTGGTCAATTTAAATTAGCTATTTTGGCTGGTCAATTTAGAAAAATGACATGGCAAACATTTCAAAATCACTCAAGTTGCCTCTCATCAAGTAAAAAAAAGAACGTATAACATAATGATATGTACGTTGGATAATATGTGTATCTAGTCATAATGATGTAGTATTCGCAGAAGTGCATGTGTATACTTCATGCATATACATTCTGCATTGAGTAGTGAACAAGGTCAAGAATTATAAACGTTTATTATCAGACCGGAATGAAAATGCTTCCAGATCAATATGACCAGACTTTGAATCCATCCTAAGTATGATCATTTTAAAATGTATATGAGAACATAAAAGCATATAACCCATGTAATCTCCGTAATTTGGGGATAGATAATAAACATTCACTTACTCAGTACAGATAATAGCTCAAATTATTTCCTGACTCGGACTGACTGTTCAGTTATCATCAAGTGATCCAAATTCCAGTAGTAATCTTTCTCATTCTGATTAAATAACACAGCCTCAGATGCTATTCAACTCGGAAAAATGAACATCCAACAACCGCTCATTTGTAATCACTGGTGGTTTGAACGAGTTGACATATTAATTTAGGTCACAACTTACATCATAAACTCACGTGTTCTTCGTTAAAACATGAAACTTATTAAACCGTTTAAAAGAGTTACACAAAAGCGCACCACCTCTCATGTGTTTTTTTTATTAAAGATAAACTCAATGCATGTTCATTTCTATGTATCATTCATGCCGTTATGTCCGAAAACAATGAAAAACTGCATCCAATCGAAGAAAAAAATGGCCGACGGTTGGCATTAAAAAACTGTTAACCGAATGAAATTATTGCGCACTATTACGCATTGTTGCGTAATTTGGCTCTACGCATTAGAAAATAGGTCTTAATTCCAACGCAAATTTCGCAAAAAATGGTTGTAATTATAAGGAATAAATGTATAGAAACTGACTTTCATCGAAAAATAAACGTCACTTTTGGTGATAGCTAATTTGCATAAAGGCCGAAGGCCTTTATGCTGAAATTAGCTATCACCAAAATGACGTTTATTTTTCGATGAAAGTCAGTTTCTTTACATTCATTCCTTAAGTATTTCCAACGAATGTTCTGTTTAATTTTGTATGTGCATGTATTCGTTGTAAGTATGAGTTGAAATATTATTTTATTCACTGCTTGTATTTCTATAGTCTGCAGAAGTACTTTAACTTTATCTGTTTTCTTTTTGTATATACTGATTCTATTTATATGTTTTATTCACAGCTATAGTAAGATGCCGTGTGCGAAATTAAAGTTATTGTCAGGCTGCCATAAACCACATACTTTAAGTGTGTCCTTTACGTGCAACCCCTTTTCATGTCCTTATGTCCTTGACTGTCTGCATACAGTAAAGCTAAAAATATAATCTTGTGCAAGGATATGTATAGTAAATAAAGATACGTGTTTATGTAAGTAGGGTTGGGCAAATATTAACTTTTTTTAAAAGGTGCAAACCAAACGGGTGTTTTATATGGCCAAATTATGTGCTGAGTCTGAATATCACAATTAAAATTTTCTACGATGACGTTTTAGGTTCACTTTTTGCGAAAATTCAAAATGGCCGCCAAAATGGCCGATTTTAGTTATGCGGGACAATATAATGTTGTCACTATAGCTTGTAATATATCATTTTATAGGTTTTTATGGTTGATAAACACGTTTTTGAGGTTAAAATACCAAAAATAAGCAGTGGAAACTTTATTTATTGATAATTTATACAAAATTTCGGCAAGACAGTACATATTTTCGATTATTCTGTAGACAATTACAAAATATGCTACATGATCAAAGAGTTTGTTTTAAAACACTGTCATATTAAGCAAAACATCATTTTCTTGTTTCATGTTTTTGGTTTAATTTGTTTTCAGGGAGTATTTCCATTTTGAGTTTACTATCTTTTTAATGTGTCGCATTTGGTGTAAATGCGACACAGTTGTGGCTCTTAGATATCTTACTTCACGTATCAATCGTTTTTCTTAGCAAATCAACTGATTTCAGTGCGAATGGACCGATATTAGTTTGTTCAAAATATAATTCAGCAAATAGATATCTTTCTTTTGTTTTTATCACTTCATCAAGTAAGTGAGCATATAACATATCTTAATCATGTAAGCTTTTATAGTGATTGCCTCTCTTTGCAAGTTTAGCAAGTTTATCATTGTAAAAGTTTTAATCTCTGTAGGCTCCTGTGATGGACAATTATTTTTTACATGTTACAAATCAGCTTTCAATCAACTCAACAGATAACAAGCATATCTATAAGTCCATGCGGAAAACAACAGGATAATCTTCAATATACAGGCTAGAATCCATGAAACTAAAACAAATCTCAACAACTTGACAGATGCTTAATGATATTTAAAATTGAATGACAACTTAAAAGATGAAAATGAACCTATTTAGAAGGAAATAATTGTGTATAAAACTACACAACAATGTCTAAATGGACCTTATATAGCACGGAAGAAGGTGAACAATGCGCAATACCTTTGTGTTATTATGGCCAGATCACTTCACCTTAATCTTACATCACAAAGGAGTATCAGCTTTCACATAAGCAATTACATATCTAAAGACTTATATATACATAGGCACTTGACACAGAAATCAATGGAAGTATTTGTGCATGGTTTTATACACTCCACTCCCACATTGACTTTTGCATGGTTTAAAGATTGTACTACCAGCCAACCAAATCAATAGCTGCAACAGGTTCAAAATTGTACTGATATAGTGGTCTTGATAACTCCATTAGAGCAACCGGAACTGTGCTCCTAAAGTCTCCATTGACTATCAATTAAAGTTAGAAGAATCATGTCTGAAGTCCTTCTAATGACCTTGCACCATGTTACTTTAGAACCTTTTCGTCCAAGTGAGATCTCGAGGTCAATTTTGGCTTCGATATCAAAGTTACATATGCTAACTATGCTATTTTCGCCTCCGTCATTATTAATTTCTAACATATCCATTCATGGAAAAGGAATATATTTGTCTAAAGGTTCATAACTTTTTACACAACTATGAAATCAAGACTTCATATGCATGCATAAATGTACAGATACAGCAAGTACAAACTTGTTCGAGTTATAATCTTCAACTTAATAGAATAATTTCAAAATTAAATTTTTATGATTAAGGAAAACATTTACAATATCTGCAATGCATCAGAATCTATAAACAGTAAAGCATTTAAAACTAGTAGATGTTTTTTTTAAATTATTAATAGCAGTTTAAAGTCATTATACAATAAAACAGAAAGAGCGGCATAGCTCGATGAATGCAATTTGGCTATTGCCATTAAAGCTACTATGTGTGTACTTAATAAAGGTGATAAAATTCATTCTTAGTAGCATTAATATAACCAAAAGCAGAAATAAGTATGACAATAGTAATATGCAAGCTGTAAAAACATATGAAAAGATTTACAGGAAATTGATTTAATGCAAAAGTAGATATTATTCTACGAAATTGTGTGATTTTGGCTGAAATATTATATAAATTATCAATAAATATTGCTTCCCATACATATTTTGTTATTTTTAACCTCAAAAACGTGTTTATCATCCTTAAAAACCTACAAAATGATATATTACAAGCTATGGTGAAAATATAAAATAGTTCTACATCACCAAAATCAGCCATTTTGGCAGCCATTTTGAATTTTCGCAAAACGTGAACCTAAAACGTCACCGGAGACAATTTTAAAGGTCATATTTGTATTCAGTGCATCATTTGGCCTTAAAAAACACCCGTTTCAAAAAATAGTTGGTGATTTGCCCAACCCTAATGTAAGCAGTATAATATAATGATCCATTCCAAAGGTTTCAAAGTATTGAAAAGAAGGTTGTAAAGTTCATTTCAATTAAATTAGTCTCTTATGAGGAACTGTTTTTTTTTCGTTGAAGTACTCTAGCCAATGTTTCTGTGGCAACCATCTCCTAACTTATGCTAAGAAACCTGAAGCTGACTGTAGTTATAATTGTGCTGGGAATGCAAATGAAAAATGTGGAGGATTCTGGCGTGGATCACTTTACACAGTAGAATACTAGCGTATGTAAGTGCCTTAATCAATTTAATTACTTATTAATTTAAATAAAACAAATATTCAAGTCATATATTTAAACACTGCAGTAATTTTCAAGGTTTTTTTTCATGCGGATTTGACTATGATTCTGGCGTGGATCATAGAATGCAAGGGAATGTACTTGGGTTAATCAATTAAAACTTAGTGTGTTCTTTTATAATAATTTATCAACTTGTGTATTTTTTCTAAGTTGTGATGTAATTGTGGCCAGGATAAAGAAATGGCATTTGAAGCTTTTTAAGTTTGAGAAAGTAATAGAAAAACGGTGCGAGGTACTCGATGCAAGAGCCTGTTTAGAAAATTGTTCAAAAATGTACGCAGCATTACACCACTTTAGTCATTAATAATTGTTCGGTCAACCGTTCTACTTCTGAAACATTGATAGGTCTTCATCTGTTGACACTAGATTCTAACCTAAAACTAAGTATATGCACTAGCCAGGGAATGTCGACCTTTCTATTGGATACAGAGGTAGGCTGGAGAATCTCTGTATTAGTTTATGACCGAATTCCACATACTCCAGTAGTATGTAATTATTATCTTGAAATCGAACCGATGTTTTAAATTTGGTATATTTTAGTCATTAAAGATATTCAATTGCCTATTACAACACAGTCCATTTCATTCAAAGGTTATGCTATCGTTTTTACAATTATTAAGTACGAATGAGCATTCTCCGTCGTATCTTTGTTAAAATATTCATCACTATTTTCCTTCTTTTTCAGGATGAATAAGATATATCAAATGAACACGTTATTTGCTTTAATCCAGCCAGACATGTTACAGTTGATTGCGTCTATTTAGTTCCATGTTATTAGATCTATACTATTTATTCTAGATACTTCGTGTTCTGTATATTTCTATTCTGATGGAATAAAATTCATATAATAGAAAAGTAATTTTGCTCGTTATGTTTTTTTAAGTTATGAATCCGATGTATTTGTTTTGTTCGACTACAAGATTTTGTCCGTTTTTCTCAATTGCATAAACATTAATATATCAGTGACTTCGTGTTCTTTGCTTTACCATTTGTGATAATGAGAGTGTATTAATGTTATCACAGTGAAAGTATTCAAACTTTGACAATTGATAAAAAATGGAATGAACAATTTGGTCACGTGGTAAGTGAACAGTAAACCTAGTCAACAAGGGATGTTTTTGCTGAGCGAACTCCGTAGCAAAACATTGTATAGGTTATATAAGGGCGGTCAGGCAACTTATTTACCGTTCCTGGAAAGACTAAATCTCTTAATTTAGCTGTTTACCGGTTACTAAGTACATACTTTCGTTTGAGACTGATAACTGCCAAGAATAAGAATCAGAGAAAGGGGGAGAATCGCCATTAATATCATCGTATCACCGAACCCACGACCCTTCTATCAGTAGACTTGCGTGCTTACACGGCATACCTCGAGTAATCACAAACAAGATCTGGAATACATTTGCGAATTCGGAAATCTGCGGACTTACTTTTTGTAACTGATACTTGAAAACTTAACATACGTAGATTCACAGTACATATTGACATTCAACCAACAAACATTCATCAATTCGTTCAATTAAAAATATTATTACCATCGATACATGTGAAAAATGGCTCTTTACATGGTTTTCCTCCTTTGGCCGATTTCTTCCATTCCTGTAAAACATATGTCCTTAGACTTTTTAAATACGAGTATTTCCACACTATTGCTAAAAGCATTTTTTATAGACCATTATAATTTTAAATCTATTTATACCTTGAACCCAGGGGTAGGGAAATTTTATTCTCGTCTTGTCCGACTCCTACATTTTTGCCTGTGGACAAGTAAATAAATCAATCCCACTGGTCCCCTTACATATGATATTTTAGCTGTAAATATACATGATGATGTTGATGTTTTAGACGAATTCCTTAGTGAACTACGCTGCTTTAGTTATCAATAGTCGAAGCTATAAGCGGCATTTCAGCACTGCGACCAAGTTTGTGGTCCTTTTTTTCCGCTCGCCAGGAAAAAGTTCCATAATATTTGAAACTAGATATATATCTGCCTACACGTTTCTTTTCTACATCTTTTGAAAAAATCACACTGACACCAAATATTGACAATTATGAGAACAATTGATTAGTGACCAACAAAAAATTACACGACTGATTATCGCGGATGCATATATTGATTTCATTCATGAAATATTATGAATGAAAATATTTTACTCATTCCCGTATCAAGCAATTTTGTCACGTGATTCGCGTTGGTAACATTTTGAACATTTTCCACAGACTTTTGGAACACTTTTTCAAAAAGATTTTTAACAATTTCCAAAGTGTTTTATAACACCTTTTCCCAATGAGATTTTGAACATTTTAGAGTTTTGTAACATTTTTTAAAAGAGATTTTGAACAATTACTATAGAGTTATGGAACACTTTTTCCAAAGTGAATTTGAATATATTCCAAAGGGTTTTGGAACATTTTATCTCCAATGAGATTTAGAAAATGTATTTCCAATGAGATTTGAAACAATTTGTAATGAGTTTTGGAACACTTTTTTCAAATAACATTTAGAACACTTATTTCCAATGAGATTTGGAACACTTTCCAAAAAGTTTTGGAACACTTTTTTCAATGAGATTTGGAACATTTTCTAACGGAATTTGTAACATTTTTCAAAGAGATTTGAAAAAAATCTCATTAAAAATTGTTCTTTAACTCTTGGGGAATAATGTTAATAATGTCTTTGGAAATAAATGTTCCAAACTCTAAAATATTGTTAAAAAAATGTTTGAAAACTATTTGGGATTCCTTTGAACTTTTGATTTTTAAGGTTAAAAACTCCATAATTTTTTTGTATTCAGGGGAGGTGCTTTTCAACCCTGTATTACATTTGTACAAGCAAATATCATAAAGATTTTATTTCCCGCAACACGTTGATCATACGTCTATGGATTCGCTTGCACCTTAATTTTGACGGTTTTTACAAAAAATATTTTTATTTCCTCGCTCACTCATGAAAATTGGGTCGGCTCACACCGCTATAGAAAGTAACGGAATTAAGATTAAAAAAACCAATTCTTCGCTCTCTCGGCCAATTTTTTTAAAAATCCGTAGAATACATGATCAACTTGTTGTGGCCTAATCTTGCCATACAAAATCTTGAAGTACAGTTTTTCTCTTTACAGCTTGCATACAAATTCTGTAGGTTCATTAGTGTAGTTAAAAATGCTAAATATGGCACAATACCTATCACTGAGTCAGTTGAGGGAACTACTTTTATCACATATAAAAATTGAATGCGCAGTAAGATACATGTATAACTCCACATGTTAAACTGGTCAGGCATTTGTGACGACAGTTTTCGAATTGTGGTATAACTTAAACCTATCGGCGAAATCGCCGAAAGTCTAAAAACAGCAATATCTGGTTTAATGTAACTATTGAAAGACAGAGTGATACACATTAATGTGTACATCCCTATCTCCGATTTGTTAACACAAATGTCATCCCTATGTGATCCCCTGAACGATGGCAAGAGTTCATATGCGGCAGCTGTCTATAAGTACATGTTTTAATAAGTTAACGAAGATAGAGATGTTCAATAGTTAATCTGTACCATATCCATTTTAAAACCAATCACTTTATATCACTAATAAGATTATATATCTTGACAACAAACCTGTTGGACACTGAAAATACAGTGACAATGCAGAGACTTCCCCTGATTACGAATGTCAGGTTCGTATTGCGATATATCGTGCTAGGCCTAGATCGTGACCCTGACGTATTGATACGTATCGATATATTGGCATATCTTTCCTACTCTCAATCCCAACTTTGAACAACTCAACCCATGGACAACTCATTCCGTGTTATATATTATAATTAATTGAGTTAAAATAGTATTATTTTGTGTACAGACGATATTTGTAAATAAAAAAGTTACAAATTGTTATACCATACATATACATGTAAAACAGAAGTTATTTAAGAGAACGACTTCTAAAACAATAGTCATTATCTTCACATACTTATACAGAACGTTACGTCAACTGTGCATTGTTTTTACTATAACATAACAAAAATAAATGTTTTATCCAACTATTTTGACAACCTTTAAGGCTTATTGCTATTTTTTGTACCGACTTTTGAAAGCATTCCTTCGTTGTGTTTATCTTCAAGGTGATCATAAATTAAATAATGTAAATATTGTGAATGTTTTTCTACAATATTTTTACAATAACTATCCTTATCGTATCGTAAATAATCACATCGTCTCATTTCGTATCGATACGTATCGTATCGTGTGATGACAGTATCGTTTCACCCTACGTAAGAATCAGTGTAGTCTTGCTTCAGTGCTTTCAGTGCTTTGATTTTTGTATTGTTATCTACTAATTATAACTTATTGTATGTATTTAATATCATAGTTTTTAATATGTCTATTTGAATATTGAGCTTCTGGACAAGTGCATTTTGACAATGGACAAGTATATTTAAGAAATCACTAGTTCGAGGACAATTGAAAAGAAACTAGGAATTCCACACCCCTGTACGTTGTTTTGTGTTTTATTAAAAAAGAACCAAAAATGAGATTATTATCCTACAAAAGAAAATTCCCATTTTTCAATTGGAAATTTTGAAATACGGAGTATTTCCTATAAAGAGTAAGCAATTCCCGCGATTATATGGCAATAAAATAAAAATAAAACTTAGTTAAGATGCCAAGATGAATATTTATTGGAGTAATGTCAATATGTAGATCTATATTGTTTGATCATTCTATTGTTTTATATTGTTCGTTTTTTCTCAACTGTCAAAGCATGAATAATTTCACGGTGACTTCGTGCTCTTTGTCTAACACTCGTTGTATTGAGATAGTGTGTAATCATTCACCGTGAAATTATTCATGCTTTTACAGAAAAAACGAACAATACCTAGATGTTTACCTAAATGGCGTTCGTCGATATTTGCACCGTTTTTCTACAAATTGTGACGAAAAAAAACCCAGACTAAAAACGTCCCATGCCGGGAACGTACCGTTATGTACGAGACTCCACTTTGTCATAAATATGACTGCTTCCGGTCTCTGCGGGAAGAATCAATTATAAATTGGGTTTAAACTCAATTAAAAAACAAAGTGGCCGTCATTTAATGCGATAATATTTAATGATATTGGCCTGTTTTGTCAACCAATCACAGCGCAGAAATTCGTTATTGGCCTTAGGGCCAATAGGTGTTGTTGGCTCCTATAACAGATTTCGGCTCAATATTCAGTTTTATTTAACAGATTTTGCGGTATTGTGTAATAAATTTGACCATTTAAAGAGCAAATAACTCATAGTTTTTAATAATTGAAAATATGAACTCATAAGGCGACGTCTATGATTCAACATAACATAACAACATAACATTTAAACATTGACAGCTTTCTAATTACTGTAAGCTACATATAAATTGTGTGTCAAATTAAAAACACGAATGAGCTTTGACTGTCGTAAAATTACTTGTGATATGCATGATCATTTTTCTCACAAAAATATTTATCATCTAGGACCTTTTTGGTGGGAAGGGTACTAAATTAAAATCGTAACAATAGAATCATACAAGCATAAACATCTAATATACATTTATAATATAAATATAATACAATAATTGAATAACTTATGAAAGAAAATACATAATTTAAGAGTTTTTCAAACATAATCAGTGCCAATCAAATAAACAGTATTTTAATTATGAAGACTATCTTAACCCTATTGTCATTCCAGGGTGTTGCTTTTGGAACCCTTGAAAATATAACCTACCGTAGCAACTGTATGCATGCTGCACTAAGACAAAGATGTGGTTTCCATAGAAAAGTGGTGAAGCTGATATTAACACCAGGAGAATATATTCAGTTTGACAATACACCATAATCGACCCGCGATAATAGATGTTATATTGACCTCAATCCCAGCAATCTTGGTTCAGTTGTTCATACTAAGGTTAATAGCTGTTTCAGGAAAGTTGTGAGAATGCTGGTAAAAGGTGAAGAAATATGTCCATCTAAGACGGTTTGGTGCACTGACAGGTATCCATTATTGAAGTGAGAAAGTCTCAGGTAAATTCCATGATTAAGAAAGTTTAAATTGTTCTTAGTTGCTTCGAATCAGAGACTTTTTGATCCCAAAACTCGTGTTTTACCACTGGACCACAGCTCCTTGCAACTGAAATGTAGAAATGGTATGTATATATTAGTGATACGAAATGATTTTTTGCTTTTTAAATATAAAAATGTTAATTTTACAAGAATAAATATGAAACATACCTGGAACAGTAAAAACTGACCTCCTAAAAGCTAATGTTTGAAGAGGGAGAAAGTTTAGTATTTTTAATATTTTTGTTACACGTTTAAAAGTAATAATTAGTCGTTCTTTTAATTAGCATTGTTTAGAGTGGTAACACCTGTGATATTAACATAAAAAAAACAAAATTCAACGAAAGATATTAAAAAAGGTAATATACTTAATTACAGTACTAATTATCACGCGAATAGCTTTTAGCACACAGATGCCGTTAGGGTATAAAAGAAGGTTCCTGAATCAACTAAGTCAATTGTTTTTTCTCTCACTGAAAAACAACATTTACCTTTCACAGGGACGCCAAATATCAACAACAGAAATGACGATGATGAATTTTGCTGTGATTTCAGCTATTGTGCTAGTGTGTTATGTGTCGTCTGGTAAGTCTAGAGTTTTATTATTTTACTTTGTTCTCCTTTGAGTTAGTATCTCATGTTTCATTTCATGCTTTTAGATTATCTAAGATATTGAACTTTATGTAAGTACTGATTTAAGGACTATATTAATGTTAAAATTACAGAATGGTACCTTTAAGTACCGACCCCCACAAAGTTGGTTAGGATAAATGCAGTGCTAAAGATATCATAATGTATAATCATCCTTCCTGCCTGAAATCTTTTGGACCAGGCATAGTTCCCGTAGGTACTTCACATGATCTATGAATACAGAAATAAAAACGTTATTTTCTGTGCAAGTTTCCTTTTGTGCTAGCGAACAATTTCAGAATACATAAACATATATGGAATGCACTAATATTACTCTAGATGCACTGAGGCTTACATTTACTAAATCTGTGACTGAATTTACATATCTGAATAGAATTAGCGGAAACTGTAATCAAAACTTGGGTGTCCATTTTGAGGTATGTATTAAAATCTTATTCATTCCACATCTTTGCGGAAGTCAGGGGCTAATCACCAAAATGTGTGTACGTGCGTGAACTGAACTTCTATCTAAAGATCGCAAGTTTTCGATGAAATGTCTTAAGAATGGTTTATTTTTTATGAAATAATTATAAATATGTCTGTAGTTTTGATGATTTATTGTTTAAAGGTATTTATTTGACGCCATGTAGGAACTGTTTCGTGCTTAATTACATTATCTTGACGTTCATCGGTTCCATCTTAAATTGGCCGAGGTTTTGTTAGCAGATGATATTTGTATATACAAATAGTGTAATGGTAATAATCCATACAAAGTAATTTGTGATCTAATTTAAAAATATGACATTGTAAAAGTATTAAAAATACAATGTACAATTAGAAACACATTTTCTGAAAAAAATCTGTGGTCAAAAACACGATTTTACATTAGTGAATTATACCTAATCTAAGTGTGTACTTTACATTACCTGTGTCCATTTTTGGACACCATACTTATTGTTTGTACTACTTCTTTTGTGTAAAGTTGTATTTTGGAAATTATGAATTTTAGTGATCAGGGGTATTTTATTATAATGATTTCAGACAATGTATGAAATAATTTGTATTTCTAACTCTTAGTGCATCTGTACGGTGTACACAATATGATTGGAATATTTTGTTTTAATGGCTTTCAATATACTTCATGTAAACTTGCATCAAAGTTTTTTCATAATTATGATAATATAAATATTACTATACCACTTTTTTGGTATTTTTCTATTTAACTTACTTATTACTTTCATTAGGATTAAAATAAAAAATGAAATTTATGAGATTTATTTGTAAATTTGAATTATTGCATCCACACCTATTTTCAAGCCATAAAGTAAGGACATTCGTGAGTATTATAGTCCTTAAATACGGTTTATGAAATTGTATATTTGTATTTATTTAGTTCGTTGACTCATTAACTTCCATGTTTAAGTGTAGTGGTACTAAGTATAGCCCGATTTTATCCGGTGAGCCGTGACTGCACTTTTGGATTTATAGATTTTTGGAACATTCCTACAAAAAGGTAACACAGCTTATTTAACCAACCAACAGATTACTATGTCTATTATAACTATTCAACATTGATTTAAGTGACTCAGTGGTCGTGGCGGTAAGACACTTGGATTGTTAAACATTGCTTTTGTTCTCCCGGGTTCGAATCTTGCTTGGTATCCGTTATTCTTTTAATTATTTTTTGCCATCATGGAAAACGAAGAATTCAAAATCTCTGTGCAGCACGAAGCCAAAAGTATATAAAATAAAATATGCATATTTGCCTGAGTTTGTGCTTAGTTATCACTTCGATGTCATACACTAAACTGTCTCGACCGTGTCTTATAGAAATGATTCATGCATTTTATAAGAAAGAGAAGCGAAATGGGATGCATGTAACTTTGGCACATTTGTTAAATAGTATCATAGTCTGATTTGTATTCAGCCACTGCTTTTGAAGTTAAATGTATAATACATAATGTATTATTTATAGGTACAATGTAAATTGCTGAGTAAAAAATAAAGAACCAAGGAAATAAAACAAATAGAAATCAAACAAAATCATACTATAGCACAACAATTATGATATGATACGTACATCTATGCATGAATTTAAGAATAAATTAAAAAAAACATGGAGGCGGTGAGGTTCGAACCACTGCAGTAAAATGTATGCATTAGCCATATGTTTCCAACTCGTTACCGTCTGAGCTATTTTGAACAATGATTTTGAACTTTTATATTATACATATATATTTGAGATATTATAGTTTGTATTGATTTTCAGTGTAGTATTTACTGGTTATACCTATCGTTATGATTATGATTAGACTCATCCTACGGCTCACCGACTAAAATCAGACTATACACCGACTTAGTGGCATAAGCAATGATTGCAACAAGCTAACAATATGTACTTGGAATCAAATCATATTTTCGTACTATCCGTGTGAAGATTTCAGATTGGACTCAAAATTTCAAACTTCACATAGTTTAACTGATGTATAATATATCAGAAAAGTGATGTTTGATGTCTTAATTTGAATGACACTCACGGTATTTCGATCATAAAGCGCATTTTAAATTCTTTTTTTGCAGCGGCATCTACTTTGGCATACGCTGGATGTTTTAGAGAAGATATCATAACGAGTTTTCTTAATGGATCATCTACCAATATGACCTCTATGTCAGTAAAGAAATGTTTTGGATTTTGTTCAGAAAATCACTACTTTGTCGCTGGGATAGTATGTTTTGATTTTGTTAACATAAAATACACATCATTGTCAATAGAAAAATACATTTTCTCGCTTGTCTCTAGAGCATAATGTTCTTAATAAACATGATATAGTAACATCCAAAAGATAACCAGGAATCTCTTGCGCTGCCGTCAGCTATCTCGAAGCCATGACAAGATAGTTTAGCGTAGCATTTTAATAATTGAACTGCCTGTTAGCGGAAAACGTTTAAGGCCAAGAGCTAACGGTTTTAGTATATAGTACGCGAATATGAAACAACCTGAAATAAAATAGTTCCAGTACTTTTTTCAAATTAGTAACTGCCATAACGAATAGACTATATCCGAAATTCAAATATTTGAGTTTTCCCCTCCGGTACAAACAAACTTTCACTGTTACAATGAAAACGCGTGTAAAAAAGAACGTAGTATTTAATCCATAGTTCGTGCTGTTTAGCAATAATGTGCAGACAACTTTGTTTGCACCGTGTGTGCACGGACGGAAAAACCCATAAATTTAAATCCCGGATTAGGTCTAACGAAGTCGGCGGTGTTACTCCCGTTTATTTAGATCAATACATTTACAAAAAAAAAACAATTAAAAAAGAAAAACAAGTCCTCCTCTCCGAATTCTTCTAATAAAATAGAAGTAACGACTAACGGCCCTCTTGCCAACTTTAAACGTTCGCACTTCAACGGGTCGTTCAATTAACCGTTCATAACGGTAACTGTGTTTGGCTAACGCTAACTGCCAACTGAACGCAGCCCTGGCATCTTCTAGTTAAACCTTTTCATAATCGAGTTGGTGATATAACGATACAAAAATGTTTACGCCACTTCGCTTTATTATATAAAAATTTCGTTGTACTAGAATACTGTCAATTTATTTTTCCTCTTTTTCTCCTAGTATTGCGCAATAGCCCCTCTTGGACATTATAATACATATTAATTTACATCTGTCAAAGAGAGGAGCGCAAAAGTAAATGTTTAAAAACACTTATAAAAACAATTCAGCTCCGGTATAACATTGGAACCTAGTCAGGCTCCATTGTCTATGATGTCCTGTGTAACGTTGCCTAATGTTGGAGCTAGAGTTCAAGTCTTCTTACTTAAGGTTGTTCACCAAAACTGTGGCTGATTGAAGGAAGCTGAGTCTGTAGACGTCCACCCCGCAGACTGGTTAGTGATATCTGCCCGAATGTAACTGGGATTAGATTGTCATGTTAGAACCAACAATTCAATACTTATTATGTTTTTATAGAGTGGCAACGACTGTTACTGTGGCGATACCTTAAGAGATCAATTCAAAGTGGATGCGTCAGAATGTAATATCGTTTGTGCAAATTCTACAAACGAACTATGTGGAGGAAATTCGCGTATTTCTGTTTATTATTACGACCGTAAGTAATCTTAGTTATTTTTATTCTGTCATTATGCTAAATCAATAAATGTATATCATTTTCGGTATTGAGTAATAAAATTTTAATATTGGTCTAATTTATATCTTATACGTGTAACTTATAACTCGCTAGCACACTTGATAGCAGCACGCAATTTTGCAAATCGATGGGTCCAAAGTTCGATTCCCGGGCTAGGCATACTTTAGTGGAGTTTGATCGTGAAATGATTTCTTCTGCCATTCTCTCTCCATCCAATGATTCTTAGGGAAATTGTCCGTCACGTAAGTATGTGCCTAAAACTGGTAAACAGCTTGAAAGCCTTGCAAGAAAAGTGAGTAGAAAGAATTGGACCGCCGTGATATGACCTACACAATGTGTCGCGTTCGTAATTTTAGGAGGCAGTACATTTGATTAAACATTGTTTATTCTTCGTCTACCTGCTTAAAATATTTTCCAAGCCGACTGGCCATTATGTGTTATAGTTTTATTTACATTTGTTGTAGAAATGACAAGTCATTCACGGACATGTCACAAACGCCTGATATAATATTATTATGTATCTTTGTGAGTTTATTTCAAATCTTTCACTGAAGTCTCAAATCTTTAGCAGAAAACCCATATACCGGCCATTATTGCAGTACAAATTCTGACGGTTTTTAATGTATAATGTTGTTTTATATGGCTGTTCGTTAATGATCTCGTGTTGTTAATTATTGTAACATGTATTTTTTTTGTGAGTCATGTTGTAAAATTGTATGTAAAGTAAATGCAATGTATAGCTATCCACCGGTAAATTCCATAAGAACATCCTATTCTGCTTGTTTACCCCAAAACAATACAGATTTTGTGTATCGCAATGCAATATATTCTTTACGGGTTTTACCGTATTGTTACGTTCCTTAGAATTATTGGATAGTTCGATAGCGAGTTGCAGTGATCTGCAAATGTTTGACGCCGTATGTTTACAAGAAATCTGGCGACAAAATACATCTCAAGTCAGTACGCTTACTGAATCAAAAATAATTTGCTATGAATCCTGATTATATTTATTATTAATTACGAGGGGTGATTTAGAATTAATGAGACAAACACCATAAATCCAATACCGATTGTGGAATAAACTTGAAAAATATAACAGTTGTGTAAAAAGTAGTTTTCTGTAAACTTGTGAAAATCATGAATGTGGGGAATTCTAAATCTCGAGCTAATCTTATCTGACTTATGAAGGGTAACGCACCCCTCCGCAGGTCACAGATGTTTGACGCCAACGAAGTCTTGATAAAATGGTATAATCTTTACTTAGTCGTACATAGCGTCACTCTTTCGCAGGAATTCCATTGGCTGCGACACACCATTCATTTCTATGTATCCTCTGACTGAAAGTATATTTGAACCTGTCCGAGTTCAGTGATGACATAATAAATGTGTGAGTTCTTGTACACAGTCAAATCAAAAGAAAAAAATGCGGCCGTTAAAGTTACGAAAACAAGGAAACGGGCACCTGCTATCATTTAAAACATGTGCTGGCGCTGATAAAATCCATTATGGCAGACGTACCGGTAAAATTCAATCTACCGAAATCATTTTTTTTAAATAAAATAATCATGCCAGCTCACATAATGTTGATTATTTTAAACAAAAACTCATTCTAAACTTGTTTCATTTGAATTCTTGAATTGAATCAGAACTTGAAATTCATTGCATAATATTTTGGTACTGCAAGGGAGAGTAGGACACCTTGCATATCAAAACACACGATGACCATGTGCATTCCAACTGTTCTTAATATCGGTGGAGGTGAGGATGAATGTTTCAACTAAATGGACTGCGTGTTCTTTTCAAGGACATCTGCTAATTCGCACATAGTCAGCGGCCTATATCATTCATGACGTCCGGTACGCGCTTTGCATTACAAATGTAGCTACTCTCTGACATACTTTCTGGTTTATTTGTATCACCTAGAACTTCCTCCTCATCGTCAAACCTCTTAAACCAGCAGTTGACAAGTACCCTGCTTACAGGCATGTTCACCCATGTTATTTCAACACTTCCATAGTAATTTTGGTATTTATTTGCCAACTAGGTAATAAAAATTGAATAATTGTGAGTTGCACCATTCTGTCCGAATTCGCGAAGTTTTTTTTCTTCCGTAAATAAAGTTTTTATAGAGTGGAACGCAAGTGGTTGCTCCAATGTTATTCAAATTTTAACCGTCAACAACACACTTTGGGCGTCACGTTGTGCGTGTGTCATGTTTTTTTGGCGTACTATTTGATAAAAAACACTACTGAAATAGACCGTAATAAAATTTGAGAAAATGCGTTATTTTGGCGTGCGGCGATATATCGAACCTTGACCAATATAAAGCGACATATTTTTTTTCAAAAAAGAGGTACTAAAGTAATATTTAGTTTGTGAATAGATAATTAAAAATTGTGACGCATGGGGATAATTGTTTAACTCAATTGCACAATTTTGAAAGTTAGAAACGTTGTCTCATTACTTCTGGATCATTCCTCGTATCTCAAGTGATGACGTTTATTTTAAAGAAAAAAAAACAGTAATATAAAAGAAATCAAAATAACAGTATTGATGTTTTCTCCATTTATTATTACCTTTTGTTCAGCGACCTCTCAAATAACATTATTTCCTACACATTTTTTAGTATTAAAATTTTGCTATTTATAAAGATTTGCCGTTTATAATACGTGATACACAAATAATCGTTATTATAATTATTCAGTTCACATATTCATATTTATCATAAACTTATCAACTTAACGGCTTAATAAATAATTGCAACAAGCAATCAAGCCGTACAAAAAGACAAGCGTGAAAGCTTAAATTATGATGACTTTGATTGCAGGCTTTGTATACATTGTATACCTGTGGTATAATATATATCAGAAAAGTGATCTTTGATGTTATGAAGTCTTAGAATGGATGTATCCAAAGGTCTTCACTACAATTGACATTTTGTTTTGTTTTCTTTTAGCCGCTTTAGTATACGTCGGATGTTATTCTGATAAAGCAAGCGACAATTTACTTGAAGGCCCAGGGATACAGTCGTCTAATATGACAATAGAGACATGTGTACGTTATTGTGATGAAGAAAATTATAAATATGCAGGATTAGGGGTATGTTGTCATTTTTCTTTATAAAGATACCACGTATGTTTTATTTCCAGTCTACCGCTTGATAATACATATGTTCTAACTATACGCACTGTAACATCCTAATGTAAACCAGAAATCCCTTGTGGTATCTCAGCAATATCAACACCGTGATACAGTGGCTTCGTTCAGGATTTCCAATAAGGGAGATCATACAAAAACTTCAAGGCCGCTTCCGGTTTAAACGTTCCATAAACGAATGATAATTATTTTGTATTGTTTTTGTTTATTAATCGATAAAGAGAATGAAAGTTCTTTGTCTGCCTGTTTGTCCCTGTTTGTCTGTATGTCTGTCTGTCGGTCAGCCTGCCTGCCCATCCGTCCGCGCACCCGTCCGCATGTACGTCCTCCCACCCGTTCGTACGTTCATCCGTCAGTCCGTACGTACATAAATCCGTCTCAGCGTCCGCCTCTGTCTCTGCTTTCTTTCTCTGCCTCTCTGTCTGTCTCTCTGTCTGTCTTTGTCCATCTATCTCTCTCCATTCTTTTTCTTTCTTTGTCTGTCTGTTCCTTTCTCTTTGTATATAAATATCCGTTTCTCTCTTTGTCTCTGTCTCTCTCTCTGTATGTCTGTCTGTAAGTCAGTCTCTCTTTCTCTCTCTGTTTCTGGCTGTCTCTGTCTATCTATCAGTATCTCTATCTATCTCTCTATCTCTCTCCCAATTCGTTCTCTTTCTTTGTCTGCCTGTTCCTCCCTCTTTGTATATAAATCTTCATTTCTTTCTTAGTCTCTGTCTCTCTCTCTGTCTGTCTGTCTGTAAGTCAGTCTCTCTTTCGCTCTCTGTTTCTGGCTGTCTCTGTCTATCTATCAGTCTCTCTGTCTATCTCTCTATCTTTCTTTCATATAAATGTCCATTTCTCTCTTAGTCTCTGTCTGTCTGTCAGTCTGTCTCTTTCTCTCTCTGTTTCTGTTTGTCTCTGTCTCTCCGTGCCTCTGTGCCTCTGTTTATGCCACTTTTTTACCCCCCCCTTTCTCTCTCTCTATCTGCCGTCCTATCCCTCCGTGTCTGTCTCTCTCTCTTGCTCTCTCTCTTTCTCGATTAACGTTTGTCATGCTTAAGACCATATTATTTTTATATTTAAGTATTCTAAATATTGCCAATGTGGCAATAACGATGTTAGTGCTAATCTTCAAGGGAAAGTAAACGATTCAGATTGTTCAGATAATTGTGGCGGGGATCCGTCTCAGAAATGTGGAAGTATTGCGCATGCTTCGGTCTATCAAACCAAACGTAAGTAATATCAATTCAATTTTGTTTGGCACTGAATACTGGTATGAAATATTGTGACAAAATGCATCGTAAGTCACTAAGGTTGCTGAATCAACTTGTGTTAACAGGTTTGTTTCCTTTGAAATACACGGAAAACGATTACACTACTAGAAATAGATATGCCCACTTAATGGACTAATAAGGGAAACGCATACATTATTTTACCAATTATAAAACATCCTTCTACAATTTGACCTTTATCATAATTCTCGGTTTTTTTTCTAATGCATCAACGCAAATTTAGTATTGATATCCAGAAGTTAGCTTCTCTCACCTAGTTTTCCTAGACCCTACTTTATATCAAATACCCAGATTCCCTTCCTCAATGAAGGCACTTTCTCAATATACACTGCCCTCCACGAGTTCTTTCACAATTTTGCAATTAACATTGTACTCAGAGGAAGGAGTTTTATTGTTGTAAAAGCAAATTATTGTGAAATGAATTTTAATTTTGCTTTTGGAATCTGTACACTTTTTTTAGATGTTAAATTTCAAAAATATCTCAAACTCAATAAATTTGTATTTGTTCATTTGGGTACTTTGCCCGTAGTTTTGGAGGCTTATAGATAACTTTTGCTGATGAGAATGAAACGTATCTATAGAAATTTTGTTTTCATGTCATGAATAATGAACTAAACAAAAAATGATATTATAGTTTTGCAATGTTGAACTAAGAATTTGAAGCAATTAAATAATTTGTATAGTGAAGGAACTAATGGAGGGCAGTGTATACTTTGTCATACGATTCAACATCTGCTTATACTTAACTGCCACATACTTTGGGTATTTATTGTAACTAGCGCATTGCTTTGTACATTGTGAAATGTATGATGACATGTCCATCAACTATGTTTAAAATAGCAAATAATTTATTGTCCTAATGTAATGTTTTGGTTCTAAACTTATTTAATGGAACGCGCGTGTTTTCAAATTATTATTTATTGCAAGAGGTGTACCTCTTCTACATTTTCTATCAATCAATTATTTCTATCGAATTTTTAGATCCTGGTAATCCTTATTTTCGGACAGTAAAAACCGGGACAGAGTTAATTATTTTGGCTACTATGAGAATTGTTGTGTATGTTTGTCATTTTACGCCTTCAACTGTGGTACATGTAATAGAATAAATTACTACGGCCGGTAAAGCCAATGTCACTTAATGTTCTAAAATGGACCCACTTGAGCCTTACCAGAATTTAAGTTAGACTTCGTTTCTTTCAAATAGAAAAAGTTTTCCAATACAATACATTTTGCAAAACTTTATATCATTCGATAGTTGTATCTATACACGTATTTTAACTAGTTTAAATGGTTGTATATATTCATTATTTCAACTTATGTGATCTACCTACAATGCGTTTAGAGTCAATAAAAATCACCACGTCTACAACAAAGTCATTAGAAAGCACCACACCTACAACGTCATATAGCCCAACTACATCTACCACACAGACTC
This sequence comes from Mactra quadrangularis, assembly GCA_025267735.1. Classification (NCBI taxonomy): domain Eukaryota; kingdom Metazoa; phylum Mollusca; class Bivalvia; order Venerida; family Mactridae; genus Mactra; species Mactra quadrangularis. The sequence continues at coordinate 5,109,077 of CM046300.1, read as the reverse complement.
AGACTACAAGCAAGTTTCCAAGTTCATCTGGGTGTTATATTGATTATCCAAATAGAATATTAGATGGATCAAGGATCGAGTCGGATGATATGACAGTGGAGAAATGTGTAAACTATTGTACAGACAAAAATTACTATTTTGCTGGACTAGAGGTATGATAATATATATATATATATATATATATATATATATATATATATATATATATATATATATATACATGTATATATATATATATATATATATATATATATATACATTGTATATATATATATATATATTGATACAACAAACATTTGATTCATTTAAAGAAAAATAACAAATCTACCACTTAAACATCACACCTTACCTTACTTGACATTGTTAGAGCCGATAGCAAACTAGGTATATCTTGCGATACACCAGCTGTTTCAAAGACGTGACACATTGTTAGAGCGCAGGTTTTTAATACAAAAACTTGGATAGAATCCTGACCTAATTTAGAAATTTATTACAATGCATACTCCTATAATTGTACAGGTATAATAACCATAGAGGAGTGCAGGGAAATACAATTGAATGTTCATACACATTTATTGTATATGGTAATATATAATGTATATATGGATAAGTATTCCTGTAGTTATAAGTAGGGCTGTCACGATATACCTGTATATTGCAACATGCATCTGCCGCAATACGTACCGCGGTACGAATTTATCGTACCGGTTTTTAGCGATATTTTTTTATTTTCATCGAACATTTTTTTCCCTTCACCAAATGAAAATAGCGAAATGTCAGTTTTCTATGGTTCATTCGATGAAAGCTGAAGATCAAAGAATTTGGACGCGTTCGGTATGTTCTTATTACTCAAAGAGGCCGATTATTTTTCAGTCAAGTCTGCTACAAGCTCTTTCCCTACAAAATCCTTAACATACTTCACTACTGAACAGTTAAAAAATTCTTTAAGACAGAAATATTATGCAGCCGTGTCTTTGGTTTGCAAACGGTATATCGGGGTACGTATCGCGGTTCTGTTCTTGCGCATTGCAATAAACCACGATACGCTCCTGGCGTATCGGGACAGCCCTAGTTATAAGCCAGCATTTTTTTTACAATTTAATCATCATGATTTTATCTTAAATAAAAGAATAAAACATACAACGGTTTTATATTCATGTATACGCCGCACTACTTCCTGCACGTTGTTGTTAAACGATATGAGTTAAGCGTCTGAGCCAAGATATGTTTTATCGTCTACGTATAGAGTGAGAGAATAATGCGTCACGCTATTTCAAATTAGGGTTCACCACAAGGAATCTTCGAACTATCAATAAAAACTCTGTATATCATAGGTTTGAAGAGTTGAGCCCGTCTAGTAACTAAAAAAAGTAGAATCCGTTGTAAGGTTGCTTCACCGATTTCTCAAATTGGCGTATATAGTTGTTCGCTAATACTTTCTACATGTTGGTGTTATACCATATTAGCGATAGTTTTAAAGTGCATATCGCTCAATTTATGTCCATCATCCAAAAGCTTGTGTTACAAAGAACTCTTTGCTTTGTAGTAAAGATGAAAAGATTATGGCATACATGCATATTATATTGTGATGAAGTCTCCGCTCTTTACAGAACAGGGAACTGGTTTTAAAAAAGCAATGTTTGAATTAAAACAATTGTTTTTTAGTATTCCAGAGAATGTTTTTGTGGCAACATTATAAAGCTTACTGACATGGTAGACGATAAAGATTGTTCTGCTATTTGTACAGGCGACCCGACTCAGAAATGTGGAGGAACATGGCGTATTTCTGTCTTTGAGGCAAAACGTGAGTTGAACTGATCTGCAAATGTTTGATGCCAATTATATTTATAACTAATTATCTCAAGCGGTCACGTTCATTTTAAGAAAACAATCATGATATTTTGCAATAATAGATTTGATGTTTTCTCCATTGATCAATACTTTTTGTACTGCAACCTCTGAAATAACTGAATTTCATGGACTCTTCTATCAGTTTTTACATACACTTCTATTATATAAAAACTGTTCACTTGCGAGGGAAAATCCATATAAAAATCGATATTTCATTGAAAGGTGTAACATTTTACGAACAAAACTTCGAAATACGGACCTCCGAATTCCAAATTCAGCACTATATACCAACAGCGTCGTAGTAGAAGGGATATCTTTCGAAAAGAATTGACTAATGAAGAAAGGGATTCTTAAAAATATAACGAAACAGAAAATGATTATTTAATACACAGATAATCTATATAAATATACATGTATATGTATGAATCATTTGCAAGAATAAACACGACTTTAGCCTATTCCCCATTTAGTATTTGCTGTTTTTTGTAACATTTCAACTTTTTATAAATTTATCGACGTAATAACACTACAAATGATTGTAACTAGCAATAACAATCTAAATTTGTACAAGTGCTAAAACGTTTTATATAAAAGACCACTGCACAGACCAATATTAGGACTTAAACTTCGGGCATAACCTTGTATGCTTGATTTATAATATGTATCAGGAGTGTGCATGCAGTCTGATGTTTAAACTTGAAGTTGGATGCCATCAACCGTTTTTGCTACAATAAAAAACTAACAGTCAGTAATTAACGGTTGCATTCTCTTCAAATAAGTTAGTCCTATTAGTTAGATCACTCGAATTTTGCCATTACATTTTCAATGCTCTTTAGTCACAGTCCATCTTGAAATATATTTTGAAAATCATTTATTTGACTGAAAACATGTTTGATGATGACCTCTTTAGCATTCCACTTGTTGATATATTGATTTATAAGAAATAAGATGAAATATTTTAGTATAATTCGAAGATTCCAACTAATAGGACTTACTTTCCATTTGGATATCCTTCGATTTTATAATGGAATGGAAAGAAGATAAGTAATGTCCCTCATAGAAAAAAATTGTTTTCTTTATTTCAGCCTTAGTATACGTAGGGTGTTATACTGATACCGAGAATAATAGGATTCTAGAAGGCCCAACGATAATGTCACACAGTATGACAATAGAGAAATGTGTACGCCATTGTAATATAAGAAATTATAACTATGCAGGATTAGAAGTAAGTTATTAGATTTTTAATAAAACGTAGCATTTATGTTTTAATTCCAGGCTACCGCTTGGATAATATATTCTAACTTAACAGAAAATTGCATCATCCTTTACAACCCAGCATCCTGGTAGTATTTCAGAAGCATCGTGATACCGTGATACTGTTGCTTAGCTCAAGAAATCTAATATGGAGATTCAAAGTATGCTTCAGGGCCGCTTTTGGTTAGTTCTTTCCATAAAAGTAACATAGTTTTTTATCGTCTATCGTTTTTTTCCTACGTCTAGAATATAAAGTGAATAAAGCTTTGAAATTTGATTCGGTAAGTGACCACAGCACTAAACCTGACATAGAGTATAGACTACTGCAGCAAGGAATTGAACCCAATAAATGCGAGTGAGAAATATTTCGATTTTTCACTTTTGCTTCACAAATATCACAAATATGTTTATGTATCTTTTAGCTTTGCACTAGTTTCATCAGATTTCTGAACATTGAATAGAAGGCACTTGAAGAGTTTAAAATACCCCCTCGTGGGTTCGATTCCCTGACAAGACATATTTTCATGGAGTTTGGTCATGAAATTATTTCTACGGCTATTCTCCCTCCTACCAATAGTATGTGGTTAACAACTAAATTTAGAGATTTAGCCTCTAACACAGGAACACAGTGTACAAGTTGAAGCGACTCGAATAATAACAGGGTTTAGACGTAATTCTGCTCGCTCTTGTTTATACAAAGAACTTGGCATTGAATCGCTGGAATCCCGTCGAAACAATCACATACTAAATATTACGTACAAAGCATTGCATGGACTTTCCTCGCACAATGTAACAAGAATGTTTAACCAACATATACCAGAACAGCAAAATTACAATTTTCGCCCACGTGGGCAAAATTACGTTTGCCGCAGTGTCGTAACACATCTTATTTTAATAGTTTTTGTCCTTATGCCATACGACTATGGAATGATCTCCCCGATAACATTAAAGAATCTGTTTCAGTACAACAATTTAAGTCATCGCTTAAAACTCACAACAACAACATTCCATATCCATCTATTTATTTTTCACTAGGCAATCGACGCGAAAATATCATTTTCTGCCAACTAAGAAACAATGCTAGTTCTTTGAGGAAACACTTATTTGACCACCATCTAGCAGATAACGCCTTTTGTATTTCATGTCATGATAACTGGGAGGATACTTCGCTCTTTTTATTTCATTGTCCTACAAATTCCATTCTAAGACGAACTCTTTTTTTTCTACGGTAGTCGAAATTTTAAATATTAATACAAGGGAGATAACTTCTCAACTACTTCTATATTGAGACGATAATTAACCTCTTATTAATAATAAACAAAATACAAATACAAATACAAATATATTTATTTCAGCAATTAAGCACATACGTGCTTTTCTGCCGTCAGTTGGCGGCAACAACATACATACATACATATAAATAAATTTTTAAGACAATACATCATAAGGAATATATATGAACACACATGTATAAGAATAAAGTAATCTTTGAATAATGATACATCATTGAGAAGAGTATGAGTACAGAATGTGAATCTTAAAGCAGTACTTTTACTTGAAAAAAAAACCAACAACAAAGAATCGTTAGAAGTTAGACAAAAAAAGGTAGACAAAATAACCCCTAGCAAAACAAGATATCAACAAAATTAAATTGTAAACTTATTATGTGTTCACTTGATTTAGTAAAGAAGATCGTTTTTTATTAGCAAGATATATATATTTTGCTAATTTACAAATTAGACTGGTACTTGTTGAGGACATTAAATTTCGTAATTTTTGGATAGTTGGCCAATGGTTATAATAATTGGATAGGCATTCTTTGCGAATATTACGGTACATAGGACAGATTAAAATAAAATGGTATTCATCTTCAATTACGTTCATATCACAAAAAATGCATTTTCTATCGGCTCTGTCAATATTTCTATAACGCCCTTCTTCTACGGCAAGTTTATGAGCAGAGCAACGAATACGAGTTAAAGCAATTCTATGATTATCATTTTTGATACAAGATAAATATTTTTCAGATTCAAAATTATTTTTAAATAATTTGTAGGTATTCAATTTAGGCATGTTGTCTAAAAAAGAGAAAAATAGTTGATAATATTGACTATATAAACATTGTATAATAATATTCAACTGGGAACGTGAAAAATCCATAGTATCCCATATGTATGAGTATCCTAGATCGTTCAACAAGTTCTTAACATCGTCTGCCCAAGAATTTGTAACATTGTTTGCTTTATCATACATAAATGTTTTATACATTAGTGAATTCTTGGCATTTACTATTTAAAGAAATACTTTAAAATACGTTCTTTCCTTACAATATCTAAGGGTACTTTACCAAGTTCGCCATATACAGTAACATTAGTTGTCATGTATCTCACATTTAATACATATTTTAAAAATTTGATATATACTTTTTCAATGTCAGGACTTTTATGAAACCCCCAAATTTCACAATCGTAGTTAAGAATTGGTAATACCATACTATCAAATAGTTTAATTTTTTCAAGTACACCAAGGGAGACAACCTGAAAAATTGATTTAATACAAAATATAGAACGCAATGCTTGTTCAGATAATGATTTCTGTGTATTGTAAAATTTACCATTTGATGATATTACAACACCTAAGTAACAAAATTTATCAACAATATTCAATTTGATATTTCCATAATAGATATCAAAGTTTGTGCGTTTATTGCCTAATTTGCAACACATCACAACAATTTTTGATGTATTAACAATAATATTCCATTTAGAACAATAAGTGTGCAAATTATTCAACAGTAACTGTAAGCCCGTGAGAGAATATGAAAAAAGGACGGTATCATCAGCAAAAAGCAGTATGAATATTTGTAATTGGTCTAAACTGACTAAGTCAGCCTCATTATCGAAAAGACAAGACTCCATGTCATTTATAAAAAGTAAAAAAAGAAGAGGTGACAATGTCTCACCCTGTTTAACCCCCATATAACTACCAAAGTATTCAGTTAAATTATTGTTAAGTTTAACGCATATTTTTACAGATTGATACATACTACGTAACATAGTTAAAAACTTAGTGGACATGTTATAATTCATTAATTTAAACCATATACCATTTCTGTATACCATGTCAAAAGCTTTTTTAAAGTCGACAAAAGCGCAATAGAGACATTTTCTTTCATGATGTACTATACGATTAATAATGGATTGTAAAACAAAAATACAATCTACAGTACTGCGGTTATGGCGGAATCCAAACTGATAGTCAGTTAAAATATTATTGTTTTCAACAAATAAACGGGCTCTTACGTCCAACAGTATAGAAAATAGTTTTGAAAATATACTAGTAAGCATTATCCCTCTGAAATTATCCACATTGTTTGGGTCTCCCTTTTTAGGGACTGGGACCAGCACACCTTTAGTCCATTCTTCGGGATAGATTCCAGTATTATATACATGATTAAACAATTTACATAATATGGGTGCAAGAAGACATTTAGCATCAATAAAAATTTCAGCTAATATAAGATCCACCCCAGGGCTTTTATCACGCTTAAGCTGATCTATTGCTTTTAAAACATCATTAACTGTAAAATCATTATCTAAAATTTTGACATGGTTGGGTGCACTGGTTTCGTCAATTACATTTTCGACGTCATGATCAGAAAAGACATTTGGATCAGAAAACATAGTTTTAAAGTGATTATGAAAATCGTCTAATGACAAATTACAGTTAGTTTTACATTTTTTCTTAAACTTTTTAATAAAATTCCAAAACTGTTTTGGTTGTTTCTTCGCGGCATTATGTAACTCTTGCTTTTGTTTTATACTGTAATCAAATTTTGCCTTACGTTTAACTTTTCTATAAAATCGTCGTTTACTAATAACGACACGATGATTATCATTCGAATTACATTTACGATAGGTTTTATTAGCACGGTTTAATTCCCGTTTGGCATTTAGACACGCGGGCGTGAACCACGGACTTGTACTTTTAGTATCATTCATTGAACGTATTGTTTTGTTTACACCGAATACACAATCAGCTGTGTCATACAGTTTGTTGCCAAAAGTTATAATACCCTCATTTAAAGGTATAGCAGACGATACAATATCTGAGACAATATTTTCTAAATGAGCACATTTATTAGTAATAAGCTCCTTGTATAGGTTATCTTTATTTATATCCCATACAAGTGTATGAACAAAAACGTTTTCGTTCGGCGCTTGCCGTTTCATGTTATTAATACGAAAACTTAATTGTATTGGTACATGCGACGAATTAGAAAAAGAATCATGTACTATAAAATCTTTAATATAAGAAAATAAACGGGTAGATGCTATTGCATAGTCAATGACGCTACATCCGGTATGAGATAGAAATGTGTATCGACCAATACCTTCATCATCGCCTATACGACCATTGATAATTCTTAAATTAGAACTTTTACACAGGTCAATAAGTTTTAAACCAGACGAATTACATATTTTGTCTTCGCTAGTGCGATCGCAAATAGAATTATGAATACTATTGACAGAATCATCGATATCATCATCGTTAAACATTGTATTGATGAAATTATGAAATAAAGATGAAGGTCCGGCAGTATCTTCGCGAGTGGCAGTTCTGGCATTAAGGTCACCCATAATACACACCTCACCAAGGTCACAATATTGTCTAACCCCGTACTCTAATTGTTCAAAAAATCCTACTTCATGAGATTTAAAATAAAAAGAATCATTTGGAGGTATATAGACAAAACAAATATATATATCATATTCTAAGTTAAAGAAAACCTTATCAATTTTGGCCCAAATAAAACCATTAACATCTCTCTCTAAAATACATATACCATCATATACAGTGTCTTTGATAAATAAACATACACCTCCATGACCTCTGACACTTTTTCTATTTATAGAAACACTCTCAGTTCTTGGAACACTTATGGTTTTATAACCATCTAATGTATAGCAATCAGTTGGATCTTGCCAAGTTTCACAACAAAATATCAGATCAAAATTAGAAACAAAGTTAACAAAATCACTGTCATTTAAACAAGATTTCAGCCCTTCAACGTTCCAAGACAAGCAAGATAAATCAAACTCTCCTCGCTTGTCCTAGTCTGTATCTTGTGAATATAGAACACCATTAATGTACAGTTTGTCTCTGACCAAGTATGCCCTCTGACCACGCTTTTTTGCATCTTGCATAATAGGTAAAAGTTCACGTCTACGTTCTTGTACTTGCAGCTGGTCAAACACAGAAAATGGAGAATTTTTTTAATTAACATGTTTTAGAGCATTTTTTATAATCATTTTTGAATTTGTATCTTTAAAGTTAATAATTATTGGTCTAATTTTACCACTTATTGGTCGACCTGGAGAACGATGAGCACGATTTATGTTGATTATGGATCTAGCATCAGGAATATTCAATATTTGTTCACAAAACATATAAACTTTGGAAACACAATCTTCTGGAGTAGAAACATCAGCATAGGATCTATCATTTGGTGGATTCTGTGAAGGTCCACTGGCTTCCATTTGTCTCTCAGGACTTAGTTGTTGTGACGTTGTTCTACTGGGAATGGGTACAGTATCATTAAGTAATTGTGAATGTTCAGAGACACCTAGTATCACTAGATTATCTCTCATAGAACGACAACGTAGATCAGTTATATCATCTTGAAGATCTGTGTTCTTCTTTTTCAAATTTTTATTTTCAATTTTTAAGCTTTTGAGCACACCCTGTATTGATTCTATTGAATCCTTGTTTACACATGTAGATGTGTTAAGATTGTCATAGTTCTCACTCAGGAATTTTTGACTGGATTCTAATTCATTAATTTTAGTGTTTGCAGAGTCAATAAGTTGTTTATTATCGGATATTTTTGCTTCAATAATGTTTAATCTGGATACAATAGTGGCTTGTTGTGCTTCAATTTGATCAAGCTTAGAAACTTTACTCAGGATAATGTCAATTTTTGCAGAAATATCAGCAGGTACGATGTTTTGTTTCAACGAAGATGTGGGTGGGGTGAGACCAGCAGGTAACTGAACGTATTGAAACTGATTTGAGAGTCCAGTACTCACAGGATATATAATTGTTGGTTTATCAGACCCACTTGGATTACTTGTTGACTCTTTCGTTGTTGTATGTTGATCAGAGCTCGGACTTGGTTGCTTAGAAATTTCATTATTTACATCGGCGCTGGACGCCATTTCGTTCCGCTCAAGTCTGATTCACTTGAAGACGAGCCTTTAGACGCTCTTCGTCTCTTTTTTGTCTTAGACGGCATAGATAATTGTATTACAGTTCATTTGGCCGATCAATATTTACCACATTTGTTGAAGAACTCTTGTAAAAAAATAATTCTTGCTCACTGATTTTTCATTGCTGCCGCCATTCATATCACCGGAACCGGAACCTCAATTAACAATTACATAACGCTGTTGCTTTATTCATCAATGGTTCTAGGAGATTCGAGTGACTCATTTTTTTCATTTTTCTTTTTCTGTTTGCTTCTTGTCTTCTTATTCATTCATGTTAAATTTTCTTATACATGTAAATCAAGTGAAAACTTTCTACTTATGCAGTTTTCAGATCAACTCCTAAAACAATATTATCTCATAATGATTTTTTGTTTGCACATGTACTTACATGTACGTATACTTTTATTTCTTCTACTTATTTATTTATTTATTTACTCACCATGTTGTATTACTTTGACCATGGAGAGGATGTGTATAGGCATTATATGCCTGTTATCCAATCCAATTCATTGAACAAAATATGTTTTAAATTACAGGAACACAGTGAGTAAGTTGACTGACCTCCGTGATATGACCTATACAATGTGTTGCTACGGCGTTAAACCCAATCCCCCCCAAAAGACTGTTTTTATTATGACTGCAGTATGAATGTCGTGTAAGTATGTAAATACTTTATTTTTATTTTTAGTCTTATCACCACTGTTTTTGTGGCAATAACGTGATCAGTTCTAATCTTCAAGACAAAGTAGATAACGCAGAATGTTCAAACAGTTGTTCAGGTGATTGGGCTCAAGACTGTGGAGGTCCCTGGCGTATATCAGTCTATCAAGCCAAACGTAAGTAATTTCGATTTATAAAAAACTTGTTTCTGGCATAAAATTGTGCGACAAAATGCATGTAAAACCAATATAATAATTATTTGCTGTGTAAAAATGTATTTGTTGCCGTAAAGAGGTGACTGGTGTGGAAAAGTTTACTGTCCTTGAAAATACACGGAAAATAATAATACTATTAGAAATGGATTTGCCAATTTGATAGATTAATAAGGGGAAATGCATACACCATTTTACCAATTTTAACTTATCATAATTCTTGGATTTGATTTTTGAATGATTTACCGCAAATTTACGTCAATCCTGGACCCTAGTCCTCATTAAATACTCACATTCCCTTGTACAATGCCGACATTTTCTCCATATACATGTACCTTGTCATGGATAAAAATCGACACAATATACAAAAATTATAGAGCATAAAACCGCTCCCAATTGCATTTGAATCATAGACCGCTCCGAGAGGAAAGATTCAACATTCTGCGCATAATCTACTGCGACACACTCTGTGTACTTATTGTAATTAGCACATTATTATGTACATTGTGTAATTAAATGTATATAATGATATTCACATCTCCACCTGACCATCTTTTTATCGAGCTGAATTGGCTCCCATTGTTACAGAGATGTCAATCTTGCAGTATTGATTTACAAAATCATCAATGATAATTATGACACCTGACAATATGCGAAATCTAATTTGTTTATCTCAAAACGATAACTATTCTCTACGTTCTATTTACTGTTCCATGCTTGCTCGTCCGTTTTGTTGATCATATTATAGTAAAACAACGATCCAATACAAATCTGTATCTGTCTGGAATATTTACCTCTTAAAATGTTAAGTATGCACTGTCTCTTAATAACTTCCGCTCTTTGCTTTAGATATTTCTTCTTGAAAACAAATTAAAACAGATGTTTAAACATAACCCATGAGACTGTTGCAAGTAACTGATTACATCTCTTTTGTATTTGTTTTTATTAAGAACACAGATTGCTGCTTGTTACTATATTTTTTTTTCTTATTGTTTTTCTTCATGTTATTATCACCTGATATTTTTTTGTTTATATTGATCCTTTATTTGTAAAATTGTAATAATTTCTTAGATGACCTTCTGAAAGATAAGCCTTGTGCTTAAGAAGTGTTCATTTTTAAGTTGAGCGCTTTAAGCGCTTAACTTATTACGACCATCTCGACAGTCGTTTTGGGTTTAGCCAACCCAAGTCTAAGACAAAGTAGTTCTTCCGACCTCTATTTTACCACAACCACGCAATTTTCTTTCATAGTAATTACAAATTGTCTCTATTCTACGAAATTACAGACAAAAGTGTATCATATGGAACATAAAATCATTCAAAACAAGCTATCTCAAAGTTTTCCGTTTATATTGGGCACGTTTCACAAGGCGAGCGCTAATATGCTACACAAAATTGCTTTCAAAAAGCGCTAGCTAGCGATAGCCTTGTGGAACATGCCCCTTGATATGAATACGCGCAAAGATATCGAACTATTTTTCTATGACGTCACTCAACCCACGGAGATGATCGAAGTTGCCGGAAAGAGTCGAACTCTATTAACATTGAAATTATCGAGAGTAATTAGACGAGATGACCGGCATGCATTCGATCGCGATTAATTTTAATATCATCGTTGAAGTGTTACAATGATTTTATTTAAGCGTTTGATCTTGTCTGGATGGCTTTATTCACTTAACAAAACTTATAGGTATACATGTATATTAGGGCTCGTATCTACGTAAGTGCTTGTCCGATTTAAGTCAAATTTTCAACAAATATAGTATAAAGACGGATCATTATTATTATGTTTATTTCATTTTTAGTATTCGATTTTAGCGCTAAACCATAGGGGAATGGGTGTTTAGTCTTGGAAAGGAGACCTGTCACATCTCTTCCGAGTAAATTTCATAAGGAATTCATCGAGTTGGATTTTTAAAAAAAAACAAAGTTCTGGCTGGAACTTTTGTATTTGGGTTTTATAATAATTAGAGCATATTAAAGTAAATATTGATAATAATTTGGTGTTTTGTAATGCGATGGGCACCTGTGATACAAACAACGTTTGTTATATATTATTGCTAAATTGCACGAACTATGGAACAAATACTTATGTTCTTTGTACACACGTTTTCATTGAAACGATGAAATAAATTCCGGATATAGTCTGACAAAAGACTGCATTATGTGCATAGCGAAGTGAAACTGAAAGTTGCATTGACGCTTACCATGCACTGAAGCTTTAGAAATAATCATATACTAGTGTATTATCTTATTAAGTGTCACAACATTTACCTGTGAGCTGTTGATATTATGGGAAGAAGGATATGTAAGCAGCCGGATAGCTCTATCTATCTATCTTCAGAGAGGTCCTGGGTTCGAGTCCCGGTCAGTCTGTATTTTTCTTAACCTGTGATGATTTTTCGCCCAACGTGGGACCGTGACAATTACTTGATCAGTTGAGAAATGCTTGTAACAAAATAAATCCTTCTTAAACAGCCTAGAATTCTGAAATTATTATTGAGATTATGTCACGGTACTTACCTGTTCACATTATGGGAAGAAGGATATGTAAATGGCCAGAAAGCATAGTCAGGAAAGCGCTTAAATTCAGCGCTTTCCGCGCTTTGATTAAATATAGATATTATTATTATTTGTTATTTTATGTCAATCAAATATGTTTAAACTAGCTAATATATTTTATTGTCCTTATGTTTCGGCTCTGAAAAGTTTTTTAGAACGATCGTGTTTTCAACCTATAATTTATTGATAGAGGTGTACTTCATTTTCTCATGTAACTACATATTCGTAGATAATCAAAACTATTAATCATTCAGAGATCATACAAAACTGTTGAGTATTGTCCATTTTTTCTCAACTGTCAAAGTTTGAATAATTTCACGGTGAATGATTACACACTTTCTCAATATCACGAGTGTAAGACAAAGAGCACGGAGTCACCGTGAAATTATTAATGTTTTGACAGTTGAGAAAAAACGAATACATTGTACTAATAACTTGTTATACTGTAATAAAGATAAATGTTCTTGAATATATACCAGGCGTCAATGAAAACTTACCACTTACATGAACCTAATTTTTGACAAAATGAAAACACTTACAAATATGAAAATTTTACATGATTTTAAATATTATATTAGAAAATAGGATTTTTCTTTGCAAGTACGGAATCTAAGCATAAACGGATCAACTCCGCGAACCAAGACAACCACCTCGAAAATGAAAGTTACGGACCTCAGTTGCGGGTATGTCCTCCCTCTGCATCAAGTTCAGCTTGACATTTACGTCTCATACTCCGTATCAGACGCAGGATTCTGTACTTTGGTATTGCATCCCACTCCTCAGTCAGTGCTTGTATACGTTGCTTCAAATTATAGACGTGACGTCTGACGTCATAAACCCTTAGGTCAAGTTGGTCCCAAAGATGCTTTATAGGGTTTAAGTCGGGACTGAATGCTGGTCAAGGCGATGTGTGGACATAATTATCCTACAGGAAATATTTTGTAAAGCGAACCGAGTTGGGCCATGCACTGATTTGCTGGAGAAGGTTGACATCAGCGTCAGTCTGAATAAAAGAAAGAATTACTGGCCTCAGCACATTATCAATGTAACGATGAGCAGTTCCATGCAGTACAATAAGTGGGGTCTTGTGCCTCCAAGATATGCCTTCCAAAACCATGACACTATCACCACCCCAGGGTGCAGTAGGAGAATTTGACGATCGGTACGTCCTGACGTCACCTTTTCACGACCTAGGCGTGACCTACCTTTCACTGAGCCTATCTGTTCATGTCTCCTCACCAGATTCATGATTGTCTGATGGGAGCAGCCCATGTGACGAGCAATCTCAAGAAATGAAAGCCCGGCGTCAGCAATGCCGAGAACTTGGTGACGTTGAGTGTCTCCTAAACGTGGCATTTGAATAGCAATAGCTGAAATTACGAAGGGTTTTTCTTAACCTGTCGACTAACTGTCGTTAGAGAAAAATGATTTACACAAACTACTGGATACATGTCGTTCTTACAAAAAAATCCTATTTTGCACGTGCAGCCCGGGACTCGAACATCGTAAATCGATTTTAAATTCTTTTGGCAGCAATGACTACATGCCTATGCCAAACATGTGTCTATGTAAAGTTTTTACTGCACTTCAATTCTATTATCATAAAGCGAGGGTTGGTAGGGTGCTAAGTTTTCATTGACGCTGAGTATACATTTATAATGCTTATTTCAAATTGAGCATTTAGAGCGTTTTCAAAACAATTCAGTTTATCATAGTCTCATCGACTTAATGGCACAACAAATGATTACAAAAAGCAATCAATTTTACCAGAGCTTTAATATATTTTACAAAAGATCAGTGTGAAGGCTTCAGATTGTACGAGGACTCCAAACTCATGGCTTTACATTGTAGAACTGAGTATATCGGAAATGAAAAGTCAATTATTTCAAGTTCTTTGCTGGAGTCACCATCGGTCTACCGTTTAAATGACACAACGTGTTTTTTTCCTTTCTAGCAACGTTTTTTTATCATGGATGTTTTAATGATACACGTAATAGAATACTTAAAGGTTCAATGATTGCTTCGGATGATATGACAGTAGAGAAATGTGTAAACTATTGTGGTCAAGAAAACAACACTTATGCTGGAGTAGAAGTATGTTATGTTTTTATTAATATTTGGCAATTAATGTCTAATAGGAAAAAGTCCAGTCTACCGCTTGACTATTATTTTCTTACTTCACACGTCATTGTTTTATCTAATTCCCAACAAGGATTCTCGTGTAGTGTTTCAACTGTTGAGCAGCCGTGAAACAGTGCCAAAGTCAAGGATTTCAAGAATTGAGATTCCTGGTAAAAATCACGATCCCAAGTTTCCAATAAATTTTGATATTTTGTATTTCTTCATCGATAGTGAAGTTGTCAGCACCTTTTGGAAATTAAAGTAATTAAATGCAAAGAAAAGTTACACGTTAGTTGGGTAAGCAAACGTAGTATATAGTCTGAAAAAGTAAACATGGCTGCAGTTGGAAATAGAACTTGTGATCTCCGAGTGCGAAATCCCTTGGTTTTCCAATGAAGTAGGGCTACGGCTCCTTAAATATCACATTGTTTATGTCTCCATTAACCTCAAGTCAGTTTTATCAGACTTCTGGTAATTGAATAGATGACGTTTGAAGGCATGGTAAAGTAATGTGGCGTACACTTTTTATGATTTACGACACATTTTTATTGCTCTTTACGGAGCCGGGTTTCGATAATACCATGTATAATTTTATTTTATTTGTTATTTTAGTCTGCTCGACAATGTTTCTGTGGGGATACTATTACAACAACAGAAAAAGAAGATGACACAAAATGTTCTGCCCCATGTTCGGGAGATACTTCTCAGAAATGTGGAGGAACCTGGAGTATTTCAATGTACGAAATACTAGCTAAGTAAGTAATATCTAACTGATTTTGTAAGCATAGCTTATTGGCATAGACTGAATCTTGCGACAAAATGAATCGCAAGTCGTTATGCTAGCTGAATAAAAACATGTTTTAGTATTGATAAAATAGTGACGATATTTATTATTAATCTCTCACGCGGCCACGATCATTTTAAAACAAACAAAAATAATACACAGCCAGTTATGTACATGTATTTACAGTTTATTTTATGTTATGTCATTGAAGCCTTACATCATATGTTAGCATATTTGACATAACTATACGAGTCATTTACTTTAAAATGAAATTTCTTCTATTGACCAGCGCTCCAAATTCCAAATTAAGGACTCTACCACTGAACCGTGGTTGCTGGTCAATGCTTACACGACTGTTTTAAAGAAGTTGTGATGTTTTTCATAAACGTTTTGCTCTATTGTTGCTATTGATTATTTTATTGTTACAGTAATTATTAGTAATGTAATTATAGTTCATTGTTAGGTTTTTAATTTGATGCACAAGTTAGATCCCATTTTTACTTTAAAGTAGGAATACCTACTTCTTAATTAAAATGCGAAAGTACCAACACGTACTATAATAATACATTATGTTGGGTTAATTGACCTTACGCCAGAATTTGATTGACAGCTCCTATTAGCCAATCAGCGTCCGGCATTTGATACCCTGATGCTTATCTAAGATAAGCCATTCTGTACACAAACGGTCTGACTGACCTCTGTACGGAGACGCCACGCATCACGGGTAAAACTGTTTATTTACCTGAAAACACGTGGCAATGTTTACATTCTATCAATTTCCCCCCTTCAAGTATACTGAACAAAAATAGAATGAATTTTGTGTCTACTCAATAAAATTTGACTATCAAACCAACTAACTCATTAAATTAAACTTTTATACCGGTTGTTAAACCTTCGTCATAACGTGTTTACATCTGTCATTCTTTACACAGTAATTTGATTTCGAATCTAGGTTACACGGTTTAACTATGCACCTATACCTACAGAGGTTTAAAAGTACTTTGTATTGATAGATTTATGATCCTGTAGCTATGAGTGATCATTTATTTTACATTTCAACAACGAGTCTGTCAAAAAACGAAAAAATGCAACGATTTTGTCTTCATCCGCCGCACTTTATTCTGTTGCGTACCAAACGCCGAATTTTGAGACGGTTGCGCGTCTTAGTATAGAGGTGATATCTTCACCGTCTATTTATAGAATGAAGATAAGCGGCTTATCGGCCGCCATTTTGCCCGACATCTATATATATAGGGTTCTCAGTGAAAGTTACAAAATAAACTCAATAAAACAAATTAGAATAGTCAAAATATATACACATGGGGTCTGTAAATACTGTGATAAAAGTATAAACTACATAATAATCTGACGACAATAAATACAAGTATGTAATAAATCAGGTTGAAAATTACCGTCTATTTATAGAATGAAGATAAGCGGCTTATCGGCCGCCATTTTGCCCGACATCTATATATATAGGGTTGTCAGTGAAAGTTACAAAATAAACTCAATAAAACAAATTAGAATAGTCAAAATATATACACATGGGGTCTGTAAATACTGTGATAAAAGTATAAACTACATAATAATCTGACGACAATAAATACAAGTATGTAATAAATCAGGTTGAAAATTACAATTTTCATGCATGTTTAGGCCTACCCCAAAAATGTACCACAAAGATCTATGGACCTACCCCTTAACTTTTTATTTCTCAGCATATTTTATCACCTATTCACCATTTTAAGGATTACATGTATATAAAGTTGTTTTCGTGTGTATCCAACAGTTTTCTGATTTATAAAGGATTTCTACAAACGTTCAATGTGAGATGCGTTCTTTGATAATTTTTGCGCATATAATGTTTTTTGTTGGAGCAAATGAAACCTTTATTTTTAATATATATCAATGGATATTATAAAAAAGGGAATCATTTGAAAGTTATGACAATGCCATTTTCAGACAAATTAATCTTTAGGAAATATGATATCTCGTAAATGATATGCTTGTATTTGAACACAACTCCATCTAGATAGCTCCTAATACCCACACCTTAACTTTTTTATTTCTCGACATAAATTAAATTAAACATAATTTAATTAACTCTACATCATTTGATAGCTAACGTAATGTAATATTTTTTGCATGTTTTACTGTTTAAAATTCGTACATTCAAACGACTATTACCAGCGTTCAAATTTAAGTGTATTCTTCAATTTGCTCATTCTTTGTGCGTATATTTTTTTGTTGGAGCAAATGGACTCGCATTTAATTTGAATATTTAAGAATGGATGTTCATAAATAATGTATCATTTGATAGATGCGACAATGTCCTTTTCAAAAATATTAAGTTTATCGAAATCGGATGACAAGTAAGTAAATAGCATGCATTTGAACCTGTTACTTTCAAAACATAGATAATGGTTAGGGACATAGATTAATCCCTGATAATGTCGGACAATGTACCACGTGTATCGGTGGGCGGAGCATTGGTATTCTGGCGTAAGGTCAATTGGTTTATAGATCTTATTTCTAAACAATTTCAATGTTTGTTTAAATTAGAAAGTCTCCCCTGAAAGCTAAGAAGCGGGGGACCCTGAGCAATATCACTGTGTTGTTGGTCTGCTTTTAGAATTTGTTAATTAGTAAAGATTGCTTCATTTCTTTCAGCTGACGTCGAGTATGAGTTTAATGTGAACAAGAAGAATGGCGAATTTAAAGACTGTACTGATTTCTTGTAACTATTACATAAATATTGAAGCTATTTTATTTGTTAGGTTTTCTGTCTTCCTCTTTTTGACTATCTTTTCCCTTTTATTATTTTAAATTATACAATATATTCATTCAAATAAAGTCTAATTAACGATAATGACAGCTTTGTTCCTTTGTTTTTGATAAACGTTGAATAGTAAAAAAGCAGCCCTCCGGCTAGCTAAGTGAGTATCACCCAAGTTTAATGATCTAGGGGTCGTGGGTTTAATTTCAAGACGGGGCATACATCATGAGGTTTGGTTATGACATAATTTCTGTGGCCATTGCTCCTTTCACTATTTCTTAATCATATAAGGCAGTTGACAGACAATGACGGAAATATGTGCATAGAAACTGTTAAACGGCTAAATCTAGAGATATAGCCTTTTCAGGAACGGTGAGTAGGTTAATTGACCGCCGTTTTATGAACTATGCTACGGTGTTAAACACAAAAATAGCTACATAGAAGGATGACTACAAAATCATGTTTACTTCATGAAATCAATTCGAGTTATCTCCCATCTACTACAACAAATGGATATATAGAAACAAATGACAACATTCTATTTATTTGTGATGACATGAGACTTGGTACATAATTCTCCTCTTATGCAGACGTTATGTTGTCAATCATGACAATTTTATTACGGTGCACATATTGAAAAAAGTAAGGCAGTCGGAGAAATGATAGGATAGACGATATGAAATAGAAAAAGATCGAAATAAGTAGAGTTTTTACAATTACTCTCTAATAAAGAGTATATAGTAATTGCAGGAAGAGCCCTATTAAGAAGGGTTTGTCAGACAACTCCCTCTTGAAAGATGCCAATCAGAGAGCCTGATACTGGCATGAACATTACTAGCAAATTCATATACATATACAAGTTAAGACTTATCGATTCACATTACTCGGTAGAAAGAGTTGAACTTGGTGTCGTTTAAATCATCACAAGAAGAGATACAGTGTAGCTATAATACGCTTATAATAGCCATTTTTATCATTCCAAGAAAACAGCCTGATGCACTGGTCACTGATGTCAAACAACAAACTTCCCAAACAATAGTTGCAAGCATGCTAACAAAATGTTGCGCAGCGGTATGCTAGCGTTGGTACGCTGTCAATATTGTGTGTGCATATTTAGATCTCTGATTCACAACCCCAATAAAAGTACTACATATATAGTTTATAACAAGACCACCTTCAAATCAATGTTTGAAATAATCATGTCCGAGCCGCAAAACGGCGCTCGAACTACTTTTTTAATATTAACCATAAACTACATGTTTTAAATATGACTTCCAAAAGCTGACTGAATCGTAGTGACATCAACTCCAAACTTGACCATTTGACAAATTTATGTGCACTTGATATGTCTCTATGATTAAATAGACAAGTTTATTAACGGTCATTATTCGACAAAAAGTACAATTAAAATATATATATTTAAGTAAAATAAGTAGCTGCCCGGCTGAGTCCACTGATCGAGGGGCCGTGGGTTCGATTCCCGGGCGGGGCATACTTTCGTGGACTTTGGTCATGAAATTATTTTTACGGCCTCGTACCAATGATTTTTAATTATGTAGGGCAGTTGTCAGTCACTGACGAAAGTATGTGCTTAGTAGTTGGTTAACAGCTAAATCCAGAGATTTAGCCTTTTCAGGAGGAGTGAGTAGGTTGACTGGTCGCCGTTATATGACCTGTAAAGTGTGTTGCGACGGCGTTAAACCCAACGAAACAAACAAGTGAAATATTTTAAAAACATCTTTGTTTGTTTGTTATATCTTAATGTTTAGAGAATAAAAATCGTATTATCGACATCTGAATGCCATATTTTTCCGAAGAATTTAGTTTCCAAGAATACTTAGTATACAACTTAAAACTTGAAAGTATGTAGCCGTTTTTCTAACCTATACCAAAATCTCCGGAAATAGCGATATATTTGAGCTCAGCAAGCTTTAGGTAAATTACCAACCTTGCAGCACATCTAGATATCTATGACTGGTGTTATTTCCAACGATAATTACTCTCAGGAAGTATTCATGGCAGTAGTTCATTTTCATACTACAATGGAGTGTGGTATTCGAGTTAAAAACTCCTGCAATACAATCAGCGAACTCTGTAAACATGTGGCTATAACATTTTCTACAGTTCAATGAAAAAAAAATTCAGATAATTTCGTTTCGAACATGACGGAATTGTTCGAAAAAGAATCAAAATTAATTATATGTGAAACTTAGAAAACATAGACAAGAGCATGTTTGAAAATTTGACAGTTAAAAATTAAGTGTTTTAAATTAAATGTTGTTCTCATGGTATCATCTCCTTTTTCATAATATACAAATGTTTTAGTCATCTATGACCTATTCTACATCTTAACAATAATAAAACTGCCGTCAGGACAACAAGTGGTTCCAGGTAAAATCCCAAAGAATTTAGCTGAACCCGTACCAGCCCCTGTGAAACACGGGTATAGTATCTGACATTAATTACAAGCGTGGATTTAAATGTTGCAGTATTTCACATGGAATGCATATCTCATAAGATACAAATTGATTTATCAAGTTTGATAAATTATGCATTTTTACAATATGTTTTTACACAGATCGTGTTCATTTATTGCCACGGTTAAGGAGATTACATACATGGATTAATTTCGTATATGAAACTTGATATTATAACCTACTTTGCCTGTATATGAAGATATATTCATTAAAAGTAAGGCACGAATCAAAATGCAAATGGTCGTAACCAAATTTTTTGAAATCGACAAAAGTTTAAAACGTTCTAAATTTTTCTATTCCTCGTGTTACAATTATAGAACATTCTTAAATGTTGGGTCCAGTTAAATATTGTTAGAACGTTTTAAATTTTATATTTTCCTGTCAGATTTGTTTTGGCTTTCTGAAGTCTCTAAAGTTCTAAAATTGTAATATCAGAGACACAATAAATTTCAGATCGTCAAAAACATTCTGACTGGAAACGGAAAACTTTACGATGTTCCAAAATGAAATATCCGAGATAGAAAATTTTACAACGTTTCACAATTACTTACTGGAGACAGAAACTTTAAGAATGTACCATGCTTTCTAACTGGTCACAGAAAACATTATTAGTTTGAACCTATAATAAAATAAATAAAAAAATCTAACACCTGATACAGGAAGTTTAAAAAAGTTCTAGAATGTTATCACCGAGAGAGAAAGTTTTAGAAAGCTCTGAAATTTCTAACGGGACAGAAAAATTGCAAAGTGTTAATAACATACTAGAATTAAAAAAAAACAAAAACATTTGCTAATTTGATCTTGTGCAATGGTTGAGGTATTGCAAACGTTAGTTACAACTCATATTTTGGTTTGTTTGTTTATTCAAAAACCGAGTTAATGATTTTCATTTTCTATTATTTCAATTTCTTAATAAAACCCTACATAAGAAAAATACTTGAAAAGTGGATTTTTATCATCTATAGTAAGTCATGACTTGTATATTATGTTTTGCTTGCTTTTGTTGTTGCAAGCTTTTGTCTTTTTATATTTATACATTTTGCAACTAAACTAAGAAACACGATTACGATTAAATAGCAAACGTTTTTGTTGTTGAAACAAATAACAACTAATGACTTCTTTAATCCATATTGTTTTTGTTTGGTTTATTGCTAAAGTAGTAAGTTAGTTTCATTTATTAATACTTACATGAATTTTGCTTGTTACGTGTCTACATATGTATATATTGCTTGTCGTACTCTACTTTATATCCTGTTTGATACCTGTTTATATACGTATTTACATTTCCTTCTCTTTTTATTTAGTAGGTGTATTGTCATGTGTATTAATTGTGGATGCTTTCTTATATACAGTATAATCTGCATTAAGCAGCCAGTGAAGGGAAATGACTAGATTGGCTGCTTACAGCAGGTGATCACTTAATCCAGGTTCAGATAAAAATGCTTTGATTAGTCCAGCAGCACAGAGTGATTATTTATACTCACTTTAGCTATAAAAAAATTAAACTACTCTAAGGTTAAAATACTTTAAGTCTCTCTTTAGTTACATACTATTATTTATTTATTAATGCTTTTGCAAGCTTGTTTTTACGATTTTTCATTTAAATGTTGAATCCTGAGATTTGCCTGCTATATTTTACCTAACAAAATTGTCTGTGAAAAGATATGTTTCAATCTGTTTTTGTGCTCATCCAGATAAAGTTGGTTTAACACTCAGGGAAATGAATCAGTAATAATCCACTGTCTTGAATGTGACTTGCTGTTGAATCTAAATGTTGATCCAGAAAATTCTTTCGGAGGGATATGAACTACATTCCATTTTATTAACTATCACACTGATGCTTTTGAATGTTCAAATACTTTTTTGTAAAAAGAATTCCTTCAAATGATTATAATTTACAGAAGCAATTCTAGGAAAGATTTGTAATTATATTGAATCATGATTATTGTTTGAAAGAATAATACATTTTGCATCCTGTTTTTTTCTTATGAATGTTAACTCTTTATCGCATGTAAATAAAGTCATGTATAGTTCTTGCTTAAGTCATACTGATGACTTTGTCTTGCTCAACTACCTCGGACATTATTTGATGTTTTCTTCCATATAATATTCTATTCATTTCTTCTTAACAATATTTTCAGATGTTCAGTTATTTATAGCTGAAAGTTTTGCTTTTATTTTACTCAATTTACAAACCATTTCTCTATAGTTTATTTTGTTGGTGCTGATTCTTTTTCTATTTAGTTTTAAGTTAAAACAAAAGTGTGCATGTAATTTCATAATCTTTAGTATGAAAGAGGGAAAAAGATTGTTTCTGTATATGTAATTAAAGTCTGAATGACTGCATCTGATTGGGCAGACACTAAACATAAATACTCTATCTTTAATAAGGTTCTTGGCAGATATTATAACTAGATTAAACATGCAGCTGTGTTAAGATCGAAGTGGAAAGTATAACTGTCATTTAGTTTCTAACAGTTCAGCTTTATATCAAAATAATTTTACCATAATGAAGGTAGCAAACAAGAGAACAATATTATGCCATATAATTTTTATTGCACATTTAAAATTAAAGTACATTTTTATTGTTCGTTAGTAACAATAAAATAAAATAAACGAAGACACATCTTGAATCTCTCAACTTTCGGATTCATCAAAAGTACATGGTTTCAGCTCCCTGAAACAAAATGCGATAATATGTAAACTATATATTTACATGTCATTATTCGATAGCAAAAACAAGGAGTCATAAAATCATCATGGTTATGTATACTTTGCAAGTATTTCCTTTAATGAAACAGTTTTAATCATGCATTATGGTAAAAACACCAATAGAAATTGTATAAACTTCAACATTAGCATGCACATTTATAATCAATCAATAACCCTACAACATTATATCATCATTATTAATATTATCATTGTTGTTACAATTACTATCATTATTATATATGTTGATATTATTCTGAAGACATTAACGTGAACATTTACCCAACTCGAAAAGGGATGTTGTCTCAATTAATTCAATACTATCTTTGGTGTCAACACAGACTCCATTTTAAGTGTATCTATTAATTTTTAGCTTTCATATCATTGGAATAACAACACATTCATCACCAATTCTGAAACTAAAAGCTTACTAAGACAAAGTCTAAACTAACAAACTTACTTGTAACATTAATGTCTATGACATTTTCCCATGCATACAATACACCACTTGTCCCTTTTTCTCTTAACTAATCCAACCCTCAAATGAAAGCTCGTTTTCCCAATTTTCCTCGGGGAAAAGTGCACAATTTTTATCTCCCCAGTTTTCTACTGAATTGTCTGGTACACATGTTGTTGGAGGTGGTAAAATGTTAAATTTTAGGTGCTAGGTGCTTGAAACATATCTTTCGCGACATATTGAAGAATAAGCAACGGAATTATTTTCAACGATTTATATTAACAAGCATGGTTATTAGACAGCCATTCAAAGTCTGGCGCACTGAATTCAGCAGTGTAAGGAAAAGTTGTCTGTTGAAAAAAGACAAAACTGAGTGCACAATATTTATGACGAGTCGTTATACAAGGAATATAAATACGAATCGGCGACGGCCGAAAACGGCGTAGTGCTAATTCTACCCTGTGTTACTGGTAATTAGCATCAATCTAAAATACGAATATGTTTATATGTGTATCTAATGCTTATGCATCGACTTATTGTCGAAAACCCACACGTAAACATCCAACTTTTAATTATAATATAGATA
Organism: Mactra quadrangularis; assembly: GCA_025267735.1. Classification (NCBI taxonomy): domain Eukaryota; kingdom Metazoa; phylum Mollusca; class Bivalvia; order Venerida; family Mactridae; genus Mactra; species Mactra quadrangularis. Next base: position 5,084,359 of record CM046300.1, on the reverse strand, counting down.
TTGTCAATCAGTTTCTGAAGTTTCAACAAAACGAGGAAAAGGAAACTTCATAACTTTATATTGACTAAACTATGTATAAAGCCCCTTAGAAATGAAATTCCTGAATGTTGCAGAGGAATGTAACTTTAATATTGATAAGATATAATACGGTCAATGTAATAATATTTAAATTGCCTTACTGCTATATCGTAAAGTAAATATTCAAGTCAACAAAGCCATTATTTACTCTCAATTTTTGTTCATTTATTTGCAGTCTTACGTTTACAAATTGATTTTTTAAAAATTTCTCTCTATTTTCCCACCTTGTGATCGTTTTCAAACGAGGGTAACGTTAAGGTGACCTTTTATCATTATAATATTCATGACGAAATTGTTATGATAACTAACTTGTTTACATCGTCTACGTATATTCCAAATGAAAATATTTTAGTCATAAAAAGATACCATTGGCTCTTTATTTCATATTGTTATATATTTATTGTATAATAAGGCCACCAGCTCATACATATAGACAATGAATACAGTAAAAATGTATAGTTATATAAAAACTAGACAATTTCAAGTAAAATACATTTTACATATGGGTGTACGATATTACCTAAACTTACTCTGGTGAGCATAGTTGAATCATATCTAACATTTTGTGGTCACATTCTACACAATAAAAGTCATCCTATCGTTTTTGCAATTATTATGCACGAATGAGTATTGTTTCTTAGTTGGATCTTTGTTGCTATTGATTTTCGCCATTTTTCTTATATTTTAGCTTTGTGAAGAATTAATTAGATATATTAAATGAACACATCGCGCTTTGATCCATTCAGACATGCTACATTAGATTGGGTCCAAATGGTTCCATGTTATTATCTAATTACTATTCATTCAAGATTTTTGTGTTCTATGGATCTTTATTATTATGAAATCAATTACATATTAAGAAAATCTAACTTGATCGTTATTTTTTGTTTTGCTTTTCTTTTTTCGTTTGCCCTACTACAAACTATTGTCCGTTTTTTTCTCAACTGCATAAACATGAATAATCTCACGGTGACTTCAAGTTTTTTGCCTTACACTCATGGTATTGTGATAGTGTGTATTTAATCACAATGAAAATATGCAAACAGAAGACAAAAATGGACTATACAACAATGGTGACGTGGTAAGTCAACAATGGACCTAGTCAATTTAGGATGCTTTTTGTTGCGTTTCACGCCGTAGCAACTCATTGTATAGGTCATATCACGGTGGTCAGTCAATCTACATATCATTCCTGGAATGGCTAAATCTCTGGATTCAGCTGTTAATCAGTTACTATGTACATACAGTACTTCCGTCAGTGGCTGACAACTGCCATTGGTAATTATCAAAGGAAGGAGGGGGAATGCCCGTAGAAATCATTTCATCACCAAACTCCACAAAAGTATGTCCCGCCAACAATTGAACCCACGACTTATCGATCAGTAGACTTCCGTGGTGCGACCAACTGAGCTAGACGGTGGGCTATAAATTGTACTAATAATATCACAGTATGCAATAGGTCAAGTAACCATAAGCCTTTAAACATTGAAGGTGAAGATATCACCTCAATACTAAGACGCACAACGCTTCGCAGAATTCGGCGATTTGGTACTACAAATTAAAGTGCAGCGCATGAAGACAGAATCGTTGGATATTTTCGTTTTTTGATACAATCGTTATTAAATATTAAATTGTAAAATAAATGATCAGTTTTAACTACAGAAATATCAATCTATACTTTTAAACCTCAAAAGGCAAGATGCATATATATATATAGTTTAACCGTGTATTCTACTTTCGATTTCAAATGTCTGTGTAAAGAATGACAGATATAAACACGTTAGGATAGAGGTTTAATTTCTGGTTAAAACGTTTAATTTAATTCAATGTGCATAGTTTGTTGGATGGTTATATTTTATTGAGTAGACGCAAAATACACATTCTATTTGTTTAATAAAGTTGATGTGGGAAATATTAGAATGTAAAATTTGCCACGTGTTTTCAGGTTAACAAACAGTTTTACCCATAATTCTCGCGTCTCCGTACAAAGGTCAGAAGACCGTTTGTGTACAAAACGATCATAAGCACATGGAATACATTTTTGAATCCGGAAATCTCGCAAACTTACTTTTTCTGTATCTAATACTTGAAAAGGGTGTAAGCAAAAAGTATAAAACTTGCATAGGAGATGTGATGTGATGCGCAGCAAAAAAATAATTATTTCTTCTAAACAATACACATCGAGTAGGTATCATGCAAATCTGACAAGAATTAAAATAGTGTGTCCAACTTCAAGTTAATACAGTAATGGGAGATTACGTCATTCTAAGCTGATGTCATCTACCGAAAAGTAGTATCGATTACTTCCCTTTCAAAAATTAACAGTAATTATTCTGATGTTTGAGGTCAAAATCAAAATTAGTATTATTTGATAAAAAGTGAATTTTATCAAAAGCAAAGGTGACGATGTTGTTTTAAAATTTCTGAAGGCTGTACATGTCCCACAATGCAACGAGTGGTAAGCAAAGGATCCAGAATCGTTCCGAAGGCTGTATATGTCCCACAAAACAACGAGTGGCAAGCAAAGGAACTAGAAGCCTTCCGAACGCACAAATTTAAAACTCCTCACAGTGCTTAGATCACATTTTGCTACTTAACCACTGTCAACAAGTAAATCATGTGACGCTAGAAATACCATGTGGCATCAATGTGTTGCGTGTGAAAACTAATTTCGTTATTTTTACAAATTATTAATCTTAACTATTATTTTTATCTTCGTGTACTTTGTACATCATAATTTACTACAAGAAGGCTCAATTTATTGAAAATATTTAAATGTAAAAGAAATGATAAAAGGAAATATTCGGCTCTCTGAGGGACAAATTTACTTTTGGTGGCAGTGGTTATTGATTTAATAAAGGCAAATAAACGCTGCGAGGAGTTTGGCAAATTTTGTTCGAAACAATGAGGATATGTTATTTCTCTTTTGTATGATTTATAGACGGACCCAGGGGAGGTAGCTAGAAAATTAGAAAATTAATTTGGATAGTGTACAGAAATTAATCCGTCAAAACTCATACCATTAAGTACAAAAAAGACATTAATCTTTTCCATATTATATTTGCCCCACGAAATAAGCTAAATTACCCATTTATTGACAAAATATCATCCTCAAATTCAAGGGTGTGGAATTTCAAGGTTATTCCACGGACGAAGTTAAAAATGAAAATCAACTTGTCCGGAATCAAAATGCACTTGTACAGAAGTTCAATACTCAAAAAGAAATATTGCGAACAACCATGATGTAAAATACATATTATAAGCAATATTAATAGTTGATAATAAACCAGTTCCCTGTTGAATACTGAACATTGAGGCATCTACATTATTAAGTATCACTATGTTAGTATACTTACAGCGAAAAGGTATTTCTTATTCACGGACATAAATGTACGAGTCGGACAAGTGAAGCATAGGAATTCCACACCCCTTGGTCAAATGTTGAGTTAAGAATTCAATGTAGGTGATTACGATTGTATAGTGTTAAACAACACATTATAATCGCGTTGTTTTGGAAATGTACAAAGAAGCCATAACCATATAACATAAAATATAATAATTTCAAATACATCCATATACAATGTCTGCCCAAAAGATTGTCAAATAGAATACTTTCTATGAGTATCCTTTAGCAAAGTTACCAGAAATCAGCCAAAACAATTACAGTACAATGTCATCATTCACTTTATTTTCTAATCCTCTATTGACTGATATTCACTAGAACTTATGCTTATACAGTGAACGATGGGACCTTTTTAGTTCTCGTATAAAAGAAATCCCGAAAACGTTGTCCATATATGATGCACATAAAATGGCGAAGCTCCCCAGGGTCCATTTTTCACTACATTGACTGTGTCACCTTTTACCATTTTTAAAACAACCATATTACTACCATCTCCATAACTACGACCATCTGCAAATAAAAACATGACCCCTTCTCCGTTTTTATCCATCCTCATTTCCAAAGCGCGGTTACTACCTAATACATGAACAAAGAAGACATACATTCCATCAATTGGAGCGGTAAACTTTCCTGATGTACTTGAATAACCATTACCTTCATTGGTGATAACATCAGCGAAGACAAGAATACTCTCCGGTGCAATGTCAGCAACGCTAGGTTTTAAACGAGCTGAAAATGAAATTTTCTTCCCTTGTTGAAGACGTATAACATCATCTATAGTCACAGAATCTGTCTTGTACTCATCAATCTTCTTGTTAAGAATGTTAGTCGTTGATGAAATATTTTCTTGTATAGCAGAAACTTTGGTATCTATATAGTTTGTGGTATCTATTACTTTATTGTCCAACTTGTTAGTCAGAGCATCAAATGTCTTGTTAAGGGAATCATCGTAGCTATTAATGTTCTGAGTATTTGTTTCAACTTGTTCCAGCAGTGATGACAAGTCTAATGTTTGTTGAAAACGGACAATTTCATCAAGCCTTTTATTCATATTGTTTATTTCTATTTCGTGCGATTCCTTTAAACCATTAATCATTTCTTCAAGTTGTGTTACTGTTACTTGGTTGGTATTGTTGTTAACGCTTTCCAGTGCTGTCAGTCTATCTTCCATATTTCTTGCTGTTTGCTGCAACGTATTAATTTCCATCGTACTTGTCGAAAATTCATCTTCTAAAATATTTAGTCGGGTTTTCATCTTGTTTCCCCCAAGAACATGTACAGGTGCTGTAAGAAAGGTACATGTCCAGAAAAGAATGAACACTGTTGAAAATTTAACATCCATCATAAAATAAAATTGTGTTACAAACACTATGATAAAAGGTAAATAGTAGTTCAAAGACAGAATGTTTTCAGGTGATGTAATACAGCTTGCGTCTTTCGGTTTAAATACTAAACTCCTGGTAACGCAGGCGTTGATTAGAATACCGTCCAATCAATGTAGTCCGCGTATTGGCATATTTTAGTCAGGGGATCATTTCGACCAATGAAAATGCGTATAAAGTTTTTCAGTACAGTTGGAATTTGGTAAACTTTCATTGGTTGTTCAAAGGTTCATAGTAAAGATCAATATCATAAATCGACTCCTATTACGGTAGCAAAGTGTAGTAGTATATTCACTGAGCTGCAAGGGGAGCGTTAATTAGTTTAGTTTATACTTTATTATTTTACCTCAATTATGGTATTCTTTTAACATAGATCAATCACTCTTGAGTTCACTTTCTAGTTTTGCAGTACTGAGACAATAGTACACATTTTTGCTCATGAATATAACGTTTTAAATTTTGTTGTTTTTTTCGTACCAATGCGGAGGTGACTATCTTATGAAAACAAGTCAAACGTCAAAACCACTCGGCAAATAACGCTTCTTCTTTAACGTTCCTTAGAGTTATAACTGTGAGGAGGTAAAAAATAATGCACATTAGATAGAGGACGGTGCTTTACAACACATTACAACATTTGTTCTTACATCACTACGGTCAGTGCTACTAATTACGGTCTCTAGAAGTGTCCAGAGCTATTGACCCAAGATTGAGGGTTGCCACAAACTGTGTACGTTTTTCTTAAATTTACCATCTATCTTAATATAAATATGGCTAGTGACCCAAAACTGGACAGATGTGACCGTTTTTGCTGAAACATGAACAGTCATTAATATTTTCGCTCAAAGTTTGCATAAGACATGTTCAATTCGCAATCTTACAGTACGTAAAATTTAATGGCTGAAAAAAGCCAGAGATTCAAAAAATGATGTAAATTGTTTCCTTTCCGCTTAACTTTTGAATAGGATAGTGATGCACCGTATTTAACAAAATAATAAACAAGTTCAGGTCATCGTTCATCAGGCATTTCAGTATTTTGAATACAACTTGAATTACCAGAGGCCGAAGCCCAGACTGTAATCCGTTTATGTATAATTGTATATTCTAATACACCAAGTTAACTCATGAATCATTACATGGTAAATGTTATTTTAGTGATATCATCAGTCATAGCTTTAAGGAGTCATTTAAGTGACTATGTTATATTACCATACGTTGTACATAAGTACATGAAGCATTGACTGTATAATACAGGCAATTTGTAAAATGCCTTATGATTCAGCCGCTAAAAATTCCTTTAATATTATTACAGTCCTGTACAAAATAATCATTGGCCTTGTTGACATCGACTTCCAGCCGTTGTATCTGAGGGCCCTACCTTGGTATCCTTTAAGGAGGGGGCTTAAGAACCTAACTATCTAATAGGGATCCTCCTTCCAATCACTTAGTACATCCTAATGAACAGTGCGAGCTGCGTTAGTGGGCTTTAACTCTAGTGAATTGGTCACACCCAGGTGGACGAAACGTGATTGGAACATCTTTTCTATCACTTCAACTTTTTTTCTAACATAACATACATTCATCTGAGTGGGACAATTTTCTCTCTTGCAATATCCTTTCCAACTATCCTCTTGCGCAGCACTGAAGAATCGTCAATCTGTGACAGCTCAATGTAACAATGTAGATGTAGAAGTAATATTCAAATTGCTTGAAACATAACAATACGAAAGTACAAGAGATATGTATCTATATGTTATCTCTAACAAGCTGATGGAACAATTTATTCCATGCCTTTGTTTGTTGTCAGTATCATTCAAATGACGACGAACACATTGTGATTAATATGCTGTTAGAATTAGATTATTTTCTTTTCATGTTGTAAGTTGATTTGTTATTAATTAAAAGATAGTGTACACTTGTGTTTGTAAACAAATACTTGAACATCTTGCTATGAAAGATAACAAATTATATTGTTGTACAAACCACGATATTTGATCGGCGTAGCGCAGATTGTCTACAAATACAGTTGATTATATTAGTCATATTATAAACGTAAGTTAAAAAATGAGCGCCCCTGTTGCATTTGTTTGGCGAGTCATTATAATTGAGTTCCCATTGTTATAACAAGAATACTAAAATTTGTTCAAACCACTAAAGTGTGTATGTGTCCATGAATAGTATGACTCAGTTGTGTCGACTGTTCACAGTAGTAAAAGGTTTCCCAGAAATATGATAAAATATAATTATGGGGTTCTCATTCATCCGAGAAACCCTTTGAGTGAGAAAGTGCGAAGAAACGTAATATTTTGGAACAAATTTTTCTTCTTAGGTTCATCTATTGACGACCATTTTGAAGAGGGTGTAATGTTGTCCGTTATTGGGTTACGGTTTTACACGTTTTGTCTGTGTTTAAGTTACGTCAAAATTCCACCGGTCTGAATGTTCGGTCTATTAGAAAAAAGGCGGTCTCATAAAAGTGCAAATATCATAGCTCATCTACAACAGTTGACGCTGCAGTATTAAACTTAAAAATTTTCGCTGTATTCCATTTTGTGCTTAATTTGATGAACATCCAGCTATTATATAGTAAATACTTAGGTCGACTTTTGTTTTACCAAAGCCAAGCAATGCATAAATTAATATAATGATACTGGCGTCTAAAAATCATCATCGACGTTCTTGACACCGACTGTCAGTCCAGACTATTTTCGGAAAATCGATGACACATCCCTTCGGAGCCGCTGTGTGTGTGTGTGGTGTGTGTGTGTAAGGTGTGGGGGTTAGAGTGTGTGAGGAGGGTGTGGGGGTGTGTTTGGTGTGTGTGGGGGTTATATACGATAATTGTTAGATTTACGGTTTTATGTCATTTACACTTGTTAATTATCTCGTAATTACGAGTTAGCTATCTCCTAATTTCGAGTTAGTTATTTCGTATATACGAATTAGTTATCTCGTAATAACGAGTAAATTTTCTCCTAATTAAGACTTAGTTATTTCGCAAGTACGACTTAGTTATCTCCATATTACGACAAAGCATAATTTATTTTTTGTTTTTACATGACAACATTCAACTTTTCGTTTTGGAATACTTGCAACATATTTCGTAACATTAAGAACTTATTCGATAAACGTATGGAAGCGTATAGGTATCCCTAGTTGTGATTCTAATGTCACAGTAGTTATTACGAGTTGCGTAACTCGAACTGTGGTAATTATGTAGTACGAGGCAAACCGAGTATATCGACAAACCGACTTTTTCCACGTTTAGTCACAATAAAAACTGTCCACAACGTTGAGAATGTCGTTATATCGTAATAAAGATATAGACAAATAATTATTGTGTTATTATGAACCAAGTTCTTATGAAATGATTAATCATTTTACAGTCCACTTTCTAGTCGGTTGGCAATACGCAATCAAGATATATCTGCTTGGTCACGGTTATTACTCACTCAGCATTTATTTAGAAAACACTGGTACAACTTCAATCAATCAATTTGCTTTAAAGTGTTTAATAAATCTCATACTGCACGGTTAAAGTGTAGAAAAGATCAGATCGTTTTCCTAAATTTACTCGAGGAACCAATGTTTGCAATTCTCGATTACTCAAATATTTAAACTGATGCTAAGAAGAACACCTAGCTTACAACTCGGAAATATTTGTCATGATTCAGAATAAAAAGGCCACATGTTCAAATAAGATTATGTGTGGTCTTTAGGAAATAATTTACTGTCACAGTATACTTGTAACAAAAAATATTCTTAATCAGAGGCGTGTGTGGCATCTCTAATGACAACAACATGCGTTTTTCGACGTCTCGTTGAACAACACAAGTTGCCTAACATAATTGTATCGTTAGTTCCTATCCCGAGCCACTCCGCAGACGTTTGATGACGTCGACATAACCAACTGTCGTTTAAGTTAACCCCGCTTGTATTTAATAAAATTACAGTTGGGGAAACACAACGACCAAGGTATAAATAGTTGTTGTTAGCTCGTAAGTAATCTTTGCTTACTAGAACAATGAGTGGTCGATCATTGTCACACTGATAGACAAAGTCTTGACTTAGCCGAAATATAGACGTAATTGCTGGTCTATGTAACATCTTTGAGATTACTTGTGCACACCAATAGTTTGTCTTCAACTACAAATGATTGATGGCTGCTATGATTATTGCTCTGTCACCTCTGTAATAATGATTGTTTCGTAGAAAGTTCATGACGTCGTCTTAAGATACGGATATGTCTTAATGCGTTCTATAAGTCGACATTCTGCCAACGCTAGCTGATATAGTAACCAAACCCAAATTAGTCGTTATATTATTGATGATAACAAAACTTTAGAACAACGTCACACAATTCACTGTTTTCTAAATCGATTTCTCACGGTCAACTTATTTGGCGACAACTGTTTTTATAACACGTGACATAGATACTACCATCATAAATTTATCATGCAAATGACGTTGGCATATATATCTGTCTTATCATACAGACAATAAGCGCGATCTGTCTTAACGAAGCCTGAGTATGGACTATCTGCTTCTTTTCATTACCGTCAGGTAAACCGTATTAATTGCTGCCCCTCAGGTATTATTAAGGTTTTCTGAATCTTGCATGATCATTTGCTGATGATAGTAACTTTCGTAGGAGTTCGGTACAATTTTTATAAGTCATTCGATTTCGATTTTCTGATAGCACGTTTATTAGGCGAACGATTAAAAACATGTCTCGAAGTGAACACAATCTCATTAAATTTCGGATACTTTATTTTGCATCAGTGCATGTAACTGAACAACTAACAATATGTATCTACTAAAGACTTCCGGTAAAGATGAATGAACGTTTTTTCATTGCTTAGCGAACTATTAATGAATTTTCGACAGTTTATAAAATTATAGAATTTAAGAGACTTTTGTCGGATGGAATTAGTTTTGAGTGCTGAGCTGCAATGAATGGCACAAGGTGCTGAATTTATAGACTGCATTGTCAACTTATCTGACATTTAAACTTTTGGGCTACGTTTATTGTATATTGATTTTACATCATTGTGACATCTATTATTGTTTTGTGTTATTCAGCCTAGTGTGTGAACAATAGCACGTGATTCGTCACGCCTGAACAAACCGCTCTGCAAACTGCCAAGGGAGAGTACGAATAATCTATTCAAAATCTTCCCACAGGAGTTGTTCCCCTTGTACACTACAATCAACAATGGCGTACGTGTCACGATATGGAGATGTCGCATTGGAGTGTTCGTCATGCTAGGAGCCAATCTCCGTAAACGGAGATCCTGTAGAACGTTGTCGTACTTGATCTCTACTTAGTCAATGCTAGGTCACGTCAAGATGAACTTTGTGTCGACCAATCAATGCGTAGCTTTCATCTAGACGAAAACACTATCAATCACATTTTGATTTCGTAATTTCTATTTTTAGATTAAGGTTTGCATGCAAATTTAACAGCGGTATTATTCACAGTCTGCGGTGGCTCATTTAAAATTGCGTGACGTAGACGATGTAAACAAGTTACGTATCATAACAATTTCGTCATGAATAGTATGATGAAAAAAGGCCACCTGAACGTGACCTTCATTTGCAAAAAAGCAAGATCTAAATTAGCGAGTAGGCGAGCGGTAAAATTTTAGATCGGGTTTTAATCAGATTGGCTAGGAGCCAAACTCAAGTTTAATTGTCCTACAATCTTGTTGAACATGTGAAAACTCGTTCGATTGTCATTAGCATTTGGTGTGCTGTGAATTATTGATGGAATTGAGCCGAACCCTTGGCCCACTGGAAGATGATCGAGTAAATCTGGTAATACGCGTCAAACTCCACTAAGTAAACGCTTATCAAGCAAGTCTATACTAGACATTGATGATTATGGCGATAATCATGTGTTTCAATCTCATCATCAAAGTGACCCGCCATCTATAGCACAAATGATTTCAGCTATCGGACTTGATATTAGTAGTAAACTATCTGATATTCAATCTAACTTAAATAACCTTAACTCAAAAGTGGACCAAAACTCTAAATCTTGCGATGAACTTAAAGCTGAGAATATTTAGCTCAAAGAGCAAAACAATATTCTCATTGGCAAAGTGTGTGAATTAGAAAATCACCTGGACAGTGTTGAGGGACTGTCAATGCGAAATAACCTTGTTTTTCATGGAATCAGTGGCTCCGCCAACAAAAATTTGGACACTAGTGAATATGAGGTCTGTTATTTCGTGGCTTTTAACTGAATTTACCCTAAACGATACTGATCTGCTAAAAGCACGTGCTCATCGTCTTAAAGTAGGTGATAATTGACCTTATGATTGTAAACACATAAAACCTCAAATCAAAACATATACACTTATATCTTGAAATAGACGATTTTTAATTATCGGTCAATGCCTGAGGAGTCTATAAAATAAAACATTTTGCGTGTGTTTCCTGTTTCTACATATAAAAAAGTCATTCACACTGTTAATGGTCAACACAGCAGAGCAAAAAAGGATGTTTGAATTAAATGTAAGTATTTTTTTATCTTTTCGAGTTTTTTGGTATTGGTACTTTTAACAAACATTTACAGTGAAAATAAATGATATATATTTTTTTGAAATCTTGATTCATTATACAAATATGTTAAGAAATATAATTCCCATGCATACTATGAGGGCTCTAATATATTTTCTAAGCACGTACAGTACAGTACAAACTCAACTTTAAATTATACTAAAATAGACCAGAGAACTAAAAATGTGTTAAATCTGCATCACACCGAAGACAAGTTCATAAACAAAACAAACATTACAAGTGATAAAGTTTATGTACAAAATTTAAAAGTGATTGAGGACTCTTGACATGACCATTATTGAGTTTAAAAATAGGCATTTTTTGCAAGATTTTGAGATCATACTCAATATAAACAAAAATTGTGAATTATAGAAGTGAGATTTTGGATTAAAAGATGCTTTCAAATAACTTTATATGTAGTTTATAAATGAAAAATAAATTTAAGATCTAAATATTAAATCATTATGAACAAATAATTGTTCGAATTGTAAGATTTTATGACGAATTGAAGTTTTTCCGATTTTAAGACGTCCATAGAAAAAAGTAACACGTTTAACTTGATTGAGCACTTTTTTGTACACTACAGGTGAATGTGTGTGGTATTTGTCACGTTCAGAAGTTTAGAAATTATGTTTGAATAGATGTAGGCGTCTCAATATGGCTTAAAGACAAATTCTGAAACTGCAAACTACCGACTGTACTTTTCGGCCATTTTTCCCAAATACTTAAAATACTGACTTAATATTTCATTTTTGTCCATGAATTGGATATACAAGTACATATTTCGAGTTTTATTACAGATATTTGAAGACTTTGTTCAGACGACAACATACCAACAGCTGTACCTAGGGTCTTGAAATCTTTGCTATGGATAGCCCTTGCGTCAAACATGCGCGCTTTTTGTTTGTAGCCACAGGGACAAATGTCAAGTTGGCTGGGATTCCATATGGAAAACTTTGGCAATACGATACATAGGAAACGGTAATAATTAGGCTCACGACATCTTTGCTGTGGGTAGCCCTTGTGTCAAGGGTGTGCTCTGTTCGGACTATAGCTCATCAAAGACTATACCCAGGTTCACCAAATTTTTGCTGTGGATAGCCATTGGGTCAATGAGGCACAGGGGTCAACCCCTGTGAAAATTTACTTCATGAATTATGATTTTTTCACTACCATCTTGCATTGTTCATGAACTCCCTTTGATATTCTCTACGCTTAACTTCATGAAGTTTTATGCATTAAGTGTGGTTAGATCCACTTCATGAAGTATTCATGATTTAAACACATTTTACAACATCTTGAAATATTCATGAATTCATCCAAGAATTTTTATTGATTAAAAATGTTCCAGAAATATTCAAGAAAACTTATATGCAAAATTTATGAAGATTTCAAGTAGAAATTACTATATTTTATTCATTTAACATTCATAAAATATTCTTAGGAGAAGTGATGAATTCATTAAGTTACAATTCATGAACAGTCAAGTTCAAGAACAAACATTGTTAACTCAGTTGCACAACTTGTTCATGAAAGACTTGTCTGTATATTAAAATTTCTTGTTCACCCTACAGGGGTACTGTACTTATGATAATAACTTAAACACTAAATACAAGTGTCTACATGTAATTTTCTAAATTCAATGATCATTTTACTGTATACATGTATAAAAACAAGTACATACACATGTAGATAAATACTTTATCATTAAATGATTGATATAAAAAACAGCGTGGCATCCATCCATGATTCATAAAATGCATATTGTGATCCTTAAAAATACATTTTGTATAATTAACAGGCCCAGTACGAATGCTTTCAGGGGAAACTACTGTGTTATAATTTGCTAAACAAACAAATTATCTCGTAACAACGAGTTAGCTATCTCCTAATTTCGAGTTAGTTATTTCGTATATACGAGTTAGTTATCTCGTTATAAAGAGTTAATTTTCTCCTAAATGCGAGTAAGTTATTTCGCAAGTACGACTTAGTTTTCCTCATATTACGACATAGCAATATTTAATTTTTGTTTTTATATGACAACATTCAACATTTGTATGCGACCGATAAGAATTGTTTTATTTTGGAATACTTGCGACATATTTCGTTACATTAAGAACAAAACAGAATCTTATTCGATAAACGGATGGAAGTGTATGGGTATCCCCTAGATGTGATTTTAATGTAGTTATCATGAGTTGCGAAACTCGAACTGTGGTGATTATGTAGTATATCACGAGACAAACCGAGTATATCGACAAACCGACCTTTTCCACGTTTAGTCACAATAAAAACCATCGACAACGCTTGAGAATGTCGTTATATCGTAATAAAGATATAGACAAATTGTGTTATTATGAACCAAGTTCTTATGAAATGATTTATCATTTTACAGTCCACTTTCTAGTCGGTTGGCACTACGCAATCAAGATATATCTGCTTGGTCACGGTTATTACTCATTCGGCATTTATTTAGAAAACACTGGTACAACTTCAATCAATCAATTTGCTTTAAAGTGTTTAATAAATCTCATACTGCACGGTTAAAGTGTAGAAAAGATCAGATCGTTTTCCTAAATTTACTCGAGGAACCAATGTTTGCAATTCTCGATTACTCAAATATTTAAACTGATGCTAAGAAGAACACCTAGCTTACAACTCGGAAATATTTGTCATGATTCAGAATAAAAAGGCCACATGTTCAAATAAGATTATGTGTGGTCTTTAGGAAATAATTTACTGTCACAATATACTTGTAACAAAAAATATTCTTAATCAGAGGCGTGTGTGGCATCTCTAATGACAACAACATGCGTTTTTCGACGTCTCGTTGAACAACACAAGTTGCCTAACATAATTGTATCGTTAGATCCTATCCCGAGCCACTCCGCAGACGTTTGATGACGTCGACATAACCAACTGTCGTTTAAGTTAATCCTGCTTGTATTCAATAAAATTACAGTTGGGGAAACACAACGACCAAGGTATAAATAGTTGTTGTTAGCTCGTTAGTAATCTTTGCTTACTAGAACAATGAGTGGTCGATCATTGTCACACTGATAGACAAAGTCTTGACTTAGCCGAAATATAGACGTAATTGCTGGTCTATGTAACATCTTTGAGATTACTTTTGCACACCAATAGTTTGTCTTCAACTACAAAATGATTGATGGCTGCTATGACTATTGCTCTGTCACCTCTGTAATAAGGATTGTTTCGTCGAAAGTTCATGACGTCGTCTTAAGATACGGATATGTCTTAATGCGTTCTATAAGTCGACATTCTGCCCACACTAGCTGGGATTGTAACCAACCCACATTGGTCGTTATATTGTTGATGATAGCATAATTTAAGAACAACGTCTCACAATTCACTGTTTTCTAAATCGATATCTCACGATCGACCTATTTGCCGACCACTGTTTTATAACACGTGACATAGATACTGCCATCATAAATTTATCATGCTAATGACGTTGGCATATATATTGTCTTGTCGTACAGACAATAACCTCGATCTGTCTTAACGAAGCCTGAGTCTGGATTACCTGCTTCTTTCCATTACCGTCAGGTAAACCGTATTAATTGCTGCCCCTCAGTTGTTATTCAGTTTTTTTCTGAATCTTGCGTGATCGTTTGGTGACGATAGTATCTTTCGTAGGAGTTCGGTACCATTAGGTCATTCCATTTCGATTTTCTGATAGCACGTTTTTAAGATTAAAACAAATCAGTAGTCCAGTGTTCTACTTACTTAGCTAGCAGGATTGGACTTTCAATGACATAACCTTTGTTTATGAGGTTTACTTATTCTGGACGCAACCTCAGACAATAACTGAACACATCATACGAGTCATTATGCTCTAAAAACAACAAAAACACTGACTTATTGATAGAGAAAAATATCATATCCAAGGCAAAGTACTGATTTAAATCTATCAAGGTTGGCGAATAATTAGAATAATAGTAATTTTGTTTGGTTCCCAGTCGTACTTTGTTAGGTAAAAGTACGTTAGGCAAAGCATGATAATGGCCGCTCCCTATGTAGTGAATAGGTTTGGATAATTATGTTTTCAATGAACATTTCTCACAACACAGGTTTAAATGAAAGGATCATTGTACAAGAATTACAGAAAATACCTTTTTCAGTTGTTCGGTTACATTTATGCTGAATAAAGTATCCAAAATTCTAACGGGACTAATCCACGTCCAAATTTAGTCCAAGTGAGGCATGTAAATCGTCGCTTTATAAACGTGTAATCAAAAAATCAAAATCGAATGACCTGTAAAATATCAAACTCTTACTAAAGTAAGTATCGTCAGCTAATGGTCATGCAAAATCAAGAAAACGTAATACCTGAATAATAACTGAAGAGGCCGCCATAAATTCGGATTGCCTGACTCGATAACGATAGTGGTAAGGGGCAAGTAATCCAGACTAATAGTCATTATCCTTTAAAACACAATGAATCGATCGCTAGCAATTAGCTAATTTCGATTAATTAAGTTACTAAATCACTTCAAACATCACAGATCTATCCATAAATCCAACTCAAATACATATTTATTGACTATTTCACTCAGATATTGCGCTATAGCGCATCCTACATTTTCGATTTGTCGCCATTTCACATATTTGTCAAGCTTGGGCCGATAATTAATGCCTTAGAATAAAGAAGCAATTTATCAAAACTGGACAATTTAGTTATTACGACCAACTTAATTTGACGTTGTACATAATTTTCTTAATGAGAACATAAAACATCCTTCGATGGATTAGTTTCAGGAGGATAGAAATAGCTTGGCTTTTCGTGAAAATGGTGGATGAGACGGAATGGCGCTCTCGCACCGTCTCGCAACGATCGAGAACTTCCGTTAGTTTCCCTCCGATACTTATCCTTCAATTTAGGATCCTTGTATTTTCCTAAGGCTGAATCAAACATAATTTAGCACTTTCGTTGTACTTTTATATACCGTTCGAAAATATATTTCGAATGATTGTAAACACATAAAACCTCAAATCAAAACATATATATATATATTAAGTTCATATCCTAAAATAGACGAGTTTTTATTATCGGTCCATGCCTGAGGAGTCAATAAACATTTTGCGAGCGTTTCTTGTTTCTACGTACATGTATATACATATATATAAAATCATTTACACTGTTTATGGTAAACATAGCAGAGCAAAAAAGGATGTTTGATTTAAATGTAAGTATTTTTATCTTCGAGTTTTTGGTATTGATACTTGTAACAAATATTCACAGTGAAAAATATGATATAATTTTGTTGAAATGTTGAGTTATTATACAAATATGTTCAAAACTATTTTCCATGCATACTATGAGGACTATTAGGTCTATTCCAAGCTCGTACAGTACAGGACAAACTCAACTTTATAATATACTAAAATAGACCCGAAAACTGAAATTTGACACGAATTAAATCATGCATAACTTCGTAGACAAGCTCACTAACAAAACAAACATTACATGTAATACAGATTATGTACAAATTTGAAAGTAATTGAGGGCTCTTGACATGGCCATTTTGGAGTTTAAAAATAGGCATTTTTTTGCAAAATTTTGAATTCATACTCAATATAAACAAAAACGTTTTTCCCAAATACTTAAAATACTGACTTAATATTTCATTTTAGTCCATGAATTGGATATACAACTATTTCAAGTTTTATGCAGATCTGGGAAGGTGACCGGGGAAAATAGCCAATCATTGATTGATTTGAGAAGGGATGACCTTTTGGATAGCCTTTGCGTCAATGATGTGTCCTTTTGGTTCTAAGGTTACGGACATTGTAAAACTTTTTTCGGACGATAACATAACAACTGCTGTACCTAGGGTCTTGAAATCTTTGCTATGAATAGCCCGTGTGTTAAACAAGTGCGCTATTTGTTCTGTGGCCACAGAGACAAATGTCAAGGTGGCTGGGATTCCGTATGGAAAACTTTGGCAAGACAATAACTAGGAAACGGTAATAATTAGACTCACGAAATCTTTGCTGTGGATAGCCCTTGTGTCAAGGGTGTGCTCTATTTGTTGTGATGACCCGGGATCAAAGGTCAAAGTCACTGAAGTTTTATATAGAAAAACTTTGTCTGGACGATATGTGTACATCGGTTGTACCTAGGGTCATGTAATCTTTCCTGAGGATATCAATTGTATCCAGGATGTGCTATATTCAGTTGAGGTCCAAGGTCAATGACCAAGTCCACATGAAGTTCATACGTAAATACTTCTATAACTCGTCAAGGACTGTACCTGGGTTCACCAAATCTTTGCTGTAGATAGCCATTGGCTCAATGAGCCCAAGGGGTCAAATGTCAAGGTCGCTTTGACTTCATAGGGAACAACTTATTACTCGAACGATAACTCGACAACTGCTGTATCTAGCCTCACCAAATTTTACCCTTGGGTCATGATGTGGCCTATTAGTTATGAGATCATGTGTCAATGCTTAAGGACACTGAACTACATACAGAAAATCTCGTCCGGACAATAAGTCAACAACATCTGTACCGAGTATTTTATTGGGTTTATGACCGAGTCAATACAATTTAGGTCATTTTACGGAGTCCAGCGCACGTAACCTAGATTTCCTGGACCATTGTCTACAACCAGTACTCACCTTTCCTTTCACAAGGTCAGAAACATCTCCCTATATCTTATTAGTGGTGAAAAATTGGCATTATTGCTTAATTTTCTATAAAGGATACAACCTCCCCATGTTGGATTCGGGACACGAAATTCCAAATTCCGGCGCTACTAACAGCGTAACCGTCCTGGGTCTGTACCAATGTTTACCAGCTCTTTACTTTGGATAGCGCATATGTCAAGAATTAACCTTTCGATTCTTTAAAGCTCAATGTCAAATGGACTTCAAATGGTGAAAATTATAGGAACGCTAAATTGTTATTTATAATGATAAATGCTTTTGAAGATTCATCTACATGTGCGTGCATTTACTTCATATTTTAAATTCCAGAAAAAACTTGTTCTAGTGTTGCTGGTATCTGTATCATTGGTTCATGGATACAGACGTGGTGGTGGAAGAAGAAGGTACAATCAAGTCTCGAAACCAATGTCATCTAGGGAACAATTAATGACTCTAAAGAGTCAGTTGTATAAGTGAATTGGATTATTTTGTTTGATTGAATGAAGTTTACCTGCAACAGTTCAATTGAATACATATCATACACTGTTTCTAATACCATGACACATAACATACATAACGCGAGTTTGTTTGTTTGTTTTGGTTTTATGGAGCACCAACACAGAAAGGTTGTATCTCGCGAGTACCACAAACTATGTCATGCACATTTGTATCTCGGATGACACAAGCGAACGCTCAATATCTTTTTTTTTCATTGTGGTCACTCAAAATTCAATACATGAACTATTGTATGATAAAGTCTTACAAATTATGCTATTTGCAAAACATTGTAGAACAAATTGTATTGATTCTGTAAATAAACATCATGTCTGAAAAAAATTGTTTTGACGTTTTTCAAGTGCAAATAGATTATACTAAACAACGAATAACAACAAATGCGATTTTGGTATACATATATGGATCCTATATGGCTAAGAATGGATCATTCTATAACTGCTCTACAACCGCGGCTAGTGAATAAACGTCTGGAGATATAAACATAATAATGATGAAAACTGTTTGTGTATAATATAGTTTCGTTTCAGTTTCGTGCATGGGAAAGTTGCTTTGTGGCATTAAAACTGTTGATAACCAGTGTAGTTTAGAATGTATAGATGAAGACAGGATTTGTAATGGTGTTACGGATTGTTACAATGGACGTGACGAGATGGAGTGTACTAGTAAGTATACACTTCATATAACGCTATTCGTCACGTAACCTCCGTAAGCAGACATCCTATCATTAGCTGACGAATTATCTACCGATGTCGCACAGAAGGTCGCGTTCAAATGTCATTTTTCTCGACAAATCAGTGCTAAGAGTAAATATAGACGACACATCATTAACATATCATTAATGTTGAATTTTAGGTCAGTAAGTTCTTGTTATTTTGACAAAGCGTGTTATTCATAGGCTTTAAATAGACGATGATTTGCCATATGTCATAAATATTAAAGAGTATGTTTGTGTGTGTGTTTGTTTAGGTTTTACGGCGCATAAACACAGAAAGGTTATATCGCGCCGAAAGCAATTGATACTACTTTTAATAAAACCGAATTATAATGGTTTAAAGTCCTATATTTTATAATAAACATTTATTTCCTTCAGATAATTTAGTATTGCATATGATGGTACCGACTGAAAAAGTTCTCTAAGTGAGTTAACCTTAAAATGTATGTCACGGATGTATTTAATATCCTGACAGTCATGGATAATGTGTTTTACATTGAAATGCACGTCACATGACATACATTTAGGTGCTTCCTCTCTTTTGAGAAGGTATGAATGTGTTAATCTGGCACGTTCAATTCTACATTGCGTAATCATTATTTGATATCTTCGATTAGCGAATATAATTGACGGAGATGTATCAATGGTTGACTTATTGTAGAAGCAATGATCCTTAATCTGGACGTGACGCGTATTGTCCAATGTAAGGTGGACACACCGGTTCACGAACCTCTAAGGACTCAATGAGCCATTTCTAATTAATGCAACAATTTTTTTCGAAAAAAAAAAACATTAAAAACACACCTTTTAACTTATATTCCACTTTTCTATCACATATTTGTTGATATTTTATATTTGCAACAAAGCCAAATTCTTCCAGAAAAAAACACGACCATTTTCTGAAAATAGATGACCTAATTTCGAACCTCTACCGTATTTGGCTATTTGTGAGGTTATAACTAGCTGTCACATGACTTTATGAGCAGAAGTCAGGAACGGCTACCTGCCATGTGCTTCTTTTGCAATAACACACTTTTAAACAATATTTGATGAATTGTACTGACAGAGCGAAAAAAGGTAATAAGGATTTACTGAAAAATATTCACTATCACAAAATATTCATTCTAATTACCTGTTTCTTGCGCATTATTCTCGTTTGACAATTGTAGTTGCGTTGATTGTTTACTTAACATTTGTGCACACGAGTTGATGACGTCATATGCAAATACGTAGCAAAGTAAACAACATTTTTATGAAAGGTTCGAGATCATGTGAGGTTCGAGAACAGGTGTTTATACGATTAAATAAGCAAGTTTACGATTGGAGAATTTTAGATCGTGTTTTAATCCAATCGTGTGTCACACAATTGTCCACTGGACATAAGCTACCATCATCCAAAAGTTAATGGACAATAACAATGAACTAATTTACATTTACCCCTGACAAAAAAACAAAAAGGTGACTGTGCTTGTACTATATATAACAAGTGACTTATGGTATGCGTAATCACTTTGTTTCGAAATTCATCACTCCAAGACCTTTTGGGGGACACTACGAATGCTGTATTAAATATCATGTTTTTAGATTATGTATGAAATATAAACCATGTTACATGAACTGAGTTTAAATATGCATACATATTACAAAACACCATGGAAGCGATTCTTAACACCTCCTTACACAATATTTTATCACAGTATTGCATGCACGAGTTCAATGAGGACATTATTACAAGTCAATAAGTGCGAGTTAACAATTATATGTTATACTTGCAACAGGTCAGTGAGTTATTTTCTACCTGAATTCAATGAATTTTACATTTTGTTACTTCTTGACGATTTATCAGTTTAACAATGTCTTTACAAAATATCACGGTTCTATTTTACCAATTACCGGGGAGACCGATTTTTGTAGTTTGTAGTCAATTGATTCCAATGCACATCAAAAGCTGTTCGTAAAATGAACAGTAAGCATAAAAAAGTTTAAACTGCTCATCTCAAACGTAAAGACTCGATAATCGCTAAAACAACTAAAGATATAGCCAACACGCTAGCGGAAGCTTTTGAATATAAGTCTTCTTCTGCACACAACTCTGATAAGTTTAAACAAATCTAAAGCTGAAAAACAAAATATCTATTTTCATTCTAACATCGAAGAAGAGTATAACACCCTCTATACGATTAATGATCTAAACGACCCTATAAAAAATGCTAAAGACACTGGTGCTGGTCTAGATGAAATTTATTATCAATTTTTAAACACCTCCCCTTAGTATCTAAAAATTTATTGCTTGATATTTTGAATGATATATGGATATCTGGTAAAATTCAAGATTCCTGGAAAAAAGCTTTAATCGTACCAATACCGAAACCGGATAAAGACAACACTGGTCCTCTTAACTAATACCTCTAACAAGTTGTATCTGTAAAACCTTCGAACGCATGGTTAATAAACGATTATCTGGTATTTAGAATTAAATGGTATTATTACTAATTTTCAGTCTGGTTTTCGAAAACAACGAAGTACAAATGATCATTTAGTTCGTCTCGAAACATTTATAAGAGAGGCTTTGTCAATAAACAACACGTAGTTTCAATTTTCTTCGATCTTGAGAAAGCTTACGATACAACATGGAAATATGGTATTCTCAAGGACTTAAAAGATGCCGGTCTAAATAGTAGATTACCAATGTTCATTTCTACTTTTTTGTCAGACAGAAATTTTCAAGTTAAAGTAGGATCAACGTTATAAGACAGCCACGAACAAGAACAAGGCATGCCGCAAGGCAGTATTTTATCTGTTACCCTCTTTGGGCTTAAAATTAATAATATAGTTAAGGCTATAAATCCTGGTACAGATTGCTCATTATATGTTGATGATTTTTTAATCTGTTATCGATCTAAACATATTCGAAGTATCGAACGTCAATTACAACAGAACTTGGATAAAATTCAAAAATGGGCAACAGAAAATGGTTTTAATTTTTCCAAGTCAAAAACTCAATGAGTACTTTTTTGTCGATTAAAAACATCAATATGATATAGAACTTTACATTTCTGGCTCTAAAATCCCAGTAGTATATGAAGCTAAGTTTTTAGGCGTTACATTCGATAAAAAACTTAAAGTTGCTTATAACAAAATGTATAAAAGCTTTGAATCTACTCAAAGTACTTTCACATACTGATTGGGGATCTAATACCCAAAAATTAATAAAATTATACAGAAGTCTTGTTCGTTCAAAACTAGATTACGGATCAATAGTGTACGGATCAGCTCGTAAATCATACTTACAAATGCTAGATACTATACACAACCAGGGTTTACGTATTGCCCTTGGTGCATTTAAAACTTCACCAATTGAAAGTCTTTATGTTGAAGCTAACGAGCCATCACTAAAATTACGTCGACAAAACTTTCATTACAATACGCAACTCGTATATCTTCTAACAAAAGAAATCCGGCGCGAAATGTTATTTTCAAACCTGACTACTCCAGCAAATTTGAAAATAAACCGAATGAAATCAAACCTTTTGGCCTGCGTGTTAAAAGCGACTTACAAATGCTAAATATAAACACTTCGTCAGTGATACAGAACTTAGATGAATAATACCCCTTTTGAACCTACAAGATTCCAGACGTCAATATTGACTTATCAACTTTTCGTAAATCTTTCACTAGCCCTAAAGCCTTTAAATCTGAATTAGTAAACGTCTTGGAAAAATACAAAGATTGTACTCTTTTATATACCAACGGTTCCAATGATGGAAACAAAGTTGGTTGCGCCGCATACGGAAATTCTTTCGTTGCAAGAAGGCATCTATATTTACTGCCGAAATAAAAGCCATTGATCTGGCTTTAACATACATATCAAATAGTATAAATAACAAGGTTATTGTTTTCTCAGATTCTCTATATGTATAACTAGCGAATAAAAATCGCAATTCAGACAATTATCTTATTAAAAGAATCGAGTTAAAATTACATGATATTTTAAAATCTAAAATAGTACACCTCTGCTTGGTACCAAGCCATATTGGTATACATGGAAATGAAAAAGTAGACATCCTCGCTAAAGAATCTTTAAACCTTCAACCAGTTGATTTCAAATTACCAAGCAGTGACTTCAAATGTCCGATCAATTCGTTAATTAGGTCGAAATGGCAGGCAGTGTGGAACAACGCTATATTTAATAAGTTACATGAAATGAAGCCAACCCTTGATTCATCTCCATCAATAATATTTTCTAATCGCCGAGATCAAATTGTGATTACGCGATGTAGAATGGTTCATACCAGATTAAGGCAGTCCGCTACCCAATCTGCGCATGCGCCAATTTTTGTTGTGATTTACACGGATAAACTACGTTACGTCGTCACCGTTAAACGTATTTTCAATTTTGTATGCTAACTGCTAAATAGTCGACTTTTTTAAATTAAGAATATCCTATGTTCCCAACGTCATTTTTTGTCGCAAAAACATACGAAAAAATCAAATAATGTACCTTAAACGCTCACATCCGTGTGAAATTTAAATAATCTTAGTCGAGAAAAAAAATCAATTTTTGACGACCGACGTGTAGCATACACTTTCAACTCTCTTATCAAGAGTTGTCGTTCGTAGGTCTACGTGCACTTGCTTCAACTTTAGTACACATGGTCATGTTTGGAGATTGAGCGATCATGTTTTCATCAAATAAATTCGATTATGGGCCACGCTTGCAGGTATGTTAAATCCTTAAACATTCTATGTATTTTTAATATACGTGTGTCATTTTGGTTGATAATATTTGTATGACTGTAGTGTATTTTAAACTTCACTTATGACGCGGAAGTAGAATGACGCAATATGTAAACAATAACCAAGGTCATGGTGATTTATATTTGATTCACAAAATTATTAACACGTTTAATTTGAAAACATTGGTGACGTTGATATTTTGATAAATTTATATGCTGACATGTGCTATTCGGTGTGGATGGTTTCAATTCGGAGGCAACTTGTCTAGACAACACGTCGCCAAAATCGTAGATCTACAAAAAGCGTTGCACAAATTCATTGATGTTTAGTTTTATTTTATTTTGAAAGTCTATTCAAGGAGACATTATTATTTAAATTTTCAGATTGTTCTTCATGGAGTTTGATCATCCTGTTTGACTTGATGTAGATATAAGAAAATAAGTTTGCTGTAACTCAATTCACAACAATAAAAGGTTTGTTTACATTTCATATCCCACCCACCATCTATGTGCTAAAGCTGTTCAGGGGCAGCTCAATATTTTTTTAAAGGGGGTGAAACCTACGATTTTCTCACCAACGATGTAATTTTAAGTTTTATTGCTTGAACTTAGTTATTTTAACGGGGGAGAGGGGGTGCACCATGGACCTTTCCATTTTGGTTAACTACAGCTAGCCAATTTATAACTTGGAATGTAAACAGAGAAACTGTGACTAGTATATTGTTGAGTAGACACCATGGCACAATAAAATATGGTTTCTTATCAACAATGAGAGAAATATGATAAAACATTTGTCTCCTTTTATGTATTATATTAATAAGTTAAATTACATTTAAGTAAATATATATAATCATTCTTTTATTTGTTATATTTGTCAATAATTACTGCTGATATGTCAATTGCAATTTGATAGTTTATTCTGAAGTTTCTGTATACATGATTTATTACATCCTGCACCTTTATGTTCTTACTTTCAGGTAGCTGACATATTGAAGTGTGCCATAATGATGATACTCAGATGGTTAGGGAACAGACTTTAAATCAATAGGACTACCAATAAAATACTTGTTTCACAAAGCCACAAGTTTTTGATGAAATGTTATAAAAAATTGAAATAAAATGCATTTTAGAACTACTTTTTGTTTGTTCATTTTATCTTAATATGCTTGGTTTTGTTTGGATTGATGTTGACAAGACAATAGCAAAAAATACAACCCATGCACTGATTAAAAAATCAGTTATCAGTAGTTTTATTGTTGACAATTCTAACAGCCATGTCAATATAAATGGCTCTCTCTACTAAGCATGCAGAAGTCAGTAATTCACAGTAGTAAATGCCTGTCTGCTGTTCTGTGTAGTAACTAGTTTTCAGTAACAAATCATCTTCATGACATGGTTAAGGAAGTACTACTTGGAAATGAAAACTATGACTATGTATGGTTCCTAGTAAGAACCTCAGTGAATGATCATTTAATACAACACATACCATATATGAGGTTGAAGTTACTATGATTAGCATTGCAACACACTTAAACAGGGTTGAATATATATACAATTGTAGTTATTATGGTAAGTATGGCAACAGAAATACTTTTAATAGATTATCTCATACATTGGTATAAGTTTATTAATGGAAGTTGTAAGGATGAACATAATAACAAAATATAGTATAAAACAATTAAAAACATGTGAATTTCCCTTTTTCACAACCATTTAGAATACTTGGTTGCCATGGTGAATTAAAAAAATGTTTTTTTAATAAATATGTAGAGTAAAGAATTATTCATCACCTTTTTATGAAGGTCTATAATCAAACAGATTCATAATTCCATGGTGAGTACAAAACATAGATTTTGAATGGGTTTTAAGGAGTGGGTGGGGTAACCCCTATTGGGCTAAAATGTATCAAAAACGTATCATGTTTTGACAAAATGACAATTTTGTAATCAGTATTTACTTTACTTCAGTCTTAAACTATGAAAAACATGCAGATAGTATTGAAAAGTTCAAATAAATTTGACTACAAATTAACTTTGGAACGTTATAATCTGCTCAGTTTAGCGTTTTGATTGTGATTATAAGATGTCGCATTTCTTAAAAAGTTCGGAGACCTATTGTGGTTTTTTTTCATTTTAATCTGATAATTAGACATTGTATCACTAATTATTATTTTTGTTTAGAAAATCATAACCAGGTCACAAAATACTAGTTTGTAAAATACCAACATTTTGAGAAAAAAATTAAAAGTGGGTGGGGTATTTATCATTTTTGAAAGTAGATTTTGCGAAACTCGATTGATGAAATATTGTCAAACAGCATGATTAGGGGAGATAAATTATATTCACATTGTTTATCACCATAATAATCATCATTTAACGACAAATAGGTTATTTCCTGTGCATCTGACCGATACATGGTATTTTTTACGTATTTTGGCGGGAAATTTTCACGTTTTTTTAGTGTCATCTTTAAATGGCTGTAACTTTTTAAAAAGTTCGGTGACATATTGTTTTTTTCCCTTTTTTTCGAAAATAAATCGTTATTTGACATTTCTAACACAAAAAATAAAACATTCCATTACAGGGTCGTTCTCATTTTAAATGCAAACATTCACTTATTTGAACATTTTTTTAAAAGTGGGTGGGGTATTTGTCAATTTTTAACGAAAAGTTTTACGAAACTCAATTTATTAGATACTGTAAAACTGCATGATATAGGAAAATATATCCAATTTATATTGTTTACCACAAAAATAATCACCATTTGATGACATATAGACTATTTCCTATGCATCTGCATGATATATGGTAATTTTGAGGTATTTTGGCGGGAAATTTAGACGTTTTTGGGGGTCATCTTTAAATGGCTGTAACTTTTTAAAAAGTTCGGTGACCTATCTTTTTTTTTCGATAAATTTACTTCAAATGTACAAATAAACAAATTAATGGAAGTTTTAAAAAAATTCCATTAGAAACCTCTTTCCTGACGAACTCCCTTAACACATTCATACCTTCTCAAAAGAGAGGAAGCACCTGAGTGTATACCATGTGACGAGCATTTCAATGCCAAACACGTTCTCATTGATTGTCAGGATCTCATAAACATCCGTGATAATTATTTTTAGGTTGGCTCACTTAGAGAACGTTTTGAGTCTATACCATCACATGTGATACATAACTTTTTGAAGTAGATAAATGTATATGATTAAATATAGGGCTAAGGATCATTAATATCGATTGAATTAATAGTATCATTATTTGTTTTCGGCGCGATATGACCTTTCTGTGTTGGTGCACCGTAAAACCCAAACAAACCAGCACATCAAATACGATACACATTAACACATTTTATAAAATATGAAATGACAAAAGGTAATGTTTAAATCAGTAGTCCAGACGTTCTAGTTTAAGTTTTTCTGCCTTCTAGACGGAAAAGTCAATTTTTCTAAGTACAAAGTGTACATAAATGTATGCATGACCAAAATACTATTTTAACATTGATACAGTATGTATCCAATCATAATCTTCGGCTTACATTACTCACACTAAATTATGTGGATGTTATATCTTGTTGTTGCATATGCCTTCAGGTCAAACTTGCCCTCCTTGTCCGACTGAGACTCCATGTCCGGAATGTCCGGTTATGACACCATGTCCGGAACAGACTCCTTGCCCTTCAAGTGAATGTCCAGCAGGACAAATACGGTGTGGAGATGGTTCATCGTGTAAAGCTGTGACTGATATTTGTGCTGGATCTGATAGTTGTCCAGATGGAGATTTTGTTGATGACACAGTACTCAATTGTAATCCGGATCGTATGTATTATTTGAGAATTATTTTGTTAAAAGAGACGTTACCGGTTTCTTGCAAATCCAATACTTATTTTTTAAATTTGTATGTCAGAAATAATTACATGTATGCAACAAAAGTCGTTGCAGTGGCGCAAATAAATATTTACTTGTTTAAAGATTACAATTTGTATTCAAGAGTGTCTTTAAATTGATAACGCCACAGTGTCAGTGGTTCGTTTTATCCTATAATCATATTGTCCGACATTCTCTCTGTCTCTTGTCACTTTTCCAAATGTAGATAGTCATTGGTCAATGATATGACCTGTTGTTATAATGTACTTGAGTCCTAACTCAGTTTAATAAGTTAATTTACAGGCGTAATTACAATATGAAACACTGTAATATTTTATAATTAATAAAAGTGTGCATCATATTTTTTATCAAGTATATGTGTACTTTTAAAACAGAAAGGTAAATATTAGTTCTCTAATAATATGAACCCTGAACGTGACAATACACAGAATGATAACCCGTCTGGAAATGTTTTTTTAGTATTCAATTTAACTTTTAACTAGTTTTTCCTACGAAGATATTTACTTCAGCCTTGGGTGTAATCTCCACATTCACGAAGGAAACAACATCCATATTCTCACGTATAAAACATACACTTGTCACATTTTCATTTTTCTTAATCAAATATTACGTCATCTATTACTATTTAAAGATAATTTCTTGATGAGAACAAGCTTCTGTCTCCGGAAATGGACTCGGGGAAATTCTGATTCAAAAGCCCCACGCTTTACCATAGAGCAACTACCTTGGCTGTGATATAGTTATGTTTTGTTCATTACAAATTATGTCAATATATTTCAGGCTGCTTTGAGTTTTCGCAACCAAACCTTTGCTTTGAGACCGAACTTACAGTGGATCTACTGGCTTCAGCATCCGTATGTTATTTTATTTATATACATATCAAATATAGCTGCTATTTCAGAGTTAATTTAGTTGTATTTGAATACTCGATAAGTTTGTCAAAAAGTAATAATTATATTTGTTTGTAACTGTTTCCAATCTGAAACTTAATAAACTTTTTAACACAAAATAAACTTGTTTTAGATACATTGAGTCTTTGTGGATTTTTACCAAGGAGTTTATTAATGACTTAGTACAAACAGTTAGTGACTTCGAATACAATCAAACTTATTAATTTTTGCTATTAAGACTAATGTCTTAAGTAAAATGTATGCTATGCTTGTTTAAGGCAATTTTTATTTGATATGGTATCTATATGAACTACCCCCAAATATACCATTTCTCGGGGACAAAGACTCGTCATTTGCACGATCTCTCTACTTGGGTCTCTAAGGTTTAAAATTATTAAGACCAGAGAAATAATATGACTTTTAATGATGAAAACTTTTAAAGTCTTTACAGCTTTTAACTATATTCATCACTGGTCAAATTATCATCGAGCCATGATAACACAGTGAGCTAAGTTGCTGCCTCATGTTAAACTGTCTGCTTGGCTAGCTCTGTAGGTAGCACGCAAGTCTATTGATCGAGGGTCGTGGGCTAGATTCCCGGGCGGGACATACTTTCATGGAGCTTGGTCATGAAATTATTTCTACATCCATTCCCCTTCATACCAATGATATTTAATTATAATGAGCAGTTATCAGTCACTGACGAAAGTACGCGCTTAGTAGTTGGTAAACAGCTGAATCCAGAGATTTAGCCTTTCCATGAGGAGTAAGTAGGTTGACTGACCGCCGTTATAATAAACTAGTTTGCTCAAACTACAAAAAACTCATTGTTTTCTTACCTAGTTACTTAGTCAAGTAAGAAATGGAAGTGGTAATTTACTTGCTTGCCTGTTTATAGCGCGAACCGTTGTTTACGTCCATACGTCGTGAAAAAAACGACGACGTCGTTAAGGTTACCAAAAAACAAACAAACAAGAAGCATGAAGGTATCTGTCTGCAAACTTTTATCATAATAGGTGAACATGATATTTTTTTCGTTTGTTCTTCAAGTAAGGTAACGACCTACTTTAAATCCAATTTCGAAAAGTAGCGCTGATTTTTGGAAAATCAATTCTTCCCTTACACATGTTCATACATCCAATGTACAACCATTTTTAAAGATTTCTCATTTACATCGTCTGATGAAACATTACTATCCCTTACTTACTATTTACCCAAACTGGTCAATTCCGCATTTTTATGTGTCTGGACCCCCTTCAAAATGGCCGCCACAGCCTTGAAATAGGTGCATTTTAACTGGATTTGGTGAATTTTACTTCAGGAAAGTTGTCCCAAAAATGACCCTTTTTACGCGCGTCCCCCATCAAAAGATGTCTCAGGGGAGTTCCTAATGGGATGTGTTCCCATTTTGTTGCTGGGGTTTGAAAGGGCGCAGCGCCTCTCATCGCCAGGAAAAAATCGGAGTCATTGAGTGCAGAGAAATGGCGCAAAATGTCGGCAAGAAACATGTTTTCAGTATATGAAAATAATTGGCACCTTAGACCTCAATTTTGGAAAATATAACTGAATAAAATGCAAACTTGAGGTTCAAAAAGAGCGAGAATTGCATGTTTACCCTTTTATCACTGCCCTAGCGTTGCTATAGTAACTGGGATCGGGACTCAACTTGGTTTTTCTGAAAGACAGTCACCCAGAGAAAAACGTGGATAAGTTGCATATCTGTCTGTTTATTAGTAATGAAATAAGAGCATCTTGAAATAGCCCATGCGCGTTAAGTTGAAAATGACTACTTTTCACACATGTCGCAACCAGTAAAGGGTTAATATCCTAACTGTATTTTGCAGTATTCCCCCCAAAAAGCTGGTCAAATTTTTATACGTGTACTGAAAAACACGAATCAAACCGTTAAAAAGCCTGAACCAACGAACGATAGTATTGAAACGCAGGGAGGTGGAACTCGAACTCTAAAGTGGTTATTGTTACATGTAATGTGACTATCTACCAAAACTAACAGCTAATGCGTATGTTTCTTTGTATCGTAAAAGTTTCTCTGCAGTATTACTCTGCGCCGCAACAGCTTCTCATTGCGTATCACTCCGCATATTATTTGCCACAGATCCGTCTAGTTACCATTAATTAACCAATCAGGAAACTTGCTTTCAAAATCAGATACTACTAGCTGGAGACCTCCCTCCCATAGGGTTAAATAAGGCCTTGCAATTTGGCGAATTATTCATTGGATAGGCAACTAAGATCGCAATTTATTTCTTATTTAAGTTAGATAATTTTATAGTTGTCTGACCTTGTCTTTTTTAATTGCACCACTGACGACCGCATGTGGAAATGATTTTTCCGTGGACAGATACTTCGATAACTTAATAACATTTAATTGGAAGTACGTGGTAATCAATATGGATACACTCACTGGATACACTCATATCTTCCGCCGTGTGCATGTAGAGTAAACGCCAATGCTAGTTTATCAGCTGTACTCCCAATTAGATTGCAGTGTTCCGCAAGGTTGTTGTTTGGGTCCGTGGCTTTATCTTATCATGCAGGAATCTTATTTGATGCCAATCCGCCAGATATATCAGTGCATGATTTTGCAGATGACAACACTGCCAGTAAAAGATTCTGTCCTAGCAATCATAATGAGGAAGCAAATGCCATATCTGTTCTTGAAGAGTTTGCCCTGACAATCAATTCATGGATGATGAAAATACAAATGTAATCTAAAAAAATGAACAACCAAAAGACTGAGTTTACCTAGTTTGGAAACAAAATACAATTGAATAAATGTTTAATTCAGTCAATTAAAAAGATCACATCAAAACAAAAAGTAGAACTGCCATGTTTATCTTGAACCATTCATTTTTATTTGATTGCTGATAATAGCTGCGTTATTTGTATTTCAGGACGTTTCGTTGAGTCAATGCAGAGGGTTGTGTAACATAATCACGTCATGTAATGCATACTTTCTAACTGCCGACGGTGATTGTGGTCTGCTTTCTTCTGCGTCAGAAATTATGGCAGTTACATGTGACGATGCAGCTGAACAATCTAAGTTGTATTTCTGCCTTCCTTAGAACATGTTTGCTAATAAAGTGTCTAAAGTGTCTTATGTTTTATAATTTGGCGAAAAAATAACTCATATAGTAACAAGTATTCTTTAAAATCGCCAACTTTAGACTGACCATAGGAGCTTGACTTTCTATATTGTGTTTTCCAAAAATCCTTCTATATAATACAACACCCGAATGCAACGTATGGATCTCCCTACTGCGGTAGTACTTGGCAAACTCTTACTAAAATACATCGAAAAAAAATATTAATCCCAAATTCATTTTGCCATTTGATAACTGTTGAGACATTTATGTACATGTGATAATCGATGCTTCTTTAATCGACCTTTTCATGAAGCAAATAACCGTCAACTTGTGAAAATTTCCGAGCGTTTTTGGACATAACTGGCAATTCACTCCGTTAATTACGTGACGTTATCACCGCACTAAATTTGTTGACGTGTCATGTTGTATACCCTCGGAAAGCATAGTTTAAGCTCTGTAAATGTGCCTGAATTCCTTAGAAATACTCAAAACTCAGGAGCTTACGGGAGCCGCTGGTTACCCGAATCACTAGTCAGGGCTTTGCCGTGAACCCTGTTCCCCTAGAACCCCGTTTTGTGCTCCCCCTAACAAGAATTTTCCGCCCCAAAACTGGACCCACCTATTAAAATGACTGCATCATGAGTAACTGCAATAGCAGACTTTACGTTTTGTCCTTAGATGTGTTGAATTGCACGAAAATATTTTCCTTGGTTTAAAGCTCGTTTAATTTTCGCACAAATCGATAAAATGGTTAGAT
Source organism: Mactra quadrangularis (assembly GCA_025267735.1). Lineage (NCBI taxonomy): Eukaryota > Metazoa > Mollusca > Bivalvia > Venerida > Mactridae > Mactra > Mactra quadrangularis. The sequence goes on along the minus strand of CM046300.1, from coordinate 5,051,662 downwards.
CATTCCGCCTTGGGACATACAACGCTTTACGCTTTTACATTCTATTTAGTATACACCGCGGGAAATAATGTTTTGGACGTTGAAAAACTAGTTTCGGATGATATAGATAGCATTTTTATCAGTTAATAAGTAAAAAACTGTGTAAAAGTTTAAATATCACCGTTTTCAGTTTGAGTTTAATTCTGACATGCAGATGTTGAAAGCAAACAGACTGAGCTGTGACGACTATCAATACAGATTATTGTCTTGAACTTATCAAGGAAATCTTTGATTTCATTCCACAGAGACTACGCCATTTCAGAGGTATGAACAGTCTATACCAGCAGGACGTGGGAACCTCTCTGGGCGTCTCAATTTTTGTTTCCGTTAGTCGATGCTTTCAAATACACTCATGCTCGCTGAAAAAGTGGTACTGGAGTGTGGACCTGTCTATTGGCATATTTGACCACAGATTGTACTGAAATGTGGAAATGTCTATTGCCATATTTAACCACAGATGGTACTGAAGTATGGAAATGTCTATTGCCATATTTGACCACAGATGGTACTAAAGTGTGGAAATGTCTATTGCCATATTTGACCACAGATGGTACTAAAGTGTGGAAATGTCTATTGCCATATTTGACCACAGATGGTACTGAAGTGTGGAAATGTCTATTGCCATATTTGACCACAGATTGTAGAACTCTCTATTGCCATATTTCACCACAGATGGTACCGAAGTGTGGAAATGTCTATTGCCATATTTGACCACAGATGGTAGAACTGTCTATTGCCATATTTGACCACAGATGGTACTGAAATGTGGAAATGTCTATTGCTCTATTTGACCACAGATGGTACTGACGTGTGGAAATGTCTATTGCCATATTTGACCACAGATGGTACTGAAGTGTAGAAATGTCTATTGCTCTTTTTGACCACAGATGGTACTGACGTGTGGAAATGTCTATTGCACTATTTGACCACATACATGTATAATACTGAAGTGTAGAACTATCTGTTGCCATATCTGACCACAGAATCATGCGGGTTTAACGCCGTAGCAACACTATTTATAGGTTATATAACGGGGTCGGTGAACCTACTCACTTCTCCTGGAAAGGCTAAATCTCTGAATTTAGCTGTTTATTTAGCTGAATTTCGTCAGTGACTGACAACTGCACTACATAATAAAAATCATTGGTAGGAGGGAGAATGGCCGTAAAAATATTTTCATGACCAAGCTCCACAAAAGTAAGCCCCGCCCGGGAATGGAACCCACGACCCCTCGATCAGTAGACCTTCGTGCTACTTACTGAGCTAGCCGGGCGGCTTGAAATGTTTGTATGATTTACTCTTTGAGACGATATGTTCACTAAGTCTTGGTATTAAAGATAAAACACACGTTGAAACAGATGACGAGGTGGTTGATTAAATACTTACTGACTCGTTACTACCGTTATAAGACACAAAAGTTTTTGTTGCACCAGTACATATCGGTAGGCAATTCAGTACAGACAAATTAGTGTCCTACATAAACATATAAAGCAATCTGTCGCTTGATCTAGCGCTGTATTGATCGAAGCAAGGACTTATAAGGACGAAATTAAAACCAAACCGAAATTTCATTCACCACAAACAAATAAGTTCATATATATTAACAGATGTAGAGCCTACATAATTGATAAAGGTTGTTATCAATGTACAAGTATGAATTATAAAGTATATCATTTGAAGTAAAATTTGTAACATTATTTAAATACATGTAGTTGGCATTATGAAATTGTTTCTTTACAGACAGACAATTATAAACCAGTAACACACATTATACATGTACCACCTACAGATACACTGTATAAAATATATTAGAAATCTTTCTACGTTACATGTTACATCATCAAGTATTGCCTAAGGTATATTTACGTAACCACATTAGCTCGAAACCGCATGTCTTTCCTGTTTCTAACCATAAAGAAAGATCAGTCGCATTATATCTCAATGTTTAAAAGGATGTCTGTGTTCAATGTAAGTTTTATTTTGAATTAAATAGTTTATATATATTTATATATATTTTAGCAATTGTTACTATCATGCTTGTAGTGGTAGTGAAAACGCGTTTTGTGAAACATGAGGTTCAGCATTGAACCTCATTTTTCACAGAACGCGTTTTTCACAACCTGTGAAGAACACGTTTGCGAAAAACGAGGTTCAACATGGCAAACTTGCTCAATACTGGAATATATTGCCCGCTTTGAGGCTTTATCGGCACACTTTCACAGCAATTGTGTCACTATTTATTGAATTCCAGTATCGAGCGACGGTAAAAAATCTGACAATGAAATATGTACCTCTGAAATTGACCACTGTGTTACAATTCACAAAATATAACTCACAATTGAAAAATGTTTGCATAAATATAGATACAATGACATTTAATTTTATATATCAATATATAAGCTATATTCACATTTATTTAAGTTTAATATGCATGCATCTTCCCAACATGTAAACCTTTTTTTACCAGCGGTATATATTTTTCCAAAATATGAAATACTTCAGAATCTTCATGTTGCCATCTATGCATAATAAATAAATATTAGTGTCAGGGCGGATAACGGGTTATATGCTTCTTGCCCCAAGAGTCGCTAGTTAGAATCCCTCTCCCCCACTTAAACGACTTAGGCTCGATAGAAGTTGCTATGGACATAAATGGATATTCGTGCTGTTGCTAGGGAGCATAACGTAGGATGTTAGGACCTAAGTGTTTGCTAGAACCTAAGAGGAAATTACTATGGACAATGAAACTGTTGCTAAGTGTGCTTGAGCAGCTGCTATGGACCTCGAGGCGGTTGCTTTGGATGCGAAACTTGTTAATACGGACATTATAACAGTACCATGGGGCATGTGTGCTTACTATGTACCTGAAGATGGCTTCTCTATGTGCTAAAATGGTTGCTTGTACCTAAAGGTGGTTAAATAAGGCACAATACTGGCTTATTGAAGACTTTAGGGTTGTTGCGAAATTTTGCGTCCATGTTGCGACGTTAACCATCTAAATAAAATATTTGAAAATAACTGAAACATTAGTTTTGTTTATCATATACTTTAAGATATACTTTTCTATATTGACCCATGTTGTGAAAATTGCGTTAGGACTAAAAATCGAAAAATATGTCTAACGTAATTTTCACATTGCTCATTTGTGAAAACGCGCACAAAATTTTCACAACTTGTGAAAATTACGAACGTGTTTATCACAAATTGTGAAAATTGCGTACGCGTTTTTCACTAGATGTGAAAATCACGGGTTGTGAAAAATGAGGTTCAACAAAGCGTATTTTCTTATCATAAGTATAAAAATAATAAGTCACGCAAAAATGAAATTGCTTTCTTGAGGGGATATAACTCCATAACATTTTATCATTTGTTTGTCTCACTTAAAAGTTCGATTATAAATATGTTTTGCTTTTCTATTCGAAATTTGCTTACCATCAAATGAATGTTTGGAAAAGCCGAAGTTTAATTGGTCACTCTTGCTAGTAGTTTAAACAAAAAACGTAATTATAACCTACAAACTGCAAGTAATAAGAATTATCGCTTAATAGCTTGCCTTTGACAAGCATGATATATTAAAGTGAATTAACAAAAAAAAATGCAAGAAGAATTTACATATATTTTTATAGTGGGCATGCGCAATTCATGGATTTCACAGAGCGTGTTTTAGTGAGCAATTCAGAAAGTTGTTGAACAGAACAGAACGGAACATACACTTTATTTAACCCAGGTTATCTACAGCATGGGATAATTTACAAAACGTCATAATAATCATATCAATAGAATACAGACAATGAAAAATAGTAAGACAAATTACACTTGGTACATCATGGTTCGTAATTTTTGAAAAATAATAATAGGATTTGCAAGATTAGTAAGTGTTTTCTTATCTTTAGATAAAATTAATGTTTTATACAATACTGCAATTTGATAAGTGTTAATGTTAGTAATGTTAAGATGTAACGGTATGAATTTTTGTCTTTTTTAATAATAATGGCACTCAAACAAATAGTGTATTTCATTGCCAATAGAGTTAAGTGAGCAAAAACGACATTTTCTATTTTGATAGGGTACATAGTGTTGGAAACACCGTCCCATTTCTGCAGGGAATTTATAGTTACAAGTACGAACATGTAAAATATAAAGTCTTAAATCACTAGGTAAAATTGTTAGGTATGGCTCTAGTTCAACAGAGTTTTTAAAAATGGCATAAAGTTACCCCTTAAAAGAACTATCTAATTGAGAATACCGATGCTGCGTAAATTGATTTATTAAGATTTTCTTTACTAGTACATGGACGTTTGTACAGTTTCTAGTGTTTTGGTTTAACCACAGGGATTCCTAACGATAATCATTTATACCTATAATTTATACAAGGGGTCCAACATCAAAATTATGAAAATTAACCCTTGCGTTACAGAAACATGCATAATTCCGTTATTTTTTCGAATATTCTCCTCAGGTCTTCAGGTTTCGATACAGAAGACATTTATCTATCCAAAAAGTCTAAGTTTTTTACAACAAATTTACAACTTTTTACATTATTCAAGATAGTTTCTAGTAAAACGCACTGAAAATGGTTAGTACGACACGGGTCCGTCCCCTAGTCTTACCCCTGTAAAAACCGTCTTTTCCGCGAAATACCGGCCAAATTATGTATTGGTTTGATGAAATATGTTATTTTATTCAACAATCCTCAACTAACCCGACTAATCTTCGTCTTTCAATGATGATAATCGTCCTTTTTAATTTCCGAGACGAAGTCGCTACGGCACAGCCATCTTACGTATCACGTGAACATCATGTATCGCGATCGTTCATTGGTTCTTGCTGATATTATTGGGGGTCCTCCTAAAACACTGACCGCTTAACTGACGAGTTAAATATAGTGCGCTTAACTGACGAGTTAAATATAGTGCAATTATGTTCTTAACTGACCAGTTAAACAAAGAAGGGATTAAAAATGACTGTATCGCTTGAGTGTTTTGGTGATATTGTTAGATTATTTTTATATATTTTATGATGATGATTGATTTATTACCAAATTTAATAATGTCAGTATAAAATTAATGATTTGTTTAAAAAAAAATAAAAATGTCTTTAAAAAAATACTTAATTAAAAATAGAAAGATTAGATAGCGATATTTATGATTTTACATTAAGAATAATTTTTCAAATTAATATTTTCAGAGAATTTAACAAAAAGACAAGAGGTATTTATTTCAGAAGAAAATGATTTAAATATTATTGAATGTCAGAATATTTAACTGACCAAATGAGGGTAAAATGTTTAACTGACCAAAATGAATAAAAAATTGTTTTACTGACCAAATGAGTAAGAGATTATATTTTAATAAAAAGCGTTAAATGAGCAAACTAATGTCTTACGCTTTACTGACCATTTAGTCATTGGTAAAATAAGAAATAAGATGTTTTTTAGCAAATTAAATGGCCAAATAACTATAAAACGCTTAACTGACGAAAAGAATATTGAACGAATTACTGACCAACGATTGCACGGATCAATAAACACTCTATGTTCAACTGGTCAGCGTTTTAGGATGTCAATTCTTAACTGACCAGTTAAATATAGAGTGGTTATTCGACCATGAAAATATAACTGACCAAATTGAAAAAAAAAACATATATAGAAAAGTTTGATTTATTTTGTTTATTGCAATTGTAGATTAATAATTAAAGGATATGAACTTAATTTTTTTTTAACTTACCAAAATATTGAAAGCTAAACTGAATGAATATAGAATGCTTAACTGACCAAATGAATATATAAGGCTTAACTGACCAAATGAATATAGAATGCTTAACTGACCAAATGAATTTATAAGGCTTAACTGACCAAATGAATATAGAATGCTTAACTGAACAAATGAATATAGAATCTTTAACTGACCAAATGAATATAGAATGCTTAACTGACCAAATGAATATAGAATGCTTAACTGACCAAATGAATATAGAATGCTTAACTGATCAAATGAATATAGAAGGCTTAACTGACCAAATGAATATAGAAGGCTTAACTGACCAAATGAATATAGAAGGCTTAACTGACCAAATGAATATAGAAGGCTTAACTGACCAAGTGTATATAGAAGGCTTAACTGACCAAGTGTATATAGAAGGCTTAACTGACCAAATGAATATAGAAGGCTTAACTGACCAAATGAATATAGAAAAGCTTAACGGACCAAAGAATGCTTAACTGGCCAATTGAATATAGAAAAGCTTAACGGACCAAAGAATGCTTAACTGACCAATTGAATAAAGAGCACTTAACTGACCAATTGAATATGTGACACTTAACTAACCAAATGAATATGGAGAGCTTAACTGACCAATTGAAAATAGAAAGCTTAACTGACCAAATGAATATAGAATGCTTAACTGACCAAATGAATATAGAAAAGCTTAACTGACCAAAGAATGCTTAACTGACCAATTGAATATGGAACACTTATCTGACCAAATGAATATGGAGAGCTTAACTGACCAATTGAATATAGAAAGCTTAACTGACCAAATGAATATAGAAGGTTTAACTGACCAAATGAGTATGGAATGATAGTTTAATAACGAACGTTAAACTGCTCAAACTAATGTCGAAGACTTCACTGACCATTTATTCATGGTCTAAATACCAAAAAAATGTTTTTATCAATTTTAATGACCAAATCGCTGTAAAACGCTTAACTGACGAAACGAATATAGAATGCTTTACTGACCAATGCTTTCACGGATCAATAAACACTCTTTGTTTAACTGGTCAGTTAAGGATCACAATTCTTAACTGACGAGTTAAATATAGAGTGGTCATTAGCCCGTGAAAATATAACTGACCAAAATGAAGAAACTCTTTGTATTGAAAGATTTCCTTGTATTTGTATCTTGCAATAACAGATGAATAATCAGAAGAAATGTAATCTAAAAAAATTAACCGACCAAAGGAATATAGACCATTTGAAAATGTATTGCTAAATGACTAAATGAATTTGAAGGCTTAACTGACCAAATCATAGCAGAATGTCCCCGTCTTTGTTTAAAGGTTGCTGACAAACTGTCAAAAAAACTTTATTTGAAAGTTATGCGTTCTATATTCGTTTGGTCAATCAAGGACCCTATGTCCTTGGTCAATAAAGCCTTCTATATTTAAAGACGGAAGATTTACATTACGGGTCGATGCACACTCTTTATTTAACTGGTCAGTTTTTTAGGATCGTGATACCTTAACTGACCAGTTAAAATTAGAGCGTACAGCGACTCATGTTGTGTTATCTTAATATTTATGACATAGTCGTTTTTACCGATTCTCATGTATGGCAGCGAAATCTTGAAAAGATTGACATGCCGTAAAATAATAATATTTCCTTTCTTCATAAAATAAAATAAAGCGCACCGCCTACTCCAATAATACTTTTGCGCGGCGAATACGGACGATTACTTATTGCTACAAACCAAAAAAAAAACCAACACATTTAGATTATTTAATCACTGTACCGTCAAAACCAAGTGTTAATGTGATAATTGGATTATCTCACACATGCTTTTAAGTGACCAACTAAGACACGTGTCATAAATGATTAGGTGCCAAAGTTACATTCAAGATTGATCGTTTAATTGAAACATGAGCGTATTTATCATATCAGTCAGAAGTAGGGTCTCAATTATTGAATATAACACAGGATGCACTTTTACTGACTAAAAAGTATTGCTATTATTTTATTTTTATAGTGAATACACTGTAAATGTAAATTTAACTATTAAAAATTTTCAACATGTTTGTTTGTTATGTTAAAGATACAAACAGAAAAAAACTTTGTTTGAATATATGATTAGACAGTTGGCAAGTGACAATGGTCATTAGTGCGTAACTGATTGCTAAGTGTTTGACACTTGTCAAAACTTGATTACATTAACAAGATTAGCGACAGAATTATTAATCGGATTATCTCCGATACACTGTTAATGACGATATTGTACTACAAAGGAATGCTGATCGACTACTATATTTATTTGGTCAGTTGATTAAATCTTCTATATTCATTTGGTGAGATAAGCGATCTACCATCATTATATATAATTTATTCGGCCAATTGAAAAATACTTTCTGTGGCTTTTTTTTCTAAATAATTTCATATCCATTTTTTTATTCTTTATTTCAATAAACATTCATTTTCGTAACGAAAAACTTTCAATATTATGATGTTTGTTCTTTTGGTCAATCTTATTTTCACGGTTGAATGACCACTATATATTTAACTGGTCAGTTAAGGATCATAATTCTTAACTGACCAGTTAAATATATAGTGGTTAAACATACAGTAATAATCGATCCGTGAAATCATAATTTTTGTCAGCTTAGCAATCTTATCTAATTTGGCCAGCAAGCTTTTATATTCATCTAGTCAGTTAAGTACATGCATTCTAATTTTAATTGGTCAGTTAAGCTTTTTATATACATTTGGTCAGTTAAGCCTTCTATATTCATTTGGTCAGTTAAGCATTCTATATTCATTTGGTCAGTTAAGCCTTCTAGATTCATTTGGTCAGTTAAGCATTCTATATTCATTTGGTCAGTTAAAGATTCTATATACATTTGGTCAGTTAAGCATTCTATCTACACTTGGTCAGTTAAGCATTCTATATTCATTTGGTCAGTTAAGCATTCTATATTCATTTGGTCAGTTAAGCATTCTATATTAGTCCAGTTAAGCTTTCAACATTTTGGTTAGTTAAAACAGTTTTACTTCATATCTTTTAATCATTTATCTACTATTGCAATAAACAGAAGAAATAAAATCTTTCAATACATATTTTTTCAATTTGGTCAGTTATATTTTCATGGTCGAATAACCACTCTATATTTAACTGGTCAGTTAAGAATTGACATCCTAAAACACTGACCAGTTAAACAAAGAGTGTTTATTCATCCGTGAAATCATTGGTCAGTAATTCGTTCAATATTCTTTTCGTCAGTTAAGCGTTTTATGGCTATTTTGCCATTTAATTTGATAAACACATCTTATTTCTTAATTTAACCAATGACTAAATGGTCAATAAAGCATTCGACATTAGTTTGCTCATTAAACGCTCGTTATCAAAATATTAAAATATACTCAATAACTCATTTGGTCAGTAAACCTTCTTTATTCATTTGGTCAGTTAGGCATTTTACACTCATTTGATTACTAATTACTCATTTAAATATCATATTTAAATAATTTTATTCGGAAAATACGTCTTGCCCTACTGTTAAATACACTAAAATTAATTAATTTGTGAAAAATTATCATATGTCACATCGCTATCGCATTTTTCGCATTTTTCTACTTCAAAGTATCTTTTTTGCAATTTCATAAAAAACAATCTAATCATAATTTCTTATAATGACATTATTGAATTAGATAATATATCTCATCATCATCATAAAATTTCAACAAAAACACCAACAATATCTCAAAAACACTCAAGCGATACAGTCATTTTTAATCCCTTCTTTATTTAACTGGTCAGTTAAGAACATAATTGCACTATATTTAACTCGTCAGTTAAGCGCACTATATTTAACTCGTCAGTTAAGCGGTCAGTGTTTTAGGATTCGCCTATTATTGGTTGGTTCCCCGCTTATCGCATGTCGTTAAGTACAAACGTATATAAATCAGAAAATCAGTCAATAGTAACCGTTGTCGTACATTCTATATATAGAAACAAACTCTCCGCAGTGGTTATCTCCCTTTATCAAATCAATTACGTAGCATAGCGTGACGTAAGCACTGTGGGGAGTTAGAAGGTGAAGTCAGACCGTTTACGTAAATTTTGTTGACAAGGTGTTAAATCCAGATAAAAAAGGATGAACCATAAGCCACCCTTTCCTTCAGGCCTGATATGATATATGGTTTCACAGTGTTCAAAAATTAGTGATATAATGATTTATAGGCTTATAGAGTATTCATCGAATAATTCAATGAAAATAAAATTTGGCCTTATAGTTTCTAAAATTTGTAAATCATTACATGATCTTAGCTCACCAGTTCATGCTCATTTTGGTTAATGGGCAACAAATGTTGTTATAAATAATATTTATAGTTTGTATTATATAAAATCTATAAATAAACTCAATATGTATGAAGGTTTGTGGTATTTTTCCTGTTTACAATGTACTTTGTCCCGATGTGAAGTCATTTATATATATTAAACGTATAGAAAATCGAGAACCACTCACCTGTTTGACGTCATCCAATCAGATCGCTCGTTAGTACAGCAGCATGGCAAGTAGTCATGTGACTCGTTGATGTTTTAAGATGGCTGTGCCGTAGCGACTTCGTCTCGGAAATTGAAAACGGACGACTATCATCATTGAAAGACGAAGATTGGTCGGGTTAGTTGAGGATTGTTGAATAAAATAACATATTTCATCGAACCAATACATAATTTGGCCGGTATTTTGCGGAAAAGAGGTTTTTACAGGGGTAAGACTAGGGGACGGACCCGTGTCGTACTAACCATTTTCAGTGCGTTTTACGAGAAACTATCTTGAATAATGTAAAAAGTTGTAAATTTGTTGTAAAAAACTTAGACTTTTTGGATAGATAAATGTCTTCTGTATCGAAACCTGAAGACCTGAGGAGAATATTCGAAAAAATAACGGAATTATGCATGTTTCTGTGACGCAAGGGTTAATTTTCATAATTTTGATGTTGGACCCCTTGTATATATTATAGGTATAAATGATTATCGTTAGGAATCCCTGTGGGTTTAACCACAAACAAATATATGTTGCCTGTATTGTCTAATATATATTTTATATAAGTTATCCATATATATATTGGTGATCAGACTGTAACATGTAATCATAGCTCAAATTACTAATTCGAGATGGATTCATTTTTAATAATTTGTTCCAGAATTTTACCATTTTAGGTTTTTTAAAAATGTCAAGCGGGTAGCGTCCCAGTTCAGTGTACATGTATATCATGTAACGAGGGGTACTTAATTTGTTTTTGTTATTTTACGCAGAAAACCAACATGTAATTGCTCGATAAAATCAATATTTTCAAACGCAAATATTTCGCTTCTGTAAGTATTGGGACAAAAGTATGATCAAACAGTTCTAAATAAGGGTCTACGAGTGTTAACGAATGACCGATTCGCATTTTAAGGGATGCGCCAGAAAAAGTGGTTCTGACAGCTTTTCATATGTGTTTCTAACAAAATTACATTGCACATTGTGCGCATATTTTGTAGTATTGTTAACGAAAGACAGAATGCTTTTGTTCAAATTTGAGGAAAATAACTAACATGGTCGGTAAACATAGATTCGTGCCGTTATTTTATGTCCGAGTACCATTTTTGCAAGAAGTTAATTTTTAGCGCTACTAAAGTCAAAATGCGCCGACTATTCTAAATATTCCTTAAAACTACATATTCACCAAAATTTGAGATTTGGGTGGGACGTTATAAGATTTCACTCATCTATAAGTATATATATGTCAGTACGTAATATATAACACCTAGCACTTACAAACACGTGGAACATTTACATTTCTAGCCACTTTCCGGATCAGTCTTTTGAACTCACCAAAATCTGTGGTTGTTCTAATTGTATTAAGAAGGCTGTTCCAGACCTGGGTGACCTCATACTGAAAACTTTTCTTGCCATAAGTGATCGTGTTGTATCTTGGCACCTCCAATGTGTTAGTTAACCTACCAGCATAGTGACTAGATTTTACAGATATGAGTTCTTGAACATAAACAGGAGACATTTATTTAAACATTTAAACACTTGCGTTGCTATCTGCCTTAATCGGCCTATCTGTAGCGTAGGCATGTTGACGCGTTCTAATAAATCTGTATAACTAGAAGTAAAATCACTATAAACGAGCTCTATATTGTATTTTTTCTAGTTTTTCAGCATTTGTTTGACTACTGAAATGCCATACTAAAGGGAAATAATTGAAGTTAGATGTAACACAACATTTGTAAATTAACAGTTTAGTATTTAAGTTAAGGTATCTCTATAACCTTGCTAGAACATTAACTTGCCTTGCAGCTTTTTTACATACATTAGAAACATGAATATCAAAGTTTAAAAGAGAGTCGATTTCAATATCAAGGAGTTTGACACTTGGGTCACAGTTAATGGATACGTCATCAATTTTAAAAGATTTTTGTTCAGTGATTTTCTTACCAATACAGATTGACTGGATTGGCTTGTATGTGATTGTTTTCAAACCATGAAATAAAAACAGAACTTTCATGTTATGAAACCATTTTAGTTCATCGATATCTTTGGTCAAGTATGTGAGTGTGTGATCATCTGCATGATTAAGAACAATAAACTTTTCAATAAAATTAAAAATATCGTTTAGAAATACACTTGTATATTGAAAATAAGAGGTCCAAGTATTGATCCTTGGGGTATTTCTTTATTGATATTCATTCATTGACTATGATAATCACCCAAACTAACGCATTGCTGGTTTGAAAGGTAATGTTTAAGAAGATGAGCTGCGGAATATGAGAGTCCATAGGCAAAAAACTAATCAGCTACAGTCAGATCATGTGGTAGACAGTCAAATGCCTTGGACAGGTCCATGAGTATGGCTGCTACATATTCATGTCTGTCCAAGGCATCCTTCCAGTCCTCAACCAGTCTAATAAGAGTATTTTGGCATCCATATTAAGATCTGATAACAGATATTTGTCAAAAATGTTTTTATCAAAGTACTGTATGATGTAAGTTAATCAGACACGGATTGTTCAAGAACTTTAGATAACGTGGGTAAAATACTCACTGAGCGATAGTTTTTCTTAATAAAATGGTCGTCCTTTTTCATGATGGGCGTAACTTGAGCTTTCTTGAGAGTAGTGGAGAAACAGACCATGTCAAAGCAAGTATTAACAAGTTTTGTCAGTGGACCTGCCAGTGATTCAATTCCGGCTTTTATCAACTTAGGTGGTAGATTATCTAGTGTTCGTTTTTTCTCAACTGTCAAAACATTAATAATTTCACGGTGAATGCGTCAGTTAAAATTATTGTCGTAATACATCCATGAGTTTTCGAAAGTGTGTAATACGATGGAGTTAAGCTGTTTATGCCGTATGATATGTTTCAGTCAAGATATCAATAATAACAATTAGGCCGCCAGTACAAAAACAATGCATTCAGTCACCGTGAAATTATTCAAGCTTTGACAGTTTAGAAAAAACGAACAATACCCCATTGTAATGTAAACTGTTGTATGTGCTGCTTAAACGTATGCATATTGCATTGTTTATGGAAAAACCTCATCTGTGTGTTTAACGCATGTTTATATATATATATATTCTGATGCTTAAATATGTATGTCATGTTATATAGCCATAAGTACTGTGTACTGTCATGCTGTTGAAATAAACTGTAAACTGTATACTTTATGTATGTATTTAAGCCTATGTACTATACATGTATACTAACAAGTTGTATGGCTACAAAACCAAGAAATTATATTGCTTAAGGCCTCTGGCCGATGGAAACCGAATATGCAGGTGCACACATATATGGCAAAGTATTTTGGCTAAGTATTCATGTAAATGTATATTAATCATGTAAAACATTTAAGTTGAGGTATATACTTGTGTGGGGGTGCGTGCGTGCGTGCGTAGTGCGCGGTGTGTGTGTATGTGTTAAATAAACTCAGAAAATTATCCATAGTTAATTAACATGTACTAAAATAAGTAGTTAAATTATAATAAACTGAATATATTGTGTAAATATTGATTTATATAATGTCTGTTAACTCGCATTGCTAACAAAGTTTTTACGACATAGCATCTGTTTCTAATGCTAGTTTTACGAGTGAATTTATTTTCAGAATATTTTAATTTTAATTAAGAGACAATAAAACAAATTTCATTACCCTCTATTTACATATAACAATACATATATAAGTTACAGTTACAATGGCAAATGGGTTGGGCCACAAGTCATGGTCATCCCCATCAACATCTTGTGACTAATAAAACGTAATTATACAATATGAAAATTAGATATAAATGTAGTAAGAATCAAAGCGCTGAAAGCGCTGAAGTTAAGCGCTTTCATGACTATGCTTTCTGGCAACTGACATATCCTTCTTCCCATAATGTGAACAGGTAAATGCCGTGACGTAATCTCAATAATAATTTCAGAATTCTAGGCTGTTTAAGAAGCATTTATTTTATAACAAGCATTTCTCAACTGACCAAGTAATTGTCACGGTCCTACGTTGGGCGAAAATCATCACAGGGTAAGAAATATATACAGGCTGACCGAGACTCGAACCCAGGACCTCTCTGTAGATAGATAGATAGAGCTATTCGGCGGCTTACATATCCTTCTTCCCATAATATCAACAGCTCACAGGTAAATGTTGTGACACTTAATAAGATAATACACTTGTAACAGCAAGATTCACCAGTAAATCAGGTGAAAGCTTGATACAATTCCTGCATGATACATTACTCGAGTGCATGATTATTTCTAAAGCTTCAGTACATGGTAAGCGTCAATGCTACTTTCAGTTTCACTCCGCTTTGCACACAATGCAGTCTATTGTCAGACTATATCCGGAATTCATTTCACCGTTCCAATGAAAACGTGTGTACAAAGAACAATAGTATTCGTTCTATAGTTCATGCAATTTAGCATTAATATGTAACAAACGTTGTTTGTACCACAGGTGCCCATCGCATTACAAAACACCAAATATTTACTTTAACATGCTCTAATTACCATAAAAAACAAATACAAAAGTTCCAGCCAAATTTTTTTTGTAAAAAAATATAAGGTATCCAACTCGATGAATTCCTTATAAAATTTACTCGAAAGAGATGTGACAGGTCTCTTTTCCAAGACTAAACACCCATTCCCTATGGTTTTGCGCTAAAATCAAATACTAAAAATGAAATAAACATAATAATAATAATGATCCGTCTTTAAACTATATTTGTTGAAAATTTGACTTAAATCGGACAAGCACTTACGTAGATACGAGCTCAAATATACATGTATACTTATAAGTTTTGTTAAGTGTATAAAGCCATCCAGACATGATCAAACGCTTTAAAATCATTGTAACACTTCAATGATGATATTCAAATTAATCGCGATCGAATGCATGCCGGTCATCTCGCCTAATTACCCTCGATAATTTCAATGTTAATAGAGTTCGACTCTTTCCGGCAACTTCGTTCATCTCCGTGGGTTGAGTGACGTCATAGAAAAATAGTTCGATATCTTTGCGCGTATTCATATCAAGGGCCATGTTCCACAAGGCTATCGCTAGCTAGCGCTTTTTGAAAGCAATTTTGTGTAGCATATTAGCGCTCGCCTTGTGAAACGTGCCCAATATAAAAGGAAAACTTTGGGACAGCTTGTTTTGAATGATTTATGTTCCATATGATGCACTTTTGTCTGTAATTTCGTAGAATAGAGACAATTTGTACATACTATGAAAGACAATTGCGTGGTTTTGGTAAAATAGAGGTCGGAAGAACTACTTTGTCTAAGACTTGGGTTGGCTAAACGAAACGACTGTCGAGATGGTCGTAATAAGTTAAGCGCTTAAAGCGCTTAACTTAATAAAAATTAGTGAAAGTAGAAAAGAAAGAAGTAGATGACTTTTGAAAAAGTATGTTTGAAGAAATAAATCAGTAAAAGTGGCTAGAAGAAATGATGGGTCGAATTTCCAATGAGGTTTTGATAGGAATACTCAAATCAAAACGCGTTGTAGTTATGATATAATTATGTACATTTATTATACTTTTATTTCCTCCAATTTCTA
The DNA here is from genome assembly GCA_025267735.1 of Mactra quadrangularis. Lineage (NCBI taxonomy): Eukaryota > Metazoa > Mollusca > Bivalvia > Venerida > Mactridae > Mactra > Mactra quadrangularis. The sequence goes on along the minus strand of CM046300.1, from coordinate 5,035,805 downwards.
AGGAACAGACATTATGTTAACAATCATATATATATATAGATAGATATACACGAAAAAGCTAAGATATTATACAGCTAATCAAAGCAGATCATGTAATAGCTCAAAGGCAAAGTATTATCCATTCTTTACAAGCTATTACAAGAATAGTTCGAACACAAAATAATATGTTCACGACCAAACCTATCTCACGCAGAGGGGGGGGGGGCGAAAGCGGAATGCGGGTAAGATGGGCTAAATGCGCTGTGAACAAAGTGTTCAAACAATATCTAATACAACCAAAAAACAGCACTAAATGTCACACATACAGTTAATTATCTTAATGAGCAAAAGGTTATTTATATATTGTGGTTAATATTCATTTGCTAACGGGGCGGATGTTATGAATAGAAAATAAATATTGATTTCGGTGAACAATTAAGTCTATTTACAATTGCTTAGTTATCTTTGTAAATTTTACTTTTTATCGATCAAAAATACTTGCGTGAAAATGTAATGTCCGCTAAAATATTTATTGGTGTGTAGTCTTCCTAAACCTCTGCTATTGACTATGCGCCAGCTTGATTTCAGTCAACGACTTGTTCATGGCGGAGACGAGTCCATTCACACACCCCTTTTTCCTTTTTACGGCCATTTTCTTATTATGTGACCTCAAATGCATTGTTTTGATTGGCTTAAGGCAACCGGTGTCGACTACAAAATGCTCAAATCTTGATAATTGTTTATTTCGACGCACTTAGGCGTCGATAATAATAGCTAAATATGAGGCCCTGACAGTGAAATGTTTAATATGGGAACGCATTTTCTAAGTTAGATCATCCTGTGTCTTGTTTAATATTCAGTTACAAGTACATAAAAGGTAAATTATTACGCGGCACGGTTGGGCTAACTCTCTCGAGTCATTTCTCATACCAACGGGCTCTAATTGTTATTCTGTTCACATGTGCTGTACAGTAACCTTTTAATTCTTATTCACAGATAAGACTTGTTTTGGTGTTGCTGGTAACTGTAATACTGGTTCATGGGGAACACAGACGTGGTGATGATAGAAGGTTCTTTCAAATACCTAGACCATTCTCATTTAGGGAACAATTATTGAACTTAGAGAGCCAGTTGAGTAAGTACATTATCTCAGATAAGAGTATAAGAATTATGTTATCCTGCATAGTGCGACATTATTAACCTGAGATTGATTAATTGCATGTTTCATTTACAATTAATCGTGAGTTTCCGTATGCGTGTATACGATTGTACACGTTTATATAACAGCTTATTTGACTACAATCTGATTGAAACCCGATCTATATTTTTCCGCTTGCCTACTCGCTAATTTAGATTAGGCCGTTTTCAATCGAGGGTCACGTTCAGTTGACCTTTTCTCATCATAATATTCATGAAATTGTTATGATTAGTAACTTGTTTACATCGTCTACGTCACGCAATTTGAAATGAGCCGTCCAATCGATGACTGTAAATAATACCGCTGTTAAATTAGCTCGTAAACCTTGGTCTAAAAATAAAAATTACGAAATCAAAATGTTATTATTAGTGTTTCGTCTAGATAAAAGCTACACATTTATTGGTCGACATAAAGGTCATCTCGACGTGACCCTCCATTGAGATCATAGAGATCCTGTACAACAACGCTCTACGAATATCTGTTTACAGAGATTGATGTGACTATAAATCAATTTTGTAAATATGGCTTGTTATTGTACTATTAATTTTGGACACATTCGTTCATGGTGAAACGCGTAAGTCCGCAATATTGTGCCACGTTTTCGAAGTATTGAATATGAAAACAAAATTGATTGTCCAATGCGTGTATTTTGCCGAAAGATTTTGATAAAACGCTTTTTACAGCTAAATACAATCAAAGTACTGAAAGTACTGTTGGATGAAATTTTTGAAGGATTTTGTCATTTTAAAGTTCAAAGATACTATTTCGATATCCCTCATTATCTCTTTATCATTCATAGTCAACTGTTTTTCATATTTCATTTTACATGCCTATTATTCTACTGATCGAGGGGTCGTATATGTTTGATTCCCGGGCGGGGCATACTTTCGTGGAGCTCAGTTATAAAAAAATTCCTACGGTCATTCTCCCTCCTACCACTGATTATAAATCATGTAGAGCAGTAGTCCGTCACTGGTGCGCCTTTTTGTTGGTTAACAGCTAAATCCAGAGATTTAGCATTTTCAGGAACGGTGAGTGGATGGACTGATCACCGTGATCAAACCTATACAATATGTGTTGCTATGGCGTTAAGGCCACAACAAATTAATCATATGTTCTATGAATTTTTTCTTTAAAAATGGAGTGAGACAGCGAAAACTGTTTTCTCCATTTTGGCATTTTGAGAAGCAAGGGAGAGGCGAGGAATAAATCTGTGATATTTTCATGAACATTTATATACCAAATGTAAAAATACATGTTAAATATGAACTTTATACAGAAAACCACATTATAACGTGTAGTTCAGAAAATCATTATAAGTAACTTTTTAGTGTTTATACCAGTTGGTCATTTATTCAGCATATTGATGTGATACAATCATGTACATTCAAAGATAAAATATGTCAAAATCTTTCTCACCTGAACTGCATTATTTTGATATTGGGGTACAGTGTATATAGTTCTGATTATTTTGCAGGTTGTTGTGAGAAAGATTACTTGCTGTTAACATGCGTAAATGCTTTTAATATGGTACATACATCATAAATGATTGTATTTTGTTCATTTGCATTTACTTTTCTATATTATTATACCGCATAACTATTGCATTAAGTGAATTCATTCAATATCAACCTTCTATTAAATACTTCCAATATATCTGTATAATTTAGAATCAGCTCGGCTAACAACATGATGGATCAAACCTGTTGGTATTGGTGTTTAAGTAAAGTCTTAATGTTATTGGGTAAATACGATATTTACTCAACAACATACAACTTCTCAATATGATTAAGTAATCCAAAATGAGTACCAGCTGAGCACCCCTATAAAGTATAAATGGACAAGTCCTGTTGACTTTATGAGTATAAATAAAGTTATATTATTTTGATAATATGGGAATGACTCAACAACAAACAACTACTTAGAGTACTTAAGTCATCATGTATGAGGATTAAGAGTCAGCATCCCTATAAATTAAAAATGAAACAAATTGGTTAACTTTTAAGTGAATAAATACAGGCCTGTCATTTATGCTATAGTCTAAACAAGAAACAACTGCAATATGTAAATATACCTAAATTATGAGGAAGAAAACAATTACACCAGCACCCTTCTAAAATAAAAATTGACAAAATTGACAAAACCTTTTGGTATATAAATATAGTCTTGGGGTATGTTCTGCAAAATACAATTTTATTTCAAAATAAGTATATTGAGTATTTTGGGGCATTAACAATTATAATGTTAAAAATTCTACCCTGTCTTACCTGCTTGTCACCAAGGATCCTATATTAGAAGGATATGTAACGCCATATCGTTAAACCAGATTTCATCGATTTTCACTGTTGTTTCTGTGTCGTCTGCAAATTTATCATAAAAGTTAATTAATTGGGGGAAAGAGCATTTTTTTAACCCAAAAGTGACGGTAATCGACGAAAAGGGCCAATTAATTACGCGATCGTGTTAGATTTTGGAGTAGATTTTTTATTTAAAATTCTTACAGCTCAATTATGATTAAATTTAAATGTAAAAAATTATTATGTTTTCTCTTCAAAGCCTTTCAGGCCAAACATAAATTATTTATTTTCTATTATCATTTCAAGAAAATAACAAACGCATAAATAGGTATGCCCGGACAGGTACGTTTTATTTCATTCATCTCTGATACATTTAATTCAAATAGCACTTTCGCACTTGAACAATGGCTCCTGAAAAAACTATTGCCGCTATAACATCGGCATCAATGTCCTATTACATTTAGTGTGGAGATCAATTTCTCCGTAAAAAAGTGTCCAGAACCACTATTCCCTTTCATGAAAACACAATCATACCAATTTCACTTAAGCATTAAAATGACTGTACAAAAAGTCATATCTGCAAAAGATAAAGAACATGATAATTTCATTTCTAAATATATGATACTGAAAGAAAGAGAGAGAGGGTGGATCCCTCTCACAAAATCAAAATCATAAGTTTATAACTCATCCATTTTCACGTGACTATACAAAAAGTCAAATCTGCAAATAATATAAAACACGATTACTTAATTTCAAAGACATTTCAGATACAACTAAAAAGGAAGAGGGTGGGAGGGTGGGTAGTACGATAAAAGTATTTAACGATGTTTCCTTTGTCCTGTCCGAAGCTCGAATGAGTTTTCAAAACTCAATACGTTCAAACCTACACAATATGGCACGTGAAAAACGTGCTCAACGCTCTAATGAACATCTTTACATTCAGCCAATAATAAATACATTTATGTTTTCTCTTCAAAGCCTTTCAGGCCAAACATAAATTATTTATTTTCTATTATCATTTCAAGAAAATAACAAACTCATAAATAGGTATGCCCGGACAGGTACGTTTTATATTCTCGACCCAAAAAGAACGGGTATATATTCAAGTATTAGTCCACCCTCACTTTTCAATAGTCTGGTAATATGCAAGAAACAATTGATGGAAAGCAACAAAGAGCACATTTGAGACAAGCGTTCCTGACAATAAATGATCCAAGACCTCAAGAAAGATTGATACAAAGCGTCACATACAGCCGAATAGTGGTTGCATTATGTGTATATACATCTAAAGAAAAAATAATGATATATGCGGCAAAGAAGAACCCAATAATTCTATAGCTTTGTGTCATAAATTGAAATATAATTCAAAACGTGTAAAACGTCTCTGTTTGAGAGGCAAAGTTATCAAAAATATTTCATTTTCAGTATTAATTTCTTTTTATAAACTGTTTAAAAATATTACTTTTTTGGTTGCTATTCAATTAAAGCTACTTAACAATATCATATAAACTATGCACTAAAATATATAATGTATAATTATCAAGGCATGGTCTGATAATCCTCCTTCGTGTGTCATTTAAGCGTCAATGGTTTAGACCGTCCCAAATATTCTATGATTTGATGATAACGAACCTTTTTGTACAAAATGAACTCACGTGTGATAATACTTACATCTAAATCACAGTTTAGGGAGAAGATATTTAACAATTTTATTCAAGAAATTCATTCTTAGTATAAAACAAATGCTTAAGCACATAAATGATATATTTACAAAAACACACCAGATACATTGTATAATAAATCATCAAAATTCACTAACTAGAACTCACTGTCTAGATGATCACAGAAAAGTACACGTTTTAGCCTAATATGTTTCATGGTGGCCCTCATGAATATATGTGCCATGGCAATGATACCCAAATTGTTCCGCGTGCTCAGACAAATTCAAAACTCATTCCATATAAGAGCGTAGACTTCAGTTTGCGTTCAAATAGACGATTGCTTTGAAAGAAATATAAAATATAACAAAAATATCTAATTATATGTCCATTTATCCAGGAGAACGTATTATTGCATAAAACTGCTTGTCTTAAAAAGTTATCGCATTTAAATTTCGAGATGCAAAGATATAGACCTTAAAACTTCAATTGATTGTATCACATACTCATCTTTAGCGATATCGGATTTCAGATTGGATATCCATTATTAATACCGCTTTTAACAGCAGCCATAGCTTCTAATAATGTTCTTAAAAATGAATATTTCAAAATATATATTCAGTAGTACTATAAAGAATTTGGCAGACAATAAATTATAGTGTTAATATCTAAATGGACAAGTTACCGTTCCTGTTTTACGTATGATTACGAATTCACATTAACACATCTAGGCAGCCTAAATAATCAAAATTCTTACGATATTTTAAACAATACAATACCGTAGGATTAACGACGAAATACGGTGATAAGGCTTTTGACGATTAGGACCCCTGGTCAATTCTGTTAGAGGCAGTGAAAAACTTTATATGTTAATCCTGAGAACAAATAGAGGTCTCGTCTTTAATTCTAACTACTTAAATGTATCTTAAAATTCAAGCGAAACTTAGAAAACAAATTGCCAAGAACATAGCGTCATTCAAACTTATTTTGAAACCATATTTAGTTTCCGTATTTCATAAATGTTCAACATTAAAATGCAAAATCTGATTAGTAGATAAAGAGTTCAATTTCAAAATCTAAAAATTGTCGACAATTATCCTCAACAAGTGTGATGTACACTTCTTTGCCAATACCAGACAAAAAACTGCAACAAAAACATTTTAGATTCCAATATAATGTCTACAAGTGTAAATTCCTTTTCCTGAACAAGATACAAACAGTCACAAAAATATCAATATCTCAAATTATCAAAACAAAAATGTGAAACATATCTCGTTGCCTGTACAAGATACACACAGATTTTTTGTCTCCCATAATCTCAAAAGGTGTGAAGCACTTCTTTATTAGTATCTCATAACCTAAACAAGTGTAAAGCACACGTCTTTGCTTGAACTGGATACAGTCACAAAACTATCAATACATTTATTTTTATATAATCTCAACAAGTGTGAAGCACACTTCTTTGCCTGAACATAAAAAAGACAGTCACAAAAATATTAGTATCTCATTTTATATCAAGTGTGAAGCACGTTTCTTTGCCTGTACAAGATACAGACGTTTTCAAAAATATCATTACAATAATCTCATATAATCTCAACAAGTATGAAGCACACTTCTATGCCTGAACAAGATAAAGACAGTCTCAAAATATTATTATCGCATAAAATCTCAACGAGTGAAGCACACTAACATACTTTCGTATTTGCCTGTACAAGATAGATTCAGTCATAAAAAATATTAATATATCATATGAAACAACAATTGTGAAGCACACTTCTTTGCCTGTATAAGATGCATACAGTTTCAAACATACATGTATAAATAAATGAATTTCATATAATCTCAACAAGTGTGAAGCACACTTTTTGCCTGCACAAGATTCAAACAGTCACAAAAAATATATCTCATATAATCTCAACAAGAGTGAAGTACACTTCTTTGCATGTACAAAATACAGACAGTCACAAAAATATCAATGCATTCATCTCATATAATTTCAACAAGTGTGAAGCACACTTCTTTGTCTGTACAAGATACAGACAGTCACACAAATATCAATAAATTCATCTCATATAATCTCAACAAGTGTAAAGGACACTTCTTTGCTTGTACAAGATACAGACATTCTCAAAAATATCAATAAATTCATCTCAAATTAATTTCAACAAGTGTGAAGCACACTTCTTTGCCTGTACAAGATACAGACAGCCACATTTTTTTTTCATTATCTCAACAAGTGTGAAGCACACTTCTTTGCCTGTACAAGATACAGACAGCCACATTTTTTTTTCATTATCTCAACAAGTGTGAAGCACACTTCTTTGCCTGTACAAGATACAGACAGCCACATTTTTTTTCTTTTTTTTTCATTATCTCAACAAGTGTGAAGCACACTTCTTTGCTTGACAAGATACAGACAGCCACATTTTTTTTCATTATCTCAACAAGTGTGAAGCACACTTCTTTGCCTGTACAAGATACAGACAGCCACATTTTTTTTTCATTATCACAACAAGTGTGAATCACACTTCTTTGCCTGTATAAGATACAGACAGCCACATTTTTTTTATTATCTCAACAAGTGTGAAGCACACTTCTTTGCCTGTACAAGATACAGACAGCCACATTTTTTTCATTATCTCAACAAGTGTGAAGCACACTTCTTTGCCTGTACAAGATACAGACAGTCACAAAAATTCCATAAATTTATCTCATATAATCTCAACAAGTGTGAAGCACTCTTCTTATATTAGTATCTCATATAATCTCAACCAGTGTGAAGCACACTTCTTTGCTTGTTAAAGATACAGACTGTTACATAAAGTTAACTATCACATATAATTGCAACGTTTGTGGAGAGCAATATTTTGCTAATACTAGTTACTCTTATAATCTAAATAGTTATTCTTTATTCATGACATAAAGTTTAATAACTGAAACATTACTATTGAAAAATATAGATTAACACCTATCTTTTATCAATAGTCTATATTACGTTTTAACCTGCCATTAACAAAGTCACCAGAAATAACACTTTTGAAAATGTTTGATTGTTCCTGGTAGTAAAGAAAATCAAAATCTTGATTAAATCTAGATATAAAAAATATACTCATCATTGATTTTCGCTGTCGATTGGTTCCTTTCCTGTGACTCAAATATTGATTATACTGGTGTTGATACCATTTTGGATCGTATTGGACCAGAGACATTCTCGTCTGAAATGTCCACGACGTCCACATTGAAAACATATGTTCATCTGATGCTTATCTCGATGATCTGTTGTATGATAGGTTTCTGTTAACATGGCTTCTCCATAAGCCACTGTTGAGGAACTTCTCCCAAGAAATGTCTGTCTGCCAAGGACATACATGTAGCATCCGTAGTGAATAGTTTAGGGCATGAAATAGAAACAAAATCATGAGGTGAAACAGGAGATAATGGAGACTGTGAATAATTAACACTCTTTCAAAGCATTGCTTTCGATGGCTTTTACTTTCTTATCTTCACTGTCTCTGCCGAGTGAAGGCTTTTCATAGTCCCTCTCTGTAGCCCAGTCCCCGGGAGAGGAGAAGTCAACCTTAATAAGTCTATTTCTGTAGTTAAGTTTGTGTTTCAGAGCTGTAGCAATGTTGTTAATGAAGCCAACACTAGAAAACTTATTTATATCATCTAAACGTCAGTATTTTCATTAAAAAAATCATTATTTTCTTTAAATTTATCAGAAACATAACGAAGAGAATTCTCACATTAAATCATTGAGTTGAGAATCAAAACAAATATTCAATAGTCAAAACGTATCAACAATATCTGTATTATCCCCCGAGGGCTTACCTTGATCACGTGCTACGTCTCCCCCAAATCACAACCAAATGTCCAAAATCCAGGTCAACAATATCTCGTCTCTTTGATTGGAAAGATATTATCCCCCATGTCCATGTTTCTTTAGATTAAAGCCACACACTCTTGATTCACACTAACATCAGTCAAAGCGTTTAAGACGAAGCCATACTCAAATTAAAATTCGATGTACGATAAAAGTATTTAACGATGTTTCCTTTGTCCTGTCCGAAGCTCGAATGAGTTTTCAAAACTCAATACGTTCAAACCTACACAATATGGCACGTGAAAAACGTGCTAAACGCTCCAATGAACATCTTTACATTCAGCCAATAATAAATACATTTAATAGTGATTGATCTTTTTAAATATTTAATAGTTTGTAAAGAAAATGCTCTATGATGTCTGATCTCTGATTTAAATGGCCTAATTGTCGGAATAATTAACCGATTACAAAATAATTTTGTCATTATAAAATAAGTGAATAGAACAGAACATTCTTTTATTCACAAAACTATACAGTTTCTAGTGATTAACAATTATAAGAACACAATGATTACATCACAACCAATACGCTCATAACATGAATAGGAAACACCATAAAATTACAATGACATAAAAATATTACAAAATTAAAATGACATGACAACATTACAATGACACGGGTAATCAAGATTATACAATGACAATGACAAACATGGAGACATTAAAATCAGAGAAATGTCTGATTATACTACATGTAAATAAAAAAAAAACCAGAAAACATAATTTATATGTTTATAAAGTTAATAAATAAAATTCATAGACACTATAAAATAAGTTAATATACTTTTATACTTTCACACTTAATAGAACAACAACAAACATATTAAATTTAATTAGTTTAAGTGGTTATCTAGTTACCGTATCTAGTTAACCTCTTAATTAACTAGTTAGTTATGTGGTTATCTGATGGCAGAGATATGCCACCATAAAATGTAGATCGAAATGGAAAAATAAAACAAATAATACAAATTATTAAAACAGATCAGTAGTCCAGTGTTCTACATACTTAGCTAGTAGGATGGGACTTTCAATGACATAGCCTTTGTTTACCGGTATGAGGTTTACTAGCATAGGACTCAACCTCAGATAGTGACTGAACACATCATACAAGTCTTTATGCTCTCAAAACAACAAAAAACTCTGACTTATTAATAGAGAAAAATATCATATCCAAGGCAAAGTACTGATTAAAATCTATCAAGAGTGGCGAATAATTAAAATAATAGTCATTTGTCTGGTTCCCAGTCGTATTTTGTCAGGTGAAGATACGTTAGGCAAAGCATGATAATGGCCTCGCCCTAAGTAGTGAATAAGGTATTGGATATTTTTATTTTATTTTTTTCAATGAATATTTCTCACAACACAGATTTAAATCAAAGTATTATTGTACAAGAAATACAGTGAGTACCTTTTTCAGTTGTTCGGTTACATTTATGCTAAATAAAGTATCCAAAATTCTAACGAGACTAATCCACGTCCGAAATGTGTTCAAGTGAGACAAACATATGTTTGTGTAAATCGTTCGCTAAATATACGTGTAATCAGAAAAATCGAAATCGAATGACCTATACAGTATCAAACTCCTACTAAAGTAACTATCTTCAGCAAATTGTCATGCAAAATCAAGAAAACGTTACCTGAATAATGACTGAGGACGCCGCCATAATTACGGCTTGCCTGACCCAATAACGATAGTGGTAAGGGGCAAGTAATCCAGACTAATAGTCATTATCCTTCAAAACACAATGAACCAATCGCTTATTAGTACTTAAAACAGTGCAATAGAACACATTTAGTTAAGGATACAACATTAAAGTTCTGAAACTGTAATGGTGACCTTCCACAATTCTTATAATGATATTGTTTCTTGAATCTATACTATTAAAGACATTGAATGGTGAATATTTAAAGAAATGTACCGTTTGTAACTTAAGTTATGTGCATTTTTAATACGTGACCCTTGATTTTCAAAAAGACAGTAAATTGTGCTGGGACAAAAAGTAAAAAAAACATTTTTTTTTCAAATTCTGCTGTTTTACTTCCAAATTTTTATCACTTTTCCTGTTACACAACCATGTCATAATAAATCAGAGCAATCAGATTACACTTTGGACTAATACTTATAAAAATACAGAGCTTTGCATACATGTACCCCCATGCAAAAATTCCGAGTTTTTGAGAATGTTAAAAAATTTACTCTATCTTTAAAAGCAAATATTTCAAGTTTAAAGTAAGTTAGACACATGCAACTAGTTTATTTTTTTTTTCAGTATTAACTGCCCACAATATAAAATATTTAAGAAATTTTACCGTTTCTAAATTTTTTTATAAGAATTTGTATGAGATTACTATAAGGGATTTTATAGAGAAAAATAACGTCAAAATGGTCAATTACAGATAATACTACTTTATACAAATATGTCATCTAAAATTGGTATTGGAGATGGAAAAATGTATGTTAGACTCTGCATTATCATATAAAAACCTTCTCTTCATTGATTTTGGCTAGCTTGAGGGAACTATTTGGGCATTAAACCTGTACCAGCTATGTTTTCTGCGGTTGTCGTTTTTTGCACTAACAGTTTGACACCAGAGTTAGTAATGTTGGCATATTATGTGCCTTAGCTTTCAAATAATGCTGTTTATTGTATTGTTTATTTTGTAATTAGATGATGATATTAAAAACAGAAAATGTACAACGATTTTGTCTTCATATGCTGACTTTGGTACGATAATTTGTAGGAATACGGCAATAAATCAATCTAAGTTAAACATTTTTTAAATGTTTATAGATATTTGTGTAGTATATTATACCTATGTTCATTTTCAGTAAACAAAATAAATATTATCAACATCATTGGAGAATAAGAGTTATCAAACAATTAAAACTCCATTTCGCCCCAAATTCTCCATTTCGCCACAAAATCTCTATCGCGTGTTTTAGTCATACCCAATTTACATCGCAAAAACCTAGATGAAAACAGTGCATTTTACACCTGTACACACAGAATCAACACAATATTTATGATCCACTACGACTCTTAATTGTTTTTATGTCGTTAAACCATTATTTTTACGATAACTAACTCTACGATCACGCTGTAGAGCGTCTGGTTTCGCCATTTTCTGAAAATGTGTAACCCTATGACTTCTGGAAAAACCCAGGTCACGTGGTATTAATTACTAAAAATAGCAATTACGAAAATTGACGAAGATATGTATTCGGGAAGAAACCGAATTGTACCGAGTGCCGAAGTTTACCGAAGTTAGTTACAGTTTCAGAACCTTAACTGGGTCCATGATTAAATTCAATAGTTCTAAAATCTATGTAAAATTTAGCCAGGAAATGGGGTGTTTTTAAAGTTGCGTTTTAGGTTTAATCATGCATATGCAAGGAAAAGGTTTTTTGATACCAATTTTCAATGTATTTTTTCCACATAATTGCAGACAAAATGCTATTTAAACGCGTGTTGTACTCGAAAAATGCTAATTAAAAATGCCCACAAAGGACTTCAATCCATGAAAATCGTTGATTTTAGCCGAAAATGGCCATATTTGAAGATGAACTTGATTATCAAAGCTAGCTAGGTTCGATTAATTAAATTATTAAATCACTTCAAACATTACAAATCTATCCATAAATCCAAATCAAATACATATTTATTGACCATTTCACTCAGATATTGCGCTAGAGCGCAGCCTACATTTTCGATAGGTTGCCATTTCACACATTTGTCACGCTTGGGCCGATAATTAATGCCGTAGAATAAACGCGAAATTTATCAAAGTTGGACAATTTAGTCATTAACGACCAACTTATTTATGACTGTTGGACATCCTTTTCTTAATGAGAACATAAAACATCTTTCGATGGATTAGTTTAAAGTGGATATTCGTCGATAGAAGTAGCTTGCCTTTTCGTGAAAATGGTGGATAAAACGGCTCGCATCGTCTCGCGACGACCGAGAACTTCCGTTAGTTTCCTTCCGTTACAAATCCTTCTAATATAGGATCCTTGTTTAGGCTTACCGTTATTGCACTTTTTAATTTAAACATTAGTCACATGGTATTACTAGCGTCACGTGATTCATATGAAGGCAGTGGTTAAAGAAGCAACGCGTGACGTAACCGCTGTGAGGAGTTTGTGATTTTACGTCACATAACTTCAATAAAAAAGGCCTCATCCAAAGCCTGTGGTACTAATGATAATTATTAGTTCTGTACGTTACGCAATAAAGAGCAGACCTTAAGTCTTTACGTTTGTAAAATACAAGCTATACGGTGTAGGTTTTCTGTATGACGGTATAAGTCACGTGAGACTGTGAGACCGTGAGACTCACATGATGTAGCAGGCATATTCATGGGATTTCGGCGGGTAAAAAGCATTCTACGCTAGGCTTGGTTATATGAAACTTAGTTAGAAATATTTTGAGAAAATATTTATAAATATTGGCGGAATGTATTAAACAAGTTAAGCATGTTTGTACAAGTGCAGGAACTTGTATTTTAAGAAATGATATCTGTCTTTACTGAGCGGCATGCTGCGTACAGACGGTTCCCTCATAAATAGGAGGGGGGGTTACGTTGGCGAATGTAATTTCAATGACAAGTATTAGCATTTCCAGATTTGCTTGAAATCGTCGTTTAGCCCTGTATGACATGTTTTCCTTTAGTAAAAGATTTAAACAATATGTGTCAGCGTTTAGACCATCCCATGTCTATTAAGAGAATTCCTTGGTTGATTCACTGTGCGGAACCTTCCGGGCAGATAAAAAACATCGAATGAACAAGCGCTGTCTTTTGCATTTTCCAACTGTGCACGTGAACTAAAATAGCTTTTTTATTGTAGAATTTAGCCTTTTACGTGTCTATTAAGTCAATTAGAAACTATTATAAATTTATAAGCACACAGAAGTATTCGTTTTAAGAACATGTTCTGTCCTAATCGGTAGCTAATCGAACGTTCTCGATATATATATAAATAGACTTGTCCGAAATTAGGAAAGATAAGTTTTCAAGAAATGCGAGTTTTAAAAAGAATAAACATGTTACAATTTTTGCATTTTTCCTTGTCTTACATTGCGACTTTATTGAAACTGGTAATCGTTCATATATTGTTAATGGTATTTTCTGGTTATACAAACAGGTAACCCGACAAAACATGGCGTCGACGCGTCCATTCAAACACCCCTAATTTGACTATTCGACGTCCATTTTGTTATCGTGGAACGGAGATAATAAATACTAGAATGGAATCAGAGATGGGGAACCTGATTGCATTCAAAGCATGCATAATAAAACAAATGTTTAATTTATTACTCATGGTCTGAAAATAGAGACGTATCATAATTATCTTGTTAATACAGTGCCATCCATAATTACCTTTACACTTTTGTTAATGTGTGATTCGTATTTAAATTTTTACCAATACTTGATAGATTAAAAACATATATTCAGATACATGTACATGTATAACAATTACAGTTGTATAAAGTATCATTACTCTTCTTTCAAATGTTACAATATATTATAACTTTACAAGTACATAAATACATCTTAAATAAGATTTAATTAAGTGAATAAAAACAGGCTTTTTTCAAGTGTAAAGGTAATTTTGGATGGCATTGTATATGTTTTCAATATAGAATAATATATATGTATTTGTATAATTGATATTCAGTAAACAAGTGTTTCTTTTTTGTACGAGAGATGGCTAAAACTTAAATTTAGTAATAAATATTGATCTTGTTTCCGTTTGCCATTCTGTAATCAACAATGTATTAATTTAAAATACAACCACATTAATTATTTAATTCGCTCAAGGCAAACCCCTACATAGGACTTGAAACGAATTCAAATCTTTGGCCATACGTTCATTGTATGTAAAATCTTTCCTGGGCGAACAATGTGCCAACTGTTGGCTAATCTTTGGCCTTACGGTCGGCAACGTTCATATCTCTGACTGTACGTTCAATATATGTAAATCGTCGTTGAGCCAACGATGGGCTAACGTGGGGCCGATGAGCTTGGCCCCTACGTTGGCATCAATCGTTGGACCATCGATTAAATAAACCTTGAGCCAATGATTGTTCAGCAACTTGCTGCTATTTGGAATACTTAAACTCGTAATAAATGCAATGTTCTAAATAAATAAACATCGTAGTTTCAGACACAATAACTAGACAAAGAGGATGTAACTACTATAATGATGAATATCTTAGTGTATTATCTTGTCATTTCAGGCTCTTGCACAGGAATGTATTTTTGTGGTATAATTACAATTGACAATACAATGTATTTAGAATGTATAGATAAAGGCATTGTCTGTGATGGTATTACAGATTGTTTCAATGGACGTGATGAGTTGAATTGTCTAAGTTAGTATACACTTTTTGTCTCGTAAACAGATATCTTATAATTAGCTGTCATAGTATCTCCAGACATCACCCAAGGATGTCAAAGTCAGATATCTTTTATGACGATCAATAAATGCAAAACTTAAATCAGGGAGAAACATAACTGAGAACATGATAAAGTAAATTATCTATTTTAAGGTCAGCGTTTCCGAGCTTTTTGACAATGAGTGTGATTAAACTGTCATTTGTTTCGGGTTAAGTCATGAAAATTATAGTTGCAATAGTCAGTTAAAAAAAGTAATACGTTCTACGAGCTTGTTTGACATGAAATAAGCGAATACACTAGCGCATAATTCGAATAAGGGTTAAATCAGATTGAGTGTCTCACAACAGTTCATTGAACATAAAGTGAATTCACATTTTGCTACTGTTTGATTTTGTAAACGATGACTATACAGTAGAGTCTCACCTAACGACCGGTCCGATAATAAGACCAACTACATAATACGGGCAGTTTTTGAAAGACCGGAATTATTTTCTATATATTTCAATAGTCGTGAAGTCCGATAATAAGACCGGTCCGCTATTCCGTAATACGACCGCTTTTTTAGACCCAACCAGTCTAATTGCACTAATTTGGGGTCCAATAATACGACCAGCCTACAGCAGTCGTTGACACGCTGTGTAACAACTTTTTATCGAGTATATACAACTTAATTGATTTTTGACATGTATACAATTACGTAATAGGTATGACAAGATACCCATAGTAACCACAAAATAAGTGATAAAACAGCGTCAACATTGATCAATAACAAAAGAATTGTTTGTAAATGTAATTGTCAATGATTGCAAATGTTTGAAGTGAAACGGCGATTAGTCCCTCAAATCAACTAAACTTCGTTGCGAATTAATTTTTGATAATTTAAGATTAATTAAAAAGAAAGTTAAACAGACGGACTGCGATAATTTATGATTTTTGTTTGATATATCAAACCTAAATTTGTTAATGCGTTTCGTCTGCTTACGTAAGCGTTCTTACAGAGCGTTCTAAACAAAGAAAACGAAAGTAGAATTTCCTTTACAACTATGTGAAAAGTCGTCTGTCTCATTAAATTGCGTACGGTTTTGAGCAAATATGTTCCAGTTATCTGATTATTTTGCATACAAATCTAATTTTAATTTGTTAAAATTAAAATAACTGCCAAAATTAAAATTAAACATAGCATCGTGTCGGAAAGGTATAAACTCCAGTATACGGAACAGCACGATGGGTACAAAGTCCTGGGACGGTACGGACTTGGTGAATTTTGCGGTGACGAAATTAAATTGTCAGTCAGTTTCTTGGTTAGATTATGAATTAATAAAATATCATTAAAAGCACAGGCAGATCTAGGGGGGGGGGGGTCAGGGGGGGGGTCTGGATCATCCCCTAGAATTTCCTAAATAGTTTTTCTCAATGCTTAAAATAGATGTAATGGTTATGTAGTTTTTATTACTTAAGTGCTGCATTATTCTGCAGAAAGTGTATAATGTGGTTGTGGTTCGACCCCCAAAAAAGTTAAGAACCTCCCCCCTTAGAAAAAAATTCTGGATCTGCCCCTGAAAGGACTGTGATTTAAACAGTGTCTGAAATTAATAAGTTAAATGCAGATGTTTGGAAATAATAGCATGAGTATTCTTATTTTCTATTTGTACATTGTAACCATTAACAAGACATTTTAACTATATGAATAGTCACTGGCAACGTTAATAATTTTTGATACCTAACTGTTATACTCAATATATAAATAGGTGGGTTCGCTATTAAGACCGACTCGCTATTAAGACCACTTTCTGTAAGACCGCCAGGTGGTCTTATTAGCGGAACTTTACTGTATAAATATCGCCGATTCAATTTCATCATTTTTAGGATGAAACGTACTACAAAATTATTAGTTTTATTAGTTTTTAAATAATGTTTTTATGAATCTTTATGCTCAAGTAGATGTAATAGGAGTTTGTTAATATCTGTTTCCACGTTTATCACTAATTCACTTAGATAATAACAAAGTTCATTATTATAAGAGTACATACATATGCAAGGATTAACTGCGAACTGTACACCTAAACAGTATTTATTGAAAATTACACTCGACTTACACTACTGAAAACAAACGTCGTGTGAGTAATTATGTGTTATTGTCTTTTTCTTTAGGTCGAACTTGTCCTCCTTGTACGACACAAACTTGTCCAGTCGTGACACCCTGCACCCAACAGTCGTCTTGTCCGGTCGTGACACCCTGCACCCAACAGTCGTCTTGTCCGGTCGTGACACCCTGCACCCAACAGTCGTCTTGTCCGGAAATGACATGCCCTGTACAGACATGTCCGCAATTGACATGCCCTGTACAGACATGTCCAGAAACGACATGCCCAGAACAAACATGTCCAGAAACAACATGCCCAGAACAGACATGTCCGGAAATGACATGCCCAGAGCAGACATGTCCGGAAACAACATGCCCCGAACAGACATGTCCTACTTGCCCTTCATGTGCGTGCCCAACAGGACAATTACGATGTGGAGATGGGTCAACATGTAAAGTAGTGACAACAATTTGTGATGGAACTAATACTTGTCCAGCTGGAGATTTTGTTGATAAAGCTGTTCTTCAATGCCCCGGACGTATGTATTCTTTTTAAACTATCTAGTTTTTAGAAACGTATAAGTTTTCATGTAAATTCAACGGTAACTTTTTAACTATGGCTTACAGAAATAACATTGAAATAAAAGTCATGACAGTAGCCAAAGCCAAGTAAATAGTGTTACATTATCCGTCGTTCGCGTTCATGTACGCATCCGCGTCCTTATTGTTAACGTTCGTGAGGGGTATTCGATGTTTTCGTTAAAACCGTGTGTATATAACGTGTGAAGGCTAATTAAGTGTTCTTGCAGTTGTAAGAGATTCATACAAAGTCTTTTTCTAAACAAAGTGTGACATTTCACCACTGGCTAATGTTAGGAACTATGATTGCTTAACAATATAGACAACTTCGTCTATCTTCGGAGATTTTGTGACTGCATTCCATATATTTGTTTTTATTAACGTGCCTTCGTGGTCGCTGTGAGTAACATCATAAATTGCCTCGTTTTCCCTGACAGTTTTCAATTACTTTTTTCTCAAATATCTTTGGCAATTTATTTGTCTACTGTCTTAAAGTTGGGATTACTGTACAATATGCATCCGCGAACCCTCCGTGTAATTGAATTTCGCTAATTGAGCGAAACGACGCGGATGCGAAAACGGACACGGATCGGACATATAGAATATACCCAACGACCTTCTTGTTAAGCTAAACACGGACGCGGGCTACGGAGAACGGAACTGAGAAATGTCGGCCTTACACATGAAGTAGATAACTTTTCCGTCTACGGAGTGAAGTTAATTTTAAATTTTCACGTACGGGTGTAAACTGACTTGGCTTCGAATTTAATATAGGTCCTCCTGATTCGAAAATTCGACCCTCTACCGCTACGACCTGGCCCCAAATACGTAACTACTTGTAAGTGATCAGTAAATATATACATTGTTACCTTTTTTCCAGGTTGTCCTGCAGGTGCCCAACCAAGCTTCTGCTATTCTATGTTAGGTCTAGACCCTGCTGAAATTAGACCAACATTGGTACGTTATTAGTGATGTTATTATTTCATTAATACTTCATACATTAATCTTAAACTTGTGCTATATCTACAAAAAACACACTAGAAGCTTGCCATTTCGTACAAAAATATCTTTCAATAGTTACCAACTGTTTCGGACAGATTTAGTTACTTTAGTTGGAACAAATTGTGATTTTCACTATTTTCACTATTACCCCGTGCTGCAATTAATGTCGCTATGACCCTTGATCGTTTTTAAATATTACTGAAATTGTGATCGTTGGCTATTTTTGTCATTTAAATGTGGATAAATATACATGTATATGAATTCCATTAGATAACAGTAATGCCTCAGTCCCATAAAATCGTGGCTTGTTGCGGACCCGTACGTGCAGACAGTCGTAGGACGTGGAAAGTCATGCGTTTTAAGGTGACGGTAAGCACAAGACACAAAACAACACACCCGTACGGAGCCGCAGCTGGAAGATATGCAAGTTTAATCCATACTCGGCGTCGATTTTGTTCACGATTTGACTTTGAAACTGATACATGTGTCCACGGCTCATCTCACGGACCCTGGTAAAACGTAACAGTCCGTACGGGTACGCAAGAGTTTGTACGGGTCCTTGCGGAGCTTGATCGCACGGCGCCCGTACGGTGCCCTTACGGCTATTTTTATGTTTATGGGACTGTAGCATAACAAGGCAGTTAAAGCATTCCATGCGAATATATTCGAAAGGAATTGTTTGATGTTAATAGTTATGTCGGCACCTTTAAAAATTGTTTAAAAACTTAAAAGGCAAGTCATCATAGAAACATATGATGTTACATGTAAAACCTAATGTTTAACACAGTTTTTAATACTTCTGTCTACTGATAATGGGGTCATGGGTTTGATTCTTAGCAGGACCTTCCTTCCTTTATTGAGATTAATTGTACTGGAGTATTCAGATTTAAAAGGTCTGCGCTAAGTACTAATTTCAAAGCTTGGATCAGAGAACGCTACTTGTCCGGGTATAGTGAGTTTGTTATTTCACTGCATTCAGGTGTCTGGCAATGTTTTAAAGATGTGGAAAAGACACTATCCAATATAAGAAGGTTTTTTAATTGTTTGTTCATAATCATGTCAAGCGCAGTTTCAAGTGTTTAGAAAAAAACATCGTCATTAGGGAAGGGAACTGGAATGGATATGTCTCATAGACTAGTGATCGTATCATTTAAAAAATCGTCGTCATCAGGATAAATAACTAGAACGAGGTATGTCTCATAGACTGTGACTCCTGATTAAATAGTTTCAAAGAACTGTGTCTTGCTAGGATCATAAAAAATTACGCACGAGGGTTGAATTGTTGAAAACTCATTGCATATATGGAAAGAAAGACAACTCCGTGATAGTAAAACGCAACGCCAGCGAGAGTACTCTCCCTTTAATCAAAAACTAAAAAAAGTAACTTGAACCCAAAGGTAACTTTTGCCCGCAATCCGAACTTGCGCTTTGATCCTACTGTGGACACACCTATTAAGGTTAGTTTACACCGTGTCTGTCAATCCAAGGGTTGTGAATTCTACTTCCAGGCAAGACTTATTTATTAGCCATTACTTTGTGAAGTTTTGTAATGAAAACTTACTATGTCCAATCTCTCTTCTACCAATCTAACAATTAGCGTTAGTGCATACATTAAACAATTATAATTATGAGCACGTACATTTATTTGATTGTTTTGTAAATATTAACCAGTGCAAATATTACCTAGTGTTAATATACAAGTAATAACAATTTGAGTAAATTGAGTAATTTGAGTAATAACAGGAGAGTTATACTACATATTTTTGTGTGTTTATATGTATAAAACATGGTTAAATTGATATCAATTAATTCATCAACTTAGTGTTTCAGTTTTGCACAACAATTATATAAGCACCTTTCATTGTATTGTATAATTATTGTAAGTAATTTAGTTTATCCTCTGCATAAATGTGTTTATTAATAGCATTGTCACTGTGCATATTATCTTATAGTCAATGTTTATAATATGCTTAAAACCATATTTAAAACAAGAGGGTCATGATTACCCTTTATCGCTCACCTGAGTACAACTAGCCCAGAAAGTAAAAATATATTTTTAGCAACAGTGATATTGACCTTGAATCTACAGACAGGGTATTGCATGTGACCCAACGTCTTGTCATGGAGTCATTTATACCTAGTTATTTTAAAATCCCCTAAGAAAAAGATAATTTACAGTCGAAAAAGAAAATTCTATGTTTAGTAACAGTGTCATTGACCTTGGACCTACAGGTATGGATATTGAAGTTGACACTTTGTCTAATCATGGTGAGCATTTGTGCAAGTTATATATTGAAGTCACGTCATTCGTAATAAAGTTACAGCCAATACAAAAACATTCTACTAATGACCCTGACCTGGGACCAGCAGCCCTGGGTATGGTCCATGACACACTGCCCTGTCATGGTGAACATTTGTGCCAAGTTATATTGAAATCCAATCACAAATAACAAATTTGCAGCCTTGACAAGATTGTTCTATTTTTAGTAATTGTGACCTAGTGTTTAACCCCAGATGACCCATATTCAGAGTTGTCCGAGTAATTACTAAGACAAAGGTCCTGACCAAGTTTACTGACAATCGGAGGAAAAATGTGACCACTAGAATGTTAACGAACTAAGTGTGGACGTACGACGGACAACGGACATTCATCGATCCTAATAGCTCACCCTTAGCTAGCTCAGGTGAGCTAAACATCAGGATGGTTATTTAAGACTTTCATCTTTTTTCTGATTATACAATGTATTATCAATTTGTGTCTGTAAACTTTTTAGGTATGTTGTAAAAAGAACAATATCATCGGAAAACAGAATCATGTACACTGATGAAAGATTTAAATATGTTTCAGTCAGTTAACAATGCCATTAATAAATATAGTGAATAGTAATGGAGTCAAAGGAACCAAACATTGAATAATCAGACAGTTCCATAAAACTTGATACACATTTGTAGATCATTATTAATACATTCAATCATATTGGTCAATTTACTACTGATGCCTGTTTGTATTGGTTTTACCCATAATGCCTCTCTGTTAACGTTATCAAGTATATAGAGGGTAGAAGAAATATGGCAACAGCAGTAGAACGACTCTCTCTAAAACCAAATTGAGATTCGTTAAGTATATTTACATTTTCACATCATAAATAAATGCGATTTCTTAACAGAAATTCTCAACAATTATAAAAACGTTATGTCCCTGTAACAGGTCGGGGATGAATTATCTCCCCTCTTAAAGATAAGTATAATATTACCCTTACACCATGACTTTGGGTAAGTACAAGCATTGAATATAACATAAATAATCTGGTTCCGTCGAGATAAGGCTATTGCAACGCTCAAAGTCGAATTTGAATTAACTTCAACGTCAGCAGTTATTTCTATGCTACTAACGTCTACAAAAATACGGCTGCAAGAATCATCACCAGAACCTATGAACATATAACACCAGTGCTGAGAGAACTTCATTGGCTGCCTGTCTTTCATCAAATTAGCTATACGCTCTTGATATATACATTTAAAGCACTTAACAGCCAATATCCCATGCATATCTAAGACCTCATACATGTTTACAAACCCAAAAGAGGTGGTTCTAGCCATTCATTATCTATTACATTTCCGCGGGCCAGTACTGTTACTTCTGGCTCAGATTAATGTACTTTTTGATTGTTGTTTCAACAGTATGTTTTAACCTTTCATTAGCTCTAGATTTAACATCAGGGTTACGAGAACATCTAAGTGTTTCATACTATCTCGGGAAACATGTCAAATACGACTTCACCATGAATGACAAAAGCTGCCGGAAACTATAATTTTACATTTTACTGCCATATTTTGCGCTTGTCTCCTTAAAAGCCGGTCACAATTCTTTGTGTGCATCTCTAATTTCACGAGTATAGTCTCTAGATATTTCAAATGATGTATATTATGATAAATATGCATTGTTCATGATAGTGTCTGAGTCAGATATATTTTGAATGACACAAGTATGGATCTATGGCGATGTGTAACGTTTTCCAAGACGCTGGGCTTTAGAAATGTGTATGCGACTTGGAGTTAGTTTAATCTGATCAAATAAAACTGTTTGTATAAACTTAACATCATTTATTGAACTCATCTATTCCACTGATCAATAAATTGTTACTTAGCTGTTTAACTTCCATATATCAATACTTTTATATTCCAATACCATTAGACTGGCATCTGTCACATCTTCCATGGCAGAATGATAATTATAAATGTATTGATTTAACTATCCAGTTTGTATGTTATATTTTCAATATTTGTAACAAGATCAATTATAGCCTTCATTTTGTCGTCCATATTCATGTTCATTAAATCAATTTACTTGGGGTATCACCGCTATGTAATGTGGCACTGCTAGATTTTTTTCGTGAACATTTTCTGGTACTAGCTGCCAGTAAACAATAGCTACAAATATCCGTGGATAGAAGTCCCTTTTGTAATTATATCACAATTTGATTAATTTTCACAGCGATAAAAACTGCGTCTGCCATGTTGCACATGCGTGCATGTACCATGTTTTCCCTTTCAGAAATATACAGAAAGGCACATAGTATGATGTTAGAATTTTGTTCATAATCCTACTAGTAATGTCAATAAATCAGTATTCTAAAAAGAATAAATCACTAGAAGATAAAAACATACAATTTTTCTTGAATATTATATTTTCTTTATCTCAGTCATGTGAAGTAAATGATATATCGAAATTAAATAAACATTTACACAGATCCTCAGGCATTATACCTCTGGCATTTTTACCTCGCACATTGTTGTACATGATATGAAATTTTTACCACTTTGGTATTATTTTCACCTTTGGCATTTTAACCTCTGACATTTTTGTTTATGGCATGTTAACCTCTGGCATTTTAACGCAACTAATAGTATGCTCCGAATCTAAGCATTCTTATTTTATGTTGCTTGTACACAACGTGCATTAACATACATGCCCACGCAAACTATTGCTTGATGCAACATATTAATGAAATACAGACTTCTTTGGACAAAGTCATTGTTTTCGCAAAAAAGCATTTGACTGAGTGTTATTTCAACATTAGTTATTTAAAATTTACTGTGTGTTTATGCATTTCAGGATGATTGTAGGAAGATTTGCAACATAATTGATAACTGTATGTTTTACGCATTCAATGATCAGATGATATGTTTACTGTTTAGCCAAAGACCAACGGCTAGTACGGAAACACCATGTATGGTAATGGTAGAAGGTATGGTATATGACTGCACTTAATAGTTCATATATTTGTCAGTTAAGTGTATAACGCTACATTTGATTAAAATATACTAACAAAATCTTTATATATTGATAAGAATTAATATAATTAAATGCATAGCCTACAAATGGTAAATAAATGTAATTTTGTGATGTAGTAAGTTGAACTTGGAGGCTTATATATTTAAACAAATCTCCATTTCGCCAATGTCTGCTTTATTTCACTCAACATTCTCTATTGTATGTTTTGTCACATCGATGGTCTTACGATGCAACGAGTGGAAACCACAGAAACTAGAAGGGTTATTTTAGTTCGAAAAAATGAAGGTATGTAACACTGTCACGTAGCACTGTACGGTGCAGAAAACCAAGATGGCGAATCAAAACCTAATGTAAAGGTGTACAGATTTTATTTTCTTGATTTCCTAACTTAATCCACATTTATTGCTGTATACTCAGTTGTATTCAACCAGACATAGACGCCGGTGCATAATGTTACATACGTACAACCTCTTTTCCCTTAATATCCACTCAAGAGCTCAGAAATGAATCACAAAGTTGGTCGATGTATCTTTTAGTCTGATTCTGACTTTATTTGAGCTCTTAGATTGAAATCTATGGACAGAGTACATTTGTAGCGAAAAATGATCTTCCAAGTGACTCGGTCTCCTTATTTTGGAAGATCATCCTCTCCCTTTGACAAAAAGAAATATTTTATGAGTATACACTAACATTAGGAACTCCTCGGTCATTCGCTACGAATAACCTCGGACATATTTAAACGCCATTTTGGAAAAACCGGTGGTGAAGTTAACAAATACACGATCGGTAAGGCGATGGCTGCAGTTTCGTTTTTGGTCCGTATTTGAAATTACACATTTCAATAATACCGATTAACAATATTTGGTTCAATTCAAAACAAATAAATATGTTAAGACAAAGATCTGTGTGTATACTACAAGAACTATTTTGTGTAACCGTTACCTGCTTCGCCTCGCGTAGGTAATAAAATCCCACGAATCCTTCCGAGATTATTTATTCATGAAAGATCGAGGTGCTCCGAATGTATACACTAAGTGAGTGCAGTCATCCGTGTATGGTTCAGTCAAAACGCACATTTTTGAACGGCACAGTCTCATAAATCTGTACGGTGTAGTAGTTCTGTACATTTTTTGTGTACGGTGTTGTCTCAATTTTTAATTTTAGTGCCAACTTTCATGAACGATCTTTTGTCAAATATAATTGAGCTCCTTTTCGCTCCCTCGACCGAGGACATTTTAATGTTTATATATATTCATTCATAATTAAACAAAATGAACATTATAGTATAAATGTGTTTAGATTATGAATAAAATGAAAGTTGGGAGTTCCTGGTGTCCCCTAGATGCTGATGTTCTTAGCTGAGCGCATGTATTACAAACGTTCTAAGACACGAGTGACATACATTCAACAAGAGAAAAAGTAGAACAGTCATAAAAATATCATCAAAATCACATCTATTCATGGTTTTAAACAAAGGTTATCATGCTGTCTTAGTGCAGCATGTTATAATTAAGTGATAAATTAAGTGATAAATGTTTTCGATATATACACCCCAAAAAAATAGGGCAGGTAATGACATTATGTACATATAAATGCCTTGTCAAAAGGGTTAAACTTTTTAGTGGATAATAATTAACAGACTCCGATGTATTGCAACAAAGCAATTTAGAGAAGGTACATGTAGCAATTAAACTGTGTGTCATGATAGAGTAAAATCAGAGCATGACAGGTTTGTGGAGGCCTTGGTTTTGTTTTGAGGATGCTTATCATACGGCAGTCGAACGGAACTTTTCACGATCTAGAATTGAACCTGGAAGACTGCAAGATAAAGCGACAATATTCTGCATTTCTTTGTGCGTCCTTAAACTGATGCAGTTGAAGGGAACTTAGTACTTATGAGTAAAAAACGCAGGATCACCTGGAGGAAGAACTATTCAACGGTGCCTTGAAGGGCAGGAGGCTGTAAATGTGGACTGGAAGCAATGCCATCTGCTCTCAATCAAATTGAGAATTTTAAGGATGTATTACAAGGCTAAATAACACTCCGGAAATCTCCGATGACGTATTAAACGTGCTCATAGACAAATGGGACTGAATTCTTCAGTCAGACTTCGAAAAACTCACTCGCAGTTTTTTTCACATTTTATGTCCGATGGATAGTGGAATTGTGTATAGGACCATACTGTCGTCTTTTTGCATGGTTTAATGCTTCATTATTGATGCAAAATCGCTTCTCTCGTACATGTATTTAAAAATGGAAATGGGCACGTGCTTCTCGTGCGAAAACCCCACGTGGTCAGTTTTGGTGAAAACCATTTACAAATGCGTTGATTTCAACAAAGAAAAATCAAGAATTGGAGGTCGAATTTCGCTATATGAACGGGAAATTGTCATTGGTCTTTTGCAAGGCTGTTGGTAACCTGCAAAGATAAGATTTATAATAATTATTGTTATTTTCCGTTCAATCAAAGCATATAAAAAATCTTACCATATCAACGCATGCCGGTTTTACATCGATAAAGAAGCATAAAGCCTTGAAATCTTCGTAAACAGATATCCTGTAGAGCGTTGTCCTACAGGATCTCTAAGACCTCAATGGAGGGTCACGTCGAGATGACCTTTGTGTCGACCAATCAATGTGTAGCTTTCATCTAGACGAAACACTATTAAAAACATTTTGATTTCGTAATTTCTATTTTAGACCAAAGTTTGCGAGCTAATTTAATAGCGGTATAATTCACAGACTGCGATTGGACGGCTCATTTCAAATTGCGTGACATAGACGATGGAAACAAGTTACTAATCATAACAATTTTGTCATGAATATTATGATGAGTAAAGGTCACCTGAACGTGACCCTCGATTGAAAACGACCAGATCTAAATTAGCGAGTAAGCGAGCGGAAAATTTTAGATCGGGTTTTAATCAGATTGAAAAACCATGCAAGAAGACACCAGTATGGTCATTAATTGGATGATTGGACATTAATAGTGAAAAAGAATTCTTTCACGTCATACACACTGTATGTCACATGACCAAATGAGTTGCACACCATGCGTGACAGCTAATCTTCAGTATTTGAAGCCTAGATATTTATGCAGAAACTAAATTCTAACAAGGACCAACTGCTCTATATAATTATAAACCAATGGTAGGAAGGAGAATGGCCGTAGAAAATAATCTCATGACCAGGTTCCACCAAAGTATGCCCCGCCAGAGAATCGAAATATCGACCCCTCGATCCGTAGACTTGAGTGCCACCAACTGAGCTAGCCGGGCGGATCGGAATGCATGCAAAGTATGAATTTAAAGACAATATTCTCCTATTGTTTAAAACAAATTCTGATGTCCAACATTATTAACACTGTATATATTACACAGTGACTGCATTAAGCTTGGATTTTTATTGATGTATTAATGCTACTTAAAATGAATATATTTGGTCCCTTTGAATTGAACATAATTTTCTTGAGGTAACATTTTCAAAATGCCATAATAGCCCCATTACTAAATTGAACGCTGATAATTGTCAAGTATCATGCTTTTGCTTAAAACTTATGCAAACATTAAACTAATAATAGTATATTAAACGCATCACAGGCACAAAAATCTAAGGTATTTTCTCCAGAATTTATACTGATTCTATTTAGAAATTTGCGATTAAAACCGGAAGTAAAGACTCAAAGGAAAATCACGGAACTCGACGAACAAAGTCGAAATATCCCGTCGTGTCTAAAAATAGCCGCTACTTTAATTCGGAAATAAACAAATTTTCTGCTTTGATAAATACACGTTTTGTACAGTGAATTTCGTGCGAAAGCTAATTAAAGTTCACCAAACTCATGTTAATTATCGTCGACCTGTCGACGATAATAACAATTATCAAGATTTGAGCATTTTTGTGTCGACACCGGCTGACTTTAGCCAATCAGAACGTTGCATTAGAGGTCACGTGACCAAAATGATGACGTCGAGTAGCAAAAAAGGGGTGCGTGTATGGAATCGTCCACGGCGTGTATTATACGGTTACCTGTTTGTAATACAAGAAAATATCATTATCGATATATGAACGGGTATCAATTTCAAGGAGTAACAATATAAAACAAAAAAAAAACATTCATGCCTATTCGTAACATGTACATTTATTGAAGAAAGCTCGTTTTTGTTGAAAAACAACAACCTATCTTCCCTATTTCCGAGCGAGTTTATCAGTAAATATGAACGTTCGATTAACTGGCGGAATGTAGGGCAGAACATGTTCTTGAAACGAGCGCGGTCAAAATATGTCTGGACCGCACATGGTAATTCGATGGTTTTTATCTGGCCTTACAGTGTGTAAAATTAATCTACTGTAAAGACATGCACTGTTTGATCTGCATATTGCTTGAATCTTTATTCTCTATGGAGAATACACGGCTAAACGACGATTTCAAGCATTTTTGGAAATGCTAATACTTGTAGTTTTGTAAAATTATACCTGAACATATACTGACGAGAAAAAGAAACGCAGCAATTAAGTCTTTAAATATACAGAAATGTTTGCTAATAGGCCACGTTCAGATAGAACGGGTGTAACGTGGATAAGACAAGACAACTACATGTGTTTGAACATCAACGTCATTTGCGTAATAGACTTCCACGGCAGTATCTATGTCACGTATAGTGAAAGGATTACGGTGTATGCCAAATAAGTCAACAAACAATGAGGAAAACTACTTGTTTGGCGTTAACCGTACCGCGGACTAGTTCTAAAGCTTTGCTACCGTCACTGATGTCTATATCTACCCTCGTATCATCGCGGCCATGGTGTTGGGAGTTCAGTGATGAGTCGTGTTTCGACTTATGTAACACCCTCAGACTTATAAGTGTCTTAAAACGAGTTTCAGTCTCGTTGTTTACTGAGGTTATCTCGTGGACACATCACATTGACAAGCTATTATGCCATGTGAGCGTCGCTATAATCTGGAAACGTCAATACTTTTTGTATCAGCATAAAAACGACAGTCCTCACGTTGCACACGTCACTAAGGACTTCTTACTGGCTAACAACATTAATGTTTTCTCTTGTTATTCTGATCATGAACCTCCTCTCTTTTTGGGACCTCTTCGAGGTGAGGAGGAGAAACATGTGCCCATTATGTAGGTGCTATTTGCGCCTGCTACGCTCCCCTGTAATACATTACATTCACCCGCTGCCTTAAAACGTGTCGATTTATGATATTGACCTTTACTATGAACCTTTGAACGACCAATGAAAGTTTACCGAATTCCAATTTAGCTCAAAAACTTTATACGCATTTTCATTGGTTGAACGGGTAAACAACGCCTAATATGGAATGATCATACTAGTGACGAATGCAACCTCGTATGACGTCATATATAGCGTGGTTACACTTTGTATTTAAGTTCAATTAGTTGCTCTATGTTTACAGTTAAAAGATCAGAGATACACATTTAAAAATATCAATATCTACTTTTATTTTTGTTCATTTTCCATAGTCTACCTAATGCAAAACTGTCCAACATCTTTGCATTTCGACATTTTGAAATTACAGGCGTGAGAAATATTTGCATCTATTTTTAAAAACCACGTGACAGTCATACGATTTAAATGTTAATGTGTCTCTGTCTAAAAATAGAAATATCACTTTGTACGTAGTATTTTAGCAGAGGAAGAAAGTGAGTGAATCTTTCGAACCGATGAATTGGAGAGTATGCGCCTGCATGATGGGCATATGACCAACACCAAAACTGCTCGTTTGCCGTGGGCAGCGTCCCGTAACCGGGAAAGGAGGATCCGGGTAGTTGAGGGAGACCCAGGGATCTCCAGTCTTCCCAACACATAACTTAGGCCTCAGAATCAGGGTAGACGGGTGTCCAAATGGGCCCGACTTGGTCAATCGGCTGGTCATGCCTTGCCCTTGAATAGTTGCATACTTGCAAAGCTAATGTATTTATGTAAATACATGTACTCCTGGATGTGCACTTTTCCCAAAATAACACACGTTAATAGCATACTTTTTTATTTGTTAAAACATATGTATTCTCCATTAAGATCTACGTGTGTCTACTGAAAATACAGTACTTTTCTTTCAAGTTTATACGTTCAAAACACCTATTCAAGAAGGCGTTGGCTCATGTGCCAATTGTGTTGATTGTAATAATTTGCAATTGCATGCAAGTATATCTCTCAGGTATCCTTGTGGTGGCCTCCATTGCACTTCTCCCTGTTGGAGTTCGAGGTGGCTGGGGAACGTGAGTGATGAATCATTATTAACTCAACCATAGATCCTTTAACCTCTTTTAAAAAACGTAAGTCTGACGAATCACCCAATAACATTACAACTGAAAAATCAAGCCAATCATCATTTCCACGCTTCCTCATAGTAGAGGGAAAAGAAAAGTTATCTCAACTCAATCCTTTTATAATTGAAAAGACCATTTCATCATTGATAGGAACACCAAAATCGGTCAGGAAGCTTCGCGATGTTCTGGAAGACGGAAAAAGAAGTTCTTCCTGTTAAATATACTCAAAGTTTATCCTTCTCTGATGCACGCAAGTTTGTTTAAAATCAGATTTCCAAGAATAATTCATATTCAGCTGCTGTATCTAAGCCAGTGCAGTGCAGATCTGGAAATCATTCCAGTACAAAAACCATCTCCTATCCTTTCACGTAATACGTCTAAAGCAAGTACAAGTTCACAGACATCAACATCTACAAGTACCTCATATGTACTTCAGAGGCGGGTCTCACAGGCTTCTCCGTCTCCTGGGCGGGTGGTCCAAAGGCAATCGCCCAAAAAGAAGATTGTCCTGACCGACAGGGTTAGGAAAGCGGAGAGGGACCCTGTCCCGTCCTCCAATCGATTCGAGGCTCTTATGAGTGACATCGAGTCATTGGAGGATGAGAACATGGGTGTCCACAGCTCTCCTCCCCGAGCTTCGGCTCGCAGTCCTGTTAAGTTTCCAATGTAATTTTTTTACTTTTCGTTGAACCATGAGTCGAACTATACTTCAATGGAATTATCGTTGTCTTAAATCGAATTACAACGATTTTCTTCTTTTATTATCGAAATACTCCCCGAAAGTTGTCTGTCTTCAAGAAACATTCTTATCTACAAATGATAAAACATCAATTTAGGACTATACTCTATATAGTAAAATTTATACAGTCATAATGAGAGCATCAGGAGGCTCAACAATTGCGGTTGCAAACTGTATCCCTCTACGACAAATTCAGTTAAGAACTAATCTGCAAGCTGTAGCTGTTGAAGTAACTTTGCACAGACCTATAACAGTGTGCTCCTTATATATCCCTCCTAATTTAACTATTTCTGTTGGAGACTTAGAAAATTTAACTAAACATCTCCCAGAACCACTCTTTCTACTCGGCGATTTTAATGCCCATAATCCAATATGGGGAAGTACATCTACGAATAATAAAGGCAGCATTACAGAAAAATTCATTGATAAAGTACAACTATGCCTTTTGAATGACAATTCACCATCTTATTTACATCCAGCTACTGGAAGCTTTTCTTGTATAGACCTCACATTATCACATCCATCAATATACTTGGATTTTCCTTGGTCAGTGCGAGACGAACAATATGGCAGTGACCACTTTCCATTGTTGTTAACTTCAAACGATTCTGTTCCAGTTAATAACCGCTCTTATGACAACTTCTCTAAAGCGAACTTTAAAGTCTGTTTTTTTTTCAAACTCTACGGATAAAGATAATCATTTTGCGCCCACTCTATCAAATATAGCTGATGAGTGTATTCCAAAAACTTCAATTAAAGATTCAAGAAAAGAAAAAACATGATTCAACGATGAGTGCAGAAGATCAGTTCGGAAACGAAAAGCAGCACTTAAAAACTTTGAGATTTCCCCTACAGCTGCAAATCTAGACAAGTATAGAATCATGCGAGCACAAGCTCGTAGAACATTTAATTAAATTATTTAAGTTTTCTAAACGGAAATCATGACAGTCACATGTTTCTAAAACTCCAACACTCCAATAAAAAAGGTTTGGAAAGCCGTTCGTAATACGGTAAAATAACGGTAAACAAAAAAGTTCCTACTGCTCATCTGCAACGTAAAGATTCGAGTACAGCAAAAACAACTAAAGACATAGCCAACACGCTGGCGGAAGCTTTTGAACATTATTCTTCTTCCGCACACTACTCTGATGAATTGAAAAAAGTCAAATATAACTCGGAAAAACAAAATATTAATTTTGATTCTAACAACGAAGAAGAGTATAACACCCTCTTTACAATTGACGATTTAACCGATTCTATTAAGCATGCCAAAGACACAGCTGCTGACCCTGATGAAATTTATTATCAATTTTTAAAACACCTCCCACTAGTATCTCAACATTTATTGCTTGATATTTTTAATGATATATAAATATCTGGTAAAATTCCAGATTCCTTGAAGAAAGCTTTAATTATACCAATACAGAAACCGGGTAAAGACAATACTGACCCCCTTAACTATCGACCAATATCTCTTACAAGTTGTATTTGTAAAACCTTTGAACGCATGGTTAATAAACGGCTCATCTGGTATGTATAATCAAACTGTATTATAACTAGTTTTCAATCTGGTGTTCGAAAACAGTTAAGTACAAATAATCATTTAGTACGCCTCGAAACTTTCATAAGGGACGCTTTTGTCAATAAACAGCACGTAGTTTCAATTTTCTTCGATCTTGAGAAAGCTTACGATACCACATGGAAGTATGGTATTCTCAAAGATTTAAAAGATACCGGTCTGAACGGTAGACTACCTATGTTCATTTCTAGTTTTCTGTCTGAGAGACATTTTCAAGTAAAAGTAGGATCAACCAAGGATCCTATATTAGAAGGATATGTAACGCCCTATCGTTAAAACAGATTTTATCGATTTTCACTGTCGTTTCAGTGTCGTCTGCAAGTTTATCATAAAGTTAATTAATTTGGGGAAAAGAGCATTTGTTTCACCCAAAAGTGGCGGTAATCGACGAAAAGCGTCAATTAATTGCGCGATCGTGTTAGATTTGGGAGTTGATTTTTTATTTGAAATTCTTCCCGCTCAATTATGATTTAATTTATATGTAAAACATTCGTAACAGTAATTGATCTTTTTGAATATGTAATAGTTTGTAAAGAAAATGCTCTATGATGTCTGATCTCTGATTTAAATGGCCTAATTATCGGAATAATTAACCGACTACAAAATAATTTTGTCATTATAAAATAAGTGAACAGAACAGAACATACATTCATTCACAAAACTATACAGTTTCTAGTGATTAACAATTATAAGAATACAATGATCACATCAAAATCAATACGATCATAACATGAATAGGAAACATCATAACTTTCAATGGTATGAAAATATTACAAAATTAAAATGACATGACAACATTACAATGGCACGGGTAAGCAAGATTATACAATGCCAATGACAAACATAGAGACATAAAATCAGAAAAATTAAGAGACTTAAGAGGTAAACTAGTTACCGTAACTAGTTAACCTCTTAATTAACTAGTTAGTTATGTGGTTATCTGATGGCAGAAATATGCCACCATAAAATGTAGATCAAAATGGAAAAAATAAAACAAATAATAAAAATTATTAAGACTGATCAGTAGTCCAGTGTTCTACTTACTTAGCTAGCAGGATGGGACTTTCAATGACATAACCTTTGTTTATGAGGTTTACTAGCATAGGACTCAACCTCACTCAGATAATGACTGAACACATCATACAAGTCATTATGCTCTAAAAAAAACCTGTGACTTATTAATAGAGAAAAATATCATATCTAAGGCAAAGTACTGATTAAAATCTATAAAGAGTGGCGAATAATTACAATAATAGTCATTTTGACTGATTACCAGTCGTATTTGTCAGGTAAAAGTACGTTAGGCAAAGCATGATAATGGCCGCGCCCTATGTAGTGAATAACCTATCTTCCCTATTTCCGAGCGAGTTTATCAGTAAATATGAACGTTCGATTAACTGGCGGAATGTAGGGCAGAACATGTTCTTGAAACGAGCGCGGTCAAAATATGTCTGGACCGCACATGGTAATTCGATGGTTTTTATCTGGCCTTACAGTGTGTAAAATTAATCTACTGTAAAGACATGCACTGTTTGATCTGCATATTGCTTGAATCTTTATTCTCTATGGAGAATACACGGCTAAACGACGATTTCAAGCATTTTTGGAAATGCTAATACTTGTAGTTTTGTAAAATTATACCTGAACATATACTGACGAGAAAAAGAAACGCAGCAATTAAGTCTTTAAATATACAGAAATGTTTGCTAATAGGCCACGTTCAGATAGAACGGGTGTAACGTGGATAAGACAAGACAACTACATGTGTTTGAACATCAACGTCATTTGCGTAATAGACTTCCACGGCAGTATCTATGTCACGTATAGTGAAAGGATTACGGTGTATGCCAAATAAGTCAACAAACAATGAGGAAAACTACTTGTTTGGCGTTAACCGTACCGCGGACTAGTTCTAAAGCTTTGCTACCGTCACTGATGTCTATATCTACCCTCGTATCATCGCGGCCATGGTGTTGGGAGTTCAGTGATGAGTCGTGTTTCGACTTATGTAACACCCTCAGACTTATAAGTGTCTTAAAACGAGTTTCAGTCTCGTTGTTTACTGAGGTTATCTCGTGGACACATCACATTGACAAGCTATTATGCCATGTGAGCGTCGCTATAATCTGGAAACGTCAATACTTTTTGTATCAGCATAAAAACGACAGTCCTCACGTTGCACACGTCACTAAGGACTTCTTACTGGCTAACAACATTAATGTTTTCTCTTGTTATTCTGATCATGAACCTCCTCTCTTTTTGGGACCTCTTCGAGGTGAGGAGGAGAAACATGTGCCCATTATGTAGGTGCTATTTGCGCCTGCTACGCTCCCCTGTAATACATTACATTCACCCGCTGCCTTAAAACGTGTCGATTTATGATATTGACCTTTACTATGAACCTTTGAACGACCAATGAAAGTTTACCGAATTCCAATTTAGCTCAAAAACTTTATACGCATTTTCATTGGTTGAACGGGTAAACAACGCCTAATATGGAATGATCATACTAGTGACGAATGCAACCTCGTATGACGTCATATATAGCGTGGTTACACTTTGTATTTAAGTTCAATTAGTTGCTCTATGTTTACAGTTAAAAGATCAGAGATACACATTTAAAAATATCAATATCTACTTTTATTTTTGTTCATTTTCCATAGTCTACCTAATGCAAAACTGTCCAACATCTTTGCATTTCGACATTTTGAAATTACAGGCGTGAGAAATATTTGCATCTATTTTTAAAAACCACGTGACAGTCATACGATTTAAATGTTAATGTGTCTCTGTCTAAAAATAGAAATATCACTTTGTACGTAGTATTTTAGCAGAGGAAGAAAGTGAGTGAATCTTTCGAACCGATGAATTGGAGAGTATGCGCCTGCATGATGGGCATATGACCAACACCAAAACTGCTCGTTTGCCGTGGGCAGCGTCCCGTAACCGGGAAAGGAGGATCCGGGTAGTTGAGGGAGACCCAGGGATCTCCAGTCTTCCCAACACATAACTTAGGCCTCAGAATCAGGGTAGACGGGTGTCCAAATGGGCCCGACTTGGTCAATCGGCTGGTCATGCCTTGCCCTTGAATAGTTGCATACTTGCAAAGCTAATGTATTTATGTAAATACATGTACTCCTGGATGTGCACTTTTCCCAAAATAACACACGTTAATAGCATACTTTTTTATTTGTTAAAACATATGTATTCTCCATTAAGATCTACGTGTGTCTACTGAAAATACAGTACTTTTCTTTCAAGTTTATACGTTCAAAACACCTATTCAAGAAGGCGTTGGCTCATGTGCCAATTGTGTTGATTGTAATAATTTGCAATTGCATGCAAGTATATCTCTCAGGTATCCTTGTGGTGGCCTCCATTGCACTTCTCCCTGTTGGAGTTCGAGGTGGCTGGGGAACGTGAGTGATGAATCATTATTAACTCAACCATAGATCCTTTAACCTCTTTTAAAAAACGTAAGTCTGACGAATCACCCAATAACATTACAACTGAAAAATCAAGCCAATCATCATTTCCACGCTTCCTCATAGTAGAGGGAAAAGAAAAGTTATCTCAACTCAATCCTTTTATAATTGAAAAGACCATTTCATCATTGATAGGAACACCAAAATCGGTCAGGAAGCTTCGCGATGTTCTGGAAGACGGAAAAAGAAGTTCTTCCTGTTAAATATACTCAAAGTTTATCCTTCTCTGATGCACGCAAGTTTGTTTAAAATCAGATTTCCAAGAATAATTCATATTCAGCTGCTGTATCTAAGCCAGTGCAGTGCAGATCTGGAAATCATTCCAGTACAAAAACCATCTCCTATCCTTTCACGTAATACGTCTAAAGCAAGTACAAGTTCACAGACATCAACATCTACAAGTACCTCATATGTACTTCAGAGGCGGGTCTCACAGGCTTCTCCGTCTCCTGGGCGGGTGGTCCAAAGGCAATCGCCCAAAAGAAGATTGTCCTGACCGACAGGGTTAGGAAAGCGGAGAGGGACCCTGTCCCGTCCTCCAATCGATTCGAGGCTCTTATGAGTGACATCGAGTCATTGGAGGATGAGAACATGGGTGTCCACAGCTCTCCTCCCCGAGCTTCGGCTCGCAGTCCTGTTAAGTTTCCAATGTAATTTTTTTACTTTTCGTTGAACCATGAGTCGAACTATACTTCAATGGAATTATCGTTGTCTTAAATCGAATTACAACGATTTTCTTCTTTTATTATCGAAATACTCCCCGAAAGTTGTCTGTCTTCAAGAAACATTCTTATCTACAAATGATAAAACATCAATTTAGGACTATACTCTATATAGTAAAATTTATACAGTCATAATGAGAGCATCAGGAGGCTCAACAATTGCGGTTGCAAACTGTATCCCTCTACGACAAATTCAGTTAAGAACTAATCTGCAAGCTGTAGCTGTTGAAGTAACTTTGCACAGACCTATAACAGTGTGCTCCTTATATATCCCTCCTAATTTAACTATTTCTGTTGGAGACTTAGAAAATTTAACTAAACATCTCCCAGAACCACTCTTTCTACTCGGCGATTTTAATGCCCATAATCCAATATGGGGAAGTACATCTACGAATAATAAAGGCAGCATTACAGAAAAATTCATTGATAAAGTACAACTATGCCTTTTGAATGACAATTCACCATCTTATTTACATCCAGCTACTGGAAGCTTTTCTTGTATAGACCTCACATTATCACATCCATCAATATACTTGGATTTTCCTTGGTCAGTGCGAGACGAACAATATGGCAGTGACCACTTTCCATTGTTGTTAACTTCAAACGATTCTGTTCCAGTTAATAACCGCTCTTATGACAACTTCTCTAAAGCGAACTTTAAAGTCTGTTTTTTTTTCAAACTCTACGGATAAAGATAATCATTTTGCGCCCACTCTATCAAATATAGCTGATGAGTGTATTCCAAAAACTTCAATTAAAGATTCAAGAAAAGAAAAAACATGATTCAACGATGAGTGCAGAAGATCAGTTCGGAAACGAAAAGCAGCACTTAAAAACTTTGAGATTTCCCCTACAGCTGCAAATCTAGACAAGTATAGAATCATGCGAGCACAAGCTCGTAGAACATTTAATTAAATTATTTAAGTTTTCTAAACGGAAATCATGACAGTCACATGTTTCTAAAACTCCAACACTCCAATAAAAAAGGTTTGGAAAGCCGTTCGTAATACGGTAAAATAACGGTAAACAAAAAAGTTCCTACTGCTCATCTGCAACGTAAAGATTCGAGTACAGCAAAAACAACTAAAGACATAGCCAACACGCTGGCGGAAGCTTTTGAACATTATTCTTCTTCCGCACACTACTCTGATGAATTGAAAAAAGTCAAATATAACTCGGAAAAACAAAATATTAATTTTGATTCTAACAACGAAGAAGAGTATAACACCCTCTTTACAATTGACGATTTAACCGATTCTATTAAGCATGCCAAAGACACAGCTGCTGACCCTGATGAAATTTATTATCAATTTTTAAAACACCTCCCACTAGTATCTCAACATTTATTGCTTGATATTTTTAATGATATATAAATATCTGGTAAAATTCCAGATTCCTTGAAGAAAGCTTTAATTATACCAATACAGAAACCGGGTAAAGACAATACTGACCCCCTTAACTATCGACCAATATCTCTTACAAGTTGTATTTGTAAAACCTTTGAACGCATGGTTAATAAACGGCTCATCTGGTATGTATAATCAAACTGTATTATAACTAGTTTTCAATCTGGTGTTCGAAAACAGTTAAGTACAAATAATCATTTAGTACGCCTCGAAACTTTCATAAGGGACGCTTTTGTCAATAAACAGCACGTAGTTTCAATTTTCTTCGATCTTGAGAAAGCTTACGATACCACATGGAAGTATGGTATTCTCAAAGATTTAAAAGATACCGGTCTGAACGGTAGACTACCTATGTTCATTTCTAGTTTTCTGTCTGAGAGACATTTTCAAGTAAAAGTAGGATCAACCAAGGATCCTATATTAGAAGGATATGTAACGCCCTATCGTTAAAACAGATTTTATCGATTTTCACTGTCGTTTCAGTGTCGTCTGCAAGTTTATCATAAAGTTAATTAATTTGGGGAAAAGAGCATTTGTTCCACCCAAAAGTGGCGGTAATCGACGAAAAGCGTCAATTAATTGCGCGATCGTGTTAGATTTGGGAGTTGATTTTTTATTTGAAATTCTTCCCGCTCAATTATGATTTAATTTATATGTAAAACATTCGTAACAGTAATTGATCTTTTTGAATATGTAATAGTTTGTAAAGAAAATGCTCTATGATGTCTGATCTCTGATTTAAATGGCCTAATTATCGGAATAATTAACCGACTACAAAATAATTTTGTCATTATAAAATAAGTGAACAGAACAGAACATACATTCATTCACAAAACTATACAGTTTCTAGTGATTAACAATTATAAGAATACAATGATCACATCAAAATCAATACGATCATAACATGAATAGGAAACATCATAACTTTCAATGGTATGAAAATATTACAAAATTAAAATGACATGACAACATTACAATGGCACGGGTAAGCAAGATTATACAATGCCAATGACAAACATAGAGACATAAAATCAGAAAAATTAAGAGACTTAAGAGGTAAACTAGTTACCGTAACTAGTTAACCTCTTAATTAACTAGTTAGTTATGTGGTTATCTGATGGCAGAAATATGCCACCATAAAATGTAGATCAAAATGGAAAAAATAAAACAAATAATAAAAATTATTAAGACTGATCAGTAGTCCAGTGTTCTACTTACTTAGCTAGCAGGATGGGACTTTCAATGACATAACCTTTGTTTATGAGGTTTACTAGCATAGGACTCAACCTCACTCAGATAATGACTGAACACATCATACAAGTCATTATGCTCTAAAAAAAACCTGTGACTTATTAATAGAGAAAAATATCATATCTAAGGCAAAGTACTGATTAAAATCTATAAAGAGTGGCGAATAATTACAATAATAGTCATTTTGACTGATTACCAGTCGTATTTGTCAGGTAAAAGTACGTTAGGCAAAGCATGATAATGGCCGCGCCCTATGTAGTGAATAAGGTATTGGATATTTAACACAGGTTTAAATCAAAGGATCATTGTACAATAATTTCACTGAGTACCTTCTTCAGTTGTTCGGTTACATTTATGCTAAATAAAGTATCCGAAATTCTAACGAGACTTATCCACGTCCGAATTGTGTTCAAGTGAGACATGTTTGTGTAAACCGTTCGCTAAATATACGTGTAATCAGAAAAATCGAAATCGAATGCCCTAAATAGTATTAAACTCTTACTAAAGTAACTATCGTCAGCAAATGATCATGCAAGATCAAGAAAACGTAATACCTGAATAATAACTGAGAAGGCCGCCATAATTACGGCTTACCTGACCCGATAACGATAGTGGTAAGGGGCAAGTAATCCAGACTAATAGTCATTATCCTTCAAAACACAATGAACCGATCGCTTTTTGGTAATTAAAATAGTACAATGGAACACATTTAATTAAGGATACAACATTAAATGGGTCCATGATTAAGTTCAATAGTTCTAAAATCTATGTAAAATTCAGCAAGGAAATGGGGTGTTTTTAAAGTTGCGTTTTAGGTTTAATCATGCATATGCAAGGAAAAGGTTTATTGGATACTAATTTATTTTCAATGTATTTTTTCCGCATTAGTAAAAACAAAATGCTTGTTGTTCACCTGTTGTTCTCGAAATATGCTAATCACAAATGCCCATAAAGGACTTCAATCCATGAAAATCGTTGTTTTTAGCCGAAAATTGCCATATTTGAAGATAAAATTGATTATCAAAGCTAGCTAATTTCGATTAATTATGTTACAAAATCACTTCAAACATCACAGATCTATCCATAAATCCAACTCAAATACATATTTATTGACCATTTCACTCGGATATTGCGCTAGAGCGCAGCCTACATTTTCGATTGGTCGCCATTTCACACATTTGTCACGCTTGAGTCGATAATTAATGTCTTAGAATAAACGCGAAATTTATCAAAGTTGGACAATTGAGTCATTAACGACCAACTTGGACATAATTTTTTAATGAGAACATAAAACATCCTTCGATGGATTAGTTTAAAGTGGATATTCGTGGATAGAAGTAGCTTGCCTTTTTGTGAATATGGTGGATGAGACGGAATGGCGCTCTCGCATCGTCTGGCGACGACCGAGAACTTCCGTTAGTTTCCTTCCGTTACGAATCCTTCTAATATAGGATCCTTTGATTAACATTATCAGAGAACCAAGAACAAGGCGTGCCGCAAGGCAGTATTTTATCTGTTACACTCTTTGGGCTTAAAATTAACAATATAGTTAAGTTATAAATCCTGATACAGATTGCTCATTATATGTAGATGTTTTTTTTGTTTGTTGTTTGGGTTTTACAGCGCACCAACACAAAAAGGTCATATCGCGCCGAAAACATTTGACGATACCATTAAATCAATCGATAGTAATGATTTCAAATCCTATATTTTATTATATACATTTATTTCCCTCAAAAAGTTAAGTATCGCATATGATGGTACTGACTCAAAAAGTTCTTTAAGTGAATTAACCTTAAAATGTTTGTCACGGATGTATCTAAGTTCCTAGATGAGTTTTGTAATCTGTTATCGATCTAAAAATATTCGAAGTATCGAACGTCAATTACAACAGAGTTTGGATAAAATTCAAAAGTGGGCAACAGAAAATGGTTTTAAATTCACCAAGTAAAAAAAAACACAATGTGTTCATTTTTGTCGATTAAGAAAACATCATGAGGATCCCCAACTTCACATTTCTGGCTCTTAAATACCTGTAGTAAAATGAAGCTAAATTTTTAGGCGTTATATTTGATAAAACAATCCTTTATACCACACTTAAAGTCGCTAAAAACAAAATGTATTAAAGCTATGAATCTACTTAAAGTATTTTCACATACTGATTGGGGATCTGATACCCAAACATTAATTAAATTATACAGAAGTCTTGTTCGTTCAAAACTAAATTAGGGGTCAATAGTGTACGGATCAGCTCGTAAATCGTATTTACAAATGCTTGATACGATACATAACCAGGGCTTACGTATACCACTTGGTGCATTTAAAACTTCACCTATTGAAAGTCTATATCGTCCCTTGAGCGCAACAAAGTTGTAACTCCCTTCTTGCACATTTTACAGGAGAGACCAAAACATAACCATAGGTTAAAAATAAATAACAAGAAATGAAATTCAAACTTTTGTTTTCAAAAAATGTTGATAAATGTATAAAATTTAGAAAAGTAGTAGTTTAAGAGATATTTTGGTATAATTTGAGTTACAACATTTTCGCGCTGAAATATGCTAAAATTAGATATAAGCAAATGACATTTATTTTTCGATGAAAATCAGTTTCTATGATTTCCATCCTTATAATTTCAACCTTTCTGGATGAAATTTGTCGACTAAACCATAATAAATTGCGTTTATATCAAGGACTATATTTTAGTGCGTAAGAGCCGAATGCATTGTAGTGCGGAATAATCATAGGTCTTTCATGCCAGCCGTCGGCCATTTTGTTCTCCGCTTAGATGCAATTTTTCAAGAGTTTAATGTCATTACAGAATTAATAATGCAAAGAAATGTAAGTAAATGGATTTTAATTTGAATAAAAAGAGCACTACAAGGGAAAAACACGATTGTGTAGCTTCAAAAAAAACGTGTAAACAAGTTGAAAGTTTACGCTATTCTCGTGCGTTTTCAAGATCTAAGTCAACTCTTTTTAGTTAAGCTGAAAGTGAAACTGAAAGGTTCATTTCGGTAAACATTTATTTCTTATTATATTTCAATATGGACTATTTTTCATGTTTCCAATAATTTACTTCTTTTATTGACATGCATAGCTGTTGTTTTCATCGTTGCATGTGACATCGCTAAAAATAGAATTTTAATTCATGAAATTAGTACCGACATGACGTAATTTTAAGTCATGAATATTAATGAGATCTTGTAAGCAACTGCGTTTATACGAAAATGAAAGCACGTTTTTTTTAAGTCACGTGTTCACTTTTGACCAATCAGATTGTATTTTTCATTTAGGTTGTAATTATATAATTATAAGACCACACAACTAACTAGTTATAAAACCTGAATAATTTCACCATTACTGTTTAACTGTTTTCATGAGTCTACACCCGCCCCTTCAAAATGGCCTCCACCAGTCATGAAATTGGTGTTTCAATTGGATTTGGTGAATTTGATATAAAGATAGTTTCCCCTACAAACAGCCCTTTTTGGTCGTCGTTCCCATCAAAAGATGTCTGGGGGTTACAAAGGGGGATTTGCCCCTTTTGTAGTTTGGGTTTGAAGGTGGTGCAGCGCCCATTATTGCAAAAAAATGAGATCATCGAGTGCAGAAAATGGCCCAAATGCCAAAAAGAAAACACGTTTTCATTCTTTAAAATAAATGGTACTTCTGACATTTTTTTGAAAATAATACTACATTTTTTGACGTCGTGAAGAAACGGTAACGCCGCTAAGGTTATCAGAAAAACAAAGAAGCGTGTAGGTATATGCCTGCTAACTTTTTATCATAACCCGTGAGCATAATATTTGTTTCGTTTTTCTCCAAGTAAGGTACCGACCCACCTTAAATAGTAAATGTCAAGTGAAAGATTTATGTTTTAATGCTTATCAACCTGCATAAATGGATTTTTTAGGTTTTAAAGATAAGTAATTAACTAAAAATGTTCAAAGTAAATATACTTAATATTTATCATACGTTTATTTATACTATAGCTATGGTTTTGTGATCTGATGATCACCAGGGGCACGTATTATCAAGCGTCTAACGATCAATGTTAGTCGTAAATCCTTTTATGTTGTATAGTTAAATAATCGTAAGAGTTTTGATAATATGCTGCACAGGTTAGTAAGATATTTTAAACATTAGTTTCGTTATCAACTGTTCATAATCAAAAGTTATTTTCCTATCCTTAAAAGTTTAT
This sequence comes from Mactra quadrangularis, assembly GCA_025267735.1. NCBI lineage: Eukaryota > Metazoa > Mollusca > Bivalvia > Venerida > Mactridae > Mactra > Mactra quadrangularis. The sequence goes on along the minus strand of CM046300.1, from coordinate 4,991,737 downwards.
TTGATTCATTCAGTACATCTTATATATGTACATGTAATATGACGTTAACAAGCAAAGAATACAGTGGGTTCAAATGCTAATTAAGGGCCCCGTTACACCAAACTAGATCTCAGAACTTTCGACCCCGCCCTAGAAATATCGCGAAACTGGTTGTGAACGAGTTAGAACGTGCCGTTTAAGTCGAAAAATATCAGCTATACGATTATAGTTCGTTCAGAACCAGTTCCCGTTGCGTGCAATCCGTTTTTATCCCGTCTGTAGTCCGTTTGTATCGAGTTCAAATCGGGTAAAATTGCACGTTTTCGTCACGAGACACAGTCTCAAACTAGTCCAAACCCGTTCGTAGTCAGTTTTAACCCGTTCATAACTAGTTCTTCTAAGCTCCTTTACACTTAACCATCCCGTTTAAGACAGTTCAACTCGTTCTTAGTACGTTCTTATCTCAACCTAAGTGCGTTTTGAACGTAATAACGTCTAGTTCTGACCCGATTGCTTTAAATATCCAGGACGTTTCTTCCCGTTCTCATTCTCGTTCCGCGCTTCAAGCTGTAAGGACACAATTCATTAAGCATCACTGTGACCATCATGCCTCCAAAAATGAGCGGAACTAGACAGACGGTGCGCGTTAAGACGATCGCTTCCAAACGATCCAAAATCACCTGCACATGTGAAGCTTTTAAAGACCAGCCTCAAGATAAGCCACAAGATACTCTAGTTATACAACTGTGTAATATATATTTAACATATTAGGTTTGAATAATTTAAGTTTATTGAGAGTTCACTGTTACTATTTGCAAAATGCACTACCTTATTATTTGCTCTACACCAGTTTGTCTATCGACTCTATTCTTAACATATAATTGCAGCTGGATAACTATATTCTGTCATTTTCTTATTTTCCTGGACAACAGTTTTAGATCAATGATGCACTAACTGTATACAGTCAAAATTGCCCATGCGACCATGTGTATTAAGCGCTTTTTGTCTTAAGCGACCACTTCGGAATCCCCCCCGAACGTTTTCACACTGTTTTACAATTGCATTAAGCGACTTTTGTCTAACGCGACAAGCGACCAGTAATTAGCGACACATAAACGCTCGTTTGTTTGTAGAAGGCCATTGATGTGCAATCAGCGACCAGTAATCAGCGACCGGCGACCCATAGTTGTCCAAAGTTGCAAACAGGATAATTGCTATGCAAACTGACCGCTTTAAAGTTGCATTTCTGCTATTCGATGTTGTCGCCGCTCTCCGCCATTTTGAACTGAATTGATGTCGGTAAATAAAGTTTCGCTTCGCTCAAACGATTTTTTTCTATCCAGAGTAGTCGTTCTTACTACCAACTATGTCAATATTACACCTGGAGCGGACCGGACACTGGCTTTTTTACCCTATTATTTAGTTCAAATTCAATTCTTACACATGTCGTAACCCTTATATAGTGTTGTAAACTATATGATAAACAAAAACAATGTTACACGATTTCTTAAATTATAGATTTTTTCTAGAAAGTCCGAAGTTTGTTTCACTCGTATACAGCGTTACATAATATTGCATCACTTTTAGTTGTTCGCTTGTCGAACAACTATATACGCCAATTTGAAAAATCGGCGTAGCAACCTTAATACGGATTCTACTTTTTTGAGGTACACGACGGGGCTCAACTCTTCAAACCTATGATATACTGAGTTTTCAAACATTTTTATAAATTAGTATAGCAAGCTTATTACAAAATCTACTTTTTGAGGTACATTAAGGAATTCAACTCTTCAAGCATGGGTATTACTGAGAAAGGTTTTGATAATTAATATTGTAATAATTTCTTTTAACCAAACACTAAAAATATATACAACAGTGAATTTTCCCTGTGGTGAACCCCAATTTGAAAGGGTGTGACGCATTAATCTCTCATTCTACTCGTATACGTAGACGATAAAACATATCTTGGCTCAGACGCTTAACTAATATCGCACGACAACAACGCACAGAAAGTAGTGCGGTGCATACATGAATATAAAACAGCTGTATGTTTTTTTTTCGTTTTTTTTAAAGATATAATCATGATGATAAAATTGTAAAAAATGCTGGCTAATAACTACAGGAATACCTATCCATAGATACAAGGTGCTGTCAAACCTCAATTGGTATATTATCCGTAGCGTATCCTAATTTCGTTTTCAAAGGTCTATGTCATGATTGACAGAAGATGAAAACACTTTCTCATGGACATTAAATGACCAATATAAAAATGTTTTAACGTGCATATTAATTTTTAGATTTTTCATGGTGGGGTATAACCCCCGCTACCAACTGCACTATCGACACGCATTCAATAAAACATCAAATGACATACATTCATAATTAAATAATAAAAGTACGTGTAAAACAAATTTTAAACATAACAATTACTGTCACAGTAAACATGAATACAACTAAATACAACTCTCAGTAGCTGATGCAAAGCACCGCAAGAAGTAAATAGAGGTTTTTTAAACATCGGATATACTGTCAACGTCCATACTATGTCCTGTAATAAGTCCCATACACTATCTCTTTGTTTATTCACACATTGTATAGGTCATTTAGCGACGGTTAGTCAATCTTCTCACATTTCCTCTCTGATAATCATTTTTCTAGTCACACGTCTGTCGGTGACTGACCGACCACTGACCTACATTTTTAGAATATCAATATAGAATTGTCAATTTTACCAAATACAATGTCTAATAGGTCAGTCCATAAATATGTCTGTAAGTTTTATACGAAATACAATAAACACATTATGCTTAGTGATATTATAAGGCATTAGTCTATAAATGGCGTTTTGCAAGTATATTAAATGTTATAAATTTGCAAGCGTATCAATTGACAATAAGCATTTAATATAAAGTTCCAGTTTGGGGAATTAAAAATACTATGTTTAAATACTGAAATTATAATTAAAACTTATTTAACATTATTATTCGAGAATTAACTCGCTTTAAACAAGTATTTGATAATTAAAATATATTTGTAAAACCCGGATTTGATCGATATTTTTATTAAACTCGCCCAAAAATAACTATGCATTTTTTTGAAATAAGTGCGAGTTTTAAAAAGAAAACATAAATACTCTTTTTAAAGAAACATTCTCTTGAAGAAATGACATGTAACACTTAATGTGTAATCTGCTGTGCTTTATTGCAAACTCACTGGAACTGCGTTCATAGTCTGGATACCTGACCCCTTACAACTACGTTAATGGGTTTGGCAAAGCGAAATAATGGCCTTGCTTGGCGTCAAAATGGCCGATTTTATTTATGCAGGACCATATGGCTTGTAATACCATAAAAACACACAAATATGATATATTACAAGCTAGTTTTTAGAATCGTCGTGCCTCGGCTGTATTTAACATGAACGTTACAATTTTACATGCTGCTACTGATATAATCAATCCTCTTTCATTTAGGATAATGATGTATGTTTTGCATATGAAAAAGATGCTTGGGTTAAAAGAAACAATAACACCCTTAGCTTATTTATTTTTTATTTATTTTTAGTGGATTTAACGCCGTGTCAACATAATTTTAGGTCATTTTACGGCGTCCAGCGCACCTAACCTAGCTTTCATGGACCATTGTCTATAACCAGCACTCACCTACCCTTCCGCAAGGCAAGGCCGGAAACTTCTCCATATTATATAATCAATGGAGGAAATTTGACATTATTGTAAAATTTTCATGGAAGGGTTTAACATTCTGGGTGGGATTCGAACCCCTTCCCCCTTCGGGACACGAGATTCTGAATCCCGGTGCGCTTCCAAACTGCGCTATTGAACCGGGTCACACCCTTAGCTACAGAACACCCTAGCAATCGAACCCCAGGACGCCACTTGTTTCACAACTTTCTGGCCTAAATTATTCCATTTCACAAACATGTTTGCACAAGTTCCGTCCAACCGATCAAACGCGCCCAACTCGGTTAGAACTGAACTTTAATTGAAGGAACCATTGAAAAACTGATGTTTCTTTACTTTCATTTCGCAAATAGAAGAATTTCCAATGAAATAAAACATATAGCTACATACCGATACGTTAAATTCGTACCGTGGTACGTTTTGCCAAAACAGCGTATTGCAATATACCAGTATACCGGTAAAACGTGACAGCCCTAATGGTGACCGTATAAAATGATCATGCATAAACAAAATCGATCATGTTGACAGCCATTTTGAAATTTCGCGAAAAGTGAATCTAAAACGTCATCAGAGACAATCTTAATTGCAATATTCAGACTCAGCATATACTTTGGCCATTAAAAACACCCGTTTCAGAAATGTTTGGGGATATGCCTAACCCTAATAGTACCGTTTGTGCAAGTGTTTATGTCAAATGTATTTATCTCACTTATAGGCTTTTAAAATTTATCATGAAACGTTAAATGTGTTTTCAAGTGATATATATCATCGCTTATATCTTTCAGTGTGGGGAATCACGTGACCTAAAATGGTTCTTAACACGGAAAAAATGGCGGTCATATCGGCAATTTTGGACTAAAAGACAAGGTAAATGACATTTATACTTCACCAATTTTTATCAAACCTAGCGCAGTCTAAGCAGCACAAAATTCTCTTTCTAGCGGTAGTTCTGCCAAACCCACAACAGTTCTAGTTTTCTAGATTACTTCGAGGTTTTGAACGAGTTGTGAGTTTCGTGGAGGAAAAATGCCGTGGTGCCTAACACGTTGTTTTAAGGATTATTGAAAATAAACAAATTTAAACTAAAATTGACCAAGCTTATGCTAATGAATGTTAACTTCATGAAGAAATACATATAACCTGTCGATAATTGTCCGTTCCGTCTTTAAATAAGAACGATATTGATAAAAATTGACAATTGATGCTTCACACGTGCAAATTGTCTGTCATGAAGTGATGGTGCTTTACACGTTCGATGAAGAACTGTTGGTACATTGCACATTTTAAGGGCATTTTGACCTCCAATCTTGGACCCAACGTCCGTTTCGATGTGACACTCATATATTTAAACACATGAATGATATTGATAAAAATATCATTTCGTTACATTGTCATCACATGGTCGCAAAGTCGCTTTTAATCAATTAAAGTTTACCAATGAACGTTTTTAATATACATAGTATTACCAAAAATGTAAAACTGTTTTGATACAAAAAGTACGATTACACATTTACGATAATACATTTCAGGTAACAATGACGAAGAAAAGGTCTAGTCTGACATTGGGAAGGAAGAGATGGTCGAAGAAAACAGCAACGTCCAAGAAGGTTAATGTGAAGGCAGTTTTTCGGAATTCATCGCCATTGGTTCATAACTTGTCTCCACAAAAACGTGTAAAGAGAATTCTTACACCAATGAAATCACCATTATATTTGAAATCTCCTTATAAGAACCCAAAGAAACGGTTAAAATCAAATACGTCCAGATCATTATTTGACAATCAGCCTCAAGATGACAACCTTGAATTGAATGTTTTCCATGAAGAAAAAGAACGTAACGAGCAATCACCCATTATAGAAGAAATGAAAAGTTTGGTTCCCGATGTAATGCAGTGTTTGTCAGAAACTAATGATCTCGATAAAACTATGTTGCATTTCTTTAGACAAATACGTGATCGAAAGTTTCCTGTGGATAATATTGCTTTTCTCCTCTGGACAGAAGTGGTTAAGTGGTTTGAATGTGAAAGCACAACACAAATGAGATATTCCAGTCAAACTAAAATGTTTTGGAAGCTAGGGTGGCGTATTTTTGGGGGAAGGTTTGTCAACTTCATGGGCGGATACAAGAACAGAGATGAAAGAGTTCTAGGTATTTCATGTCCTGGTACTCAGTCTCCACAAACATCCGTGATAAATTTTGCAGTCCCTGATTTAAAGGTTCTGAGGGCGTATGACAAATACAACACTGCAGATCAATGGAAGCCAGGTATAAATACAGACGTAATGAAAACAATCAGTGCAAATATGGTACATAAGTCAGCATGTCTTACGTTCGACGGAAAGAAGTTGAAACAAGGACTTACAGAAAGTACTGGTGACGTCGACTTACTCGGGTTTGAAACACATGACACATTAGAAGACCGTAGAAATGAACTAAAGCAGAATTTAGAAGAATTAGAAAAGTTCACACTAGAACTGAGTGGTATTAAACATACGTTAGATCTGACAGTCTTATCACAGTACAAAAAGGAAGATATTAAAGCTTTATTGTTAAAATCGATGCACCGACTCTCTAAAAACGTGATATCAGTAATGAAACTGAAAATAAAGAAGGAATACAGAGACAAATTGATTGAAAGGGGTGGCTCGACCGATTGGCGAAAAGGAAAATATGTCTACGCCATAAGCGCAATTATGGCTTTTTTATATGATATAGAAAAATTTATTACAAAGGAAAGAAAGTAAACGAGAAAATTTGTCAATATGTGTCTTTCATAAACGAAGCAAAGTTTATAACAGGAAACACACTTAACCTCGAAAAAAGTGAAAGTTATGTTGGACTGACCGAATTCAATGGAGACTCTGAAAACACCCGAATGATAAGGCAAAGAACGCCGGAATGGTCTAATATCAGAGAGAAGGCAATGGTTACTGGCAGTACGTTATTCAAAGCACTTGGTTTAGATGGTATTGGAAAGGAAAAGGATCATTTCGAAAAGGTTGTTTGCGGTATTCCGGAGAAAGAACCATCAGAAAAGGTTAAAGCAGCCATGCAACACGGTACAGATAATGAGGAAAATGCAGTCGCCACTGTTGTAGGTAAAGTGCTTCCAGTAATGTGGCCAGCCACATTTTTCTTTGAAGAAGGTTGTGTTGAGATAGCTTCGAGTGCAGGTATGCCCTTCATGGTTATCTCTCCTGACGGAAGTTTGAGGACTAATACAAGTTTTGATTCAACATGTGCGGCAATTGAACTGAAATGTCCGGTATTGAAAATACATACAGAATTTCCATGTCGTTATCTGTTACAGTGTCTGTCTGAGATTGAAGCTCTAGGAGTTAACAGTTTGATATATGTTAGTTGGACACATGAAGAATCTAACGTTTTCAATGTGAAAAGAGATAAAATGTTGTTTCAAAAAGCAATGAAAATTGCGTATGAAATTTACCTCGGAGATAAAGTGAAAAAACCAACAAAACTATCCGAAGAGCAGAAAGAATTGAAAGCTGAAATAGTTGAAAAGAGCAAGTTGGTTGAATTTGTCGGGACATTCTCGTCATTGATATCGGATAAGGGCGAGAATATTTACTCTTCAGAAATCATAACGGTGGGAAAGCAAATAGATCTTCTGAATAAAATTGCTGAAGTAACAAAGGAGTTCTATGAGTTAAACAGAGAAAGAGCATCAGAAGCGGTAGTATTCCTAGTAGCAGATCTAGATAGGAGTTGGGAGAAAGATAAAATGAGATGTGCACCTGTAGCATGGTTCCCGAAAGGTTATAGCCTCCAAACAGAAACAATGCGAATGATAGCTGAAGAAGTACATACAAAGTGAGCGGAACATAATATTCATATTCCTTGTGAGTCGTTTGATGGTCAATGGCACGGTATTGTTGTCCGAACTCAAGACGGTAAACCACAAACACTACTCCAGTTGCAAAAAGATGTTTGGCGCCATGTAGAAAAAATGAAAAAAACTCACATATTGTCGGAGATCAAGAATCTAAACAGAAATCCGAAGTGGACGACAGAAGTTTCATTACGTGACAATGTTAGTTCAAACATAATTTACACAGTATATTCCGAAACACCAGTCCCAACATGGAGACCTGACAAGAAACTTCGGGAAAAGAAACTGAAAGATATCTCAAAATTTTCTGACAACCAAATCAACCTGGCAGATGTCCTTCCCGAAATGATCGCAGAGTGTGCTGAAACAAGTGCTAATGTTCTGGCGTACACACATGTTGATGATAAGCTTCAGATTGACGCATTCTCCTCTAATATAAACGAAGAGATATGGGCGGAAGAACTTGATGAGATATTATATGGACATGAGCAGCCGTGTATTATTGAAACATCAGAAGACGTCGAACTTGATACTGGGACACTCGATGAGGTTATTCAAACAGATGACTATAACAACGATGTTACCAAGGGCCCTCGAGCAAAATCAGACGATGAATATATCTTCAAACAAAATCACAATAGTGTAAACATATGCGACGATACCAAGATCTCCATCACAAATACCGATGCAGATCATATTTTGTCTCTGTTTAAAACGACAAAGAATTGCAATAAAAAGGAAAAATGGAGTACTTGTGAAAGGGAAACACTATTACAGTATTTCGAGTCATCAACCAAACTCAAAGTATTCCTTGATGTAGAATTACGAGTAATCGTCAAGTACTTGAAGAAAAGCAAAGGTATTAACATAAAGGAGTCAATTTCAAAACAAAGTAAGATTCAGAAACTTGCGAATATGCTTGGATTAGAGCCAAATAACGTATGTAAAGTTAAGAAGGTTAAAACAATGAAGTCTTTGAAAGAGCTGGCTGGTGATGCTGTGTCGCGGTTGCCAAAACATGAACTAAACGTCATATATGCAGAACATGTCTGGCCCGCACGATTAAGTGAGTGGAAGAAAAATGCTCCCGGAGGATTTGAGATTCAAATTAATAGCCGTGAATACGAATGGTTTTACATTCCGGAGTTTAATGAAAGACGCCAACAGTACGAGGTTAAATGCATAGATTCAACACATTTGTTAACACGAACACGACGCAAAAGTTGTAAGGGAGGCCTCGAGGGTCTGTCAAATGAGGCATGGCTAAGAGTTGCCAAAACTTGTAATAGCCTCTTGACTCCTATAATGGTGGAAGAAATTACTGACCCCATGTCAGTTGATATGGCTATGACACACTTCTCAGAATCTGTTGAAAATATAATGAGAGCGAATGAAGATGATTCAGCAGCAAATTTATGTCGAGATATTCGGAACTGGTGGATATCAGAAGATAAAGCAGGTATAGCGGCTAAAGATAGAATCGAATTAAGAAAAGGACTACGAAAAAGCCTTCTTAATTCTGTTAATTTTAGTGTATTTCCACCTCCCACTGTTCACATTAATGGATGGCCGCTACAGTTATGTGAGGCATTATTAGCCAGTATGGACTCAAAAGCTTTATTGTACACTCTATGCCACAATGGTACATACAACGTTAGAGCTTTTAGTAGCTTGATCGGAGAAACTTTTTTCTCGGAACTAACCTTAAACGACAAAAGAGGTCAAGGTACAGTTACTAGTGAAGAGTTCGGAAGGTACATTGGCAACTCAATAGAACAGTTACAGATGCGTATTGATCCCGACAGGTAATCATCTGCATAAATAGCTATATGTAAACTGTTAAATTAAGCTTTATGAAACTCATTTCTTTCGAAATTCGGGGATGTTCGGAATAAATATATGGTCACAAAATATAATCAAAACTGTTTGCTAACGTTACATGCAATAGATATGATTATATTAGCATTACTTTACGAACGATAACACTGCGAGTATAAATCAAAGAAAGTATCACATCGTGATAACATTACGCAAAACATTGAAAATCCCGTGGTCACAATTTCTCGACTTCAGTTTTTCATTTTTTTTTGCTGCTCCACAAACCGTAATTTAACTGTCTTACATACTGCATTAAGGTATCTTAAAAAGTGAATGTCCGTGAAAAATATGAAATTTTAGTTACATGAGACCGGTTCATTATGCATTTTAGATGGAATTATAATTGTTTTCGACGTAACTTATGAATAAAACTTATCATACCATTTGGTTTAGTAAACAGTCCAAAGTTTTTGACAGTCCCGAAAAAAGCAAAGTATACGTTGGCATATTTTATTTTTGGTCATCGTGCAATTGAATGTGCATCAAATTGATTCATTTCTATGAAAGTAAATACAAGTTATGGCATCATGTAGAATTTTCATATTTTTCCTCAATAAAGTACATAGAACTCGTAACAGACCGTGAGTAATGGACACGTTTATTTCCACAGGAACTTTGCTTATTCTACAAAACGAGCTACAGCTTACAGACTGGTCGAAGATGTTTCCGAACAGGAGAATACAGATTCAGATTGTCAATGGTGTAAGAGTAATCATAATTTAATATTAAGTAACATAAATACTAGGTAAGTATAATATGCAAATAATATATAATTATAAAAACCATCTGTTTGTGCAAATTGTTTCGTAACGGTGTAATTGTGTTTCCATCAAAATAATATTTAGACTTTATTCATTTGTATATATGTATATCACTAAACATGAATAATTTTTAAACAAATTTTGGCATTTGTTTTTGTGTGACATTTCTTCCTTTTTAGAAATCACATGTTTGATTCGGAAGAGCGAAGGCGGCTGCCAGGTCGACGTAGAGAGGGAACAGTGAGTGTGAATAGAAATGCGGTCCAGAAAGGAGCATTAGGTGTCAGGTGGGAGAAGGCAAGGCTGAACGAGGCGAAGATGTTACCAACAAAGAAAATGGGACTTGAGTAGTTAAAAAATGCAGTAGTTGTTAACTATATGTGTCTTCATATCTAAACATTTATATATACATTTATACACACATATATATTTGCGCATATTCATACTGACTCTTAGGGTTATTTAGCTAAGGTGTATGAGGCAAATAATGTGACACATTAAGAACTTTTTACTTTTACAATTATTTCGTTTCAACATAACATTGTTTCATTTAATGAAATGGAAAATCGTATAAGTTAAATAATAAAATGTTTAAGCGAAATAATAGAACGTTTAAACGAAATAATTGCAGAATAAAAAAGAATTTCAAAGGTCACTTTAGGGGCTCCGAACAATTTTTGTCAAGGGTGTATTGAAAAAAAACACAATGGTAAAACTTTCATTTTTATTGAATTGTTGATGATAAGTGTAATTCATGTAAAATGTGAATGTACATTTTTAAATCACAGAATAATCATGAGGTAATCACAGATTAATCATATCTTTATCACAGATAACATAAAAGAACAAAAAATGGCGACTACTTAGTCCGAGTATATTTAAACAATAAATTTCAGTTATAGGTGGCCAATCACGATTCAGCCATTTACTTGCTTTTTTAATGTGCGTGTATAATCACATGCGTATTAACATTAATGTAAATTATTCAATTAAAGTCTGAGTTTTTTGAAATGTGAATTACGAAGGACAGTCGCACAATCGAGAGCATATTATTGTATAACAAATTACAATGGTACGGTGTACTAGTGATATTTATATCATTTCAACACTAATAGTTTAGTATTAATGCTAGATAGACATTGTTTCAGCGGAAATCTGTGAGATATACAGGTACTTTTCACACGCTGCCAACTTATAGACTTTGCTTTGATGTAAAATATCTTTACCCTACACCTACGAAATGCACAAGTAAATTTTGGCTTGCGAAAAATATATATATGTATATAAATATCCTTAATATCTCTCAGAATCCCGCTAAAACGATGTCTGTCTTAAATAAAACAACATTAACATATTCGGAGGAGCGAATATTATATATATATACCGTATTACACCGTATTATTGTAATTCATTATTTGTTAAGACTATCCTTAACAATTAAAAAGTCACAATAATACGGTTTACTAGTGATATAAAATTATTTATTTCATTGCAACTGTGAAATATTCAATATATATTGAATGGAGAAAATAACACTTCAAATAAGGACTATTTTACTTTGTATGATTGATTTTGTTGTTCTTAAATATTCAAACAAGTGTATTTGCAAAAATAGAAGACTGCAAACAATAATTATTGGTCGTTATTACACACCTTTAACTGAATAAAAAAACAAATGTATTAAAAAGAGGGCGAAATGCACTGAAACATGCGTATTGAATCAATGGTAATTAACATACCTATCTGGTATGACGAAACATAAAAGCGAAAACAGATCAATTTTCTATATCAAGTCAACTTTTTAACTAAGGAACACTGATTTATAAGGGTTAAACACTGGTATTTGGCAGCAAGTTCATTATTTGCATGTCTTCCTGTGTCTACTTAGTCCTTGGTGAAACCTATAAGATTTGCCACACTCGCACACAAATCTCTTTTCGCCGCTGTGTTTATCCATATGATCTTTCAGGTCATTTTTATTGTGGAATGACACACCACACCTTTTACATTTAAGATATGGTCCACATGTCTGTTGACTCTCGTGCCTAACAAGATCCCCATGTAGGGCAAACTCCTTTGAGCACTTGCTACATTTGAATTTCTTCTCCTGTCCATGGGCACTGCATCTGAAATATGCAAAAACGTATACTTCATTTATTACCACATGATAAGCGATACTTATAACTTATTACATCTTTTATTATTCGAATAATAGCATGTTATTTTACAAATTTTCAATTCGTATTCCTCATCCGTTTTGTTCTAGATAAATTTCTGCTATCCCGTTAATGCTTTATCTTTTGTTGCATTATTTGTAAATTGTAATTGTTTATGATCTATCTAAGATAAATGTCAAAAAACTGATTTCATTCTTACTAATTGGGGACAATTGCAGTTTACCGGTACGTAAAATAATCCGCGAATTTGTAGTGTTTATTAGTAACTAAGCCTGGCATATCATTAAAGCTAACAATCAATGAAAATGCAGGATTTCAATTTATATCAGGGGCTAACGCCCCCGAACCCCCGTTTTTTATGTTTTAAACGAGAAAAAAGAAACGGAAGTGCATCTGCTCTGACTGGTTAGGCATGCGCAAAAGTGGTAAACAAACTCGTACCGGTAAACTGCAATCTAGCCACTAATTGTCTTCAGTGTTGTCTGTTTATTAATTTCATTTAATTCACAGAAAACTAAATTCTGGTGTTGCTGTATATATGTGTATCTGTTAGTTTATCAGATAGATTGCTTAAGCCAGAAGGTATCATTCCAGCACTATGTTAAACAACAACTGTTGTGAGTCGTTTGTCGATGTATAGAAATCACACTTATACAAGGCATATTCGTAGGTACTCACCTGTGTCTAGTTAGGTTAGCTCTACTAAAAAAGCTAAAGCCACAACATTTATATGGCGCCATCCCATTGTGCCTTCGTTCGTGATCACTTAGGCTTGATCTTCCACATAATGTTTTCCCACACTTTTGGCATAGTGTTTCCATTCTGAATCAGAAAATAGGGTGATTGTCATTACAAACTGACGTGTATAATATGCACATATATTTAATTAATTCATATATAAATACACTAAAATTTAGTACACCAGTAAGTCTATGATACAGATAATTTATCAAGTGATTTAATACTGACCCAGTTCCATTATCATCAGCATAAACTATGGCTAGATATATATGGCCCGTGTAAGAGATGGAGAAATTAGATATATCGTATAATCAGGACGTAAATTGTAAAGTTAATTGTTAAAATTTCTGAGAAAATTTGTTCGGCCCAATGTTACGAAATTTTTCAAGATTTGTTTAAAACTATTCAAGCTATACACTTCACTACTTGTACATCTCTCCGCAACCCTCAAATGCAAACATCTGTGCGGGTTTTAACAGAACTAATTGCAAAAGGTCTAAAGCATAGTTCAATGCCTTTTTTATTCGTATCAACCTGTTGATACTAATGAGTCTTTGTAAATCACTATCAGTTCTTCATCGAACGTGTAAAGCACCGTCATTTCATGACAGAAAAATTGCACGTGTAAAGCACCATTATTGCTTTTTCAGTAATAACTTTCTCAATTCGAGACGTAACGATAAAACATTGACAGGTGAGATGCATTTCTGCATAAAGTTAACATATATTCGCAAAATCTCGCAATATTCCATATGAAAGAAGTTATTTTTCAATAAATCTTAGTATCTACGTGTTAGGCACCACGGCATTTTCCTCCAAGAAACACTCACCTCGTTCAAAACCTCGAGGTAATCTAGAAAATAGAACCGTTGTGGAGTTGGCAGAAATACCGTTAGAAAGAGAATTTTGTGCTGCTTAGACTGCGCTATGTTTGATAAAAATTGGTGAAGTATAAATGTCATTTACCTTGTATTTTCGTCAGAATTTGACACTCTGGCCGCCATTTTGTCCGTGTAAAGCACGAATTTAGGTCACGTGATTCCACACACTGTCTTTAGTAATCTAAGATTACATTGCTTTTACTATATATATATATATTTTTGACGATGAACGCACATTGAGCGATACGCACTTAAAATATCTAGTGCTAGTGGTATTACGCCAACATGTGGAAACGTATTTCCTCATATTTGTGTGCACCCATCGTTCAAATATGGTACCATACGTATTTTTATTCATGTACCTTTCCCATGTTTCATAGTTTACGCATTTTTGTTTGTTTGTAACATGTAAATATATGTCTTGTTTTCTTTTGGGTTTATAAGCCTAAGAAATTATATTTAATAAACTGTATTAAGCAAATTGTTTGAAAATATAATTCTCCATCAGTAGTGACTATGTTCGTATAACAAGACAACAATACCTTATTATAGTATTTACTATATGTTACAGGCAATTTGTATACATGTAATGCCTAAAAATTCAGGCGTCCTAATGCCTGTAAGATAACAATACAAAAGTACATGAGCATTATTCCAAAAAACTGTGATGTACAACAAACTGATAAAAATACAAACTCTGTTTCATGTTTCGTTTGCTGTTTTATGTCCTTGTCATGGCGACGAACACCATGTGTCTATGCTATGAGAAATTTATTCGCATCTGTTCATGTTTATGACGTTGATTGACTATTAGTTATAAAATATAACAAAAGTATAAATATGTGCCTTTAAACGAAAACAAATAAATAAACAAACAGCTTGCTATGAATGATAACAAATTACGTTGTTTTACATTAACACGATCTTTGGTAAGCTTAAAGCGTATTTTGTCAACAAGTACATTAAATTATGTCTGTAACATTTGTATACGTAAATAAAACTTATTGACTCTCTTCCAGTGGTTGGCTTATGAATGGAAGTTAATTCTCGGAATCGAATTGTCATAACAAGAAAACCACAATTAAATTAAATCACCGAAATGTATATGTTAACATGATTATATAAAAAACAAAATTCCAAGAAAGTAATGATCGTGCTTTTTATGTGGTTCTTCAAGAGTCGACGACGAATATAACTTCCTTTAAATTTGTCCTAATATTGCCGATCGAACCCACGACCCCTTCGATCAGTAGAATTGCGTGCTACCAACTGAGCTAGCCGGGCGGCTTTCGTGGTTTTTTTGTTGTTTGATTGACGTACTTGTTTATTCGAATGATGTCATTACTCGCTTAGACTTGATCCAAAATTTCTAATATTATTTTTATGTATTTAATTTTGATCATGTATAGTCCGTTTTTGTCTCAACTGTCAAAGCTAGAATAATTTCACGGTGGCTGAATGCATTGTTTTGTACTGGCGGCCTAATTGTTATTAAACATATCTTGACCAAAACATATTATTCGGCATAAGCATCTTTACTAAATCATGTTGACTGCACTATAAATAGTGGTATACGATTTCCCTTGACAATTAAAATATGATTCTAGGGTCTACATTTATTATTTGTTAACCAGAGATATCCTTCGATAGAAGAGGTGCAAGAAAAGTCATATCTTGTTTTAAAGTCCGAATTTTGGAGACAAATCGTTATACATGTATACTAAGAAGGAACACTTCCTGGATGGAACCCTCTTCAGTACTACCCGATCAGCCAGTACACGACAAAATTCTATCAGATATAAACTTTTCTGTCTAGTTGACCCTAATGAAAAATGTAAGTCGCATAAATTACAAAATATTAAAATGTATATATTTTCATACAGTTACTACAAAGACCCCATTAATATTACTCTAAAACTGTCAAATAAATAACAACATATGTTGACCCCTAGAGCATCTTCAAAATGTTACAGTCACGTGATACTCTTCCTGATCACAGCTATGGAATCTAAAATACTATATAAACAGGGGACTCAACCTTACTGACACAACTTTTGTTACAGTCACAGTGCGTACACGTACATTTACTACAAACGCCGACGAGTGTAACAATAATAATGATGATGATGAAGACAACTTTGTTTCTGGTGATTGTCACACTTTGTTTATCGTTCAGCAATGGTAAGTTGTGTTTGTTGTTGTTTTGAACCGATCATCGACACTTTTATATAAATTAACAATTTGCGGTTTATTTGTTTTTCCCTATATCTTCGTATTGGCCGAAATAAACATATTTTCATTCAAATTTGTGCAGTCTGTGAGAAATTAATTCACTAACTATATGATCATTTAATAAATGCGTAAACTTATATTAAATTGTTTAACTTCGTGAAACAAAATATAACCTAAATTCAAAGGACTTAAAAGGCATACTTATTCGTTTTACTTTTCATGACTTTTGATTCTATTGATATTGTGATTGCAACAGGCGTTCTCAACTTCTGTTATGCTTACAACGTTATGATTTTATTATAGAAGTTTCACAGGTACATGTGTCTATTTGTTAATACGAAATGTCCATGATGGCGTTACAAAGGCGAATCAAGACACTATAAATGAATTTAAAACTGAATAAATAATTTTGTTTTTTGAAAAATAGATATTTTAAAACTGCTACAAAATTGTGTGTACTGATGTGGTTTCCAAGTAAAGGACGAATCCAAAATTAAAACATGAACAGTTTTGAAAATTGATTTATACCAATCGGTTAATTATCTTTTATTTCAATTTAAATGACAAATGTTTCAACTTAAACAATAACACATCTGAGTCAATTCAAGTTTGTGATTATCTTCAAATTGTTTGCATGATAATTTGATCTATGACTTTGAAATTCTTCTAAAATGAGTTATCTGATATATTATTGAAAAGATATACATTAAATCATGTTTATAATTAACACTGCATTTAAATTGAGTATTCATACTAAAATGGCGATTGTGGTCGAACTGTGTTGAGGTTGAACTGTCTAGGGATCCGTCTTTTTCAAACCACAGGTGGATGTGTATGTAAACTGTTACAAGGTACTATAGTGTCGTTTTGTACCTTCGTACGGAGATGCTATGCACTGTGGGTGAAATTTTTATTAACCTGAAAACACATGTTGATATTTACATTTGATAATTTCCCCATACAACTATACTGAACAAAATGAATATGTTTTTGAGGGTACCCAATAAAATTTAACTATCCAAACTTGAAAACGAAGTAGAATTCACGGTGTTTAAATGCAGTATGCATAAAAAGTACTTTTATCTCCTAATTGATATTCCAGCAGGTAAAAGCCTTCATTAATTTATTTGAAACAGAAACTGCAACAATTTTATCTTTATACGCCACACTATATTCTGTTGCGTACCAAATTGCCGAATACTGCGTTGCGTTGTGCCTCTTAGTATACAAATGGTTTCTTCATTGTCTACTCATAGAATGACTGTATAGAAGTGGTGTTTAATAAGAGTAACTCCATTTTGGTAAATTTACTTGTGAGAAATTGAGTTCCTCGTTCTTTTACAGCGTCCAAATATGTTGGTTGTTTCACTGATAAACCAGATAGAATTCTTGAAGGTGGGATGATTTCATCTTCTGACATGACTGTTGAAAAATGTGTACACCATTGCTCTGTGAACGGATTCGCATTTGCAGGAGTTGAAGTAAGTGCAGTTAGTGTAGTTCGTATTTCAGAGACATCCTTTTTTTCACAAAATGATCAATCCGTTTTTCTCGGAACCATTGAAACCTTTGAAATCCTGTCTTCCAAACTGCACCCTATGTATATTTTTGTCTCAAGACAATTTTTACAAACTGTATCATATAACCCCGAGTAAATAGCTTATCGTACGGGAATGCATATTTGAAAACAGTGTGATTCCGATAACTTTATTTACGTTATATAAACTTAAATACACATTCTTAGCCATTATTTTGTACTTTTAGTATGCAAGTCAGTGTTTTTGTGGAAACCATCTGAAGAAATATGATGAGCATTCCAACGCAGTTTGTTCTACTAGTTGTTCTGGTGATTCCAGCCAGAAATGTGGTCAGACCTGGAAGATTTCTGTTTATACAACTTATGGTTAGAAACCATTTTATATTGCGCGAGTTTCCTAAACATGTCACTAGCTAGCGCTTAGCCCTCTGGTATCCTTAATTTGATATCACTTACGTATTCAATTTGGTGTAAGAATGGTACAAGGACACAAAGTGCTAGCTAACGATATGCTTAGGATACTGCCCAATGAGTGTACATCTCATTCAAGACTGGGCGTGACCGAGTAGTTACGACTTGGAAAGCCTGCTTCATATCGGCTCCAAACACATGTGAACCTATCTCGCTGTTACCTCGAGCAAGGAAGATTACACTACTTGTTCAGTACGGGAGAACCAGAAAGCGAAAAGTTATACTAATGTCATGTAATGTAATGTATAGAGGTGTGACCAATTTGAACATGTTTTCATTCATATTATGACGACAGTTGTTCTATTCCATATTTAGACCTACTAAGAATTTAATTTAGTGTTAGACATTTACGCTTGACAGTTGCTGACAACTGTTCTGGTTGAAATAGGGCAAATCTGAGGAAATGCAGTAAATAGTTCAGGACCAAACTCGACCAAGGTATTCCGCTTCCTCGAATCGTATCTGGTTCCTCGCGATTTGAAGACTGATAGAGTTAATTGGACTGGTCCTAATTAATACCTCTGCAGGTCAGCATATGCTGTAAGTGCATTTGATAGACTACATGATGACTTTTCGTTGTTTATTATAGCCAATTATTTGGGATGTTATGAAGACAAATCAACTCGAATTCTTGAGGGAAATGTGATATCCAGCAGTCAAATGACGACAAAGATGTGTATTGATAAGTGTAAAAACTTGGGAAAACGTTATGCTTTGACAGAGGTAACTTTACGCAAGTTTGAATTTGTCTGACAATTGCTTTTATACTTTTAAATGCGTTGTGTGAGGCTTCTGTCCGAAATTCTCTTTCAACATTTATTTTCTGAGAATTAGTTTATGCTAAAACTAAATGATCATATCACATAATATTCAAGAAATAATGTTGCTACGGCGTTTAACCCAACAAAACAAACAAACAATTCAAGAAATAAAACTTCATTGGACAGGACAAGCAAAGGAACGAAGACTACTTGTCCGCGTCTTCTCATTAATATTTTAATATAAAAACTACATATTAACACATGTTTATATTGTATTTAAAATGATTTGCATCAGGTCAGTTGGCACAAATTATATCTGTTATGTTCACATAGTATATCCAATGAATGTTCTGCTTAATTTCGTATGTGCATGTATTCGTTGTAAGTATGAACTGCTGGTATATCTTTCTATTGTCTGTAGAACTACTTTAACTTTATCTGTTTGCTTTCAACTTTGTATGTAATGTTTCTATTTATATGTTTTATTCACAGCTATAGTAAGATACCGTGTGCCAAATTTAAGTGATTGTCAGGTTGCCTTGGACAACATAATTTAAGTGTGTCCTGTTCGTGCAACCCCTTTTCATGTCCTGATGTCTTCGACTGCCTGCTCACAGTTAAGCTACACAATTAAAGTTGTGCAATGATATGTATAGTTTGTAAAAATTAACAATACGTGTTTATGTAAACAGTATAATAAAATCACTCATTCTAAAGGTTTCACAGTATTGAAATGAAGTTTGTGAAGTTCATTTTAACAAAATTAGTATGGCGGATAAAACCTCACCGCATTAGTAAACCATGCTTGTAATGGTTGAACGCTTTACTATTACACCATCAACACACTTAAAACATAATAGCATTAATACTTTAGCAATCCTTGCCGTAGGGTAGTTCATTGTTTTGTTTACATAAACTGGGTATTGGTTTTTGAACAAACTGTACATATATTACGCCAAAACATGCATGCTGTATTTTCATTTCTCTAATGTGGAACTGTTTTGTTTTCTGTTGTAGTACTCTAGCCAATGTTTCTGTGGCAACCATCTCCTTACCTATGATAAGAAACCTGAAACTGACTGTAGTTATAATTGTGCCGGGAATGCAAATGAAAAATGTGGAGGATTCTGGCGTGGATCACTTTACACGGTGGAATACTAGCGTATGTAAGTGGCTTGATCAATTCAACTCCTTGTCAATTCATATAAAACAAATATTCAACTCACATATTTTACACTGCAGTAATTTTTCAGTTTTTTCATGTAGATGTGACTATGATTCTGGCGTGGATCACATTACAGAAAAGAATTCTAGTGAATGACTTGGGATAATCAATTAAAACGTAGAGCGTTCTTTTATCACAAGTAATCAACTTTGTATGATTTAAAACTGTGTATATTTTTAAAGTTGTGATGTAATTGTTACTAGGATATAGAACTAATACTTGATATTTTAAGTTAAAGAAAGTAATAGAAACACGATACAAGGTACTCGATGCAAGAGGCTGTTTAGAAAATTGTTCAGAAATGTACGCAGCATTACAACACTTTTGTCATTAATAATACTTCGATCAGCCGTTTTACTCCTGAAACATGAATAGGTCTTCATCTCTTTACACTAGATTTTAACCTAAAACTAAGCATATGCACTAGCCAGGGAATGTCGACCATATCCAACTTTTAGACCCATCAAGATTTTCGCTTTATGATACAGACATATAGCGCTGATTGTAGATACATCAGTTTTGCGATGATATACTCCACAAGCCGTGACCCCATGTTGTGATCAATGAGATAAAATAAAGATCATAGGTCACCATCATAGATATATAGATTTCAAGCCATGTCAGGGGATTAATTAAATCCGTTGTAGACAAATTGTATACATGTATTATATTGTGCGACAAGAGTAAATTAACAGATGATATTTCCACAACTTTTAAGGTGACATTTTGTATACAGTACAGTCAGTTTAAACAAAAATGATGATTGAAATAATTTTTAGATAGTCGAATTGTGGTAGAAATGAAGATTATGTTTAAATTCTTAAATTGCCTATCCGTTAATTTGGATATGCCGTATATTTATTGATATGAAAGCTTTAAATTTAAATTAATAGTTTTGAAACAATATTTAAAATTCATCGTTATCGTTAAGCCGCAAATTAATTATTCTTTTGTTTCGTCTGTCGCTCACTCTCCGTAAACAGATATCCTGTAGAGTGTTGTCGTACAGGCTCTCTACTTTCTCCGTGGAAGGTCACGTCGAGATGAACTTTGTGTCGACCAATCAATGCGTAGCTTTTATTTAGACGAAAATACTGTTAAACACATTTTGATTTCGTAATTTCTATTTTTAGACCAAGGTTTGCATGCTTATTTAACAGCAGTATTATTCACAGTCTGCGATTGTGCGGCTCATATCAAATTGCGTGACGTAGACGATGTAAACAAGTTACGTATCATAACAATTTCGTCATGAATATTATGATGAGAAAAGGTCACCTGAACGTGACCTTCGTTTGGAAATGGCCAGATCTAAATTAGCGAGTATGCGAGTGTAAAATTTTATTTTTTTATATTTTTTTAGATCGCGTTTTAATCAGATTGTCTGTCGCTTTATTTTACTTGGACTAAAATGCCCATGCATTAATTTGTATAACTTTATATTTATTTCAACATTTCACCTTTTTATTGCAATACCGTCCTACAATGATTTGTAAACAAGTAAATAAAAACGTTTTCAATGTATTTACGTTTTAATTAATAATTGTTGTGGTAAACTAAAACAATTGATGTTTTTCATTTATCCTTATGCCGCCAAAATAAAGTAATATTTTATGATACTGTTTTCGGTAATTCGTAAAGTCGACTTAATCTTCCCGAACAATAATTCTTTGAATAAATAGATAAATTATGTATTTTCTAACCAGCCTAGAATCGTAACGCTTTCAATTTAATTATTTTTATCACAACAGCATTTGACTGATACAACTATATATATAATTATATACGTATAGTTATCAATAAAACTGAGACAGGAAGGTAATCCTGTCATAAAAGTGTACCCGCTGTGCCTTGCTATGTGCAGTGTATTATACAATCACACCAGGGGTCCTTAAATCCCATAGCACACACTATAAAATTAAGAACAAATGGGACCAAACCTTCATTAAGATATTTTTAATTTTAAAAGTGCTCCGAAAACTAGAAACATACATATTTTTCATTTCATTTGCACAAAATTGATCAAAGAAACGGAAAGGTTTTATTTTTCAACTTATATCAGCATGGGTATTTATTCCCTTCTCACTTTATAATTATTGATTGCTGTCGGCGCGATATGACCTTTTTGTGTTGGTGCGCCGTAAAACCCAAACAAACAAACAAACTTATTTTATAGTAACGTGAGTAATCAAACGAAACCTTAAATGGGACAAAAACTTTACAATTTTTGCAAAAAAATAAAAACAATCAAATGAAAGCAGCAGGTTTAAACTTTTTTGCATCATCTGCACAAAATTGATATCTTAAGAAATAAAAGAGTTAAATAATTCCCCCCTATACTTTTCTATTGAAAATCAAATATCAACTTGGGATTATGTATGGGCCTAAAAGTTAGACATGCTTTTATTTGGATACAGAGGTAGACTGGAGAATCGCCGCATTAGTTTAAGATGGAATTCAATTTAATGGAAGTATATAATTACTGCTTTGAAATCGAATCCATGATTTCAAGAATCGTAGTAAAAAACTTGTATATTCCAAATTAAATATTTCAGTCATAAAATATAATGATTGCCTTTTACAACACAGTCGTTTATATTCACTAGTTATGCAATCGTTTTTACAATAATTAAGTACGGATAGAGTATTGTTTCTCTGTCGGATCTCTGTTGTAAGATTTATCGCTATTTTCCTTTTTTTCCAGATTGATAAAGGATGAATTAGATATATCAAATGAACACGTTGTGCTTTAATCCAGTCAGACATGTTACAGTTGATTGGGTCCAATTAGTTCCATGTTATTAGTACTGTACTATTTATTCAAGATGCTTCGTGTTCTATGTATTTCTATCATGATGGAATAAAAAACATATAATAGAAATCTAACTTGATTGTATGTTTTTTAAAGTTATGAATCCGATACATTTGTTATGTTCGACTACAAAATGGTGTCCGTTATTTTTCCCAACGGCATTAACGTAAATAATTTCACAGTGACTTCGTGTTCTTTTCCTTACATTTGTGATATTGTTAAAGAGTGTATTTAATCACAGTGAAATCAATCAACTTTGACAGTTGAGAAAAAAAAAACAATCTGATTAAAACCCGATCTAAATTTTCCGCTCGCATACTCGTTATTTTATGGTGGCTGATTTATGCCATGTTGTAGTTTCGTTTCTTCGACGCGATGAAACGAAAAAAAAAACGAAAACACGACAAATCCATAGTTAACGCCACGAAGAAACGAAATTATGACAGATGTAAGGCGAAAACACGACACATTTTATCTGTCTCATTGTTGTATTTATTTTGTGTTCGTTTCTTCGTGGCGAAGAAACGAAAAGACGAAGATACGACAAACTATGGATTTGTCGTGTCTTCGTCTTTTCGTTTTTTTTGTTTATTCGCGGCGAAGAAACGGAAATACGACATGGCATAAACCAGCCACCATACTATTTAGATCTGGCCTTTTTCAAACGAGGGTCTCGTTCAGAATACATTTTTCATCATTATATTAATGACGGAAATGTTATGATACGTAACTTGTTTACATCGTCTACGTCACGCTATTTCAAATGAGCCGTACAATCACAGACTGTGAATAATACCGTTGTTAAATTAGGTTGCAAACCTTGGTATAAAATAGAAATTACGAAATCAAAATGTTATTGAATAGTGTTTCGTCTAGATGATAGCTACGCATTGATTTGTCGACATAAAGGTCATCTCGACGTGACCCTCCATTGAGATAGTAGAGATCCTGTACGTCAATACAGGATGTCTGTTTACTGAGACTGAAAAAAATGGACTATACAATTGTGGTAACGTTGTAAGTCAACAGTGAACCTAGTCAATTAAGGATGTTTTTGCTGTGTGTCAGGTCAGTCAACATACTCACCGTTCTTGGAAAATCCATTCTCTTTCCCAGAGCCGACTCAGCCAAGTAAGATTCTCGATACTAGTCCCCGACGTTATCAAGATTCTCGATCCAACCTCTGGCAACATATAATTAATTTCGAGTTTGCGCATGCGCTTTCGATATTTTTAACATACCAATGAAAATACGCGTTTAAAATAATCCGCTAAACGATGTCATTTCAAAATAGGCTGTTGATAAACAAGCTGATGGTATCATACTGCTACTTCCTGTGCTAAAATATCATTAAAAATTCTCCTGGCAGTTTTAAGGGTATGGACTAAACGCAGTCAAGTAGTAAATGTATGAATTTTCGATACGTTTATTTAAATGAAATTGTCGGATAGAGTAGCAGTTAAATAAAACAAATTATAATCTACATACAACATAATTTCAATAAAACTTGTTTAAAAGTTAAGCTAATGACTATTCATTTTTGTACATTTACAAATTTTCAAAAAATCGACCACTTAAAATTTCTTATTAACCTTAGATTAACTTTACCGTCTATGATTCGATGCTTTTTATTAAAAAGAAGTTATATGTCACTTTCCAAATATTCAAAAGAAGTACTTTTAAATTAGAAATATTTGATCAAAATGTTACATACATTCTTACATCTGATATGGTTAATATGTGTCACCAAAGTTACAAAATTAACTACCATTATTTTAAAGTATAGACGAAGGCGCTATGTAAGCGATAATTGGATTGGTTGATGGGCCAATTGCCAGATGAAGCGTATCGCGAATTTTTTTGCGAGAACGATTTGATTGGTCGAAAACGACCAAAATTATGACGTTTTTGTGGCGCCAGAGGCTAGTATTGAGAATTTTACTAGGCTCTGGAAACGAGAATGGGAGAAAGTTCCCATTTTTAAATTGGGAATTTTAATTTTGAAATAAACATAGTATTTCCCATGATGAGTTACCAATTCCCGCGATGACATGACATAAAAATGAAAATAAAACTTAGTTAACATGTCAAGATGAATATTTATTGGAGTATTGTCAATATGTAGATATCCATTGTTTGAAAAAAAAAATGTTTAAATATTAAGTTAGCACGATTTTCGGATTCGAAAAAGTACTCCGGCCTAAGTTCACAATCAATTGTACTAAATGAATTTTACTAGCTTCCAATAAATTGTACAGAAATACAAATAAACAAAAGGAGTTTGATTGATATAGTTATGCTCACAATATAGATTTGTTGTTCATTCATACATGTTATTAGATAATTGATTTTATAAAGGTCCTGTTATTTTTCCAAATGCAGTCGTATTAGCCAATGTCCGAATGCCGAGGGCTAATATGACTGTCTCGAGGAAATGTAACAGGGCCTATATAAGACTTACGGACCTCTGTTTGTTTACTTGCTGGCGTTCGTCGACATTTGCACCAATTTTACTACAAATTGTGACGAAAAACTAAAATGTCCCATGTCGGGATGTGGCCGTCATTCCATGCGATAATCGTAACTGATATTGGCCCAGTTTTGTCAACTTATCAGAGCGCAGAAATTCGTTATTGGCCTTAGGCCAATACGTGTTGTTGGCCCCTATTACAGATTTTGGCCCGGTTTTCAGTTTTATTTAACAGATTTTGCGGTATTGTGTAGTGAATTTGCCATTTAAAGAGCAAATAACACATAGTTATTTAATAATTGAAAATATAAACTCATAAGTCGACGTCTAGACTATGATTCATCGACTCTCCAAAATTCAAATTGTCATGTATGGTGATTGTTTGAGTAAACTATCAGCATTAATTAGTTAATCAGTATTCAGCATTAATTAGTTAATCAGTATTCAACAACTTTTCTTACTCCACTTTTTTAAATACCTTATGTTTCAATTGCCATTGGCCATATTTAAACATTGACAACTTTCTAATTACTGTAAGCTACATATAAAATGTGTGTCAAATTAAAAACACGAATGAGCTTTGACTGTCGTAAAATTACTTGTGATATGCATGATCATTTTTCTCACAAAAACATTTATCATCTAGGACCTTTTTGGTGGGAAGGGTACTAAATTAAAATCGTAACTATATAATCATACAAGCATAAACATCTAATATACATTTATAATAAAAATATAATACAATAATTAAATTCCTTACCAAAGAAAATACTTAATTTCAAATATACATTTATAATAGAGATATAAAACAAAAATTGAATAACTTACGAAAGAAAATACTTAATTTAAGTGTTCTTCATACATTATTAGTGTAAATTAAATAAACAATATTTTTAACTATTTTAACCCTCATTCCAGGGTGTAACATTGTAAATTTGTTTTGGTACCCTTGAAAATATAACTTGCCGTAGCAACTGTATGCATGATGAACTCAGACAAAGATATGCTTTCCATAGAAAAGCGGTGAAGCTAAATTTGACATCAGGAGAATATATTCAGTACTGACAATACAACACATTCGACCAGCGATAATAGATGTTATATTGACCTCAATCCCAGCAATTTGGTTCAATTGTACAGAGAAAGGTTAATGGCTGTTTTGGGAAAGTTGTGAGAATGCTGATAAAAGGTGGAGAAATATGTCCAGCTAAGATGGTTTGGTGCACTGACAGGTATCCATTAATGAAGTGAGGAAGTCTCAGGTAAATTCCATGCTTAAGAAAGTTTAAATTGTTCTTAGTTGCTTCGAATCAGAGACTTTTTGATCCCAAAACTCGTGTTTTACCACTGGACCACAGCTCCTTGCAACTGAAATGTAGAAATGGTATGTATATATTCGTGATATAAAATGATTTTGTTTTTAAAATATAAATATGGTAAGTTAACAAGAGAGAATATGAAACACACCAGAAACAGTAAACACTGACCTACTAAAAACATTCGGCAAAGAGGGAGAAAGTTTAGATTTATAATATTTTTGTTACACGTTTGAAAGTAATAATTGGTCGTGTTTTTAATAAGCATTGTTTAGAGTGGTAACACCTGTGTTATTAATATAAATAAACAAACTACAACGAAAGCTATTATATAAGGTAATATACTTAATTACAAAATTAATTATCACTCGAATGGCTTTTAGCATACAGATGCCGTTAGGGTATTAAAGAAGGTCCGTGGATCAACTAAGTCAATTGTTTTTTCTCTCACTGAAAAACAACACTTCACAGGAACGTCAAAACCATCAACAGATATGATGATGATGAAGTTTGCTGTGATTTCAGCTATTGTGCTAGTGTGTTATGTGTCGTTTGGTAAGTCTAGAGTTATATTATTTTACGTTGTTCATCTTTGTGTTAGTATCACATGTTGCATTTCATGCTTTTAGATTTTCTAAGATATTTAACTTTATGTAAGTACTGATCTAAATACTGTTTATAAAATTGTATATTTGTATTTATCTAGTTCGTAGACTCATTAACTTTTATGTTTTAGTGTTACACTAAGTACATATTGTACACACAAGATCACAAGTATGTATTCATATGAAAACTAATTAAACTATTTAATACGTGTGGCTCAGTAGATCAGAGTGTAGAGCATTGCTATCTTTACTATGTCTTTGGTGTAGATATTATCCACTTGTTTTATTCAATTAATATTGGATAACTTCTATATTCATGTTTATTCATTTATCCCTTTTTGATAATAAGGTTCTTCCTTTGTTAGATTGACGCTCGCTCTAAGTTGAATTAACTCAACTGTAATAATCGTACAAGATTCTTTATAAAACATGTTCTAGAATGTACATATGAAATGCTTATTTCTTTTGTGTAATTAAAGCATTTGTAAACAGTATAGTTTATCACCGACTTAGTGGCACAAGCAATGATTGCAACAAGCTAGCGATATGTACTTATGATAAATGCATATTTTACAAAAGTCTCGTATGTATACTTCAGATTTGATTAGAATGATCAAACTTCACATTGTTTACCTACATGTTTTGCAGTAGAAATTGATTCGGACCTTTTTTATGGCTACACAACCATTATGACTTCTGTGTCAGTGTATGATGTGTGTTGGTTTATGTTACAAACAAAACTACGTTTTCGCTGGGATAGTAAGTTATGGGTTTGTTAATATAAAATACTAATCCTTTTCAATAGAAAAGTACATTTCTTTGCTTGTCTCTTGAACATTATGTTCTTAATAACATGACAAAGTAACATCCTATAGAAAACCGTGAGTCTCTTGTGCTACCGCTAGCTATTTGGAAACCGTGTAAAGGTGTTTTAGAATAGGATTTTGTATACAAAAATTCGTGTTAGATTCCAGGAATCGGCTACTTAACTTTTCTATGATCGATTTGGTAATATGACATTTCAAAGTTGTTTACTTCACTTTACTTAACTGTTACATTTCGCTGTACTAGAATAGTGTTAATTTATTTTCACTCTTCTTCTTCTCCAAGTATTGCGCAAAATCTCCCATTGGACATTATCATACAGGTTACTTTACAAAGGGCAATGAGAGGAGTGCAAAATAAGTAATTTAATCAAAGCACTTAAAGCACTGGAGTTGTTCGACAGAAAACATGCTGTGCTTCGGTCACTTAATGTGCTAAAAATGTGAGAAAGTATGCAGAATAAGATTCTGTTTCTTGAAACACAAACTGCACAACTTTCGTTGTATGAAGTTTATCTTCAAGATGGTGCCATTTGTACTTGTTAACTTTACATTAAAATACAATTTTCACTGGATTATCCAAAAAGTGTTATAAGTGTTTTTAAATTTGCAACAGTATTTTTTACTTAAATTTATTTCCATATCAGAGCTATGAGAAAATACAACGTGGAACTATTTGACCAATAATCCTAATTTTCTGTTTAATTTCCCATCTATTGATCCATATTAGAATTCAACACTTTGCTCATTAACTAACTGGTCTGTACAATTTCGTTACATTTTTAAAAAGTACTGAATGAATTAATTATGTTTTTGTGACTTGGCAATTTAAAATTGCAATCCAAAAAAGTATGCACGTTAAATATAACTTTTTACTGGTCATTAAACCTCCATGAGAACGTTTTTACATCTTTCAATCATTACACAGACCTTTGAAAATCGAAATCAGGATACGGCTACGGATAAATACACTTTGACGTTTAAAGGCACCTTGTATCCATGGATTTGTATTCCTGTAATTATTAGCCGTATTTTTTTAACAATTTAATTATGATTATATTTAAAAAAACATACAACAATTTAATGTCCACGTATACGCCGCACTACTTCCTGTGCGTAGCCGATTGTTTGATATAAGTTCAGCGTCTAAGCCAAGATATGTTTTATCTACGTATAGTATGAGAGATCAATGCGTCACGCCATTTCATATTGGGGTTCACCACAGGGAATCTCCATTGTTGTATATATTTTCAGTGTTTGGTTAAATGTAATTATTATAATATCAATTATTAAAACTTTTCTGTGTAATACACCTGCTTGATGAGTTGAGCTCCTTCATATACCTAAAAAAAGATTTTGTACTAAGCTTGCTGTACTGATTTATCAAAACAATTTAAAACACTTATTCAAAACAGTTCAACTCATGTAAAGTAAACAAAAAACCCCCAACATTTTCTTCCTCCTATAGTGTGCTGTGTAATGTTGTTACAAAGCCATCGTTGAAGCTAGTGGTAACGTCTTCTTGCTGGATGTAGTTCCGCAAAACTGTGAATGATGGCAAAATTGTTGGCAAAATCTGCTGAAGTGCCCTTTATTTTGTCAAGGATTTCTTCATTTTTATTATTACTGAAGTCTGTGCTCTTATTGGAACTAGATTTGCATCTTTGCATGGTAGAGGCAACAATAATCCAATGCTACTTATGTTTAATAGAACGACGTCTAATGTTTCTGTATCAATAATTCCGTGGACCAGCAATACAGAAGGAATAAGGCCGAGTGTGATATCCATTGTTCAGATGCTTCAAACCAAACATGTGGAGGAGATTGGCGTTACTCTGTCTATTATACTGAGAGTAAGTGATTTATTTTTATTTTTAGTGTGTCATTATATGTGTAACATCAACTATTATTTTTTGCATTTGGTATTTAATAGTAATCTCATTTATTTATATACGTATATGTTATAACTTGCTAACGCAATTTAACTGATCGTTGGGGCTAGCATTCGATTCCCGGGCTGGACATACTTTTGTGGAGTTTTGTCATGAAGTTATTTCTACTGCCATTCTCTCTCCTACCATTCATTTTAATTACATGTATGTAGAACAAATGTTAGTCTAGTTTTTAGTACTTTATGTAACCAGCTTGTTAATAATGCACACTTTATTTACTGTCACCCTCCTTGTCTGTTCGACTATTATAAATCAAAGCACTGGAGTGCTGGAGGAACGATGTCCTGAACTTATTTTTTTATTAAAGAATAAATTATTATGTATATTATCTATAAAATAATGTATTAAGTATCAATTAACAGAATTTAACAAAAGGATAGCACTAGACTTCTCAAGTGGTTTGCTCATGGCAAGGTTTATCTTACTTTATCAAACAAAATAAACCAGTCAAAGAATTATTATTCATCAACTTATTTTAGGTTCATGTACAGCAGCGATCTCACCAAACCAAAGATTATTCTGGACTATTTTCTTTAACCAAAAGGAGCTGACAACTTCTCATTTTTGGTTATCAATGGGTATTTTTAACGAGATCGTTAATATTTTCGTTAAAATTTTTAAGATTTGGTGTGGAAAGACAAGCTGAATTTTTTCACAAAAACATCGACTTTCTAACAATTCATTTAAGGTTTTCTCCCAAGTAATAAGCTCTTTTGATTTGATAAAGGGAGATAACCGCTGCGGGGAGTTTGAAATTTATATGTCCTAAGAGTTACCTCCCTTTTCCTGAAGAGTTTCAAGAACGACAACACAAGCCAGCGTTGTATTACATTTAAATGAGATGTTAATGAGTTTCACGCTTAAACTACGCCTCTTTGTCTATGTTGAAAATTGTTGAAGCGTGAAAAGAGTAACCTTATACTTTCTTGTTACCATTGGAACGATGCTAAATTAGCATCGTTCCAAAAATATAGACTTCCTATTTCAATCATTATTATATCTCAAGGACCACAACGGAAATAAAAATGTCTTTACTCTTTTTTGTGTCATCCCTGATGTTTAATGATGTTCGATTTAGCTATTCGGCAATGCATTCATCATTGTAACTCGTTTGTTTTTTTCATGTGCCATATTGGAACATTGTATGTTAAAATAACTATTTCTACCCACATAATCGTATGCATTAAACCAGTGAGGGCTTTGAATGTGCAATATTTCTGTTTCGCTTGTTAACGCAAAGAAAACCAATACGGATAATGTGTATTGCATGCAATAAAATGCTATACTGGTTTTATCGTACTATTACATCCCTTATAATTATTGGATAGTTCTATCGACCAAGTGCACCGCAAATCATAAAAATATTAAAGGGCACTTTGTCTTAAATGCATTTTTTTCTTAATGAATTCACACGACTGTGATTCTTGCTTGGGAATTTCTATACAGGACATATTCATATCGTATTTTAGAGCCTGTCAATCCTTATTCCCAGATAGTAAAAACCCGGGACTGGGTTTATAACTTTGACTAACATAAAAATGTTGATGGTTGGTTTGCCATTTTTAATCCAGCATACTTGGGTAGTAGAATAAATGAGTATGACCGGTAAAGCCAGTGTCACTTAATGGTATAAAATTTACCGACTTGAGCTATTGGCTACCAGAAGTCTAAGTTAGACCTCTTTTCTTTCAAATAGAAAAATATTACAATATTATAAGATTCCCAACATTTTATATCATTCAATATTATTATCTATGCACGTATTTTTACGTATTTAAGTTTGATAATTGCATATATTTAATATCTCAATTGATATGATCTACATACATTGTGTTTAGAATTATTCACATTCAACGCACCTAATACTTTACTGGAATCTAATCAAAATATCATACTTCCGACTCCAAGCGTAATTCCGAGTTCATCTGGATGTTATATTGATTATCCTAATAGAATACTTGATGGTCCAAGGATCGAGACGGATGATATGACAGTGGAGAAATGTGTAAACTATTGTACAGACAAAAAATTACTATTTTGCTGGACTAGAGGTATGATTAGTATGTATATGGGTATGTTAATATATACACTGATACAACAGACAATTGATTCATTTAAAGAAAAAATCAAGTCTACCACTTAAACATCATATCCTTACCTAACATGACATTGTTAGATCCGATACCAAACTAGGCTTTACTTCCGAGACATCAGCTGTTTCATAGACGTGACCTCGGTGTTAAAACGCAGTATTTTTAATACAAATAACCTTGGTTAGAATCCTATCTTATCATTTTCATAAAATATTGATTTTGTTACCGATTTCTTTTATCAATGGAAATGTCAGATCATTTTGGAAGGTAAAATGAGCAAACGCATATATTAACATTCCAAAAAGTTGGCAAGCGGATGTCGAACAGAATGTAACAAAGGAGTATATACTGCTGCTATCAGGAATCGAGTCCAGATTTTCCACTGTTCATGAATTACGAGTCCGCAAGTTTTATAACTTTATTACTTTCACACTATTTACAGATTCATTTAAATTAAATATATGAGTTTAAAAATTCATTATTACGGTGTACAACCTCTCAATTTTTCTTTCTTTAGATTTATGATATCATGTTTGTTTCCTACATATAATTTCTTAGGTTGTAAGCCCAATAGAAAATAAACATAAAAGACGTACCGTATGAACATGGGAAATGTACTTCAATATACATGTGTATAGTACCATATTTGAATGACTGATGCTCAAGAATACAAGAATAATACGTTCCTACATGTTGTCGATATACCATACCAGCAATGATTATAAAAAGCATGTCGCTCAATGTGTGTCTATCATCTAAAAACTAGAACAACAAAAGAACACTTTAATTTGAAGTATAACTGAAAAAATTATGACATACATGTTATTTTATTGTGACCAAATTCTCGGCTCTTTACGGAACATGCTTAAGGGAATACATGTTTCATGTTGTTTTAAGGCGCGTCGACACTTATTTGTCATGTAGCGTGAAGAAAATACTATGAATTAGTAAATACTATCTTTTTTAATATTCCAGAGAATTTTTCTGTGGCAACATGATAAAGCTTACTGACATGGCACATAGTGTAGATTGTGCTGCCACTTGTACAGTTGATCCGACTCAGAAAATGTGGTGGAACATGGCACATTTCTGTCTATAAGGCAAAACGTAAGTTGAATTGATCTGCAAATGTTTGACGCCGATTATTGATCTTGCGACAAAATACAGCTTTAATCATTACCCTTACTGAATTAAAATATAATTCGGTTTGAATCCTAAGTATATTTATTTCTTATTGTCTCAAACGATAGCCTTTTGTAAGAAAAAATAGTACTTTTTTGAAGTAATAATGTAGTTTTCCACATTTATCAATATCTTTACAGTAACCACTCAAATAACTTCATTTCCTGGACACTTTTTATTAGTATTTGCTTAGCCTTCTTTGAGAAACCTACACATTTCCCCTTACGTTGAAAATCCATATTAAAAATCGATATATCATGGAAAGGTGTACTATTAAACGTAGAACAATTTAAACTGTAGGCCTCCGAATTCCAAATTTAGCGCTATACAACGGCGCCGTGGTTGAAAGTCTATCCTTTGTAAAGAAGTGACTGAACTAGAACAGAACATATTCATTATTAAAAAAAGATATGCCATTTATAATAAGTTATCATAAATATCGTTCATGCTTTATATGCATACATAAAACATGTTCTATGATGAACATGTATTATGCAGATTTCTTATTTTGTAATGTGAACATTTTTTTCAGTTTCGGTTTATCATAAACTTATAAACTTAATGGTACAACAAGCGATTGCAACAAGCAACTAATTTGTACAATTTGTACCAATGATAATAACATATTTTACAAAAGACCTGTGTGAAGACATATATGAGGTATTAAAATAATTTTAATTCTGCCTTAACTTTGCATACCTGATGTATAATATATATCAGAAAAGTGAACTCTGATGTTATGAAGTCTTAGAATGGATGTATCCAAAGGTCCTCACTACAATTGACAACATGTTTTGTTTTCCTATTTTGCAGCTTTAGTATACGTCGGATGTTATAATGATTTAGACCACACACATTTACTTGAAGACCCATGGATAAAGTCGGCTAATATGTATGACATTAGAGAAATGTGTACGCTATTGTAATATAAGAAATTATAATATGCAGGATTAGGAGTATGTTATTATTTTTCTTTATAACAAATACCACATATGTTTTAATTCCAGTCTACCGCTTGAAAATATGTTCTTACTAAACACATCGCAACATCCTTTTGTAAACCAGGTGTCCCTTGTAGTATCTTAGATGTACCGATACCGTGATACAGATTCCGGTTTCTGTCTATCTCTTTGTCTCTTTGTCTCTGTCTGTCTGTCTGTATCTGCTTCTGTCTGTCTGTCTGTCTCTGTCTGTCTCCGTCTGTCTCTCTCTGTTTCTCTCTGTCTTTCTGTCTCTCTCTGTCTTTCTCTGTCCGTCTGTCTGTCTGTCTGTCTGTCTGTCTGTCTCTCTCTCTCTCTCTCTCTCTCTCTCCTCTCTCTCTCTCTTTTTATCGTGACTGTAGTCCGATTGTCATGCTTAAGACAATAATATTTTATGTTTCAGAATTCCAAATATTGTAACTGTGGCAATCACACTGTAAGTGCAAATATTCAAGACAGAGTAAACGATTCAGATTGTTCAGAGAAATGTGCAGGTAATATGCTCCAGGAATGTGGAAGTATGTGGCATTCTTCGGTCTTTCAAGCCAAGCGTGAGTAATATCAAATTAATTTTGTGTGACACTGAATATTTGCATAAAATCTTACGACAAAATGCATCGTAAGTCACTATGGTTTCTGAATCAACTTGCTTTGTAGGAATAAAGAGGCTGGTGTGAACAGGTTTGCTTTCTTTGAAAATACATGGAAAATGAATACACTACTAGAAATAGATTTGCCAACTTAGAGGATTAATAATTGAAAACGCATACACTATTTTACCAATTCTAAAAACCCTTCTACAATTTGACATTTATCATAATTCTTGGGTTTGTTTTTTCTATGCTTCAACGCAAAAATTATATTAATATACGGAGGTCAACTCACCTTAACTAGTTTTCCTGGACCCTTGTCTATGTCAACAGTTATTCCTTTCCACAATTCCGACAATTTCTCCACCTTGTCATGGATAAAAATCGACAAAATTTACAACATTAATGGAGGATAAAACCTCGATTGTATTTGAACCATTGACCACTCACTAAAGACTCAACATTCTGCGCATAATCCACAGGGACACATTTATTTATAATGATTATTTTGTATCTTGTAAAATGTATATACTGATACGTCAATTAAATATGTTTAAACTTAGTCTAGCTTATATATTTTATTGTCGTAATGTTTCGGCTCTGAAAATTGTTTTTATTTTGAATGAGTGTGTTTTCAAATTATTATTCATTGAAAGAGGTACACCTCATGTTTGTAGATATTCAAAACTATAATCATTCAATGATCAAACGTAACATTTGAGTAATAATTGTATATACTTTATTAAAAATACAGCTATTGAACATACACATGTAATGTTTATTTCTTATCAATTTTTACAAGTGCTAAAACATATTTTTCAAAAAGATCAGTGTGAAGACAGATTGTACGAGGACTCCAAACCCTAAACAAAGTTTAATACATCGTAGAACTGACTATATCGGAAATGAAAAGTCAGATATTTAAACTCAATCGCAGGAGTCACCATCGGTCTATCGTTCAAATGAAACAACGTGTTTTTTTCCTTTTTAGCAACGTTCTTTTATCATGGATGTTTTAATGATACACGTAATAGAATTCTTAAAGGTTCAATGATTGCTTCGGATGATATGACAGTAGAAAAATGTGTAAACTATTGTGGTCAAGAAAACAACATTTATGCTGGAGTAGAAGTAAGTTATGTTTATATTAATATTTGGCAATTAATGTCTAATGGGAAATAGTCCAGTTTACCGTTTGACGATTATGTTCTTACTTCGCACGTCATTGTTTCATCTAATATCATACAAGGATTCTCTTGTGGTGTTCAGCTGTTGAGTAGCCGTGACACAGTGCCAAAGCCTAGGATTTCTAGTATCGAGATTCCTGGTAAGAATCACGATCCCAAGTTTCCAATAAATTTAGATATTTTGTATTTCTTCATCGATAGTAAAGTTGTCAGCATCTTTTGGAAATCAAAGTCATTAAAAGCAAAGAAAAGTTAATGTTAGTTGGATAAGTAAACGCAGTATATAACCTGACAAAAAAGTAAACATCTCCAAGTGCGAAATTCCCTGGTTTCCAATGAGGTAGAGCAACGGCTCCTTAAATATCACATTGTTTATGTCTCCATTTACTTCAAGTTAGTTTTATCAGACTTCTGTTGATTGAATAGATAACGGTTGAAGGTACTGTGAAGAAATATAGCGTAAAGTAGATTATACTTTCTCTCTTTTTGCGATTTACGACCAATATTTAATTGCGACTAGAATTAGCACTTTTTACGAAGCTGGGTTTCGATGATACCATGTACAATGTATAATGTTATATTACTTGTATTTTTAGTCTGCTCGGCAGTGTTTCTGTGGGGATGCTATTACAACAACAGAAAAAGAAGATGACTCAAAATGTTCTGCCCCATGTGCGGGAGATACTTTTCAGAAATGTGGAGGAAGCTGGAGAATTTCAATGTACGAAATACTAGCTAAGTAAGTAATATCTAACTGATTTTGTAAGCACAGCTTATTGACATAAACTGAATCTTGCGACAAAATGAAACACAAGTCGCTATGCTTGCTGAATAAAAACATGTTTTAGTATTGATACCATAGTGGCGATATTTATTATTTATCTCTCATGCGGCCAAGATCATTTTAAAACAAACAAAAATAATACACAGCCAGTTATGTACATGTATTTACAGTTTATTTTATGTTATGTCATTGAAGCCTTACATCATATGTTAGCATATTTGACATAACTATACGAGTCATTTACTTTAAAATGAAATTTATTCTATTAACCGGCGCTCCAAATTCAAAATTAAGGACTCTACCACTGAGCAGCGGTTGTATGTCAATGCTTTCACAAAGTTCTGTTTTAAAGAAGTTGTGATGTTTTAATAAACTTTTTGGTCTTTTGCTCTTTTGTTGCTATTCATTATTTTATTGTTACAGTAATTATTAATATTGTTATTATAGTTCATTGTTAGGTTTTTAATTTGATGCACAAGTTAGATCTCATTTTTACTTTAAAGTAGGAATACCTACCTCTTAATTTAAAAGCGAAAATACCAACATGTACCATAATAATACAATTTGTTGGGTTAATTGGTTTTAAGATCTTATTTCTTAACCACTTCAATGTTTGTTTAAATTAGAAAGTCTCCCCTGAAAGCTAAGAAGCGAGGAACCATGAGCAATATCACTGTGTTGTTGGC
This sequence comes from Mactra quadrangularis, assembly GCA_025267735.1. Lineage (NCBI taxonomy): Eukaryota > Metazoa > Mollusca > Bivalvia > Venerida > Mactridae > Mactra > Mactra quadrangularis. The sequence goes on along the minus strand of CM046300.1, from coordinate 4,954,063 downwards.
CTGTTTTAAGAATTTGTTAATTAGTAAAGATTGCTTTATTCTTTCAGCTGACGTCTTGTATGAGTATAATGCGAACAAGAAGAATGACGAAATTTAAAGACTATACTGGTTTCTAATAACAATTACATGAATATTCAAGCTATTTTTATTTGTTAGGTTTTCTGCCTTCCTGTTTTTGACTATATTTTGTCTTTTATTATTTTGAGTGATTCACTATGTTCATTCAAATAAAGTCATATTGAACGATCATATCAGCTTTGTTCCTTTATTTTTTAAATAAACGTTGAATAGCTAAAAAAGAATCCCCCGGCTAGCTAAGCTTGTATCACGCAAGTTTAATGATTTAGGGGTCATGGGTTCAATTCCTGGACGGGGCATACATCAAGGAGCTTGGTTATGACATACTATCTATGACCATTTATTATCCTTCCACTTTATCTTAAACAAATAGGGCAGTTGTCAGACACTGACGGAAATATGTGCATAGAAACTGGTAAACGACTAAATATAGAGATAAAGCCTTTCAAGGAACTGTATGTAAGTTGATTGGCCGCCGTTATATGAACTGTACAATGTTTTGCTACGACGTTAACACAAAAATAGCTACAAAGGAGATGACTACAAAAAGCATGTTAACTTCATGAAATCAATTTGATTTATCTCCCATTTACTACAACAAGTGAATATATAGCAACAAAAGCCAACATTCTATTTATTATAAGATGATATAAGACTTGGTAAATCATTCTCCTCTTATTTAGACGTAATGCTGTCAATCATGACATTTTATTACGGTGCACAAAAATGTAAGACAGAAATGATAGGATAGACAATTTTCAATATAAAAATATAGAAATACGTAAGTAAAGAGTTTGCAATTACTCTCTAATAAAGAATGTATAGTAATTACAGGAAGATCCCATTGATGCTTTAATCATCAGAAGAATCAATACAATGTAGCTATAATACGTTAATAATATCCTCACTTTTTTATCATTAAAAAAAACAGACTGAGGCACTGATCACTAATATTAAACAACAAACTTCTCAAACAATATTTGCAATAGCGGCATGCTACTGTTGGTACGTTTCCACTTTGCATGTGCATAGTTGAATCTCGGTTTCACATTCCCACAAGTACTACTGATATAGTTTATAACAACACCACATTCAAATTAATGTTTGATATAATCATGTCCGAGCAGCCATACGGCGCTCGAACTACTTCATTATTAATTTATAAATATGACTAACAAAAGCTAACTGAACCGTTAAGACAATCACTCCCATCTTGACCATTTGACAAATATATTTATGTGTACTAGATACGTCTCAATGATTAATTAAACAAGTTTATTAACGGTCATTATGCGACAAAAAGTACAATTAAGATATGTAATTTTAAGTAAAATACATTAAAAAATCTGTGTTTGTTTGTTACATTGGAATTTGAAACTATTATTATACAACAAAAAATCGTTTAAATGATATCTAAATGCCATATTCTTCTGAAGAATTTAGTTTCCAAGAAATGTGGAACAGAACTTATGGATACTTAGCAACAGCGTGGCATCGTTGAATCATAATATGTAGATTGTTTTAACACATTTCGTGATATTATAACATCATAAATAGTCATTATGTTTTCCAAGCTCACTTAACGTACAACTTAAAACTTGAAAATTATACACCAGTTATTTTATTCTATATCAAATCTTCGAAAATAGCGGCAACTTTGATCCCAGCAAACTTCAGGTAAATTCTAAATCTTGCAGCACGTCTAGATATCATTGAATGAAGTTATTTCCACGATAAATAATCTCAGGAAGTATTTATGGTAATAGTTCATATGGTTCCTGGCGCTAAAACGACACCCGGAAGTCGCGAAAGAAGAAACAACACTGCTCTCCAGCCGATTTTCATACTACAATCTATACAACCTATAATCAGCACATGTGGCTTAGAGTTTTTCTATATTTTAATATAAAAACTTCCTTCAAATAATTTTGTTCCCAACAGGACGGAATTGTTAAAAAATCAGTGTTAATTATGTATGTAACTTAAAAAAATGTAGTCTCAAACAAGTTTGAAATTTTAATTTAAAACATATTTTATTGCATAAATTGGATTAGATAACAGGCATAATTATATTGCCTATACACATCCTCAGCCGCGGCCGTGGCGTAGTGGTTAGCATGTCTGACTTCGAATCCGGAGATCGCGGGTTCAAAACCCGGTCGCGGCAGGTCATACCCTATACATGGGTTGCCTGCCTCGTGGTAGGGTAAGTTAGTACTGGTGATAGAAAAGTGTCCAGGAAACCTATAGTAGGAAGAGCTGGCCGTGGTATATATGACCTATATATGTGTTGAATACGACGTTAAAAAATATATGAAATTTTGACAGTTGAAAATTAGTGTTTTAAATTAAATTGTGTTCTTATGGTATCATCTCCTTTTTCATAATATACAAATGTTTGAATCAATTATGGCCTATTCTTCATCTCAATATTATATCGTCCGTTAACAATTATAAAACTGCCGTCAGGATAACAAGTGACTCCAGGTAAAATCCCCAAGTACTTGGCTTCATCCCATACTAATCCTTGTAAAATACGGGTATCGTATCTGACTTTAACTGCATGCATGGATTTAATTGTTGCAGAATTTCACATGGAATGCATCTTTTTTCTCAGAAGATACAAATTGGTTAATCAAGTCAACAAATAATGCAACTTTAACAATATGTTTTATAAACATACATATAACCTTTTCATGACAATAGTGAAAGTATATACATATCTTCGTCGGCAACCACGGTACTTCCTTCCGTTTCACTCCATACATAACGCAATAAAGCGGAGTAATGTACCGTGGGATAACTGACGATGATCAATATGACATTCTACAGAGGGTGATAGAACGGAATGTTCACCAAAGACAAGTTATGTCAAACGAATTCAGTCGATGTTGATATTACCTGGCAATATCAAGTAATATAGTTATGCTGGACCCATCCAAAATATTCCAAACCTTACTGAAAGTACAGACACAAATTTAGTTTAATTATTCTTTCGATGTAGCTATAAGAGATAATGTTATTGCATTACTGTCCTTGTTGTCTTTACTAAATAATTAAAATTTTATTAGCAAATTTAATTAAGTTCCAAACAGATATTTATAGCTTAATTAGTCATGTGTATAGTAGTTTGTCATAAATCTACTATTTGTTGCCAGTTGATATAAACCGCTGGCATGATGAAACTCTAAAACAATTTCATGAATTATTTTATCATATCAGAACAGTTGAAAGATTTTTAATATACGTGTATTTTGTTTCATATTCATAAAGTTTTATATAGTAATTGTGGTAAATCAAGTTAATTGTTGAATAACGGGTTTTGTGGTTTGAACCCACCAATACGCAATACTATTACCCCTTCAAAATTACATATATGGTTAACCACTGTCTCTTTAAATTTGTACAATGCTAGACATCAACTTACGATCACTGCTAGAGATATAACTAAGATCTGTTGTACGTAAATTAAAGAATATTATGCACATATATTTCAAGATGTACTGAAAATCACACTGATTTAGAAAATCGTACTTTCAAAATCCATAATGCAAATAAATCGTTCGATTCCCGGACAAGACATACTTTCGTGGAGCTGATCATGAAAAAATTTCTACGACCATTCTCCCCCTTCTACTGATTCCAAATTATGTAGGGTAGTAGTCAGTCACAGACGGAAGAATGCCCAGAGATATATCTTTTCCAGGAACAGTGAGTAGGTGGATTGACCACCTATACAACATGTTGCTACGGCGTTAAACCCAACAAAATGCAATAAATCTAAACACAATGATTACCCCAGCACATTCAAGAACACATACCTCGTACGATATTGGTTGATTAAATCCAGCATCACAGATCATTACTTCATTAAACTTTCGTTGCCAGCTAATATGACAAGACCCGGGTTCAACTTCAAGGTAATGCATTACGTCATGAGAGATTACGCCATTCTAAGCTGGTGACATCTACCGAAATGTAGTAACGAATACTTCCCTTTCGAAAATTAACATATTGTTTCGATTTTTTTGTGTGGCCCCCAACAAGTTTAGACAGTATTTTTTGATAAAAGGTGGATTTTATCAAAATAATGGCGGCCATTTTGTTTTTAAATTTCTGAACACTATATTTTACATCCCACAATGCAACAGTTGGTGAGCACTGGAACCAGAGGCGTTCCGAACATGCAAATTACCAAACTCCTGACAGTACTTGTAAACGTTACGTTTTGCTATTTTACCACTTCCAACACTTAAATTACGTGGCGCTAGAAATACAATGTAAAACCAATGTGTTGCGTGTGAAAAGTAATTTCGTTATTTATACAAATTATTAAAGTACAATGGAGATGGTTTTAAAAAGTTAATTTCCTATTAATTCGATATAAAAGATTCATTTGCTTGAATTTTTACATCTTTGAACAAAATAATTAACAAAAATCGCAGGTTTCTCCCTTTGCATTTATTTCGGTTCGGTATAAAAACCCGTCGATCCGGGCCGAATCACGAAATTGTTATTCACTTGTGTTGTTTTATCAATCGGAAGAAAAAGAAAATACTATTATGTAGGCATAATTATCGATAAAGGTTAAACACATATTAATTTTATTAACAAAGCAAACACCGGTCACCAACTGTGTTAATTTTATCCATTATTAGAATACAATACCATATACAGACAGATTAAAGTGTCATCATTAATGTGATTATCAACATTTATTGACCTGTTATAAAAAACTGGCACTTGTGAATAATTTGTAATAATCACTTAATTAATACGTTGTATGCACTTGATAAAGTGATTTAAGTTGTCTGACGTTTACTTAATTCATTATCCATTTAGAATACAATTAGAATTCATTCATCTGTGTCTTATTCTTGACGAAAATATTGAGAAAAAATCAATAACCAGAAAATTAAAATTAACTATTATATAAATGGAATGCTACCAGTTGGCAACTAGCCTAAAATAACTATTTGCTCATCATTAATGTGATATGTGACAAATTAATTTAAGTAAACTTAGAGTCACAACTAAGTACTTGATTTCTTGTTAGCATCACATTAAAGACCCGATTTCCGGAAACGATAACAGATTTAACTACGTCGACACAGACGAGACGCGACACGACGTATTGATATTATCTCTTATGAAATTCAGTTTTGTTAAACAAAACATATGTCACCTTAATACATTTGAGGTATACCAAAGGGACGATATGCTTGTTGAACAATTAAAAATCCCGTATTGTACCTCAATTTCAGTGATTTTTAATGATACATTTTTGTACCACGGCACACAGACCGAGTAAGTAACTATCATCAAATAGAACAGAACATTTTATTAGCAGAACACATTGGTGTTCGTCGCAATTACAATAATTTGGCGGTACACTCATGTACATGTATAAATACATATAAATAAAAGACGAGGCGTTCATCGATAAACAGAAATTATTATTCCTTGGATCAATATGTCGTTTGAACTCGAGAGACGTCTGCTATCAACTTTTTGTGCATAGACTTCATCAGTTTTTTAATAATATAACATCCAAACATTTAGGTTTTATAAGTGATATAGTGTCGATATTATTAAAATATGACTTATACAAATACTTACAAGACTTCATACATAACAACGTTTTACCTTGTAAGATATCATGGAAATATATATGTAATCGTGTGATATTTCAATATGAACAATCTCACTGGTTACAACGTATGAGTACTAGCAACGATTTTAACATTTTCAGACAAGTGCATCCTGTATTAACAATTTCAAACATTTGGAGAGTTGCCTTAGACAATCCATCATGTTAAGGTCTGATGTCTTTCATCGCCAAACAATTGTGTAAAACAAGATATCCCGTGAAAGTTACTCTTTGCTCTCTTGAAGAAGACATTATGATTTATCACAAGCTGTTTAATTGTTACAAAAATCGTTTGACTGTCTCAAATTCATTTGATGATTACTATAAATGTTTGCAATTATTATTCGGAGACAACATTTGTTGTTTTCTTCAACAATGTTCTAACATTACTCTTCTGACTTACCTACTTGGTTATACTGACAGCTCACTGAATGCTTTTACACAAAATTATTATACAAACTTTATGTGTCTGAATAGCAAGCTTTTATTACGGATAACCTGTTAATTATTTGATTTACATAAGACAACATATAAGAACTTTTGAAGACATTAAAAAACTGAGCTAATATTCATTCTTCGTGCAATTATTCATGTTATTTACATGTATGTACATATGTTCATCTTTTCTTCTTTACGTCATTTTTTTTCTTTATTTTTTATTTCCATAATTTTATGTTTGTTTGTATCTTCAAATCTGGAGGAAATAAAGTTATATATGTTCGTGAGATATGGGTCTGAATTATCAGACCACACTATTATCAATTGAGACCCATATCTCACGAACATATATAACTTTATTTCCTCCAGATTTGAAGATACAAACAAACATATATATATATATAAGAAAATGTCTTTCGATGGTTTATACCATTTATATTAAAACAAAAATAAATGACCAGAATGAATGCAAAGACTACTGATTATTCGTACTCCTATCTATAAAAGAAAAAAATATAATCAATAATTAAATATAAAATATCGAGTAATATGACATGAACAGGAATGTCTAAAGTTTAATCCATTACGATTATTATTATTACCTAATGCTCTATATAAATGTCAATTTGCTATTTTAAACTGTTTTTCAACTATTCTGAGTGAAACCGGATTAAACCTGTAATGTTTTACTGCGCAATACCACTGCGCATGAAACAGTTTTGACTGTTGCCCTCACGTGCGAATTATTTCATAGAGTGAAGTGCCAAGGGAAGTAACCGGATTGAAAAAAACTCCAAGCGTCCAATAAGCGAGATCATTGCAAGCGTCTTTAGAGTTACCAAACGAAAAGTAGAAAAAACGTAAATTCTGTAGAAAATATCTACGATATGTCGCGGTTTGAAGACATTGAAGAGAGGGATCTCGAACTTTTGCTAGAGAATCGGGACTCGCTAAGCACACGTAATGTCATCAAACTAAGTTTGACTGTATTCTGATCCATTTTTCATGACTTGTTCACTTTAGAATAAAACGTTTTCGCTTCTGAAACTATCTTTATTGCCATGTTATATCTGTACTTGCATTAGGTAATAAAACACTTATTGCATGGGTGTTTGGGGAACAGTCAAAACTATTATCCCTCGGTATCAGGAACAACATTTAGAACTGTTGCCCGAGGCCGTTGTCCCTGATACCTCGGGAAAATAGTTTTGACTGTTCCCCAAACACCCATGAAATAAGTGTATATTATTTTATACCGCATTTTAATAGCGCTCTTTCCATATCAAATATGTATTTAAAAGCGCTTTTTACTACCTTTTCTTAGATTTTTATGTGTACAACAAGTAATTCAAGCAAACAGTAATTTCACATATAAAACACATCATTATGTTCTGATATAGAAACAAAAATAGTATTAATATATTGATATAAGTAATATATATACGACCATTCACTATTATTTATTACTATTATGATTTTTTATGCTACGCCTACAACATACATTGTTAAAAATACCGTAGGCCCCTTTACTCCTTACAACAAGGGGAAGTAATCACTGCAAATATTTACGATTTGTATGCCCTTAGAGTAACCTCCATTTTCCTCCTTTTTGAAGAGTTTGAAGAACAATAAACCAAGTCGCTCAATTCTTGGGGGTTGTAAGCCATGCAGACTTATTTGAATATTCTGTAACATTCTCCAAAAAATGACTTTTTACTCTGATTTTTAAGAGCTAAGGGAACTTGTTGGAAATATAAAATTGTGTGTAAACTAGTACTAATAAATTGAGATACGTGAAAACTAGTTCTATTCTACTTTAATCTTTAGAATTATTAAACATTATACTGTACAATACGGAAATATATTTGGACGAGTACACATATGACGTTTTCAGCTGTGTACGAGTCCAAATATATTTCCGTATTGTACAGTAAAATGTATAATAACCCTTTTATTATATATCTTTCGTTTACTTTGAAATAATCATCATCAGCATCATCCCTAACAAAGCAATCACAGCCATTCTTATCACCACCACTATCAACACCACCACCAAAACTCTACCACAACCACAAGGTTCTATATAAACTCTGACATGTTTTAGAAGAAAGGTATTTATTCATAAATGTAGCGGCGAATAAATGAAGTACGATTTTTCCTGAGTGCGAATGTACAGTAGACGGAAATCGTCAAAGTTTGGCTCCTTGGTTTAGATTATTGTAAGTAAAAGATTTGTGATTCGTGTTTAAAATCTTGTGTATAACGTTATTTTATTTAGTACTGGCCATTATTATGTTTAATTTACTCACTCATGCCAAGACTACAAAGAAACACAGTTTCGAACCGATAACAAATTGGCGGACATCTGTTATGAATTAACATCGTTTAGTGCACTTTTACCCAACCGTCCAATACAAAAATAATATATTTGTTTGGATCCAATACGGGAATATAAGGCGGTCACGTGGTACAAATGCAGCTTGTCGATTTGTTAGATTTATTAGATATATAATTAAAACTATTATTTATCCTCTTCATGTACTTTGAACATCAAACTTTACTACAAGAAGACTAAATTTATTAAACATATTGAAATGTAAATTAAAAGATGAAAAAGAAATACATGTATTCGGCTCTCTTAAGGACGAATTTACTTGTTGTGGTAATTGTTTTTGTTTTGATAGAGGAAATTGAACGCTGGGAGAGTTAGGTAAATATAGTTCGAAAAATGGGTCTATATCTCACTTTGTATGATTTATAGACGGGCCCTAGGGAGGTAGCTAGAAAACTGAAAACATCGACACAAAATTCAGTTTGGAAAGTAAACAGAAATTAATCTGTCAAAACTCATACGTTAAAGTACAAAAAAGACATTGGTTGTTTCCATATTTTATTGGCCCAAAATAGATTAATTACACATTTACATATATGACAAAAATAATAATCATCAAATTCAGGGATGTGGAATTTCACGTTTTACCCACTTGTCCACTGAAATTCAACTTGTCCGGAATCAAAATGCGCAAGTGTCAAGAATTTCAATAATAAAAATAAACATTGAGAACAACTATGATGTAAAATACATACTATGAGCAACATTATTTGTAACTAGTTCATTAAGTTTACTGTTAAATACCATTGAAACATTGATGCATCTACATTATGAAGTATCACTATGTCTGTATACTTACAGCGAAAATATATTACTTCTCTACGGACATGAATGCACGAGTCGGACAAGAGAACATAGGAATTCAACACCCCTGGTCAAATGTTGAGTTAATAATTCAATGTATAAGATCACGTTTGTATAGTGTTAAACAACACATTTTATAATCGCGTTGTTTTGGAAATGTACAAAGAAGCCGTAACCATAATAACATAAAATATAATAATTTCAAATACATCCATATACAATGCCTGCCCAAAAGACTGTCAAATAGAATACTTTCTATGAGTATCCTTTAGCAAAGTTACCAGAAATCAGCCAAAACAATTACAGTATAATGTCATCATTCGAGCACTTTATTTTCTAATCCTCTATTGACTGATATTCATTAGAACTTATGCTTATACAGTGAACCATCGGATTTTTTTAGTTCTCGTATAGAAGAAATCCCGAAAACGTTGTGTGATTACGATGCACATAAAATGGCCGAGTTCCCCAGGGTCCATTTTTCACCACATTGACTGTATCGCCTTTTACCAATTTTAAAACAACCATATTACTACCATCTCCACGATTACGACCATCTACATATACATACATGATCCCTTGGCCGTTTTTATTCATTCCCATTTCCAAAATGCGGTTAGTACCTAATACGTGAACAAAGAATACATATATTCCATCAATTGGAGCGGTAAACTTTCCTGTTGTACTTGAATAACCATTACCATCATTGGTGACAACATCAGTTAAGACAAGAGTACTATCTGGTGCAATGTTATCAACGCTAGGGTATAAACGAGCCGAAAATGAAATTTTCTTCCCTTGTTGAAGACGTAAAACCTCATCTATAGTCACAGAATCTGTCTTGTACTCATCAATCTTCTTGTTAAGAATGTTAGTTGTTGATGAAATATTTTCTTTTATAGCAGAAACTCTGGTATCTATATAGTTTGTGGTATCTATTACTTTATTGTCCAACTTGCTAGTCAGTGCATCAACGGCCTTGTTAAGTGCTGTGAGTCTATCTTCTATACTTCTTGCTGTTTGCTGCAGCGCACTTATTTCCATCGTACTTGTCGTAATTGTTTTTTCTAACTTATCTAGACGGGGTTTTATCTTATTTCCTCCAAGAACATGTACAGGTGTTGTAAGAAATGTACAGGTCCAGAAAAGAAGGACCCATATTGAAAATTTAGCATCCATCATAAAATAAACTTGTGTTACAAATGATATGATAATATTTAAGTCGTTAACAGACGTAATGTTTTACAAGTCTAGTAATACAGCTTGCGGCTTTCAGTTTAAATACTGGTAACCCAGGCGTTGATTATACTACCGTCCAATCAATGTGTTCCGCGTAATGGCATAGTTTAGTCAGGTGACCGTTTCGACCGATGAAAATGTGCACAAAGTTTATTGGTGGAATTGGAATTTGGTAAACTTTCATTGGTCGTTCAAAGGTTCATAGTAAAAGTCAATATCATATATCGATACTAAATACGGCTGCGTGTGAATGTAGTAGTATGTTCACTGAGCTGCTAGGAGAACGTAAAATTTGAACGTTTTACACTTTCATATTTTAACCTCGATTAAGATATTGTTTCCTTTAGATTAGAAACTCTCGAGTTCACATCCTGGTCTTACAGTTCCGTGGCAATTGCATACTGTTTCTTACTCAAGATAACAACGTGGCAGATTTTGGATTCGATTTGTACCAATGCGGAACTGACTATCTTATGAAAACAAGTCAAACGTCGTAACCATTCGGCCACTGTCGCTTCTTTAACGTCCCTTAGAGTTATAACTGTAAGGTCAAAAATAATACATATTAGATAGAGGACGGTGCTTTACAACACATTTGTACTTACATCACAACGGTCAGTGCTACTTATTACGGTCTTTAGATAAGTCCAGTTCTATTGACCGAAGATTTTAGCATCAACTACTGCCCTTTTTATACAGAGAGAGTGACCACAGAAAATAGATTCGAACAAATTCCATAAAAGTATACATATCTAGATTTCGCACAGTCTGATTTCAACTCAATCCAAAAAAATCCGCTCGCTTACTCCCTAATTTATATCTAACCGTTATCTTTGGAGGGTCACCTTCAGGTGACGTTTTCTTTTTATAGTATTCATGACGAAATCGTTATTTCAAGTGGTAACCCGGGTCGATAGAGCATTTGGTAGCGCGCCGGACTTTGGAATTTCATGTCTGAGGGGCTGCGTGTTCAAATCCCACCCGGGGAGTTAATACTCTTTCCATGATAATTTAACAATAATGTTGATTATCCTCCATTGATTAGATAATAAGGAGCCTTGTGGAAGGGTAGGTGAGTACTGGTTATAGATAATGGTCCAGGAAAGCTAGGTTAAAAGATATTTTAAGTATCTGTTTTACATCGTCTACGTCACGCAATTTGAAATGAGTCCAATCGCAGACTGAGAATAGTACCGCAGTCAAATTAGCTCGCAAACCTTGGTCAAAAAATAGAAATTACTATTAAAAGCTATAATGAGTGTTTTGTCTAGATGAATGTTTCGCATTGATTAGTCGACATACAAGTCATCTCGACGTGACCCTTCATGCTAATCTTAGAGATCCTGAAAAACAACACTCTACAGGATATATGTTTACCGAGATTGTATTTTACATGTCCCCTCTGGTTTCGTCTTGTCAGACGTACTACCTACTGAGATAACTTGGCCGGATATATTAGATAGGAAATTTGATGGCTAACTATATTCACTGCAAAAATGAGGGTTGCCGCAAACTCTATACGTTTTATATTTAAATACCATCAATCTTAATATGAATATAATGTTTTCGTAAACAACATGAACTTCGAGGAAAGATGATGATGATGATGATGATGATGATAACATACACAATTAATTTTACTGCATGTACTGCATGATCAATGTATTAAACATCATTTTATGAACATATGTATTCTTGTATTTCGAAATAATTGGTTGGGACTTTAGAATATAAGACATTTAGTACTAATTATTTTGGTTGTGTTTAATGCAATACCGAGACAACGTTCTTGGAATGGCTGAATCTTTGCATTTAATTGTTAACCATTTACTGGACACTTACTTCCGCCATTATCCGTGGTAGAAGGGAGGACGGAGAACGACCGTAGAAATCATTTCATGAGCAAGGTCCATTAAAGGATTGAAATAAATATTCAATTTTCCATGCTTAAATGAAAAATCAAATAGGAAAGAAGCGTTACTCAAACGTATAAAATCATTTGCATGTAACTATTTTAAGCTAGGTTTCTCCCCTTGAAATTACGATTCGGTAACAAACGTAAATTATCAAACAAATCCGTAGCATTACAACCCAGTGATATAGTCAATTTTTCTCAACTGTCAAGTTTGAATAATTTCACGGTGATTGACTTCACCCTATTGCAATATCACGGATGTTAGACGAAGAGCACGAAGTCACCGTGAAAATATTCATGTTTTGACAGTAAAGAAAAATCGTATCGTGCGAAAAGTTTGACCCTGATCTGACTTTCACATTTGCATCTAATTAGTATCTAGACATATCCCGACGAAAATCAGCACCACACCTAATCTACAGTTTGGCAGCGATTGTAAAATTATAGAAGTATGTATATGCGTTAAATTCCAACACATAATCCTCACGACCACGGAATAATCGTACATTAATTCTACATTCGTATTTAACGTTATGAATATTCTTGCATAAAGGTCAGGTCGGGGTCAAACATTACGCACAATATGCACTATAAATATTGTCAGCGCATCGGGCTTCATATATTCCGTAATGGTTACCCAACCAACCACTAAACGCGCACTCATTTGCTCAACAATAATAAATGTCCAACGTTCTACGCACTAAACGTAAATACTCGCTTGGCCAAATACATTGTAGTAAGTGTAATTATACCTCATCACACACTTTGCGTTATCATTCATTGGGCACATGGTTGGGAAATAGAAAGAAGTTAAAAACTTCTGATATGAAATGGTAAAACTGCAGATAAGTGAACAATAATTGAGAGCAATTAATGCATTCGTTGGCTTAAATATTTACTTTCCTACATAGATGTAAGGCATGCACATGCGATATATAAATATGAGTGAATATTGCTCATAGAGAAAACCTTATGACATAAACGAAACATAAGGCATTACGATACGAACAATATTAAAAGAAAACACACATTGAACCACTCACTAAAATTGCCTTCGAAAAAAGAAGACGGGGCTTAGTGATAGATTCTTATTGCATGTTTAAAACAGCAATATGATCAATAATAAAAACATATTATTGTAATACAGAAGTTAAACTTTTACTGAGCGAGAAATTTACAAATTTTTTGATTTATTTTAGTACACATTTTAAAGAGATAAACACATTGTTCCATTTCATTAGTATGTATGAATTGCAAATATCTATCAAATCCAATGCATGATAATAGACAATACATGTACCATATTTCATATTGTTTTGATGTTTTCATCACGCAGTGACATATTTTATGTATAACGATATTATCTGTAGTATAACTAAAAAAACTTACAATGCTGTAGAAACTGTCTAGAAATAAACATCCCTATATTATTTAAGAGAATTTTGCAAACAGATAAAAGCAAATAATGCATTCGTTGGCTTGAAGATTTACTTTCCTACATAGCTGTAAGGCAATGTAAGTATAATTACATTGACTGGGTAATATCTTATCAATAATGAAAATGACATTTGTCGGCAACATTCAGGAATTTCAGATTTTAAACCTTTATACACGATTAAGTCAACATGAAGTTATAGTCCGACAATATTAACCTTAGATTGAACTACCTTTGAATTACATTTACATTAAATCGCGAGTTTCCGTATGTGTGTACACGATTATACACGTGTTTATAACAAGCTATTGACCATAAATCATTTTTGTAAAAATGGGATAATATTGTAATTTTAATTGTGGACTTATTCGTTGATGAGGAAACCGCAAGTCCGCAAAAAATAGCACAGATTCAAAGTATTTTTTCTCATGAAAACAAAATTAATTGTTCAGAACCTGTAATTTGTCGAAAAGTTCCGATAAAGCGCGATTAACAAACGAAGACAAAAATAGACAGTAAATACTGAGTTTAATATATTCTTGCATAAACGTCAAGCTCAGGTTAATATTGTCGGACTTTACTACCCTTTTCTGATTTTGTTGAAACTTCAGAAACTGCAAAATGGACAATCATTAATATTTTTCACTCAAAGGTTTCTGAGACAAGTACAATTCGCGATCTTACAGTGCGAAAACAGCTTACGCTAAACAAAAACACCAAGATCAAAGAAATGATTTAGATTACATCCATTTCACTTAACTTTTTAATGGAAAAGCGATAGATAGATAGATAGATTTACGATGCACCGTATTTAACAAAATACTAAATAAGTTCAGGTCACAGTTCCTCCAGCACTTCAGTACTTAGATTATTCAGGAATTTCTAGAGGTGAAGCCCAGAGTGTAATCCGTTGATGTATTATTGTAAAATCTAATGCACCAAATTTACCCCCATTATACCCATTTACTTATTATACGACAAATGTTATTTTTTTTAAGTGATGTTATAGCTTGAAGAAGTCATTTTCTGGCTATGTTCTATAACCAAACGTTGTACAAAAGTACGTGAAGGCATTGACAATATGTTACAGGCAATCTGGATAATGCAACACAATTCAGCCCTTAAAAATTGCTTAAATATTCAAATTACTTGAATCATAACAATACTAGTGCACAAAAGATATATATCCATATGTTGATGAACAACCGACTTCATGTCTTTGTTTGGGTCAGTATCATGCTACAGGCAACAGACACCCTGCGATTTATTCTGATATAGTTATATTATTTTCTTTTCATGTTTGTAAGTTTGATTGTTGTAAAGTAAAACATAATATACAAATGTTTATTTATATATAATTACACAAACAGCTTGCTTAGAAAGATAAAGACAAACTACGAAATTTGACCAGCGTAAAGCTCCGAATGTCAACTAATAAAGTAGATTACATCAGTAATATAATAAACGTATGTTAAACAAATAAACACCTCCGTTGCATTTGTTAGACGCGTGATCATGATTTAGAGTTCCCGGAATAGAATTGTTGTAACAAGAATACTAAAATTGATTTAAACCATCTTAGTGTAACAGCCGCCCATATAGCTCAGTCGGTAACAAGTCTACTGAGCGAGGGTCGTGGGTTCGATTCCCGGGCGGGGCATTCTTTCGTGGAGCTTGGTCATGAAATAATTTCTTAGGCCATTCTTCCTTCTACCAATGCTTGTTACGAAAAAGTAACTAATATGTCAGCTGCATTTCACTGTTCCAGTCTAACTTTAAACTAAGTTGTTTCTTCAAATAAAGTATATAATTCTTTCCTTGTTTTCACCTTTTATCAATTTACAAAGTTACCTTAAGCATGTTTTTAGAAATTGTATTTATTATGACATCTTCATTTTTTTCATACTTCTTTTTGACCAAAGAATAAATTGTCAGTTTCTGTCTCTGGTTAGTTTCAGAAACATGTTTTGGAGAGTAAATCTGGAAGGCAATAATTACACGTCTAAGCAGCAGACAAACCGGTGTTTAAGACATTATTCTATTTGAATTGATACACCATTGAATAATTAGTAACGAACATGTAAAGATTTGTAACGAACATTATATATATTTTTTTCCTTTTCTTGTGAAATGAAGGGCATGAATTTAAAAAACGTCAAAGGCTTAAGGAAAGGATGAGCAATGGAGCATATATAATCATAATATTGGACATCAAAAGCGGCTGCGTTTTTTTCTTTTAAAATATTATACACAAAAAAATCTCATACGTAATTTTACAAATAACTTTATTATAAATCTTTTAATCATTTACTTCACCATTAAAATTTAACAGAAAATCAACCTTTGACGCTACAGTTCTTATCATCCATATTTGCACTGAATTCCATTGTGTGTTTAATTTGACGAATATCCAGCTATTAAACAGTAAAAACATAATTTGACTATTGCTTTACCAAAGCTAAGCCATGCATCAAATAAATATGATTCTACAAATCAATATCTACGTTCTTGACACTGACAGTCCAGGCCATTTTCTGAAAATCGATAAAATAACTTCTTCAGCATCACTGCGTGTGTGCGTTTCCCTGTACATAGTTTGTGTTAAACCTGGACCCCTTAAATCTTGAAATAAATAGCTCAATAACTATTTTTTTATATTGTGATCGTAACGAACATTTTCCTTCTCAAATCCAAAAAATAGAATTTTTCTTCAATTACATAAGATACCTTCTATAGACATGCAATGTAAATTTTGAGACCAAAAAGAGGGTTTAGTTAATTGGCAACGTGCAATAATCAGAATAGCCACATAACAGTTAATGCAAAGTTATAGCTAAATATGAGGCGCCAACACTGAATTGATAGTTTATCCAATTAGCTTAAACTGTAATTAAAACTTTACCCATGTTCTATCATTATGTAATTCGAATGTAATTATTTTACAGGGATTATTTAATTTATTAAAGCGTTTGTAGAATAAGCGTGGTATTAATTTTTGTCGGGATATGCGTAGATAATTATCAGATGCAAATGTGAAAGGTCAGATCGGGGTCAAACTTCACGCACAATACGTTCCAGTCTCCTGAGAATATCATTCAAATCCATGATAAAATAAAAGCTAATTCGCTAAACAACGATGTATACTTGTAAACGCACCTAAATATGACGCCATGCTAACAAACTTTACACTACGTCAATGAAAGCACTGTAGTCACTGAATTTGTTCGGGTTTGAAAAGTTAATTAGATTTCCGGCTCCAACAACATTTGTACACAAAAAACAGATCACTGATATTAATTTGATAGGTAAAACAGCACTGCTTTCGATTCAAAACACTTCACACAATCGAACTTAAGATACAACAGGTGAACCGGACAGACGAACACAATTTTGATTTTTCACTCAGTCAACACATGTCAAAGAGTTCATTCTTAAAACAATTCAATAACTGCCGATAAAAGTTATCATTCATGAACATTTATTCTCCTCCGTCTGTATGTAAAATAGATAAAGTCTATTATTCAGAAATCATTCAAAGTCATCAACTATGCTCTTTTACCTTTTCCTATAGAACCATTCTTTTACATAAGACGAAGTAACATCTCTACTGACAACTGGCACAGACGACGGGTCGTGGCTGAATTGTTGATACCATTATTTTACGATGGCATAATCATCCCTACTGAGACGCACAACATAGCAGTGAATATTCTTACGCTTGAGATATAGTTCAGATTACTAGTTTATTAATGCGCTAGTCGTTTTGAATTGCTCTATACATATATACAGAGGGGCTACTTCTGGATTCGGTAAATTGTCAAAGGAGGAAAGTGTCTGATATACGGTAAAAATCTGATTCGTCCTCGGATATTTGCAAGTGATTTATTCGTCCCAAAATAATTTGTTGTTTGTTTATTTTAGTCAATGCTTATCATTTAAAATTTTGGCGTTGCTTAATTATATTGGATTCAATCGTCTGGATTATTTCTTGACACGCAAACACTTATTAGACTGCTTTACACAATCACTGGGCATTCAATTCGGCCAAATGAACTTAAAGCATGTTAAACGCAGAATTTTCTGATTTTAAATTAGACAATCAATGCCTTTAGGATAAATAAAATATTAGGTACAGGTCGTCCCAATCTGCGTAAACACATATCCAGTAGACCACGGTCGTACTGGATCTGTACTTTTTCCTTTTGAGGTCACGTCGAGATGAACTTTGTGTCGACCAATCAATGCGTAGCTTTCATCTAGACGAAAACACTATTAATCACATTTTGAATTCGTAATTTCTATTTTTAGACCAAGTTTTGCTTGCTAATTTAACCGCGGTAATATTCACAGGCTGCGATTGGGCGGCTCATTTCAAATTTCGTGACGTAGACGATGTAAACAAGTTACGTATCATAACAATTTCGTCATGAATATTATGATGAGAAAAGGTCACCTGAACGTGACCTTCGTTTGGAAAAGGCCAGATCTACATTAGCGAGTATGCGAGCGGTAAAATTGTAGATCGGGTTTTAATCAGATTGAGGTCGTCCACGTAAACATTGCGTATATAAACATAGCCAGTTTCACTACACATCACTATTTAGGGATGAATCATTTTTACAATTTTTTAGATAAGTTAGTTTACACTTATTTTATAAACACATCTTTATATAAAATATACAATGTTCATAAGCACTATTTGTAATAAATGGTTATTATCAAAGTGGCATGCTTAAATCAGTAAAATTGTGTTCATGCGTCAGCTTATTCACCTATTTAGTTAGACAGTCCATTGATTAATGTACAAAAACACGCATGATCTAGAATACGACCTGTAAGCTAGGCAAGCCTCGCCGAATAAACCTTTTATTATTATCATTATTATTATTATTATTATTATTATTATTAGTAGTAGTATTATTAGTATTATTATTATCATTATATACCAAATTTGCACAGAGCTCTTTTCATATTGAATATATGTTCAAAAGCACTTCACAATCGTAATTATGAATAATTAGGAAATAATTAAATAAAAATTGAAATGAAAATGGTTAAGTGATGATAAAAAATTTAAAATATCAAATAATGAAATGAAGACTAATACGTATAAAACTAAGAATTAGTGATCAAATAAGTGCTAAAAGTAGTTATTAAACAAGTGGGTTTTACTGAAAAGTCAGTGAAATGAGTAAAAATGGACTGTTGGTAGAAAGACAACCAAATGGTCGATGGGGAATTTGGCGAGGTGCCCTGAAAATCCATGATTGCAAGGTGCAAAGTTGGAACCTAATCCAAGACTCCCGCCCGAACATCCATCAGCGTCAGTGCGCATGCATCCCACCAACCCATCTGCATTATATAGTGGTCAGATAAAGTATAAGTGATATAAGTAATGATTAGATTATCAATAAAGGCAGCCAACGGCCAATAGGAATCAGACAAGATGCCTCGAAAAATCCATGATTGCAAGGTGCAAAATTGGATTTTAATCCAGAGATTCCTCCAAAACATCCATCAGCGTAAACGCCTGATAGGTTAGATAAAGTATTTAAGTCATATAGGCAATGATTAGGTTATCAATGGAAAGGCAGCCACCGGCCGATTGGGACCCCGGCGAAATGCCTTGGAAAAAATCATGATTGCAAGGGGCAAAGTCGGATTCTCCTCCAAGGATCCCGCCAAAACATCCATCAGCGTCAGCGCCTGATAGGTTGGATAAAGTATAAATCTTAAAGGCAATGATTATTTAATCAATTGAAAAGCAAGCTTCGGCCTATGGGGAATCTGGCTAGAGGCCCTTGCAAATCTATAATTGCAAGGTGCAAAGTCGGATTCTATAATTTTATACATATTTTATTCTATAAATTGGATTGGATAACAGGCATATAATGCCTATACATACCCTCTCCGTCGTGTTCTGCTCCAAGGATCCCACCAGAGCATTCGTACATTATTTTGTTGTAAATCTCGTATATATGTATGGTTTGTTGTTAATAGTTTAATGATTTCATGGTGTTATATGTTCGTAATTTAGGTATATTTCCAACAGGGTCGGTTACCACAATATCTGAAACAAACTTGTCGGATAAACTAAGTACAGGTTGACACTAACCTAATACTCTCTAAAATATACAGTGTATATAGTTTTAAACATGGATGTCGAACGGATCCGAAACCACTTTTATCCGGATTAGATCAATATTTATCAGTCAATTGAGATATTCAATTGCGCTTCAAAACACAGTTCATGTAATAAGAGTTTTTAATCTCCCTTTTTAAAAATTGTGCCCTAAATAATGATTCCAATTTTTTGATGTATCGCATTGTTCATTTCCAGCTTTAATCTTAAGTGCTACTTTTTGGTCATCAGTGTAGCAATACAGGTCAGCTGGGTACTTATTCATAACTTGATTTGAGCAGCTATATAGGAGAAAAAAGGTCTAGTTTATGAACCCTGGGAAACCCACATCGTAGAGGTTCGGTGTCTGAGGAAGACAGTCTAATAATGTCGGTATACCAATTGTATCAAATGCTGCAATCATGACAACAATTATAACTTGGTTATAATCGATAGTTTTTAAAAGATTTTGGACTGCGATCATAACTGATCATTGAGTCATGTGGGTGTCAAAAAGTTACGGACAGACTGATATATTAAAGGGATTAACTGTACATACTGTAAGATGTCAGAATGTGAAAGCCAATATGCTGTGAGAACATCAAAATTTGAAAACGTTGCTGACTTAGCCTGCTAAAACTATGTACGAAGTCATGATATATTACATTGTCATAACAGTCTGCTTAAATTAGTCCACTGTACGAATAGAGACCGTAGACGTGGACAAGCTATTCCAGGTACGTATAAGTGTGGGAAAATATGATTTTATGAAAATGCCTGGGTGTTCTAACAAACAAAACAAAACCAGAATAATAAAAGGAAGAAATCATTCATCATTACAGTGTTCAATAGTTAATATACATATACTTTTATATGTACAATAACACTAATCTAAAGAACAGGATATTTATAGATGTATATACAACGCATTATTTATGCTTCATAACGCCTTATTTTCTTCTTATAAAATGTAAGCAAGTTTGAAATGAGAAGTGGAGAGAGGTTTATATACACTATTCTTCCATGCTTCAGGACAAAACATCTGATGACAATGATCTGTTTCCTTTTTCAATTATTATAGGACGTATTAATGGTAGGAAATATTCAAATTTTGGTGTTGGTATTACATCTAGTTCATGTGTGTGTGATTTTGATTAAGTGGTGAGTTTAATAGCATCTTGCTCAGTGACATAATTGAAATCAGACAAAGGGTGTCAATTTGTATAAACCCGAGTATGAATTTACGTTTCAAGTAAATAATCAATTATATATTTTCTAATTAATAAAGCGTCTACTATATAATTAACATGTTATCAATATTAATATAAAAGCAACATATGCTGCTCTCTAGGATATCTTCACAATTTTATTGCGACTGAAATTGGCGCCATTTTTACGAAACCGGGTTTTGAGACTACCATGTATAATTTATATTACTTGTACTTTTAGGCTGTTCGACATTGTTTGTGTGGGGTATCTGTGGGGATGCTATTACAACAACAGTTATAGTAAATGACTCAAAATGTTCTGTCCCATGTGCGGGAGATACTTTCCAGAAATGTGGAGGAACCTGGAGTATTTTAATGTACGAAATACTAGTTAAGTAAGTAATATCAATCTGATTTTGTAAACACAGCATATTGACATAAACTGAATCTTGCGACAAAATAAATCGCAAGTCGTTATGCTTGCTGCATAAAAACATGTCTTAGTATTGATACAATAGTGATGATATTTATGACATATATTTGACATGGATTGCGTTTGCAATCCAGGTCTTAGTAAGCGACATATTTTGAAACTCACCACAAAATGTCGCGGACGTAGACATTTGACGGACGTGCACAGTCAGATTCAGTACAACGGTATGAAGTTAGGTAAACCCAATGTATGAATAAATAGTCCCTTGTTAACTATATATGAAAGTATCAAACAGTCTTGTTATCCACGCACAATATATGAACATATCATTGTTAATTCCGTTTTAACATTTAAGAACCACCATGCATATGTAACGTCTGAGCCGTTTCTGTTCTTTTTGTACATTCAACTGGATCTCCGAAGTGCTAAAAATAGACGCACCTGCAATTTTCCACTGTCTAAAATATTTACATGTGGTGTAGAAAATCATGATCGGTTGA
Organism: Mactra quadrangularis; assembly: GCA_025267735.1. Lineage (NCBI taxonomy): Eukaryota > Metazoa > Mollusca > Bivalvia > Venerida > Mactridae > Mactra > Mactra quadrangularis. Next base: position 4,931,850 of record CM046300.1, on the reverse strand, counting down.
TTTGCATTTTTCTGCGGGCGGTATGAGCTTCATGGCTCTCAGCGATACAGTTTGTTTGTAAATTTAAGACCCCCCCCAAGTTCTCTTTCTTTTGACTCCACCAACTTTAGCCCTGCTAAATCCATGTCCCTACAGCGCTATCGGCGCTTTGATCTCTCTCACGCGGCCACGATCATTTTAAAACAAAAAAAAATGATACACAGCCAGTTATGTATATATATATAAATAGTTTATTTTATGTTGTGTCATTGAAGCCTTACATCACATGTAAGCATATATGACATAACTATACGAGTCATTCACTTTAAAATGAAATTTCTTCATTTGACCAGCGCTCCAAATTCCAAATTACACTGAGCCGCGGTTGCAGGTCAATGCTTTTACAATCGTTTTAAAGAAATTGTGTTTATAGTTTATTGTTATGTTTTTAATTTGATGCACAAGTTAGATCAAACTGTTACTTTAAAGTAGGAATACCTACCTTTTAAAATGCGAAAATACCGACATTTACTATTATACATGTAATACAATTTGTTGGGTTTATTAATTTAAAAACATATTTCTAAACCACTTCAATGTTTGTTTTAATTAGAAAGTCTCCCCTGATAGCTAAAAAGCGAGGACCATGGGCAATATCATTGCGTAGTTGGTCTGTGTTAAGAATGTGTTCATCAGTAAAGATTGCCTTATTATTTCATCTGATGTCTTGTAACACGTAAAATTGCGAAATTTAAAGACTGTCCTGGTTTCTAATAACAAGTACATAAATATTGAAGCTTTTTTATTTGTAATGTTATCTGTCTTTCTCTTTTTTACTATATTCTGCCTTTTATTATTTTTAGTAATCCACTATTGATAAACGTTGAATAGTTAAAAAGAAGCTTGTAGCACCCAAGTTTAATGACCTAGGGGTCATGAGTTCAATTCCTGGACGGGCATACATCAATGAGCTTGTATTATGACATAATTGTTTTGGCCATTTGTTTATCCTGCCACTGTGTCTGAATCATATAGGGCAGTTATTAGACACTGACGGCAATATATGCATAGAAACTAGTAAACAGCTATACATGTATATAGCGATATAGCCTTTCTATTGTGGCGGACCCGACCCCGCTCTCTCTCTCTGTCGCGGATCTGGGTCCTTGTTGTTCGATATGTCGGGTAATTTTAAGTTCAGCTAGGTGCTAGTTTCTTTTTAACTAGCGGTTCGTCAGGATGACACCAGTGACTAACATGTACGGGATAGTCACAGCCCGTTGAGTATTGAGACAAATACTCAGATGAAATGTGAATATGAACTGCCTTCTGCAAATGCCTAACTTCAGCAACGTTCGATGCGTACGCGCTCCTTAAGGAACGTGCACACCGCAAGCGTTCAGAAATTCAGGGATTTAAGGCAAGTTCAGGAACTTTGAGTTAAGGTCTAAATAATGAAAACAACTGGTTTGCTACTAAATTTATTTTTGAATGATGAACCAAAAGTGAAAACTAGATAACAAAAGTAAGATTATGAGGCGAAAACAAACTTGTAGGCGAAAACTTAAAAAACCAAGTAAGATAAAAATAAGTAAGACAGATAATACAAAAATGAACTTGAAGGCGAAAACGTTAAAAAGCAAGTAAGATAAAAAATAAGGCAAAAATGAACTTAACATAACATAAAATAAGTAAGATAGAAATGACAAAAATAAGACAAAAAATAAGTGAGATAAGAACGGCAAAAATATATACAAATATGTACATTAATACCCAAATTATGTCAAAGTCTTAACTACAGCAAACAATGTCAAAAATACCTTATATTAAAACTAAGTAATAATCTGCATATGACTCTGCAGTCGTAAAAACGGTTATTTTCTGAATAACTAAAATACAGATAAATGCAAAATCCAAGAATGATTAGGAAAATTACAACCACATTAGACAAGAAATTCAAAAGTAGAGCTATCAATATAAAAATCAACATTTTAAACAAACAAAGTTCTAAGTAAATTAATATTTACCAGCCTGGCTGTCCATCTCCAAAATAGAACTCACTATCTTATTAAAATTGAAACTATAAATAACTAAACTATATTAAATGAATTTAATTATCGTTGCCGAGGGGCAACGATATTAACAATTATCAAGATTTGAGCATTTTTGTGTCGACACCGGTTGCTGTAAGCCAATCAGAACAATGCATTTGAGGTCACGTGATGAAAAAATTGACGTCATGCAGTCAAAATAGGGGTGTGTGTATGGAATCGTCCACGGCTTGTATTATACGGTTACCTGTTTGTAATACAAGAAAATATCATTATTAATGTATGAACTATTACCAGTTTCAAGAAAGTTGCAAAATAGCACCAGAAAATATGCACAGCTAATTATAAAATGTGTTTTTCTTTAAAAAACTCCCATTTGTTGAAAAAATGCAAACCTATCTTCCCTTCTAACGGGCGAATCTGTTTATACGGGAGAAGATTGTCTGTATCCAATCAGCCGAGAGGCGTAACCGGTATCCACTGAGACAGGTTTAAGTCAAACCCCTCATAAACATCGCTGTTAGCTTAACGTCCAAGATTGGGAACGCCCTACTGATTCATAGTCCCTATTTGTTTTACATATCGTTACCAGAGCGCGCTTATTCCTGGAATTCTAAAAATAGACTCAATGGTTTTACATATTACCAGGGCACGCTTATACATGTCTTCTATAAATATACTTGGAACGGTTTGGAACTTTGGATACGCTGTGAATACACGGCTAAACAACGATTTCAAGCATTTTTGGAAATGCTAATACTTGTATTGCTTTTGCAATAACGTAGAAGAATACTTTTTGGAACTAAGAGAAAGCAGCAGAATGCCAAAATCAGGCTGTGCATCAATTCTATAAGACAAAGACAGGTGTCGCCTGATTGGTCAGTTCCAATTCTAATTACATTTTAATTGGTTGTCACCAATTAAGAAAAGTTGATTGACAAAAGTAAGATGCTGATAAGCCCCGCATACTGACTGGACATATGAGTCATTCAAGCTTCAAGGTTTTGTATTATGTAACTTCTAAATTCCTTATGTAAAAAGTACAAAATCATTTGTGATTGATCATTCAAAAACTATAAATGATATCTAAAATTCAAGATTATCAGTGAAATCAGCATATCATTATCTACAAAAAGAGACTAAACTTGACAATATTACTCTAAAGATAAAGAGAATGATATTTTCCTATCTTAGTTAATCTAATATTGATAATCTATAAGCCATTGAAAATTGTTAATTTTTCATAAATATAACAATAACAAAACATTATTTACATTTTCATTATCTATGCATCATTCTGATTAAAATGAATCTATGGATGAATATTTTATCTTAAGAAATAATGAAATGATGACTTTGATGAATATTTGCTATAAAATCTTAAAAATCAACATTCAAGCATATCAAACTACATATTATTGATCTGTACACTTTTCTGAATGAAATTAACCTATTGATGGCTATTCTACCTTAAGAAATAGTAAAAAAGTGATTTTGATGAATAAAAGCATTAAATTGCCTATAAACTCTTAATAAACAATATTATTACAAAAATAAGCACATATTATTCATCTATAGATCATACCGATCAAAATAAACATATTGATAGATAACTTATCTTGAGAAACAGCGAAAATGTGATTTTGATGAGTTAAAACCATTTTAAAAGTTAAAATGCTAATAGCCAGTAAATTGACAAAATCAAGCAAAATAACAAAATAACAATATACATAAGCTTAATTAAATATAGTATTCTGGTTTCTAAGGAAGTAGCACCCTTAAACTTGCCTATAATTATGTCAATACCCATTTAAAAGAATTTTAAAACATTTAAATATTTAAAGGCTATAAAATTAGTCTACAAAGTCAATATTTTCTATATAATTTGTCCTTTCAGTACCATAAATCTACAATTTATTTACCCCTCTAGGTGCCTATTGGTATTACATAACCTTTGGGTGGAACAAAGATACCCTGGTGAGCTCCAATTGACTTGGACATTGGTTGAAATAACTTTTAGTGTATTCATTATGTAATACTTAGCTGGTCAAAGCAAAAATCCAGACAATATTAAGTAATATATACCGAAAAATATGTGAATCAAAGAGCCAAAAAGACACCATGCTGAGTGCTAGAACTTTGAGATCCTGACATCAGATAAGATCTATATAAAAATGTTGCATAATACCTAATTGACAGTTACAATGAATGCTGGGTAAAATTTGTTAGATAACTTTTCCTAGTTTATAGTTGAAATATGTTAGAGCAAATTACAAAAAGAATCCACTGGCAAAATACAGGTCCTTCACACTATGAACGGCGAGTTAGTTGATTGACTGCCGTTTTACGATCTATACAATGTGTTGCTACGGTGTTAAACACAACAAAATAGCCACAAAGGAAGATGACTACAAAAAGCATGTTTACTTCATGAAATCAATTCGAGTTATCTCCCATTTACTACAGCAAATAGATATAAAGAAACAAATGAAAACACTCTGTTTATTAGTGATATGAAACTTGGTAAATCACTCCTCTCTTATGAAGACGTAATGCTGTCAATCATGACAATTTTATTACGGTGCACATAGAATTTAGTTTCCAAGACATGTGGAACAGTACTTATGGTGACTTAGCAACAGCGTGGCATCGTTGAATCATAATATGTGGATTGTTTTAACACATTTCGTGATATCATAACATCATAAATAGTCATTATGTTTTACAAGGTCACTTAACGTACAACATGTTTGAAATTTTAATTTAATACATATTTTATTGCATAAATTGGATTGGATAACTGGCATAATTATAATGCCTATACACATCCTCAGCCGCGGCCGTGGCGTTGTGGTTAGCATGCCTGACTTCGAATCCGGAGTCCGCCGGTTTAAAACCCGGTCGCGGCAGGTCATACCCTATATATGAGTTGTTGGCCTCGTGGTAGGGTAAGTTAGTACTGGTGATAGAAAAGTGTCCAGGAAACCTATAGTAGAAAGAGCTGGCCGTCGTATATATGACCGATATATGTGTTGAATACGACGTTAATAAAATTTATACACATCCTCTCCATGAAATATTGACAGTTAAAAATTAGTGTTTTAAATTAGATAGTGTTCTTACAGTATCATCTCCTTTTTTCATAATATACAAATGTTTGAATCAATTATGGCCAATTCTACATTCTAATATTATATCGTCCGTTAACAATAATAAAACTGCCGTCAAGATAACAAGTGGCTTCAGGTAAAATCCCCAAGTACTTGGCCTTATCCCATATTAAACCACTGCTGTGACGTCATTCCATTGTTTTCACAGTACCTTATTTCCAATAATGTACAGGCAACCGTCCATTATTAAGATTACTCGTCCAATATTTGTTGTGTTAGGACAATATTGGACGTGTAAGTCTAATATTGGACTACACGCTAGATATTGTCCAAACATACCAGATAATGAACGCGTAACCTTAATAGTGAACGATTACCTTTTTGATGTAAATCATGAAAAAAGCAAACGAACGAGGGAAGTTATTTTTTCATTTATTAAACAATGAGTGAATTCTGCACTCATTTCCCTGCGAAATGAAGACATTAGTATTAACGGTGTAATTCCTTTTCACAATTTGTCAACGTTGCGGTGTCGTTCTGAAAATTAAAAAAAGAAATATATAAGTTTAGCATTATAATAAGACCCAAACTAGATTTTAAGCACCTTTAACACATTCTCGGTCTAACACTGTTAGCCGTTTCTTGTCCACGATTCAAAAAAATAAGTTTTTTCTTTCAATATAAAACTGTGTGATAAAACAAAATAAAGCTTTATTTAGAAGTAGTTGCAGAATGGAACATATCATTCGTCATCAGCTCAGAAAAAATATTTTTAATAAAATGGACTGTGTACTTAGCATACAGTGACTGTGGCGTTCAGTTAGTGTTTTTATTGAGCAACGGCATAGACAATATCATAGCAGAACTCTCAATTATTCTTGCACTGGACAACAGAAACATGGTAGGCATTGCTTTAGCATTCAGCGATGCCAAAATGATATTGACAAGTCGCAAGTTGTCAACGATACAAACTAACTTTCACAATATATGTTTAAATATATGTACTAAGAACTATAGGATAATTTTCGTGATTCATGCTTTTCATCAATAATATGAAATTGTTTGCACCGCCTGTGCACGGACGGAAAACGTACAAATTTGAGTTATGAATTAGGTCTTGTGCAACGGTCTCTCTCCAAGATCAAATAATTATAGGTTTGAGCCTTGAACCGAACATTGATTAATGTGTGAACACAAGGGCAAACATGCTGCTTACGAAAGATGCAATTTCTATTTGGTGCACACAGGGCTCAGGTTCAGGTCTCAAAGTGGCTAGTATTTACATAATATATTTTTCATTTATATATAAACTTACTTATGACTTGTTTCTGCGATATTAGTTTCTCATCAAGTTCATTAGAAGTCAGCCATGTGTCAGGCTGTGGCTGATATCGCTTCTTGGACATGACTGGAATCAGTTGATAATCCACATTTTCTATGCATTGCAACCGCTATAATGTATTTATATCCAAATGAAAGATTTCCTAATGATAAATAGTATATCCATGAAAACAAACACTAAAATTCCAATGATTATTTAGGTTTTGTCACACGTGTATAATGTACAAAACTAAATGAAGAACAGAAACGAAATTAACAACCACTGTCATAAATACACATACGTTCACATGTGAATGGATATGCACGAAAATCTCGTGAACAAACGATTCATTAATTTGTCGAACTAAAGGTGCACCATTTGGGAAACAATTAATATTTTCTTTATCTATTTAAATTCTATAAATGTATTACTTTTTGTTGAAGTTGAAATGTATAACTCTTTAATCGTTTTTTCGTGCATGTAAACTAAAATTCATTTGGTATCATAATAATAATAATAATCTGTAGGTGTACTGTGATTTAAGTAAGATATACCCCTCGAGCTGCTGCCCAATATGTTAGACATTGGACACGCTTCGGCGCTAACGCGCCTCAGCTATCCAATATCTAACATATTGGACAGCTCTCGTGGTATATCCCTTACCTAATCCCTGTAAAATATATCGTATTGTATCTGACTATAACTACATGCATGGATTTATTTGTTGCAGAATTTCACATGGAATGCATCTCTTTTTCTCAGAAGATACAAATTAGTTAATCAAGTCAACAAATAATGCAACTTTAACAATATGTTTAATAAACATACATATAACCTTTTCATGGCAATAGTGAAAGTTTATACATATCTTCGTCGGCAACCACGGTATTTCCTTCCGTTTCACTCCATACATAACGCAGCAAAGCGGAGTAATGTACCGTGGGATAACTGACGATGATCAATATGATATTCTACAGAGGGTGATCGAACGGAATGTTCACCCAAGACAAGTTATGTCAAACGAATTCAGTCGAGGTTGATATTACCTGGCAATATCAAGTAATATAGTTATGCTTGACCCATCCAAAATATTCCAAATCTTACTGAAAGTACAGACACAAATTTAGTTTAATTGTTCTTTCGATGTAGCTATATGAGATAATGTTATTGCATGACTGTCCTTGTTGTCTTTACTAAATAACTAAAATTGTATTAGTAATTTCAATTAAGTTCCAAACAGATATTTATAGATAAATTAGTCATGTGATAAGTAATTAGTCATAAATCTACTATTTGTTGCCAGTTGATATAAACCGAAGGCATGATGAAACTCTAAAACCATTTCATGAATTATTTTATCATATCAGAACAGTTGAAAGATTTTTAATATACGTGTATTTTGTTTCATATTCATAAAGTTTAGATACATTTATTGTGGTAAATCAAGTTTATTGTTGAATAACGGGTTTTGTGGTTTGAACCCACCAATACGCAATACTATTACCCCTTCAAAATTACATATAGGGGGTTAACCACTGTCTCTTTAAATTTGCACAATACTAGACATCAACTTACGACCACTGCTAGAGATATAACTATGATCTGTAGTACGTAAAGTAAAGAATATTATGCACATATATTTCAAGATGTAATGAAAATCACTCTGATTTAGAAAATCGTACTTTCAAAATCCATATTGCAATAAATCGTTCGATTCCCGGACAAGACATACTTTCGTGGAGCTGATCATGAAAAAATTTCTACGGCCATTCTCCCCAATTCACTAATTCCAAATTATGTAGGGTAGTAGTCAGTCACAGACGGAAGATTGCACCTAGTAGTTGGTTAACAGCTAAATCCAGAGATATAGCCTTTCCAGGAACAGTGAGTAGGTGGATTTACCGCCTATACTACATGATGCTACGGCGTTAAACCCAACAAAATGCAACAAATCTAAACACAATGAATACCCCAGTACACTCAAGAACACATACCTCGTGCGATAATGGTTGATTACATCCAGCATCACAGATCATTACTGCATTAAAATTCGTTGCCAGCTAATATGACAAGACCCGGGTTCAACTTCAAGGTAATGCAATATGTCATGAGAGATTACGCCATTCTAAGCTGGTGACATCTACCGAAATGTAATAACGAATACTTCCCTTTCGAAAATTTACAGCTTGTTTCTGTTTGTTTTTGTGTTTTTTTTTGTGACCCCAACAAGTTTAGACAGTATTTTTTGATAAAATGTGGATTTTATCAAGAGTAATGGCGGCCATTTTGTTTTGAAATTTCTAAACACTTTATAATACATCCCACAATGCAACAGTTGGTGAACACTGGAACCAGAGGCGTTCCGATCATGCAAATTAACAAACTCCTGACAGTACTTGTAAACGTTACGTTTTGGTATTTAACCACTGCCAACACTTAAATCACGTGACGCTAGAAATACCATGTAAAACCTATGTGTTGCGTGTGAAAAGTAATTCCGTTATTTATACAAATTATTAAAGTACAATGGAGATGGTTTTAAAAAGTTAATTTCCTGTTAATTCGATTTAAAGATTCATTTGCTTGAATTTTTACATCTTTGAACAAAATAATTAACAAAAAATCGCAGGTTAAAAGTCGCTATTCTTCAGCTTTAGTAAGTGTGGTAATCTGCGTTATCTCCCTTTGCATTTATTTCGGTTCGGTATAAAAACCCGTCGATCCAGGCCGAATCACGGAATTGTTATTCACTTGTGTTGTTTTATCAATCGAAAGAAAAATACTATTATGTGTGCATAATTATCGATAAAGGTTAAATACATATCAATTTTATCAACAAAGCAAACACCGGTCACCAACTGGGTTAATTTTATCCTTTATTAGAATACAATCTAATATACAAACAAATTAAAGTGTCATCATCAATGTGATTATCAGCATTTATTGATCTGTTATAAAAACTGACACTTGTGAACAATTTTGTAATAATCCCTTAATTAATACGTTGTTTGCTCTTGATAAAGTGATTTCAGTTGTCTGAATTTTACTACATTCATCATCCATTTAGAATACAATTAGAAACCATTCATCTGTGTCTTATTCTTGACAAAAATATTGAGAAAAAATCAATTACCAGAAAATTAAAAATAACTGTTATATAAATGGAATGCTACCAGTTGGCAACTAGCCTAAAAAACTTTCCTATTTGCTTATCATTAATGTGATATGTGACAAATTCTTTTATAAGTAAACTTAGGGTCACAACCAAGTAATTGATTTCTTGTTAGCATCACATCAAATACCCGATTTCCGGAAACGATAACAGATTTAACTACGCCGACACAGACGAGACGCGACGTATTGATATTATCTCTTATGGAATTCAGTTTTGTTAAACAAAACATATGTAACCTTAATACATTTGAGGTATCCCAAAGGGACGATATGCTTGTTGAACAATTAAAAATCCCGTATTGAACCTCAATTTCAGTGATTTTTAAAGATAAATTTTTGTACCACGGCAAACAGACCGAGTAAGTTTCTATCATCAAATAGAACAGAACATTCTATTAGCTGAACACATTGGTGTTCGTCGCAATTACAATAATTTGGCGGTACACACATATACATGTATGAGATGAGTTCCGGTATTACAAAAACGTAGTGAAATTCTCTCTGTGACAAAAAAAATGGATTATCTAGTGAGAATTATGGACTAAAATCAAACACACTGCAACTTAAGTATGTTTTCTATACTTTGTGAAATTTTGACTTTGATACCGATTGAAAAAATGAAGTTATAGACGTTCAAAGATATTTTCTTTGTTCTCGGTATACAAACTATGATATGCTTTGTTATTGACGGCAAATTCCTAAGATTCTTAACATACCAAGTTTGATAGAAGTTCACTGAAAACCCGTGCTGACCAAAATTTCGTCACGCATGAGAACACATATTCTGTAGTGCACTTTGTTTGAATAAAATAACATAGACGTTTGTTATTACAAGAACTATGGGCATTGATATTAATCAATGGAGAGCTAAAATTGGCACATTTACTCAACCATTGAGATGTACAAACAATATCAATACAATAAACGTACAGAGTATACCATTATGTATTCGGATGTTACTATTTCTTATGTTAGCCTGTCAAGGCGTAGAAACAAATCCTGGACCTGAGACAAAATCAGCTCGAAGTAGAAATCGTCAACCAAATCGTCGTACAACAAAGGATCAGGACTCGATAAATGCTTCACAATTATCAGATATAGGTACACAGAGTGATATCAATGAAATTTTACAGTCACAATCTCAAAACCGTCACTATTTCTCACAAAATTCACCGAACCTTAGTCAAAACAGATCTACACTCAACTCATGGCTTCGTCCATCGTCTGTCGTAAAAGAGAACTTACAACCCTCACTTGCTGATCACGACGAGCAAGATATCAGTGACGGCGCCACAAATTGGACTTCACTTCTACTTGAAATAAGAAACCACTGTAAATCCATTAAGCATAGATTTGATGGTCTAGAACAATCAGTGCAAGAGCTAAAGCAAGAAAATACGGAAATAAAGGAGCAAAATCAAATATTAACTGATACTGTCTCTGATCTAAATGAAAGAGTTACTGAACTAGAAACTAAACTTGAAGCAAATAACAGAAAACAAGACAAAATTGAAATGGATTCTAAACAAAGAAATCTGAAAATATACGGCTTGAACAATGACAAAAATGAAACCGCGGAATTAACCGAACAAAATTTGCGAGGCTACATCTCCAATGAGCTTAACATGGACGGTTCTGAAATTGAATTTGATAAGGTATACCGTTTACCAGGAAAAGGAGACAGACCAGTGATAGCACAATTTAGTAACATAAAATGTAGAAACAATGTGTTGAAAGCATTTAGAGATAGACGTAAACAAGGGCCCGTCACTGGTAGAGTTGTCGAAGATCTACCTGACAGGATCGTTAAAGCTCGGACTGGGTTATTCCCCTTTATGCAACAGTGTATCCAAGATGGAAAGAAGGCATTTTTTAGATTCGATAAACGTATTGTTGACAAGGACGAATATGAGTTTGATAGTGTCGCTCGAGTTCCGACTCTCGTGCATAAATAGGGGTACGGCCGAGGTCAAAAATACACACAAGAATCATTTGTAAATAGTTTTAATTTGGTTTTTACTGTACTGAACATACAAGGATTAAGAAAGTACGAAAGTGATCTCGCTTTTAGATATTTCTGTTCAAAATATGATATTATTGGGTTAGTTGAAACATGGCAATCATATGAAAATGAATTTGATGGATTCATGCCTGGTTATACTGTATTCAATAAGTTAAGAAAATCTAAGGGCAAGCGTGGATCCGGTGGGGTGACTGTTTTTGTGAAAGACGAACTTGTAAAATATATGAAAAGACTGTACTGTAACTTTGAAGATTGCGTGATATTGAAACTTGATAAGGCATTTCAAGACTTTTATGAAAATGACATAATATTTGTACTTACTTATGTTTCACCTGAACGATCGCCAATCTATCAGACTAGTAATGAAACAAACGGCATTGTAATATTGCAAGATAAAATTGTCAGTGTTCTATCAGACTATCCACATGCGTCATTTATAGTAGCGGGAGATTTAAACGCTCGTATAGGTGAATTACAAGATTATATCATTAACGATGATACTAACTTTATATTTGGTGAAACATCTTATCCTAGCGACAATTTTAACTTGCCAAAAGATAACAAAGATAAAACTGTAAATCGATTTGGTTTAGAGCTAATCGAACTATGTTGTTCGCTTGATATTCATGCGCTTAATGGGAGACTAGGTTATTATAAAACTGTTGAATTTACGTGTACAGCGAATAATGGTAGAAGTACAGTAGACTACATTTTAGCATCAACAGCATTATTCGATTATATAACTTACTATGAAGTGAGCAAGGAAAGTTTCTCTGATCATTTTCCATTGGCATGTACTTTGTCGTTTAAGACTACACAATACACTGATGTTGTATTTGAAGAGAATTTAACTCAAGTATTTCATTATAAGTGGAACGAATCTAACAAAAATGACTTCTTTAATAAGTTCAGTGACCTGTATGATTCATTCAATATGGGTATCAATAATGACAATGTACTTGAACATCTACCGCGTCTTATTGCAATGTTTGAAAATGCTGGTGAAATTATGAAAACAAGACGTACATTTAACAAGTCATTAGTTCATAAACAAACTCAACCTTTGTGGTAGAATGACACTTGTGATAGACTGAAAACTATTAAGTACAATAGCCTGAAAAAAATTACAATTTCAAACTCACTGCATGACCTTAGTAAATATATCGAACATATGAAAAACTTCAAAACATATTGTAAATCCAAAAAGCGCGAATTGACGGCCAAACGTAGACAGGATCTAAAAACTGCACGAAACAACCCAAAATTATTCTGAGACAAAATTAAAGTAGATCTAGCCAGGCGACAACAACCAGATAACATAAAATTGATATCCAGTCATCAATGGTTTACCTATTTTCAAAAACTGTTCTCCAGTACAAACGAAGATGACAGTAGTATAAATTTACTTGACCATCTACAAAGGGAGATAAACAGTGATAGCTTGAATCTCATTATTACCGAACATGAAACTACACGTAGCATAAATCAACTACGCTCTAAATGTGCATCAGGTATAGACTGTTTATGCATTGAAATGTTTAAAACTTTTCTTGTAAAATAGTGCCCTTTTTAACAACACTATTTAATAAATTTTTTGAATCTGGAAATTTCCCAGAATCATGGAGTGAAAATATTGTCACGTCGATTTACAAGAAAGGTCCAAAACAGGACCCGAACAGCTACCGTGCCATATCGCTTACCAATAGTATAAGTAAAATTTTTACAAACATCCTTACAAAAAGATCAACTGATTGGTGCGAGAAAAACAATATTATTCATGAATCCCAAGCTGGATTTAGGGCAAACTACTCTACAATTGACAACATATTTAATTTACAATCTGTGATTCAGAAATACTTATGTAAAAAGGGTGGTAGATTCTACGTTTTTTATATTGATTTTCGAAAAGCATTTGACAGTTGTTCCCATCATAAACTTCTCCAATGCATGCAAAGGAATGGCATAAACGGAAAGTTCCTTAACATTTTTAAGTCGATGTACAGTCATTTAAAATCATGTGTCAAGGTAAATCACGGTCTGACTGATTTTTATCCATGCCAGATAGGTACGAAACAAGGATGTGTTTCGTCACCGATTATATTCAGTCTATTCATGAACGATTTAGTCAAGTACCTCAAATCTACTTTGAGCAATGGTATTTTTGTAACTAGTGATATAGAGGGTGTAATTGTGTTTATGTTTGCAGACGATGTATCTAGGGTGGCAGATTCGGTGAGAAATTTACAACTGCAAATTAACCAAATAGCCAGTTTTTGTGACATTACTGGTATGGAATTAAATACTGATAAATAAAAAATTGTAGTGTTTCGGAATGGTGGTACTCTAAGATCAAACGAAACATGGAACTATAAAGGGGAAAAACTTGAGGTTGTACTATATTACAAATACCTTGGCTCATATTTTACATCCAGACTTTGTTGGACAATGACTAAACAGATGTTAGCCAAACAAGCTATGAAAGCTTGCATCAACATTCTTAAAATGCAAAAGTACTTTTGATTTTTTCATGCTAAGGAAGCATTTAAATTATTCGATAGTATCGTTTCACCAATATTATGTTACAGTTCCGACATTTGGGGTACCCAGTACAGTATTTGTATTGAAAATGTCCAAGCGTACTTTTGCAAAAGAATTAGTGGTTTAAATAGAAATGTATGTAATTTCTTAGCCCTATCAGAGTGCGGTCGTTTACCTATGTCTATAATCTATATGACAAGATGTATTAAATACTGGATTAAATTAACCCGTATGCCAAACCATAGATACCCTGGCCAGTGTTACAAAATGTTACGTGACTTGAACAGCGCTGGTAGAACAACATGGGCAACGCATGTTAAACATTTACTGTTTGAAAACGGCTTTGGCTACGCCTGGATAGCCAATAATGTTGGAAACGAACTTGTTTTTATAAAAATGTTTAAATCCCGTCTTTGTGACTGTGCTTTGCAAAAATTAAACATACAAATTGAGACTTCGTCTAAGTCATCCCATTATCAATACTTTAAAACCCTCCTTAATATAGAACGTTACCTAGATTTAAATCGAGGATATAAATTCAAAAATTTTTTTTCAAACTTCCGTTGCTCCAGTCATTGTTTAATGATAGAAAAGGGACGTCACTTAAATATTAACAAAGACTATAGATTTTGTCCTTTATGTCTTCAACAAAATAGATACAGTGTTGAAGATGAGTTCCATTTCCTAATTATATGTCCTACATACGATATTTTAAGACAACAATACTTAAGATCTCTTGTTAATGATAAGATACCATGCAAACAATTGTTTTATTCTGTAATGTCAAGCCAAGCTGATGATGATATTTATAATATTTCAAGATATTTACTTGCTGCATTTAAACTACGTAGGACTTTAACAGAACATTAGTTCAATAGTTATTGTTCCTATCTTACTTTGAATGTACCATTACAGCAAATAATATTTAATAAAATACTCATGTATATGTAATGTACATATTTGATATTTGTACATGTATTATGATGATAAATACTATGTTATTGTTTTAATACATTTTGCTACTATCTCATAACAAATAATTCATTAACTTATAATGCCTCACATGAATATTTCTTTTGTTGCTATTGTATTATATTGTCATATTATTTATACTTTTGTAATACTAAGTTACCATAATTTATATTATATAAAATGTGTGTAAACGGTGGCCATATAGTACAATAAACTGATTTGTATTTGTATTTGATTTGTATAAATACATATAAATAAAAGACGAGTGATAATAATTATGTTCGTGAGATATGGGTCTGAATTATCAGACCCCGAAATGATCAATTGAAATTGCATTGAAATATATTTTTTTATATAATATAAGAAACGGAAATTATAACACATCGTTAGAAGCCTTCTGAAGGGAAAATAATCATTTTTATTAAATGCATTTTTTAACAAAAAGCTTTCCCTTTACAATGATATTGTTTAAGAAAGCAAATCAGTGTCGGGTGTTTTAAATCCTCAAAATTCAATTTTGATTTTTTGTTGAGAAAACGGTTCATTGTTTGTTAATAGTTAGATATTAACAATTGAAGATAAGATGCACCTATTTTAGGTTATTTGACACACATTTTCAATGTTTGAGTAATTCATGCCTCTAAGTGTAATCATAACATAAGGTTTGTTTTTATTAATGACATAATAATTTTGTTTGTTGCAATCATAACCTAGTTTGTCTTGTTTGTACGAAAGTAAATTGCAAATTCTCAACAACAACAAAAACAGCACTGTACACAATCTTTGTAATTTTTCGGTGTGCATTTTATCAAACTGTTGAATTAAGACATTTAACATTCCTTACCATTTGTAAAATTGGCGATTTACCATGTTTGATAATGCATTAAAAAGCTAGTGTTAAAGATACCAATGTCGTCAGCAGCATGATTGTGATAGTCCCGGGGCGTAATATTGCCCTTTATTTCACGGCGTCTCAACGCCATGATATTGTGGTGGGTAGATTTTGATAGCAATGGGCAAAAGTCACGCGACATAAATCCTTTCGATTTCCACGGCCGACAAATTTATTGTTTTCAATGCAGTCATAGTACAGCCCATTTCCGTTAAAAGTTTCATAGAAAAAGCATTTTGGGGGAACCCATATAAGCAATATTTCTATCAACAATGCAACACACGAATAATCAGCGTTTTACATCAACACATTTCTGCAAATCCTTTCGACTCACATGAAATAGGGTAGGTATAATTTGCGGACCAACCGGACCTGCGGACCAGTTTAGTATACGGATACAGTATGACAAATATGCGTATCATAACGTGTGTATAGTAGATATATAATTGAGATTTGCCAATATTTTATTTGAAAAGATTGATAGAGTTTTCGGAAATTACACCAATGTAAATGTATAAACACCAATATCGAAATTATTTTTTAAGATATAAGATTGCAGATTTTAACTATAAAAAGAATCGTCGATTGCTTCATTACATATTGTTGTAAATATTATACATTTCAACTGTTAGAGCTTTTTTCATTTGAAAACAAATTTGATAGGATTCAAATGTAATATTTTAATAATATACTTTTTGTCCTTTTTAGCAGACTTTTTAAATAAAAAAGCCTAATCGTGTAACATTGACTTTTAAATCTTACTTTTACTGAGTTCTATTGACGATCTTTTCAAACTATGATTAAGTGTAGCGCACCAGTTAATTTTAAGAGCGTAAGAGGTACGGACCAGGGCTGAGTTCAGTTACCGCGAACGTTACAAAACGTTCCGCAACCATACATTCGGAACGCCACGTCCATTTGCTTCAAATAATCTCGGAAATATTTAGACGCTATTTTGAAATTTTCGGTGTTAAATAAACAAATGTTCGACCGAGGAGTTCCGAATGCATCGTTATGTAACGTACTGTAACGTTTTGTGTAATTGAACTTGCTACTGGTTATAGATCGAGCAGATGTAAGATTATTTTTTGTGGACTTTTTAATTATGAAAAGTTTCGTTCTATATTGACGGACTATTGACCTGAGGTATCCATGCAGCGGACCAGGTAATTTTAAGAGAGTTAAAATGGCGGACATTTACACCTAGGTGAAAAGCTCGCCAGTTTTTAATTTGTTCGAATGGATTATGTTTTCTCGTGTCCGAGTAAATTTTTCCACGTGTGAAAATGTCCTTTGAACCTTATATTTCTAATTTCTATATTTGCTGGCATGTTATTTAAAAAAATGATTTCTATTCGAAATAGCTTGCCTTTTGTATTTAGGTGCATCTTTTAGGAATTAAAACACATGTTAAATCCTTTCGTGTATCCGGCAACGAAATTCTTCCGTTACAAGTAAAGGTGTGACTACTCTCCAATGCACCGGTTCGAAAGATTCACTCGTTGACTTTCTACCTCTGCTAAAATACTGCGTCCAAACTGATATTTCTATTTTAGGCAGAGACACAAATATTTAAATTGCATGACTGTCTCGTGAGTTTTTAAAAAAATAAATGCAACAAATGTTCACGTCTGTAATATCAAAATGTCGAAATTTAAAGATGTTGGACAGTTATGCATTAGTTAGATGAAGGAAAATTAAGAAAAAAAGAAAGTAACCATTGATTTTTTAGAACGTGCATCTCTGGTCCTTAACCTATAAATATAGAGCAACTTATTGAACTCTAATACAAAGTGTAGCCACGATATATGACGTAATACGAGGTTGCATTCGTCACTAGTAGGATAATATCATATAAGGCGTTGTTTACACGCTCAACAAATGCGTATTAGGTTTTGCAGTTATATTGGAATTATGTAAACGTTTATTGGCTGTTTAAAGGTTCATAGTTAAGGTCAATATCATTATCGCCGGTCGTTGGACCGGCGATATAGGCAATCGTCAAGATTTGAGCAATTTGTAGTCAACACCGGTTGCTTAAAGCCAATCAAAACGATGCATTTGAGGTCACATTATGAAAAAATGGACGTCGAAAAGTCAAATTAGGGGTGCGTGAATGGGCTCGTCGAAGCCATGTTTTGTTGGGTTTCTTCAATTTACTTGAATTAATTACCGAAAATATCTATATCAATATATAAACGTGTGCCAGTTAATTGACAGTGTCAATATAAGACCAAGAAAAAATGCTTAACTATATGTAACATGTTTTATTCTTTCTAAAACTCGCATTTGTGAAAAATTGCAAACCTAACTTTCCTACTTCGGGGCGAATCGAAATCAATGGTTAAACATAGGGCGCACTAATTCCTGGTAATCTATAAATAGACTCACTGGTTTTACATATCTTTACCAGCCCCGTGTTCAGTAACTACTGTTAGCTAACGTTAAGGATACGGGAGAACTCAACCCGAAGCCAACTCAACCTGTGGAATACTCAACACAAAGTTGGGACAACTCAATCCGTTAGTATGATATTGAGTTGTCTCGGGCTGAGCTGTCAATTTGTTAAGTTGTTCCGATTCGACCGTTACGGAATGTTCAAGATAACTGAACACGCTGCTGGGCACGCTAATTATTGTATTCTAAAATAAATATACTTGAGACGGTATAATACGCTAGCGCATATTGCTTGAAATGTTTTTACTCGTATACACGGCTAAACGGCGTTTCAAGCATTTTTGGAAATGCTTATACTTGTAATTCAACACGTTTTAAAGCAGCGAATGAATGAAGTGTGTTCACTGAGCTGCGGGGGGAGCGTAAGGAATTACCCAAGTATACGATATATATCGAATACTGGTATTGTATTTTCTATAGACATATCGGATCGACCGTTTCCGTACCAAACAAAATATCGATCAATGACAGTTATGCTTTTGCATAATTCAAAATCCTGGCCTGCAAATCGGTTGATATATGTAACTCACAGTTCCTGCCAAAACTATTTGTCAGGATCTTTTAACTTTTTCTTTATTTATCACTTCCGACGTGCACTTAATCCTGCCTGTAACACTCGAGAGAGGGATTGGCAGTATAAAGACATGAAATATTTTGTAAAGCAAATCAACATCATATTACATCTGGACAGTTCGGTATGGGCTAATCTGTGGACGAACTTTCTAATGATTATTATGACACATCTTTAGGTCTTAAACCGGTTACGTCATGTTTTGTTCTTGGGAAGTAGCTGTTGCGGTAAAAAGGCCTCTTTTTATGTACTTTGTCTTTCATTTTGCCCGGAGACCAACGATGTTCCCTTATTAAACAGATCACTTTTGGGAACCAATAGTCACACAGATTGATAAGAACAGATCCGCAATGTAAGGAACACTTGACTGAACAGTAGCGATAAGTCATGTAAATAGCTTCTGTTTTGAAAGACTATGTTTTCTCTTTTGCCGATCTTTTTAAGCGTCATGCAAATATGAATTACTGGAAATAAATGCAACTGAAACCAAACATCCTTTCGGCATAAAGATGGTGTCTAGATCCAGACCATTCTCGTACTCCAAGGTTATCAACATTCTCGATCTAACTACTATCGAGAATCTTACTAGGCTCTGGGAATGATAATGTTAAATTGGAACAGGAAAACGTTTTATAACAAGTTACCTTTTTATTACTGAAAAATATAAACATGACAATTCAATATAATGCTTATTTGAGTTACCTTAAGATTATAATTAATAATTCTTTTTTTGTATGACGTGACATTCACTTTGCTGCATTTCGCAGCAATTTTTTACTTGTGATATACATTCGCGACTTCCTATTGCCAGTTTGGGTCCATGACAGAAAGTGTGCGCAGTTTCACTATGGAAACAAACAATTTTTTTATGTTTTACCGTGTTTACAAAATATTGTTATAACAAATGTTGGATGATGTTGTTATTCGCACGAGAACATTATTTTTTTTCAAATGGATATATTTTCAAGTATTTGCTAACACGATACTTAATGTGCTTCCGAAATTAAGTTGGAATCAAGTTAAAATGAGTCAGGTGAATCTTTTTACTTTTATTATTTATACAGTATTTTTATAAGATCGTTATGTCGGAAAAGATAAACGAAGATAATGTCTTTCGATGGTTTATACCATTTATATTAAAACAAAAATAAATGGCCATAATGAATGCAAAGACTACTAATTATTCGTACTCCTATCTATAAAAGAAAAAAATATAATCAATGACTAAATATAAACTATCGAGTAATATGACATGAACAGGAATGTCTAAAGTTTAATATATAACCATTATTATTATTATTATATACTGCATTTAATAGCGCTCATTCCATATCAAATATACATTTTTGTGTATATTCAAAAGCGCTTTTTACTACCTTTTCTTAGATTTTTATGTGTACAACAACTAATTCAAGCAAACAGTAATTTAATATATAAAACACATCATTATGTTCTGATATAGAAACAAAAAAAGTTAAATATATTGATATAAGTAATATATATACGATCATTAAATATTATTTATTACTATAATGATTTAATTATGCTACGCCTACAACATACATTGTTAAAATATCGTAGGTCTCTTTACTCCTACCAACAAGGGGAAGTAATCACTGCAAATATTAACGATTTGTATGCCCTTAGAGTTACCCCCCTTTTCATCCATTTTGAAGAGTTTTAAGAACAATAAACCAAGTTGCTCAATTCTTGGAGGTGGTAAGCCATGCAGATTTATTTGACTATTCTGAAACATTCTCCAAAAATATGACTTTTCACTCTGATTTAAGGCTGAGGGAATCTGTTGGAAATATAAAATTGTGTGTAAACTAGTTCCAAAAATTGAGATACGTGAAAACTAGTTATATTCTACTATAATCTTAATATGTTATTATACATTATACTGTACAATACGGACATATATTCGGACGAGTACACAGCTTGAAACGTCATATTGGACGAGCCGATAGGCGAGTCCAATATGACGTTTTAAGCTGTGTACGAGTCCAAATATATTTCCGTATTGTACAATAAAATATATAATAAACTTTTTATTATATATCTTTCGTTTACTTTGAAATAATTATCATCATCATCAATCCTAACAAAGCAATCACAGCCATTCTTATCACCACCACTATCAACATCACCACCAAAACACTACCACATCCATAATTTTCTATATAGGCTATGTCATGTTTTAGAAGAAAGGCATTTATTCATGAATGTAGCGGCGAATAAATGAAGTATTATTTTTCCTGAGTGCAAATGTACAGTAGACATGTGACGTAGTTAGATCTACGTATCATTATGTCATAATGGCGGCCATGTTATGATGTGTTTGTAGGATTAACTATTTGACATTTAATCTAAAAATACTATCGGGTTTAAAAGATTGGAAAGTACAAGGTATCACAGAATCTATTTATAAATATTAAATGTACACGGACGATAGAAATGTACAGACTAAATAAAGGAAACACACGTGCATGATGGACTTGGACGGTTTTTCTAAAATGGAGAATGATGCGTAGATTGTTTTTATAAGAATGATCATTTGGAAGCCAGATTCATTATTTATACTTAATAAATTGCTTGGCTTAAATAAAAGGCAAGTCAATCTTTGTATTGATTTCATAATGACAGGATAATTCGTCACACAGTCACAGAATGGATAAAAAAGCTTTGCCTTAATCGGAAATCGTCAGAGTTTGGCTCCTTGGTTTAGATTATTGTAAGTTAAATATTTGTAATTCGTGTTTAAAACCTTGTGTATAACGTTATTTTATTAAGTACTGGCCATTATTTTGTTTAATTTACTCACTCATGCCAAGACTACAAAGAAAAACAGTTTCAAACCGATGAAAAATGACGGACATCTGTTATGAATTAGCATCGTTTAGTGCACTTGTACCCAACCGTCCAATACAAAAATAATATATTTGTTTGGATCCAATACGAGAATATATTGGGCTGTCACGTGGTACAAATGCAGCTTGTCGATTTGTTAGATTTATTAGATATATAATAAAACTATTAATATATCCTCTTCGTGTACTTTGAATATCATAATTTACTACAAGGAGATTTTTTAAAGTATTTAAATTATTATTAAACATATTGAAGTGTAAAATAAAAGATGAAAAAGAAATACACGATTGTATTCGGCTCTCTTAAGGACGAATTTACTTGTGGTGGTAATTGTTTTTGATTTGATAGAGGAAAATGAACGCTGGTAGAGTTAGGTAAATATAGTTTGAAAAATGGTTCTATATTTCCCTTTGTATGATTTATAGACGGGCGGCTCAAGGGAGCTAGCTAGAAAACTGAAAACATCGACACAAAATTCAGTTTGGAAAGTAAACAGAAATTTATCCGTCAAAACTCATACGTTAAAGTACAAGAAAGACATTGGTCGTTTCCATATTATATTGGTCCAAAAGAGATTAATTACACATTTACGTATATGACAAAAAAATAATCATCAAATTCAGGGATGTGGAATTTCACGTTTTACCAACTTGTCCACGGTCAATTGAAAACTGAAATTCAACATGTCCGGAGTCAAAATTCGCAAGTGTCCAGAATTTTAATAATGAAATTAAGCATCGAGAACAACTATGATGTAAAATACAAACTATGAGCAACATTATTTGTAACTAGTTCAGTAAGTTTACTGTTAAATACCATTGAAACATTGATGCATCTATATTATGAAGTATCACTATGTCTGTATACGTACAGCGAAAATAAATTACTTCTCTACGGACATGAATGCACGAGTCGGACAAGAGAACATAGGAATTCAACACACCTGGTCAAATGTTGAGTTAATAATTCGATGTATAGGATCACGTTTGTATAGTCTTAAACAACACATTTTATAATGGCGTTGTTTTTGAAATGTACAAAGAAGCCGTAACCATATAACATAAAATATAATAATTTCTAATACATCCATATACAATGTCTGCCCAAAAGACTGTCAAACAGAATACTTTCTTTGAGTATCCTTTAGCAACGTTACTAGAAATCAACCAAAACAATTACAGTATAATGTCATCATTCGAGCACTTTATTTTCTAATCCTCTATTGACTGATATTCACTAGAAGCTATGCTTATACAGTGAACGATGGGATTTTTTAGTTATCGTGTAGAAGAAATCCCGAAAACGTTGTCCATATATGATGAACATAAAATGGCCGAGTTCCCCAGGGTCCTTGTTTCACCACATTGACTGTATCACCTTTTACCAATTTTAAAACAATCATATTACTACCATCTCCACGATTACGACCATCTACATATACATTCATGACCCTTTGGTCGTTTTTATTCATTCCCATTTCCAAAACGCGATTAGTACCTAATACATGAACAAAGAATACATATATTCCATCAATTGGAGCGGTAAATTTTCCTGTTGTATTTGAATAACCATTACCTTCATTGGTGACAACATCAGCTAAGACAAGAGTACTATCCGGTGCAATGTCATCAACGCTAGTTTTTAAACGAGCTGAAAATGAAATTTTCTTCCCTTGTTGAAGACGTATAACATCATCTATAGTCACAGAATCTGTCTTGTACTCATCAATCTTCTTGTTAAGAATGTTAGTTGTTGATGAAATATTATCTTGTAAAGCAGAAACTTTGGTATCTATATAGTTTGTGGTATCTATTACTTTATTGTCCAACTTGCTAGTCAGTGCATCAACGGCCTTGTTAAGTGCTGTGAGTCTCTCTTCTATACTTCTTGCTGTTTGCTGCAGCGCACTTATTTCCATCGTACTTGTCGTAATTGTTTTTTCTAACTCATCTAGACGGGATTTTATCTTTTTTCCTCCAAGAACATGTACAGGTGCTGTAAGAAATATGCAGGTCCAGAAAAGAAGGACCCATATTGAAAATTTAGCATCCATCATAAAATAAACTTGTGTTACAAATGATATGATAAAATTTAAGTCGTTAACAGACGTAATGTTTTTCAAGTCTTGTAATACAGCTTGCGGCTTTCAGTTTGAATACTGGTAACCCAGACGTTGATTATACTACCGTTAAATCAATGTGTTCCGCGTAATGGCATACTTTAGTCAGGTGACCGTTTTGACCAATGAAAATGCGTACAAAGTGTTTTGGTGGAATTGGAATTTGGTAAACTTTCATTGGTCGTTCAAAGGTTCATAGTTAAGGTCAATATCATATATCGATACTAAATACGGCAGCGTGTGAATGTAGTATTATGTTCACTGAGCTGCAAGGTGAACGTAAAATTTGATCGTTTACACTTTTATATTTAAACCTCGATTATGGTATTCTTTCCTTTAGATCAGTCACTCGAGTTCACATCCTGGTCTTACAGTTCTGAGGCAATTGCATAATGTTTCTTACTCAAGATAACAACGTGGCAGATTTTGGACTTGATTTGTACCTATGCAGAACTGACTATCTTATGAAAACAAGTCAAGTCGCAACCACTCGGCCATTGTCGCTTCTTTAACGTCCCTTAGAGTTATAGCTGTAAGGTCAAAAATAATACATATTAGATAGAGAACGATGCTTTACAACACATTTGTACTTACATCACAACGGTCAGTGCTACTCATTACGGTCTCTACATAAGTCCAGATATATTGACCCAAGATTTTAGCATCAAGTTTTACAGATACCTTCACCAGTGGCTGACAACTACTGCCCTTTTTAAACAGAGAGAGTGAACACAGAATATAGAATCGAACAAATTCCATAAAAGTATACATATCTAGATTTCGCACAGTCTGATTTCAACCCAATCCAAAACATTCCGCTCGGCTACTCCCTAATTTATATCTAGCCGTTTTCTTAAGAGGGTCACCTTCAGGTGACCTTTTCTTATTTTAATATTCATGACGAAATCGTTAATACAAGTAGTAACCTGGGTCGATAGAGCAGTTGGTAGCGCGCCAGACTCTGGAATCTCGTGTCTGAGGGGCTACGGGTTCGAATCCCACCCGGGGAGGTTATACCCTTTCCGTGATAATTTGACAGTAATGTAGATTATCCTCCATTGATTAGATAATATGGATCCTTGTGGAAGGGTAGGTGAGTTCTGGTTATAGATAATGGTCCAGGAAAGATAGGTTAAAAAATATTTTAAGTATCTGTTTTACATTGTCTACGTCACGCAATTTGAAATGAGTCCAATCGCAGACTAAGAATAATACCGCGGTCAAATTAGCTCGCAAACCTTGGTCAAAAAATATAAAATTACTATAAAAAGCTATAATAAGTGTTGTGTCTAGATTAATGTTTCGCATTAATTATTCATATACAAGTCATCTCAACGTGACCCTTAATTCGAATCTTAGATATTTATTTATTTATTTATTTATTTGGGTTTTACGGCGCACCAACACAAAAAGGTCATATCGCGCCGACAGCTATCAATGATACTAATAATTCAAACTATATTAATGATGTACAACTCTATATCTTATTATAAACATTTATTTCTTTCAAAAAGTTAAGTATCGCATATGATGGTACAGACTCAAAAAGTTCTTTAAGTGAGTTTACTTTAAAATGTTTGTCACGAATGTATTTTAGATCCTGACAGTCAAGGAGAACGTGTTTTACATTGAAATGCTCGTCACATGGTATGCATTTAGGTGCTTCTTCTCTTTTGAGAAGGTATGAATGTGTTAATCTAGTATGACCTATTCTACATCGATTGATCACAATTTGATCTCGGCGATTAGAAAATTTGATTGATGGAGATGAATCAAGGGTTGGCTTTATTTCATGTAACTTATTAAAAATAGCGTTGTTCCATACTGTTTGCCATTTCGACTTAATTAACGAATTGATCGAACACTTGAAGTCACTGCTTGGTAATTTTAGATCAACTGGTTGAAGGTTTAAAGATTCTTTAGCGAGGATGTCAACTTTTTCATTTCCATGTATACCAATATGGCTTGGTATCCAGCAGAGGTGTACTATTTTTGATTTTAAAATGTCATGTAATTTTAACTCGATACTTTTAATAAGATTATTGTCTGAACTGCGATTTTTAAACGCTAGTAATACAGATAGAGAATCTGAGAAAATAATAAACTTGTTATTTATACTATTTGATATGTATGTTAAAGCCAGATCAATTGCTTTTATTTCGGCAGTAAATATAGATGCTTTGTCAGGCAGTCGCATTCTTGCAACGAAAGAATTTCCGTATGCGGCGCAACCAACTTTGTTTCCATCTTTGGAACCATCGGTAAATAAATGAGTAAAATCTTTGTATTTTTCCAAGATGTTTACAAATTCAGATTTAAAAGCTTCAGGACTGGTGAAAGATTTACGAAAAGTTGATAAGTCAATATTGACGTCTGGAATGTTGTAGGTCCAAGGGGGGATATTTTCATCTAAGTTTTGTATCACAGACGAAGTGTTTATATTTAGCATTTCTAAGTCGTTTTTAACGCGCAGGCCAAATGGTTTAATTTCGTTTGGTTTGTTGTCAAATTTGCTGGTGTAATCAGGTTTAAAAATAACATTTCGTGCCGGGTTTCTTTTGTTAGAAGATATACGAGTTGCGTATTGTAATGAAAGTTTTTGACGACGTAATTTTAGTGATGGTTCGTTAGCTTCAACATAAAGACTTTCAATAGGTGAAGTTTTAAAAGCACCAAGGGCAATACGTAAGCCCTGGTTGTGTATAGTATCTAGCATTTGTAAGTATGATTTGCGAGCTGATCCGTACACTATTGATCCGTAATCGAGTTTTGAACGAACAAGACTTCTGTATAATTTTAGTAAAGTTTGGGTATCAGATCCCCAATCAGTATGTGAAAGTACTTTAAGTAGATTCAATGCTTTAATACATTTTGTTTTAAGCAACTTTAAGTGTGGTATAAAAGATAGTTTTTTATCGAATGTAACGCCTAAAAACTTAACTTCATTTACTACTGGGATTTTAGAGCCAGAAATGTAAAGTTCGGGGTCATTATGATGTTTTCTTAATCGACAAAAATGTACACATTGAGTTTTCGACTTGGAAAATTTAAAACCATTTTCTGTTGCCCATTTTTGAATTTTATCTAAGTTCTGTTGTAATTGACGTTCGATACTTCGAATATTTTTAGATCGATAACAGATTAAAAAATCATCAACATATAATGAGCAATCTGTACCAGGGTTTATAGCCTTAACAATATTATTAATTTTAAGCCCAAAGAGGGTAACTGATAAAATACTGCCTTGCGGCACGCCTTGTTCTTGTTCGTGGCTCTCTGATAATGTTGATCCTACTTTAACTTGAAAATTTCTGTCTGACAAAAAACTAGAAATGAACATTGGTAATCTACCATTTGGACCAGCATCTTTTAAATCCTTGAGAATACCATATTTCCATGTTGTATCATAAGCTTTCTCAAGATCGAAGAAAATTGAAACTACGTGTTGTTTATTGACAAAAGCCTCTCTAATAAATGTTTCAAGACGTACTAAATGATCATTTGTACTTCGTTGTTTTCGAAAACCAGACTGAAAATTAGTAATAATACCATTTGATTCTAAATACCAAATAAGTCGTTTATTAACCATGCGTTCGAAGGTTTTACAGATACAACTTGTTAGAGATATTGGTCGATAGTTAAGGGGATCTGTGTTGTCTTTATCCGGTTTCGGTATAGGAACGATCAAAGCTTTTTTCCAGGAATCTGGAATTTTACCAGTTTTCCATATATCATTAAAAATATCGAGCAGTAAATGTTGAGATACCAATGGGAGGTGTTTTAAAAATTGGTAATAAATTTCATCAGGGCCAGCAGCTGTATCTTTGGCATGCTTAATAGAATCGGTTAAATCGTCAATTGTAAAGAGGGTGTTATACTCTTCTTCGTTGTTAGAATGAAAATTAATATTTTGTTTTTCCAAGTTAGATTTGACCTTTTTAAATTCTTCAGTGTAGTGTGATGAAGAAGAATTATGTTCAAAAGTTTCTGCCAGTGTGTTGGCTATATCTTTTGTAGTTTTTGCTACGCTCGAATCTTTACGTTTGAGATGAGCAGTAGGAACTTTTTTGTGTTTACCATTAATTTTACGAACTGCTTCCCAAACTTTTTTAATTGGAGTGTTGGCGTTAATTTTAGAAACATATGACTGCCATGATTTACGTTTAGAAAACTTAAATGTTCTACGAGCTTGTGCTCGCAGGATTCTATAATTGTCTAGATTTGCAGCTGTAGGACGAACCTGAAATTTCTTTAGTGCTGCTTTTCGTTTCCGATATGATCTTCTGCACTCATCGTTGAACCATGTTTTTTTAATTTTACTCGAGTTTTTTTTCATTGAAGTTTTAGGAATACACTCATCAGCTATCTTTGATAGAGTGGACGCAAAGAGATTAGCTTTATCCGAAGAGTTGGAAAAATTCGGGATTGTTAAATCATCAGAACACAATTTGTTAAATTGTTCCCAGTTCGCTTTTGAGAATTTGTAGTAAGAGCGGTTGTTTAATGGAACAGAGTCGTTTAAAGTTAACAACAATGGAAAATGGTCACTGCCATATTGTTCGTCAAGCACTGACCAGGTAAAATCCAAGTATATTGATGGATGTGATAATGTGAGGTCTATACAAGAAAAACTTCCAGTCGCTGGATGTAGGTAAGTTGGTGACTTGTTATTTAAAAGGCATAGTTGAACATTATCAATGGACTTTTCTGTAATGCTGCCTTTATTATTCGTAGATGTACTTCCCCATATTGGATTATGCGCATTAAAATCGCCGAGTAAAAAGAATGGTTCTGGGAGTTGTTTAGTTAAATTTTCTAAGTCTTCAACAGTTATAGATAAATTGGGAGGGAGATATAATGAGCATATTGTAATAGGTCTGTGTAAAGTTATTTCAACGGCTACGGCTTGCAGATTAGTTCGTATCTGAATTTGTCGTTGAGGGATACAGTTTGCAACCGCAATTGTTGAGCCACCAGATGCTCTTATTGTGTCTGTGCAAATTTTATTATAAAGCATATAGTCCTTTATTGATGTTTTATCATTTGTAGATAGGAATGTTTCTTGAAGACATACAACTTTCGGGGAGTATTTCGATAATAAAAGAAGTAGATCGTTGTAATTTGATTTAAGACCACGACAATTCCATTGAAGTATAGCTTGACTCATGGTTCAACGAAAAGTAAAAACTTACTTCGGAAACTTAACAGGACTTCGCGCCGAAGTCCGGGGAGGAGAGCTGTGGACAGCCATATCCTCGTCCTCCATCGATTCGATGTCGCTCATAAGAGCCTCGAATCGGTTGGAGGACGGGACAGGGTCCCTCTCCGCTTTTCTAATTCGGTCGGTTAGGACGACCTTCTTTTTGGGTGATTGCCTTTGAATCACCCGCTCAGGAGACGGAGAAGCCTGTGAGACCCGCCTCTGAGGTACAGATGAGGTACTTGTAGATGTTGTCTGTGAACTTGTACTTGCTTTGGACGTATTACGTGAAAGAATAGGAGACGGTTTTTGCACTGGAGTTATTTCAAGAGGAGAACATTTACATAAATTGACCTGCACAGCAGAATCAACCATCTTAACTGGTTTTGATACAACAGCTGAATAAGAATTAGTTTTGGAACTTTCTACAAGCTTGCGTGCATCAGGAAAAGACAAACTTTGTGTGTATTTAACACGGAGAACTTCTTTTTCTGTCTTCCAGACTAAGCAAGAACGGGAGGTTGCAAAATGATTACCCCCACAGTTTGAACATTTGACTTCATTAGAACAGTTTTCGAGCGGACCAGCATGAGAAGTACTACATTTACGGCATATATTCTCTCTAGTGCATTTAGTTTCATGATGTCCATATTTAAAGCATTTGTAACACTGCATCGGGTTTGGTATGTACACCTCAACGCGAACGTTGAGATACCCAACCCGAAGAGTGGATGGAAGAATGGGGGTATCAAATGTTAAAATGTATGTGTGAGTGGGAACACGTTTACCGTCTCTGGTGGATAGAATACGTTTGGCATTTGAAACACATTGAGAGCTAAGCTCTTTTACTATGTCTGCCTCTGACATTTCTGCAAGGTCAGGGCAGCGAATGACTCCTTTGGATGAATTGAGGGTATTGTGTGCAGTGCAGAAGGATTTAATGTTAAAAAAGGATCTTAATGTCAGCAAATTATCTGATTGTTGTTTTCTTTGGACTTCGATCAGGAGTTCTCCACCACGGAGCTTCCTGACCGATTTTGGAGTTCCTATGAGTGCAGAAATTGACTTTTCAATGACAAATGGGTTCAACTGTGCTAATTTTTCATCTCCCAACGCTTCTACTACCAGAAAGCGTGGAAAAGATGATTGACTTGATTGTTCATTTGAAATGTTGGGAGATTCGTCAGACTTACGTTTTTTAGAAGAGGTTAAAGAATCCATGGTTGAGATAATAATGATTCATCTCTCAGGTTCCCCAGCCACCTCGGACTCCAACAAGGGGAAGTGCAATGGAGGCGGGTATCCTGCCTCCGCACCACAAGGATACATGAGAGATATACTTGCATGTAATTGCAAATGATTACAATCAACACAATTGGCCCATGAGCCACCGCCTTCTTGAATAGGTGTTATGAACGTTTACACTTAAAAGAGAGTACTTTAAATTCAGTAAGCCCACTCAGATCGTAATGGAGTGCACATATGGTTTTTCAAATTAAGAGTATGCCTGTAATGTTAATAATTTTGGGAACGTGCACATAAATGAGTATATGAACTTACATGAATGAAATGGCTTTTGCAAGTATGCAACTATTCAAGGGCAAGGCATGACCAGCCGATTGACCAAGTCGGGCCTACTTGGACACCCGTCTACCCTGAATCAGAGGCCAAAGTAGTGTGTTGGGAAGACTGGAGATCCCTGGGTCTCCCTCAACTACCAGGATCCTCCTTTCCCGGTTACGGGACGCTGCCCACGGCAAACGGGCAGTTTTGGTGTTGGCCATATGCCCATCATGCAGGCGCAACTTGCACCTACATAATGGGCACATGTTTCTCCTCCTCACCGCGGAGAGGTCCCAAAAACAGAGGAGGTCGAATCTTAGAGATCCTAAATGACAACGCTCGACAGGATATATGTTTACGGAGATAGTATTTTAAATGTCCCCTCTAGTTTCGTCTTGTCAGACGTACTACCTACTGAGATAACTTGGCCGGATATATTAGATAGGAAATTGGATGGCTAAATATATTTACTGCAAAAATGAGGGTTGCCGCAAACTGTATACGTGTTATTTTTAAATACCATCGATCTTAATATGTATATAATGTTTTCGTAAGCAACATGAACTTCTAGGAAAGATGATGATTATGATAACATACACAACTAATTCTACTGCATGTACTGCATGATCAATGTATTAAACGTCAATTTATGAGCATCTGTACTCTTGTATTTCGAAATAATTGGTTGAGACTTTAGAATATTAGACATTTAGTACTTATCATTTTGGTTGTGTTAAATGCAATACCAAGACAACGTTCTGGGAATGGCTGAATCTTTGCATTTAATTGTTAACCATTTATTTGACACTTAATTCCGCCATTATCCGTGGTAGGAGGGAGGAC
Source organism: Mactra quadrangularis (assembly GCA_025267735.1). Lineage (NCBI taxonomy): Eukaryota > Metazoa > Mollusca > Bivalvia > Venerida > Mactridae > Mactra > Mactra quadrangularis. The sequence goes on along the minus strand of CM046300.1, from coordinate 4,900,166 downwards.
GGAGAACGACTGTAGAAATCATTTCATGAGCAAGGTCCTTGAAAGGATTGAAATAAATATTCAATTTTTCGAAAAATCAAATAGGAAAAAAGCGTTACTCAACCGTATAAAATCATTTGCATGTAACTGTTTCGAGCTAAGTTTTCTCCCCTTGAAATTACGATTCGGTAACAAACGTAAATTATCAAACATATCCGTAGCATTACAACCAAGTGATATAGTCAATTTTTCTCAACTGTCAAGTTTGAATAATTTCACAGTGATTGACTACACCCTATTGCAATATCACGAATGTTAGACGAAGAGCACATAGTCACCGTAAAATATTCATGTTTTGACAGTTAAGAAAAATCGTATCGTGCAAAAAGTTTTATCCCGATCTGACTTTAACGTGTGCATCTAATTATTATCTAGACATATCCACAGGGATTCCGAACGATTATCATTTATACCTATAATATATACAAGGGGTCCAACATCAAAATTATGAAAATTAACCCTTGCGTCACAGAAACATGCATCATTCCGTTATTTTTTCGAATATTCTCATCAGGTCTTCAGGTTTCGATACAGAAAACATTTGTCTATCCAAAAAGCCTAAGTTTATTACAACAAATTTACAACTTTTTACATTATTCAAGCTAGTTTCTCGTAAAACGCACTGAAAAAGGTTAGTACGACACAGGTCCGTCCCCTAGTCTTACCCCTGTAAAAAACGTCTTTTCCGCGAAATACCGGTCAAATTATGTATTGGTTCGATGGAATATGTTATTTTATTCAACAATCCTCAACTAACCCTACTAATCTTCGTCTTTAATTGATGATAATCGTCCTTTTTTCATTTCCGAGACGAAGTCGCTACGGAACAGCCATCTTACGTATCACGTGAATATTATGTATCGCGATCGTTCATTGGTTCTTGCTGATAATATTGGTTGGTTCCCCGCTTATCGTATGTCGTTAAGTACATACGTATATAAAACAGAAAACCAGTCAATAGTAACCGTTGTCGGACATTCTATAAATAGAAACAAACTCTCCGCAGTGGTTATCTCCCTTTATCAAATCAATTACGTAGCATAGCGTGACGTAAGCACTGTGAGGAGTTAGAAGGTGAAGTCAGACCGTTTACGTAAATTTTGTTGACAAGGTGTTAAATCCAGATAAAAATGGATGAACCATAAGCCACCCTTTCCTTCAGGTCTGATATGATATATGGATTCACAGTGTTCAATAATTAGTGATATAATGATTTAGAGTATTCATTGAATAATTCAATGAAAATAAAATTTGGCCTTATAGTTTCTAATTGTAAATCATTACATGATCTTAGCTCACCAGTTCATTCTCATTTTGGTTAGTGGGCAACAAATGTTGTTATGAATAATATCTATATATAGTTTGTTTTATATAAAATCTATAAATAAACTCAATATGTATGAAGGTTTGTGGTATTTTTCTTGTTTACAATGTACTTTGTCCCGGCGTTGAAGCCATTTATATATATTAAACGTATCGAAAATCGAGAACCACCACCGTTTTGACGTCATCCAATCAGATCGCTCGTTAGTACAGCAGCATGGCAAGTAGTCACGTGACTCGTTGATGATTTAAGATGGCTGTGCGGTAGCGACTTCGTCTCGGAAATTGAAAACAGACAATTATCATCATTGAAAGACGAAGATTAGTAGGGTTAGTTGAGGATTGTTGAATAAAATAACATATTTCATCGAACCAATACATAATTTGGCCGGTATTTCGCGGAAAAGACGGTTTTTACAGGGGTAAGACTTGGGGACGGACCCGTGTCGTACTAACCTTTTTCAGTGCGTTTTACGAGAAACTAGCTTGAATAATGTAAAAAGTTGTAAATTTGTTGTAAAAAACTTAGGCTTTTTGGATAGATAAATGTTTTCTGTATCGAAACCTGAAGACCTGATGAGAATATTCGAAAAAATAACGGAATGATGCATGTTTCTGTGACGCAAGGATTAATTTTCATTATTTTGATGTTGGACCCCTTGTATATATTATAGGTATAAATGATTATCGCTAGGAATCCCTGTGGACATATCCAGGCATTAATAAGTACCAAGCCTAATCTACATTTTGACAGCGATTGTAAAATTATAAAAGTATGTATATGTGTTAAATTTCAACACATAATCCTCACGACCACGGAATAATCGTACATTAATTCTACATTCGTATTCAACGTTATGAATATTCTTGCATAAAAGTAAGGTCGGGGTCAAACCTTACGCACAATATGCACTATAAATATTGTTAGCACATCGGGTTTCATATATTCCGTAATGGTTACCCAACCAACCACTAAACGCGCACTCACTTGTTTTACTATGATAAATGTCCAACGATCTACGCACTAAACGTAAATACTCGCTTGGCCAAATACACTTTAGTAAGTGTAATTATACTTCATCACACACTTTGCATTATCTTCATTGGGTACATGGTTGGGAAATAGAAAGAAGTTAAAAACTTCTGATATGAAATGGTAAACTGCAGATATGTGAACAATAATTGAGAGCAAATAATGCATTCGTTGGCTTGAATATTTACTTTCCTACATAACTGTAAGGCAATGTAAGTATAATTACATTGACTGGGTAATATCTTATCAATAATGAAAATGACATTTGTCGGCAACATTCAGGAATTTCAGATTTTAAACATTTATACACGGTTAAGTTAATATGAATTTATAGTTCGACAATATTAACCTTAGCTTGAACTACCTTATTACAATAATTAAACAATTCATTTACATTAAATCACGAGTTTCCGTATGTGTATACGATTATACACGTGTTTATAACAAGCTATTGACCATAAATCATTTTTGTAAAAATGTGTAGTATTCTAATTTTAATTATAGAGTCATTCGTTAATGAGGAAACACACAAGTCCGCAAAATATTAGAACAGTTTCAACGTATTTATTCTAATGAAAACAAAATTAATTGTTCAGAACGCGTAATTTGTCGAAAAGTTCCGATAAAGCGCGATATACGAACGAAGACAAAAATAGACAGTAAATACTGAGTTTAATACACTCAGCAAAAATAAAAACCTGACAGTGTATATTAGTTTAAAATTTTAAAGACTAAATGATTGAAATGTAAAAACAAATGTTGGGCATGATAGCAAAATGTATGCACAACATTGATATGGATTTTGGTGGTTTATTAATGACACATGTTTTGATGTAAGGGTCAAAATTAAATTTATCAATTTTGTGGCTGTACCATGTTGCCTACGTGTAGATATGTTTTAATCATTTCATCAACAGTTGTAAATTAAATTTGAGTTGTTATTTCATTCAATATCTGTTGTGGCCTCCTCTAGCTCTAAGAAGTGCGTCAACGCGTCGACGCATAGAATTGACGTAATGTTGAACAATGTTATTCGGAAAGTTGTTCCATTCTGCTATCAACGCATTTGTCAGCTCATGGATGTTTTGTTGGTTGTGATTTCGCCGAAGATTTCTGCCAAGCGCATCCCAGATATGCTCTATGAGGTTCATATCTGGAGACTTTCCTGGCCATTGCATGGTGTTGACGTTGGCTGCAGCTAAGCAAGTGCGTGTAATCCTCGCGGTGTGAGGACGGGCGTTGTCATGTTGAAACACAACTGGGGCGTTCCTTTGCATAAATGGAATGGCTTCGGCATTCAAGACTTCGTCAATGTATCTCTGGGCGTTTCAGTTGCCGCGGACAAAAATAAGCCGGGTCTTCTGTCCACCCATTATACCGCCCCACACTATAACGTCTCCACCACTAAAACGATCATGCTGTCGAACACAAACAGATGCGAACCTTTCGCCCTGCCGCCGATAAACTCTTGCACGGCCGTCAGCATGACTGATATTGTAACGAGACTCATCTGAAAACAGTCAAGGTCGCCGGTCTGAACCTGTCGCGTAAGTGAATTAAAACGATGACACGGTCGTCCCTTTGGGTAGTTGCCCTTAGCCTACCTGGCCTTGGACGATCATGCACATCACCCGTAAGTCTATAGCGTCTTACAAGTTCATGAACTGTGTTGAGGCTGCAGTTATACATTCTACTCACGTTAACAACGGATACCCCACCCTGCAGCATTCATATTGCTTGATTTCGTTCTCTTTCTGACAAACGTGCCATCATGAAAGCAATCAACTTTAGGTGTGAATTACACTAAACAGATACTGAACATATGTATAGTGCCTTTCATAACTGTCTATCTGACACAGTTCAGTCTGCACGAGGTTTACGTGCGAAAATTGAAAATTTACGCTTGGCTGCGTATTATTGACAATAGTCGGACAAGACAACACAGGTGTGTAGTGTGACAATAGTACATGTATACACACTACAAATCATTTTATTTAACACACATATAAAAAAGTAATTGACAGAAATAAAGTGTCAGGGTTTTATTTTTGCTGAGTTCTTGCATAAAGGTCAATCTCAGGTAATATTGTCGGACTATACAACCCTTTTCTGATTTTGTTGAAACTTCAGAAACTGCAAAATGTACAATCATTAATATTTTTCACTCAACGAGTTTCTGCGACAAGTTCAATTTGCGATCTTACAGTGTGAAAACAGTTTATTGCTAATCAACCCCCCGAGATTAAAGAAATGATTTAGATTACATCCGTTTCACTAAACTTTTTAATGGAAAAGCGATGCACCGTATTTAACAAAATACTAAATAAGTTCAGGTCACAGTTCCTCCAGCACTTCAGTGCTTAGATTATTCAGGAATTTCTGGAGGTGAAGCCCAGAGTGTAATCCGTTTATGTATTATTGTATAACCTAATACACCAAATTTACCCCCATTATACTTATTTACTCATTATACGACAAATGTTATTTTAAGTGATGTTATAGCTTGAAGAATTCATTTTTGTGACTTTGTTCTATAAACATACGTTTACAAAAGTACGTGAAGGCATTGACAATATGTTACAGGCAATCTGGAAAATGCAAAACAATCCAGCCCTTAAAATTGCTTAAATATTCAAATTTCTTGAAACATAATAATACTAATGGACAAAAGATATATTTATCTATATGTATATCTATAACAAGCTGGTGAAAAATCTATTTCATGTCTTTGTTTGTTGTCAGTATCATTCTAAAGGTAACGTACACCTTGTGATTATGATGATATAGTTATATTTTTTTATGTTTGTAAGTTTGATTGTTTCAGAATAAAAGATAATATACAAATGTTTATATATAAATAATGACACAAACAGCTTGCTGAGAAAGATAACAAATTGCATTGTTATATACAAACTTTGATATTTGAACAACGTTAAGCTCCGATTGTCAACTAATACAGTAGATTATATCAGTAATATTATACATGTATGTTAAAAAAAATAAACGCCTCAGTTGCATTAGTTGGAAGCTTGGTCATGATTAGGAGTTCTTGGAATAAAATTGTTGTAACAAGAATACTAAAATTGATTCCAACCATCCGGAATCGAATTGTTATAACAAGAATACTTAAATTGATTTCAATCATCTAAGTGTAACAGCCGCTTAGCAGGTAGCACTCATGTCTACTGATCGAGGGGCCGTGTGTTCGATTCCCGGGCGAGGCATATTTTCGTGGAGCTTGGTCATGAAATTATTTCCAGGGCCATTCTCCCTCCTACCAATGTTCGTTACGAAAAAGTGACTAATAGTATTTCGGCCCAGATGAGAAAAGCGTCTGAAAAAGTGGTTCGCTGTACTCATAGGTATATCAGCAATATTTTGATTGTTTTTGATAGAAAAATTGTGCTCTTTACGAATCTGCCAGGTGATATTTCAAAATTTTGGGCAGGGCGATGCTATTAGCAAAAAAAAAACCGATGACGTCACTAATTTCTAAAAAAATCGCATTTAATGTTTAAAAACCCATTGCGCGCTTATTTGTCATGATTCGAACAAAAAGAAAAAGGTTCTAAATTATGATATGCTTTGACTGGAGGATTTTGTAAATGTTTAGAAAATAATTGGGTGCTGGAAGCACTGATCATGAAAAAAGTTATTACGTCACAGTTTTACCATTTTCCTAGATACAAGTTTTAAACGTCAATAATTCTATGTTCAAATTATTTTTAAAAATTTGAGTGCACGGAACATATCATCAAGATAAAAATATAAATTTGAAAATACTTGATGATAAAACATAAGCAAATACCAGCTCCCTAACCAACCTTTTCCAGTCATAGTTTTGTATACAGTCCTGCAGTAAAATGCCATATTCAAGGTGAATCTTGTACATGAGTCTTCACAAAGTTATTCTGCAGTTTATATGTCTTTGAAAGATGCTGAATGAGAATCCGAGTAATAACACCCTATCTTACTTGAACAATTTGCATAATATGCAAATTAATCCGCCATTATCGAAATTCCGTTTTCTCCTAATAACACAATAACCAACTTGGATAGAAATTTAAAATAAGCCTCCATACCCATGTTTTCATGGTCTATCTATCATATAGTACTAATTTCAGCTTGATCAGATCATTCAAATATGCAAATTCATGCAAATTAGGTATTTTACTCAATATAATATTGGGGGTTTCTATACATTAAACAGTCCTTTGTTTTTGCTTGCATATTCTGAGTAACATTTGGTTATGTAATGTTATTTTTGTTCGTTTAAGCCACAAATATATCGAATGATAATATTAAACCAGTAAATGATGACTTTATGATACGCAAAATATTCGCATTACACTATAAATTGAAGGATTTGCACTATTTGTTCTATTGTTCATAATATTGTAATAATATGCAAATTTTGTCCTCCAATACCGAAAATTCATTTTTGCTAATAACACAATAATCAATTATGATAAAATTTCAAAATATGTGTCTGCACCTATGTTTTAGTGTCTAGCTATCTTATGATACCTCATTTAAAATGATCAGATGATTTAAATATGCAAATGTATACAAATTAGTTGTTTCAAGTTGATGATTTTCGAGTTAACGATTTATATTCAAATTAAAGTACTTCAACATGTTTTTGCCTAACATACATTAGTAACTTTGTAATGCTTAACTTTTGTGTATAATTGTTATCAAACAAATTATTATATGCTAATCTGCCTCGTTGACTCAGAGTCAATTTGTATAATACAATTCGTACATAAATTGAATTAAAATAAATTTTAAACAAATTTTACGATAAAATGCTACCATGTAATCATGTATATATTATGAAGATACAATTTGAATTTCAACTAGTTATCCATGCCAATTAAATTGAACCGAACAATCTGTCAATTGCGACTGGATTTTTGCTCAGATGGATTTCAATGTTTGGAATGTCCACATAGATCATGGGACCAGTCATATACCAATCATAATCAATGTAATAATATTAAATGAGTGTTTAAATGTTAAACTTTTTTTCCGTATAGCCTGCTATAACCATAATAGACAACATATGCAAATGATATTAACGGTTAAAGTGTTGGAGTTTTATTAACAATTTTTCGTTTACACACACTATTGTATGGATTTTGATTTGTTGAGCCGTTAAGCCAAAATCAAGTAATAAAAGAACATGAATTAATTTTACAGTACATCTTCAGTTGCTCGTAAAATTGAATTCACTGAATTCAAAACCAATTTATCATTATAAATAACATGCTGTCATTGACAAAATTAGATCGATATGTTTTATTATAATAGAAGAGGCTGGAAAGTTTAACATATTTGTGCATATTTGACTTCTCAACTAAGTAGAATGTAAAACATGAAACTACATGTGTCAACATATGCTATACATGGTCATTGCTGCATCATTTTGTCCTTGTATGACTTAATTAGCGACTTTAATTTTGACTAATACTTATTATGCATAGTATGCAATTTCAATCAGTCATATACATCCTTACATAGTCTCCTTGCGAAATCAGAAAGTTGTTTGTGGGAATTATTTTAAGTAGCGACTTTAAGGCAACTTAGAAATTATGGAAACTATAATTGACAATCTATTTACAGTAAAATACATGTATGTATTGTCAACATAAGAAGCATTACCTGACTATAATTTCTTTTATAGAATGTTGTTTTTCTATACGAGAACGTTAACTTATAAAGAGATGAGAGTTATCAATAAACTTAATGCACCTATGATCGTCATGATAAATTTAGCTCATCAATATAGATTCACCAATATAAAACAAATCACACACACATGTAATGGACGCATTGGTAAAATGCATATTGTTAATGTTTGTCATAAATGATCATTGAGATGCATATATCATGAACATTCTTCTAGTGTTTCGACACTAAATACATACTGACTAAGTGCTTTGTCTTTGATTATTTGTAAATTGTCGTAAAACAGTTCATGCTGCAAATCGTAATCTGATAGAGGTCTTTAATTAGTATCAAAATATACCCTCATCCCTATAATTAAAATTCATAATTTGCATATTCAAATCATCTGATGATGTTGAAGTATATGTTAAGTAGACCCTACCAACATGGGTGCTGATACAAATCTATTGTTTTATCATAATTGGTGATTGTGTTATTATCAAAAAAGGATGTCAGAATTTCCTGATATCTAGGCAAAAAAAATAAAAGAAAACGGCATAACTGTACGTGCAATCTTGAAATGTGTAAAGGCATAGTCCCACAACAAATATAACTGTATTGTGTAATTCAGATATTTTGTATAGCTTAATATTATCATTTACTGATTTGATAATTCCATTTGATAAATTTGTGTCTAAAATGTACAAAAATAACATTACATAACCAAATGTTACTCAGAATATGCAAGCAAAAACAAAGGACTTTTTAATGTATAGAAAACCCGAATATTGTATTAAATAAAATACCTAATTTGCATAAATTTGCATATTTAAATAATCTGATCAAGCTAAAATTAGTACCATATGATAGATAGACCATGAAATCATAAGTATAGAGGCTTATCTTAAATTTCTATCCAAGTTGGTTACTGTGTTATTAGGGAAAACAGAAATTCGATAATGACGGACTAAATTTGCATTATGTTCAGATAAGATAGGGTGTTATTACTCGGATTCTCATTCACCACCGCTCAAAGACATATATACTGCAAACTAACTTTGTGGGGACTCAAGTACAGGGTTAACCTTGAATATGGCATTTTACTGCAGGGCTATATACAAAACTGTGACTGGTAAGGGTTGGTTAGGGAGCTGGTATGGTCAAAACTTCCGTGCTTTCGATTTTTAAATAAAAAATTGAACATAGAATTATTGACGTTTGAAACTTACATCTCGGAAAATGGTATAAAGGTGACGTAATCACTGTTTTGATGATCAGTGCTTCCAGCACCCGATTATTTTCAAAACATTTACAAAACTTTTCAGTTGGAGCATATCATAATTTAGAACCAATTTTTTGTTCGAAACATGACAAATAAGCACGCAATGCGTTTTAAAAGTTAAAGGCGATTTTTTTAGAAATTAGTGACGTCATAGGTTGTTTTGGCCAATAGCATCTTTGATTTGAAAAATCACCTAGCAGATTCGTAAAGAGTACAACGTTTTCTTTAAAAACGATCAAAATATTGTTGATATACCGATGAGTACAGCGGATCACTTTTTTAAGCCTTGGTCCGACATACTATATAACATGTTAGCTGCATTTGCGAGCCACTGTTCCAGTCTAACTTAAAACTTAGTTGTTTCTTCAAATAACACATATAATTATTTTCTTATTTTCACCTTTTATCAATTACCAAGGTTACCATAAGCATGTTTTTAGAAATTGTATTTATTATATGACACCATCATTTTCTTTCATACTTCTTTTTGACCAAAGAATAAATTTCAGTTCCTGTCTCTGGTTAGTTTCAGAAACATGTCTTGGAGAGTAAATCTGGAAGGCAATTCATTACACGTCTAAGCAGCACACTACCCCGTCATAAAGACATTATTCTTTTTTGCATTGATACACCATTGAAAAATTGGTAACGAACATGTCAAGATTAGTAACGAACATTTTATAGATGTTTTTTTTTTCCTTTTCTGGTGAAACCAAGGGCAGAAATTCAAAAAACTATATCGTCAGAGGCTTAGGGAAAAGAACAACAATGCGAGCATATCCTAACATAGCGATAGAAGACGAATAACAAACTTTTGGTAACAAAACTTCATACGGCATTGTGAGTGTATTTGTTTATTAAATTCTTGTACAAAAACTTATGAGGTTAATACTTCGGTTACACTAAATCCTAAAAAGGTTCCGATGTCAGATTTAAATGGAACTTAAACAGAGTATACAGACAAAAGTTTATGTATATTTTTTTTCTTGACATTATACTCAGTTTAACCAAGCATGTATATTTTGGATCATCTTTCTTCTAGTTAAGTTTATCCATTTACGACCATTTTGAAGGGGGTGTAATGTTGTCCGTTCTTAGATAACGGTTTTACACGTTTTGTCTGTGGTTAAGGTACGTCAAAATTCCTCCGGTCTTGATGTTCGGTCTATTTGTCCCAAATAAAAATGGCGGTCTCATAAAAGTGCAAATATTACAGTTTATCCAACCACTAACTGATCTTTTAGAAAGAAAACATATACATATGTTTGACCTAATAAACCTAACTGTATCCGCCACTGTTGCTTTATCTGTCAGTCACGTGACTACGCATGATGGACTACTTTACATACATGTAATCATAACTTTGAACATCAGAAGCGGCTGCGTTTTCTGCTTTTAAAATACTATACACAAAATAATCTCATACGTGATTTTACAAATAATTTCATTATAAATCGTTGAATCACTTACTTCACCATTCAAATTTAACAGAAAATCAACCGTTGACGCTACAGTACTAAACTTCCATATTTGCACTGAATTCCATTGTGTGTTTAATTTGACGAATATCCAGCCATTATACAGTAAATACATAATTTGACTATTGCTTTACCAAAGCTGAGCCATGCATAAAATAAATATGATTCTACAAATCATCATCGACGTTCTTGACACTGACAGTCCAGGCCATTTTCCGAAAACCGATGACAACTTCTTCAGCGTCACTGCGTGTGTGTGTTTCCCTATACGTAGTTTGTGTTAAACCTGGACCCCTAAAATCATGAAATAGCTCAATAAATGTTTTTTTTTATGTGATCGTTACTCACATTTTCTTTCTCAAATCCAAAAAATAGATTTTTTCTTCAATCACATAAGATTCATTCCTTGGACATGCAATATAAATTTTGGGACCAAAAAAGAGGATTTAGTTAATTGACTACGTGCAATAATCAGAATAGCCATATAACAGTTAATGCAAAATTATAGCTAAATATGAGTCGCCAACACTGAATTGATAGTTTATCCAATTAGCTTAAACTGTACTTAAAACTTTACCCATGTTCTATCATTAGTACAATTCAAAAGACGGGCCTCCGATTTACTAACCAGTCCGTCGAATGTTTATTTGAGCGACAAATTTACACTAAGCCCATCGGATTTTGTACAATAACCATGTAAGTATGACAATGTTATAATCAAACCAGCCTATTATCCCTCCCGCCGGATTTTTGATAAAACATGTAAATATTTTGCATTGCATCGTATGGGATAGATTTTTATTTATCATTTAAAGTCTAATAATAATAATACTAGAAAGAAATGTTGAAATAAAATTGAGTGCAACAATTTTAGCAAAATTAATGTTGTAGTTTTGTTTTTATTCACGGTTTATAGAGGCCAAGGTTCAGCGCAAACTACATATACAAAATTCTTATATCCATATTGCCAATTTACAGTTTGAATAACACCTTTACACATGTATTGTGCGTAAAGTTTGACCCCGATCTGACTCGTATGCAAGAATATTCATTACATTGAATACGAATGTAGTATGAAAGCTCGATACCGATCTGAGTATATCGTCAAAGTTCGAATGTAATTATTTCACATGGATTATTATTTTTAATTTATTAAAGCGTTTGTAGAATAGGCGTGGTATTAATTTTTGTCGGGATATGCATAGATAATTATTAGATGCAAATGTGAATGGTCAGATCGGTGTCAAACTTCACGCACAATACGTTCCAGTCTCCTGAGAGTATCATTTAAATCCATGATTAAATGAATGTTAATTCGCTAAATGACGATGTCTAATTGTAAACGCACCTTAATATGACGCCATGTTAACAAACTTTTCACTACGTCAATTAAAGCGCTGAAGGCACTGAATTTGTTCGGGTTTGAAAAGTTCATTAGATTTCCGGCTCCAACAACATATAAGTTGACATGGATGTTTAACCCGTTACATGTCATTTCGTAATTTTAAATAAAGATGGTAGTATTTCTACTTATATTGTTTTTGTTATTTTAACTTGTTAGATTTTTTAAAACGAACGTCTCGCAAAATTAATAACCTTACAGTTGATAAACTGACATTTTTGTCTATTTGTATGTAAAATATTTTTGAGATGCCCCCTCATAAATCTTAGGAATCGACTGTCCATGTTCACACTTCACCTTCGTCCGCACAAGTCTAATAGTCCAAGTTCGATGCCGCCTAAGGTAGAATGACTAACAGTCTATAATCTATGCAACCTACCCTTGGATCCTATGATCGCTTGCCTGTTTCAGGGAATTGAAAAATCACACAGCCTGATTTAAAAAAAGTTATCTATAAAAAGTTCAAACATACGTGTATGTGCAAATAGGGAGGTACTGTCCTGCACATGGACAATATGTTTCACTATCGTTCACTTTCTAAAGTGAAGTATCTTTTGGGTAACGCTCCGTCTCAGTTTAGTGAACATACTAAATAGACTATATCCGGAATTCAAATATTTGGGTTTTCCCTGTTCGTACAAACAAACTTTTGCTGTCACAATTAAAACATGCGTACAAAAAAGCAAAATGACTTAATCCGTATTTCGTGTTTTTCATCAATAGTGTGTAAAATCTTTGTATCTACAGCGCATAAACAGAAAACCCCACAAATTTGAGTTGGGAATTAAGTCTATTAGTACATTCAGGATATATGATATTCACTTTGAACCATTGTACAAACAATGAAAGTTATGCAATTAAAATGTGGTTATGTGTTTCTCTAAAATAGAAATATCAATTAGCCCTTGGTCATTTTGCAGACTGAAAAAGTGAATATGTTCACGACTTTTTTGAGTGATGCAAAGGAGAGAACTTTAGAGTATTCTCTAAGCTGTTAAAGGAGCGTTATAGGGAGGTGGCATCCCATTCATAGTTATTGGATGAAACAATTGTCTAGTGTTAGCTAATGATTTAAAATGACACTCTTTATCATGTCATGTAAGCAAGCTTGACCAAAATTTATTGGCGAGATGAATGGAATCACAGGTGACTGGCATTGTCCCTATTCAATAACACTTAACAAATATGATATATTACTATAAATGGTAGTTTTAACCAATTTACTTAGATGCCAATTTCTCCATTATTGATACATGTATTTTACTTATTAATGCATGTGTAGCTAACATTTTGCTCTGTCAAATGACACCTAAAACTTTTGCATACATCTAGTAATAAAGTCATGGGCCGATTTTAAACATCGTTGTCCAAAAGATATAGTGTAGTTGGTACAGTAGTCGCGAAGACAAAATACAAAATTAATTGCACATTTTGTACCACTAAATCTATATCATGATGCATTCGGGTAACTTTTTGTTCAAAAATTTCATCAAATGAGTCCGGTCAATACTGAGGACCACTCTTGGCTTTCTTAGGGCTTGAATGTTTCGATCTTAATCCCTTTTCTCTTCTATCTTTTTTTCTTTTAAGTGTTAATTTTAATTCTGTCCTGGCCATTTCTGAAATTTAAAACATAAAGAAAATAGTTGAACAATAAGAAATACTGCTAATGTAAATTCATTTAAAAAGGTCTAAGCAAAAAGAAGAGACATCCGAGATTCCATGTACCTTCGTAGATTTAATTTTAATTTGGCCTATTAGATAATTTTACACGTCAGGCTAAACGTTTATTTAGCGCGTCACTAAAAAGTCATTGTATTAAATCTACATTAAGTGGTCAACTTAAATCTTTATTGTATCCCTGCGTATATGTATATAAACTCTAAGTTGTATCCCATGCAATTTGTACAATGTTTGAAAATCAAAGAAAGATCACATGATACATCCCTGCACGTGTAGTCATAAAATGAAATGCACCATTAAGGTCATTTTTAAGAAACCCTGGTGAGTAAATAGGACAACTCGACACAGGAAATGAACGTTATCCAGAAAATCACGGGCAATGAACGTTATCATAATCCACATTTTCTCATAATTTACAAACTAGCTATATTCAAAGATCGTTTTCGTATATAGAAGGTTAATTGGAAGTGTATATGAAATAATTTTACCATTTGCATAACAGTCGGCACAAATTAAGGCATTTTAAAACATAAACTGATGAAATACAATGAACGCTACCCTGACAATTTCGATCGCACCGAAATTTGTGTACCAAATTACTCCAAGACGGCTAATTTTTTCAGGAAAACAATAACTGCAGCAATCATATCTCGTAAGCAGGGGGTTTATGCGCGTATTTTTTGAAAAAAAACACCAAGCTATAAGTTCAAAATAAGCAAAAAACCTACCTTATGCGAGTGACCTATATTCCAAATATGGTAAAAAATACCCGGATGAAGTCACGTGGGTTCGCCACCGTGTATAGAACCATTCTTTTACATAAGACGATGTAACATCTCTACTGACAACTGGCACAAACGACGGGTCGTGGCTGAATTGTTGATAACATTCTTTTACGATGGCATAATCATCCCTACTGAGACGCACAAGATAGCAGCGAATATTCTTACGCTTGAGATATAGTTCAGATTACTAGTTTATTAATGCACTCGTCGTTTTGAATTGCTCTATACATATATGCAGAGGGGCTACTTTTGGATTCGGTAAATTGTCAAAGTGGGAAAGGGTCTGATATACGGTAAATATCTGATTCGTCCTCGGATATTCGCAAGTGATTTATTCGTCCAAAAATAATCTGTTGTTTGTTTATTTTAGTCAATGCTTATCATTTAAAATATTGGCGTTGCTTAATTATATTGGATTCACACGTCTGGATTATTTCTTGACACGCAAACACTTATTAGACTGCTTTACGCAATCACTGGGCATTCAATTCGGCCAGGTGAATTTAACGCATGTTAAACGCCGAATTTTCTGATTTTAAATTAGACAATCAAGCAAATGATTTTAGGATAAATGAAATATTAGGTACAGGTCGTCCAATGTAAACATTGCGTATATAAACATAGCCAGTTTCATTACACATCAATATTTAGGGATGAATCGTTTTTACAAATTTATAGATAAGTTAGTTTACACTTATTTTAAGAACACATCTTTATATAAAATATACAATGTTCATAAGCACTATTTGAAATAAATGGTAATTATCAGCTTATTATTATGTCAGCTTATTCACCTATTTAGTTGGAAAGTCCATTGTTTAAAGTACAAAAACACGCATGACCTAGAATACGACCTGTAAGCTAGACAAGCCTCGCCGAATAAACCTTTTATTATTATTATTATCATCATTTTATACCAACTTTGTATAAATTTATTTTCATATTGAATATATGTTCAAAAACGCTTCACAATCATAATTATGCATAATTAGGAAATTATTAAATAAAAATGATAATGGTTAAGTGATAATAAAAATTTAAAATATCAAATAATTAAATGAAGACTAATACATATAAAACTAAGAATTAGTGATCAAATAAGTGCTAATAGTAGTTATGAAACAAGTTGGTTTAACTGTAAAAGACAGTGAAATGAGTAATAATGGACTTTTGGTAGAAAGACAACCAAATGGTCGATGGGGAATTTGGCTAGGTGCCCTGAAAATCCATGATTGCAAGGTGCAAAGTTGGATTTTAATCCAAGGATTCCTCAAAAATATCCATCAGCGTTAGCGCCTGATAGGTTGGATAAAGTATCAATCTTGAAGGCAATGATTATTTAATCAACGGATAGGCAACCCTCGGCCGATGGGGAATCTAGCTAGATGCCCTTGAAAAGCTATAATTTTAAGGTGCAAAGTCGGATTCTATAGTTTAATACATATTTTATTCTTTAAATTGGATTGGATAACAGGCATATGCACATCCTCTCCGTCGGGTTCTGCTCTAAGGATCCCACCAACGTGAACGTTCATCATGCGGCCGTACATTATTTTGTTGTAAATTTCGTACATACCTATGGTTTGATGTTAATAGTTTAATGATTTCATGGTGTTATATGTTCATAATGTGGGTCAATTTCCAGCAAGGTCGGTTGCTTCATGATTTGCTTAAGAATTCCACCATTTCTTCTGAAAGTAGTTATCAAAATTTAAGGTATCTGTCATATATAGGCATCCAAATCTCAAACATAGTTTATATTTTCAACTTCCTGGTCTCCTACATTGAGATAAGTAATATTAAGTTTAACCAACTGCTGTCTTATGCTTTATGCAATGATTTCTGTTTTTTAGTTAATCATTTTCAATTTGAATTTTGTCATCCTTGTTATGATATCATTAAGGCTGAATTGAACTTGTTTTAATACTAATGTATTGCAATGTTCATTTCGAGCTTTAATCTTAAGTGCTATTTTATGGTCATCAGTGTATCAATACAGGTCAGCTGGGTACTTATTCATAACTCGATTTAGAGCAGCTATGTACAAGAAAAAACATGCCTAGTTAATGAACACTGGGAACCACACATCGTGTAGCGCGCTGGGATTTGGAATCTCGTGACCAGGGAGGTGCGGGTTCGAATCCCACCTGGGGAGGTTATACCCTTTCATGAAAATTTGACAATAATGTCGATTTTCCTCCATTGATTAGATAATATGGATAAGTTTCCGGCCTTGTGGAAGGGTAGGTGAGTACTGGTTAAAAACTATGGTCTAGGAAAGCTACGTTAGGTGCGCTGGACGCCGTAAAATGACCTAAAATTGTGTTGACACGGCGTTAAATCTAGTTAAAAAAGAGAACCTCACATCGTAGAGGTTCGGTGACTGTGGTAGACAGTCTAATAATTCCTCTCATTGTTTTATCAGTTAAATGTGAATCGACCCACTGAAGTTAAATGTTCTAAATACCAAAATTAGTTCAAAGAATCTTCAATAACATCGGTATACCAATGGTATCAAATGCTGCAATAATGACAACAATAGTAACTTGGCTATAAGCTATAGTTTTTTTTAATTAGATCTTGGTACATCTTGTTCATTGATGTTTTCATTCTAAAATGTTTCTTTCTGTCTTTCTCATTTTCTTTCTTTCTTTTCTTTCTTTTTTTCCTTTCCATTTTTTCTATTGTCTTTCTTTCATTCATTATTTCTTTCATTATTTCATTCTTTAATGACTGCGATCATAAAAAGCTTACTGACCGACTGATGTTTAAAGGGAATAACTGCCGTACAGTAAGATGTCATAGACATAATTTGAAAGCTCTGATAACATAAAAACTTGAAAAAAAGGTTGCTGATTTTGCCTGCTTAAACTATGTACGAAGTCATGATATATTACATTGTCTAAACAGTGTGATTAAAAGAGTTCACTGTACGAATGGATACTATATACCAAGGCAAGCTATACCAGTCTTAGTATCTATGATGCTGATGGGCAGGACAATTACAGAGTAGCTTTATAATAGGGTGAGTCAGGTACTTTTCTTTATCAATGTAAACGAGATTGTTATGCATTTTATAGAAATAGCTAGAGACTTGACTTCTATAAGCATTTCGATCTACAGAAAGAATGCCTATACTAGTAGACCACGTGATTAGTTATTTTTCAGAGCTGCATTTTCAAACATTTTGACAAAAATATTAGGTTAGACACTTGACGATAGTTCTTAATGGGAAGCCTTATTCTGTAACAGAAGTTTTATTACACTATTATTCCATGCTTCAGGACAAAACATCTGATGACAATGATCAGTTCACTTTTTTAATGGTGGGAATTATTCAAGTTTTGGTGTTGGTGATACATCTAGTTCATGTGTGGTTGATTTTGATTGAGAGGTTAGTTTAACAACATCTTTCTCGGTGACAGAATTGAAATCAGACATAAAGTGTCCATTTGTATAAACTCGAGTATGAATTTACATTTCAAGTAAATAATCAATTATATATTTTCTAATTAATAAAGCGTCTACTATATAATTAACATGTTATTTATATTAATATAAAAGCAACATATGCTGCTCACTAAAATATCTTCATAGTTTTACAGTCACGTGGTACACATTTTGAATTTAAAGATATAATCAGGAGTGCTATATAAACAGGGAACAAAACCTTACGGGAACGAATCTGTCGGTAAAACTATATCTACAAAACGCTGACGAACATAACAATAATAATGATGATGATGACGATGACGACTTCTGTGTTACTGGTAGTTGTAACTGTCTGCTTATCGTTCACCAATGGTAAGTAATGATTGTTAGTGTTTCGAATATATTGAACCAATTATTGGCACTAATTTTGTTTGATAGTTTTAAAATTTCAAGTTAATAATGCTTATGTTCACTACGAATATTTTGATATCAACCGTTTTCATTTATTTTTTATTGGATTTAACGCCGTGTCAACACAATTTATGTCATTTTACGGTGTCCAGCGCACCTTACCAAGCTTTTCTGGATCATGTTAATTTTCCTCTTAATTAATAAGATATATAAATAATTTTCCGGCGTTGTGAAAGGGTAGGTGAGTACTAGTTATAGACAAAGGTCCAGGAAAGCTAAGTTAGGTGCGCTGGACGCCGTAAAATGACCAAATTGTGTTGACACGGTGTTAAATCCAATTATTATAAATAAATAAATAAATACGTATTCTCCTCTAAGGATTATATCTTTATAATTTCATTATAAATATTTCACGGGTGAAGGTTTTATACACGTTTATACGAAATGTACAAGAGTTCCGGAAAAGAATAACTGCATTTTGATTCATGAAACATTAATTCTGGATAGCCCCAGATAGCTCACTCGTTAGTGCACAAGTTTATTGTTCGTTGGGGTCGTTGGTTGGATTCCCTGGCGGGTATTCTTTCTGTGAGCTAGGCCATGAAATAATTTCTCCCAATAATTCTAAATCATGTTGGATAAGTGTCAGTGACTTTCCAAAGTATGCGCCTATTTAATGGTGAACGGTAAGTAAGTTGACTGACCGCCGTGATATGATTAATACAATATGTTGCTACGCCGCTAAACCCAACCAAAAAATGTTCGTTCTGTTACAGCGTCCAAATATGTTGGTTGTTTCACTGATAAATCAGATAGAATTCTTGAAGGTGGGATGTTTTCATCATCTGACATGACTGTTGAAAAATGTATACACCATTGTTCTGTGAAAGGATTCGCATTTGCAGGACTTGAAGTAAGTGCAGTTAGTGTAGTTCGTATGTTAGAAGGGAATTTGGGTTCTTTGAGAATGCTTCCCACTCGTTCCCACTTGTTTACAGAAAGATCAGTGTTTTTTACCCAGAACCATAAGCTTTGAAATCCTCTCTCCCCCAAGCTGCACAATGACCGTGGACGTACAATAATTAATCAATGAAGGTAAAGTTACAGGCATTCAATAAATACATTTTGAAGGTATTTCTGATATAATAGTATGTCTAATATAATTCAAAAGGAAATATACAAGTATTATTATAATATTGTTTTTTGGATTATCAAATAAACAATATGGCGTCTATGTTCAAAATGTAATTTGATTTCATGAAAATAATTTCTTGATAAAGGCTTCGGCCGAAATATTGATGACAACAGAGTTTTCTATATTTCTGATATACTTCTTGATAGTGTTCGTGATATAATGCGCATACTAATTGTGTACATTGTCATTGACTTGAGACAGGTTCATGCATTGCACCTTTTGAAAACTACATTTTTAACTAAATTTATAAATGTTAATGATATGTAAATTATATTGTCGATTTTCAAAAGCTGTAGCATTATGCCGCCTTAAGTTAATGGTATACTACACGGGAAATCCTGGGGTTAGACAAAAACAATTTGTCATTGTCATTGTCAAATCTTGTTAATTGAAAAACAATACTAGCTCTACTAATATATTTTTTATTTATATAGTTTTTAACCAACAATTTACATTATTTTTGCTTGTAGTATGCAAAATATTGTTTATGTGGAAACCATCTGAAGAAATATAGTGAACATTCAAACGCATTGTGTTCACAGAGTTGTTCTGGTGATTCCAGCCAGAAATGTGGGCAGGCCTGGAAGATTTCTGTTTATACAACTGATGTAATTTTTAAAAAAAAATGTAATTACATTTTATAGTCTTAGTTTCATGTTTACGCACGTTCACCGACTTTACAGCAATTACCCCTGGTCACTGGGCTACTGGTATCTATCTATCAATCTCCCTGGAGAGTCTTTTTACTCCGCTAATTAGTGCAGCCGACAAATTAGCGCAGCGGAATTATACCACCCTCGCAGGTACCCATTTACACCTGGGTGGAGTGAAGCAATCTCAAGTAAATTTCTTGCTCAAGGAAAATAGCAGTGCCCCTGGTGGGATTCGAATCCAGGACCTCTCGATCCCTAAGCGCGCGTCCTACCACTGGACCACTGCTCCTACTACTAATTGTTAGTAACTATGTAATGGAGCGAGCTTGGCCGAGTATTTAAGACGTTGGTCGTGTTGGTAATCATTGGAAAGCCAGCTCCATATTGGTTAAATCACATCGAAAACTATCGCGCTGTTACCTCGTGCAAGGAAGATTTACCTACAAGCTCAGTACTAGGAAACCAGGAAACGACAAGTTATACTAATGTATGGTAGTGTACAGTATTTTCAGTCATATTGCGACTGTCAGTTGTCTTTAGATCTAAGCTTTTTCCTAGTATTAGACATTAAGGCTTACCAGTGACTGACAACTGTTCAAGTTGATACAGAGCTCAGCGGAAGAAAGGCTGTAGTACATATTGCATGACCAAACTCCACTAAGGTACTATAGGCCTCATCCAGTAATCGAACCCAAGATACCTGAGTTTGTTGTCTACGGACTGAAATGATCGAAAGGGTTCTATTTCAATACGTGTGACCGTAGATAATATTCTGTAAATGCATTTGATTGCGTATTGTCTATTTTAGAACCGCTCAGTTGGTAGCACGCAAGTCTACTGATCGAGGGGTCGTAGGTTCGATTCCCGGGCGGGGCATATGTTCGTGGAGCTTGGTCATGAAATTATTTCTACGGCCATTCTCCCTCCTACCAATGATTTTTAATTATGTAGGGAAGTTGTCAGTCACTGACGAAAGTATGCGCTTAGTATTTGGTTTACAGCTAAATCCAGAGATTAAACCTTTCCAGGAGGAGAGAGTAAGTTGCCTGACCGCCGTTATATGACCTATAAAATGTGTTGCTACTGCGTTAAATCCAACAAACTATCTATTTTAGCGAATTATTTGGGATGTTATGAAGACAAATCAACTCGAATTCTCGAGGGCAGTATGATATCCAGCAATGAAATGAAAACAAAGAAGTGCATTAAAAAATGCAGAAAGTTGGGAAAACGTTATGCTTTAACAGAGGTAACTTTTTGCCGGATTGAACTTGTCTAAAATTCATTTTACACTTTAAATTATTCGTGCGAGTCTTTTGTCCATGTTTGAATATCAAAATTTACTTTTTGAGATTTAAGTTAAGGTATACGACATGCGCACATGCGAACCTATGTTTGGGCAGCGCTATCGCTCCTTTGATTAATTTGTTTAATGTTTATTGTAATGCTTATATTTTGAGACAAAATCTCATTATCTATATAAGTGGACAGAAAATTAAGTATGAATATCAAATGTTTTAATATCTATAATATACATATTTATTCTCAAATAACCTCCAATTATTCTTAGTAGTTTTTATGTACATATATAATAAAAATTATATAAACTACATTTTGCTTTCGTGTGATTTCTGCGTAGTATATATGTTTTATTTGTATGTTTTATGTTTAGTAATAGGTATTTTGTACAGTTATTCTAGCAAAATATACCTGTACAATGATTAAGAAATAACATACACTTGTCTATATTTTGTTGTTGAATAAAACATAGGCCCGTGATAAATATCGAGTGCTTTAGCACGAATTATTTAGTTAGCGCATCAAAACAAGTGTATATGTTTTTTTTCTAGGACAAATCATAAAAACTGTATGTTATTTAATATACATGTATAGTGAAATCGCATTCGCCTATGTTAGAATAAAAATATGACGCCACGCCATTTATCGAAGGAGGCTGAACGGAACACAATTGTAAAGCCATTTGTAAATACAGAGAGTTACTATAGTGTTTCGTTCAGCCCTCGATATGATGTATTTACATGTCTCTTATGTTTAAAGGAGCGGACAAAGCCAAGTAATTACGATGTTGAGCTAGTAATCATTGGAAAGTCAGCTCCGCATTGGTTCACATTTTATTCAAACATACACTGTTATTTCTTTGAGCAAGAAACTGTATCCTACTGGCTCAGAACGGGGGGAACAGGAATATAACTTGAAGGGTTTAAACTATTAACTGTCTAATGTTTAACGTTTTTCTGTTGTAGTACTCAAGTCAGTGTTTCTGTGGCAACCATCTCTTAACCTTTGCTAAGAAACCTGAGGATGAGTGTAATTACAATTGTGCTGGGAACAGTAATGAAAAATGTGGAGGTTCCTGGCGTGGATCACTTTACAGAATTGAATACTAGCGAAAGTAAGTGGCTTGATCTGTCAATACGTGCTCATTTCATACAAATAATTCAACTCAATTCACATTATATAACACTGTAGTTATTTTCTAATTTTATGTAATTATTAGTATGATTTTTACGTGGACCATTTTACGGAATAGAATTAATAGCGTATGCACGTTTGTTGATCAATTATTACGTAAACAAAGGTTTTAAAACTATTATTCAAATCTATATATTTAAAAACGACGTTTTTTTCGAAATTTTATGTAATTGTGATTATAATATTAGCCTGGATCATTTTACAGAATAGAATACTAGCGTAAGCACGTGGATTAATAAATTAATTCGTAGTCAGTTCCTATAAAATAGATATTTAGCTTTACATGTTTTTAAAAAACTGTATACATTGTCCAAGTTTTGATGTATGTAACTGTTACACTTGTATAGAAATTATGGCTCTATATTGGTAAAAATGATCGATACGATATTCGTATCGATACAAAATGATCAATATTCGATATATCGTTTGATATTTGAATATTAAATTGATTTTTATAAAACAACAAAACAGTGTTGTTTTATTAATTTATTTTAATTGTAGTAGGGCCTATTAGCACGATACTACAATGTCTTAATAATACTTTTAATGTTAACTGTCTTAATATTACTACCGTACGGTTGGGTACATGGGTAGGCGAGTGAATGTTCGTAATATATCGAAATCCAAGATTGTATGTAATTCCCGTCCTGGAATCGAACCCACGACCTCTTAAAACGTGTTCAAGCGCAACTTATATCCAAATACACATATGTATTGAGAATGGCAATATATTTAGTCATTAGAGATATTAAAATGCCCTAAACAATAAGTTCATTTCATTCGAGTGTTATGCCATCTTTCTTACTAATATGTCTTCGGCTCGTTACAGATAAAACAACACATGTATAGAGTATACACAGCCCGCATGTATAACAACTCAAGATTCAAATGCATTCAAGCGGGAAACTCGTATTCTAACCTTTTTTATTTCAATTAATAATAAAATGGATAGTGGGATGGCGGTTGTGAGGCTAAAACCCACAACATTTGAATTCGTAGCTAGCCTCATCGTATAATCCTCTGGTCCGGTCTATGTGTAATAAACACTTATTTTACGCTTTAAATGTACTTTAAAATTAATCCCTGTGTTAGTATTACATTCGAGCCTTGACGATATAATCCGATTGTTATCGAGCATTAATACTACATTCGTATTCAATGTAATGAATATTCTTGCATAAAGGTCAGATCGGGGTCAATTTGTACGCACCTTACTTATGTGCCCATCTTATGGTACAGTTCGAAGAACAGTATTTGTGTTATGGTGTGTTTCTTATCACAATTCACTTAATCTAACAAAGTATAATCTTTCTAGGAAAGTAATTAAGAGAGTTCTTTCACTTACTCAGCGTTAGATCATTTAGATTGTTTTGTTTGTAGGGTTTAACGCCGTAGCAACACATCTTATATGTTAAACCACGGCGGTCAGTCCACCTACTCACTGTTCCTGGAAACACTAAATCTCTAGATTTAGCTGTTAACCAGCTACTGGGTGCATACTTTCGTCGGTGACTGACGACTACCCTAAATGATTTAGAATCAGTGGTAGGAGGGATAAAGGCCGTAGAAAATTATTTCATGACCCAAAACTCATTATAATAACTCATGAACAATTCATCCACAGTTAAGTCCCTGAAGAGCCGTGTAGATAAAGTACCGACAAATAAATTTACAAACTTAAATCACCTATCCTTTAAAATTTTAACATCAAAACCAACGTCAGAGCTGGCGTTCCCCAGGTTTCTGTGTTAGGCCCATTCCTGTTTTTACTTTTTATCAACGATATTGTTGACGAACTTACTAATGAGGTAAGACTTTTCGCTGATGACACGTCACTTTTCGTTATAGTCGATCGTGGTATGGAAGTAACAAGTTCCCATTCTCTATCGACCGATTTAGATACTATATCTACCTGGGGCAACTCATGGTCCGTTCAATTTAATCCCCAAAACCCAAATCTATGACTTTTACACGTAGAAATACAGTTCACCCGCAATTAACGTTCGCTAATATTCCTATCGAAGAAATTAATTCGCATACACATCTTGGTGTCACCTTACAGTCTAATGCTACATGGGGAGAACATATAAATAATATATACCAAAAAGCCTGCAACCGACTAAACTCCCTCCGACTCTTAAAACATTCTATCGACAGACAATCTTTACTTAAAATATACTTATCATTTATTAGACCAGTATTAGAATATGCCGGGCCTGTGTGGTGTAATATTACAAAACAAGAATCCGACTTAATCGAAAGTGTACAAGTTGAAGCGGCTCGAATAATAACAGGGTTAAGACGTAATTCTTCTCGCTCTTGTTTATACAAAGAACTTGGCATTGAATCGCTGGAATCCCGTCGAAACAATCACATACTAAATACTACGTACAAGGCATTGCATGGACTTTCCTCGCACAATGTAACGAGAATGTTTAACCAACATATACCAGAACAGCAAAATTACAACTTTCGCCCACGTGGGCAAAAATTACGTTTGCCGCAGTTTCGTACCACATCTTATTTTAATAGTTTTTGTCCTTATGCCATACGACTATGGAATGATCTCCCCTATAATATTAAAGAATCTGCTTCATTACAACAATTTAAGTCATCACTTAAAACTCACAACAACATTCCATATCCATCTATGTATTTTTCACTTGGCAATCGACGCGGAAATATCATTTTCTGCCAACTAAGAAAAATGCTAGTTCTTTAAGGAAACACTTATTTGACCACCATTTAGCAGATAACGCCTTTTGTATTTCATGACATGATAACTGCGAGGATACCTCACACTTTTTATTTCATTGTCCTACATATTCAATTCTAAGACGAACTCTTATTTCTACGATAGTTGAAATTTTGAATATTAATACAAGGGAGATAACTTCTCAACTATTTCTTTATGGAGATGATGATCAACCTCTAATTATTAATAAACAATTACATAACGCTGTTGCTTTATTCATCAATGGCTCTAGGAGATTCGAGTGACTCATTTTTTTCATTTTTCTCTTTCTGTTTTGCTTTTTGTCTTCTTATTCATTCAAGTTATGTTTTCTTATACATGTAAATCAAGTGAAAACTTTCTACTTATGTAGTTTACAGATCAACTCCTAAAATATCATTATCTCATAATGATTTTTGTTTGCAAATGTACTTACATGTATGAATACTTTATTTATTCTACTTGTTTATTTATTTACTCACCATGTTGTATTACTTTGACCATGGAGAGGATGTGTATATGCATTATATGCCTGTTATCCAATCCTATTCATTGAATAAAATATGTATTAAATTAAATTAACGCTACAAACTACTACAAAAGAGCAAAAGTGAATGCAGACGAGCTTACATCTGGTACATCTATGTCAATGACACCACACCCAATGACAAGACTGGAAAGAAGCTGTTCTCCTTCATTAAGAGCAAGCGATGCGAAATTTTGGGCGTATCTGTGCAGCAAATTATCAAAAATCTTACAATAATTTAACAATGCATTCCATTGAAAACAACCTCAGCGATCATCTACGAAGATATGCGTCGAAATTAGGACGTAGTAGGTATACAACCAGGTTATAAGGTCCGGCGACTGTCATTTTCATTTCAACAGTTAATTATGACATTTTACACGCTTTATCAGTACAATTTCTCACACGTTGTATTTCTGTGTAGTTCAGACTATATTACCACACAATCCAAATTCCTAGATCTACTTTGTCACCTTAATTATTATATCCTAGGTTTATCTGTGTTAAAGATCGCCGAGGTAGTTCCGAATGAATGCATTCTAGAAAAAAATACGACTAAAATTGATCGTAAGACGTTTGATATTATGCATGCCTGTCCTCCAGAGTGATGGCGTCGCACACAATACCCAAAGTTTAAGGCTACTCTCCTCAACAAGCAGTTTTGTAGCGTATTCACATTCTAAGACAGCAACTCTCCCAAGAATGACTTGTGTCAAATACATGTATCAATATGTCTACAATTTTTTTGTTGGTGTGGTAGGCGTGAGAAAACTTTTGAAATCACTAGGCCATCACACGGCAACAGGGCCAGACGAGATTTTACTAAGTTTTTTAGCACCTGCTCTTACGCTTGTGGTCCAAACATTGATCCCGCAAAGCCCTGTACCTAAAGATTGGAAGACAGTGCTAGTTACACCAGTCTACAAGAAAGGTGACCGCAGCAACCCAACCAACTATCGGCCCATATCGCTCACCTCTGTGTGCTGCAAGATGCTCGAACACATCATCCATTGCGAAGTTATGGTTCAACTTCAAAGACATCAGATACTGGCAGACCAGAAGCATGGCTTTCCGAAGAAATGAATTTACGCTGAATTCACGTTAGTACATTGGCTATGGTTGATTGGAATATCACTGGAGAGAAAAACATTCAAGTCCTCGACGAACACCATTGGCCATTTATACCCGACATTTCCCCAACAATGATGACAATGCCCCCGTCCACTGCGCAAATGTGGTGCAACGATACATGGCCACTGATAAAATAAAAACAATGAGTTGGAGTTCAGTCGCCGGATATGAATATCATTAAAATGTGTGGATGTACTTAAAAGAAAGCTTCAGGTTTGTCCTTGGAAGTCTACCAACAACAACAGCAAAAACAACAACTTGTTCATTTTGTATCATTCCTCCAGCTCATAACAAGTAGAACAAGTAATAATGTGATCAAAATGTACATGTACATTGTAATCAAAACTGGCAGACGACAATGATATGAGCTATAATATGACAGTTTGCAAACTAGTATTAAAAATATATATATATTTATATATGAACATATCAACATACATAAACACGCATACACATATGTATACATGAAAAATGTGCATACAGGCAACGAATATCAGCCTCCACAAATCAATTCCCAGGCGCTTGGAAAGTGTAATTCGCTAAAACGGTCAAATGACGAAATATTAGGGTACAAAATGTTTTTGTTTTTGTTAAAACGTTCGTATATTTTATAATATAAAATCGTATTTTTCATGTATATTTACAGATTAAGAATGGCAGGGATGCCCTATGATGAAGTTGACGCTGCTGTGTTCAGAATCGATTCCAGTGAAATGCCAGTATGTGTTATGACACAAAATCAGTATTACCATCCAAGTTATCATACATTGCTAGACAGAATTCAGTCCTTTCCAGAACATTGGCCGTATAATGGACTACGAAGTCCTCAAGAAATGGCAAAGGCAGGTTTATTCTATGGAAACAGTAGTACGTTCCTTTAATATTGAGCAAACTTTGTTTTTAATATCTTAACAATGGTAAATTTATGTTACATCTATTAATTATGTTCTTTTACTCATATATACTATATATACAATGACAGAATTGTTGTAACCTCTGAGTAAGAGAACATAATTAATAGATGTAACATAAATTTACCATTGTTAAGATATTATATATATTTATTTATTAAGGTATACAGTCCCTAATTCCACTTAACAGTAAAAAATCCATTTTGTGAAAGTATGATAAAATGTTACAAAACATAATATTTTTATTCATTACAATACGTGAATCAGTTTGCATGGACTAGCTTTACTTCATAACTTACAATTTCAAAAATATTTGACAAAAACTTTTAACAGGCCTCAGTAATTAGTTCTTATAATCTCTATACAAATGGGAAAAAAACACAATTTTTTTATGTGTCCACAAAATATCTAAATTAAAAATCAAACCTGGTAAAAAGATAACAAATACAATTTATAAACAAATAAACTATTTCTGAAATTATTAAGCTGCAATAAACATACCTTAAGATGATCAAAATATTAACCCCTAAAAGCTTTGTTTTAATATCAATGTCTATTTATTTATTTAAATCTATCTTTCGTTCTCTTAATGAACTAATTTTGTGTTACTTTATGTTATATCAAGGTGAAAATGAAGATGAAGTTTGGTGCTTTTGCTGTGGTGCAAAACTTTGGAACTGGGAACCCAATGATATCCCATTAAATGAACACGTCAAAATTGCAAGGAAGCAGTGTGCATTTTTAAATAATACATTTGGGGAAGCAAAAATATCGGACATTTTGAAATTAATAGACCGAAAGGTAATACATAAAATTTATGTGATTTTTTTGTGTTGATACGTATTATAAAAAAGTCTAAGGTTTTGTTTCAAATAAAATCAGTTTATTACATCGCTAGCATGATACGCCTAATGTTATATACATAACAACGGAGTAGTTCGGGAAACAAATTTCGGATCGACTGAATCCCGGCATATTCACTTGATCCGAAATTTGCTTCCGAATTACGCCAAAACGGCTTAAATTTCCACGAAAACATTTAATACAACACTCATAAATTATACTCAATTCAGGGGGGTTTATACTCGTATTACTGGGAGAATTTGCCAACAAACCTTATTCGAGCGATCCATTTTCCGTATGTGTTACAAGATGCCCGGATGAAGTCACGTGGTTTCCCAACCGCGTTTTTTTACTTATATAAAGAAGTCATCTGAGCAAATTGCTTAAATTGAATTTATTAGTTTTATAGTTTTATCAACATATAAAAATACGAATAGAATTATAGATAAAATTTCATTTATGCAGTATGCGTGATTAGTTTTCTCAAAAAGTTATTTGTCCAAGTACTTTTGGAGAGCACTGTGACAAATTGCTTCTGTCTAACTATACATGTATACTATTATTTAAGAATGTCGTTTTATGCCGCCTTTAAACAACGGTTTTGTCCATCAACCAGTAGGGTAGGTAAATGTATAACATTAAATTACTTGTCTGCTATTTTTACATAACTTAGGACGAAGACGAATCCAGGAAGAGCATGAAAGAAATGGGTTACACAAATACAGAAATGCTTAACGCCATGGAACATATTGAGAAATGCGGTGGTGAGTTTGTGTTACTACACAACTATATAACAATATTAGGTAGTTGCCTTTTGTAGTCTAAAACTCATGCTGATGTGCATTTGAAGCTACTATCTATTGTGATCGGGCAATTGGTATCATTTATCATTCATTTTACTTCATTCAAGTTCAGTGTTCAATAAAATAGTATAGATTAGATTTTAGTAAATAATTATGCTTTTTATTTACAACAGGTCTCAATGAAAAGACTATGGATGAAGCGGTCGAAATAGCAAGAAAAGGAAAAGAAGGTAAATGTTTGAAGAATGGTCAAATGTGTGAAATATAAATTGATCTTACACCGATGTGGATGTAATCAGTTTTGAAGAAGTTCAAAGTCATACGAATGCAAACACACCAAAGCGACAGATTGATCAAGAATCGAACTCAGACGACCGATATCGATGTCAACCAAATAAACGACTTTACCGTAAAACCCCTAACCAGAAACTAAAATTTCCATAATCAGTATGAAGTAGCAGCTGAAAATTACAACCATCAATACATCGTCATCCTGAAGAAAAGGGAATAAAATTCCAATTAGTATATTTGATCACATAAGTTTATTTATTTGTGAATCCGAAAATCTCTCATAAAGATATCATCCCTTAACTTATGTTGGTCACTTCGAAAATTGTGTCAGATTCTAGAGTGTAACCTCTGTCTCGATATACATACTGTCACATGCGCTCGTAGTACATGTACCTGATAATAAATGTATTTTGTAAATAATATCTTGCTGTTTTAACAGTCATTGTGTTATTTTGTCTAAAGCACTAGCCCGATTAATTGTTTATAATAATGAACAGAATTATCTTCTAGACTGTGTGTATGATATAAGTAATTTTCGCTTCACTAGCCTGAACCAATTTTCAGTAGCCCTAAACTCAGGGTAGTTTGTTAAGCAATGAAAAAGTTTCATTTTAAGGATAAAATAAAGAGTTTTTTCTGACTCTTTCGGTTTTTTCAGTTCTATATAAAGCATATCTCTATTTTTTCCAGGAGCCTTTATTAAGTGTGTAAAGTGCTATCAAGAAGAGCGCCAAGTCATGTTTCTCCCTTGTAAACACACAGTGTCGTGTTACCGTTGTTCATATGAAACAGACAAATGTTTTGCTTGTGACAAGGATATAAATGAAAGGATGAGAGTTTACATGTCTTAGGTATATGGTCTTTGGAACAGATGCCAATCACGTGGCTAATACCGTTACAATGACTTCTGAAGCCTTAAAGAAAAAATCATGATTGAAGATACCAATTCACATTAATCCTAAACAATTTTAATAGCTATCCGTGCTTGTTGCAAAAACTGTCATTAAATAGAATCAAATTATGTTGCACGAATCATCTTTCATTATCGTAAATAAACTGACAATACGCAATATCTTTTTTAAAATTTTTACTTGTCCAAGACAATTTATTTATCCATTTAGATTTAGTATTGCTAAAAATATGTTCATTTTTTTTAAATATTGTACCAATAAGGGTAACACATTTTTATTTGTACTAAATTTTGTATTCTATTTGTAAATATACTGTAACAATAAACGTAGCCAATTTTTATTGGCATTACATAATGTATTCCGTTGTTAAAATATTGTATAAAAAAACACTAAATAATGTATTTAATTTGTTTTAATATTGATATAAAAGGGTAACCTATTTTTATTTGTACTAAATAATGTATTTCAATTTTTTAAGTATTGTTACAATAAGGATAACTTATTTTCA
Source organism: Mactra quadrangularis (assembly GCA_025267735.1). NCBI lineage: Eukaryota > Metazoa > Mollusca > Bivalvia > Venerida > Mactridae > Mactra > Mactra quadrangularis. The sequence goes on along the minus strand of CM046300.1, from coordinate 4,868,629 downwards.
TTTGCACTATTTTAATAATGTATTAATTTGTTAAAATAGGGTTACAAAAAGGGTAACCCATTTTTATTGCAACTTAGTAACGTATTCATTTGTTAAAATATTGATAATATAAGGGTCACCCATTTTTACTGCAACTACATAATGTATTCATCTGTTAAAATAGGGTTACAATAAGAGTAAACAATTTGTATTGGTACTCAATAATATATTCTATTTGTTTAACTTTTCTTACAATAAAGGTAACCCATTTTATTGGTTATATATAATGTATTTATTTTGTTATAATATTGTAACAATAAGAGTAAACCATTTTTATTGGTACTAAATTATGTATTTATTTTGTAAAAATATTGTTACAGTAGGTGTAAATCATTTTTATTGGTACTAGATATTGTATTAATTTGTTATAAATATTGTAACAATAAGAGTAAACCATTTTTAGTGGTTCTAAATAATGTCTGTATACTTTTTAAATATTGTATAATAAAATATATTCCATTTTTACTAGTAGTACACTGTCACATTGTTCTTTTATCATATGTTTTATTTTAGTACTGTTAAGATTGTGTGATTCATCAAAGTAAAAGTATCCATATTTCTTTCTATCTTTATTTATCACTATACATAGTGCAGTTGGAACTTTTTGGTAGTAATTTTCTATAATGTCTGTTTCCTTATGCTGTTTTGGAAAAGCTGCAGGTCAGTTCCTTCCAATTCTAATGGGAATAATGGTTGTCTGGTATCAGGTTTCAATTATCACATTTTCTTTTCTCTTTAACAATCAGGATTTTGTATATATCATTATATCTATCTTAAATCCAGAAGCTAGTCAGGATCAGCTGCTTCATCATTTCATTTCAGTATATTTTATTCATGTGCATGTATTCAGTTATTATATTTTGTGTTTTTATTTATATATTTATTCACTTTTTTATAAACTTTTGAAATACACTATCTGATGTTTATCTTGCTTGTTATATAATCCTGATCAATCTTAAAGTTTATAAAAACTGTATCATAGTCGTCATTTAAATTTTTATGTAATCTTGCTTTTAAATTATTATTATGTACTATGTAAGTCGGTTGTATAAGCGCATACTTCTATTGTTATTTGTCTTACTGCATGACTTTGAAGCTTATCTAACACTGTGTTCTCCAACTTCAATATACAAAACATTTTTACACCTATGTCTATTAAATCACAAGGGTTTATTTACTTAAATCTATCCCCGGTAATCATTAGAATGTTAGATAAATAAGATTGTTAATTTTCAATAAATGTGACATAATTTATTAATAATAGATTGATACTCTAACACAACTTTGAACTCATGAATTTTTGATATAATATAGAACATAAAAGAAATCTGACATGAGATTTATCAAAGAATTAGGATTGCCTTATTGACTGTCATTGCATACCTTGTTTTATATGACTGGGTTACGGCTTCATGTAAGGTGTCACTTTAGAGCCCTTTGAAAGTTGATGTTTATACACCTTTAGAGAAATGTCTGGTTAACAGTGGCGTTATATGTTGCAATTTTCAGGGCAAGTCCGGTTAACATTAGCATCATGTTATACTGTTCAGGACACCTACTTTGGTAACTTTTGGTTATTTACAAATAATGTCGATTTATGATGTTTACTGTAACAGTTTGTGTAAATAAAGTATGCCGTAATAAACTAGTTTTGTTTCTGTTAAATTTTCTCATACTTGTTAAATGTTCTCCTGATTTCAATTTTTCATTTATTAAGGATGAGATTGATGTATGAAATGAACACATTGTGCTTTGAACATAATGTCATGTTACATATAATTTGGTTCAATGGGTTCCATTTCATTAGCACTGTACTTTTCTATCAAGATGCTTTGTGTTCTATGTATTTCAGTCAATATGTAATAAATTTCATATTAAGGGAACCTAACTTGATCGTTATGTTTAAATTTTATGAATCCAATGATTTTCTACAGAATACAATTGTGTTAGCACTGAATGCCTACAGTTTACTTAGTACTAGTAATTAAGAGCCGCTCGACGAGCTCAGATGGTAACATGCAGGTCTACTGATCGAAGGGGGTGTTGGTTCGATTCCAGTGAGAGGCATACTCCGTGGAGGTTGGTCATGACACTTTTCCTATAGCCATATTTCCTCATGCTAGTGCTTCTAAATCATGTAAAGGCAGTTGTCAGTCACTGGCGGTAATAGAGATTTAGCATTTCCAGGAACAGTGAGTAGGTTGACTTACCGCCGTGATATGACTTATACAATGATCTGGTATAGTTTGTACAAAAAACAAAACACTGTTTATATAAACAATACAATGAACTAATCCACAGCAGAGGATGTCAAAGATGACTATAAAACATATTATTTTAGTATGTTTTTAAGTGTCTTGTTGGAGTGATGGTAAAGCGGTCTACCTTTACAAACATGATTGACCAATGGGTGGTGGCTTATCCGCCACACTTATTTTATTAAAATGACTATAAAACTTTTACTTTCAATACTGCGTACCTCTGATTCTGAAATGGATCGCTTCATTTTTTATGTGAACACAAACACGGTTTGTAATTTTTTACGAACTCGTATACGACGTTGTATCATAAAAAAATATGTTTAAAGGGAGTTGACTACAATAAGCATGTCTACTACATAACTCCATTCGAGTTATCTCCCATTCAGTGGAACAACTAGGTATACATCATGTGTTTTGTCCGTAGACGCTTGGGACCGCTAGGCCAACGCAGAAATCATAATTTCAGGACCACCGCTGCTTTGCCAGCTTTGCTTGGACGGTTATTTAACGTTGTATAAACTTTTTGGAGCAGTTGTAATCGTTTTACGAGCAGAAACGTGATTGCTTGAACGTTGTCGGTTGTTGATTCAGCGATTTATTGCGGTGATGAACTTTGGTTCGGCGTTGGTTTACAGGTGTCGGAGCGGGACTGGAACTAGGCTTTACATTTGAGAAGAAGTGAACCAGACGCCCATTTGGATGGGCACATTCAGAACTTTAAATCGAATCACTTAGCTCCGTAAATGCGATGTGCCGCTAAATCAACTTTGAACTCCTGCTGAGCCAACGCTCGCATGCACAGAACGTCGCTCTATCAACGCACGCGTCACTGCTAAACCAACGCTCACTACTGTTCCCTACCGTTAAGCCACCGCTATAGCAACACCGGCTGCAGCGTTGCACCGCCGAGGCAACGCTCGTGCTCGATTCTCTCTGCGTGCCGTTCAAAGAGCGCTCCAACAAAGTTCCGGCGGTGTGAACGGGTTAGATTGAACGATGTTTTACGAAGAAAACACGGATAGTTAATAGTCAATTTAGAATTTAGCCAGTCAAGGTCGAAGAGGACAAGTTTTTCATAGCACTAATTGGTATGGCTTAAAAGGAATTTAAATGAATGTTTAAATCTAGGTCATGATATTCTTAATAAAAAGACATTTGATAAATAGCGCAGGGAAAGCCGGAATGTAACAACACTACTGTTCAATTTGATATCTTCCGAACTGCCGAGATATCAAATTGAATAGCCGATATCTCTCTGACTGTGAGTAATACCGCTGTCAGATAAGCACACCAATCTTGGAATTAGAATAGAACTCAAAATACTATTTAAAAAGATTCCTGTGGATGTACGCTACGCATTGAGTAGTCGACATAAAGGTCACCTCGACGAGACCCTCCATGGGAATCTTAGAGATCCTGTACGAAACTCTCAGGATATCTGTTTACGGAGTCTGGAAGTAGAGGAGAGAATGTATTATTATTTTTTGTTATATAATTAATGCAAAAATCAAACAAAATAAAATAGGAACGAGTATTTGAGTATTTTCTTCCTTGTTCCTACTATATTGGGCTTAATGAAATGCTGATGTTTACAATCTATTTAAAATATTAAAACTATGAATGGCGGCAGCAATGATAAATCAGTGAGCAAGAAGTAATTGTTTACAATATTTTTTCGACAAATATGGTAAATATTGATCGGCTTAATGAACTGTAATACAAGTATATGCCGTCAAAGACAAATAAGAGACGAAAATCGTCTAAAGGCTCGTCTTCAAGTGAATCAGACTTTAGTGGAACGAAAACAGCGTCCAGCGCCGATGTAAATAATGAAATTTCTAAGCAATCAAGTCCGCGTTTTGATCAACATACAACAACTCAAGAGTCAACAAGTAATACAAGTGGGTCTTATAAACCAACAATTATATATCCTGTGAGTACTGGACTCTCAAATCAGTTTCAATGCGTTCATTTACCTGCTTGTCTTACCCCACTCACATCTTCGTTGAAATAAACATCGTACCTGCTGATATTTCTGCAAAAAGTGATATTATCCTAAGTAAAGTTGCTTAGCTTGATCAAATTGAAGCCCAGCAAGCTACTATTGTATCCAGATTAAATATTATTGAATCAAACATATCTGATAATAAACAACTTATTGACACTGCGGGCACTAAAATTTATGAAATAAGAATCCAGTCAAAATTCCTAAGTGAGAACTATTACAATCTCTGCATATGTAAACAAGGACTCAAAAGAGTCAATACATGGTGTGCTCAAAAGCTTAAAATTGAAAATAAAAATTTGAAAAAGAAGAGCAAATATCTCCAAGATGATATAATTGATCCACGTTGTCATTCTATGAGGGATAATTTAGTGATACTAGGTGTCTCTGAACATCCACAGTCACTTGATAACACTGTACCAATTCCCAGTAAAACAACATCACAACAACTAAGTCCTCAAAGACAAATGGAAGCCAGCGGACCTTCACAGAATGATAGATCCTAGTTTGCTGAAGTTTCTACTCCAGAAGATTGTGTTGTGAAAGTGAATGTTTTGTGAATATTCCTGATCCTAGATCCATAATCAACATAAATCGTGCTCATCGTTCTCCAGGTCGACCAATAAGTGGAAAATTAGACCAATAATTATAAACTTTAAAGATGCAAATTCAAAAATGATTACAGAAATGCTCTAAAAATGTTGATTTAAAAAATCTCCCATTTCTGTGTTTGACCAGCTGCCACGTGGAGTACAAGAGCGTGGACGTTAACTTCTAGAAATTATGCAAGATGCAGAAAAGCATAGCCAGAAGGCATCCATTCTCAGAGACAAACTGTACATTAATGGTTTACTATATTCACAAAATTCAGACTAGGACAAACGAGGATAGTTTGATTTATCTTGCTTGTCTTGGAACGTGGAAGGGCTGAAATCTTTTTTAAATGACGGTGATTTTGTTAACATTGTTTCTAATTTTGATCTGATATTTTGTTGTGGAACTTGGCGAGGTCCAAATGATTGCTTTATATTAGATGGTTATGAAACCGTAAGTGTTCAAAGAATAGAGAGTGTTTCTATAAATAGAAAAAGTGTCAGAGGTCATGGAGGTGTATGTTTATTTATTAAAGACAGTGTATATGATGGTATGTGCATTTTAGAGAGAGATGTTTCTGGTTTTTTATTGATAAGGATTTCTTTAACTTAGAATATGATATATACATTTGTTTTGACTATATACCTCCAAATGATTCTTTTTATTTTAAATCTATGAAGTTGGACTTTTTGGACAATTAGAGTACGGGGTTTGACAATATTGTGACCTGGGTGAGGTGGATATTATGGGTGAGCTTAATGCCAGTGTGCCACTTGCGAAGATACTGCCGAACCTTCATCTTTATTTCATAACTACACCCATACGATGTTTAACGATGATGATACGGCATCTTAGAAACAAAGTTAACAAAATCACAAAAGTCATTTAAAAAAGATTTCAGTCCTTCCACGTTCCAAGACAAGCAATATAGATCAAACTATCCTAGCTTGTCCTAGTCTGTATTCTGTGAATATAGTAGTCCATTAATGTACAGTATACAAGGAGTTTATTACTAATGAATGCGCTCATTTAGAAAATATTGTCTCTATAGCTCGTTTAGGATAACTTGAGACAAAATACAACGATATCATTTTTATACACAGGTGGATTTAAGTTTAGTACATGTAATTATCGACTATTATCAGTGTGATTTTGATGTACCAAATTTAGCCCGAGAACTCACGTTCCATGCATTAGGACAAGTTTAATAATTTCATTACACAAAACCAGCTGACCTTCCTGTTTTACGAAATTCATTAGTCCCAAATATGTAAACAAAATGAGCCGTTTGTCTCAAGTTATCCTAAACGAGTTATAATATTGTATCGTCTGCTATTCCTTTAAATGTGGGTATAATAACTTTTAGCAACAAACTATATGGCACAGATGATAGTGTGTTCAGTGTAAAACAAGACAATACGTTCAATAAATAACAATAAAAGCAAAAGTCCGTGGTTCACGTCCGCGTGTCTAAATGTCAAACGGAAATTTAACTGTGCTAAAATTATCGTAAATGTAATTCGAATGATAATCATCGTGTTGTTATTAGTAAACGGCGATTTTATAGAAACGTTAAACGTAAGGCAAAATTTAATTACAGAGTAAAACAAAAGCAAGAGTTACATAATGCTGCGAAGAAACAACAAAAACAGTTTTGGAATTTTATTCAAAAATTTAAGAAAAAGTGTAAAACTAAAAGTAATTTGTCATTGGACGATTTTCTTAATCACTTTAAACTATGTTTTCTGAACCAAATGGTTTTTTTCGGATCATGACGTCGAAAAAGTAATTGACGAAACCAGTGCACCCAACCATGTCGAAATTTTAGATAATGATTAATGCTACACTAATGAAAATACATACCAAAAGACTGGGAATAAAGCTACATTGTTAGCATCTACAAAGGAAAGGTGACGCTCTGAATAGGAGCAACTACGGAGGACTCAAGTTGATTGATAAGACGATGAAAGTGCTAGAGAGAGTTGTCAACCAACTCATCAAACAACATGTGCACATTGATGAGATGCAATTCGGTTTTATGCCTGAGAGGGGTGCCACTGACGCCATTTTCGTCATCAGGCAACTCCAAGGAAAGCATTTAGCTGCAAACAAACCACTCTATATGGCATAAGTAGGCCCGGAGACGGCCTTCGACTGTGTTCCAAGGGAAGTCATATGGTAGTCAATGCGAAAAATTAGTGTTGAAGAATGGCTCGTATGTACAGTCAAGTCGATGTATGTAAGTGCCAGAAGCCGAGTGAGAGTAGGAGACAATTACAGTAATGAATTTGATGTGAAAGTTGGAGAACATCAGGGACCAATACTAAGCCCATTACTCTTCATCATTGTACTAGAAGCTCTATGTCGTGAATTCCGCACTAGTTGCCCCTGGGAGATCCTCTATGCCGATGACCTTGCAATCACCGCTACATTATTGGAGTCTCTAACTGACCTACTAAAAAAAGTTATGGAAGGAAAAGGTCTCAGGGTTAACATGAACAAAACCGAAGTGATTAGCTCTGGTCCCAATATCAACTCCCTCAAAAAGTCTGGAAAGTACCCCTGCACAGTGTGTCTCAGTGGAACTGCTAGCAACGCCGTACTATGTACAAACTACTCTTGTTGGGTTTATAAGAAGTGCAGTGGAATCAAGGGACCACTCAGATCAGACCCCAACTACAGATGTCCTCGATGCACAGGCTCAGCAAGACCCATCGATGATAGGCCCTTGAGAGCTTTTTTAAGTGGAAGATGAGACCATCGAAGTTGTAGCAGACTTGTGTTATCTATGAGATACTCTATCAGCAGGAGGGGGATGTGAAACTGCAACCATGACACGCTGCAATTCTGCATGGAAGAAATTCAGAGAACTCCTCTCCATACTTACCAACAAGCACCTGCCAATCACTTACCGAGGTCGTGTGTACTCCACCTGTGTGGAAAGCGTCATGCTTCATGGGTCAGAGACTTGGGCTACTTCTGCGAACATCCTTAAAGACTGCAGCGAATGACCGAGCCATGATAAGATGGACCTGCTGCGTCAAACCAGAGGATGATGTCCCCTTGAAGGATCTCCTGTCTCAGCTTAAAATCAGATACATTGCTGACGTTCTCCTGACAAACAGACTGAGAAAGTTTTGCCATGTAGAACGTAGCACAAGCTGGATCTCCAAAGTCAGAAATTGGAACGTCACTGCGCATCGGGGACAAGGCAGACTAAAGCTGGCATGGGAAGACCTGGTTAAGCGTGACCGGTGCGCTTAAAACGGATGAAACCCACCCTGAAATTCGCCAATTATGGAGAAGAAGACTTCGTACAAGACAAAACACACAGGCCTTACCCTTACTAAAGGAATAATTAACGGCCTATTTAAAATAAACCGGATGATGATGATGATGTGTTCTGCTTTTATTTATTTGTAATATGTTATATATTATGACCTCCTCTACGTACGATGTGATAAATCTATATTTATGATCAATTTATTGATTTCTATACACACTGCTGTGCCATCTATTATCATGCATAAGTGCCCTCATGCATTTGTAAATGTTATAGCAATGAATAAACTATCTGTCTATCTTATCATACAACTGTTCATATTGTTCGTGGTCATTCATTGTCACGGTTAGGATAAGATCACATACATCAATACAATACCAAAGTGTAACATGATATTATTACCAAGTCAGTAAAATCTTTGCATTTCAACATACACATATACGTGCATTTATAGCATAACTCAATATACACCTGAAATAGATAGGAATTTCAATATTAACTGCGTAAATCGTTTGTACGATGTAGAAAACGGATACATTAGTTAGAATTAGCTTACAAATAATTACACGAAGTTCATCCGATAAATGCCACATTGACCTAAATTTGTTTCCAAATTAGTTCATTATGGACTTAGAAGCAAAAAAGATACATACGTACAACATAATTCCTTATCTTTTATGCCGTCCTTTTATGCTGCAATATATTTTTTGTAGAATATACGTTTTAACATTAACTAATGTATCCGTCGTGGGTGGGATGTATAGAAGTCGCGTGTTTTAGTTAACCACACGAATTTTGAGAAAAGATGATGATGATTATTATGATAATAATGATGATATCAACAAATTATACTGCATGTACTGCGTGATCAATGTATTAAATGTCATTTTATGAACGAACGTATTTTCAAATAATTGGTTGGGATTTAAAAATATAACACATAAGAACTTATTATTTTGGCTGTGTTTAACGCCAGTGCAACACGCTGTATATGTTAAATCACGGCAGCGTTCCTGGAAAAATAAAATCTCTGGATAGAATTATAAACCTTTTCGACCTTGACAAAATTGCAACAGAAAATAGTTTTATACTGTTCGAAAGATCATCAATACAATAAGAAACACAAAAAATGCACTCCAAATAACTAGAAGAATATGGCGAAAAAGAATTAATGATCATGCATTTTCTGCTTTTATTTAGGCCCTGCAATGCTTCCGTAATCCTGTCCCACAGTGAATTTAACCGTACAGGGGTCACTAAAAGTAATGGTTTTCGCTAGTATTTTGATATTGAGTTGACTTTCCGATGTGAATCTATACATTTACATTGAATTTGTTTTATATATGACAGTTAATATATTGAAAATACCGTTTCTAGCAACGACCTTGAAAAAAGAATTTTTTGTACTGCTGTAGCTCTTTAGGACCAAACAGAATCATGTTTCGTGTTAAATTTCATCAATTTCATGACACGATATTTTTATTATAGCGCTGAGTAGGAAAATATAAACTAATCAAAATTTATGTTTTCTCCTTACTGAAAATAGCATCACACTTTAAATTCACTGTACTTCATGTAAACTTGCACAAAATATAACATGCATAAACTCACATTTTTCATAAAACATAAATACATGTATTCCAAAACTTAGTTTTTCTGGGTTTTTTTTAAATATTTTGCTACTGAACTCACTTATTTATTTCATTAGGTTTAAAATGAAAACAGAAATTTATGAAAATTATTTGTAAATTTCAATTATTGAAACACACCTATTTTAAAGCCATGAAGGATATTCGTTTATAACATAGTTCTTAACCTGTATGAATTATATACATGTGTATGTACCTTTACATAGCGATTGTCTATTTATTCATATAAGTCATTACATGTGGCTCTATTCAATTCAAAAGCGACCGTGTCATGCCAATGTTGTTTTTTATGTTGTTTTATATCTCTTACACAAAGTTAATTAATTAAACCCTACCAGTACCCCAGATCCTAATCCAACTATTTTGATGATTAGTTTTAAATTTTTCAATATACATTATTTGCACACTATCTGGCTACAGTTATATAATCTGAGCAATTCAAGCTCATATAGTGTCTACGGTCACGTGATCTGATTGATTCAAGTTAATACAGCATCTACAGGCTTATAATATGAGCAATTCAAGCACATACTGTGTCTATGGTCCCCTGATCTGAGCGATTCAAGCTCCGACTGTGTCTACATTCAAGTGATATGAACGATTTAAGCTAAATTGTGTCTACATTCGTGTGATATGAACGATTTAAGCTCATACTGTCTGTATTCATGAGCTATGAACGGTTAAAGCTCATTCTGTGTCCACATTCATGTGATATGTACGATTCACGCTCATACTATGTATGTCTATATCAAAGTTATATGAGCAATTAAAGCTCATAATGTGTCTACATTCAAGTAATGTGAACGATTTTAGCTCCTACTGTGTCTACGTTCATGTGATATGAACGATTAAAGCTCATACTGTGTCTATAATCAAGTGATATGAACGATTTAAGCTCATACTGAATCTACATTCATGTGATATGAGCGGTTTAAGCTCACACTGTGTCTACATTCATGTAATCTGTGTGATTCAAGCTTATATTGTGTCTATATTCATATAATCTGACCGGTTCAAGCTCATACTGTGTCTACATTCATATAATATGAGCGATTGAAGCTTATACTGTTTTTACATTCACGTGATATGAGCGATTTAAGCTCATACTGTGACTGCAGTCACGTGATATACAAAAGCTTTTATAAGGCTTACAAGCACATGCTTTTCGGGCAATTTCCTTTTCTCGCCAGGTAATGAAATATTAACAAACTTATATTTCAAATAGGTTAAGTAAATATTGATCGGTCGCAAAAATGGAAAACGGATGGTAAATTTGGTTTTGATTAATTTGTTTACATGTAATACATTTACGCTCAAGTTATTAGCATTTATACTTATATATGAAAATACAAGTAACTTTTGTCTACTGTTTACTTACCTCTAATGTCCCTTTCTTGCATGATCCACTTTCTAGTTCGTGACGTGATTATGTGTCTTTCAAGCACGCTCTCAATGAACAATCCTTAACCAGCTAGCAATAATGTTTGATTGATACTTAATTACTGCGGTTGAGAAACTAATCAAGTTATAAGAACAAAATACTAACTTTATTCGCTTTATTGGCCATATTCACTAAAAATCTCAAACTCAGTCTTGAACTTAGACTTTGACTTACCTGAGCAAATTTTCAAAACGGTGTTCTAACTTTGCATCATTTTTATTGTATATCTTCATGTAGTAAACAAAAGTGTTCCTATATTCGATAACTTTGTCATTTATACAAACATCTACAAGTTATCTTTAACTGAAGTCCTGTACACTAAATCGAAAGCAATTTCTTTACATGAAACTTCATACAATGCTAGCTTTATTTACCTGTTTATGGCGCATATATGAACCCCGCTGATTTTAATGTTCGAATTTCGATAGTTAGTACCATGTACCATGTTGAGCATTCAAATAAGCGGTGTTATTATATCAACTACAGACAGTTAAAGCCCTATTACTAAATAGAACGCTGATAATTTTCAAGAATCATGCGTTTGCTTAAAACTCATGCAAACATTAAATGAATGTATGAAACGCATCTAAGACACAATAAACACAAGTATTTTCTCCAGAAATTATACTAATACTATTTTGAAAGCAGCGATAAAGTTGAAATGAGGTGTCTCTTTTTATCACCAGTTTAAATGTTTGCGTACTCATAATGTACACGCACTGATTTCTCAAGTAAATCACTGGAAGAACGACATGACATAACCAACGCTTTACAAATTTTGTGTAAGTTATATCAAGCACCTTTGAAGCAACTTGATTGGCTGATAGGATATCTCCGTAATCTAATTTGTATGTTATAAAAGTACCCCACTTTAATAAGAAATTGATATTTTGAATAACTTGATCCCTATAAGGGAACCTGCTAAAGAGAGGTATTATAAGCCAAAGGCAGTTATATTCTATTGTCTTTTTGATACGTTTACTTAATTTTAAATTGATGATAAAGATTTTGTCTACGTTTAGTGGCTTAAAATGACATGTATCAATACCATGTATCAATGCGTGTTTACTAGAATAACCCTTGTACTAATTTGCACTGAAAAAAGCGACATTGATTGCCTTTTTTATTAATTATTTTATTTATAGGAGTTAACAAGTACTCGAATGAGTAAATATGTAACAATTTATACAGACGTTTCATAAACCTATCCACTTACCTTAAAACTTTTATTATTAAAACCCATAGTTTCAAATTACTTCGCCATTAGTTTTGATTGTGCTAAGTCACATAAAATACTGGCATTATAGCAAAGCTAGTGTCTAGATTTCACTCCTCTGCCTACAGTCTATCGTTCATTCAGTACTTTCAACGCCTTGATTAGATTAAGTGATGTCCTTGAAAAAGTCTACTCATGCGTATTATAAACATCAAATTAACGTCGACGTTCGTGATTATTTTACCTATAGTTCCTGTTTCCGCTAAGTGTTGTATTTATATAGGAGTTTCAGAAAAGCTCAGTGCTAGTTGTCTTCGTTACTACAAAGAATACATGAATATGTTGGTTTGTAATGTGAGTATTCTGAATAATTAAATACATCTTATCAATTTGTGTTTTTAAATGTTTAATGTATTTTTGATAAATTTTGTATACATTTGCCCTGTCTCAATATGTTTAATATATATTTACTTGAATGAACTACGACGTTTTTACTCAAATAACTGATGATAATTACGATAGTCTGAAACGTGTTGGCTATTTAAATGTGTTCATGTACTTAATTGGAACACAAACTTTCATTTATCCATGGATCCTATTTTAATAAGAAGGATATGTAATGCTAATGTTAACCCTTTCGCTGAAATAGATTCTATCGATTTAAACTGTCGTTGCAGTGTCGTCTGCAAATTTATCATTAAGTGTATTAAGTTCAGGAGTATTTTTTTAAACCCAAAGTGGCGGTAATCGGCAAAAAGCGCCAATTATTTGCGCGATCGTGTTATATCAAAATTAAACGAAAACAAATCTTAACAGTAATTGATCTTTTTGAATATCTAATAGCTTGAAAAGAAAATGCTCATTGATGTCTGATCTCTGATTTGAATGGCCTACTTTTCGGAATAATAATCCCGTTACAAAATAATTTTGTCATAAGATAAGTGTACAGAACAGAACATACATTTATAAACATTTAGAAACTTTTCATTTTCTATTGATTAGCAATTATAAGAGTACAATTATTACATCAAAATCAATAGGATCATAACATAAATTGGAAACATCATAAAATTACAATGACAAGAAAATATTACAAAATTAAAATGACATGACAACATTACGAGGACACGAGTAAACAAGATTACACAACGACAATGACAAACATAGAGACATAAAATCAGAGAAATGTCTGATTATACTACATGTTAATCAAACGACAGAATACATAATGATAGGTTTATAAAGTTAATAAAATTATACAACATTGTAAATAAAAATAAGTGAATAATTTTACTTTTATACTTTCACAAAAGAACGACAACAAGAATATTTAACTTAGTAAAGATTAGATGTTATCTGGATACTTTAACTAGTTAACCACTTAAGCCACTAGTTAATCAAGAGGTTAATTAGTTACGATTACTATTTAACCAATTAACTTAAGAGGTAAACTAGTTACCGTAACTATTTAACCTTTAATTAAGTAGTTAGTTATGTGGTTATCTGATGACAGAAATATGCCACCATAAAATGTGGATCAAAATGGGAAAAAGTAAGAAAATCTATTATAACAGATCAGTTGTCCAGTGTTCTACTTACTTAGGTATCTTTAAATGACATAACCTTTGTTTATGAGGTTTACTAGCATAGGACTCAACCTCAGATAATGACTGAACACATCATACAAGTCATTATGCTCTTAAAACCACAGGCTGTCGTCAAAAAAAGACCCCCCTAAAAAAAATTATACACACACATATAAACGAGTTATAGTTCTATTACATTAACCTGTCACAACTTAGATAATTACACGGTCAATGAATCTGTTATTTTTAACCCCATTCAAACTTGTTATAACCCGATATTCAAAATCGTCGCATACATTGTTAGATTATCAATGATTTATATTGATAGGTGGCTCAATGTTTTAAAAGAGATTAAATAATAACACATTCAGTGAGTGTGTAATTATTCAAGTTGTGAGAGGTTAATGTAATAGAACTATACATACCTTGACAATATATATGTGTGTGTATAAAAAAATTTTTTTGGGGGGGGGATCTTTTTTGTGACGACAGCCTGTGCTCTATCCGTCTTAGACAACTGGTATGAAATTATATGTTTATAATGTCCACTTTTACTTTCTTTGTCACATTTTTATTCTACTGCCTCCTTAAAGCCATATAAAACGCAAATTAATATAGTTGGCCTTAACCTAAAGCATACGATTTTGTGTCGTGAATTTCGTGTGAAGGCTAATTAAAATTCATGTACAACATTTACACGCTTTTTATGGATAAAAATAGTTTTGCCCATGTACATAATGAAAGTTAAACAATAATTAAAAAATACAAATCGACGATCATTTTTTATTTATAATCACAGTGGGGAGTCGTCATAGGAATAATTTTTAACTAAATACATAAAAAAGGTTTGGGCTAACCAAGAGGGCTATTAGGCTGTAAGTACATGTTGTTGCTTTATGCATTTCATTTCTTTCTTATACATGTATTGTTAACCTAGTAAACATGTGAACTTTCAATTAAGACTATAGTTCCTCTTTATTTTCGGTTTAATATGTAATCAAGAGAGTGGATAGATGAAAATTGTATGAGCAGAATAATCACATATATACGTATGCTAACACAATTTTCAAATGAAGCATTGTGTTACATAATACTGGTCGTTCTATAATGTAGAAACACGTAGACGTTTGAATTGACTTCTTCCAATAATTTTTCTTCAGCTTAAAAATCATCAGGACCATTGTAATGAACAAAAATGGTAGAAAAATCTCAATTAAATTGTGAAATACATTCAGTTATATAAATAAGTGTGCATGATGACGCCTAAACAATATTTGTTTTGCTGAAAGTATGAACTATCCAAAATACAATTGATCGAAAGATTTTTATTATAGTTTTTTGGTTTTCTTTAAATTAACATAACATTGTATTAAATTTTATAAATCACTTGAATGCATTAGTTTTTAGACTGATACAATATTGCGCGTCCATGTCTCCCAGTAAAATGCAATAAGGACAGTTTATTTCTCAAAACTTTTTCATTTTGAACATCCACACGTTTATACCCAAAAGTTGATTGTATTAAACTGATTACGGGGCGGATCTAGACTTTTACAAGGGTTGTACTATTCCAAGTCTTATGCTGGTCGACAAATGAGATCATGAATTAGACTTTACCAATTTTCATGCCCGCTTAAGTGCAAACTATAACATGCACTTTGTTTTTGGTGTGCATCCCACTTTAAGTCTGGATCAATTCAATACTTTAATGCCCTTTTTTCTCAAGTTTAAGGACTATGTACATGTAACTTACGAAAGTCCTTCATGACTTTGAAATCGGTGGGGTTTCAATAATTGAAATTTACAAATAATTTTCATAAATTTCAGTTTTCATTTTAATCCTAAAGAAATGAATAATAAAGTTTTACAGAAAATATAAAAAAAGGTTAAGTAATATTCATTTTTTATTTTTAAAAAGTGAGTTTAAACATGTAAACTTTTGTGCAAGTCTGCATGAAGTACAGTGAAAACAATTAAAATAAAATCTTCAAATCAGATTGTGTACATTCCCGTACAGATGCACTAAGAGTGAAAATACAAATAAATTTACACATTGTCTGAAATCAGAATATTAATAAAATATCTCTATATACTAAAATTCATAATTTTCAACATGTACAAAATACAACTTTACACAAACGAAGTAGTACAAACAAAAAGTACGGTGTCCAATAATGGACACAGGTAATGAAAGGTACACACTTAAATAGGTATAATTCACTAATGTCATCATTTAACGGGCTGTTAGCGAAAAACAATTCAGGCAAACCGCTAACAGTTTCAGTATATAGTACGCGAGTAACACTTGTTTCAAATTATTTAACCTTAGAACACTAACAGAAAATCACAGGCTTATGCAGTACATTTATGTTTTTAACATTTGCGCTCTTTTCGCTTTGCATCATTTTATACTTGCTATTCTCTGACAAACATCTTAGCGTACAATTGAATTTTAATAATTTACATATTTGTGATTTCATTTCAGATCATTCATATTTGTACATTAGCTTGTGTCGCCTGATACAGCCTATGATTCTTGTACATAACACTTCTCTGCTATATGATAAAAAACATGGCTTGCAATTAATTGACGTTGTCTCTTGTCAAAAAAGCTAGTCCAAATTTCTAAAATCAAAACAGAGAGGATTATGGTTCTTGTGTATTGCACCTTTACTCTTTGAATGATAAATGATTGAAGTCGGCAGCATCGTGTTTCAGACAATCAAATAGGGGATATTATGTCTAACAACAGTTTATCATGACTAATGTTATTTCGTTACACTGTACTTTTTCGACATGAAATAAACTGTTTGATCTTGAAGAGGACGATAGTGCCCCTGATACTGACGACAACGTCCTCTCCAAAAGCTATTCCTATAATTCACTTTTTGGCGGCACAATATTGATGAATATTTTAATAATGCAAATACATTTGTATATATTTAATTAAAATTATAACGATAGTGAATAACTAAAACGATAATCATTATTTTGATTTGCATTTTGCAGTCAAGACATGTTATAGTGTTTCTGGTAACTTTGGCCTTTGTTGATGGAAATGTACGTTTTATTGGTGATAGAAGAAGGTATTATCAAGTTCAAAAACCAATTTCCTTCAGGACAATAAGGAAAAATCTTGAGAGTCAGCTTGGTAGGTCTACACTATTAACCTACAAATGTTTTAACATTGAATGTGTGATGATTTTTTGTCCTGTAGTTACTGAATAACCACTTCATCCAAAACCTGTCCAGTTGTCACATTTAAATATAGTTTTTTACTTCTTATTATACAATGAGAGGAATACCATTTATGTACAAACGAAACGTACAAAGAATCGAGCGGAAATAAAACAGTATAAGCAAAACATAAGCCAAGCCTATTTATTTTTGAATGACATTACGTAAATTTTGACTCGTACAATTGTACAATAAAACGCGTTGTCATTTAACAGTGTACAATATTCGACTGTTATATGAGTTATAGCGTTTTTCAGTTTATATTTACAGAGTTATGTCTTGGAAAGTTTCTTTTTGGTGTAAGGACTGTTGATAATCAATGTCATTTACAATGTATTAATGAAAGCGATGTTTGTGATGGTACTATAGATTGTAACGATGGAAGTGACGAGATGAATTGTCCAGGTTAGTTAATATACTACAATTACGATATTTAAAAAAGTAATACCTGATGTTGTTATTTTTTGTTGTCAGATCGCCAAACTTTTACCCCTTGCCCAACATGCCGAATGTCCAACATGTCAACTCTGTCCCGAATTATACCGTAACAGGCGTCAAGATGCCAAAATGATAGCCTTTTAAACGCAAACTAGAAACATGTAGTTTATGATAAATAATTATTTAGATGTTCGAGCGCTGTTAGCGGCTCGAACATATTAGTTATGAACATTGCTTTGAATCTGGACATGTAAGTCATGATATTAGATTTAGAATTTATAAAGTAAGTATGTTTGTAAACAGAAACGATCACGGACCATTATTAAACTTCATATACAAACATGTGTTGTTTTAAACTATATCCCAGGTATTGATGTTGGTGTTTGTGAACCAAACAAATGATTTACACAACTGTGTGGCAGCGTAGCAATCTGTAGCATACCGCAACGCAACGTTTGTTTGATTTGGTTTCGTGATGTTAACAATAATAAAATAGTATTTTTGTGAAGATGCGATTCAGAGCAATGACGCTAATAACATTACAAGAAATTTAATTGTCAGTCAGAAAGTAACAGTTACCAACGCAATGAAGATGACAAGACCATGACAAATACTGTCACATGAACGACTAAATTAGAAGATTCTGATGCTTACTAAAGAACAAGTGAAGTTTAATTTGTGAGCAGTGTGAATTTCTTCAGTTTTAATAAGAACAATACCCTTTTTTAATTACGAGTCTTTTTCATTTTATGAATATTTCAAAAGTGACAGTACATTGGCAGATCCAGATTAAGTACACTTATACTACGAATAAATAGAGCCGCAAAACCAAGACTATTCGGAAGCCAAATTCACGGGTCAAAATAGAAAGAAGACATAAGAAAACTATATAGAAATGAAAATAAAGACATAAAAGTTCAATACTAACCAATAAATATTGCGAGAAATATTAACATCAACTGAAATTCACATGAATGACGACCTAAGCAGAACAGTCAGCGTCAACTTGCAGCGCGTCATATAATCTGAGATTTCCCGCAAAATTGGTATTAACCAATAAGAAGTCAGAACAGCGAATAACAAGTAATGAACCCGAAGACAAACAATAACAAAAGACCCAAAGAGAAAGAACTAACAGAAAGAGTACAAATAACGACCTGGTAACACACATACACACACACATACATATCCCACCTCTTACCTTAACCCGTACTCACACTCATCCAACACCCACACGCCTTCATTCACAGCCGCACCCATCCCCAACACTCCCAAACATTCTTTATGAAACTGCTTTTTACCATTAATGCAAGAAGTAATGTGTGACGAAACCAGCGTGAAGAGTTTTGTTTAATTTTTTTTTTTCATTTCACATGCAAGGGTGTTATTGTTAGTACATGTGGGCTGTTATGCAACATAGATGAGGAATGTTTTGAATACGTTTTTGAATTAGTAAATGTTGAAATTGGGAACTGTTTCATATTTTACACAGGCTTTGAATCATTTTGACGTTTCGTGCTCATTAGCTCGATACGAGTTGTATATTTGTTATGCACAGATCTACTTAGTATATCGTTTTATTCGTCAATTGATTCTAAATGATAAGAATGTGCAGAATTATAAACCGGTCATATCAAATAGTTTTTAAATTATCATGTACTTGTATTTACTCAAAGATACATAAATGGCTTTCATTAATTATTTTAAAAAGTGAAAATGAATAATGGAACAGGTTTAAACAAACTTAGTTTTTTTATTGTTACCGTCAATTGAGATAAATTAAAATAAAAAAATGCTTTTCCGTTTTTCTTATGGTACCTCATTCCAATGTTCTATTTTGCTTCATTTCTATGGCTTGACCCAAACTCCCCGCAGCGGTTATTTCAATTTATTAAATAAACAAACACTGCCACCACTCGTAAATTCGTCCCTCAGAGAGCCGAATATGTTTTTTTTTATCTTTTCAACTACAATTCAATATTTTCTACCAATAGAGTCTTTTTGTAGTAAATTATGATGCTCAAAGTTCATATAGATAAAAATAGTTTTAAATTTAAATTTGAAGAATAAAAAACGTGACGTAAGCACTATGTGAAGTTTGTGCATTCTATTAATAGATTGTATTACTAGCGTCACGTGATTTACGTGGTGGCAGTGATTAAGTAACAAAGCGTGACACAATCACTGTGAGGAGTTTTGGCTTGACTTTAACAAACAAACAAATATATGAAGGTTGATATTTTATGTAGTATATTAAAGGAAGAGCATTCAGATTTTGTTTACAAGTAAGAAAATGCTGCCGAACGCTGCAAAGTGATTGTCACGACAAACAAAAAATAATTATAAAGTATGATCTAAAGGTAACTCAAAAAGCATCATATTGAATTGTCATGTAAAGATTTTTTTTAGTAATAAAAAGTTAACTTGTTATAAAACGTTTTCCTGTTCATATTTTACATTCTCATTCCCAGAGCCTAGTAAGACTGTCGATACTAGTTAGATCGAGAAACTTGATAACCTTGGGGTACGAGAATGGTCTGGATCTAGACACCTTTTTAATGCAAACAGGATGTTTGATTCTAGTCGGATCGATTAACAGTAACTCTTATTTGCACGACGCTTGAAATGATCGGCAAAAGGGAAAACAAAGTCTTTTTGAACTGAAGCTATTTATCTGACATAACGCTTCTGTTAAGTCAAGTGCTCCTTACATTGCAGATCTGTCCTTACCAATCCGTGTGTCAATTGGTTCCAATAGTGATCTGTATAAAAGGGGGCGATCGTAGGTCTCCGGGCAAATTAAAAATCGAAATACATAAAAAGAAATCTTTTAACCGCAACAGCTACTTCCCAAGAACAAAACATGACGTTAGCGGTTTAAGACGTTTGCGTAAGGCCACTCCCTTTTTTGGTTTACAAAAATTGTCCCAAAAAGTCCACTAGAAAAAGGAGGAAAATTTTATTTCGTTTCTTTAACATTTTTTTTTGGGGGGGGCATAGCAACGGATGGTTAACATACCATTCCTAATGAGGTAAGACTTACAGGTCAAAAACTTGTTCTTACGAAAAAATACTTAACTTAATATGATATGTCCCTTATTTAGTCCATATTCATTCCATTGATTTTAACCAGGTTAGGATCATTTTTTAGGAGTTTCAATGTTCAGCGTACAATGTAAAGGCAGTTACCAGGACAATGCCATTTATATATATTTTTTGAGGCTCATCTTATGTGGGACTCATAGTTCTCGGTAGACTTTAACAAAAATGAGTCCAGTTATGCCAATGGTATCATAATTTTATCATCGGAGCAGAAGTCCTGTGGTAGGACGTGCGCTTACAGATTATGGTCCTGGGTACAATCTCCATCAGGGGCTTATTTCCTGGAGCAAGGAATTTACCTATGATTGCTTCACTACACCGAGTTGTAATTGGTTACCTACGAGTGTGATATTATTCTGTTGCGCCAATAAGTGGGCTGCTTTAAGCATAGTAAACGACTCCCGATAGATTAGATAGATAGATGGATGGATGGATGGATGGATGGATGGATGGATGGATGGATGGATGGATGGATGGATGGATGGATGGATGGATGGATGGATGGATGGATGGATGGATGGATGGATGGATGGATGGATGGATGGATGGATGGATGGATGGATGGATGGATGGATGGATGGATGGATGGATGGATGGATGGATGGATGGATGGATGGATGGATGGATGGATGGATGGATGGATGGATGGATGGATGGATGGATGGATGGATGGATGGATGGATGGATGGATGGATGGATGGATGGATGGATGGATGGATGGATGGATGGATGGATGGATGGATGGATGGATGGATGGATGGATGGATGGATGGATGGATGGATGGATGGATGGATGGATGGATGGATGGATGGATGGATGGATGGATGGATGGATGGATGGATGGATGGATGGATGGATGGATGGAGATGGATGGATGGATGGATGGATGGATGGATGGATGGATGGATGGATGGATTGATGGATTGATGGATAGAGGGATGGAGGGATGGTTGGAGGGATGGATGGATTGATGGATAGAGGGATGGAGGGATGGATGGAGGGATGGATGGAGGGAGGGATGGAGGGAGGGAGGGAGGGAGGGATGGATGGATGGACGGACGGACGGACGGACGGACGGACGGACGGACGGACGGACGGACGGACGGACGGACAGACAGACAGACAGACAGACAGACAGACAGACAGACAGACAGACAGACAGACAGACAGACAGACAGACAGACAGACAGACAGACAGACAGACAGACAGACAGACAGACAGACAGACAGACAGACAGACAGACAGACAGACAGACAGACAGACAGACAGACAGATAGACAGACAGACAGACAGACAGACAGACAGACAGACAGACAGACAGACAGACAGACAGACAGACAGATTCCACTAGCCAAATAACCAGTCATTGAATGTGAATAAGCATGAAACTTAGACTACAAATGCCGACTTTTATATAAGTGCATTCACTTTATAGTTTCTGTCATTGTTGGGAAATATGGCCATCATCGGAAATGGCCATATGGATGTATCACTTATTTTTAACAGGCATCCTATAATGATTCACAATTTGGAATATCGTTACAATCTAGCATTTTGTAAAGCTACAAAATAGAAAAAGTTTTTGTGACATAGTTTGTTTTATGTCTGTAACAACTTTAAACATCACTCATAACATCATTATGAGACATCATACTGAATATGACTGGATTTCTAGCAGCTTCTATTACACTCATTGTCTGACTTGATATTTCAAATTGATGTATCACCAATAACTACCTTTCAATATATTGCTACAAAATTTCATATCAATGGCAGCTCCTTTGGCAAACAGAACCATGTATAAAATTACATACACATTGGTAATGCCAACGCTGTTACTCGAATCTTGTTTTACATGTTGTCCGGCTGACAAAATGACATCCGAGTTCCAAGACTCACAATATTAGAACATTTAGAATATTTGAATGTGAACAAATTGGTCTATTTAATCTAGACATTTGCTGTTCAAACAATATGAACATTCAATTTAGAAATTCCAATATTACTGTATAAATTTAGTATCAGTTCTGCTAACATCATTATGGACCAAATATGTTAACTTTGATTTACAGTAAAGTCTAAATGTTATTGAGAAATTATAAAGAGATAGGCTCAACAACATACAACTACTCAATATAATTAAGACATCCAAAGTGTGTACCAGCATCCCTATAAAATATTTATAGACCAGTCCTGTTAACTTTTTGGAGTATAAATAAAGTTAAAATATTATTTGTGAAATAAGGGATTGACTCAACAACAAACAAAATTAATACTCAGAGTACTTAAGTCATCATGAATGAGGATTTTATAGTCAGCACCCCTATAAGATAATAATAAACCAAATCTGTTGACTTTTGAGTGCATAAATACAGACTTGTCATTGGGCAAATTATGCTATAGACTAAATAAGAAAGAAATGCAACATGCTAATTATATATACCTATATATATATAAGTTATCAAAACGATTGCAATTAGAATCTGCACACCTCTTAAACAAAAATGGACTTAACGTTTCGGTGTTATGCAAAATATAACTTTAATTTGAATAAGACTGTTTGAGTATTTTGGTGTAATAACAGTAGAATGTAAAATCTTCTACCCTGTCTTAATTACCTGTTTGTCATCAGTAGTAGTGTTAACACAGCAGGGGAACATATGACGTCACGTACACAGAGCTGTGTAGAGTTGATGCAGACACTAAGTCTACGTCAATGTTCAACTGAGCCTGATGTTATATCAATTTAAGGTGTATCATGTGTTAAACTCGGTGTTTAAGTTAAAGTGGTTAACATGCATTGCATTTACGTATACATTTTGTCATTAGCTATAAACTAGATAGAATTTATAGGATTACTTAAGAAGAACAAAAGAAATGTTCGTCCGGAAACATACAAGTTTGTGCCCGAAGTGTTTAAAATAAAAGTTAAAGTGCGATTTGAAGTCTGCTTCCATCTACATATTCAGCCGACTTTACAAAATACATTTTGACCAATATCTCTTTGCTTTCAGATCTTCATACAGATGCCAAACTAATCTAACTAGGCTGATTGAAGACTGGAAGGCCGCCTCGAACAAATATGGGTATTAAGCATCTATACTCATGGGTCTGTCCAAGGCATTTGACTGTCTAACGCATGATCTGATTGTACATAAGCTTTAAGCATATGGACTCTCATCTTCCGCGGCTGACCTTCTTAAAAATTACCCCTCACACCTTCAGCAATGCGTTTAAGTGGGCGATTATCGTAGTCAATGGATGAAAATCAATACTTGAACCCCTTATTTTTATTATATTTCTAAACGATATTTTAATTTCTTTTTTATGTAGCTGATAACACGCTCACATACTGGAACAAAAATATTGATGAACTAAAAATGTTTTTTTCAATAAGAAAGTTTAGTTTTAATTTCATGGTTTGAAAACAATCACATGCAAGCCAATCCTGATAAGAAAACCATTAAAAAATAAACACTTTTAAAATTGATAACGTATCTATAAACTGTGATCAACGTGCCAAACTATTTAGCATTGAAATTGACTCTCTTTTAAACTTTGATATAATTTTTTATTTTTAATGTTTGTAAAAAAGCTGTTAATGTACTAGCAGGTGAAACAAATACCTTAACTTAAATACTAAACTGTTGATACTTTGATCTAACTTTTATTATTGCCTTTAAGTATGGCATTTTTGTAGTCAAACAAATGCTGAAAAACTTGAAAAAAACAATGTAGAGCTCTTAGACTAGTTTACAGTGGTTTTTCTTCTAGTAG
Source organism: Mactra quadrangularis (assembly GCA_025267735.1). NCBI lineage: Eukaryota > Metazoa > Mollusca > Bivalvia > Venerida > Mactridae > Mactra > Mactra quadrangularis. The sequence continues at coordinate 4,843,999 of CM046300.1, read as the reverse complement.
TACATATTTATTAGAGCACGTCAACATGCCTCATCTACAGATAGGTCGATTAAGGTAGATAGCAACTCAAGTGTTTAGATGTTTATATAACGTGTCTATTATTTATGTTCAAGACATCTGTAATATCCAGTCATTATGCTTGAAGGTAAACTAACACATTGGCATTGCCAAATACAACACGATCATTAACGGCAAGAAAAGATCTCGTTATGAAGTCACCCACGTCTGGAACAGTCCTCCTAACATATTAATTAGAACAACCACATACTTTGGTGAGTTCAAAAGACTGATCCGGACTCGTAGTGGCTACAAATGTAAATGTTCCATGTGTTTGTAAGTGCTAGGTGTAATTTACTATGTATTGATAATTGATAATTTGCTTACATTTTTTTTAAATACTTGACTTATCCTGTAAATATTGTGATACGTCTTTTAAATTTTATTGTTATGTTTATTAAAATCTTTATGTTTTAACTTATTCTGTATTTTATCATGAGCAGCCTGCATTAATTATTTTAACTAGTTTTAATAATTTGATACAGATCTCGGATCGTGCAAGTTTCCGAAATTTGCGTGTATCGTGCGTGTATCGTGCGTGTATCATTCATACCGTGTGCGTGTATAATTCACCGTGTATTTCAATCGTGTAACGTGTAGACCGCTCATCGTGTAAATGCACGGTAAAAATCGGTCCGAGATATTGTGATTTTGCGTTTTATTACCGTGTATCGTGTGCCCGAGATATTGACAAATCCATACGTGTAAATGTATTAAATACTTATGCATTGTCGACTAATCATCATCCGTAAACAAAAAGAAAATCCGCGATTCATTAAGTTGAGTTTAGAATGAATGTTGACCTTGTTCAAACCGGAAATCCCTGTTTAAATGCCGTACGTCGATAAACTGCGGCTCATTCCGGACCAATCTGCGGTCAATTAAATTGCGGCCCAACCGAAATGTTGTTACTAAATTAAAATAATCGTTATAATATTATTATATTTAAAATGTTAACACATGCTTTCATTTATCTTAATCATCAAACATTTTCTTTGTTTGTCAGTGGCTAAAGCGTTTAGTAAACAAACTGTTATAATTGACATCTCACTTGGTCAAGAACTCGTTTATCACGACTCTATATGATTAAAAACGTCATCATTGTTTTAATTCTTAAATTAAATTAAATTATTTAGTTTTTACAGTTTATTCGTATTATTACCTCATATTTGCGTATTTATATGTAAAATGTTTTATTTAAATATCGATTTTGTAGTCGGCATAAAATAGTAAGTTAACACGAGGTGCGTGTACTGTCTTAATACCGCGTCTTCACGCAAGCACTGCATGTAAACGTTTATATCTAGTATACATACTACTATAAAGGCGACCATTATACAATATGACATGCTTATATTTTTTTAATCACGCGTAGACTGTGTTTTGAAAAAAAATATAATAATTCAAAGTATTTTTCACCATGAATGGCTTGAAAATAAAAACAGAGAAAAAACTTGAAACGTGTATTTCTTTTTCTATCGTGTGGGTTTCGCCGGCTATCGTGTGTGTGGTTTTAAATCTGAATAAAGCCAACTTACAATGTCAAAGAATGACATAAACAATTTTTGACAGTAATGTTATTCTTTATTCTGCAGTTTGTATTTTTGTTATACATCAAGTACTTACATAATTTGTTTGATGAAAAAATATCAATCGTGTTCTTCTTTGTCTATCGTGTAATGACTGCTCGCCGATCGTGTACCTTTATTTCTACTAAAAATGTCGATATTCAATAAAATAATCTATACTATATGACTAGCTTATATTTTTACAATCAAGCTAAGACTGTGTTTAACTTTTGAAACATATACACATACAATTATGACATCTTTTCTCAATGAATGATTTGAAGAAAACAAAGGAAAAAAACTTTAAACGTGTATTTTTATCAATCGTGTGAGTTGATCGGCTTTTCGTGGTTTTTAATTCGATTAAAACAAACTTACTAAGAATGACATTAAATTATTTTGACAGTAATAATATCCTTTATTATACAGTTGGTATTTTTGTTGTACACCGTGTACTAATTCAATTTTTATACAAAATATTATCAATCGTGTTCTTTTTTGTCTATCGTGTATTGACTGCCCGCCTATCGTGTACCTTAATTTCTACTTAAAATGTCGATATCTAATAAATTTATTGATACAATATTATATTTTACAATCAAGCTTAACTGTGTAATGAACCAATGTAACATATTTAAATTTTTATTTCTTTGTCTATCGTGCGATTTCGAAGTTGACAATCGTGTGCGTGAATTTAAATTCGATTTAAGCCAACTTGTAACATTTTGTTTTTAAGAATTTGAGCATGTAAACTCGATTTTCAATAAATTTAACAAAACTTATATTGTTTAGTTACATATTTACGAAACAGAAGAATATTTTTGTTTTCAATCTACATTTGAGACACATTAATCGTTTAACGTGCCGTCGTTGAAACGTTTTTCTCTGGGCGAAAAAAGCCGAGGATTTCGAACAATCGTGTTAAACGTGTATCGAGACTCGGAATCGTGTATTTTACTGCAAATCAAGCTATCTATCGTGTTCGTGTATCGTGTAACGTGCAGTCCGTGTTCGTATAACGTGCGTGTACCGTCCGTACCGTGTGACAACTTGCACGTTCCGATATCTGTAAATATGATTTCTTAGATTTATGTATAAAACTTATTTTGAAATTAATAAGTTAGAGTAGGCCAACGGCATAATTGATGTATTTTTGTGCAGTTATTATATAATTGTTGATCAGTTCTTTTCAAATCTGACATTGTCATTATTTACTATACATAAATAATAATGGTATTTTACAATCTAAATGCATTAATCAAAAGGAACTAAGTAACCATGAGTTTGTTTGTTGACGAATTTATTTAGGGGCGAATCGTTTCGCCCACTGTTTAACTTGGATTTATAATCAACTAGTTTAAGTTTTTAACGCGAATTCTTTCAAATGTCTCAATCAATTCAAAATTAAGAAATATATCAATTTTTATAAAGGAAGCAACAAAATTAAGAGCAACTGTTTCAGGCCAAAACTAAAAATTCCTACTGACAATCCTTCTTATAAGTAAGTTAATAAATAACTTTGTTTTTTATGGAATAGATGTCTACTCGTGTTAATTTTAATCAATCTGTTTTATGTTGTGCTGTTATACATATGTATCTAAATACTAATGATGTAATTATATGTAAGATTTCGTAATATTAATGTACAACGTAATAAATGTATATACGCATAATCCTTTTTTTATATTACACATGTGTATTTGTGTACTACATGTATCTGACATTATTCATGTGTATTTGTTATATGTAAGTATGATTTGTATTGATGTTATTCATGTGTATTTGTTATATGTAAGTATGAGTTGTATTGATGTTATTCATGTGTATTTGTGTAATTTTAATGTAATTGTCATATGTATTGATAGTCTGTTGTGATGTCAAACATGTGTATTTGTGGGCTTATTATGTAAATGTATTATGTATGATCTGATGTCTATTCCATTTGATTTTCTTTTTTTGTACATCTTTCTTTTTCTGATATGTCTTTTCTTCATTATTTTTTTATTTGTATTATATGATTGTATATATGTTCTGTGTCAAAGACATGTAAATGTCGATATTTCAAAATAAACTGAAACTGAAACAGAATTAATATTCTTCTTTTGTAAAATAACTATAATATTAATACATTTTCACAAAAAGGGTTATATTCGTTCCTATCGATTTTTAACGTCGTCGGCGAAAACACTTAAACGTAAATTGTCGACAGGAATCGATATCGATATAAGTTTGCCAGCAGTAAATACGGGTTTTCTACGTTTAATTTATTCCCTACACATTTTACATGCATATACTTAAACTTTAAGGTTTACTTCCTACTTTAAGATCATTATAAATTCAGTACAGTAGGAACAAATTATGACATTTCAAAATGGACACCTATTTTCATACACGCAATTTTTGGATGTTACTTTTACAATTTGTGTTTGTGAGATTCATTCAGTTTTCTGGTAAATGACATTATTTATTGTACTTATAATGAACGTCTATTTTTCCATGTCTTATAAAAATGTAAGACTGATTAAAGTTTGACATTATTTCATATGCAAGTTAAATTCTTATCATTCTAACCTACAACCTATCTGTATTTTGTTTTAATGTTAAGTACACAAACGACGCACTAAATTTTACATTTTAAACAAAACTTTAGAAATATTTGAAAATAGTTTTTTTTTAATTGCGCACACAAAAGAATTACTCGAAGCATAAAGATACGAGTATTATATGTAGATCAAGTTACTTTAAAGTTTAAATGTTATGTACAGAATGACAAAACATTGTCGTTGTACATAGAGTTATTAAGTTGAAAAAAGTCTTATAAATGTAGTATTTAATTCAGATGAACATAAGATAATATTTGTTGTATTTGCATACAGGAATAGAAATCAGTTATAAGCTATTTTTTTTAAATTAATAAATACATTTGAAATACATATTTTATAATGTAAGATGGTGTGCATTCACATTCTGTATTGGCCGTAAAATTGTTTAGTCGCAAAAATACTTAATTTAATGATAATTCACTTACTGTATTATTTTGAAGTTAGCCATGATACAATTTATTGTTGCTTTAGATGCTGATTTTAGTATAACTACACCCGGTGTTTATACATTTGGATCAGAATGTCAATACATGTGTCATTGTAAAAATGTTGTTTTAGATGATGATTGTAGTATAACTGCATCCGGTGTTTATACATTTGGATCAGAATGTCAATACATGTGTCATTGTAAAAATGTTTTTTTAGATGCTGATTGTAGTATAACTACACCCGGTGTTTATATATTTGGATCAGAATGTCAATACATGTGTCATTGTAAAAATGGTGAAAGATGTGATTCAACAACTGGAGAATGTACATCAGGTTGTGATCAATATTGGTTTGGTCCAGGATGTCAGTATAGTAAGTTTAGTCGTGTCTCTACTCACCCAATTTCATATCAATTCAATCGAAAACTTGTCTAATTTGATTTTCATTTGATGCAATAGAAGTAAATATCATAACAAAACAAAATTAGTTAGAGCTATTTATGTACCAAAAGAGTTTACCATAATAATGACGTCCGTTTAATTTTGGAACCGCTTATTATTGACCCCAGGAATGTAAATACCTCATCATATATTGACCAGGCGAGTATAAAACCCCGCCATTATACCATATTATCAAAGTGAGGCTACGCTTTCTAAAATCAAGTTACTTTTTTTCAACTTTTGTCGATGACCCTGAATTTTTGAATATTGAAAAACGGTTTTTTTTTTTACTTTTTCTTTCACAAATACATGCCAATTTAATTATAGCTCAAATGCCACTTATTGTCTGTCCAAACTTTGTTGATAGGAATGCAAAGAATGCATCGTTCATACGGTTAATAAATAAATGGCTCGTTTTACACTAGTCAATTGATTGAAGATTATTCTGTATACAACTGGTAATTAATTTTAAACAAAGAAGTGATATTGTATATATTGAGTGCCAAACTGGTTTAACTCAGTTTATTATTTGTGTTATTTGATACAATTTGACGTCGTTTCAACGCCGTGATATTGTGATGGGTAGATTTTGATAGCAATAGGATAATGTCACGTGGCATAACTCCTTTCGATTTCTACTGCCGACATTTATTGTTTTTTAAATGCAGTCATAGTGCAGCCCATTTATGTTAAAAGTTACATAGAAAGCATTTTTGGGGAAACCATATAAACAATATTTCTATCAGCGGTGCAAAACACGAAAAATCAGCGTTTTACATTTCGGCAAATCCTTTCGACTCACATGAAAAGGGGTAGGTATATTTTCCGGACCAACGGACCAGAGGACCAGTTTAGTATACGGATACAGTACAACAAATATGCGTACCATAATGTGTGTATCGTAGATATATAATTGAGATTTGCCAATATTTCTTTTGAAAAGATAAGATTGATAGAGTTCTGGGAAATTACGTTTAATATTTATTCATATGTAAATATATAAATACCAATATCGAAATTACTTTTCAAGAAATAAGCTTCAGATTTCAACTATAAAATGAATCATCGATTGCTTCATTACATATTGTTGTAAATATTATATATTTCAACTGTTAGAGACTTTATCATTTGAAAACAAATTTGATATGATTCAAATGTAATATTTTAATAATATACCTTTTTGTCCTTTTTAACGGACTGTATAAATAAAGAAACCTACTCGTGTAACATTGACTTTTAATTCTTACTTTTACTGAGTTCTATTGACGATCTTTTCAAACTACATGTATGATTAACTGTAGCGGACAATTTAATTTTAAGAGCATGAGAGTTACGGACCAGGTTATAGATCGAGCAGATGTAAGATTATTTTTTGCGGACTTTTTTAACTATGAAGAGTTTCGTACTAAATGATGGACTATTGACCTGAGGTATCACTGCAGCGGACCAAGTAATTTTAATGGAGTTAAAATGACGGACATTTACACCCAGGCGAAAAGCTCGCACGTTTTTAATTTGTTCGAATGGATTATGTTTTCTCGTGTCCGAGTATTTTTTTTCACGTGTGAAAATTTCCTTTGAACCTTACATTTCTTATTTTATATATTTGCTGGCATGTTATTTAAAAAAATGATTTCTATTCGAAATAGCTTGCGTTTCGTATTTAGGCGCATCTTTTCGGAATTGAGATACATGTTAAATCCTTTCGTGTATCCGGCAACAAAATTCTTCCGTAACGAGTAAAGATATGACTACTCACTTATGCACCGATTCGAAAGATTCACTCGTTGACTTTCTACCTCTGCTAAAATACTACGTGCAAACTTTTATTTCTATTTTTAGGCAGATACACACACATTTAAATTATTTGACTGTCTCGTGATTTTTTATAAAAAAATTAATGCAACCAATTTTCACGTCTTATATATCAAAATATCGAAATTCAAAGATATTGGACAGTTTTGCATTAGTTAGATTACGTAAAATTTACAAAAAAAAAGTAACCATTGATTTTTTAAAACGTGCATCTCTGATCTTTCACCTATAAACATAGAGCAACTTATTGAACTTGAATACAAAGTGTAGCCACGATATATGACGTAATACGAGGTTGCATTCGCCACTGGTATGATAATACCATATAAGGCGTTGTTTACACGCTCAACCAATACAAATGCGTATGAAGTTTTGCAGCTATATTGGAATTTGGTAAACTTTCAATGGCCGTTTAATGGTTCATAGTAAAGGTCAATATCATTATCTCCGGTCGTTGGACCGGCGATATAGACAATTGTCAAGATTTGAGCAATTTGTAGTCAACAGCGGTTGCCTAAAGCCAATCAAAACAATGCATTTGAGGTCAGATTATGGAAAATGGACGTCGAAAAGTCAAATTAGGGGTGCGTGAATGGGCTCGTCAAAGCCATGTTTTGTTGGGTTACCTGCTTGAATTTATTACCGAAAATACCTATATCAATATATAAACGTGTGCCAGTTAATTGACAGTTGCAATATAAGACCAAGAAAAATGCTTGACTATACGGAACAAGTTTTATTCTTTTTAAAACTCGCATTTGTTGAAAAAATGCAAACCTAACTTCCCTACTTCATGGCGAATCTAAGTCAATGGTTTTACATTGGGCACGCTAATTCCTGGTATTCTATAAAATGACTAACTGGTTTTACATATCTTTACCAGCCCCGTGTTCAGTAACTACGGTTAGCTAACGTTACGGATACGGGAGAACTCAACCCAAAGCTAACTCAACATATGCAATACTCACACACAAAGTTAGGACAACTCAATCCGTTAGTATGATTTTGAGTTGTCTCGGGTTGAGCTTTCAATTGGTTAAGTTGTTCCGATTCTACCGTTACGGAATATTCAAGGTAACTGAACACGCTGTTGGGCACGCTGGATATTGTATTCTAAAATAAATATACTTGAGACGGTATAAGACACTAGCGCATATTGCTTGAATGGTTTTACTCTAAGGAGTATACACGGCTAAACGGCGGTTTAAGCATTTTTTGATAAGCACACTATAGGTTTCCTGGACATTTTTCTATCACCAGTACAGGCAGGCAGGCAGGCAGGCAGGCAGGCAGGCAGGCAGGCAGGCAGGCAGGCAGGCAGGCAGGCAGGCAGGCAGGCAGGCAGGCAGGCAGGCAGGCAGGCAGGCAGGCAGGCAGGCAGGCAGGCAGGCAGGCAGGCAGGCAGGCAGGCAGACAGGCAGACTGACAGACTGACAGACTGACAGACTGACAGACTGACAGACAGACAGACAGACAGACAGACAGACAGACAGACAGACAGACAGACAGACAGACAGACAGACAGACAGACAGACAGACAGACAGACAGACAGACAGACAGACAGACAGACAGACAGACAGACAGACAGACAGACAGACAGACAGACAGACAGACAGACAGACAGACAGACAGACAGACAGACAGACAGACAGACAGACAGACAGACAGACAGACAGACAGACAGACAGACAGACAGACAGACAGACAGACAGACAGACAGACAGACAGACAGACAGACAGACAGACAGACAGACAGACAGACAGACAGACAGACAGACAGACAGACTAATAATTAGATTTTGTTCGGCCTTGTATACATACAATGGTACGAGACATCAAAACAAGAAATCAAAGTTTTCATAACATATTATTAGTGTCCATTATATGCACGTCAAAGTTAAGAATAATGCAAGAAAGAGAAACTCTTATTTTAGTGTGGTCTTTGTGTCGTAATTAATATAGATGTGTTATTTATCATAGAATAAATGGAAAATAATGTTGTAAATAATGTAATAAAAACAGTATACATATCACAGATATAAATTAGTATTAAGGTAGTGCAAGATTAAAATTTCATTAAAATAAAGACATTTATACTGCCAAAACATCATTAGTTATTAGGAATATGGTAAAAAATCGCTAAACGAAAGATACACAAACTTTTAAACTTTTTACATTACTTAAAAGGTAATCTTTGACTGAAGATTTAAAATAATAAAATTATTTCTATTAAAAAGGTGGTAAACTGTTCCAATTTTCGGCACCCAAACTAATAAAGGATTTTATCATAACTGTTAAATATAGGTCAAGCATAATTTATGCACCTTTTTGACTGAGCCTTGTACTGTTAGAATGAAGATTACTCTGTGGCAAAAAAACTGTTTTAGTAGAGGGGAGCTAAGCTATGTTTCACTTTAAAACTTGAGACTACAATATGTGTTCAATTCTTATATATACTGGCAACCAGCGGACAGATTTTTGAATTGCTGAGGACCAATGTGTACTCTAGATTCAACTCCTATAACAAATCCTATTAGTTTATTTTGTGTGATTTTAAGTTTATTTTGCAAATAACTAGTTATGCTATTACACCACATAGTGCATGCATAGTAATAATGATGCTGAATTAAGAATGAAACAAGAAGGTTCAGTGTGAAAATGATTTTTCCTATAAAGAAACATGAAAAGGAGAATTTGCTTTTAAAATAGAGTGTGCAATGGCATCAAAAATAACTTTGGTCTAAAGTTGCTTTAAGATACTTAACGAAAGATGTACGTTCAATTTCAGAGTCATTACAAGTAATATTAAGGTTAGAATTTGACTTGATTTTAGATTTAGATCTATAAAAAAATTATTCTGTTTTGCCTAAATGTAATGATAATTTGTTGTCATTAAGCCATTGACTTACATAGGCAAGATCTTCAAACAATATTTTTTTCAACTTCTGATTTATCCTTTTCTGAAAGTAAAGTTACTGAATCATCAGCATGTAATAAAAGTTGGTACTTAACTACCATGGTCATGTTATTAATATAAATTAAGAAAGGAGATTGCCAGGAACAGAACCCTGAGGCACACCACATATGAAGGGAGAAGATGTAAAATAAGTTCAAGAGTGATCAACTAACTGTTGTCTACCAGTAAGATAAGAGTTCAACCACATTATGTCGATGATGAAGCCACATTATTTAGGTTTCATAAAAATAATGGAAAGGTCAACACTATCAAAAGCAATTTGTAGATCTAACATAACTATGCTTACTACATTTCCGCAATCCATTTCAGATCTCATAAAATCAATTAAATGTGTAAAACATGAGGCGGTAGAGAAACCACCTCTCAAACCAGATTGAAATTTAAACAATATTTGTTTTGTCTATGAGATAAGACTCAATTAGGTAATAAACCGCTCTTTCCCTTTCAAGTATTTTGAAAATTACATTTAAAATCGAAACAGGGCGTTAATTAACAACACAAGTTTTATCATTTATTTAAAAAAAAAGAAAAACTGAAAGAATTATACCATCAATCTAATGCTCAGTCTTTTGGGTTTTTTACATGATTGATAGACGCAGTATTATCAATAACAGATGTAAACAGATTTTAAAAACAATTCCCATGCTTCAGATACATTTTCAGATAAAAGAACAGCAGTCCAGTCAGAACACAATTAGTTTGCTTGAAAAATATCTTGACTGTAGGTCTTTAAAAATCTTAAATTAACTGTAATAAGGGTACCAAATTTGATTTTTTGTTGTATTCATAGGTAATAGGCATGATGTCACCAGCTACGTAAAACCGATTCGTGCATGCACATTGTCGGAATAATTAATTACATGTGAATTATAAAAACACTTTCCCTGGAATTTGATTGTAAAGAACTACTAAAAATGCCATTATCTGCACCCGCCAATATACACATTATATAATTGATATGCGTTTTAAAACTTTTTCCTGCAACATGTTTATTCATGTATTTATGAAGCCGAAATCGTAGAATTTTACTCGATTTCCAAACAAAATTGCCGTTCGTTCAGCAATGCAGTGTAATGGACGGATTTAGTACTGTTTAGATGTCGAATGATGTTTTAAGAGTTATACTGTTGAACTATTGATTCGACTAGATGAAGTGTCATATGTAGTTCGAAAAAAAACTTTACACATTTTGTTGTAAGGATCACTCATTATTAAGTTTATCTTACATATGTGTACATTGCTTTGTGCTATTATGTTCTTGATCATAATTTAAAGTTACTTAAAACATTCTAGAAGGGTTCAAAACCTTAAAATAAAAGTCTTGAAAAACGCGCAAAATTTCCGTATTCCATTACGAATGCGATATTTTTCTATGGATCAAATAACTATCATAAATTTTATAGGTCATTTGCTCTAGACATGCCATGATTAGAACACTGCCTAACGTTTTTGTTTTTTTAAATTTGGTTTAACTCAGTATTAACTAATTTTTGGTAATTTTACGGCGTCAAGATTTGCTGGACCCTTGTCTATAACCAGTACTCACATACCCTTCCACAAGGCCGGAAACCTCTCTATATACCATATTAATGGATGGAATTGACGTAATTATCAACATGTCATGGAAGGGTATATAGTCCCCGGGTAAAATTCGAACCCATGCATCTAATCGAGTTGTTTTACTGATGAGTAACAAGTGTTTACGTGTATTAATAACTGTATAAAAAGGGTGATGTCAAATCTCGATAAGTTTGAAATATTAGTCGGTTAGGCATACCAACGCTAAAATTTGCTAATAACTGCATATAATTAAATGCAGACTGTCTTTTGATTAAATAAGTTTGCCTATTCATTCGCAACTTAAGTTATTTGACGCGATTTTTACTTTGACATTAAACGATATGTTTACGTAAATTCATCCGCATGTGCCACGTAATATATTTTTGTAAACAAACCAACTGACAACGTATCCAGTTGAACATCGGTAACTACTGACCATTCTTTCGGTGGACAATAAGTACGAGAATATTAATATATATATAAAGCCTTGGAATTTAATTGATGTAACTGAAAAATTCACCGATAATCTGTACTTAATATTTACTGCAAAATGTTTTCAAATGAGAAAATCGATCTTGATCATAATCTTTAAAATGACTGATTGCTGATTTAATTGCATGATTTTGATTTAAATCAGGTTGACTTTGGTTCAAGAATGATAAGATAATCAGGATTTGTTACAGAATCGCTACATTACTGTAAACGTGTAAAAAATAAACTGATATTTTCAGTTAAGTCTGCGAAAATATCAACAATATGAACTTACTCATTGAAAAAAACATGAATACCCAAATACAAATATAAATGCAAGCTTAAGAAATTCATTTGTTGCCCTTAATTTATTTTGATTTACTTAAAAGTCTTACTAGCAAACTCGCATTAAACATTTGATTTATGGCTAGAGAAATATTTAAGAGAGACGAAACAGTACTTCTTTCCTTAACTGTTTATGCATGTCACGCCATATACCTTATATAGAACATTTCCGTTGGATATTGTTGGAAAACATCTGATATGATAAAATGATAAAAACAGTCGATGTGATATCTGACTAAAACTTACATTTTTGTACTTCAGGAGATTTAGCTGAATATGAATATTCCAGGCATTCTGGTAATTTGGTCAATAGTCCTGTACAGTATGCACCTAAAGGTAATGATGGAGATATATCAACATGTAGTTATACAACAGAAGCAAATGGTAATACAGTGATTCCATGGTGGAGAGTTACATTAGAAAATGAAGTAACAATTACTGATATCTATATACTGACTACCCGTGATGGATTACGTAAGTTAAAAAACTGATAACTTTATGATTAATTGTGATAATGATAAATATTTATCGTTGTCTGTCTTTCATATTATTTGCAACATAATTGTATTGCTTTACGAATCATTTGAGAACCCTTTATGTTTAAATATGATATTGTGAGCGAACGCAGAAATTCAAATTTTTCTCAGTGAAATCATATTTGAATCTCAAGGTTTTACCGACAAATTACCAATATTTGTCATTTTATCATGTTTATGTAGCTTACTTGCCACTCTTGCTTCAAACATCTTCAATTAGTTAGATAAGAGGTTCACGTGATATATATTTAAAAAACGTGGTGATGTCGCCGTACATCTTTCAGTTTTTAATGAATGTCTTGGTATTTTCTTTTAACATATTTTATTTATGTAGTCTTATGAATATTTATGTCTTTATGCTGCTGAGGTTAACTGTGACCAGATCGTCACTTGTCGCCGACAGCTAGAACAAGTGACAACGGTTAAGATCATTTTAGTCTAATTGAGCCTTACATAACATAAAATTATGAATGACTTCTATCAGATATCCATTACACATACTTAGACCAATAGTATATGAATAAAAGTATTAGCATTTCAAAAATGCTTAAAATCGCCTTTTAGCCATGTACGACATCTGCTCCCTTGAGTAAAAACATTTAAGCAATATTTGTCAGCGTTTCGAACCACCTCGTTTCTATTTATGGAAAGTTGGGATCAGCATTTAGCCGCAATTACCAGGAACGGTAATAAGAAAGGAGTACAAAATGATATTAATGAGATGCTTGCATTCAACCAGGAAAGTGAACACATGCATAGTAATTGCGGAGATATTAATAAATTCAAAGATGAATAGTTTTACGTATAAATTAAACCTATATATTACAATTGAATTATTTCCATTAAAATCATTAACAGCTAGAAATGTTTTGCGCGTATTAAAACCTTGAAACACTGCTCCAGCATAATTAAACTATTTATCACTACATACAGTGCATTTATTTTACAAAGGTAAATGTAAAAAAACTATTTAAAAACTGTTTTAGTTAAATTATATGGCATTATAATAAACTGCAAACTTTACTGAGGATTTCTTATAGTTAATTGACAACTTTTTATTTCTAAGCTGGCGTGTGTTTTTATAGAAAATATAAGGCGTTCGATTTATTATCTGAAAACTGATTTTTTATTAATCTATCAATTCATAAGTTTTCATATATTATGCTGGCCAAATGCCTTTTTAACTCTATTCAACTATATATACTTAAGTAGAGTATATCATGTATTGCAGATTATGCTGAGTATTAGCTATTTCAACATCAGGGATGTAAATAACAAATGACAGTTTTTGTTACAACTTTGTCATTAAACAAAATCATCATCACGCTTGAAACTTTTATATTTCGAATTCGTATAGTTCAACAGAATTAACCTGAGCTTGACCTTTATGCAAAAACATCGGTTGTTAAAAAACATGTATAACCGTATACACGCATACGGAAACTCACGATTTAATGTAAGTGAAGTGTGTAATTATAATAATAAGGTAGTTCAAGGTCTGGTTAATTCTGCTGGACTATATCTGTCACGGGTACTATTCGGAAAAAGAATTGTGTAAAACGTGTAATTGACGTTCTAGCTACACATAACAATTTTCCGATCTTGTTGGTTAATTAAACTCTGCAGCAGCCAAATCCATATCAAAACTCTTCTCAAACACACTTATACAAGACATTGTACAGGTATGTATTAATTTACAAGACTGACTATACATGTTCTTTATTAACACATCAGAAATGCGAGTATAAAGTAACATGTCTTTTTTCAGAATATTTTCGAGAATTTGAAGTGACAGTAGAAAAGTTACCTTATTCCAATAAGGTATCTCAGGATAGACCTCCAGATACAAGTTTATGTTATAAACATGATAATACTATACCAGACAGTACCAATATACATGTAACATGTACTACACCATTACTTGGTAATCAAGTGAGGATTACTTTATCTGAAAGACAATATCAACTTATTGTTTGTGACTTTAGAATTAACCGAGGTAAGATTTTCACAAACGTCATTAACACATTGACATTTACCTTTTAGCTCACCAAACCAAAAATGCTCAAAGTAAGTCACTGTTTTTTAAATTGACCGTTGTATGTACATGCGTCCGTCCGTTTTTTTATATTTGGTCAAAATTCAAATAGCCTATATTATTTTTTTAGGCATGGATTTTTTTATTTGCCTCTACAAACATTGTCAGTATTATTTTCCTCATTGAATCGATAGGAATCAACAACTGTTTGGTTGAAAATATTAATCATGACATCAACATCTACATCTACATTATGTGTCTTACAATCGATTACTGCTTATAAATAAACTGTGCTAGTAGCTAGTAGTCGGTTAGTAAGTATAAAAAATGCTTTGTTGCAAAGTAGAAAGTAAAAAGTAGAAGTAAAGTATACTACGGATAAAACAACCATAAAACAAGAGGTAACTTTACACAGTGTCCACCACCAGCCTCGTAGTAAATAATTTGAGACTTTGGCTATATTTGACTGATAGAGGTAAGGAATTGTTGAGTGTGATAGTACGTGGACAAAATGAATGATCTAATAATTACTGTTGAACTAGCACGGGTTATAATTTAGATTACTAGTTGATTATGACTGTCTACTGCTACGTTTTGGTTAATTATTTTGTAAAAGAAAATGAGAGATGAGTGAAGTCTACGTGGATGTAGGGTTTGCCAGTCAAGGATTTGTAGCAATTTAGTAACGCTACTGGTTTGGTCATATTCTGCCATGACGTATCTGACAGCTGGCAGCTTGTCTATTACTTGTTATCATACTTTGCATGTACAGGCATTGAATAGTATCATTACATGTGCCTTCATAAAATTATGTATTTTCAATAAGCGCATTAGCTATTATTTACTCAAATATTTAAGTTTTACATGTTGGAATTATACAGATGTTATGGTGCTTAGAATATTTCTCATTTACATGTAATTTTGGGAACCTGTGGTTATCGGTATTCAAATGTGCAATCTGATAGTACCTGTAGTTACAAAACAATACATATTAATTTACTGGATGCATTATACAGTCTGTTTGCTAGAATTATTCGAATAGCAACTTTTTAAATAGTAATTTAACATGGATATTTAAAAAAAAACCTAAACATTGCTCAAATCGCATGGTGAGTGGTGAACTCTTTATAATTCCAGGTAGAAATCTTGGCTTTCGACAATCAGTTACAGCAAGTACAATTTATGGAAACAGTAATATTCATTATCAGGCGTTAAATGCAGTGAACGGTTTGGTATCGAATACTGAATTAAGAGAATGCTTTGCAACTGGTATTTTCAGTAACAAATGGCTACAAGTAGAATTTGAACAATTATTGGATGTGTATTATTTTAATGTAACTACACTGAATGGAAGAAACGGTAATTGTATTATATTTTACATGCTCACAAATATTGAAATTAAAGTACGCTTTGAAATATTTCACATCACACTATCAATCTCACTGTATCATGCTGTATTGTCTGCATGGGTGTAATCAAGTGTTAATTGTTGTTGTTTTTTAAACTACACAATTGATAATTAGCTAAGTTATGTAATTATTATTATTATTATATACCGCATTTGTATGGCGCTTTTTCATATTGAATATATGTGCAAAAGCGCTTCACAATCATATGCATAATTAGGAAAAAGGAGTTTCAATGAAAACGAAAATGAAAATGAAAATTATTAAGAGATAAAAAAATATAAAAACATAAACTGAAGAATACATTGTAATATAAAACTAAGAATTTGTGTTTAATAAAGTGCTCATAGTATTATAAAAACGACAAAAACAACAAAACAAGTGTATTTTTAACTCTAAAAAATAGTGAATGAGATAATAGATTGTTGGTAGAGCGGCAGCTAAATGGTTGACGGGTAATCAGGTCAAATGCCCCGAAAATGCATGATTGCAAGGTGCAAAGTTGGATTCTAATCCGCGCCTGATTGGTTAGATAAGGTATTAATCTTAAAAGTAATGAGTATATAATCAATGAAAATCGGTGGAAAAGCATACCCCAGCCAATGGGCGGGGGCTGGTTAGATGCCCTGGAAAATTCATAATTACAAGATGCAAAGTTGGATTCTAATCCCACCAGAACATCCATCATTCGGCCGCCCATTATTTTGTAATAAACCTAGTGCATAATTATGCCTTTTTGTCAAGAATGTAATTTCATGGTGCTGTATGTTCGTAATTTGGGTATATTTTAAGCTCATTTAGCCTGATAATTTATATTCATTAAAAGACTTTTCACTGTAGTATTAACATCACAACTGGACTTATAAACAAACAATTTTAAGTAGTCTAAGAGTAGTTAATTTTAAAGGCCTATTCCATAGTCGTAGTTTATTATTCCCGGATGATTTACTTAGTTACCATAGTAATTAACAAACACGTTGGTCTTTTACTTTTTCTTAAAAGTATTTAGAGACTGGACACACTTGACAGAGTCTGGAAGGGGTTTCCACATGTTTCGCGCCGCATGGCTGAAACTAAGATTACCAAAAGTTGTTGTCCTAGAGCGTGGGACTGTTATATATAATGAATTGCTAGATCGGAGGTCTCTGTTTGGTTTGTAAACGTTTATTAGGTCTTGGATATATATGGGACATTGGTTGTTAAGTGCTTTATATGTATATATCAAGAGCTTGTAGCTGATCCGCTGACAAACCTGAAGCAAATGTAGTTCCCTGAGCACTGGTGTCATATGATCATGACGATGGGTTCTGGTAATGATTCTTGCTGCTGTATTTTGAAGACATTGAAGTTTATTCAGATTTGACTTTGAAGTATTTGCAAGAAGGGCGTTGCAGTAGTCCAATCTTGATGTAATCAAAGAATTTACGAACGTCCTTGTAGTAACCACAGTAAGAAACTTTCTTATGCGACCGATATTTCTTAGCTGATAATAAGACAATCTGCATACAATATTGACATGCTTCTCCACATCCATGTGTAGTGTGAAGTAAGCACCAAGATTTCTAATACAGTCTTTAGAGTTTATGATGGAATCACCAACTCTAATGGACATGTCTTCAACATGACTACGATTATGTTTTGAAGAGAACAACATAACATCCGTCTTATCTGCATTCAATTTCAGCATGTTGGCATTCATCCATGAAATAATTTCAGTCAAACATTTATTAATACGACTTAATGCTTCTGATCTTGAAATATCATCAATTGGTTAAAGAATATATAAAGTTTAGAATCATAAGCATAGAAATGATGTAATAACCAGTGTTGCAAGCAAATGGCACCAACAGGTTTAGTGTACATGGTGAAATACTTAGGTCCTAAGACAGATCCTTGAGGAACACTGTATTTCATCAGCACAGGGTCCGAAAGTTCTCCACCAACACAGACTGTTTGGTATCGATCATTCAGATATGTCTTGATCCAATTTAGAGCACGATCAGCAAGACCATAGTAATCATGCAGTCTGCTGAACAATGTATGATGATCTATGGTGTCTAGAGCTGATAGGTCTAGTAACACCATGATTGTTACACAGTTATTGTCTAAAGACTGAAGAATGTCATTTTGCAGAAGAATCGTTTCCGTGGAATGAAATTCTCTGTAGCCGAATTGATAAGGTTCATGCAGATTGATTTCTTTAAGATGTTTCTCAAGTCTAACATTGACAACTTTTTCTAAAATCTTTGACAGCAATGGAATAATTGAAACCGGTCTGTAGTTCTTAAGTACATTTGAATCCATATCTGACTTTTTCAGCAGTGGTCTAATAATAGCGTGGTCTAATTAATATGTCTGGTACACTCCCAGCATTGAGTGATTTATTGATTAGATTTGTTATTACAGATAAAATTTCGGGTAAAACAAGAAGCCATGTTGGAATAGGATCTAACTCGCAAGATTTATTTGGTGACTGCTCGATGATTTTCTTTACTTCTTCTTGCGAAGCACTAGCCAGACTTTTGAGTTTAGTGCCTAAGTTTTGCTCGGTCATATATTCAGTGGGTGTAACAACTTATCATGATGTCATTTCTTGTGCCTTCAATTTTTGATGAGTAATAAATAGATAAAATTCTGAGCAGTGTCTTTCGGTGAGGTTCCTGATGGTGGAACAGGATCACACTTTTCTCCATTTAACAAATTATTAACAATTTTGAATAAACGTTTGCTATCTCTGCCAGCAGCTTCAACTTTGTCTGAATAATAGTCCTTACGGGCTTCAATCAGCAGTTTGTTATACACAGCACATTGATTCCTGTAAATCGGATGATGGTTCAAAAGTTTTTTTCCCCTCCATTTGCGTTCTAGTTTACGTTTCAAATGTTAAGCAGAATGTAGCTGCTCATTAAACCATGGACATGAACTGTAATTGTCTTTGTGAGTAAAGGTGCATGTTTATCTATAAAATTGGTTAGCTTACTATTATAAATACCAAGAAGTTCTTCAACATCCAAATGTTGAGAATTTATTCGATTGAAAATGAACAAATATTGTTTGAACAACCCAATGTCAATAGCTCCTAACTTTCTGTATGTAACAGTTTTGTTTATTGGCTTTGGTTTAGTTGCATCAAGGTAAAAGTAATAGCAAGTTGGTTCTGTTTCATATTTCTCTGATGATTACATAGTCCAGGGTCGGTTACCACAATATCTGAAACAATCGTGCAATTGTTGTGTGTTATTACAACATCAAGTGTGTGACCCTTCACATGAGTTGGTTCCTTTACCACCTGCTTCATAACACAATGGTCTAGTATATCGAATAAATAATAGTATCTCTGTTTGTTCTAATATCAAGATGGAAGTTCACATCACCAGCAATTAGATTTTTTTATCTGTGGCATATTCACTTAAGAAAAAGGTCCATTCACTTTCAAGAAATTTTGAAGTTTTTAAACCATTTGCTTTAGTGGGATGTGCCCTTTAGATCATAACCAGACACACATTGAATCCACCTACGTCTAAAATACAGTCAAATAGTTCAAACTGTGACAGTGGTCTACATTTTAGCTTTTACAATGTTATTGAGCTTTTATAGATTAAGGCGACGCCCCCACCACGTTGGGAGCTGCTTCTCATAATCTGTTTCATAGTGTATCCGGTAGGTAAAATTTTTATATTGGAGTCATCGTTACTTGTTAGCCAGGTTTCTGATAAGGCGACAATGTCAAAATTGTTTGAAACTATGAAATCACTCAGGGATTCGGTTTTATTTTTGACAGATCTAACGTTCATACTACAAACACTAATTTTTTTCTAGTTTGATAAGGAACAGTATTCGTAAATGTTTTAGTTATTTCGACAATACTTTTTGAAAAAATTATGCCTAAAATTTTAATATCGGTGTTTCTGCTACTCTTAGTGAATTACTGGTTCTATAACTTGTGGTAGAGGAACTATATTAATTAAATTGACCCAAATGTTTGAACTGATTTTATTTTTCAATTTCCCTCCCCTTTTCGTCCTGTAACTTAACACATCTAGGTCCTTCAATCTTTTTACACTTACAACAGTCATACATGATTAAGAATTATTGGTGGAAGAGAGAATGGCCGTAGAAAAAAAATCATGACCACGCTCTACGAAAGTATGCCCTGCCCGGAAATCGAATCCACGACCCGTCGATCAGCAGACTTGAGGGCTTCCAACTGAGCTCGCCTGGTGGCTTAAATAATTATGTACTAATTAAAAAACAACAACAATATTTTGTTTATTTCGATACTCTGCTTTGTATTTTGCTACATTAGATAACAGAATAATAGTTTTATTGGCATACTATATTTTGTCTTTTTAAGATTACATAAGAAGTTATAAGATTTATGACACAACATCTGTCAAAGAATTATTACACGATTCTGGTAGTGACTTGTCACCAGCTACACATGGATATTTGAATAAAAATTTACAAAAAATTACCATTGAAAAGGCTACAGGAGATATAATGGTTATGTGTGAATTTGAGCTTTATGGAGGTTTGTAAATTTATTTTTAATATCTCAATGTTGTTTTACCGTACCTTTGCCTTTTTGTGTTTTCGATTTCAATATCTCAATGTTTTATGTTTAGTCTGCGTTTTAATTTTTAATTGTTTCATTGACTAACTAGCAGATAAGAAGCTAATGTAAACAATGTAATAGTATTTTATAGTCTGAGTTTCATGCTTACGCATGTTTACCGACTTTCCAGCTATTAACCCTGGTCATCGGGCTACTGGTATCTATCTATCTATCAATCTCCCTGGGATGTTTTTTATACTCCGCTTCTTAGTGCAGCCGACAAATTAGAGCAACGGATTTATACCACTCTCACAGGTACCCATTTACAACTGCGTGGAGTGAAGCAGTCGTAGGTAAATTTCTTGCTCAAGAAAAATTGGCAGTGCCCCAGTGGGATTCGAACCTAGGACATCTCCAATCCTAAGTGCGCGTCCAACCACTGGTCTACTGCTCCTACACTGACCATTAGAGAATATAAGAAAAGTAGGTAACCATAATTGAACGACGTTAGAATACGTTGTTATAAATTGTATCGCTTTATTTATGATAATAAATTGAGATTAATATCAAATGTTTTTATGTAATATCGTAGTAGTATAGGCAAACACGTTTATTTTCTTATAGAACAATTCATGTACAGTCCTTATCATCATATATTTATCATAGCATTTTTTCAATCAAATGTGAAATGTGTGCTTATATTTCAAATTACCAATTTATGTAACATTTTTTTTAAATCAAGATTGTCCAGTCAATCAATGTGGATACGATTGTTCTAATGTATGTCATTGTAAATCAATAAAATCTTTAGAAGATAAAATATCTGGTATTTGTACATCTGGTTGTGAAGATAGATGGAGAGGAGAAAATGGTAAATGTGATATTGGTAAGTGTATATTTTAAAATATGAATGTTTTACTGAGTGTCGCAGATTTTGATGAATAAAGATGCTGCTAGTAGATTCGGGTCGAGAATGTTGACAACAGGTGCAGTATAAGCCTGCAAATATATGCAATGAACGCACAAATCAATAAAAATGAGTAAGACGAACGAACATTTTCTGTGAAGTGTCTTTACACTACTTCTTACATGCTCTCTGTGAACCTGAAAAATGGAATTCAAGAGTTGGGCTGAAATAGCACAATGTACACATCCCTATTTCAGCGATCTGATAACTTATGTTTACTTTTCAAGCCTACATTTCTGACCAAAACTTTGTCACCAGGCTGTAACTTTGCATCTTTGACTGTCAAGTCGTATCTACGCTTATGGCGCTGAGACTGACACCTCGACTCACGGTTTGAAACTTTATAAGCAAAGTGAATGCGCTTCGTCAGGTTTGATACGTACTCGGCCTTGTTGGAAGAGGCATCAATAGACAAAATTGGATGTCTACCAAACATTAAATGATGGGGGGTTAAATATGTACTCTCATGGCGAGTAGAATTGTAGGCAGGTACTAAGGTTGGAATATATGCCTTCCAATTCTTTTTCTGGTCTTCTCCCAGGGTTCCCAACATGTTTAATAATGTCTGGTTGAAACGTTCGGTCATTCCATTACACTGTGGATGATATGGAGTAGTGCGAATTTTGTCAACATTGGCAATCTCACACAACTCCGATATCACCAAACACTTAAAGTTACGGCCCTGGTCACTATGAAGCCTGGCAGGAAACCCATAATGGCAAATAAACTAAATATATCACTTTCGCAGTAGTGCTTCTTGTCTGGATCTTAGTAGGAATATCCTGAGCAAACCTTGTAAAATGATCAGTGATCATTAAAATATTTTCATATCCTGTAGACATTTCCAAAGGCAAGAAATCCATACATACAATTTCCAGAGGACATGAAGACACAATAGAAACTAATGGGACAGAGACTTGACTGCGAGTCTTCCTACAACAAAATCTGGAGCATTTTTAATGTGGGCTTCAACAAAGTTGTCAATATTTGGCCAGAAGAACCTGGATTTGATCAAACTAGAAGTTCGATCTCTTCCCTGATGACAGCTTCATCATGAAGTCCATTAAAGACAGTGTCCCTATAAACTTCAGAAAGTAACAATTAAGTAACATCCGAACCAGAAACAAAACCTTTCCTGTATAAAATACCATTCTTGAGAAAAATGTTGGACCATTCCCTTAGATACTGTATAACCAGTGGAGTTTCCAAACAAATAAGCCTCCTAGTAGGCCTATGACCAGTAGAAACAAGTTCCATTAAACGCGATCATTCTTAGTCATTTTTTAACTCTGTAGACCAGTTAATATTACTCAAACTGGTTACAATTGAATCATCCCAAGTATTCTGTAAAACAGAATTTTACAATGAAATGCATTCAAAATTGGCATCTCTTGGGGTGTAACTAGATCAATAACCTTAACAACATCTGCAAACACAACATACTCCTTTGTTGACGGCAGACGACTAAATATGTCCGCTTCAACATTGGACAACCCCGACCTATAACTAATTTCAAAATTGAAATCAGCTAACGATGCAAGCAAACAATGTGACGTAGCATCTAATTTCGCAGTTGACAATACATAGGTCAAAGGATTGTTGTCTTTGTGCGAACTTTGAAAGTATTTCCATACAAGAATCCTAAAACTTGTCTGTCACAGCCAATATCAGGGCAAGAAACTCGAGCTTATAAGCCGGGTAACTCCTTTCACTAGGTTTTAACCCACGGTTTGCATATGTAATAACCCGCTCCTTGCCATCCTAAAACTGGTACAAGACACTACCAAGTCCAACACCAATGGCATTTACGTTTGAAATAAAAAAGCTTGCTGAAATCGGCATATGCCAATACTGGAGGTGTTGACAAACACTTGATTAAGGTATCAAATGCCTGTTGTTGATCAGGACCCTTCTTCTTAGATTTGCTGGTCTTATGGGTAGCATGACCAATCAAAAACTCATTTAATGGCTTAGCAATTTGAGAAAAACCCTCGACACATTTCTTATAATATCCTGCAAAACTAAGAAAATACTTAAACTATTAAAAAATTTAGGCACTGGCCAAGCCAAGACTTCAAAATACTGATTTTATCTGGGTCTGTTTCAACCCTTTTTTCACTAACAGTATGGCCAAGATTTTTACACTAGTAGAAAAAATCACATTTTGAACATTTTGATTTGATTTGACCAGCACCTTTCAATTTTTGAAATACAGAATTAAGTCTATTGAAATGGTCTTCTTTAGTTTTTGAAAACACAATGATAGTATCTCAATAAATTAAACATTCACTTGTGGCTCTTTCCATTAAACGTAGGAAAGTGGCAGGGACATTCGTAAGACCAAATTCCATACGGTTACATTCATAAGAGCCTAAAGGCCCCTCAATTAAAGCTGTAAATGGGATACTAGTCTGGGACATACCCACTTGCAAGTAGCCAGACCTCAACTCTAACGTTGATAGATACTTAGCCCCAATCAAACTGTATATGGTTCCTTCAATACAGGGAAGTGCATAAGCATCTTTAACTGTACGACTATTTAACTTTCGATAGTCAATACAGAACCGCAAAGAACCATCTTTCTTGCGAACAAGAATCACATTCGAAGGAATGTGACTTTTGGATGGCCGAATAGCACCAGCATCATACATCTCCTTCAAATGTTATCCGACCTCCTCATACATTACAGGTGGGATGCGCCTATAATGCTCTTTGAACGGAGTAGGATCACTTAAATTGATCTTATGTTGAACATCATTGGTGCGCCCTAAATCAGTAGGACCAACCAGAGAACAAATTCTTAGCCTTGGCATGTTAAATTACAGTTAAAATATCTGTAGGTATACTGTTGCCAAGGTCTGCCAGTGGAAGACTGAGCAACCCTCAAAAGGATCAATAGTAATAACAACATTACAATCTTGAAGCTTACAAATGACAAATTTGTGTTCAACAACATCATGGGAAGCAGTCATGTTATACATCTGAACACTAATACTATTAAAAGAACTACTCCCAATATTAACGAAATGTGGATAAACAGCAACATCTGCTGAGTTATCCATATGTTGTGTCGCTAAATCCCAATGATTGAGAGTCGTTAATTAAGCCCTCTCTTTCTGTGGTTCCTCGCCTGATCAGGGGAAGTAACTCTTCAATTTCGGTTTTAGGGCGAAGTTTAGAGTTGAATTATGGGTAATCATAATTTACCTCCGGGCATTCTAGTTCTAGACGTTTCGCTCTCCGGTCGTCCATTCAAGTAAAACAGTTGTAAAAGCTAGCATAAGGACAGGTAACATTCCCTTGAGGTTTTGCATTGTACATATTAAGTTAAATAGCACACGGATACTTTAATGGCGACGAGGATAATTTGGTGTGCGGGTATATGACCACCGGGGAGCGGAAATGGCTAGAAATTGCAAGTATGTGCAGTTGATGCAAGCTCCAAAAAGTAAAGAGGGGAAGAGTGTGGTGATCGTAGGTGACTATATAGTTACTTCCAACAGCCATGCTGTTGGGTTAACCCTTTAGCAACGCTGTTGAGTGTCTCGCCTACCACCCGGGAGAACCAGGTTCGATTCCCAGTCTGGGCATGTATGGTTTTTATTCCCCCAATTTATTTTACATACTCTCAGTCACACCAGTTTTCATGCTACCAATATTTCGTACTTTCCCATTAAAAACATTCGAGGTGAAAGGGGGAATACTTATGCTAGCGTCACTTAAACTGCAAACTGAAAAACTATTCACACAAGGCATACATGATAAAACATTATTCCATTCCGATGGAAAGCAATTCACATTAATGCAAGACTTAAAACTATTTAACACATTAGTCCCAATGATAATAGGTACTGAACTAGAATAGTCAGTATGTCAAAATAATAATTTTATGTGTGAAAAGAAACACAATAGCCCGCCATTTTTAAATATTTTGTTTTGACGTTGCTATGACGTCATAATAGTGTCTTTTCACCGGTTTACGTTTTGTGTATATATACTATGTGTTATTTTTTGTGAATAAAAGAGGGGTGAAAAAAGTCAGCTCGGAGAGTTAATCTCAATTGTCAAAAGTTAGGAAGTCCAGCGTTACCATCGAAGACCTGCTTCCGAGAGATAAAGAGACCATGCTGCCGAGAGATAAAGAGGATACCTGCTGCCGAGAGATAAAGAATAGACTTGCTGCCGAGAGATAAAGGGAAGACTTGCTGCGTAAAGAAAAGAGCATATCTGCTGAAATAAGGAAAATGCGGGCTTGCTAGGAAGCGAGTCCACTCAAGAAAATCAGAGAGACTTACTTGGGGAGCAAGTCTTTCTTAGAAAACAGGGACTTGCTTGGGAAGCAAGTCCCCTTTTAAATAAATAACAGAAAATCTGAGAGACTTACTTGGGTAGCAAGTCTCTCAAAAGAAAACAGGGACTTGTTTGGGAAGCAAGTCCCCTAAAAAAGCAAAGAAAATAAAAGGAAGGCTTACTGAGAAGTAAGTCTTCTGAAGAAACCCATGACTTGCTTGGGAAGCAAGTCCTGTAAAGAAGCAGACCTAAAAGAGGTTCTGTAAAAAAGAAGATATTTTTCGGGGAGGCAGACATTTTTGTGGAAGCAGACCTTTTCGTGGAGGCAGACCTTTTCGGGGAAACAGACCTTTTCGTGGAGGCTGACCTTTTCGTGGAGGCAGACCTTTTCGGGAAAGCAGACGTTCTCGGGGAGGCAGACCTTTTCGTGGAGGCAGACCTTTTCGTGGAGGCAGACCTTTTCGGGGAAGCAGACCTTTTCGTGCAGGCAGACCTTTTCGTGCAGGCAGACCTTTTCGTGGAGGCAGACCTTTTCGGGGAAGCAGACCTTTTCGTAGAAGCAGACTTTTTCGGGGAGGCAGACCTTTCGGGGAGGCAGACCTTTTCGTAGAAGCAGGCCTTTTCGTGGAAGCAGACCTTTTCGGGGAAGCAGACCTTACAGATAGGCAGAACTTAAAAGAGGCTGCCCTAGCAAAGAAACAGATAGTCATTATCGCATCACAATATATTATTAAAGTATTTCCACCTAAAATCTTGACAATTGGGGGCTCGTCCGGGATACTTTAAATAAGCCTTAACAAGATGTATTATGACGAATGGTTGGGATTAGGCTAAAGATTAGGTTTGACGGGGGGAGATCTGCTTGCATTCATGAAGGAAAAGGAAGGTGAATATATAACTAGAGAGAATAGAATTCGAAGGTTAAATGAAGAAAAAGGACATATTGCTAAAGATAGTCAGCAGATCAAATCAATTTTTGAAAAAAATGACCGCAAGTTAGCTGCGGTTTGTTTGAAGGCAGACCTTATTGAAAGAAAAGTAAAAGATAAATAACCGATCAAGATCTTGCAGTCATAAAAATGTGTACTTTGATATTTTTTAGAAGTATTTTATACTTCCTTTTACAACTACAATTGGAACTGAAAGACTGATTACAGTAACATTCGGAATCTTAATGTCAACAATTACATAGCCAACATAGGGCACAGGTTGTTCATTAGCACCAGAGATGTTCAGACTAAAATCAGACAATTGTAAAATGTCAGGCCTATGAACCAAAGAAGAAACTAGGGATTCACTCACAAAAGAGATCATACTCCCTGTATCTAACAAACATTTTACAAACAATTATTCAATTATAAATCAACCTCGTTTTGCGAACCAACAAAAGGAGCAATGATTGGGCACTTAAACTGTCGACCTTCTACTGGCCCATCAGGGAAGGTCGAACCTAGTTTAACGGCTTCTTTGAATTCGGAGGACTGGGACGGTCACCTACCTGCTATTTCAAGGCACTGGCTAGACCAACCAATTGGTTTATTTGCTGAGTCAGTTCTTGGTGTTGTTGCAGTTTTTGCTCTTAACAGCAGTCATGTTCCAAGTAACTGATACGGTTTCCGTTTTGACAGAGGGAGTTGGATTTTGTACATTTAGTAAAGACCTCATGTCCATTTAAGCTATATTTCTGAATACTTTCATTTTTATCTCTAGACAAATATTTAAATGCTGACCATAACTATCCAAACCAGAGTCTACTGCACAACATAGCATTTTTAGAATTTATATCAACAGGAAAAGTTACTCTGGTAAATAATTGCTCTATTCTAAAGCTGTAATCAGCTATTGACACATTCTTATTTACGGTGTCTAATGAAGTGTAAATATTTCAAATGTTACTTTGTTGAATGTCATCATACTGTTTATTTCCAAGTAAGAAATAGTTCAAGCATAAAAATATTCAATAATATTATTTGTATCAGTCAACAGTGATCAGTGTGATGTGATGAATATGTTTCTGATGGATTACATACAGAATATATCCGGGTAAAAACCTGTGGCATTTTTCTTTCCACATTTACTATAATTTCGTAACGTAAACGCTTAGGAGTATCTTATAGATTTGTTCGTGCTAAATTATGAATTTGGGAATTTCTAATTTCACTAAGTTCGTTCATGTAATATAAAACTTGATGCCAAATACTACTATCGATTACAAAGTTGGCGGTTAGTGTAATTGATATAATAAATTGTGCTTATCTGTATGCATTGTATCATACTTAAGTTGACTGCTTCTGTACATACATTTTGAACCATTTAAAGAATGTACAAATATCAAATATAAGCCTCCAAACACATAACTTTTATTTACAGAGTGGTGTGCAAATAACAAATGGGGAACATCCTGTCAGAATGAATGTGGAGCTTGTAGACAAAGAACGTGTGATTTTGTGACTGGCAAATGTACTGGTGGTTGCCAAGATGGGTATTATAATAATGATGGTTGCAAAACTGGTAATACAATTATTATTATATGTTACCCAATTAAGTTCTTTATCATTTGTGGCCGATTTATTTTAAAATATAAATCAATGTAAGTCGAGGTTAACATAACGACTTGGATATTACATCGTCTCCGTTCCTGGACGGCAACAAACACAATTATCAATACAGCTGTTGCCTGAAGGGGGGGGGTCGTGAATAGGTTTGACGTCCGCCATGTTTTTGCCGGGTTGCCTGCCTGTATTACTAGAAAATACCATCATCATTACATAAGCGCATTTACAGTTTATTTCCAGAATTGACATAGACCTAGAAATTCAATATTTTTTGGATGTTATTATTATTCGGTCATGAAACGATACGAATGATGTCATTTAGATAATTACAGCCGGGCATGCTGCAATATAATTTAAGTGTATTTTAGAGTATCATATACCCCCTTATATCATTCCTTTTATGAACACGTACGAAATAAAGTTATGTTTAATGATAATAATACACAACTAACTCTTTGGAGTTGATTTATTTGCTGCTGACATTAATTTGTACTTGCAATGTAATGTCTAAACTTGTAAATGAAATAAGGCCTTTGAATACAATGTATTGTACATCGTATGATAATGAACGTATTAGGTTAATTGCGAAATATTCAGAAGTGATATGTTATGTAAATTTCAGAGTGTGTCGATGGATATTATGGTTTCGAATGTAGAAATAGATGTACTGATAAATGTTTGGACGTATGTAACAAAGAGGATGGTGTATGTTTGTCATGTACAGCCGGATGGACTGGAAGTACTTGTGAAAGCAGTACGTTTATATATAATGTTATAGAGTTTCGGCTTTGTGATAACATCCTTTAATTTCTTAGCACAGCCATCTTATGTCATTATTTTAATTACACCGGTATAAACTTTAAACTACTACTACACCAAGTCATATATAACTATTAACTTATAATATAATTACGATATGTTGTGACTACCAACATCCTGGTGGGATCGCCATTGTAAACCAGGGTGCATTATGAAGAACAACAATGTTGTAGTATCTATACATTAGTTGTTAATTAGAGGTTAATAATCAGTTGATACTCGCCATTATGCGATAATCACCCAATGACGTTCTTAATAGCCCAAGGGCCTTTGGCACGAAGGCCATGATGGATTCAATGGTGATTATCGCATAATAGTGTGAAGCAGTAGTCCAGTGGTAAGACGCGCGCTTATGAATGTAAGGATTAAGAAGGAAAACACACACACATGCAGCGGAGCTAAAGCCAGTGAAGGAATATACCATTGACTCTGATCTAGTTTTCGAAAGTGGCATGGATGTTAATGATATTTGTAGAGACATATAGAAGCCAGTTCCATTATAATCAATTAATGCATGACTTGGCTTTTGTTAATATATAGTCATAGTCAACATATGCATTTACTGTATACTAGCTGGATATTCGTCAAATAAAACACAGAATTTAGTGCAATTTCGGATTTTGGTGTTTTACAGCGTCAACTAGTTTCTGTTGAAATTGAATGATGAAGTGAGTGATTCAAAGATATTATTAAAATATCTGTGAAATCTCGTGTTGGACTTTTTTGTGTATTACATTTTTGTTAAATCTGTCCGTCTAAATCTAAGAATTTTTTTCAAAGATTTCAGAATTTTTTCATCGGCCTTGTTTAAAGCAATTGATACTTCATAATGCAAAATGTGACTCTTCCGATCAAGGCAAAGCTTTTTTTATTGGCATGATTCTGCCACTGTGTGAAGAAATATCCAGTCATTATTCAATTAATACAAACGTTGACTTGCTTCACACTCAGGCAAGCCGAGCATACATTTGTGCATACATTAGTTGCGCATAAGTATGTTGTGGATGTGAACAAAACTTAATGCTTTTTTGTCAACAGTACATTTTACGATAATTTTACAGAATGCCCAGCTGGTACATATGGTCCAAACTGTAATGAACAATGTAACAAAAACTGTGTAGATATATGTGATCGTGTCACTGGAAAATGTTTACTATGTAAAGATGGATGGCAAGGTGATCATTGTAAACAAGGTTAGTTATTTAATTGTAATTGCTTTAATTTTAGTTATATAATTGTTATTTAATCTTTATATAGTAGTTTGTAAAATAGATTCGACTTATTACATAAAATATTGTTTCGCAAAAATTATATGTTAGCTTGACTTTATTAAATTTATTTTGTAGAATGTGAAGATGGTTCTTACGGCAACAGATGTGAGAACAAATGCACTGATAAATGTTTCATTCCATGCAATAAAGTTAATGGTGTCTGTACCTTATGTCAAGCTGGATTGAGTGGACTTGCTTGTGAATATGGTTCGTATTTGACATATTCGTATTGATGAACAAATAAACATAATTTGTTTGGCCAGACAATTTGAATCGTGTGTTTTATTGTATCTATAATTCTAAATTTTCTAATGCTTTGGTTGATTTATTAATATGATTAAATGAGGTGTCAGATGTTTATTTAATTTAACATTAAGCTGAAGTTACAATATTACTGTTTGATTAAACGAGAAAGACTTGGAAGCGCATCGGGATTTCGAATATAGTATAAGCAAGGGGTTTAGAATCCAACCTGAGAAGGTTATACGCTTAAATAAAAATTTGACAACAAGCCAATTTTCTTTCATTAAAAAAGTATATGGCCTTGTTGTAGGGTAGGTGAGTACTGGGTATATACAAGGGTCCAGGAAATCCTAGATAAGGTGTTCTGGACGCCGAAAAATGACCAACATAAGTTGAAACGGCGCAGTATCTATAAATAAAACAAATATAACATAACATGTTTTAGGCTTAAACCTTAAGACCCATCGCTATGACCATTTTTACCTTTACATAATATTGAATAGTCCATTCGAACAAATTGAAACTTGCAAGTTTTTCAAGGGTGTCGGAAGGATTTCCGGAAATGTGTTAGTATAAACGCTGATATTTCGTGTGTTGGTAAAAATTTTGTTTATAGGGTTTTGAAAAATGAATGCTTTTTCTATGTAACCTTTTTCATGGAAATGGGCTGTACAGTGATTACATAAAACCAATAAATTGTCGGAGGTAGAAATCTAAAGGATTTATGTCACGTGACTTTTGCCTATTGCTACCGAAATCAACCCAATTGCAATTTTAACATAAACATACATTTAATCAATACATGTCATATATTTCAATTATTAATGTTTAATAATCAATAGTTTTAAAAATTATATTCAGTGTATATTGAAATAATATCTAATTATTAATTGATATTAGATAAATGAATAGTAATATTAATATCTCTTGTATGTGAGAACGTTGTTTATACGTTAACGTGCATTTATAACAAATATATAGTTTCTTTTCTCAACTGTAAAGACATGAATAATTTCACGGTGAATGTATTTGTTAAAATTATCGTCTAGAAACATCCATGAGCCTCCGAAAGTGTTTATTATGATCGAGTAAAGCTGCTTACGCTGTATGATATGTTTCGTTTAAAATATAATAAATAACAATTAGGCTGCCAGAATAAAATCAATGCATTCAGTCACCGTGATATTATTCAAGCTTTATCGGTTGAGAAAAAACTGACAATACATGTGTAATAAAGCTTGATATCATAACTCCTGTTCGTCTGTTATTCTAAAAGCTTTGCTACAGAAATTAATACGATGGAAAACATGGAGATATATTTTCATTTTTTTACGTGGCCACGTAAAAGCTTTTCCGTGGCCACGTAAAAGCTTTACGTGGCCACGCAGTAGCTATAACATGCGCACGCAATAACGTTTACGTGGTTAGGTAATAATTTTACGTGGTCACGCAGTAGCTATTACGTGCACACGCAATAACACTAACGTGGTCACGTAAAAGCTTAACGTGGCCACGTAATAGCTTTACGTGCGCACGTTATAACTGACCAATGAGAGTTGTCGGAATTGGCGGCCATTTCCGAAAACTCTTATTGGTCAATTATCACGTGCGTACGTAAAGCTATTGCGTGGCCACGTAAAAGCACGTACAATTATTACGTGCGCACATTAAGCTATTACGTGGCCACGTAAACGTTATGCTGTGCGCACGTAAAAGCTACTGCGTGGCCACCTAAAACTTAAACATGGTCACGTAAAAATTAAGTTTATTTCCATGTCACCTCTATGGCACCGTAAAATACAAAGTTTATTCAGAACTGATCGTTTTGATTTGTTCAGCAGTTAAAATAATTTGTGCATATTTGGTCTACATCTATAAAACCTTGGTTTGTAGGATAGTCTTAATGGTGTGTATAAAGATGAAAGAAAGGGAAAAATATCTTCAACATTATTTAATGAACAAAAAATGACAATTTTTTATTTCTTGGAATGTTTGAGTGACGACCAGTTTTGATTGCCAATTTATGAGAGAATAGTCTTTGTTTTGACATGATAGTATTAAGATGTTTTTTTTGTTATATATTCAAATATGGTGCTCTATCGAATGAGGTATTAATTCTCTGTAAATATCCATGGATGACGATGCAATTATGTTTGTACGCCAACTATTTACATACAAATCTATTAGTCGAACTTTGAACAGTGGCATAAATGAAATTATATTGACATATTTGGGATATATCCAAACTCTGGGAAAACTGAATTATATAAAAGTTCCGAGCTTTGTATTTCCACGTGTTTCTGTACCCGTAGTAATTAACGTTGTTAATTTGATGTTTGACTATTGTATTAATTATACAATTATAAGCTTTTTCATGATACTTGTTTAAGTAATACTTAATAATTCGTATTTGTTTACTTATAATCATTGTATATCTTTTGAATTCAGCGTAGATTGACAGGGTATTCGTTGTGGTTTTAACATTAAGGATCCATTTCATTTTTTGTGTACGCGTTCAATTCTTTCAGCTGAATCCCCAAAATTTCGTACGAGTACTTTAAAATAGGGGCAACATATGCATCGAATGAATTAAACATTATGTCCACTGGAACATCCAATGATTTCGTAATATTCAATAAGCAATTCATAGCCCGTAGCGCTTTAGCGGTTAATGTTTGAGTAGCATGCAAGAAATACCCCCCACCCGAAACAACCAATTCTAAATAGCTGAAACTTTTTACTATCTCTATTTCGATATTATTGTACATCGCCCAATATTGTTAACGCTCCTGCCTTTTTGAAAAACAATAATTTTTGTTTTAAGACATTAACTGTTAGGTTCCATTTACAACAGTATTGGTACATGCTATCGAGCGACAGTTGAAGCCCATCTTTGGTTTTGAAAAATCACTACATCGTCGGTAAAAAGTAATAGATACATGGATAATTGTTCGACTGCTGTATCGGTATTTATGTTTGTTTGCATATCATGTTCAATGTCGTTCAAAAATAATGAAAATAGTATTTGTGACGTAATATCGTCCTGGATTAAACCTAGATCGGATTTAAAGAAGTCAGAGAGTACCCTTGTGTTTTACGCATTATTTTACATCATCATACATAGGGAGAATAGTATAAATAATTTGCCGTATATGCCTTGATTCAATAATTTATATCATAAACTTGTTCTATTGATAGTATCGTACGCTTTTTGATAAGCAACACAACAGCAGAACAGTTTTTTTGCTGGAAAATTGTCGTTCAATTCATTCATTTAATACAAATTGCATCTACGGTAATAAAATGTTGTCTAAATGCGAATTGTGCATCAGTGAGCGCATCGTTATTCGTTGACCATGTTTGCATTCTATCATTGATGATGCTTGTGAAGAGTTTGCAAAGCAACTAACAACTGTGATTGCCCTGAAATGATTCAGATTAGATGATTCTACCCCCTATATATCGGTAGTGTTGTTCCCAAAGACCAGTCCCCGAAAATCCTAATGAATTTTAAAATGTGATTAATAACTAGTTCAATGATATGGCCAGTAATGTGAATGGTTTCTTGAAAGTATTGGTATATATCATTATCTAACGAAGAGGCCTTATTGGTTCCAAGCTTCTTTGGTAATTTATTGCATTGTTATAGGTATATGTTGTTCCGGGTATGTTGTTATATGGGTATCGTGACTTTCAAAATGGTTCATTCATTCGGTTGCTTCGAAATCATCTAAGGAATTCTCATTTCTGACAATGATTTCATTATTCATTCGCTATCTTAGTTTTTTATTGAAAACACGCTTTATTTTCTGCAACACTTTTTATATATATTTTTTCGAACACCAGTAGCCGCAATTCATCGGTACTGTTTTAGTTAAAACTAGCTATTGCTTGCTTATATGTGACGTCGGCTGCGAAAACCAGGCCAATTGCGCAAAAGACGTAACGTTAAAAAACGTGTTTTTTTTCAAACACCTCGTGAAATTTAAATTTCAAAAACTAATCTCGAAAATATTCAACTCGTTTTCTTATATAAAATGTGCATTCTTCTCATTAAAACTCGGCAAAATCTTAGATCGAACATTCCCAAATACTTAAATGGTAAGGGGAATAACTGTCACGACAGTATTTTTAATTTAGTGTCCTTTACCCACAAAGACGATGTAGCGAAAATGGACGACATCTTGATTCTTGTCAAGCAAGGTGAGTTGTATTTTCTGTAAATTTAGCCCAATTATCCGACTTGTAGGCTATACGATTTTGATTATGTAAACGTTTAAAAATGTTTTCACGTTTTGACGACGATTTAATTGAAGAAAACGATAAAAATTCGAAAACAAACAGCATTTGTTGAAAACTTTTACAGGGCGAAATCGAAAGTAACATTTTTCGTCTGCAATTTGTTTACTGTCAAAAGCTATCTATTTAGAATGTAATATGCTCATCGCTGAATTTTTTAGTCACTAAGATCTATGAGAACAGAAACATCAACTTCGTTTGTAAATTTATGTCGTTATTAGAAAAACAATCGTGTTTTATTCATGGTTTCTATGCCGATGTGAAATGCTGGACATTGATCACGTCTGTCAGTTGGGCACTGTCATTTTTTTAGGTCGATCAAGAGGCAATCTTATTTCAATGAAAATTAAGATTATACGAATGTATAAGAATCCAAATCTTCAAGAATTCATGAGTTTGCTATGATATAGCATTAAATTCAATGACATAATCGTATTTCGTTTTTAAGCTCCGCCCACATCGCTCCTCCCACCACACTCCCCCCCCAACTTTATTTTTCCATATGGATTTTAAACTTAAATTTTCTGAATGGGTGGTATTTTCCCTAAAGACAATATTAATGCATTTTGATTTTTCTTTTTTCTTTTGCTCAGGAGAAGCACAACAACTTGATACTTTACTTAAGACGTTACACAACTAATGGGACTTACTTCAGCAGTGTTTTGACCATAGGTCTACCTGTCATGATTCAGTAGTAATAGGATAGGTATAAATTTCATGTATTTTTCTGGCAAATAAGAAAAGGTTAATTATTAAATATAATTAACCGATTGTTTTACAAAGGTATCTTAATTTGACAGATCTATTTGTAGTTTAATGCCATAATGAGTGCTTAAATGTTTACTCTTAACTAAGGAAAGTAAGAAGACAATGGATATAGTGCTGTTATTATCCAAAAATTATACTTTGATTATGAGGGTACTCAGTACATGTTATGGCTTATGATTTTTGTTTCTAATTAGTTCTGTTGGTATGCTCATTGTCTTTCAAAACTTCCTGTTGAAATAGAGAAAAATTATTGTTGTTAGGAAATGGTAAGTAATTCATATTTTACTTAGGCCTTCTATATATTTTGGTTCTTATCTAATCATTTATGTGTATACAAATGTGTAATATCATTCAATGGTCATTAAAAATTATTCAAACTTTGCATATTTGTATGACCACTCATATTCATAAGTTCTACAATACACAAACAGATGAGCCAATACATTGATGCACTTGTATTTCTTATCACTGATTTAGTGATTGATGTGCTTTATCCTTTTTGCGTCAAACTATTGAGTATTATTTTATTTTTTTACAGATAGAGGTGATATACCTAGTTGAGTACAGCCTTAAACTATGCTGTGATCTGAATACAAACACCAGAACAGCTAACTTCAGCATGTGAAATGAAGAAGAAAATTTACTCAATGTCACATTCACCACCATGAGAGATGATACAAAAATCATTTACAAAACTGTATTGCAATGCATAATATTTGACTTTCATGAAAAATGAATGGAATATGAAACAAACAACATAATAAATATTGAAAATATACATTTTGTTCTAATTATTCTATGTTCAGGCAATGTGTAAAAACATAATTTTATGCTCAGTCAACAATCAAACGTGTAGACATAGGTAGTACATTGATATTTGATATAGCATGCGCATACCCATTAACATTTTATTTATACACATCTACGTGTAGTAATGGAAAAACAACATTTCAAATTATCATGTGAATTATCCTAGTTGCAATGCTTTCTCAAGAAATGTACATGTATTGCTACAGCTACACTAATTTTGACTGCAAAAATTATTCACCATTCTGTTCATTCCAATCTTCCAAAGCTTGAAACTTAACCACTTAAAGCATATGTTAAAATGAGCATGCACATTCTAACTGCTTTTAAGTTGATACATTTCAAATTTTAACTTGATTTAAGTTTATTTGTTGTAATTTATTGTTTAAAAAATCACAAAAGTTCACATTTCTTGATGAAAAAAATATTTTGGCCTAGCTAAATGTGTCTGGTATGGTTGCTATGGTAACGTTTTTGTTCTGAGAAATAATGATGGGTAGATATGTGAACATGTTTAATTTGATAATTGAATAAATTTACATAGCAGTTATGTGAAGCGTTCTAAGATTTACTAAAACTATGAGCATGACAAAAAACAGCAACACTCTGTCCTCTCTATTCTGACTTGTCTTCCATATATACATAGTGGTTTTTTTAGAACACTAACACTTTGTCTTATCATTATCATTTTGATAAAATGATTGTGTGCAATTGTACTTAATTCTTTCCAATACAATCTATCCTGTTATATGCAGTAGTGACATTGAATTTCACATCAAATAATTCAAATTTCATATAAATAGTGATATAAACCACTAATAAATGGTTGCCATGGAAACACTGTGAACTTCGTGTAGTTGAATGATATACTTTTTTGTTATTATGTCTTAAGGTATTATGTAAATATTGATTAAAAGGGAATTCACATCTAAGATGTCTTGTTTTTTGTTGTAGAATATATCCGTAGTATACATAAAAACTGATGAAATTTTGTCCCGGTTGCCCTAAAATATTATCGTGCATCACACTTTCTTAAAAACTCTGTAACTTTTTAACCACAGGTCACAATCATCTGAAATTTGCACAACTTATGTTTGAAAATATATAGTTTCAGAAAATGTTAAAATCTAAATTTGTGATTGTTTCGCCATAGGCCTGGTTTTTCCGTGGGGCGTCACATATTTGTTTAATTTAGTTATACATTCAGCATTGAATCATTCTTTTCTTTTTTATTCAAACTGTTCAAATTTTGGTTCAACTGTTCTAAATTTTACTTCGAAGAACTACTTACCGTTTAATGTAAGATAGTTAGTTAGTATTTGTACTAGTATGCCAGGATCCTCATTACGATCATTACTCGAGATAATATTCTATTCTAGTCTCACGATGTCGCGCGAAATATCATTTAAAAAGTCGCTTTTACATTTATGTTTCCATACATATGAAACTGCATGTGTGTAATATGTTCTCGACCTTTGTATTTGTATATAGCGCAAATTCTAACGGGGCATGGTTAGACCAAGCATTGAAATCGCGTAACCGAACCAATCAATATTGTTAAACTTAGCTTCATTTGTAACTAACTAATCGACCGACTGTGCTTTGTCTAAAATGGGTTAAACATGTGATGTTACCAATTTTGTCTTCATTGTGCAATCTCAGATTCACAATGCAAATGTTAGCGGACTTTCATAAATCTAACAGGTAATCAGTAATCAGTAATCACCAAAAAACTTTGAGCTATGATCACTATGTGCACGCTCTAATTTGTGATCAGAGTTTATGTAACCGTCGACCTCTAATTGGGTATCATTATCAATAAAGTCATTCTTATGACCTACTCTTGTGTTCATGTCACTAGTAATATAAACTTGACCTAAATCTGAAAAAAAATTTATATCATTTCTCGAGTAATCGAAATAATCATCATTATAATTCATAAACATTGTGCATAGGTGAATTTTCTGGCGCGATACAAGTAACACCAACATAGACGTCATGCTCGACCTTGTTTATCCAGCTAAATCCAGACAATGCAATCTATTTCATTTTTTACTAGACTAACCCCTTTTTGGATTTCATCCTTGATATAAATAATTGTACCCTTACTAGATCGTTTTTCTATATGAATGAATAATGCTACTCTACCCAGATAGTTTTACATTTGAATGCTTATAAATGTGTCTATGTTTTACTTTAACATACAATATCATAGTTTGTTAAGGTATTCACAAAATCGTCAGATATTTGTTTACAATTTGTGAGTCCTCCAATGTTCCAGGAAACAAAAGTGACAACATACTCACTATTTACCTATTGGTCTAGTTTGTATTTAGCACCATTAATATACAGTTTATCAACAGCTATATAGGCATCCTCGGCTTGTTGTTTAGTAGTCTTCATTATTTAAAAGAATGAGTTTTCGTCTTGTGTCAATAACTTCCAATGGGAATTGTTCTGATATACCATATGCGGTACCTCGTAGTTCATTAGCACTTTTCCTCACACGTTCTCTATCAGGATAGAACGCAAATTTTGCTGCTATAGGGCGTACTTTGTCGGTTTTATATGGTCCGATTCTGTGTGCTTTATGTAGCTTGAAGTCCTACTCAGCGTTGGTGATTTTCAGTTTTTCTTCAACAAATTTTAGTACAGTTTTTTTACAGTTCTTTCCCATTTCTTCCGGTATTTTATTAAATAATATAGGTTGTCTCAAACACTGCGACATTTGAGATATGTTATCTGCTGATTCATCTCAGACTCTCGACGTGATTGTTCTACATCGTTCGTTTTCATTTGTGTAATAATTGCATCAATGTCTCGTTGTTTCTTACTGATTTCGTCAAGTTTAGTGCTATCATATTGTCAACTTTTTTCAATGTCCGAAATATTAATTTCCATTGTTTTCATAGACCCTTTAATATCATGCACCTGTACGGACAATTCGGACACTTTTATTTAAATAGATTCTAATTTACACAATTAATTGTCCTTCATGTCGATTTTTTCGTACTTGGGTATTTAACATATCTACTTTGTCTTGGAAATTAATTATTAATCCACATTAAATCCTCAAAATATTCACAACACAGTGCCACTTACTAATTAGAGTACAAATCCAATTAATTATTTCACATTTTAAATGTGAAATAATTAATTGGATGTCATTTACTATTATATATCGCTCGTAAATATTAAATTTTCAATTTCTTTCTTCCCAGATTTGAAAACACGTCCATTTTTTTCGAGCATGCGCAGTATCATTTAACTCAGTCTTGCAGCTAACCACTGACATAGGACACTGGTTAAAGTACATATTTCTATTTATAGAATGCCCAGCTGGCACACATGGTCCAAACTGTAATGAACAGTGTAACAAAAAATGTTTAGACATATGTGATCGTGTCACTGGAAAATGTACACAATGTATAGATGGATGGCAAGGTGATTTTTGTGATAAAGGTTTGTTCTACAGATATTCGATTTTAATTTACTTTTATATACCAACTACCTAATTGTCTTTTTGCCGGAAATATATCAACATTTAACAAATTTTATATACTGAGCAAAAATGAAAACTTTACATGGAATTTGTAACGGAATATTTTTACTTTTGTTAAATGCACCTTCAAACTACAAACTGCATGTTTTATCTTGATCAATTATAAATAGTTTTGTGAATTTCATTACTTTTCCCCCACAGAGTAATTTGAAATGTTAAGTCAACTAAGGTAGGGGTCAATTTCAAAAAATATCAAAAGTGGTAAAACTTGGACCTGGTGTGATTTTCGGTACTGAATGTAAGATTTAAATCACAATGTCGACAGGAGCTTGTCAGTAGCGTGTATGACTACCATTGCTGTTGATGCAAGCCAATATTCTCCTTCTCATGAAGTTGACGAAATGTCTAATGACGTCCTTCGGAATTGCCTGCAATTCTAACAGCAAAGCCTGGGTCAGGTCATGAATGTTGTTGATTTGGTGATTGGTTCGTGCCCTTCGCCCGAGTTCATCCCATTTGTGCTCAATGGAGTTAAGATCCGGGTAAAGTGCTGGCCAGTGTAAGACATTCACATTCTTGTTTGCCAAGAAAGATGTGCTTATTCGGGCTGAATGGGGTCTAGCATTATCATGTTGAAAGATTGTCTGAGGTCTATGGTTCTGCATGAATAGGAGCAAATGATTGCGGAGAATATCGATATAGTATTGCGCATTGAAATGTCCCTGAACAACCACAAAGTCTGTTTTTGGTTATCCATGATCCCTCCCCAGATCACAACGCTGCCTCCAGCGAACCTGTCCGCTTTCCTGACGCAGCATTAGGCAAATATTTCATTTTTCGACGGTAAATTCTCAACCTAACGTCTGCAAAGCTAACCCTGAAGCGAGACTCATCTGACACACATTGTTCCGTTGGGCTCGCCTCCACAGTCGATGCCGTATATACCAGGTCAGTCTTTGAGCCCTATGGCGTGCCGTTAGAAGCGGTCCAGTAAGGTCTGCGAGCCCGAAGTGGAAAATGTGATTTTCTCCTACTGTTTCGGATAGTCTGAGCAGAGACCCCTAGCTGCCGAGCAGTTACTGCAGCTGGCCAAAAAAACCGAAAACGTAAGTGAGCTAGCGTCGCACGCTCCCTGCCTGGTCTTTGGCGGTCGCACACGGAGCCAGTAGCTGTTTAGCGACTGAGAGGCAGTGTATGGTTTGACGAGAGCAACCTTATTGCTGCGCAACACCATTTACTATAGCACCGGCATTCAAACTGCCAATAGCCTGATTCCTCTGATCTTCAGATAGCCGTGGCATAATTAAGAATAATCAAAATTACTGAAAATGTTGTTATTTCTTGTTTGTTAGGATGCGTTAATGTTTCTCTGTAAGTGATTTTACTTGAAAAACAATGAGGTGACATCACATGGTTAGTGT
The DNA here is from genome assembly GCA_025267735.1 of Mactra quadrangularis. Taxonomy (NCBI): domain Eukaryota; kingdom Metazoa; phylum Mollusca; class Bivalvia; order Venerida; family Mactridae; genus Mactra; species Mactra quadrangularis. Next base: position 4,802,259 of record CM046300.1, on the reverse strand, counting down.
TGAAATCTGGAAATGTTAAATCGTGCAAAGCATAATAGGTGCACCGGGATGGGATTATCGAAACTGGAAGTGTATTGTCAGGCCAATCAATATGTGTAATGAAAGTAAATTTATGATAAGAAAAACCTGTCAAAATAGGAAATTTAGTGTGTAATGTTTTCATTTTTGCTAAGTATATATAACTCAATAGCTCGGCAAAGAATAAAACATATTAAAAAAAACCCATAAGATATCAATTGAAAATAACCTCGACTATCATTAACATTACAAGTGGTTTTAAATTCACACGCCCTAATAAAGCAGAAATTACACAAAAAGCGACTGGGATATTACAGTGTAGTAACAGTTGACCCAGTTGCGCACAGTTACTGTGTATTTAATCAATTCAGAGATTATTACAGCTGAAGGAGAATCCAGTTCGTCAGGTTTGATTGCTGCCATAGCAGGTTCTTCTTCTGCTATTGTTGTTGTAATCATACTTGTAACTATAGTATGTATAATATGGTTGAGGAAGCGGTTAAGGTAAGTACCTTTGATTGTTACAAAATACTATAATTTAACAATTTGAGACTGAAACTATTTATTAAGCTTAAAACTAATAATACATTATCATTTTGATATAATTTCTAGGAAAGCACATACTGAAATCAAACGTTTAAGTAACTATTTTTTTTTGTCAAACTATACATTGCTCTATAGTCTTTGAAAACAGCATAAACGTGTACCATTGCAGAGCAAAATTCAATTTTGCAGCCCTGAGAGTATGATTACAAGTGTTTTGATGAAGAGTAATATTGGTAAGACTTAATTAATACTCGCGTTGTCAAATTGATAAGTAATGGCAGAGTATGAAAACTCAAATTGAACGTAATAATAAACACTTTTGAGAACCAACACTTAATTGATCGGTCTTTTTTTTAACTGGAATTTTATACTTTAAATTTTTCATCAAATTATAAACATAATAAGAAATAAATGGAAATAAGAAATATAGCTTGTGGGTTAATTATAACTGTTTTATTTTTTTTCTAGTTTTCATAATCAGTCTGATATAGAATTGACTAATAAACAGGGAAATGTATCGACTACTGTCGCGGACAATGCAGGGGCCTACTGGTCAGGTAAAACTGTTTTATTGAATCATACAAAATGCAATATGAATACGTCGAAATTAAATATGTGAAACTATTAACTGCCAACCTTGTATATTTCATTTAACAATTAAATTTACTTCATGTAAATCAAAGTTGCAAAGATATTCTTATGGCGCGCTATAAACCGTTTTTATTTTGAGTTACACTATTGCATACTTTTGTAATGTAAGCATAAGTGAAATTACGTTCAATAAATAGCTACATAAGTTCCTATATCTTTCGTGGTTGATGCAGTAACTGAGGCTGATACTATGAAATATTTTGGTTGTCCTTACCGACCCATACGTTTCGGCTAGGTTGGTAGGTGGGATTTTTTCAGGAATGATCCCCCAATAGGGTAGATTTATCAAACAAAATAATGAACAGTCGTGACCAATATAATACTACTTATATTTTTTCAATTAAACAATTTTGAGTCAGCGGCATTTTTTGGGTTGGTCGATAAAGAGCAAACAAGCTTTATGTTTATTATTATTATGCCTAAACCGGGTTTGCTGTTTTGCTGCTAGTCTCCTGTTGCTTGTTGCGAAAAAAGTTGTCAATTATTTGGTAAAACAGTTATAGTTACGTATATAATTGTCATTAATCTCAACATTAACATTCTTATATGAAATAAAGTTGAAATCAACTTTAGATAAGGGAATTACTCTTTAGAGCAACAAACCCTACCTTTTGTATTACAGACTTGCAGAAACAAGGATCCACACAGACAACTACAAATAATGCACAAGAAAATGACAATGATTACGAAATGGTCGAGGAAAATTAGTTCCCGATGAATGTACATTTGTATAAAGATCAGACAAAGGTTCAATTACACAAAATATGAAGTAAACGAAATTGACAAAGTTTATTTATGTCGAGAAAGCATATTGAATATTTTCATTCTGAAGAAGCAATTAGCTATACTTTCTAAATAACGTTTCTTTGCATCATCTTTATTTCATAAGTATGCATGGATATCGTGCAGTAGATATTTCTGTAAGCATTATGTTTTAAATGTTTAACACACTTTATCTATTCATTAACTTTGTATATAAACATAAGTTTGTTTATTTCTTTTCACGTCTAAAAGTTAAGATGTTTTACAAATCATGTAAATAGCCCGTGTTTCTTTGTATTGGCTTTATATTGCTAGATTTTACGACCAGTTGTCTTTTACATGAAGTTTCTAACTTTGTATAAACAAGATGTTTTCTATCATTGGTGTAAATGGGTTATTGTTTAATGTTATTCTCCCGTAGATTTTAAATGCATACTTTTTTGTAACATACGTAACATAAAATGGAAAACTCGCAACCAATCTTTCTTAACTACTTCCTAAAATTGATAAATGTCATAATCTGTTTTGTGTAAGGGGTTAAACAAGCAAATATCGAAAAGTATAATCAGCTCGGTAATGTATGCGCCTCAGGTCGTTAAATAAAATGTAGCCGTACAGATAAACACTAATGTTGTATTAGAATACCATATTCTTATTTTCATTTTTTTTTTTTTGGTTTCTTTTACGTCGCATTCAACACATATATAGGTCATATACACGACGGCCAGCTCTTCCTACTTCAGGTTTCCTGGACAGTTTTTCTATCACCAGTACTAACTTACCCTACCATGAGGCCGACAACTCATGTATAGGGTATGACCTGCCGCGACCGGGATTCGAACCCGGATCTCCAGATTCGAAGTCAGACATGCTAACCACTACGCCACGGCCGCGGCTTTCTTATTTTTAATTTGTGTTTATCAATAATATATATTCGTGTTAATATATCATGTTTATTATTGTATGTGTTAAAATTAACAATTCATTTTAATATGTTGGATTAATTGTAATGTTTGTACTCTTGATATAATGGAATAAATCTTTATAAACTGTCTGATACGGTGTAATGCTTTTGTTATTACAATAAGAGATGTGTGATTTTTTAGCCAGATATAGCATTTATCAATTCTACACTTTCCGTCGATAGTTTACATATGTGCGTTTGGCTATTGGCTGTTAGCTTTTGTCACATTTTATATAAACAACACTTCTGTATACAATAGATTTATTAGAACAAACATGATATATCAATTATCGACGATATTAACAACAAGACACAATCAAATAAGTATTAGCACGTTTTAAACAAACTACAAAATATCACACTTTTTACAGATAACATTTACAACAAAGCTAAATTGTAAAGGTAAAATTATGTACGGAGATTTAAGTCATTAATTACATTTCCAGTCAAACTAGGATAGTAAGTCGTATTACACAATGCTCATAAATGAGCTTAAACTCTAGATTTATGTTTGTATTCTAGTACTTAGCTGACAATTGCACAACTTGATAAATCAGTTGGCGATATATAGCGGTAGAAAACATTTCATGACCAAACCTTATTAAGGTACGTAAATACAAACCGGGAATGATGCCAGCGTTTTTTGTAGTTGTTGTCGGACGCGCTACCAATTAGCTAACCGTAAAGAGAATTTACAATGTGTACAGCTCAACATATCTTTCATTAAAACGCATTTCTCCGAGTATAATGTATGGTTCAACATAGTCCATTATATCAAAATTAAATATTTAAACTACAGACTAAATAAAAAGAAAAAATACAATTATGTTTAAGTGAGTTGCGTATGAGTTATAAAACAAGCATACACACATGATTTATTTTAGCGCTGGAACAAAGAAATAATTTACAGAAGTTAGTTTTAGTAAACAAACAATATGAAATTCATTTTTTGTAGTACTCATTGATTTGAGTAAATTATTATTAAATATTTCTTGTAATTCGTTATTTTATAAGTGTTTACACTACAACCTAGGTGTAAACATCATCAGTGTAAATGAAATATAACGTTGTTCATTATACACATGAAGTTCAAAAACTATACATGTACCCATTTGAAAATGTAACGGATGCACTCCTTTTTTCATCTAAAAGTATTATCCCAATAACTATTAACGTACAAGTAAGTGTTAAAAGTCATACGTAAGAACATAACAAGATCATTAAACTGATTGAAAAAAAGATAGAATCTGTATTCCCTTTATATGTTCATAGGTTGACAAAATCTCGCCGAAGTCATCAGATCATAAGTTGGCATATGTAGAATTGCTTTCAGTATAAGATAGAAGAACATCATGACAGAATTTATATTGTTCCTGAAATACAAAATATCACTAAAGTTACATTGTATGCTACTAAGCTTTGGCTTAATTATTCTCTAATGTTATATTTAATTGTAAATACTTTTCGTTTCAGGAGAGTGTACAAATGCACATTAATATGTCATTGACGTTTTATAAGTATGCCAGGTATCATTGAATCATTTACGTGATGTATTATGATAAAAGACTGCTGTATTAGCAGTAAGCATGCTGGGTTATGTGTCTGTTAGAAAAACAAAGCTATTTATAAATTAAAATATACGTTTATTATCATTATTATATACTGATTTTGTAGGGCGCTCTTTTCAAATAAAATACGTGTTCAAAAGCGCTTTACAATCGCATTAGGAAATAATTCAATGAAAATGAAATTGAAAATTGAAATTTGAAAATGGTAAAAAAAGATAAAATATGGATTAATAAAATGAAGACTTATGAGTTAACGCCGTGTCAACAAAATTTAGTTCATTTTAAGGCGTCCAGCGCACCTAACCTAGCTTTCCTTGATCATTGTCTATAACCAGTACTCTTCCACAAGGCCAGAAAATTCTCCATATTATCTAATCAATGGAGGAAAATCGACAGTATTGTCAAAATTTATGGAAGGGTATAATCTCCCCGGGTGGGATTCGAACCCGCACCCTCTCGGGCACGAGATTCCAAATCCCGGCGCGCTACCAACTGCGCTATCGACCCTTGTTTTAATTAATTATCAATAAAGTGCCAATAGAAGTTAAGAAACAAGTAGGGTTTAACCGTAAAAGATAGTGAAATGAGTAATAATGGACTGTTGGTAGTAATTATCTTGCATGTGCAATAGCTGATAATTTAAAATGTATGATGCTGTTTTTTTGTTCATCGCCGTAGCGAAAAATGAACTTGATTAAGCAAGTATCAACAGCTGGATCGTGTAACCTTAAACTCAAAGTAATAAAACGACACTAACAAAATTTGGAACAATTTGCTGTCTTCTACTCCTTAGATATCTAACAACTTGTACAATAGAAACTTCTTCTTCTATCCGTGACCTTTCTATGATGTTCAACAAAACAACAAACAGTCCACTCCTCTCGGCACCATTACTGTTGATAAAACATTAATAACTAAAATGGTCCTAATCACGATACATATGAATAGCTCATGTAATAAAATACCATACGCTATATGGTGCTTCATATAATATAGAGTATACTAAATATATACCAGTTTTGCACAATTTATTGATATTTGTATACTAAATTAAATTACTTTTAAGCATACCATGATGCTTACATTTAGCCTCGTTCACTTATATTACCAGATAAAGACTCATTATTATTGCATAGTTATTATACTGTAACTCGACTAAATTATTACCATTTGATATACCCATTGAAAAATAGGAAACCAAATGGGAAAGCAATAGGTAATTCTCTAATCGGTTTAAACAAGACCAAGTTATCTAATTTTCACACGTTTCTTCAGGCTTTTAGACTAAAATCAGACACTACAATACTTGAATATACCTAAAAAATGTGCAGTAATTACAACTTCATTCAAATACTTATTTTATTTCAATCATCTTTACTTACAAATACTCAGTCAGGATACTACACTTGCATGACAAACTCTTACCATTTAATCAAATATTAATTTTATGTTCAATGTTATCTAGTAGAAACTGATGCTAAATATTGTTTCGACAGCGAAGGACAGGTTTTAATTTTATTACATTTATATTATCATTATACATACAGGCATTGTAACAAAACAGGCTTATTCTCATAATGTCTTTGTAGGTCATTGATATCTTGTAACATCTCTAACACTGTTGAAGGGTCTTCTGGTACCAATTTGTTTGTAGGCCATTTCTGACAAACAACTTGTACAACTTCATGTTCCTAAAACAAGAAAACATCAAATGGCAAATTCAATTTTAAAAATTCAATAAATGTCCTCGTAAATACCACACTGCGTTTGACTAAATACATAATTTACATATCAGTAACAAACGAATATTTGTATTTTTTCACATTAAATCGCGAAATTACTTTATCTACATTTGAACCACCTTATTTGTACTATGTTAACAAAAGGTATGTATATTTAAGAAGCTTTGGTTTGTTTTACCGTGTCCTATGACGTTAATTCACAACTTTATAATTCACCTAGAATTTTCAGACCTTTGTCCATAACTTCTGCCAACTTTACTCCTACAAATAGGCTGATGACTATTCGATAAACCTCGTTATGGAAGAATATTGATGTAATTGTCGTATATTCATAATAATGTTTATCCGCCATAGGTGTGATTTGATCAAGAAGCCCCTCCAGGATTTGTTCAAAATATGCAAGCCCACTGCACCACACATACGGTATAAAACCATTTAAGAAAACAAAGTCTGAATTGATTTAATAAGAAAAATGGTTTACCTTAGATTTGAATGTCAATGTATGTCTCCTGATAACATATCCGTGTTTCACTTCCTCGTTATTCGAAGTTACTTCAAAAGGTCCAGCTTCAATTGAACCTTTGCTAGGCAGATACACTCCAACCTTAAATAGATGTAATTGTTAAATTTGAACATCATAATTAAATATGTATCTGTATTATGATATTTAGATACTAATACATTATGTCAGGATAAAATGCTTAATTATTATAACGAAATATGAAAAAAAATCAATGATAAATAACAATAACAACAGTTGTTATTATGATTTATAGAATCATCCATGTCGCATTGTCATATTTATGGCTGATATAATATACTTCGTCAGTCTTTACGGCGTTTTCAAGGATATGTATCATGCTATATACGTAGCCACTCAGACAACTACCTTTTCTGGACATGCTAATTTAATTCAACTCGGTTCCATCCTCACAAATTTAAAATCAAATATTTTGTTAAATGTGTAAAATTAGTTGCTGCATTGGAATTGAAACCAATGCATTTGAAATTTGAAGCTTACATTAAAAGCATTAAATATTATACAATATCTATTATACTTGTAAAAGTTATTCAAAAGTAAATATAAGTTTAATAAATTCTTACTCAGCGACAAAAAGCGAATAAAACTTTATTTCAACATGAGATGAAAAAACTATTAAACTATCAAAATTAATCTAATTCACATGTAACTTACTTCATTATCACCATCATTATTGAATGTAACGACGACGCGAATATCTTGATCAATTATAAGTCTGCAACAATCTACGGCAGTATCTGGAAGTGGTGACTGTGTTATGATATAACTGAACAGATCACTGTAACTCTGTTAAAACAAAAACAAAACACTTTTTATTGGGTTCTAATATCATGAATAGAGAAGTACAGTCCCTGCAAGAAGACCAGTCAAGAAGCATTCCTGGGAACATTTATGTAAGAAGCTCTCATCTACTTTTCCCATGCACCAGCAAATTCTCCATGTACTAAATTATTTTAGAAATTTGACATTATGGTCAAAGTTTCAGATGGGATTCAAACCTGCATACACTTTGAAAAGCTTCATTTGAAATTCTGAGCTTTGGACCCAAGTCAACTTATTCACAGTAGAGACGTTTACAATGTCCCAAATAATGTTATTATGCTGTATTTAGCGAAAGATATGTAAAGACTATTGAATTCATGCTTAGAATTACAGTTTAATTTATTTCTAAGATCAGTCTGTTTTCATACTTCTTCAGAAAATATTTTAATAGGGAAAATATCAACAATATAAAGCATTCAGTTAAAAGTAATTTGTGTTCAATTATTTAGATGTATCGGTTATATCCAAACTGGCTCTACATTGATTTTAATTTAAACGTCATAAAATGATAAAACTTACGGGCATATATATTGCATTTATATAGTCGGTGGTTCCAGGTACATGCGTACTCATAAAAGGACGAAACTCATCAGCTGTAACATAAACACAATTGCATAAGTTCTCCCAATATTATAACGATATAGTTAAAAAATATGTATCCCGGTACAACCAATTTTCTTTATAGAGAAAATATTGAAATGTAATTATTTTAATCTAACATGCGAGTGATATGTGTAATGACTGACGTTGGCAACTCATAACTACAGGAACAATCTATGGTCTATATGTTATGATGACTTGATTTAGGAAAACAACTGGTTCCTGAAACTGCTAAATTTAATTTTAGACATAATTTACACATTTGCGCCATCCAATGAAATAGTTCTTTAAATAAAATATAATTATCATTAGTATGTTGTAACACCTATGTTATGTAAATATTTGCTTTAAATATTTGCCATATGGCATGCTATGGGCCAGCAAAGTGTTATAAATTTGTCTTAATTATATTTTGTTGTACTATAAGAGGACAGCATATCTATTGAATGTCTTAAAACATTTGTCATACTTACATGCCAAAATGTTACTATAGCGATTTTTAGCTTTATTGATCGCAAGTTTAGCATCCTTACACGCATATTGTTGAGTCTTAGTGTCTTTAACTAAACCATCAGTTTGTGACATTGTCTGAAGAATACACAAAAAAATAGAAATTCACCATTATTATTTTATTGTCAATTTTGTTAAACTTAAAATGTAACATTTTTATTTCAGACAAAGCAACGAAATTTGTAACATTTAATATACACTGTTCAAAACAATTAAAGATTCACTTATAATGTAGAATCTACGGTAAAACGGTTGTAAGTACATCAGTACGCAATGAACCAATGCCAAATTTATACGATTACGCTTGCGAAAATAACCAATTTTTTACTGAGGGAGCTCGTGTAAATTGAGACTTCACACATTGTCACTATAAATCGCCAGATCTTTTGTAGGGGTGGACAGTAGTGAACGTAAACTTGTTAATTTGGTCAGAATAAAATTTCTTTGGTGTTTTGTTGGACTTAAATTGCTCATTACGCATGCAAGGTGTTAGGCGGCATTTAAATCCAACTGAGGTAGCAATGGCGGTTCATATGCCCCAGGACGGACACTAGGATAGCTGGCGTGTCACAAAGAGTCGTTGCACGAATGCGAAGACGGGGCTAGTAGTCATGACAAATTACCAGACCCACTAGTCAATGTCGTTTGCATTGAACAACCGATGAAGACGACTGTCATATACAGTTGTTAGCGTTACGGAACAGAAGAGGCACTGCTACACGTTTCCAAACAGAGTTCCAGCTGGCCACAGGACAGTGTTATTCACAAATGAGAGCAGATTCCATTTGTCGTCATGTGATAGACGTGTTAGCGTGTGGAGACGACCAGGTGAACGGTTTGCAGATTGTAACATTATGGAACACGATCGTTCCTAGCTTTATTAGGTAAATACAGCTATTTTTTGGCAGTCACGTAACTACATATGGCGGACTACTTTTGTTCTACAACATAACATTGGGAAAGCGACTACGTTTTATTCTTTTAATTACAAGTTAATAACAAAATATAATACAAAACAGTCTTATACGGATTTTACAAATTATTTCATTACAAATCTTTTTACCACTTACTTCACCATTCAAATTTAATAGAAACTCAACCATTGACGTTGTTCAGTACCAAACTCCCTTTTATGCTGTTTCGTGGTATTGTTAATATAACATTTCTGTACGTTTAGTAGCCGGTGCACGTTTTTTTATTTTGCCGCAAATATATTAAAATGCACAACAACATATTAAAAATTTCGGGGTTTCACTGCAGGCAAATAGCAATATTATTACACAATCTCACCTCAAACTGTAACTTTAGTTTTGGTTGTCTAGTTTTCTGGTCTATCATCAACAAGTCTGTATAGTAAGCATCAAAGTTATGTACTAATATTGGTGTGGAAGGTACGATCAAAGCTTCAATCATGATTCTATATAAATATCTGTACTGTTCCTGTATACATGAAAATAGTTATGTTAACATATACTAAACATTTAGCAACGTTCATATATAGGTAATGTAGCATACATGATACACATCTTAACTTCTTAAATACCTCAGAAAAAATAAATTCAAATACCTCACATAAATTTCGTCATTTGCAACTATGCAAACTCTTGTATTGGCGATATTACAATATTTATGGTACTTGGTTACAAGATTGGCCAATGGTAGCGTGTCTGATCAACACGTGATCATGTTAAGGTCTGGTAATCTGCAGAAGAGCGGAATTCAGAAAAAAGAAGCTCCTGTAGTGAGCATTCGTTTTTTACCGACCATGTTATTTAGTTATATATATTTAATTCTAAGCTGTTGTACTTGAAATGCGTTATTCATTCTATTAATGACAGTTGAATGTTAAGATTTAATGGATACTTCGCTAACTAATTCAAATTCAAGAGATGTAACATTTGTCCAGTAGTATGTATTAATTGCCATGTTGGGATAAATGCACAGATCACACATAGAAAAGTACTTTAATGTAAACGAAATAATACTCAAATCAATTTAACAAAATGTCGTATTAACTTATACTTTAAAATATATACATGTATGATTTTATAAAATATTACCTTCACTTGAACCATGTTAACTCTTTGATTTCTGAGTAGTCTAACACACACATTTATATCTATAAACCCAGCATCCACACCTTGATCATATAAATAATCCAAAGCAATAAATGTACCAGTTCTACCCACACCAGCACTGTAATTATCAAATAGGATTTTGTACATTTTTCTTTACATTATACCTGCGCTTATATGTTGAATATCTTCACAAAACAGCAGCATGAACTCGTATGGTTGACTTATTCTATGAATTATTAACTATTTTGCAGTCACATCCAAATTCTGTTACATTCATTTATTTATTTGATGTTCAAAATAGCGGTTAAAACTTTTTCTAAGGTCTTCCGCAAGCACGGTGTAGTAAACAATTATGTTGATTTGTGTGATCAATCGAATGGCTATCAGTTTTATAAAACATTATATTCACAACATATATCATATACAGTGTTGCTTATGTTGCTAATGGCAGTAAATGCAAATTAATATAGGAACTAACCTTAAAATGCACAATTATGAACTCAGGTCAAATTAAAACGTATGCTACAAACTTCCTTACTCTATAAAAATCTTAACACATCCACCACATCGGAAATTTATTGACGACAACACAACAGTTTTCTTTTATCTAGGTTTAATTCCATTCTAAATGAATGTTACTAACTTCACAATGTATATGTGAACAACACAATAAACTAAAGAAATATGACGACCCAAGTTTTCACAAAAACTGGAGTTTTTATAGTACTATGAGCCCCGCCAGAGCATAGTTAATATGTACATTGTATGTATTTCAGTGGTAATACAATTATGAAATAAAAACAAGCATCATTGGAGCAAAGTTATCTGAAAGCTGCGCCGGAACACAACCAATGTACATCGTGATTCCACGACAACGTAAATATGTTTACCTGCAATGAACTAGCCATGGTTTTGTCTTATCTGCATCATGTTTTCTAACTTTGTGCCAAAATTGTAGTAAACTGCATGTACTGTGTGGAATGGTTTTGTCCGGCCAAGCCGTGTAGATATAGTGTGTCACGATTCTCTTTTCCCTTTTACCCTGAATAAAATAAATCATGAAAAAACTATTAAATTGGGAAAACAAACACTTTTGCATTAAATGTGCAAACAATATTAAGATAGAGAATATTAAATAACTTACTATGGGAAAATATGTTATTTACATTGTAAACTCTAGAATAACTTCATTCAGATTGTTTTTTTGTTTTTTTTAACGTCGCATTCGACACATCTATAGGTCATATTTTCGACGGCCAGCTCTTCCTACTATAGGTTTCCTGGACACTTTTTCTATCACCAGTACTAACTTACCCTACCACGAGGCCGACAACTCATTTATAGGGTATGACCTGCCGCGACAGGGTTTCGAACCCGCGATCTCCGGATTCGAAGTCAGCCATGCTAACCACTACGCCACGGCCATAAAACATCCATGAACCAAAATAAAAAATAACAATGTTCTTGTTGTGAACAATGTGAAAACGATGTTAATAATATTTTTATAGCAGACAAAATTTCGATACGAAAAAATATAAATTAACGTAAACTAATTTTAGCTAAACTTACATCATATGTTATTTTCAGACGTCTGACAGTAAACTCGGCAAACTCTTCCTCACTCTCTGTGAACACTGTAACTTTACCAAATGTTTTACTGTTGCCCTTTTCAGTCCAATATTGAACACACTTCTTCTGTTGAACAAAAGATACAAGATAAACCTTAATAGATACCCTGTGTCATAAATATATAGCATAACATACATATTTTAAACAAAACAAACATGCATGAATTTAATTCCGATGCCAATAGTATATATTATGTGATTGTACATGAACTTTGCATCAGTTTTAATGTTATGAAGATCACATAATTAAAATGTGGCCACAATATCCAGAAAACCTATATCCACTTATTAATAATGCGCAACGTGAGAAAAAGGCCCTTATGGTCAAATTTTTCAAAATTGAATTTTTTACAGAAAGTAAAAGAGTAGGCTTCCTAGTTTCCAAAAATGCATTATTTATTCAAATATCTCAATTAATGACGTTGCTATGGCGATTTGAAATTAGATACTCTGTTAAAAAAAAGCGACGTCACGTTTAACGTCGCGTTTTTGTTGGACATATTGCAACTGAATACCATAGTAAATTAACTGCAAAAAGCATTGAGAATAAGTTTCATCAAGGTTTTTTTCAAATTCTACATTCCTTACATTTATACTAAAAATATCTCGAATTTAAAATGAATTTCAGTTTACAATAGGCTTATAGAAAGTCTTCATGTATGTGTCCAAATAACTAGTCTATACTGACAGTTTACTAACAATCATATATTTGTGGTCCTAACAAATAACTTCAATATCATTAGCATTACTAAATCTGATTTTGAAAAAAATGCGTTGATACAAACGGCGTTGTTTTATCTATGATACAACAAAAAAATAAGAAGGTCTATTTTTTTCGAGGTCCATCGACGCCAAATTCTTTTTGACATCGTTGTGAGGGCGTTTAAATTTAGCAAACTGTTATCATTGGTAAGAGTTGTCACGAAATATGTATACGGCAGTGTATACATACTGATAATAAAGGGTACAGCTAACATAATTTGATATTGAACTGATTTTCACATAAAATTGTGTTATACATAAACATAAATATGTATGTACCAATTTGTACACGAACATATTTTAATCGTCAAAAACAGGACCCTTCAAAATGTATCATCCGATAATATTTGTGAAAAAAATATAAATAAGCCTCAAAATGTTAAAATAATATGCAATATGTGAACAGGTTTTAATGACAACGATCAATACAATTCTCTCAGAACATATTTATATGTCAGTATTGTCGTAGCTTACACGCGAATTGTAATCGTGCAATACATGTAACATAGTAGCGCTAATTTTGATTTGTCTTTAATATTTTCACCATCTTAAAATTGCAGGTATCCATAATGACGGGTTTGCAACGTTACAGTCTAAACATTATAATTGACATTTTAAGAATGAGATAAATACACTATTTTACTTTCTTCCACAAGAGTTTGAGATAAATAAAAGTTTATTTCACATTAAAACACACGTAAAATGTGACATAATTTTCAAGCAAATGATGCTTACTATTACTTAATATTCTTCCTTCAATAACATCGTGTCAATCAGAATTTAAAAGACTGATAATTAGGTGATTTATCCGTATAGCAAAAATTAATACAATGTTAACTAATAACATTCAATGTCAATTATATGATGTTTAACACATATCAAGTTTAAATCCAGGTGAAAGATGGATAAAATTATTTAGTTCAACATAAAATGGGAAATTAAAGTAATACGGAACTAGCTCACCTTTTCTTTTAAAAATCTACGAATGCCGACATAACAACGCTTTTGGAGGCACTATTATCAAAGAAATCTGAAGTATTGAAGTTCGGAGATGACAGACGGTAATCCTTTGATATTTCAATTGGCCCAAGGAATGCATGAACAGTTATAGTTGTGGTACAGTTGACGAAACTGAGCATAGATATGAAAATCCGGCTCTGAATCCAGGAAGTTTCATGATACATTGTATTTCAAGTTACATTGAAGTTTGACTTAAGTTCTTTGGATCGACGATGACCTGCGTATAAGTTGCATTCTCTATCATTAACGAGGGTTAATGTCATTTTATGACAAAATCAGATTGCATGATAACGCTTTGATAACGCTAATGGGTAAAACAGAAAACAATAGGAATTTTACTTCTCAGACCTAGGTCTATACTTCCGGTTGATCTGGTTTAAACACGAGGAATTATTTGGCAACATTAACCATGCACTGTATGCATAGTCGTGAATTTCCGTAGAAATCTCCGTAAATTCACAAATATATTACTTTAACCTTTAGTAATAGGACACAACGAGGCATCAAAGGACTTGGTGTAGTGGTAAAACGTACCACCTCACAATCAAGAGGCTACGGGTTCGATCCCACATAAAATTTTATTTTTTCAATTTAAACATAATCGTTTTGTGCTTTACAAATACTTGTTTAAACGACAGCGCACGGATTCCATGATTTAAAAAAACTAAGCGAAAGTGTATTACACACATAATGGGCGTTTTCATTTCTGAAAGTCCTTCAGTCTTCAACCATGTCACAAATTTATTATAAAAATATTAAAATAAGAAAAAAAAAAGATAATAAAGTGACAACATGTGTCGTTAAATGATATATAATAAATATTTAGTCAATTAGTAAAAGTAATAAGTAAGTCATAGTGTTGCTACTATATTACTTGTGTTTGCGAAATTACAAAAATATCAACCTGTGCGGGAATCGAACCCGGGGTATTTCGATTGACAATCAGTACTTTACCTCTGCACCACAAACGGTTTGATATAATACAAAAAAGTATTTACAGTTTCGTATGACAAAAATGATGTGTACTAACGAACTTGCGGTTAGTTATAATTGTACTTAAGAAGGAAGATCTTTATCTTAAACCAATTTGGATTTTATTACAATGATGTATAGGTAGATGGAAACATTATGTTTCTAATACTTTTGTTTCATACGCTGATACGCCTTTTGAAAACTTATGCAGACAGTCTTATTAGCAACGGGTTCACATTGACTCACAACTGTTATATTGCTCGACTATTGTAATGGATTTCTAAGATCCAACTGATAGATGTGGTGATTAGACAGAGCTACAATTTGCTAACAATATATCTATATTTTTTTCGAACAATGATGTCGATCGAGCTTTATTTAGAACTAGACAAATTATGAAAAGAATAATGAATGCCGATATCTAGCCAGACCAAACTTAGCCTATATAAGAAAATTGTGACAGTTGGGACTGCTGTTCAAAGTAGGCATACGGACTGGTGAACAACACTTTGGTAACAAATCCCATATTTTGATGTAAATGACCATTTTAAGTATAAATGACAGCAAAGCAATATCATATACATGTTTGCATTCAATGCACATGTGTCTAAGAAATAACAGATCTAAACTAAAAGTCTTAAAGCCCCAATGATATTTCAGTTCAGAAAGGGACGACATTATTCAAATTTTGCATTACCTATTCACTAAATTTCCCGAATCAATAATCAGAATTAAAAGTAAGAGTCCGCATTTAACATTATAGCGTGTGCTGTATTCAGGGGTGTGCATGTATACCCGTAGTTACGAGTAAACAATTTGATGGCGACGAGTGTACAGGCTGTATCCATCGTCAATTTAAATCAATGGTACCGAAATTATGCGTGTAATTCTACCAAAAAATCTAATTGTAGCTTATCTATTTAGCAATCCAATTTTAAAGCACAAGTAATACAGACTATTCTAAATGTCAAGTAACAAGTTAGCCTAGTTTTAAAAGTGTCAACACCACACGGCGGCTCGGCACGTTGACGAAAGTTGGATGAAAAAACAACTCATGACGGTCAACAATCCTTCCTTTTTACGCTATTTGTTATCAATTTCTTGAAACATTGATACTAAGACAATTATATTTTGCAGAACATAGATTTATTCCCTATAAATAATGCAATAGAGCCAGTTAAATCGTCAGTATAAACAATGCAATAGTCACTGACGTGACACATGTGCGCTAAAATTGACCTCAATTACGTTTGTGACGTTTACCGCAAACGACGTCAAAGAGCTTAAGGGCCCTTTTCTCGCGTTGCGCATATTATGTCAAGTGTATAGTGTCTATGAGAAGAGTAACACAAATATACATGTACCTTTGTTTCTTCAATGAGTTTAGTCAACATAACAATCAAATTAACATTATTTTCCCAAACCATTCTCCAGAATTCGTTCTCATTGTTCTCTGTTGGCCCTAAAAATAACATTCGTGTAAACGATAAATTGATATTTACGAGTCATTTCAACAATTTAATAAAAACCAAATGGAAACCGAAATTGTTGCAGTTGGTTTCTGTACCTTTACATCTTATAAAGAGTAACACTGCATGTGTAGCGCTGAGATCATTTATGTTTATAACAATGTGTTTTTCTTCTTGACATTTGAAAAAGCAATAGAGTTCTGAGGACCCTTGATCTCTCACTTAAAAAAAAATCATAAGGCTGTCTAACACAAGATGTTTCACAAGTTTATATTCACCAGAAATAAACTAGGGAGACACTTCAAATTGGGCTAATTTTGACCCCATTGGTATTATTTAAAACAAACCCAAATGTTGAAGAGATGTGATTATAAATGCGTTATTTGAAAGCATGATTTTAACATTTCCTTATATAAATTGTGACACCTGGAGTGGAGCCTAGTTTTTCAACATAACTCTTAATACAATTGTGACATACGGTGTGTCCCGAAAGGACATAATTTGAACGATCGTAAACGGGAACATAAATATAGTGATACATATTAAAGATGGCCTATCTGTGTCCGATAAATGTATTTGTAAAGCTTTCATTGTTGTAATCCAATCAGCGGGATTAATATCAACCACATGCATCATTAAACACACTTTGTAGAGAATCATTAGCTGATGCTAAATACCAAATGTTCTTAACATTTGGTTTATAACAGATATATGCTATCAATAAATTAGTAAAAACAGACAAACGCACATTCAGACACAGGACCACTGTGCGCTTAGATAATCTCAAAAAAATGTTTATACCTTGTGCTGCAATGTATGCACGGTCTTTTTTGTATCCCTGCAAAAAATTAAAACTTATTTTTCCAATCGATTGTTAAATTAAATATATCATTGAGATGATCACATTAATTTTGTTACTTTTTGTTCGGTCGGGGCCACTTATTGGTTTTAATTGGTAGCGCATCTGATTGTCGTGCTAGATCACGCTACTAGTACCATAAACGTGAATATATTCTATGGTCATCGACCTCTTTACCACAGAAATAAATATGACTTAGCGCAGATGGGAGCGTAGTACGTTCTAGAAGCTAAGGACTAAATATCTTAAACACCAAAGAGAGTCCACTTACCACGTATCATGGCAGAAATATTGTCGTCAGAGCCACTCAAAGAACATTAAAGACCAAATAACATTAAAACGCATTTAAGAATTGGTTTGAGTACGATTACATCTCGTTTTCTTTTCACCTTTACATTAAATAACCTGTGCTATCAAACCGTTTTATTTAATATAGTACAATAACTTCAAAGTAATTATGAAAACACAACTAGAATTGAAAAGATCTCTATATTCTATGAGAATATATAAACAATCCAACGTTTAGTAATATTGCCAATCATATTTACCTTTATGTAGGAAGCATTTATGTAATCTGAATTTGGTTCCGTAGGCAGTGTTTTAAGTACAACACGTGCATGGTCATCTGTTAAGCAAAAAATCTAGATAAACACTTACAACATGTTTTGACCTGACATTTGCACATACAAATGCCAGAAAACTTAACCTGGTAAACATTTAATTAAGGAAATCAATTAAAATATAATAATTAATAGTCAAATGCAAAGAGCGTACTGGTACGTCAGAAGGCATTTGATGTTGATATTAGACATACACAATTGAATTCCATATAATGTGTATTTGAGTAAAAAATAACACGTTTGTATGAAACAGAACTGAAAACTGAATGTGGTGATACGATAAGAAAGGTGGCCTTGTTCCAAATTACTACTTAGCTGAGTATAATAATATTGGATATTAAGAAATGGCACATACATCGATAAAACAGTGTGAAAACTTACATGCAAACAGTTCCTTATATCTGTTTTTTCCCATATTGCTAGGCTTCGTAGCATTAAGGGTTGGGTGTTGTAAACCATATGGAATATCCTATTAAGAACAGAGAATAATATGTTTAATAAACTATTATTAAGGTTTTAGCAACACTCAACATGCATATATCTTTGAAATAGGATTATATACTATGATAAGTCTGCATAAGATTATATACTTTCATTGTTTAAGGGAAAATCACACTTATTGTTGAATACGTCTTAAAAGTTGAACAAAGCTTTTTTTTCATTTGAAAAATAAAGATACATGAACTTTCCAACAGAAATTGGACTATATACTCTCTCTTTACGATTAACGAGGATAACAAACTATTAGGAAGTTAGACAGCAAGTACAAATGAGATTGAACTAAGTGATCCAAATTACCTGAAATTCATTATTAAAGAAGTTAACATTAGCTATTTTTGATTTCACGTATTGTGTAAGATTATTCAACGCAATAGCGGTTAAACTTTTTTCACCAACTGGTTCATTTCCAAACACATAATAGTCATTTACATCTCCTTTCTCAGTGTTTGTCGTTGATTTCGAGGAACTTGCCGTCGGTTGTAGATGCACGTCTACAAAATATACAATATGGTAAATTTCTATAACATTACACAAAGTACCAGATCAATAGAAAATGCTGTTTTTTCCAAGACAGGGTTTCAGTCGATTTGTCAACTAACTGTATACAATTGTAAAGAGTACTCCAGCCACTTCTCTGTTCTTGAACATACTTATTGCATTAATTAGAATTAAAAGTGTTTCCGTGGAGGTTAAATAACATGAGTTGAAGTGCTACACACATAAACAAATCAGAGATTTTTTGTATGCTTACTAAAGTAAAACATATAAAACAGGAGTCAAAACCATAGAACAACAGAAACTCTGGATTTTCAATGCAATATACGAGGGGTGTCCCAGTAAATCGTGGACTTTGTTTGTAGCGAAAAAAGTACTCGCAACTTTAGCTCCAACTTTTAACTGCCATTAAATGCCTGTGTTGTGAGTAAGTATGTTTAATTTTTAGACGGTTGATTAAAAATAAATGTTTTGCTTCAATCTATAAGACACTAGGTATGAAAACGCGGCGCAAGTCAACGTCATATTAAGACGTCAGGTCTATGAAATCATTTTTATTCACTCGCCTTGTTGTGAACAGTGACATAAACAGACGATGTATTTACTTCATATTGACTTTAAAAAAATGTTTTTGTCTTACTTTTGATACAAAATTGTTACATCAGTCACAAAATATTAGTATGGTCAATGATATAATGGCCCATGGGTTAAGTTTCCAACTTAATTTTGAATAACACTTTCAGTAGTTTTTGGTACGATAAATTCAGTGGATATTTTTCACTATGAATAACTTCTCTACAATATGTAGTATGCACAAGGCATACTTAATGATTCCTTCCATCTGTGTATGTGTTTGAATTCAAATTTATACCCATCCATGTTTTGCCAGGCTGATTATGAAACTGCGTTGCAATTACAAAGACTCAATCTTGTCCTGACGTCACCTTATCTTGTTGATGTCACATTTTTTTAGTTTCAGTTCAAATGCGTATTGCACTCTAGTGTATATATTTTATGATATGAGATTTGGGGTGATAATATATTGATAAATTCTGCGAATGTCTATGTAAAAAATGTAATTAAAAAGTTTATGTGTAAATTTTGCTGATCACTCATTATGAACGAGTATACAAGTGTAAAAGCGGTTGCGCCGCATGCGCATACCTGGTATTAAAATGACGCCTTTAATGCAAGTTCTTATTGGTCAAATGCCTAATTTGTATAAAAATATGACTAAGAAACAGTCTTGTAAATTATGATCATCATGTGACATAAGGAAAGAAAGTTATGGACAAAGAACACGATTTACTGGGACACCCCTCGTATTTTTACCATTCATTTCGTCAGGTTGTGGAAGCAAATCAATAGAGTTTTCATAAACAGGGTCATCATGTTTAACACTATACACTATTTTCAGATTATCTGAAAAGTATGGAAATTAAAGATCGAGGTTACAACAACAAAGAATTATGCTAAAATTATGACAAAATAAGTGTTTAGAAGAACAAACTAAAAAAACATTGCGTGAATGATCTGCTATGAAAACACACAAAATAACAGAATACGTTAAAGTAATTAGTAGAGAAAAACATGATGCATAGACAGAGGATTAAAAAACAAATACCTCATCAAAAGATAGAGACAGAATTTATCAAGATAATAACCTGATCCATTCTTCTTGTGATTGCCAGAAACATTTTTCCATCCAGTTTCTGTGTTGTCAGTCGACTCTGTATATCCGTTGTTCTTGTTGCTATAATAGATTAACCGCTAAATGTAATCAAAGTTAGTAATATATATGGATTTTATACTGAAAAATAATATAAGGTATCATTCCACTCAAAATAAAACCTGATTTTGAAAAGCATCATAAAATCTTTGAAAACATGATCATTTAAATTAGTTATAATATTTTTTATCGTTTTGAATGCATTCTAATCATTACATACCCCACATTAAAAAAGAATTCCATTAAAATTACAAACTGGTTTAAGAATTTACTTTCCTTTCAAATGATGATAGCGCAAGTGCAATAAGCCATTTAAAAGTGTGGATTGACATAGCAAAAATAAGGCAGTGAAAAAATCAAATAACAATATACAAAGAAGTCATATTAGTTTCAGAAGTTGTAGCTGTTTTAAAACATTTTTAATTTATATACAGTAAAGTGTCGTCGCTTATAATGCCAATTTTGATATTTCAAAACTATGCAAAATCTGAGGTTATTAGGTTATTAAGACCTAAATTGTAATTTAAGAACAAAGAGTCTCTATAAAAAGACCGTTTCATTGTTAAATTATCGATATGCGTGTGTTAATAGCGGAACTTTTACTGTAATAACCCAAAGTTTCCTAATTTTATACATTGGAATGTTTATAATATAATAAATATAATTTTGTTTTATTTTTCAATATTTTTAAGTAAGCCTAAAGTTGATCTTTGAAATATGCATATATTTGTACCATATCTGGTGAAATACCGGTTTTAAATTGCATATCTGACATGTTACACAACGCATGACTGTAAAATAAACGATCAAGTCATAGTTGTATGTCTGCATGTGTACGCAAAAAATGATTTGCCAGTAAGTGATTCGAAACTTGCTTTGATTTTTTTATAAATATCATTGTAAATGTACACTTACCCTGAGCGCCTTTTTATGACTATGAACACAATAACAACAATTATCACTATCACTACAACAGATGAAACAATACCAGCTATAGCTGCAACAGGAAAACCCTCGTTAGGTGGTGGTGGTTGTACTGAAAATAAAGCCATCAAAACATGAATAACATTGTGGAGTTTTTTAAACTACTTTTACAATTTAATGCTGTTCTCGATGATTCTTAGGTGGTCTTTCTTGTTTTTTTAAAACTTGATAAATTCATATTGATACACAAATATTGTGACTTTTTGACTCGAGATAGTACCATTCAAACACCTAAGTTTTATATAAAAAAACTCACCTATTTTTGATGTACATAAAGAACCTTCGAACCCAGAGTCACATCCTTCATGACATGTTCCATTTATTTTATCACAAATTATTTCATCTTTACAATTTCCACATTGTTCTTTACAGTAATCACCATAACTACCATCTTCACATTCTGACAATTAAATCATATTAAAAAAGTTTCAAATGTTGTTGAGCATAACATTATTTTTCTAATTGTCCTGCAAGTTCAGATAACTTTACAACATTATATCAATTGGCTAGTTTACTTTGTTTTCAACATGAATATATAAAGACGCCAAGACACCCCTTACGTCAACAAAAATCGTTTGTAACTAAATTCACTTTTTATATTTATCTTACTATTAGTTGGCAAAAACGTATAAAGTTTAATTTATTCTTAGCTACAGGTTTGATCAGACAGAGTGAGTGTAATGAAATGACGTGCTCATAAACAAATATGGTAGACAATACTAATATTAATAATTATGAAACACAACATGTGATAAATGAATAATAAAAAAAACACTACCATCTTGACAGGTGTCACCATGCCAACCAGTTGTACAATTACAATATCCATTGTCTTTTGCACATACATTTGTACATTGTGCGCTACAACTGTAGTTACAGTTTTGACCGTATGTGCCATCAGTACATTCTACAACATTAAAAGCAAAATTTATAGCATAAAAGGTTTGTATTTTGTTAATTGTTTAGAAGCAAGTTTAATAAACGACATTAATACCTCTTGAAACAACTGATATAAGCAAAAGTTTACAAATATTTGAAAACAATGTTTATATGATCAATGTAGCTTTATTTATTCCATTTTACATTTTAAAAAATCTAAAACATTATGCTTAAGAAAACACAAACTTTGTTTATGCTACAGCATTTAGAATGCTATATCGAGAATAAAACGTTGAAAGTGGTATCTACCGATACCATCCGCAACGTTTCATTTTTATTCCTTTTCGCTTTATTATAATATTCAAATGTATTATTCTGATGTAATGCTAAGATGTCTATATGAGTACAGTAATAATTATGTTGTTATCTTTCATTTTGACTTACCTGTTTCACAAATGTTACCAGTCCATCCATCTATACATTGCGTACAGTTTCCTGTTTGTTTATTACAAGAATTTAAACATCTTGGAGTACACGGCTCTGTACAATTAGCACCATACGTTCCATCAGGACAATCTATAAGTAATCATAATATGACATTATACAAAAGAATTGCTATATAAGAAAACAATTAACATGTATTCCTCATGATAGCAAGAGGAAATTAACAGAACACATGTTTAATTATTAGAACATATTTAGTAATTGACAATAAAACTCATAATTTTCAGACAAAAGTTCTTTAATGATTCATAAACAACAATCAAAGAGGCAACTAGTAATTCCACACGTTATAATATCGACTTTAATATGTACGAGTAAATTTGGTAACTTACGATACAAAAATGTATTAGTATATCTGGCTAGATAATACATCTAAAAAAATCATAGTTATAAAAATCATACTGATACTTATACATAATTGTAAATTCTCTGATACACCACTCGTTTTTATTTCGTTTCAATATCATTTAATATGTAGTGACATAAGTAATAAACAAAGCAATATTGGACTGTTCTAGCAACCATTTATAGCCTATAATATAATTGACATCACTAATGAATGGTCATTTTCGCACCATCAATGACAAGAAGTATGAAATAATTTACTTTGAAATATCATTATTTAACTCACCTTCATCACAAAAATCACCTTTCCATCCATCCATACACTGTGTGCATTTTCCAGTGACATGATCACATATATCTAAACAATTACTGTTACATTGCTCAGAACATTTAAGACCATAAGTTCCATTCAGACATTCTAAAATATTACAAATATATTGACATATTTCATTGTTAATAGAGTGTAATACTGGTTGCATTAACATAATACGCATTCATACTCAATGTACCAAATACCTAAAAGCTGATAAAACATATATAGGTGGGTCTGTACGATTATATGCATGTTGGTAAGGTAGGTACACAGCGACGTATGTTATTTGGTTGATAGCTAGGTATGCACGCAGAGAGGAAGGTTCGTACGTAGGTGGGTGGGAAAGGGGGACAGGGGACGTAGCGTGTTGCCGTACCAATTTCTGTTATTTATTCTAGTCTATAATGCTTGACCATAATATACCAATACCAATAGGCTAAATTATACCTTTGTTTTGGGCCCGATTGTACTAAAATTAAACTTAAATTGGTTAAATTTTGTTTACAAAAATCAATCTGTTATGAAAGCATTTAACATCATTTGTTTTCTGAAGACTATCATTAAGATGAATAACTATTTGTTAAACAATACATGTTTACTTAATTATACATACTATCGTCACAGTAGTTTCCAGTCCAACCTGCTATACATGAAGTACATGCACCATTTACAGTGTTACAACCATTTAAACATGTATCAGTGCATGTTTGTTGACATTCAATACCATAAGTACCATTATCACATTCTACAAGGTATCAAAATAATAATATAAACACTATTTATTTTTTTAATTTAAGTTATTGTTTGTATGTTCTAGTACTTTCATTGGTAATTTTATGATATTGTTTTACATTTTGTGCTTTTCCTTTAATCTTAGCACCGAATTGACTGTAGTGTTTAAATACATCTAAATGTATATTAAAAATGTCAACTATGTCTGACATTAACACAACATATGTATATTAGTATTTTATCAGTTTTATAGTTGTTTTAAAAACACTTCGTAACGTCATTATATCAATAAGTCTCAAAGATATGAATACCAAGATAAAACATACCAGTATTACAATTATCTCCTTTCCATCCAGCATTACAGCTTGTACATGTACCATTCACGTGATAACATGTCAAATTGCAGTTTTCATAGCACTTATTTTGACAATTCTGACCGTATGTTCCCGCTCGACATTCTGAAATGTATGAGGCATGATATTTTCTTAACAATTAAAGGTCAAATTTTCTTGTTGTAATCTTCAATTTTCAAACAAAATAGATAATTTAAAATATTATCCAAACTTTCGCGAAATTTGGTTGTCAAATAACGGCATAATACGAATTTAAACGCTAAGTCATAACACACCTGCATTAAACATGCATGACTTATTGTTCGTGAACGGAACCGGTATGACGTCATCGTAGTTCAGCATCTTATTAGCGGCATTTAAGATGTAAAGGCTTACTCTAGAATAGCTGTTGAACATTAAGTTTTTATTAACTGATCTTTTGAATGGATTTTTCTCTAACGACTCTTTTATAATGCTTCCATATTATCATTTAAAGCAAACTTTTAGTTTAATGTCGGAGCCCATATCCTTATGAAAATGATAATTTATTACTTATACGAGAGGTGTTCAACTTATATTTGAACACTTTTTTGATGGGATAAAAATCAATTTCTGACAATAAATATCCACATTTTACTTGAATATGGTACAAGTGGATTGTCTATAATCGACTGGCATATTACAATTAAAAATTTGAAACAACATAAGGTTGTTATTTAACATTATTGAAGGGTCCGTAGTTTTGGGGTTTTGAACATAGCGAAATCTAAAGTAAACGGTCACTTTAGAAGTTGTTATTCATCGTTATCCCATAAGATTTTGCAAAATCTTTTCTTTCACTATTTGTTCATTTATATTTCTACTGCTTCGTGTTCTTTGCAGTTCGAAATGTGCGTAAAATTGCATTTCATTTGTCTGACAACAACATTAGCTAAATGAACGTTGAGCTGGATCTAGAACATGATAAATAACATTATTTATGAATGTTTCTGCAACTACTAATTCATTTGATATATGTATATGTTTAGTTTATGAGATAAAGACACACATTCCCAAAGTTCGACTTCAAAACCTCTACACAGGCTTTGAATGAGGCTTTTATATTTATGTTATGTGACGTCATATCAAACATAGAAAGCTAAAGTAAATACTTCTAAACATGGTCATATCAAATTAACTACAACTATTAAGCAAATCATGTCTATGAAATTGGTGTATGACTATATTATTAAGCAACTTCAATTATAAAAAGTGAAAATATAGTGTTTTATTCGTTACTAAATTTGACCAAAACGTGACGACTTTCTCTTACTTGTCTTTGAATTACCCTATAAAGGATCACTTTTTGACCCCTTTAAACATCATTGATTATTGCATTCCTTTGAATTGACACACTTTGGCCATTAAAGTTTTAATAAGGATAGGTTTAATTAAATGATTTCAAAATTTATTAAGTAAAATTAATGAATGTATGATATATGCTCTCAAACACTGATTTCGGACTAAAGTCAAAAATGACAAAATGCATATTTTTTTGTTAAAAGACGTATTTTTTTTATCAAATTACACATGCTATTGGGATACAAAAAGGTAATTATAACATTTATAACACATCCAACAGGCCATATCTAAGAGCAAAAAAATGTGGTAAAACTCTAAAAAATGATGTTTTGGGGTGGTCAACTAACATGCTATAAATATGTTTGATAAAACAAGTTTAAATAATTTTGTTTCATAGAACATGATTACTTACATAACAATACATATAAAAATATTTTTTTAGAGGAAACAATCCGGTCATAGGCTTCAGAATCAGAGTTCAGATTTGTTCAAATATAAGTTGAACACCTCTCGTAGTTGACCATGTGGTTGGAGATTATTTCAACACTAGGTCTTATTCATCATCAGTGAATGTTTAAACATTAATTCCGATGCAACTTTATGTCTTAAAAAACTTTATTATGATGGCTCATCAGAATTTATCTTCATTCGAAGGCTTGTCTCCACTTTGTTTACACTCTAAATTTAGATAACTTGTTCCAAACGTCGACGACTCGTCGACAAATGAATAATACCGTGTTTTGTTTAGTTCGTCATAAATCCCTAGGTTATATTTACATTTTTTTGTATTTCCCACTGACAATTTTAAGTTTCAATAAAATCGAATAATACTCTTTAAAGTAAATCAACTGTCTTTATATTTATATCAACATAGTCAAAGTACAGATATTAGCGTCGCCAATTGACTTCCGTGAGAACTAAATTTCAAAAAATTATTTTCAAGCATCATTATTCAGACCAATATTAACGATAATCAAATAGTGGTAGCTTTTTGACAGGTCATTTGTAACTAATAAAATTTGCTGACGGTGCGATCTTTGACTATATATATTTGGGCCCAATTTCTTAATCCGATTAATAGAGGCTGAACACGGGACTTACAATACCAAAAGGTATATCCGGCTAGATGATACTTCTATAAAAATCATACTTATAAAAATCATACTTATAAAAATACATATAATTGTAAATTCTCTGATACACCACTTTTTTATTTTGTTCAATATTATTTTTATATGTAATAACATACGTAATGTTCTAGCAACCAGTTATAGCCTATAATATCATTGACATCACTAATGAATGGTCATTATCGCACCATCAATGAAAAGAAGTATGAAATATTTTACTTTAAAATATCATTATATAACTCACCTTCATCACAAAAATCACCTTTCCATCCATCCATACACTGTGTACATTTTCCAGAGACATGATTACATATATCTATACAATTACTGTTACATTGCTCAGAACATTTAAGACCATGAGTTCCATTCAGACATTCTAAAATATTTCAAATGTATTGACATATTTCATTGTTAATAGAGTGTAATACTGGTTGCATTAACATAATACGCATTCATACTCAATGTACCAAATAACTAAAAGCTGATAAAAACATATATAGGTGGGTCTGTACGATAATACGCATGTTGGTAAGGTAGGTACACAGAGACGTAAGTTATTTGGTTGAGAGCTAGGTACGCACGCAGAGAGGAAGGTACGTACGTAGGTGGGTGGGAAAAGGGGACAGGGGACGTAGCGTGTTGCCGTACCAATTTCTGTTATTTGTCCTAGTGTATAATGCTTGACCACAATATACAAATACCAAACTCACCGGAAATTTGATGATTCAAAGCTACATACTATATTTGATACAAACTTAATAACTAAAGTGTGTTCCCAAGTTTCTACAAAGATAACCCCTACCCCTAGTGGCCTTTTTGGAAATGTTTGGTGAAAATGACAACAGAATCTCTTATTCCACATAGCAAATTATCGAAGTCGTTAGAGAATATATTGACTCAAAGCAATTGGTCAGGTTACATGAAAATCAAAGTTATCATGTCACCTCTAAAATAATATCAAATACTTAATGACAAACATTCAGCGATAGTACATGATCAAGATGAGCTAAATGTAATTGAACACAATAAAGTGGCAAAATACAAAAAACATTCTCTTCAGATAGGCTAAATTATACACTCCTTTGTTTTGGGTCGATCGTACTAAAATTAAACTTAAATTGGTTAAATTTTGTTTACAAAAATCAATCTGTTATGAAAGCATTTAACATCATTTGTTTTCTGAAGACATCATTAAGATGAATAAATATTTGTTAAACAATAAATGTTTACTTTATTATACATACTATCGTCACAGTAGTTTCCAGTCCAACCTGCTATACATGAAGTACATGCACCATTTACAGTGTTACAACCATTTAAACATTTATCAGTGCATGTTTGTTGACATTCAATACCATAAGTACCATTATCACATTCTACAAGGTATCAAAATAATAATATGAACACTATTTAATTTTTTATTTTAACTTATTGTAAGTATGTTCTAGTATTTTCATTAGTAATTTTATGATATTGTTTTACATTTTGTGTTTTTCCTTTAATCTTAGCACCAAATTGACTGTAGTGTTTAAATACATCTAAATGTATATTAAAAATGTCAACTATGTCTGACATTAACACAACATATGTATATTAGTATTTTATCAGTTTTATAGTTGTTTTAAAAACACTTCGTAACGTCATTATATCAATAAGTCTCAAAGATATGAATACCAAGATAAAACATACCAGTATTACAATTATCTCCTTTCCATCCAGCATTACAGCTTGTACATGTACCATTCACGTGATGACATGTCAAATTGCAGTTTTCATAGCACTTATTTTGACAATTCTGACCGTATGTTCCCGCTCGACATTCTGAAATGTATGAGACATGATATTTTCCTAACATATAAAGGCCAAATTTCCTGGTTGTAATTCTTCAATTTTCAACCAAAATAGATAATTAAAATATTATCCAAACTTTCGCGAAATTTGGTTGTCAAATAACGACATAATACGAATTTAAACGCTAAGTCATAACACACCTGCATTAAACATGCATGACTTATTGTTCGTGAACGGAACCGGTATGACGTCATCGTAGTTCAGCATCTTATTAGCGGAAATTAAGATGTAAAGGCTTACTCTAGAATAGCTGTTGAAAATTAAGTTTTTATTAACTGATCTTTTGAATGGATTTTTCTCTAACGACTCTTTTATAATGCTTCCATAATATCATTTAAAGCAAACTTTTAGTTTAATGTCGGAGCCCATATCCTTATGAAAATGATAATTTATTACTTATAGTTGACCACGTGGGAGGAGATTATTTCAACACTAGGTCTTATTCATCATCAGTGAATGTTTAAACATTAATTCCGATGCAACTTTATGTCTTAAAAAACTTTATAATGATGACTCATAAGAATTTATCTTCATTCGAATGCTTGCATCCACTTTGTTTACACTCTAAATTTAGATAACTTGTTCCAAACGTCGACGACTCATCGACAAATGAATAATACCGTGTTTTGTTTAGTTCGTCATAAATCCCTAGGTTATATTTACATTTTTTTTGTATTTCCCACTGACAATTTTAAGTTTCAATAAAATCACATATTACTCTTTAAAGTAAATCAACTGTCTTTATATTTATATCAACATAGTCAAAGTACAGATATTAGCGTCGCCAATTGACTTCCGTGAGAAACAACACTAATTCCGACTAAATTTCAAAAAATTATTTTCATGCATCATTATTCAGACCAATATTAACGATAATCAAATAGTGGTAGCTTTTTGACAGGTCATTTGTAACTAATAAAATTTGCTGACGGTGCGATCTTTGACTATATATATTGGGCCCAATTTCTTAATCCGATTAATAGAGGCTGAACACGGGACTTACAATACCAAAAGGTATATCCGGCTAGATGATACTTCTATAAAAATCATACTTATAAAAATCATACTTAAAAAGATACATATAATTGTAAATTCTCTGATACACCACTCTTTTTTTTATTTTGTTTCAATAATTTTTTATATGTAATAACATACGTAATGTTCTAGCAACCATTTATAGCCTATAATATCATTGACATCACTAATGAATGGTCATTTTCGCACCATCAATGAAAATAAGTATGAAATAATTTTCTTTAAAATATCATTATATAACTCACCTTCATCACAAAAATCACCTTTCCATCCATCCATACACTGTGTGCATTTTCCAGTGACATGATTACATATATCTATACAATTACTGTTACATTGCTCAGAACATTTAAGACCATAAGTTCCATTCAGACATTCTAAAATATTTCAAATGTATTGACATATTTCATTGTTAATAGAGTGTAATACTGGTTGCATTAACATAATACGCATTCATACTCAATGTACCAAATAGCTGAAAGCTGATAAAAACATATATAGGTGGGTCTGTACGATAATACGCATGTTGGTAAGGTAGGTACACAGCGACATATGTTATTTGGTTGATAGCTAGGTACGCACGCAGAGTGGAAGGTACGTACGTAGGTTGGTGGGAAAAGGGGACAGGGGACGTAGCGTGTTGCCGTACCAATTTCTGTTATTTATTCTAGTCTATAATGCTTGACCATAATATACCAATACCAAACTCACCGAAAATTTGATGATTCAAAGCTACATACTATATTTGAAACAAACTTAATAACTAAAGTGTGTTCCCAAGTTTCTACAAAGATAACCCCTACCCCTAGTGGCCTTTTTGGAAATGTTTGGTGAAAATGACAACAGAATCTCTTATTTCACATAGCAAATTATCGAAGTCGTTAGAGAATATATTGACTCAAAGCAATTGGTCAGGTTACATGAAAATCAAAGTTATCATGTCACCTCTAAAATAATATCAAATACTTAATGACAAACATTCAGCGATAGTACATGATCAAGAGGAGCTAAACGTAATTGAACACAATAAAATGGCAAAATACAAAAATGGTTCTCTTCAGATAGGCTAAATTATACACTCCTTTGTTTTGGGTCGATCGTACTAAAATTAAACTTAAATTGGTCAAATTTTGTTTTCAAAAATCAATCTGTTTTGAAAGCATTTATCATTATTTGTTTTCTGAAGACTATCATTAAGGTGAATAACTATTTGTTAAACAATGCATGTTTACTTTATTATACATACTATCGTCACAGTAGTTTCCAGTCCAACCTGCTATACATGAAGTACATGCACCATTTACTTTGTTACAAACATTTAAACATTTATTACTGCATGTTTGCTGACATTCAATACCATAAGTACCATTATCACATTCTACAATGTAACAAAATAATAATATGAAAACTATTTAAATTCTGAATAAGCATTGTTTGTATGTTCTAGTACTTCCATTGGTAATCTTATGATACTATTTTACATTTTGTGTCTTTTTTCTTTAATCTTAGCCCCAAATTGACTGTATATAACAAATACATCTATATGCATATTAAAAATGTCAACTATGACTGACATTAACACAACATATGTAGATTAGTATTTTATCTGTTTGTAATTGTTTTAAAACATTTCGCAGCGGCATTATATCAATAAGCCTCAAAGATTTATATCAAGATAAAACATACCTGTATTACAATTATCTCCTTTCCATCCCGCATTACACCTTGTACATGAACCATTCACGTGATGACATGTGAAATTACAGTTTTCATAACACTTATTTTGACAATTCTGACCGTATGTTCCCGCTTGACATTCTAAAATATTTGAGACATGATATTTTTTAACTATTCAAATTGAATAAAATATTATTGTAAACCTATGAAAATAATTAAAGTCACTCCATATATTAAAATATATCCATTTAC
Organism: Mactra quadrangularis; assembly: GCA_025267735.1. Lineage (NCBI taxonomy): Eukaryota > Metazoa > Mollusca > Bivalvia > Venerida > Mactridae > Mactra > Mactra quadrangularis. The sequence continues at coordinate 4,770,027 of CM046300.1, read as the reverse complement.
AGCAGGTACAAAAATATCTTGCGTCCATCACGTTTTTAACATATTACATTCAATGGAGCCACAATCAACATGTCTCGCAATTTTAAGTTTTACTAACAGCTTTTAACTTAAAAATGGGATTCTAATTTAAGAGCTCACCATATATTCTGTTAATCTTGAATGTATAAATGAGAAACTTTTTTAGCTTGATAATTTAAGTTGGATGTTTTATAACAATGCTTATTCTTAAACACATTGTTGTTAACACAACTGTTTATGTACTTATAATCAAATGAACAATCGTTTTTGATGATCTACTTTCATTATGATGCGATAAAAAACATAAACACATGTAAGCAAACTTATATTTTTTAAGGAGCATTTTTCCATAAGAGGTGTTTAAAATGTCGTCCTTACCTTTTTTCATTTTCTACGTAGTCCATGGGCAGTTAAGTCCTTATATATAGCTGTTGAAACCACAGCATTTGAAAATATATATTGCATAGAACAAGAACGTCATTCGAATATATATCAACTATCAAGTAAATTGTTCATTTGTAAACGTTAAATTTGTCTATTTTATATAGTTGATACACAAAATAGTTTTGTACACAAAAAATTACAACTTTAAAAAAATGATTAATAAAGCAATACCTCGTTCACATTTATCACCAATGTATCCAGGATTACAACCGTCTATGCATGTACCATTTACTTTATCACAACTATTCTTACAGTGTTCAGAACAATTGCTTTGACAATTATACCCATACAAACCGCTGACACATTCTGAAAAATGATTTAAATGAATACATTGCTTGTAACTTTCTTTACGAATACCAACCGAAAAAAACTTACGTTGCAGTTAACGTGTATATTCATAAAGAAATAGTTTTGTTTGGGTTTAAAAACTTTGCGACGCAAACCATTTGGTTTAATAATAGTTGAATTGAAATACATGTAAATACCCATTAACAATTGGAACATTGCAAGTGCACTGTCCGTTTTACATTATGTGATAGTTGATTAAAATTAAACCTAGTACACGTCGACGCATTCCGAATTTTTGATTATAAAAAATATAAATGAGTAATATACTTAGTATAGCACTTTTATCAAATTGTAGGACATAAGTACTCTGTTTTAGATTCATCACATTGCTTTCACTGAAAACAAATACTTTACATAAATACATGTAAAGTATATTGCAGACCAAACAAAATAGCAAAGCATGACATTAATTAATACTACGTGCCTTGAAACATTCATTGCATAACATAATGGCCATGGCCAGATTTAACAAAATCGGCTACAATGATTTATATTGAGCAACATAAGATTTAAATTTTTACCAGTTTTACAAGAATCATCAGTATTGATATATCCATTTAGGCAACCACCAGTACATTTACCAGTCACAACACCACAAGTTCCTTGTATACAGGCTCCACACTCATTCTGACAGGATGGTCCCCATTTGTTATATGTACATTCTAAAACGTTATAGTATTTATATAGTTAATAATCATTTGGCTTATCTCATATATTAGCTAATTGTATATTCTATTGCCTATAGAAGCTTATCAATGAAAAGCCAATGAAGAAAGTTATGTGACGTTGAACAGGAAAAATAAGTTAGTCTGAACCAATATTACCAAACAAAAAGCCGTCTACTTCTCGAACGTAACTCATAGATTTGTTCGTGGAATACAAATAAAAATGAATTAAACACAGAGAAAATAATTTAAAGTCACTAGCCTCTCTCGCAGTTGTCTAAGATGAATCATTTGATCACTCTTGTAAATTTTTCTTGACTTATAGTGTGTGATTTCATTGGCATCCAGTTTGCGAAAGAAGTTTAGGATAAAACCGGACTAACACGTTTTATTTAAACATATATTATAGGCATTTAGGCGCAATTCCACTCCAAGTTATGTTGCACTACAAAGGAAACCGTTCATGCATTTACAATATACATGTATAGTATATATTTATTGTTTTTTTATTATATAACTTGACTCCATTGTTTCTGTCATATTCAAGGTGACTAACTGATATCTTTTTATCAGCGTGTGCAAAAATTAGTTATCTCCCTTGAAAGGTTGTTAAAAATGCTTAATAGGCATGACTGCAGTTATTTGTTGATTGCTACACCGACAATTCAAATACTTTGGAAAGATCTGGCGGGATCCAGTAAGAACTTTCATCCGAAAGATCAGAATAAAGAGAGAGCAAGGCAATCCTCATTCTCACGTCATAATAAATTCACTCGATCACTTAGTATGTTTACCATTTTATGTTGAGGCATTAACCAGCCTTGTCAATTTTAGAATAGATAACCTAATTGCCTCTTTCCACTTGGAAGGGAATACACCATGTATAGTCCCTATGCGAACTAGCTTACTTAGTGTGCCAATCCTCGTTAGATAGTCTGTTTATACATATGAAAACACATCCTGCATACATTGATGATCTCTTGCTAGTAACACATGTAACTTTGAAATATTATCTTAATATAAATAATATCTTAAGTGTTGTGGATTCAATTGTTTGTTTTTTTCACATGTTTTCGCCTCTTAAACGCAACAAAGGGGGTAATAACATAATTAAAGAGTCACACCATTACTGAGAACAATAATAATCACATTATTTAATAGGTTTTTTTTTAAAGTGTAAGTCTAACCTAGGTTATATTTAAAACGATTTATATGATATAATTTAGTTTGCCCATTGTAACCATTTGACCCATTGTTACTCAAATTGTAACTAGAATAATTGTACGTGGAAATTGTATATACCTTAAATATAATCACTCTATACGCTGATATTCAATAAGATGGAACATTTAATGTTCCATGAGCTACTGAGTAAATACGAATAGACTGTGAATTGAATTAAAATGCAAAAGTTGTATGCTGTGTGTGGGCATTTGGGACAAAAAGATTTTTAAAATATACACAAGTATGTGTTCATACTGGTCTCATAAGTACCCCAAAATGTAACATACGTTACTGTCGCCATCTCAATTTTCTGACTTTGAGCGCAGACTACGAAGAATAGGCACATAAGGTAGTCTTAATGCACTTGTTTTTTAACACATACAACGTTCCTGTATGCAAGAATAAGTTTTTTATCTTGCTCCTCAGAAATATAAACTTACACACAGCTCTTAAACTTTGTCGCCAAGAGTGTGGTAACATACGTGACCGTGAAAAAAGTCCATTTTTTTTAAATTTCGAAACGATATTATAATTGTAAAATATATAAAATCATAAGATCAGATATGAATATATATGAAATAGAAACGATTGTCATTAAGTATTCACAGGCATTTCAATAATCATCTCATTTTACCAAAATATTCGGGTAGACTTTTAAGAATGAAACATACGTGACCATGGTTTTACAACTAATGGTAAATATCTTAGTTTAATTAATGTTTTCTAATTAATTATTTTTATGAACTCTTCATTTTATGATAACTACTTTTGTCATTCCTCAGGATCGTCTAGAGATACTGCTGTCTAAAGTATCAAATGTAACATACGTGATGTAACATACGTTACCGTTAAAATGATAATCCGATATTACAATGTGTCAAAGGGTTGAACGATGACATTATCTCATTGCAAAATATACGACATCATCAACCAAGCTGAAAAAAACTTGAAATTGCGTGCCTCTCAATGGCGTTGACAAATTAATGAGTCTGAAGATTTTTTAACCATTGCATGCAATGTAAGCATTAAATCCTACGTAGCAATACTCAAATAAATGCTTTTTGCAAATTATTTGCTACTTCAATACTTACAAGATGTTAACAAATCTGATTTATTCGTCCTTTTTTGCTTCTTTTTCAATAAGACATGGTTTTGTGAATTGAAACATACGTTACGTTTGGTAACGTATGTTTCATATGAAATATATCTTAGTTGATGATTGTTTGTTTACTTGTTTCACTATGTTTCGCTTAATTTTTGAAACTCCAAACGTTCAAGTCCTGATTGTTTCTTTTACATCCTGTCTTTAAGCGTAAAGGAACACAGGACGTCAGTCAAATTCAACAGCAGCGAAAAAACCTTTATAAACATACGTTACCACAGGCTGTTGTAATTCCTGACGACACAGACAACATATATCAGAATTCATTTTTTGTCAAAGATGAACTAGAATACGTCGCGGAAGATTTTATTTCAGAACTATTTAAGGGAACATGGCACATTGCTACAAATCGATAATGATAAGGAAGCAAACACATCGATCATGAAACAGCGCCAAGCTCTCATCCAATGGCAAACCTATGAGGCTGTAATTTTGGTGACAAATGATTTGTTTTATGAAATAAGTGTGCCAATACCTCATGGAATGTCTGGGAGAATGTTGCAATTTTTACTTCAATTGTATATTTAAGTGAATAACTATGTGAACTTTGAATACGATTTAACTGTTTTGATTTTTTGAGACTAATTCGTAACTTTTTTACCTCTTAATTTTAAATTTGTTTTTACTTAATTTTGAAGGCAAACCTATTAACATTATATAGATATGACATAGTACATAGAAAATAGTTAGTGCTACCATTTAAATTTTTAAACTGTTGTACTGGGTGTGACTGATAACACTGGGATATGATAGTTTAAAACAGTGTTGTTGTAACATACGTTACTAACTAGTTAGTTCTTTAGACGTTCATGATTATGAATTTTTCAGTGAGTAAAGTATACAAACTATTAAAATGTATTCAGTAATGTTGATTTTTTACGGCCATTGTACTTTAGTTGTCTTTGAACTTCGTTCCAAGTTAGAAAGTCATTGTATCAAGGGTCATTAATCTATTTTTCGTAATTTGCATACGTTGATCTAAGATTTAAGTCATATTTGAGCAATTTTGTGTTCTGAATTTATCGTTTTGAAGTATGTATTTCAAGTACCAAGCCCTTGCCTTCTTATAATTGCTTAAATCATAGACAAACATACAAAACCAGACCAAGAATATGCGTTTTATTAGTGTGTTCCGTAAAGAAACATACGTTACTTTAGAAAATATGTGCTTCTATTCAAATATGTGTAAAATTTTATTTAGTCCGAGATTGTTCAAACCCTTGCATAATATCAAGCCTCATACATACAGCAACTTGTAAAATCAGTCAAAACAAAAATAGACAGAACTTTATTTTTTGCATTTTTCAAATCTTAATTGTCCCATCTTATTGAATATTAGCGTATATGGCCAAACACTTTTCACATAAATGTATATTATATGTTTTCGCAACTAAAATGCAACAAAGTGAGATAACAAAGAAACAAAACAGTCATTAAGTATCAAAGGTACTAGTTCACAGATTTGGTTTATAGTTCCTTTAATTTCAAAATACTATTCAGTGTCTGCAATTGTGTCAAAAATTAATTTGTACTATTTTAAGACAAACCGACCTATATGTAGCAAGAAGTATACCGTAAAAGTTACAAAAACGCACAACAATTGTTTATACCCGTGACATACGGGGTAAATATTCACTACATGCACCACCATCGTTTGTAGTTGTATGTCAATTTACATTTATTTGTCATTATCAGAACACTACTTTCCTGCTTCCAAAAATATTTCCTATTTTTATAGTTTTAGAAAAGTTTATATTTAAGTTGAAATCTGTGGATGCGTACCTTTAACGATCCAACAATAAATGCATTGTTAAGTAGTTAAAATCAATATACAGAGATGAAAAATAAGGTATATACTTAAATGGTGAATATGAATACTTCATGCTACACATAAATGCTATAATTAAGTACAAAATATAGACAACTCAACATTTATGTAATATATACATTATGTATTAATTATCATGTACGCTGAACAAGTGACGAATATAAAACTCTGTCAACACCTTAAGCCAAAACGTCAAAAAATATAGTTAGTTTATACAGATTTATTTCAGGTGGATTGTGAAACAAGTTATTACAACTTAGATTAATAAATTTTGAGTCTACTTTCTGTACAGACAGTACTGAGCTAGCAGGAAAAAGTTTTTTTTGCTAAAAAAACAATGGTGTATGTTTAAGATGGGATCGTGGGATTAGCGATCAAGTGATTTCCAGTCCAACGTCGTAACCACTCAACCACGCCCGCTACATGACAATCTTTCTGAGCAATGTATACTGATGTAATAATAATTACAGACGTAGCTGAACTTGACTAGTAAGTTGTTCGATATTATTAAACGAGCATCCAAACTAAAACTTAAATGTCAGTTTCAAGTTTGCACACGAGATAACCAAAACCAGCTTTACGAACAGTTTACGCATACATGATACCTAATCATTTAGGCACATCGACAAATTGTGCGACTGATATCTGTAAAATCTTACCTCGATTAATTCTAAAGTCACATACAATAAGTTGAGATTGTATTTCAGATAAAGTAATCCTCACTTGATTACCAATTAATGGTGAAGTACATGTTACATGTATGTTGGTATTGTCTGGTATTGTATTATTATGTTGATAACATACAATTGTATCTGGTGGTCTATCATGAGATCCTTTTTTGGAATATGGCAACTTTTCTACTGTCACTTTGAATTCATGTAAATATTCTGAAAATGTAATATGTGACATGAATATTCGCGTTACAGATGTCTTAATCAAGTATTGATTTTTCGTCATTCTTTGCTACTATAACTTTATTAAACTTATATCAATTAAATTATTAGACAATTAAATCATTGAAATTGAAAAGAACTAGAGCTCGTTATTCAAAAATCTGTGTCTTCTTAGAGTAACTTAATACAACTTTTTAAATTTTGAAACTCTTGGAGACACTTGATATGTTTTGCAAGGCTCGGATGTACCGCCGCAATATGTCACAACGCCACATTATGTTGTCGACGCATTATGTCGCAATAGACTCCCGCAAAAACTCGAAGCGCTGACGCAAAATGTCACAAATTTTTCGACTCACGCAATATGTGGCAACCCCTAACGACAAATGTCGTCATTATGAATTTTGTTACGCATCATATCTTAACAATTTATGAATGCAACTTAACTAAGACAGATCCCGAAATAAGCAAACTACAAGATATATTTTATATATTTTCGTTAAAGCTCTGATTTTATGTACCGCCGCAATATGTCGCAACGCCACATTATGCCGCACTTGACGCAAAATGTCGCAATGTCGAAGGCCTTAGGGTGGGTGGGTTGGTGGGTTGGTGGATGGATGGATGGATGGATGGATGGATGGATGGATGGATGGATGGATGGATGGATGGATGGATGGATGGATGGATGGATGGATGGATGGATGGATGGATGGATGGATGGATGGATGGATGGATGGATGGATGGATGGATGGATGGATGGATGGATGGATGGATGGATGGATGGATGGATGGATGGATGGATGGATGGATGGATGGATGGATGGATGGATGGATGGATGGATGGATGGATGGATGGATGGATGGATGGATGGATGGATGGATGGATGGATGGATGGATGGATGGATGGATGGATGGATGGATGGATGGATGGATGGATGGATGGATGGATGGATGGATGGATGGATGGATTTCGGCATAGTATACATACAATGGTACAAGGCATTTCAACATTAATTCTTAACATTTCATAACATAAAATTCTTGTCCATGATATGCACACCAACGCCAAGGATAACACAAGAACGAGAAACTCCTATATCCATTGTGGTACTTGGGTTGGAGGCAATTTGTATGATTTGCAGTTTTTTTTGTAAGGAACTAGTTAAGCTATGATACTGAATTAAGGATGCAACAAGAAGATTTTGTGTGCTCTGTGAGATAATCTTTTTTCCTATAAAGAAACATTAAACGAGAATTTGCTTTTTTCAAAACAGAATGTGCCATGGCATCAAAAGATAAACTTTGGTCTAAAGTTGCTCCAAGATATTTAACAAAAGAGGTACTTTTAATTTCAGAGTCATTACAAGTAATATTAAGGTTAGGATTTGACTTGATTCTAAATTTAGATCCAAAAAGAATGGATTCCTAAATGTAATGATAATTTGTTGTCAATAAGCCATTGATTTACTTTGGCAAGGTCTTCATACAATAATTTTTCAACTTTTGATTTATCTTTATCTGACACTAAAATTGCTGAACCATCAGCATATAATACAAGTTTGTTCTTAACTACCATAGAAATCTTACAAACATAAATTAAAAACAGGAGAGGACCAAGAATAGATCCATGAGGCACACCACAAGTGATAGAAGAAGATGAAGAAAAAGTTCCAGAGACATCAACTAACTCGTCTACCAGTAAGATAAGAGTTGAACCACATTACTTTGTCATTACAGAAGCCACATGATTTAAGTTTCATTAGTATCAAAAGCCTTTTGTAGATCTAATAAAACCATGCCTACTACATTTCCTTTATCCATTTCAAATCTTATAAAATCAGTTAAATGAGTCAAACATGAGGCAGTAGAGAAACCACTTCTAAATCCAGATTGAAATTCAAACAATAATTTTTTGTCTTTAAGATAAGATTCAATTTGGTTATAAACGCGTTCAAATATTTTGGAAATTATATTTAAATTCGAAACAGGACGGTAATTACCAACACAGGTTTTATCATTTTTAAAAAAAGTTTTTTAGAAAGATTAATAATATGAGTCAAGGATTGAACAATAACAGAAGCACCATACCTTACATTACGAGATGGAATACCATCTAACCCTGTTCTCAGTTCTCAGTTACTAGTGTAAATGAACAATGATTAGAAGAAACTCCTTTCAAAAAATAGAAATGTGATACAAAATCAGACCCAAATTTATTTAAACTAGGGGGGGGGAGCTTTTCAACAAGGTTAGAGGCAACTGCAGTATAAAATCATTAAAAACATTAACAATAGTTATTGTATTAAAATAATTCAATGTTTAGGCAAATATTAGCACTAGAAGAAGATGACTCTTTTTTAGAGGAAGTACCAAGACTTTTAAGAGTTTTCCAAAGAGACTTAGAGTCATGCTTGTTTTGTCAAGAGTTTCTGTAAAATAATTTTTCTTTGCATCATCAATCAAAGGTTTAGATTTATTTCTTAAAAACTTAAAAATTATCTAAACTTTCATCAGTTTTCATCTGCCTATATTTGTAAAATGGTTTATCCCGTTTCTAATAGCTGATAAAAGTTCACTGTCAATCCAAGGCTCAGTCCTTTGTTTAATTTTTACTTGCTTGACTGGTGCAATATTATCAATAACAGATGTAAAAAGATTTTTAAAAATTTCCCATGCTTCAGACACATTATCAGATAAAAGAACAGCACTCCAGTCGGTAGACAATAAATTTGCTTGAAAAATATCTTTACTGTAGTTCTTCAAAGATCTCAATTTATCTGTATATCATATGGGTACAAAATTTGGACTTTATTGTTTTTCTTGTACAAAAAGTAAGAAAATGGTCACTTAGAGAAGTGGCAACAACACCAGACTGTGAAATTTTGTCTTTGTCAGACACTAAGTTTAAATCAATAATTGATGATGAGGTGTGACTCACTCTAGTAAAATCTTGAATCAATTGTTTAAAATTAAACATTTCAATAAAAGAAAATAATGCATGAACAATAGAACAATATTCAGTACTAGAAACATTAGTGTTAAAATCACCCAATATAATAGTTTCATGTTCATTAAAAAGGCTACTGGATAAAGAAACAGTGTCCAAAAGTTCATAAAAATTTGATTGTTTAGGAGGTCTATACACAACACCACACAGTATGGGTTTTGTCTTTGGTAGAAGTAAAGTTATCCATGTAGCTTCCAACTGGTTATGAAAAAGTTCATCACAAGTGTTAAAAGAAATATCTCTCCGGATGTATAAACAGACACTACCACCATGTCGATTCCTGTCGTTGCGTTGAATAGAATAGTTATTAATGGAAACTTCTGTATCAGAAACTAAATAGTACAACCATGACTCACTGATACAGATACATGCTGCATTAGTTCTTCTAGCGATAGAACGTATTTCATCAATTTTTGGTAAAAGACTTCGAGTATTAATAAGTATAAAATGTAGACCATGTTTGGTAAAAGATTTAAAATCACAGTTGACGTTTGAATCACAGGTATTGCTTGTAGTTAAAAGAAACAGGGCCGGGACAAGGATGTACATCTCAACACAATAAAATATAGATTGGAATAAAATTCCTCCGACGAATAGTCCTGGGAACAGCCTTAGTTTGCTGTATTGAAACATTTATGTTCATAAAAGACTGGTAAAAAACATCTTGACCATGACTGATTGGTAACACAAATGGGCTGTCCGAAATATAGTTGTCCGGATACTGATCGAGTATGTAGAATTGTAAAATGTCATCTTGTAAAAAACGATCAAAACTGAGAAAAAACTGATACAATTTGTAGAAAGTTCATCTTTATCTATTATAGGTTCTGTATTCATATGTATATGTCTTCAATTCTTAATTTTATAAAAACATCAACATGTAAACAAATGCCTCTCTAGGTCAAACACCACCAAACGTCATATGCTATTCACTGATACATACATTTATGACTTGATATGTTGAAGCTTACTTATTTCAACGTCTGTCTTAGTTTAGTTGCATTAATCAGTTGTCAAGACATGATGTGTAACAAAATTATAATTGCAATAGTTTGCGTTAGAGGTTGCGACATAATGCATTAGTCGAAAAAATTGCGACATTTTGCGTCAGCGCTGCGATATTTTGTGGGAGACGATTGCGACATAATGCGTCAATTGCGACATAATGTGTCGACATTGCAACATTTTGCGTCAAGTGCGACATAATGTGGCGCTGCGACATATTGCGGCGGTACAGCGTTTACACCACCTATGACTGCCGACGATTAGTGACTACCGGGCAATAATGTCACACTTATAGTTACCTGTTTCGTCCGCGACATTAAGGTGTCTTATGTTATGATCAATGAGCATGCAGTCTTAACTAACATCTTCATGACGAGAAATATTTCTTAAAAAAACCGAATAACCGCTTCAAAGGCACAATCAATGCAATACACGTACAATGTAACATAAATCGTCTGCAGTTCGTTATTGTGTGAATACACTCTATACGATGAATCACTAGAACACCATCAAATGTGCTATTTTTGAGCGAAATTAATAACTTACTCATTCATCAATGAAATCAAGTTTATGCCACAATTTATTAACAATATATTATCTATATTTATTTTTATCATACTCTAACACTAAACAAACAAATCAGTTAATAGTTTTGTTACTTACGTAATCCATCAGTAGTAGTCAGTATATCGATATCAGTGATTGTTATTTCATTTTCTAATATAACTCTCCACCAAGGGTTTACAGTACTACTACCTGCTTCCTTTGTAAAGCTACATGTTGATATATCTCCATCATTACCTCTAGGTGCATACTGGTGAGGGCTATTGACCAAATTACTAGCATGTCTACTATACTCATTTTCTGCTAAATCCCCTATAGTAAAGACATATATGTTTAAATCAGAAACTCATATTTTTCACTGCTTCGAATATTATACCATATCCGTAGTTTTAAAACGTTATCTAACACAAATGTTATAAACATAATGTGTATGCATGAAACTTTAACTAAAAAATATAGGGCCGATTGCATAATTCAAGTTTTATTTAGTCTAGTTTAAGCCTTAATCCGGGACTCACTAGCCTCGAGTTTATCTCTTAATTGCATAATTAAAGTTTAATTTTGTTTTAGTTAGTCTAAGACTTTCTATCCGGGGGATAACAGACCTTGAGCTTGTAATCTTGTAGTAGTTAGTCTTCAGGTAGGATAAACTTTAATTGGAGTTTTTTTTCATTGCACCGAAAAAATACCGCGTAATCATGAGAATTTCGTGCTTGACCATTGATTATTTTGTATAAAATTTGAATCGATCGATTAACAGTGTAATTATCGAATACATGCAAATATAGACATTATTGATATGAAAATATTGTTACTTATGTGCGACTGATTTTCTTTCTACTGTATAATTGTCTTGAATAGACAAGCGGGAAAAAAAACAAAGGGTAGTATACCAAGATGAAATGACTTTATAACATGTACTTTAATAATATTTTCTGTATAAAATCCACTATCTAATTGGTAGATTAATTAATAAATGAATTGTATGATGTTATGTTCAGTTAACTTGCACATTCAGAGAGCTCTGATACAGATCACATGTTCAGGTGCCTCAGTTGAAGGATGAATGAAATTTTTTTTCGGATGTTGACATTTAGTAAGATATTGAAACTGCAAAATCTTGAAGTACAAATTCATTGTTATGCTTTTTTTTAACATTCAAGCTGATAAATGCCCCTAGGTATATTCAAAGAAATATATTCGTCTGTCGAACCATTTTAAGACTTTCGCAAGAAAGTCTTTTACGTATAAATCACAAAACGCGAAACTTTCGACGAATATGCCTGACGTGTTAAACCGGAGGAGTTATACACAAGGGTTGATTCTTAGACATTTGGTGTACCTATCTTCATTTTCTGCTGTTTGTTCATTACAATGCTATTTAACCTGCCAATCATACAACTGAACAATTACTGAACCAAATTGTGTTTATTATATTTCTATTTAAATCATTATCTCATAGCAACACACACGCATGCGCATATGTACCGCATATCAAAATTTTACCAGTTTTAAATTGATAAAATATCAGATCAAATGCATTAGCTTAGTTGTATTACCCTAAAAAGTTGTACCTGTGTTAAAGCTGAGTTATTAAACTACATTATAAGGTTTTCAAATATGTCAAGTTGCATTTAGTTTTATAGCAAGTTGCGCGTTTGTCGACCCTCGAACAACTTACATTAATCATATTCGAGTCCGCTTCGTGTTGCCTCAGTTCTGAGCTAGCAGGATAAAGTTTTTAGCTCAAAGAAACAACGAGGTTTTCGATGGGATTCGATCAAATGCAGGGCTGGCGGTCCAATACTTTCCAGTCCAACGTCGTAACCACACGACCATGATTGTATAGATGGCTGAACATGTTTATAAAAACAGAATTTTAATCGCATTTTTTCCCTCTTTTTTCGTAAAAAATCATCAAACACTCTTGTGTGAACGCAAACTTAATCATATAATCAATACTGCAATTATTGTCGTTATTTTGAGCTTCTATTACGGCTCTAGTAAGTATCGTGTTTCAGACCTATTCCATTTACGCGATAACAACGTGTCGGTGTTCGGAAATATTGAGATATCCTTACAGCTCCCAGCAAGCCATCAGCATTTACGTAAAAAATCAGTAATGGAAATAAACATACACATACTTCATTGATATTTCATCGATAATATTACAAGTATACTCTGATGTGTGTTTGTAGCAAATAAGCTACGACGGTAGTCTTGTACCCTCTGTGTTGGTTCGAATCTTGTTTAGAAGCCATTTCTTTGTTTCTATGCACAAAAAACCTTTTTCTTATTGCTTAGTAATGGAGAAGGAATCTGGCTTAAAAGTGATAAAATGTTAGTTGTAAGAACTAATTACACAACCAAGGTTAAATTTCTCAAATACGAGTTGCACATTCTATTGAAATTTATTCGTTGCAATGTGTGGGCAGCCATTTTTTTCAACTTACAAAACTGAAATATTTTCTGAAACTCAGCTTTAAACTACCCCCGCCGCAGGTTTAATTTTCATGGTGAGTTAGACTAAATATAAACTCAGGTTTTGCCTAAGCTGTATTTATGCCATCCGTCTAGCTTTTTGCTTAATCTGAGGCTAATTAAACTACATTTATGCAATAGACATGGTTTAAACTCTGGTTTAAACTTGAGGTTATCTTTAGACTAGAATTATGCAATCGGGCCATACTGTCTTGTCTATATAAAATATTTCCGTATTAAAGTCAATATTACTATGACATACAGCAAAAGTTAATTGAAAACCAATATAATAATAGTGATATTAAAGCAGTTGGCGTATGAATTTGTTTCAGACCAGCGTACCCACTCTAAAAAAGGTTTATGCAATCATTAACCCGCTATTTAAAACATAAGTTAGTGTAAAAATAATATTGCTTCATGTCTTAACAATAGTAAATAACAATGGCCTATAAGGAACATGTGTAGTTGTGTTCACTTTGAATAAGGAATTGCGATTGATTTTGTTTTAGGCATTAAAAGTCGTTCCCTTTTTTCAAGCCTTAAGTTAATCCATGTATATCAGAAAAGTTTGACTCCTTTTTTAGTTTGCTCTTCTGTTGCAACCGACTGATATCTAATTTATCTTATAGCTCAAACGTTAGACAGCTGGTCCGAAATCAATGTATTTCTAAATAATATTTAAACTCAACGATTTTGCATTGTGAAAGAGTAAAATTATGAACATGATCAAGTTTCTTTATTATGATACTTTTCGCAGCAAATAGTGTACTTAGAGTCGTGGAGTAAATAAAGCTGTCATGTATTTCATTAATTTATCATTATTGCTATATTGATTGACTTGCGCAATCGATACATTTGACACAAAGCATTTAACATTTACGGTTCAGTGTAGAATAGCGTTAAAGGAGATTATGTCAAACGAAAACTTCATTGCGAAATATCATTTTACCAACTGTGGTGTAATACAAACCAATGAAATCTATTTATGAACTTTATACACAATATTCACTTATATGAGAATTTCATAATTTTAACTTACTATATTGACATCCTGGACCAAACCAATATTTATCACATCCTGATGTACATTCTCCTGTTGTTGTATTACAACTTTCACCATTTTTACAATGACACATGTATTGACATTCTGATCCAAATGTATGAACACCGGGTGTAGTTATATTACAATCAGCATCTAAAACAAATTTTACAATGACTAATGTATTGACATTCTTATTCAAACATCTTAAACAATAGGATCTACATATAAATAATACATTTCTCCAGACAAATCAAAACCGGTCATTTTGTTGTAGGGTTTCAATATTTGACTGTTATACATTATATAACTACAGCTTATAATTATAGGTTATTATACAGTTTACTGTACAATACGGAAGTATATTTGGACGAGTACACAGCTTGAAATACATATTGGACGAGCCGATAGGCGAGTCCAATATGACTTTTCAAGCTGTGTACGAGTCCAAATATATTCCGTATTGTACAATTAACTGTATACTAACCTTTTTATTATATATCTTTCTTTTACTTTGAAATAATCATCATCACCATATTATCCCAACAAAGTATTCACAGTTTTATAAACATCATCCCCCAAAACACTATCACAACCACAATTTTCTATAAAAGCCCAGTCATTTTTTAGAAGAAAAGGGTATTAATTCATGAATGTAGCGGCGAATAAATGTCAATGCGATTTTTCCCGAGAATGTAGACCTGTGACGTATTATCAAACTCCTCTGTGCTTACGTCACGCTTTGCTTCTTATTGATTTAATAAAGTGGAAAACCGCTGCGGGGTTTTTTATTGTAATGATGTCATAATGACGACCATGTTCACAGGTGACAGACTCATTTTTTCCTTATTATAGTATATATAGAGAATGTATACTATAATAAGGAAAAATTGAGTCTGTCACCTGTGACCATGTCATGATGTGATTGTAGCCAACTCATGCCATACTTATACATGCAGGCGGAGCTCCCTAAACTACCGGAAAATTAATTCTCTCAAGTATCAAGGTTAAGACCTTGCCGTAGCATTTACTTTTTGACATTTAATTTTATACTTTAAGTGATAGTGGATTTAAAAGATTAGAAAGTACAAGGTTCCATGGAATCTATTAATGAAGATAAACTGCACACGGGCGCTAGGAATGCACATACTAAATATAGGAAACACACGCGCTGACAGGATGAACTTTTATGGCACGATGGACATGGACGATTTCTGAAAATAAAGTCTGGAAATTACGTGACTTGTTTTTATGAGAAATATCGTTTGAAAGCCAGATTCATTAACTATACTTAATGCAATGCTTGGCTTGAATGAAACAAAAGTCAACCTTTGTATTAATTGCATAATGACTGGAAAATTCGTCACTCAGTCACAGGATGGATAAAAAAGTTTTGCTGTGAAATTGAATGCTTGATCGGAAATCGTCAAAATTTTGCTCCTTGATTTAGCGTATTGTAAGTAAAAGATTTGTAATTTATGTGACAAACCTTGTGTATAACGTTATTTTATTAAGTACAGACCATTATTATGGTTCATTTCCTCATTCATGCCTAGACTACAAAGAAAAACAGTTTCAAATCGAGGAAAAAATGGCGGACATATTTTATGAATTAGCATCGTTTAGTGCACATGTCCCCAATCGTCCAATACGAAAATAATATATTATTTTTGGATCCAATACGGGAATATATTGGACGGTCACGTGGTACTAATGCAGATTGTTGATTGGTTAGATTTTCTTAGATATATAATAATACATATTATGTATTCCATATGTCGGCTGAATAACCATATAAATCGTCATAGATATTTTTGTGACGCATCGACAACTTTCATAAGGTTTAGATATAAATGTATGTTTAGCTCAGCACCCTTTATTTGGCAGTTGATAGAATGCAAAAATACGTGTACTGTATTTAAAAGTTTTAAGATCGGATACCTCACCGATTTAAATACTAATGGTATATGCAATAATGTGAAACTCAGAGGATCGATTGCATAATTCAAGTTTTATTTAGTCTAGTTTAAGCCTTAGTCCGGGACTCACTAGTCTTGAGTTTATCTCTCAATTGCATAATTCAAGTTTAATTTTTTAGCTAGTCTAAGACTATCTATCCGGGGGATAACAGACCTCGAGTTACCTAATCTTGTAGTAGTTAGTCTTCAGGTAGGATAAATTATAATGGAAGTTTTTGTCATTGCACCAAAAAAATACCACGTAATCATGAGAATTTCGTGCTCGAACATTGATTATTTTGTATAAAATTTTAATCGATCGATTGATTATCGAATGTAATTATCGAAAACATGCAAATGTAGACATTATTGAAATACAAAATATTGTTATTTATGTGCGACTAATTTTCTTTCTATGATCGTCTTGAAAAGGCAAGCGGAAAAAACAAAGGGTAGTATACCAAGATAAAATGACTTTATAACCTGTACTTTGATAATATTTTCTGTATAAAATCCACTATCTAATTGATAGATTTGTTAATTAATAAATTAATTGAATGATGTTATGCTCAGTTAACTTGCACATTCAGAGAGCTCTGATACAGATACATTTTCAGGTGCCTTAGTTGAAGGCTGAATGAAACTATTTTTTTCTGATGTTGACATTTAGTAAGATATTGAAACTGCAAAATTTTAAAGTATAAATTATTGTTACGCTTTTTTTCGAACCTTCAAGCAGATAAAAGCCCCTAGGTATATTCCATGAAATATATTCTTCTGTCGGACCATTTTAAGACTTTCGCAAGAGAGCCTTACGTGTAAATCACAAAACCAGTTTTAAATTGATAAAATATTTGTGGTAAGAACTTATTACACAACCAAGGTTAAATTTCTCAAATACGAGTTGCACATTCTATTAAAATTTATCCGTTGCAATATGTGGGCAGCCATTTTTTCAACTCACAAAACTGACATATTTTCTAAAATTCAGCTTTAAACTCCCCCCACCGCAGGTTTAATTTTCACGGTGAGTAAGACTAAATATAAACTCAGGTTTTGCCTAAACTGTATTTATGCAATCCGCCAAGTTTCTTGCTTAATCTGAGACTAATTAAACTACATTTATGCAATGGACAGGGTTTAAACTCTGGTTTAAACTTGAGTTTATCTTTAGACTAGAATTATGCAATCGGGCCAAATATTTATACAAATTTATAAGAAATAGAAGTCATGCTAAGTACCATAACTTATGCATTTACCGGAAAACGATATAAATCTCACAAATACAATGTGTAAAATTAAAATCTACACACTGCGTCTATGAAAGTCGGTATCCATTTTGAAATATCATCATGTATGCTGTATACGTTTAAAAATAAGATGTAACAGGAAGTAAAATTAAATAGTTAGTATAATGAAATATGGGTATTGAATACACTTAAATGATATGATTGCCTTGTCAATTGGATATCTTTATCCTAGAGTAAATATAGTTTATAATCGGTGCAGATATTTCTTTCAACATTTTAGCGAATAATTCAATAATAATTTGTCCTGGGTTGGTTGATGTCAAGTTATAAATAGAGTGAGAGATAAAAAGGTATTAAAATGGGAAAATATATTTGAAAAGGTTACTAATTTATTCAGTGTTCATTATGGTTTAGTTCAATTACAGATTTTCTCTTTTCTACTTATTTATTATTCTATGTTAGAATCGAAATAGCCAATATTTTAATAGTAAGTCGAATAATAAAACATAAGCACTTGTGTCCATGCATATATGTAATGACACGTCCTAAAGCACCTGGTATATAATTTGCTTCCCCAATGACCGTGCCTATTTTTATTTCTTAACAAAGTACAGGCTTGTAACATTTCTTATACAAACGTATTGTTCTTCTACAAGACTAAAATTCAAATACAATTCTTAAGGAAATATAGAGACATCATCTTGAATTTTGAACTTTTTTACTAATACGCCATAAAAACATCTAAGAAGTCGTTAAACACAATATCTTGCAATATGTAAACAGTTGAGGATAAACTTGAAATTTAAATTATTGAAAAACATGCATTCTAAGACAAATCACACCGTCAGACCATGATATGCCTTTGAAATATCATTTAAGACACATAGTACAAGTCAGTGGATCACCAAATGAAAATTCATTAATGTTTTAGAGCCATTTATGTGTATTTGTCACAATGTAAAGATAATACTTCATACGTTATTACAACATTACTAAAAGCTAGCTCAGTTGGTAGCACGTAAGTCGACTGATCGAGGGTCGTGGGTGCGATTACCGGGCGAAGCATAGTTTTTTTAGGATAGGTCATGACATCATTTCGCTGGTGGATGTATGTGCCTAGTAACTGGTAAACAGCTAAATCCAGATATTTAGCTTTTCCAGGAAGAGTGAGTTTGGTGTACTTTCTCTCTATACAAATATATTTAAAATATGATATCCCGCAATTAATATATAACCCAAAATTGGTAATATGTGAGAAAAATAATTATCATTTACTAATGACGTGGACAGTTTTATTGATGTTAAATTGGATGCTAACTAGGGCGCTTATGTCACGTAACATTTCATGGCAAAGTTTGAAAATAAGTTTTGAATTCTAGTCTATCAAAATTGACAATCTTGTGTAGATTTTAACTTATAATTCACAATTTGTTACAAGTCATGTGAAATTAAAAATGTTTTTAAAATATAGAAATATTTGTTTATCTAAATGATAATAAATTTATTTGATCGGTAGTATTATTGTTAATTTTAATTATCTATATTACGAGGTGAACTTTTCTTTGTAAGATCATTGGTACTTGTCTTTTACCTTTTACCTTTCGAGATTTTACATTAAACAAAGTCGAGTGAATGGTAGGTTAAAGTATTTTTACCAAGGTGCTTTGTTTGTGTTTGATCTTAGATGAACAAGTGTGATGCACCCAAGAACCGAGTTTAACCAGCAATGGCAATTGTTTTACCATTGTCTGTTTTGTTTTCGGTTTGTGGAGTCTTTTATATATATTTTTTATGCTGTGTTTGAGGTTTGTGCAACTTTTCTTTTGATGTTCCGAATATGTTTACAGTTTACAAACACCTTTTTAAATATATAATAATTGAAAATAATTAAATAAATGGCTTATTTTACTTCATCATGTTTTAACACAACAAACTTACAATTACCTTTATTTGTCTTCTTTTGAATGGTGAAAACAAGCTAATATTACTCTAATTGATATCTTGCAATACTAATCTTATTTGATATCTTGCGTCAAAACAAATTTATTTAAAAATATTTTTTATAAAGATATAATACTGGTATACGCGTATAATATATATAACATTATATACTATCACGCATTGGTATAATGATAGAAAGTGTATTTTTCAAAAACGTATAAAATTCACGAGGACATTACATAGCACGTATGATGTAAATTAAGCGCATAATTACCAAATATAAAATATACATGTACAAATTAAATATAACTTAAAAAGTTACATGTATACATCATTATTGACTATATAATAGAGAAAGAAAGAACGGAACGAAGAAATGCACAATGATATACATATATGGACAATCTCAATGATAGAGATAACGATTACAGGGTAAGACATACTTTACAATATTTTAACAACAAAACACTGGTTGCTTCACTTTCTATCTCGTTCATCAAAAAATTTGTTGATTGTTTAGAACGATTATCTGTACATAATGTCTTATTATTATTTAATAAACAATATGGCCTACAAAAAAGAACACTTCATTGGATTGATTCATATCTTCGTCCACGTGCATATCGAGTCAACGTCAATACTAGTTTACGTTCATTAGATTGCAGTGTTCCACATGGTAGTTGTTTGGGTCCATGGCTTTATCTTACCTATGCGGGAACCTTATTTGATGTCATTCAATCTGATATATCAGTGCATGGTTTTGCAGATAACCACACTGCCAATAAAAGATTCTGTCCTAACAATCAAAATGAAGAAGCAAATGCCATTTCTGATCTTGAGGAGTGTGCCGTAACAATAAATTTATGGATGAATGAAAGTAAGGTAAAAATGAACAACGCAAAGACTGAGTTTATCATGTATTGAAGCAAAGCACTGTTGAAAAAATGTTTAACCCAGTCAATCAATATTGCTGGTGAAACTATAAAATCTGTGAAGACTATTCGCTATTTAGGGGCCTTTCTTGATGAATCGTTAAGCTTTAAAGATCACATCAAAACAAAAAGTAGAACTGCCATGTTCAATTATTTACGTATCAAGATTATAAGAAAATATCTGGATAAAGGATAAAGATGCAATAAAAACACTAGTCCTATATTTGGTTTTGTCCCACCTTGATTACTGTAATCTGATCTTGTATGGAATCTCAAAATGTGATCTATGCAAATTTCAGCGAATTCAAAACATGTGTGCTAAAGTAGTATTAAGGTTAAAAAAATCAGCTCAAAGGATGCTTTGTACTCACTGCAATGGTTACCAGTCAAAGCAAGAATCAACTATAAAATATGTACTTTCATGTACAACTGTTTTACTGGAAATGCACTTGCATATCTGACTGGAATTCTCCAAAAGCCTGTACAAAGCAGATCTGGTCTTAGATCTGCAAAATCCAAATACCTGAATTTTGTGGTACCAATAAATAAGAAAAATCATTCAGTGACAGAAGCTTCAGTACAGTAGGCCCCATGCTGTGGAATAAGCTGCCAGATGATGTCAAATTATCTCCTACTTTGGATGTGTTCAAAAAACGATTGAAAACTCACTATTTCTCTACTTTTTATGATTTATTATAGAATTGACGTGGCTAGTTAACGCCTTAACAATGGTAAACGTTTTAAGTTAATTCATTATGACATGGTATGAGAGGACTGCCCCTCTCTGTGTCAAAACATACTTTATTTTATATGATTGCATTACTACTTAAGATAAGTGGTCCCTTTAAAGATGATATTTCGCTACCGTTTGGGGATGTATTAAGGGCCCTTTATAGGTGATGTTTCGACACCTTTGGGGAATTGTCTGGTTATCAGTGGCGTTATGTTACACCGTTCAGGTAAAGTCCGGTTAACAGTAGCATCATGTTATATAGTCCAGGACAACAACTTTCAATATCAAATTAATAAAATCAAATGTAAAAATAAAGTTGAATCAAGAACTAAGATTAATGTAGGTCCTATAACTTGATATATGAAAACCAAATGCACAATCACACTATATGACATCATGTGTGATGAATTTTATTTTGTTTTGTGTTATTGTATATATTTATGGTGGAGGGTTTTTACTTATTTATTTTTTATAATTTATCCTTTTGTACAACGCCATTGAATATGTAAAATAGAAATAGGCGTTTAATCGCTTGAAGAAGTTTAAGTTTTAAGTTTATTATATATCTACTTAATGCCTCACCAACTTTAAAGAAAATGGGCGAAATTGTGAAACAATTTATCCTATGTTATCGAATAAAATACAACTTAACAGTAAGAGCTGTGGTCCAGTAATAGGAAACGCGCAAATGGGAAAGAGGTCCCGGGTTCAAACCCCACTTGGGATATTGCTATTTTCCTTAAGCAAAAACATAGTTATTACCTGCCTGAATGCTATTTCAATGATCAAGAGTTTCAGAATTGTTAAGTTGGCTGAAAGTGTATATAGAAGCAGATTTAAACCGCACTTTAATTTTTAACTTTAACCTTTTAAATCAAGTATTTAAATTAGTTTGTTATAAGGTTTGAAAAAACTTATTGATATGTTTTGCATTTATTTACAGAAATTATTAACAAGTATTTTTTTACAAAATGAAAAATCTGCGTGTTTTTTAAACTTATAAGTGGTATTTTGCAGAAGTAGCAGTTTTTTGTCAGGTTACTATGGCAGCATCAGATTAGTTGACATACACCACAACATTAAAATGTGCTTGTCCTTAAAGGAATTTGATACAACTAAAGAATAATTTAGATATAAAAGTACGAACAATTTTTAATATGACAAATGCGTAAAGACTCATGAAAACTACACCGCTAATTTTTTTTGGGGGAAACTTTCGATAAACAACTTCGACTTTTGTTTCGCTAAAATAATTTTCTTACTCTTGCATACTAACTTTTCGAACATAGAGTGTAAATTTATATTAACGTCGCATATTATTTTTTCTAGTTATCTTGTGGCGGCCAATCTCGACTACTTCATAGATTAGATAAATAGCCTTAGGCGTTAAGTCGTTAAGTTTGGTACTAAGTACATGCCCTAGTAGTAACTTACTACTGCCTTACTTGATAAAATGTTAGGCAGAAACATGATCGTAAAATATGGATTCGAAAGCAGTCGCATAACTGTACGAGTTTACAGGGCAACCACAATAGTAGTAGCTTAGGCTGATCCAGCGGGGGGGGGGTCAGGGGGGAGGTTCGGACCTCCCCTAGAAAAGTTTGTAACCCCCTCCACCTAGAAAAAGTTGAAACCCCCTAGAAAAAACCCTGGATCCGCCCCTGAGTTGAGAACACAGTAGATATCAGAACATCTATAGAAATATTATAATAAAATATAAAAAAACTTGAGTATTAAACAACATTTTACCAAATATAGCAATTCTATTTACATTGAGATCTGCATGACTATGCGTCTATATTATACAAATTTAAGCTAAATTACGAAGCGTATATCAACCTAGCATGCTATGTATACATGTATATCAAGCAGTCATTTAGAAATGGACAGTGTAACACAATCTATACCATATGTTTTGTTAAAAAATCCTTTGTAACCCAAGAATTAAGGGTTTTTGATCTAGCTGGCAACAAATTCAAATTTAATATACTAATACGTGAATGCATATAGTCATGTTCTTTTATGTGAATTTGTAAATGAGAAATATAACAGTAGGCGATTTATACATTAAAAAAGATGCTTGGATAGTTAGACTATCGACGACTTCGTTTTACCACAAATAAAAAGCTATCGATAAAATACCTGACCAGTTTAACCTGTGGAGTGATGCACGTGTCTCTGATTTACTACGCAGTCAAATTCTATGCGATAAATGTAGATCCGCCACCTGATTCGTAATTGCTTTACTGATCAGTGACTGGTGTTTACTTATATTGATAAGCGTGTGGAAGGGGTGTCAAATCTCATAAATACACTAAGCAGTATACAAAGTGATCTACGTAGAGTTATACTGATCTTTTGATAATAACCACTGCAAATCAAAGGTATACATTTCATGTTGAAAAGTTTATGAAATAAGAGGAATAAAATGATTAATATATTGATAGTGTCTGTAGCTGTAATGTAATGGCACTGCGGTCAGTCAATACATTACTTAAAGTTTAAGTTGTTTGACAGTATTGTACCATATTTTTCATATTTAACTACTCCAATGAACCTACAGAATGTGTAGGCAATATATACAGGGGAAATCCGTACTTCAAGAGTTTGCATTGCAAGTTTAGGTTTTTGTTATGATATTTTTCAGTAATACAGGGTAAAATAAACACTTCGACCGCAATGTTTGCCCTGCTCGATTCGTACTTAAATCTAATGTGTAAAGAGTAATAATCAATATGGATTTGTTTCAGTGTACACAATAGTTTTTTCTGTATTTCAATAATTTGATTTTAACTTAGTTTTTGACATCACAGGATGGAATATTTCATACTGCTCGAATGCAATCGAAAGCCTACCACGTAGTGTTCCTGTAGCTAGCTATATAACTATCACCAGTTCAACGTCATTGCCACTAGGGCAATGCCGTTCCTTTATTAAGCAAGTAACTTATATCTATAACTGATAAGTAAGAGTTACATGTGGTTAAACACAACTGCCACAAAGTAAGTAGGTATCAATAAAACACACACCATCATACACTCACCAAAATTTCTAAATAAGGAATTAATGGGGTGACCGATTAGAAATTTTGGTGGTGTATATAAATGTAATCTTCAGATGTATTTTAGTATAATCAATCTTTCTATTAAATGGTTATTCTACAAACAGGTTGAAACTTCAAAATATAAAACTGAAAGAATTGAATATGTCAGGTAAACGACATTATATACTTAGTCTACTAAATACTGACGTACATGACGTGAACACTACATACGATGGAACTACAAAGATTTAGGAAAGCCAGTTTCCAGCACATTTATTGTCAACAGTCCATGGTCTAGTTATAACTTATCTAAATTTTAATTTTAATTTGATTATGGAAATAACGTTCTTGAAACCAGCACTAACATGAATTATCGTTCATGCCACATACTGCTAGCATATGAAATTCCCTCACTTCCCCCTCCCAAAAAAGCAACAAATATTGCAAACACACACACATATATATATACATATAGTACAGGTATGAAAATCATCAACTTGAACCTATCTAGACCGATTTTTAAACATTTAATCTTGTTAATTACAATCTCCATAATCATATGTCCTGTAAAGCGCTGCCGCACAGAATCTCTAAGGTTCGCTAGGAGGGACACGTCGAGATGATCTTTGTTTTAAAAAACCAATGCATAGCTTTCATCTAGACAAAATACTTTTAATAGCAATTTGATTTCGTAATTTTTATTTTTATACCGAGGTTTGAGAGCTTATTCGACGGTGTTGTTTTTCATAGGCTGTGATTGAAAGGCTCATTACAAATTGACGCAGACCATATAAACAAGATACAAAACATGATTGCGTCATGAATATTATAATGAGAAAAGGTTATTTGAACGTGACCCTTATAACGAAACGGTCAGATCTTAATTAGCGAGAAAGCAAACGACATTATATATCAGGTTTTAACAGATGTGTTTATCAAGGCCTGTGATTCATACTGATAAGTATTACTCTTTCCAATGTGAGTTCCAAATCTATCACTCAGTTTATTCTTTTTATCAAAACGCCAGGGTTCTACATTGTATACCATTGATAGAATTCCTCTGAAATAATCTGAATGTCCAGCCAGAATTGTTCATTCAAAGTTTTAGAATTCAAACAAAATTTATAGATGGTGGCCTTGCAATTGTTTACAAATAAAATGGTAAAAAACTTTAACTTACCCACGTACTGAATACAACTCAAAAACACTACCAATAAAAAGATAAATCGCAACAAATAACGTTTTCGTTGACATGCATCCATTTTGAGTAGTGTAAACACGCACAAGTGATACAGGGGATTTGCATATACATCAAAGAAGGAAGTTAATTTTTTTCAAATATTATTTCATGGTACAGTGGTAAATACGCTGTTACCAAATACCCATTGTATAATGTCAAATAGATTTATATCTTGAGATGTTTAAATCAGTCAGCTAGTATGTACTTGTAGTATTATCATATTTCATACTGCAAACATTTTGAATAAGTTAAGTTAGCGTAGGTCCTGTTCAAGTTAACATAAAACAGTCCATCAGTTTGTCAACCTGGCCTTATTTAGTGATGAAAGGATCTATTCATTACTCAATCAAACTTGAATCGATCGTAAAGTGGCATAATATATTAATATCTTTACAATACATATACTGTCAATGTACGACGCGTGGTATAACGTTAAATAATAAATAAGTGCCATCTGTGATACTAACTAAGACCTGAAAGAAAATGATACGGGCTACATGTATACAAATTCAAACCGTTTTTATGCAGTTAGATATGAATTTTAATATTTAATTCTATTCATTATAAAAATCACTTGCCTATATAGATATATCAAATATTTCGACCGTATCTTCATTAGGATGTGATACCAACGTATCCTTTATCAGAACCAAGATGAACAATTTAAAGAAGTTAATACTATTGGAAAGATAATGTAAGTTTTCTACTATGTTGTGGATTTAAAAATCAAATGACGGTGCCAGAAGAAGAAAACGTTTTTATAGGAAACAATTTCAATAAGTAAATTGTTTTCCTATAATCAATTTCTATATTTGCTGCATTACTGAACCTTTAAATACGATATAACTCATGGAAAATATGTTTCTTTTCTGATATGAAGAATGTCACAGCGAAATTGTGCTAGAATAGACTTGTTATTTTTTATGAACATACAAAGATGACTTATTAGTACGCACGATGGCGATATTCATTGAAGTAAAAATTGTTCTAACAACATTGCATCAATACTTATTATGCTGACCTACGAAAACTTTCACAGGAATACTTTTAGAGGTCTTAGATTTGTTCATTTTACCAGCCTGTTCTTTCATTCTGATTTTACTGTGAATTAGATATATGCTTTAATATCTGTTAAAACGCATAATGTTTAAGCTGTATGCTTAAATGAGAATGAAATGGAAGGTTAATTAACAATTTAGACGGCTGAATTATTATGACAAACAAACCTTTTAACAACTTATTTAAAGTCAAGTCTAAATAATTCAGTTTATCACTTAGTCAACATCTTTATGTTTAGTACCTAGCGAATAAATTGTAGATAATTATACAATAGCTATAAATACAACACTGAAATATTTACCAAATTAAAAAAAAAACGTTGTAACTGTTTTTTTTGAAAAACATAAATTATTACATAATGATATGCGTCATTGAAAAATGACCAATTGCACAAAAATAAAGTAAAGGGAGACATTTAATTTTTTCAAAAACAAATTCACGCTCTTGACAATAGCATAATCCTGCTATACATTTATCATATAATATATTATACGGCTTTAAAGTGCTATATATATTAACAATAATTGATTACATGAAACGAATAAGCATACTTATGTTTTATTTGTACATCTTTATTTATCACTTTTTTCAGAGTGTGTATTAAATTGTTGTCGTTTATACTTTTTATGTAATTTTATTACATTTCTTAAGTTAGCTGCTTTATAATCTGTATTATTTGTCATATTATTTAAATTATGACAAACTTAAAGTCAGACTATGAATTTATACATTTGTGTCTTTAAAAGCATTTATAAATTTAATACTGGCTTCACAATATAATTCAAACATTGTTTGTATGCTCATTGTAGTTTGGAACTCAAATATACCATAAGTCCCATTATCAAAAGTAACATTTGTCCATGAACTGAAAAAACATTAATCTATTTCAACACTCCCAATGAAGAGTTTAATAAATGCAACTTGTTTCGAGAAAATCTTCAACTGAAAGAACTCATGGACCAGATTCTAAATGTCGGGCTGTTTACTTACAAGAGTCACTTAAATGTATGTTAAATAACTGGTAACCGAACTTTAATTACACAGTATATACAAGTATTTCAGTGCAAAGCAATCTGATTAAAACCCGATCACGATTTTAGAAAAGAACCGTTCAATCACAGTCTATGAATGACACCACACAAGACATGATATAAATTAGAAATTACAAATTCACGATGCTTTTAAAAGTGTTATACGAACTTTACGCATTGATTGGTCGACACGAAGGACATTTGGGCATGACGGCGTGCAAAGTCGGAAGAGAATAGACGTCTATAGGATATTCTGTTTACGGAGATTGTGTTCAATTGTATCTCTAAGCGATTAGATATGTCATAACGTACATTATATAAATGAAAAAACTTCTCAAATAGTTTTATATTCGCACTATAAAACTTTTTAAAATATAATATTATGTTAAACCTGAAAGGATACTGCAACCAACTCAGGGCAAAAAAATATTGAATTATACGTAAATAGTTGAAAGGAATGTTCACAACGGTTATTAACCAAATCGTATAACTACGATAAAAATATACAATTGACAAAGCAGTCGTAAATTTCATTTTAATTTATTCAATACCCATATTACATAAACTAACTATTAAATTTTACTTCCTGTTTAAACTTACTTGTTAACGTAGAATGAAAAATTAAGATATTTCAAAATGGAAACCTATCTTCATAGACGCAAAATGTGGATGTTACTTATACAAATTGTGTTTGTGAGATTCATTCGGTTTTCTGGTAAGTTACATTAGTTATAGGACTTATCATGGACTTCTATTACTTTATTTGTTGTCAAAATATAAACTGATAAGAGTTTGGCATTATTTCGTGTACAACTAGCATTATAATATTTATTTCTGTACGCTATAATTTTATTTCCCTTGATGTACGTATGTAATTTCAAGAAAACGGCGAGGTATTAATGTTTAAAAAATATACATTGTTCTATAAATTTGTTTAAATGATCATCTGTCGATGTGTCACAATGTGCTTATAAAATAATTTATACAATTTTAAAAGCACTACTGACCGCATATTTAAATCGCATTCATAGTTTCAAGAATTTGCACATTACAGACAGTTATAAATGTAGTTCCTGTTCATAATCAGAGTATGTTTCGAAACAGTATGCTCTGATTTCTTTTATTTATATACCAGGAAACTCTATTTTAATGCTTATATCCTTCCACTTATAAATTACTGCTGTACTGTAAAGGGATCATACAATATTAACTCATCCAATGCAATTCTATAATATCAAATAATGACTACTCGTATATTCCTCGACCAGCCATTTGATGCTCCAGGTAAGGCATTATTTAAACAACTAAATTTGGTGAATTTGGCAGACCGCGTTGGCTGCAAAAAAGGAATTCTTGTCTACAAATCATTAAACAGCAGTGCGTGCTCAGGATTACTTAAATGTTAAATCTGGGTCAAAATTTAGGTCAAACTCTACTAAACAATTATAAATTCCAAAACCTTGACTTGAATTCTTTAGGAAATATTCTGATATATTTAGGGTTAGTTCCTCTTAACATTCGACTCGGAAAAATTAACCCCATTCAATAATTAATTATTTTAACAGAAAATTTTATTTACTGAAAAATGGTCATTGTCCACTGAAAATATTTACTCTTTATCAAATATATGATGTTATTATTTCATGCTTGTGCGACTTTGTATCAGTTCACTTATCATTTAAATTATTGTATCAGAGGTCCTGATAGAAGATTGAATGAAGTCTTGTCAGAGGAATTCAAAAATACAAGTCCTAAAGCTTGCTAGGTAGATTTGCACTTTTGAATTCTTCAGACAAAACTACATTAGAATCCTGCATCAAACATTTCGGGAGCGATAAAGCAATTTTATAACCCCCCAAGATTAATATTATTAAGAATCCCTCTTTGATGCATGAACTTGAACTATGCATTAAATTAGTTGATATTTTTACGACGTTTAACGATCAATAATTCATAACGTGGTGTAAATGAAAATGTTGTCGGGAAGTAAATACATAAATCAAATACACAATTTAAACAAAAACATGTTAATACTTTAACAAAACCTATAATGTGCAGATGTTTATTTGAACAAACAAAATAATTGTAAGACGTAATCCTAACACGCAATGTTAAGTCAAGATTATTAAAATTTAATGCGGATCAAGTTACACAATTAAAAACATAAGATTTTAGATTCATTACTTGAACCGCTTCAAAACATATATTGTAACCTGAACGATTATTTATAGATTATCTATAAGGACTGACAAAATATGGTTTGGTAACATATTAAATTTCAACAAGACTTCTTGGAAATTTAAGTATCATTTTTGTTAATTCCATGTAAATTTCCATTGTAAATTCATAACGTCACCATAGCCGGTCTACCTTAAATTTAATTTTATTTCTATGTACACAGTAGATTGACTACACATCTCAGTAAAACTATATATACATGTACATGCTTCAATGATTTCAACACGGTATTTTCATTCTTTGTTAGCCCCTGAAGAAGACACATCGTTGTCGAAAGCGCTCGGGCAAATTTATTATATTTTCCTAACACTGTTTGAACTTTTTCTTTCTCAAATCTCTCTCTCTCTCTCTCTCTCTATATATATATATATATATATATATATATATATATATATATAGTTACATTTAATTTCGTTTCCTCCAGAATTGAAGATACAAACATGATATATTAATGAACATTAACAATAGATATTACAAATGAA
Source organism: Mactra quadrangularis (assembly GCA_025267735.1). Classification (NCBI taxonomy): domain Eukaryota; kingdom Metazoa; phylum Mollusca; class Bivalvia; order Venerida; family Mactridae; genus Mactra; species Mactra quadrangularis. The sequence goes on along the minus strand of CM046300.1, from coordinate 4,739,437 downwards.
AGGAATAACATATGTACATACACGTAAATGACACAGATAATTGCATTAAATATAATGCTTGGGTCAGTTTTGGTAGTGTCTAAAACATTTTTAGTAAATAATCGTATATTATGAAAATCAAACAATTATCAGATTATCCGTATCAATAATTTGCTATTTAGACACATAAAGTTTGTATAAGAATTTTATACAAAAAGATTCGGTGAGCTGATGGTGTATCCAAGTAGGTAACTCAGAAGAGTAATGTTAGAACATTATAAATCAGCAAATGATGTCTCCAAGTAATGTTTGTAAACATTTATAGTAACTATCAAATGAATTTGAGACATTCAACCGTTTTTGTTACAATCAAATAGTTTATGATGGATATTTAAGTCTACTTCACGAGAGCAAAGATTACATATAAATTTTACATGGTATATTGTTAAACACAGTTGTTCGACAATGAATGACATCAGTGCTAAACATAATGAATTGTCTAAAGCAACTCTTAAAGTGTAGAAAAAACCGTTAATTCTGGGTGTACATATTTAAATATGGCATAATCGTTACTAGTGTTCAGACGTTGTAACCCCTGAGATTGTACATTCTGGAATATCATACGTACATATATATGTCCACGATATTTAACAAGGAAGAACATTGTTGTGAAGTCTTATTGTAGTATGTTTAAGTAAAATATGATAAATTGATGTTCATAGATGCTGATTGTGGAATGACTACACCAAGTGTTTATATACATTTTGATCTGAATGTCCATGCATGTGTCATTGTAAAAATGTTGTTTTAGATGCTAATTTTAGTATAACTGAACCCGGTGTTTATAAATTTGAACCAGAATGTCAATGCATGTGTCATGTTAAAATGTTGTTTTAGATGCTGATTATAGTATAACTACACCAGGTGTTTATACATTTGGATCAGAATGTTAATACATATGCCATTGTAAAATGTTGGTTTTAGATGCTGATTGTAGTATAACTACCCCCGGTGTTTATACATTTGGACTAGAATGTCGATACATGTGTCATTATATGTCTGTTATTTTAGATGCTGATTGTAGTATAACTACCCCCGGTGTTGAAACATTTGGATCAGAATGTCAATACATGTGTCATTGTAAAAATGGTGAAGGTTGTAATAAAACAACAGGAGAATGTACATCAGGATGTGATCAATATTGGTTTGGGCCAGGATGTCAATATAGTAAGTTGAAATAAGAAAACTGCATGTATCTCATTTAGTGAACATTATGTATTCAGTCGAATTGACAAATTCAAGCATTCGTATCACATTGCAAATTATCAAAATAACATTTTATTTAGGATGAAGTTATAATTTCACAGAATCCCTCTTTTACATAGCATCACGTACTGTTCAAAGATAGTTTTAGATTTCTTGCGAAATCCTACCAATACCACAAAACGGAAATTACTGAATAAACTAATATCACAACGCTTAAACTCGTCATACATACAATTTAACAATTACACGATCACACGATCATGTAATTCTGTTTTTGTGAAAGAAAATCCTTAATTGACTGAAGCACATACGTATAAATACTGATGGTCAAATTTGTGAAAATCTTAAATTGACAAGGTCTTTAATTAAACACATTAATTAGGTGTTTCACCCTAATCATTTCTACGCAGTATTGTACGCTTGTATAAAACTTGAACGATAAAACAATATTATACATATATTGTTACGGTACAAAAAGAAACAAACTTTTAAAAACATTTGAACTTTTTTCAACAACAGGGCTATGTAAAAAGTATCAAACAGACCAAATTTTATTTGAATAATTCCTGAAAGATATGCAATCAAATAGCTCACTCGTCGTGGTAAAAACGTTTTAGAACATACTATACATGAGAATTTTCAAATTAATTTATTTACACTACTTTTAAAAACCAGTTATGAATTTGGGTTCTATAATCCAATTATTCCAACACGGTGATAGGTAATATTTTTTAAAAAAACGCTCAAAATCCAGAAACCAAATTAGGCGCCAATAGAATGAATTTGATTGACTGACCAAATAATCCAGGATCATTGACATGTTCATTCTAATTCTTACAGACAATTCCAGTAAATTTTAGCGAAACATTTAGAAAAAATAATTATGTGATTGTATGACTGAAATTCAAACGAGAATACTCTATCTAGATCTTCCAAGAAAATAATATTGACTGAATGAAATTAATGTAACACTGTTTATTTGTATTATATAACATATAACACAATAAAAATATCGAGTTGCACAAATTGTTTCATATCAAAATAATCATTCATCAAGCAACCCAAGTGTGAATGCAAGTGCCTTGCTACTGATTAATTATTCTAGTCAATGTTTACGCGACTCACAGCAATAAGTGCTGCTTTCAAGTGTTTTAATGAATATGAATTTAGATTTGACCAACACATCAACTGATTATGTTTGTATTGATTTTTCTAGAAGATAGAAGAACATGCACCTTGTCTTGATTGTATGCATCAGAACCGATACGACGCTCTTTTATTGAACGTTTGACAATTATTCTAAGCTAGTTGTTTCACTGATGAGTAACGTGTGTTTACGTGTATTAATAACAGTAAAAATAACGTGTGTTTACGTGTATTAATAACAGTATAAAAAGGTAATGTAAAATCTCGATAAGTTTGAGATATGAGTTGGTTAGGCAACAACGTTAACATTTGCGAATAATTTCATATAATTAAATGCAGACTGTCTTTTTATTGAATAAGATTTGCATATTCATTAGCAACTCAAGTAATTTGACGCCATTTTTACTGATACATTTAACGATAAGTTTACGTAAATTCATGCCCATTTGCCACGCAATATATATTTGTTAACACACCAACTGACAACGTTTCCATTTGAACATCGGTAAAAACTTTAAGTTCCATTTCGTCGGTACACAATAAGTACGAGTTCAAACCATTAAAGTAACGTTTTGATTTCTGCAGTGATTTATGTATTTGTTTAAACTGAACTAGTACATGTATGTCCATTTGTCATAAATATAGTTGTCACATTGCTTGTTTGCCTTCTAAGATTTGTGTTTCAAAGAGTGTACGCGTATGATGATGTTTTTCGGTACTTGGATTACTAGCGGTGCATCATATAAAGCCTTGGAAATAAATTGATGTAACTGAAAAATACATCGATAATCTTTACACAATATTTTTCTGCAAAATGTTTCAAATGAGAACATCGATCTTCATCATAACCTTTACAAATGCCGGATTGCTAATTTAATTGCATGATTTGGATTTAAGTTGAGTTGACATTTTGGTTTAAGAATTGAAAAATTATCAGGAGTCATTTCAGAATAGCTACATTCCTGTAAAGGTGTAAAAAATAAACTGAAAACCGAAAATAACAACAATATGTACTTACTCATTGAAACCACATGCATGCCCTTAAACAAATATAATGCAAGCAAAAGTACATGTATTTGTTGCACATAATTTATTTTAATTTACTTAAAGTTCTCACTTGCAAACTATACTTATTTTGCCAAAATAAATACTTAAGAGAGTCGAAACAGTACTTCTTTTCTTAACGTTTCATGCATGTAACATCATATTTAGACCGTTTTCGTTGGATATTGTTGAAAAATATCTAAAATATTATAGTAATAAAAAACAGTCAAATGGTGTGATTTCTGACTTGTATATATATGTTTGTACTTCAGGAGATTTAGCAGAAAATGAGTATTCTAGGCATGCTAGTAATTTGCTCGATACCACTCGCCAGTATGCAGATAGAGGTAATGATGGAGATATATCAACATGTAGTTATACAACTGAAGCAAGACACAGTACTGATAATCCTTTCTGGAGAGTTACATTAGAAAATGAAGTAACAATCACTGATATCTATATACTGACTAATACTGATGGATTACGTAAGTAACACTATTGATATTTATGATTAATTATGACAATGATAAATATTGGTAATGTGTTGGTAAAACCATGTGATTTAAATTTGATGACATTGAAAAATCAATGAGTTACTGCGTTCTCTCAAAATATCATATTAAAACAGAAAGAGTGCTCAAATGATTTGTAATGCAATACAATTGTGTAGTCAGTAAAAAATAATTAAGAGACGACGATAAAATGTATTAGTTTTAAACCATGTTTGTGTCGTTAACTTGCCACTTGTGCTTCATAAATACTCAAACATCTTCAGTTAGTCAGATAAGAGGTTAACGTGATATACTGTATTGCGGGTTATTCTTCCAGTTTTCAGTGCACGTCTTTGTAATTTCTTTTAACTTACAGTTGATTAACGATTTTTCGACATGCGATTTTTCGAAATTTGCGGTAACACGACATAGATCTACGGTCCCGACTTTTTCTCCTATATGTTTAATGTTAAAATTTCGCGATAATTAAACACACAATTTTTCGAGATTTGCGCTAATTCAACAACTTTTTATAGTCCACTGAACAAAGAATCAGTTAAAAATTTATGCCATAAATCGACACGGATCTCTAGTCCCGTGTTTTCACACCTCTGACCATCTAACTTTATCGCTATTGATAAAAGGGAGGGGGGTTGTTAATTTGACTTTTTATGGGACCCTGTTTAAAAAATGCTACATGTACTGACTTGTAAGGAAAAGCATATCTTTTTAATTTCTGACCCCATTTACCCCCCTGTACATACCCTCTGAAGTTTGGCCACGCCCATTTTCACATAAATTATCAGTTCTTTACATTTAATTACAATAAGTTGTATGGAATTGGACTGCAATAAACCATTTTATAGGCTTATAAAGGTTAAGTTAAAATATGAAGTCAAAAACAAAATTAATCAAACCAATATGGCTTAACATTCAAAATGGCCACCAAAATAACCATAGAACGAGCATATTCGGGAGTTTATTTATCCTGGACATTTAATGTGTTGAATCATGCCTGCAATATGTCTAGCTATAGGTTTCTAAGGTGCTGAATTTAAATATGAAGTTAATTTAAGAAACCATAATGGCGAGAAATTCAAAATGGCTGCCAAAATTAACCTAGTCTGTTTTAGCATATTCGGGTAATTACTTATCCTTCAATGTATTGAATCATGCTAACATTATGTCAATTTTGAAGTTTGTTAGGGTTGCTCAAATAAATTTCAGATTGGTGGCCTACACTTTCAAAGCCTATCGTAAAGATCCATTAATTTACGTATTTTCCATAGTCCAATAGTGTAATGTTAAATTATTCATCATCAGGCAACTGATATTTACATATAAATATGACAGTAGTCAAATTACCATGGTCAATAGCTGCTCATTTGGTTAAAATATTGAATCTTAAAGGTTTTGTGTTTAAGTTCTTGTAGTATTGTTTCTGTAGAAAATGTATTAAATTTTTTCTGCTCATCCTTAGTTATGGGGAAACCATTATATACCTGTTTGTATTTATAAGTTTATGCCTTTATATAAAAATTCTCATTAGTTACAAAGTGTATGAAATATGGGCTAAAAGGTTTCCTATCTGTTTAAGCATTCATGAGAGATTTAGAGGTTTAATCAATTAACACATTGCATTTTGCTTGATTTGACTCTGATTGTATAAACCACTGCTCAAAAAAGTAATTGCCTATTTCAATTATTTTTTCTTTACTTTTCTTTAACTCGGTTGTCACTTAAGCAATCTCATTTTCTAATCATGGAATGTCTTGCATTTGTTTCAACCGTGCACAGTTGGCCTAATGATTGAACACCATCATCTCAATCATTATTTTTTAGGGCTAGTTAAAAGAAATGCAAGTAAGTAAAAACAAATTGATACTCGTAGAGATATAACCAAATTGCAAAAAAATGAAAGGGAATGACACAATTGCTATTGTAATATTGGAAAATTGGAGAATACAAATCTTTGAATTTCTGGAAGCAATTGTTGGTCCATTTACTTTTTGATTTACTTTATAAGCTTAAAAAAGAAAAAGTAAATGATTTACATCTAGAAATCTGATAAGCTATAAAGTCATTCTTTACCAAGAAATCATTGCTTTATTATATTTTCAGAATTTAACAACACAACACAGTCTTGTTAAAAAAAGTTGTAATCCATATTGTAGCTTAGATGCTTGATACATACATAGCATACAGCCATCACCCATGATGATCGTTTAGTTACTAATATCTATAAAATTTCTTGGGAATTTTAACTCTTCTTTGCAACCAAAGTGCCAAGACATTTCCTATGCACATACTCATCAACATCTTAATGAAGTAAAGCAATCAAAGACACATTTTTCAATCAAGAAATCATATGTGCCGCTGGTGAGTTTGGAACGAATGACCTCTCATACCGTAACCTCTAATCTTACCTCTAGAGCCTCTACCTCAGCTATATAATGAATAAAATATATTTGCACACTTATAATCAAGTGTCATAACTTTGGTCTTTTGTTAAGATTTTATTAACTAGAGTTAATTTATAAATTGCGTAACATGTTTAAAGTGTGCCGTTTATAACTGAAATGTGATTTATTTTGGCGGCCATTTTGAAATTTTTGCCATATTATTTGTTGTATTTAGTTTATGAATTAATATTTGAACTCAGCACCATGAAACACATTGATATATTGCAGACATGATTCAACATATTCAATGCCCAGTAAATATAATACCCAAATATGTCCAAAATTTTGGTTATTTTGGCAGCCATTTTGAATTTTTCTGCCATATTTAGTTGTTTAATTTAGATTCCGACTTCATATTTGAACTCAGCAGCCTAACAAACCTTCATATTGCTATATTGAAAGCCTATAAGAATTGATTTATAAGAGCTGGATATAAAAAATGTTTTTTTATGTATCATGTGCGTGTTGGACTTTTAAGGGGTGTGTACAGGGGGTTTATGGGGTCACACAAAATTTGGTGTTATTGATTCTATTTTCATATTGATGGCACCATATTTTAAGCAGGGTCTCACATGGCTATCTTTAAAAAATGAAATTAACACCCCCCTCCCTATTGACAGATTTGATAACATGTCATGACGTGTGCTTTTCACGCCAGAATGATTGTCAATTATGGATTTTTATTATTGACTTGTCTAATGAAAACAAAGGTTCAACCATATTTCACATTTGTATGCTTGAGTGACAAAAACGTATGACCCTTCGTCCTTATAGTCTAGAGCCAGTGTTCTATTCATCGATTTTGCTTTATGCATAAGTTCTGGTTTAAAATTCATAGCTAAAATTTATTTACTGTTTACCGTATTGTAACGTAATCAGTCGTTTGAATTTATCCTCAGTAATTCAGTGAAGGGCTCAGGTCATCTGAGAGGAAAGCGGATCCTTCATTCTAAAGCTATTGCGCATGCTCGGACGTTGCGTTGTTTACAAATTTATGGACGCCATTTTGTTTTTACCCATGCCTTTTTTATTCTTTTATTAAAGAATTATTTTCAAAAAATATTTTAAAATGCTTTTTTGAGATTCTTTTTACAATATCAGCGGGGCTGTAGGGACAATAGCCCCCATAATAACACAAAATTATCAGCACTTGCCTAGCGCCTCTGTTCATTTTTATATTAACTTCCAGGGTCGGCTAAATAAGATGTGCTCTGACGATAGAATACAAGTATCAAACAATACAATAAGTTGTCGCCGGTCCCAAGCCCGTATGAGAAAAGAGGGGGGAAGTATAATGAAAAAAAAAACATACACAAAACAAAATTTATTTTTAAACATAGTTTAAACGATACATATTCGTACATTAACAAAAACAATATTTGTCGTATGATAAGCGTCAATTCAAGAAAGACAACTGCGAGCATAAGTAATTATCACGATGCAATTATACTACGGACAACACCGAAAATCACGGTTTTACGACAATAAAAAATCGCGAAAACTCGACATATTTTGCCGTTCCCGATGTATTTCGAATTATCGTTATTGGACTGTATATATTTTATATCTGTAGTCTTATGATTTTTTATGTATTTATGCTGCTGATAAAAAGTGTGACAAGGTCGTCACTAATCGCCGACAGTTAGAAGAGGTGACAACGATTCAGAACTGCTAAGCTTAAATTGTACATTGTATGTATCTGGATTAACATTGAAAACATGGTTTAACGATTGCAGCTTTTGGGTAAATTAGTATAAAGTATTAAATAAAGCAGTCAACAATATTCACGATAAAAACATTGACCATGGCATTTTTTGTCTTTGTTATTTTAGACTGTTCATGTATATACTTCAACGTCTGATTAAGCATTACAGAGCATTACGATATGAATGACCTCTTATAGAGGTCAATTACTCATTTTTGACCAATAATATATAAATAAAAGAATTAACAAAATGCTTGAAATCGCCGTTTAGCCATGTATGCTATCTTCTCCCTTAAGTAAAAACATTCAAGAAATATGTGTAAAATAAGTTTTAGACTACCCCGTGTCTATTTATAGAAAGCTGGGATCAGAATTTAGCCGTAATTACCTATTGCCGTGCCCTGTTAAGGATAATCTGAAGCATTTCCAAGGACGCTTTTGATTCATAGTGCGGTACTCTCCGCGCAGATGGAAAACATCGAATGAACAGGTGCTGTCCTTGACATTGTTCAACTGTGCACGTAAAATAGAATTATTATGGTAGAATTAAGCCAATTTCATGTCTATTTGGTCACTAAGAAACTATAATTACTTTTTAACAAACTAAAGTATTCGATTAAAGAACATATTTTGTCCGAATACCGGGCAGCCAAACGAACGCTCGTCGATATTTAACATTAGAATTGCCCAAAAAGGAGGAAATAAGTATGCGTTTTTGTAATAAATTGCTAGTGTAAATTAGATAATGTAAATACATTCTCATGACATGCAACAATTAGTTTTGCATTTTCATGGTCTAATATTGCATCTTTATTGAAACTGGTACAGCATTCATGTATTGATAATGATATTTTTCAGTATTGAAACAGTTAACATACAAAACATGGCAGGGCTGAGCCCCTTCACGCACCACTTTTTTACTGTAATTTTTATCATGTGATCTAAATTTATCTTTTTGAACTGCTTAAGGCAACCAGTATCGACTACAAAATGCTCAAATCTTGATGATATAATATATCGTCGTCAAGGAGCGGCGATAATAAGAAATTCAGAGTTGAATAGTTTTAAATATGAATTAGACCTTTATATTACAACCGAATTATTCCCATAACAATCATAGTAATCATATTCCAGCTAGCGATGTTTTGCATGTAACTAAACTTTGAAGCACTGCTCCTACATGATAAAACTATTCATCAACTGTTTAAAAACTGTGTTAGTTATATTTTATGAGGATTTCGTATTGTTAGTTGACAACCTTTTATTCATAAGCTGGCTGGTGTGTGTTTAGAAAATATAAGGTGTTCGATTTATTATCTAAAAACTAAAATTTTGTTTATGTAACAATTCATCATTGTTTCAATTATTATGCTGACCCGATGCCCTTTATAACACTTTTCAGTAAATATATAGTTCTATTACATTGACCTGTCACAACTTGAATAATTACACACTCACTGAGTGTGTTATTATTTAACCTCTTTTAAAACATTGAGCCACAAATCCGTATTAATAATTAATAATTTAACTATACATGCTCCGATTTTGAATATCTGGGAAATAACAAGTTCGAAAGGGTTAAAAATAACAGATTCAGTGACCATGTAATTATTCAAGTTGTGACAGGTTAATGTAATAGAACTATACCATGTATTGCAGTATATAATGAATAATATTATATGGCTATTCCAACATCATAAATATAAATAACAAATGACAGTTTTATGCTTTAACTTTGTCATTGAACAAAATCATTATCACGCTTGAAAATTCTAAATTTCGAATTAGTATCTGTCGTGGGTAATATTCGAAAAACGAATTGTGTAAAACGTTCAACTGCCGTTCTATCTACACATAACATGCGAAAATTTTGTAGCATGTTATTTTTCAGAATATTTTCCTGATTTTGAAGTCACGGTAGAAAAGTTACCTTATACAGATAGAACAACACAAGATAGACTACCAGATACAAGTGTTTGTTATAAACATGATACTACTATACCAGACAGCTCCAATATACATGTAACATGTACTACACCATTAATTGGTAATCAAGTGAGGATTACTTTATCTAAAATACAATCTCAACTTATCGTTTGTGACTTTAGAATTAACCGAGGTAAGTTTTTCACAAACGTCATTAACACATTGACATTTACCTTTAAGCTCACCAAACCACAAAATGCTCAAAGTAAGTCACTGTTTTTGAATTGACCGTTGTACGTACATGCGTACGTCCGTTTTTTTTTATTTGTTTAGATTTTTGGTCAACATTCAAATAGCCTATATTATTTTTTAGGCATGGATTTTTTTATTCGCCTATACAAACATTGTCAGTATTATTTTCCTCATTGAATCCATGGAAATGAACAACTGTTTGGTTGAAAATATTAATCATGTCATCTACATCTACATTATGAGTCTAACAAACGATTACCGTTTACAAACGGACTGTGCTAGTAGCTAGTAGTCGGTTAGTAAGTATAAAAGAATGCTGTGTTGCAAAGTAGACAGTAAAAAGTAGAAGTAAAGTATACTACGGATAAAACAAGCATAAAACAAGAGGTAACTTTACACAGTGACACCACCAGCGTCGTAGTAAATAATTTGATACTTTGGCTATATTGGACTGATAGAGGTAAGGAATTATAGAGTGTAATAGAAAGTGGACAAAATGAATGATCTAATAATTACTATTGAACTAGGACGGGTTATAATTTAGATTGCTAGTTAGAATATGATGATAACTGTCTACTGCTACTTTTTGGTTAATTATTTTGTATAAGAAAATGAGAGATGAGTGAAGTCTACGTGGATGTAGGGTTTGCAAGTCAAGGATTTGTAGCATTTTAGAAACACCTCTGGTTTTGTCATAATCTGCCATGACGTATCTGACAGCTGACAGCTTGTCTATTACTTGTTATCATACTTTGCATGTACAGGCATTAAATAGTATAATTACATGTGCCTTCATAAAATCATGTATGTTCAATAAGCGCATTAGCTATTATTTTCTCAAATATTTAAGTTTTACATGTTGGAATTATACAGATGTCATGATGCTTAGAATATTTCTCATTTAATTTTAAGAACCTATGGTTATCGGTATTCAAATGTGCAATCTGATAGTACCTGTAGTTACAAAACAAAAAATATTAATTTACTGAATGCAATATACAGTCTGTTTGTTATAATTATTTGAATAGCAACTTTTTAAATAGTAATTTAACATGCATATTTAAATAAAACTAAGCATTGCACGAATCGCATGGTGAGTGGTGAACTCTATATAATTCCAGGTAGAAATCTTGGATTTCGACAATCAGTTACATCAAGTACAATTTATGGAAACAGTAACACTCATTATCAAGCGTCAAATGCAGTGAACGGTTTGGTATCGAATACTGAATTGAGAGAATGCTTTGCAACTGGTATTTTCAGTAACAAATGGCTACAACTAGAATTTGAACAATTATTGGATGTGTATTATTTTAATGTTACTACACTGAATAGAAGAGAAGGTAATTGTTTTATATTTTACATGTCACAAATATTGAATTTAAAGTACGCTTTGAAATATCTCACAACCCGGGTCGATGTGTGTTTGTTTGTTTGCGTTTTTACGGCGCACCAACACAGAAAGGTCACATCGCACCGAAAGCTATTAATGATACTATTTATTCAAACTATATCAATGATGTAATAATCTATATCTTATTATAAACATTTATTTCTTTCAAAAAGTTAAGTATAGCATATGATGGTACAGATTCAAAAAGATCTTTAAGTGAGTTTACTTTAAAATGTTTGTCACGAATGTATTTAAGATCCTGACAGTCAAGGAGAACGTGTTTTACATTGGAATGCTCGTCACATGGTATGCATTTAGGTGCTTCTTCTCTTTCGAGAAGGTATGAATGTGTTAATCTAGTATGACCAATTCTACATCGCAAAATTACTATTTGATCTCTGCGATTAGAATATATAATTGATGAAGATGAATTAAGGGTTGGCTTCATGTCATGTAATTCATTAAAAATTGCATTGTTCCACAACGTTTGCCATTTTGATTTAATTAACGTGTTTATTGAACATTGGAAGTCACTACTTGGCAATTTGATATTCACTGGTTGAAGGTTTAAAGATTCTTTGGCCAAAATATCAACTTTTTCATTTCCTTGTATACCAATATGGCTAGGTATCCAGCAGAGGTGTAATGTTTTAGATTTTAAAATTTCATGCAATTTCAGTTCGATACTTTTAATAAGAATATTGTCTGAATTACGATTCTTTATGGCCAATAATACAGATAGAGAATCTGAAAAAATGATAAAATTACTATTAATAATATTTGATATGTATGATAAAGCAAGAACTATTGCTTTGACTTCAGCTGTAAATATGGATGCCTGGTCAGGCAATCGCATTTTTGCAACAAAAGAATATCCATATGCAGCGCAACCAACTTTGTTTCCATCTTTAGAGCCGTCTGTAAAATAAATGTGTACAATCATTGTATGTTTCTAAGGTGTTAACGACTTCCGATTTAAAGGCCTCTGAACTGGTAATAGATTTACGTGAGTTTGACAAATCAATGTTAACGTTTGGTATGTTGTAGGTCCAAGGAGGGACATTTTCATCAAAGTTCTGTAGAACGGTAGAGGTGTTAATATGAAGCATTTCTAAGTCGTTTTTAACGCGCAGGCCAAATGAGTTAAATTCGTTTGGTTTGTTGTCAAATTTATCAATGTAATTTGGTCGAAAAACAACTTTTCGCGCCGGGTTACTATTGTTACAAGATATTCGAGATGCGTATTGTAATGAAAGCTTTGGTCGACGTAATTTTAATGATGGCTCGTTAGCTTCAACATAAAGACTTTCTACAGGCGAAGTTTTAAATGTACAAAGGGCGATACGTAAGCCCTGGTTATGTATTGTATCAAGCATTTGCAAGTACGATTTACGTGCTAATCCATACACAATTGACCCATAATCTAGTTTTGAACGAACAAGACTACTGTATAATTTAAGTAATGTCTGGGAATCAGATCCCCAATCAGTATGTGAAAGTACTTTAAGTAGATTTAAAGCTTTGATACACTTTTTTAGAGACTTTAAGTGTGGTATAAAAGAGATTTTTTATCGAATGTAACGCCTAAAAATTTAGCTTCATTTACCTCAGGGACTTTTGAGCCAGAAATGTAAGTTCAGGATCATTATGATGCTTTCTTAATCGACAAAAATGTACGCATTGTGTTTTTGATTTGGAAAATTTAAAACCATTTTCTGTTGCCCACTTGTGGATTTTATCCAAGTTTTGTTGTAGTTGGCGTTCGATACTTTGAATATTTTAAAAAGATAACAGATTAAAAAGTTATCCTCATATAATGAGCAATCTGTACCAGGATTTATAACCTTAACAATATTAATTAATTTTAAGACCAAAAAGGGTAACTGATAATATACTGCCTTGTGCAAGCCTTGTTCTTGTTTGTGGCTATCTGATAATGTTGATCCTAATTTAACTTAAAAACTTCTGTCAGACAAAAAAATAGAAATTAACATTGGTAGTCTACTGTTTAGACCGGCATCTTTTAAATCTTTGAGGATACCATATTTCCAAGTTGTATCGTAAGCTTTCTCAAGATCAAAGAAAATTGAAACTACATGTTGTTTATTGACCCGGGTCGATAGCGCAATTGGTAACGCGCCGGGATTTGGATACTCGTGCCCGAGGGGGTGCGGGTTCGAATCCCATCCGGGAAGGTTATACCCTTCCATTAAAATTTGACAATAATGTCGATTTTCCTCCTTTGATTAAATAATATGGAGAAGTTTCCGGCCTTGTTGAAGGGTAGGTGAGTACTGGTTATAGACAATGGTCCAGGAAAGCTAGGTTAGGTGCGCTGGACGCCGTGAAATGACCTTAATTTTGTTGATAAATATAAATAAATAAAATATTTCACAACACACTATCAATCTAACTGTATCATGCTGTATTGTCTGCATGGGTGTAATCAAGTGTTAATTGTTGTTGTTTTTTTAACTACACAAATGATAATTAGCTAAGTTATGTAATTATTATTATTATTATATACCACATTTGTATAGCGCTTTTTTCAAATTGAATATATGTTCAAAAGCGCTTCACAATCATATGCATAATAAGGTAAAAGGAGTTTCAATGAAAACGAAAATGAAAAATATTAAGAGATGAAAAAATATATAAAAACATAAACTGAAGAATACATTGTAATATAAAACAAAGAATTTGTGTTTAATAAAGTGCTCAAATTATTTTAAAAACAACAACAACAGCAAGACAAGTAAATTTTTAACTCTAAAAATAGTAAATGGTCGTTGGTAGAGCGGCAACTAAATGGTTGACGGGTAATCAGCCCAAATGCCCCGACAATACATGATTGCAAGGTGAAAATTTGGATTCTAACTAAGGCTCCGCGCTTGATTGGTTAGATAAGGTATTAATCTTAAAGATAATGAGTAATAGGGAATCTGGCTAGAAGTCCTGGAAAATCCATAATTGCAAGATGCAAAGTTGGATTCCAATCCAAGGTTTTCTTAAAAGTTATTTAGAGACTGAACACATATGACAGAGTCTGGAAGGAAATTCCACATGTTTCGCGCCGCATGGCTGAAACTAAGATTACCAAAAGTTATTGTCCTAGACCGTGGAACTGTTATATATAATGAATTGCTAGATCGGAGGTCTCTGTTTGGTTTGTAAACGTTTATTAGGTCTTGGATATATATGGAACATTGGTTGTTAAGTGCTTTATATGTAAATATCAAGAGCTGGTAGCTGATCCGCTGACAAACCTGAAGCAAACGAAGTTCCCTGAGCACTTGTGTCATATGATCATGACGATGGGTTCTGGTAATGATTCTTGCTGCTGTATTTTGAAGACATTAAAGTTTATTCAGATTTGACTTTGAAGTATTTGCAAGAAGGGCGTTGCAGTAGTCCAATCTTGATGTAATCAAAGAATTTACGAACGTCCTTGTAGTAACCACAGTAAGAAACTTTCTTACGCGACCGATATTTCCATGTGTAGTGTGAAGTAAGCACCAAGATTTCTAATACAGTCTTTAGAGTTTATGATGGAATCACCAACTCTAATGGACCTGTCTTCAACATGACTACGATTATGTTTTGAAGAGAACAACATAACATCCGTCTTATCTGCATTCAATTTCAGCATGATGGCATTCATCCATGAAATATTTTCAGTCAAACATTTATCAATACGACTTAATGCTTCTGATCTTGAAATATTATCAATTGGTTAAAGAATATAAAAAGTTTAGAATCATAAGCATAGAAATGATGTAATAACCTGTGTTGCAAACAAATGGCACCAACAAGTTTAGTGTACATGGTGAAATACCTAGGTCCTTAGACAGATCCTTGAGGAACACTGTATTTCATCAGCACAAAAGTCCGAAAGTTCTCCACCAACATAGACTGTTTGGTATCGATCATTCAGATATGTCTTGATCCAATTTAGAGCACCATCAGCAAGACCATAGTAATCATGCAGTCTGCTGAACAATGTATGATGATCTATGGTGTCTAGAGCTGATAGGTCTAGTAACACCATGATTGTTACACAGTTATTGTCTAAAGACTGAAGAATGTCATTTTGCAGAAGAATCGTTTCCGTGGAATGAAATTCTCTGTAGGCGGATTGATAAGGTTCATGCATATTGATTTCTTTAAGATGGTTCTCAAGTCTAACATTGAAAACTTTTCTAAAATCTTTGACAGCAATGGAATAATTGAAACCGGTCTGTAGTTCTTAAGTACATTTGAATCCATATCTGACTTTTTCAGCAGTGGTCAAATAATAGCGCTTTAATATGTCTGAAACACTCCCAGCATTATCCTATGTTATCACAGGTAAGATTTCTGGTAAAACAAGAAGCCATGTTGGAATATGATCTAACTCGCAAGATTTATTTGGTGACTGCTCGATGATTTTCCTTACCTCTTCTTGCGACAAGATTTATTTGGTGACTGCTCGATGATTTTCCTTACCTCTTCTTGCGAAGCACTAGCCAGACTTTTGAGTTTAGTGCCTAAGTTTTGCACGGTCATATATTCAGCGAGTGTATCAACTTATCATGATGCCATTTCTTGAGCCTTCAATTTTGATGAGTAATAAATAGATAAAATTCTGAGCAGTGTTTTTTCGGTGAGGTTCCTGATGGTGGAACAAGATCACACTTTTCTCCATTTAACAAATTATTAACAATTTTGAATAAACTTTTGCTATCTCTGCCAGCAGCTTCAACTTTGTCTGAATAATAGTCCTTACGGGCTTCAATCAGCAGTTTGTTATACACAGCACATTGATTCCTGTAAATCGGATGATTGGTCAAAAGCTATTTTTCCCTCCATTTGCGTTCTTATTTACGTTTCAAATGTTACAATGTTATTGAGCTTTTATAGATTAAAGCGACGCTCCCACCACGTTGGGAGCTGCTTCTCATAATCTGTTTCATAGTGTATCCGGTAGGTAAATTTTTTATATTGGATTCATCGGTACTTGTTAGCCAGGTTTCTGATAAGGCGACAATGTCAAAATTGTTTGAAACTATGAAATCACTCAGGGATTCGGTTTTATTTTTGACAGATCTAACGTTCATACTACAAACACTAAGGTTTTTTCTAGTTTGATAAGGAACAGTAATTGTAAATGTTTTATTTATTTCGACAATACTTTTAAAATAATTATGCCTAAAATTTCAATATCGGTGTTTCTGCTACTCTAAATGAATTACTGGTTCTATAACTTGTGTTATGCTAGATTTACATCTGGCCACGATTACCACGATGTCCCCGATTCCAGAGCATCGTGGCGAACGTAACAGAGCGTGGAGTCAAATAGGGGTGATCGTGGGGGAGCGTAACGAAACGTGGTTGAATCGGGGACATCGTGGGCATCTGGGCAGATTTTAAAGCTAACTTAAATTTCACCACGATTTCCCCGATCCAATTTCCAATCGTGACAGAGCGTGGCCTTCGTAACAAAACGTAACGGAACGTACCGAAGCGTAACAGAACGTAACAAAACGTAACAGAACGTGGAGTACAATCGCAACAGATCGGGACCAGCGCGGACATATTTTTTCATCCCGCGTCGCTGGGAAAAATTATTTCTTGTTTAAATATCAAATCGTGACGTAAAACGTGGTCATTTGTCTTAAATCGCAGGTAAAATCGCAGGAGATCGCAACAAAGCGGCATTGTCGTGGGAAATCTTATCAGGACGTAACGGAACGTGGTGGAGCGTGGAAGCCTATCGTGTTGATCGCAACAAAGCGTAACAGAACGTGATGCAAATCGTGGACTCGATCGTAGCAAAGCGCAGTAGAGCGCAACAAAACGTGCTGATTTCGTAAGGAAGCGTAACAGAACGTGGAGTACACCACTTAATCGTAGAGCTCCCCGATTTTTTAGCCTCTGGCTAATCGGGGTGATCGTGGCCAGATGTAAACCTAGCATTAGAGGAACTATATTGTTTAAATTGACCCAAATGTTTGAACTGATTTTACTTTTCAATTTTCCTTCCCTTTTCGTCCTGTAACTTAACACATCTAGATCCTTCAATCTTTTTACACTTACAACAGTCATACATGATTAAGAATCATTGGTGGGAGGGAGAATGGCCGTAGAAAAAAATTCATGACCAAGCTCTACGAAAGTATGCCCTGCCCGGAAAAAGAATCCACGACCCGTCGATCAGTAGACTTGAGAGCTTCCAACTGAGCTCGCCTGGTGGCTTAAATAATTATGTACTAATTAAAAAACAACAACAATATTTTGTTTATTTCGATACTCTGCTTTGTATTTTGCTACATTAGATAACAGAATAATAGTTTTATTGGCATACTATATTTTGTCTTTTTAAGATTACATAAGAAGTTATAAGATTTATGACACAACATCTGTCAAAGAATTATTACATGATTCTGGTAGTGACTTGTCACCAGCTACACATGGATATTTAAATAAAAAATTACAAAAAATTACCATTGAAAAGGCTACAGGAGATATAATGGTAATGTGTGAATTTGAGCTTTATGGAGGTTTGTAAATTTATTTTTAAGTCCCTTTTTGTGTTTTCGATTTCAATCTCTCAATGTTTTATGTTTAGTCTGCGTTTTAATTGTTTGATTGTTTCATTGACTAACTAGCAGATTTAGCAATCTCCCTGGGATGTTTTTTTACTCCGCTTCTTAGCGCGGCCGACAAATTAGAGCAACGGATTTATACCACTCTCACAGGTACCCATTTACAACTGCGTGGAGTGAAGCAGTCGTAGGTAAATTTCTTGTTCAAGAAAAATTGGCAGTGCCCCAGTGGGATTCGAACCTAGGAAATCCCGAATCCTAAGTGCGCGTCCAACCACTGGTCTACTGCTCCTACACTGACCATTAGAGAATATAAGAAAAGTAGGTAACCATAATTGAACGACGTTAGAATATGTTGTTATAAATTGTATCGCTTTATTTATGGTAATAAATTGAGATAATTATCAAATGTGTTATGTAGTATCGTAGTAGTATAGGCAAACACGTAATGTCTATTTTCTTATAGAACAATTCATGTACACTCCTTATCATCATATTTTTATCAAAGCATTTTTTTTCAATCAAATGTGAAATGTGTGCTTATATTTCAAATTACCAATTTATGTAACATTTTTTTAAAATAAAGATTGTCCAGTCAATCAATGTGGATACGATTGTTCTAATGTATGTCACTGTAAATCAATAACATCTTTAGAAGATAAAATATCTGGTATTTGTTCATCTGGTTGTGAAGATAGATGGACAGGAGAAAAGGGTAAATGTGATATTGGTAAGTGTATATTTTATAATATGAATGTTTTACTGAGTGTCGCAGATTTTGATGAATAAAGATGCCGCTAGTAGATTCGGGTCGAGAATGTTGACAACAGGTGCAGTGTAAGCCTGCAAATATATGCAATGAACGCACAAATCAATAAAAATGAGTAAGACGAACGAACATTTTCTGTGTCTTTACACTACTTCTTACATGCTCTCTGTGAACCTGAAAAATGGAATTCAAGAGTTGGGCTGAAATAGCGCAATGTACACATCCCTATTTCAGCAATCTGATAACTTATGTTTACTTTTCAAGCCTACATTTCTGATCAAAACTTTGTCACCAGACTGTAACTTTGCCTCTTTGACTGTCAAGTCGTATCTACGCTTATGGCACTGAGACTGACACCTCGACTCACGGTTTGAAACTTTATAAGCAAAGTGAATGCGCTTCGTCAGGTTTGAGACGTACTCGGCCTTGTTGGAAGAGGCATCAATAGACAATATTGGATGTCTACCAAACATTAAATGATGGGGGGAGGGTTAAATATGTAATCTCATGGCGAGTAGAATTGTAGGCAGGTACTAAGGTTGGAATATATGCCTTCCAATCCTTTTTCTGGTCTTCTCCCAGGATACCCAAAATGTTTAATAATGTCTGGTTGAAACGTTCGGTCATTCCATTACACTGTGGATGATATTGAGTAGTGCGAATTTTGTCAACATTGGCAATCTCACACAATTCCGATATCACCATTTACTTAAAGTTACGGCCCTGGTCACTATGAAGCATGGCAGGAAACTCATAATGGCAAATAAACTGAATATCACTTTCGCAGTAGTGCTTCTTGTCTGGATCTTAGTAGGAATATCCTGAGCAAACCTTGTAAAATGATCAGTTATACCATGCATTATCCAGGCGTAGTTTAGGCCTGCTTTGAGCACTCAAATTTCTTCAACGTAAACCTTCCGGCCGGACGAGAGACTCGGTCAAGATCACCAGGGCACGGTGTACCAGTGTAGAGGGCAGGACGGGCAGCGAGCGCCGCTGTAAGCTTACCGCCCGCCTACACCCGAGATCCGACCACGAGCTTTTTAATTGCAGAAACTTTAATATACACTATTAGAGCTGGAATCATCGCAGCTGCTGGCACCAGACTTGCCCTCCAATATAACCTGCTTAAAGCAATAGGAGTGTACTCATTCCAATTACGAGGCCTCGAAAGGGTCCTGTATAGTTGTTTTCGTCACTACCTCACCGTGTCGGCATCGGGAAGTTTGCGCGCCTGCAGCCGTCCCTGGTGCGATGCTGTTTTATCGTAGAAAATTGCACAAGTGTTAGCCTTCTGCCGCAAGCGACAAGGACTGTGATGAATCTATAGCGTGCCGGGCGCCGGGTTAAATGTGACCTAGGCATAACCAGTGGAGTTTCCAAACAAATAAGCCTCCTAGTAGGCCTATGACCAGTAGAAACAAGTTCCATTAAACGCGATCATTCTTTGTCATTTTTTAATTTTGTAGACCAGTTGATATTATTCAAACTGGTTACAATTGCAAGTATTCTGTAAAACAGAATTTTACAATGAAATGCATTCAAAATTGGCATCTTTTGGGGTGTAACTAGATCACCAAGACCAATAACGTTAACAACATCTGCAAACACAACATACTCCTTTGTTGACGGCAGACGACTTAATATGTCCGCGTCAACATTGGACAACCCCGACCTATAACTAATGTCAAAATTGAAATCAGTTGCCGACGCAAGCAAACAATGTGACGTAGCATCTAATTTCGCACTTGACAATACATAGGTCAAAGGATTGTTGTCTTTGTGCGAACTTTGAAAGTATTTCCATACAAGAATCCTAAAATTTGTTTGTCACAGCCCATTTCAGGGCAAAAAGCTCGAGCTTGTTAGCCGGGTAACTCCTTTCACTAGGTTTTAACCCACGGTTTGCATAGGTAATAAGCCGTTCCTAACCATCCTAAAACTAGTACGAGACACTACCAAGTCCAACACCAATGGCATTTACGTTTGAAATGAAAAAGCTTGCTGAAATCGGCATATGCCAATACTGGGGGTGTTGACAAACACTTGATTAAGGTATCAAATGCCTGTTGTTGATCAGGACCCTTCTTCTTAGATTTGCTGGTCTTATAGGTAGCATGGTCATTCAAAAACTCATTTAATGGCTTAGCAATTCGAGAAAAACGCTCTATAAATTTCTTATAATATCCTGCAAAACTAAGAAAATACTTAAACTGTTAAGAAATTTAGGCACTGGCCAAGACTTCAAAATACTGATTTTATCTGGGTCTGTTTCAACCCTTTTTTCACTAACAGTATGGCCAAGACATTTTATACTAGTACAAAAAAATAACATTTTGAACCTTTTGATTTAGACCAGCACCTTTCAATTTTTGAAATACATAATTAAGTCTATTGGAATGGTCTTCTTTAGTTTTTGATAACACAATTATATTATCTCAATAAATTAAACATTCACTTGTGGCTCTGTCCATTAAACGTTGGAAAGTGGCAGGGACATTCGTAAGACAAAATTCCATTCGGTTACATTCATAAAAGCCTAAGTAACCCGGGTCGATAGCGCAGTTGGTAGCGCGTCGGGATTTGGATACTCGTGCCCGATGGGGTGCGGGTTCGAATATCACCCGGGGAGGTTATACCCTTCCATGAAAATTTGACAATAATGTCGATTTTCCTCATTGGTTAGATAATATGGAGAAGTTTCCGGCCTTATGGAAGGGTAGGTGAGTACTGGTTATAGACAATGGTCCAGGAAAGCTACGTTAGGTGCGCTGGATGCTGTGAAATGACCTAAATTGTGTTGATACGGCGTTAAATCCAATAAAAAAAAACAAAAAAAATAAAAGCCTAAAGGCCCCCTCAATTAAAGCTGTAAATGGGATACTAGTCTCGGACATACCCACTTGCAAGTAGCCAGACCTCAACTTTAACGTTGATAGATACTTAGCCCCAAGCAAACTATATGTTGTTTCTTCAATACAGGGAAGTGCAAAAGAATCCCTAACGGTACGACTTTTTAACTTTTGATAGTCAAAACAGAACCGCAAAGAACCATCTTTCTTGCGAACAAGAATCACATTCGAAGGAATGTGACTTTTGGATGGCCGAATAGCACCAGCATCATTCATCTCCTTCAAATGTTCTCCGTTCTCCTCATACATTACAGGTGGGATGCGCCTATAATGCTCTTTGAACGGAGTATGATCACTTAAATTGATCTTATGTTGAACATCATTGGTGCGCCCTAAATCAGTAGGACCAACCAGAGAAAAAATTCGTAGCCTTGGCATGTTAAATTACAATTAAAATATCTGTAGGTAAACTGTTGCCAAGGTCTGCCAGTGGAAGACTGAGCAACCCTCAAAAGGATCAATAGTCCTAACAACATTACAATCTTGAAGCTTACAAATGACAAATTTGTGTTCAACAACATCATGGGAAGCAGTCATGTTATACATCTGAACACTAATACTATTGAAAGAACTACTCACAATATTAACGAAATGTGGATAAACAGCAACATCTGCTGAGCTATCCATATGTTGTGTCGCCAAATCCCAATGACTGAGAGTCGTTAATTAGGCCCTCTCTTTCTGTGGTTCCTCGCCTGATCAGGGGAAGTAACTCTTTAATTTCGGTTTTAGGGCGGAGCTTAGAGTTGCATTATGGGTAATCATAATTTACCTCCGGGCATTCTAGTTCTAGACGTTTCGCTCTCCGGTCGTCCATTCAAGTGAAACAGTTGTACAAGCCAGCATAAGGACAGGTAACATTCCCTTGAGGTTTTGCATTGTACATATTTAGTTAAATAGCACACGGATACTTTAATGGCGACGAGGATAATTTGGTGTGCGGGTATATGGCCACCGGGGAGCGGAAATGGCTAGATATTGCAATTATGTGCAGTTGATACAAGCTCCAAAAAGTAAAGAGGGAAGAGTGTGGTGA
Organism: Mactra quadrangularis; assembly: GCA_025267735.1. NCBI lineage: Eukaryota > Metazoa > Mollusca > Bivalvia > Venerida > Mactridae > Mactra > Mactra quadrangularis. The sequence goes on along the minus strand of CM046300.1, from coordinate 4,716,472 downwards.
TCGTAGGTGACTATATAGTTACTTCCAACAGCCATGCTGTTTGGTTAACCCTTTAGCGACGCTGTTGAGTGTCTCGCCTACCACCCGGGAGTAGGGCTGGGACGGGTCAAAAATTTGTACCCGGGTACCCGAGGCCGTATTACTGTTATAAATCATGAATGAGTTATTACTCCTACATCCTGGCACTTGTTACTGTATATAAAATAGAAACAATGTTTCCGAAGTTGTCTTTGTTGGCAAGAGAGTCTTGTAATTCTAGCAACTTTTGTCCCATCAAAAAGAGTGTTTAGCGTCGCAGGGCTTACAATCACAAAACAGAGAGCAAGTCTTGACCCGAGAGTTGCCGTTGCAGTTAAATTTATTAATAGATATAACAAATTCAGGTTACTTGCCACCTAACCTTCAAATATCTGGTTTTCCATCGCCTATGTTTATTAAGTCCAAACCTGAAGTACATTGTATGTCTGAATGTACCTACACGTAGTTCCGAGCATTCCGTACCACGACCAGTATTGAAAATGCGTCTTATTAGGTTGTCCTCGTATGCGAACATTTTTCTGTGTTAACTGATAGTGGGAACGTATATTGACGTATATGAATGTATATTGTTGATATTTTAGCCATTACAATGAGATAAGTCATAAATGCGAATCCAGCACTTTAGCGAAATTGTTTAAGAAGCTGGATTCATAGTTGGTTAGTAACTGTTATACTTGGTTGTCAGCAATATTGTTGTAAAGTAGTGCCTATAGAAATTCGGTAGATGAACATTTCATAATAATTCTGATCGAAGCGGATTTTTTAATTGCTGAAAAATCGAAACTAATTAATATGAAGTGTTTTATTTTTCGGGTACCGGGTAATAACTTTGTATCCGGGTAGTAGCCTTACCCGACCCTATACCCGTGTACTCGAGTACTCGTCCCAGCCCTACCCGGGAGAACCAGGTTCGATTCCCAGTCTGAGCATGTATGGTTATTATTCCCCCAATTTACTTTACATACTCTCAGTCACACCAGTTTTCATGCTACCAATATTTCGTACTTTCCCATTAAAAACTTTCGAGGAGAAAGGGGGAATACTTATGCTAGCGTCACTTAAACTGCGAACTGAAAAACTATTCACACAAGGCATACATGATAAAACATCATTCCATTCCGATGGAAAGCAATTCACATTAATGCAAGACTTAAAACTATTCAACACATTTGTCCCAATGATAATAGGTACTGAACTAGAATAGTCAGTATGTCAAAGTAATCATTTTATGTGTGAAAAGAAACACAATAGTCCGCCATTTTTAAATATTTTGTTTTGACGTTGCTATGACGTGACGTCATAATAGAGTCTTCTCACCGGTTCACGTTTTGTGTATATATACTATGTGTTATTTTTTGTGAATAAAAGAGGGGTGAAAAAAGTCAGCTCGGAGAGTTAATCTCAATTGTCAAAAGTTAGGAAGTCCAGCGTTACCATCGAAGACCCGCAAGTCCCCTTTTAAATAAATAACAGAAAATCTGAGAGACTTACTTGGGAAGCAAGTCTCTCAAAAGAAAACAGGGACTTGTTTGGGAAGCAAGTCCCCTAAAAAAACAAAGAAAATAAAAGGAAGGCTTACTGAGAAGTAAGTCTTCTGAAGAAACCCAGGACTTGCTTGGGAAGCAAGTCCTGTAAAGAAGCAGACCTAAAAGACGACGTTCTGTAAAGAAGAAGATATTTTTCGGGGAGGCAGACCTTTTTGTGGAAGCAGACCTTTTCGTGGAGGCAGACCTTTTCGGGAAAGCAGACCTTCTCGGGGAGGCAGACCTTTTCGTGGAGGCAGACGTTTTCGGGGAGGCAGACCTTTTCGGGGAAGAAGACCTTTTCGTGCAGGCAGACCTTTTCGTGGAGGCAGACCTTATCGTAGAAGCAGACGTTTTCGGGGAGGCAGACCTTTCGGGGAGGCAGACCTTTTCGTAGAAGCAGGCCTTTTCGTGGAAACAGAACTTTTTGGGGAAGCAGACCTTACAGATAGGCAGACCTTGAAAGAGGCTGACCTAGCAAAGAAACAGATAGTCATTATCGCATCACAATATATTATTAAAGTATTTCCACCTAAAATCTTGACAATTGGGGGCTCGTTCAGGATACTTTAAATAAGCCTTAACAAGATGTATTATGACGAATGGTTGGGATTAGGCGAAAGATTAGGTTTGACGGGGGGGAGATCTGCTTGCATTCATGAAGGAAAAGGAAGGTGAATATATAACTAGAGAGAATAGAATTCGAAGGTTAAATGAAGAAAAAGGACATATTGCTAAAGATAGTCAGCAGATCAAATCAATTTTTGAAAAAAATGACCGCAAGTTAGCTGCGGTTTGTTTCAAGGCAGACCTTATTGAAAGAAAAGTAAAAGATAAATAACCGATCAAGATCTTGCAGTCATAAAAATGTGTATTTTGATATTATTTAGAAGTATTTTATACTTCCTTTGACAACTACAATTGGAACTGAAAGACTGATTACAGTAACATTCGGAATCTTAATGTCAACAATTACATAGCCAACATAGGGCACAGGTTGTTCATTAGCACCAGTCAGGCCTATGGACCAAAGAAGAAACTAGGATTCACTCACGAAAGAGATCATACTCCCTGTATCTAACAAACATTTTACAAACAATTATTCAATAATAAATCAACCTCGTTTTGCGAACCAACGAAAGGAGCAATAATTGGGCACTTAAACTGTCGACCTTCTACTGGCCCATCAGGGAAGGTCGAACCTAGTTTAACGGCTTCTTTGAATTCGGAGGACTGGGACGGTCACCCACCTGCTATTTCAAGGCACTGGCTAGACCAACCAATTGGTTTATTTGCTGAGACAGTTCTTGGTGTTGTTGCAGTTTTTGCTCTTAACAGCAGTCATGTTCAAAGTAACTGATACGGTCTCCGTTTTGACAGAGGGAGTTGGATTTTGTACATTTGGTGAAGACCTCATGTCCGTTTAAGCTATATTCCTGTATACTTTCATATTTATCTCTAGACAAATATTTAAATGCTGATCATAACAATCCAGACCAGAATCTACTGCACAACATAGCATTTTTAGTTTTTATATCAACAGGAAAAGTTGCTCTGGTAAATAATTGCTCTATTCTAAAGCTGTAATCAGCTATTGACACATTATTATTTACGTTGTCTAATGAAGTGTAAATATTTCAAATGTTACTTTGTTGAATGTCATCATACTGTTTATTTCCAAGTAAGAAATAGTTCAAGTATAAAAATATTCAATAATATTATTTGTATCAGTCAACAGTGATCAGTGTGATGTGGTGAATATGTTTCTGATGGATAACATACAGAATATATCCGGGTAAAAACCTGTGGCATTTTTCTTTCCACATTTACTATAATTTCGTAACGTAAACGCTTAGCAGTATCTTATAGATTTGTTCGTGCTAAATTATGAAGTTGGGAATTTCTAATTTCACTAAGTTCGTTCATGTAATATAAAACTTGATGCCAATACTACTATCGATTACAAAGTTGGCGGTTAGTGTAATTGATATAATAAATTGTGCTTATCTGTATGCATTGTATCAAACTTAAGTTGACTGCTTCTGTACATACATTTTGAACCATTTAAAGAATGTACAAATATCAAATATAAGCCTCCAAACACATAACTTTTATTTACAGAGTGGTGTGCAAATAACAAATGGGGAACATCCTGCCAGAATGAATGTGGAGCTTGTAGACAAAGAACGTGTGATTTTGTGACTGGCAAATGTACTGGTGGTTGCCGAGATGGATATTATAATAATGATGGTTGCAAAACTGGTAATACAATTATTATTATATGTTACCCAATTAAGTTCTTTATCATTTGTGGCCGATTTATTTTAAAATATAAATCAATGTAAGTCGAGGTTATCATAACACCTTGGATATTACATCGTCTCCGTTCCTGGACGGCAACAAACACAATTATCAATACAACAGTTGCATGAAGGGGGGTCGTGAATAGGTTTGACGTCCGCCATGTTTTTGCCGGGTTGCCTGCCTGTATTACTAGAAAATACCATCATCATTACATAAGCGCATTTACAGTTTATTTCCAGAATTGACATAGACCTAGAAATTCAATATTTTGTGGATGTTATTATTATTCGGTCATGAAACGATACGAATGATGTCATTTAGATGGTTACAGCCGGGCATGCTGCAATATAATTTAAGTGTATTTTAGAGTATCACATACCCCCTTATATCATTCCTTTTATGAACACGTATGAAATAAAGTTATGTTTAATGATAATAATACACAACTAACTCTTTGGAGTTGATTTATTTGCTGCTGACATAAATTTGTACTTGCAATGTAATGTCTAAACTTGTAAATGAAATAAGGCCTTTGAATACAATGTATTGTACATCGTATGATAATGAACGTATTAGGTAAATTGCGAAATATTCAGAAGTGATATGTTATGTAAATTTCAGAGTGTGTCGATGGATATTATGGTTTCGAATGTAGAAATAGATGTACTGATAAATGTTTGGACGTATGTAACAAAGAGGATGGTGTATGTTTGTCATGTACAGCCGGATGGACTGGAAGTACTTGTGAAAGCAGTACGTTTATATATAATATTATAGAGTTTCGGCTCTGTGATAACATCCTTTAATTTTTTTAGCACAGTCATCTTATGTCATTATTTTAATTACAATGGTATAAACTTTAAACTACTACTACACTAAGTCATTTATAACTATTAACTTATAATATAATTACGTTATGTAATGACTACCACCATCTTGGTGGGATCGCCATTGTAAACCAGGGTGCATTATGAAGAACAACAATGTTGTAGTATCTATACATTAGTTGTTAATTAGAGGTTAATAATTAAATGCTACTCGCCATTATGCGATAATCACCCAATGACGTTCATAATAGCCTGAGGGCCTTTGGCCCGAAGGCCATGATGGATTCAATGGTGATTATCGCATAATAGTGAAGAGAGTGGTCCAGTGATAAGACGCGCGCTTATGGTCGTAAGGATTAAGAAGGGAAACACACACACATGCAGCGGAGCTAAAGCCCGTGAAGGAATATACCATTGAATCTGATCGATTTTTCGAAAGTGGCATGGAAGTTGATGATATTTTTTAGAGACCGATAGAAGCCAGTTCCATTATAATCAATTAATGCATGACTTGGCTTTTGTTAATATATAGTCATAGTCAACATATGCATTTACTGTATACTAGCTGGATATTCGTCAAATAAAACACAGAATTTAGTGCAATTTCGGATTTTGGTGTTTTACAGCGTCAACTAGTTTCTGTTGAATTTGAATGATGAAGTAAGTGATTCAAATATATTATTAAAATATCTGTGAAATCTCGTGTTAGACTTTTTTGTGTATTACATTTTTGTTAAATCTGGCCGTCTAAATCTAAGATTTTTTTTCAAAGATTAAAGAATTTTTTCGTCGGCCTTGTTTGAAGCAATTGATACTTCATAATGCAAACGATGCGCGTGCATGCATTCAGCGCATATTATGCATAATGGGCGAGTTGTAAGTGTTCGAAATCGCATAATACGGGGAAAAGTCGCGTAATAGCCTTGCAGACCTGTCAAATGTGTTACTATTTATAGTTAAAAACAAATTAATCAGCAATAATCAACATAGTGAAACAAAGCCCGGCTTACTATAATTCCGTCAATAATAATATCACATACAACGGCAGTATTAATATATTAAATGACGAATTAATTAAAGGCAAATTGGCAAAGAGTTGACGATAATAGAACAAATACGTGTACTTAAATAACTATATTCATGCCAACTCCGGAATGAACCACAGAGTTCAGCCAATACACCAAATATCGAAATAAATTCCTAAATATTAGCGAACTGTCAATTTTATACTATAAAAAAATAAAAATTTCCACGCACTTAAATTAAACATTTCCAGTGCAGTGCACTGATTTGATCTTTAAAATACAGTTACACTATGTTATGTATGAACTAGTTAATGAACTACATGTATTAATAATAACTATAATCATAACAAATTACATAAAACATAATGTTAGGGCTACCTACACCTATACACATACTATACATGTACAAAAACCAACTTAAACTTGGGTATCAAAAATGCTGTAGAAAGTGTATTCCTAATTTTTAAAAACCGACATTTTTATATGTTATGATATTTTTAGAATTTAAAACTGATTTGATCCAAAGTTTCACAATTACGAAAGTGCTGATTTTGGTGGTCACACTATTTGCCTTACCTGGCAAAAATAAGTATACATGTAATTCAATTTGTATCGGAATAACATTTTCCATCCGGGTTGCTATAGTCATGCTAATGAATATAGTTACATTCATTTGATTTAAATTATATCGTATGGGAAAAAATTGGATACCGTTACAGGAATATCGTATACATTTAATTGTAGTTGTCAGTTATGACGGAACAATGTTTATTTACTTCCATTATTACCAAGCATATATGTTATTGTAATACTTCAAATAAATTTACCGGCTTTTGATTGGCTGACAGAGTCCGCGAAAAAATCCATATACACCGTGTGTGAGTTCATATACACCGTGTCCTCTCGGGTAGCCTCTCAAAATAATTAATATACTACCTGAGCCATCTCGGCGCTGAATGGCTGAACATACATCACATTACAAATATGGAACGCATCAATATCAGATGGATTGTGTTGAAGTTGAAAGTCAGTTAGCTAACGTCCATCTTTTAAAACAAAGACGGTTCATAAGAATTAATGTCTTACAATTACAACATTTTATTGTCAATTTTGTTGAAGAACACGCAAAAATAAGCGTGATCGCCAAGAACTAGTTCAATTGTACGACTTCCATATACGGCGAATGCGTAGTAATACACATTTGGTTAACATAAATTCATAACTTAGTCCGCCATTTTTTTCATCAGTTCGAAACTTTTATTTCTTATAAGTCATAAGTCATGACATGAATGCGCAAGTAAAAATAATAATGTGCTGTACTATATAAAATAACGTTTTACACAAGGTTTTTACATGAATTACAAATCTTTTACTTACAATACTTATAACTGTTGAGACTTCCGATCAAGACAAAGCTTTTTTTCATTCGCATGATTCTGTGACTGTGTGACGAAATATCCAGTCATTATGCAATTAATACAAACGTTGACTTGCTTTATACTCAGGCAAGCCAAGCTTCGCATTAAGTTTAAATAATGAAATTGGCTGATAAACGATCTTTTCAAATAAGAATCCACATAGTTTCTCACTACTCTATATTACAGAAAACCATTTCCATCTTGCCATAGCAGTTTATACCGCCAGCGAGTAATTTCTTGCTACAGTCCATATATCCATATCGCCTGTCTGTATTTTTTCTTATTAAAAATCATTGTACTTCCCGACCTTTAAATTCACGAATATTGTTAGTTTAAATGTCAAATAGTAAATCCTACGACACATCAAAACATGGTCGCCACTATGACGTCATCATGATCGTACGTATATCAAGGTCAAGCAATGGGGTGCGGTGGTGGGAAATTGAAGTAAAACCCGCATTTGTTTTTTTTTGTACATTTTACAGCTGTTGACGGATTTTAATTAGATTTGAATTATCATAAAATCGTAATAAAGATTTCTGACGGTGTATATGGGTCCTTCTACCCCTCGAAGCAACATATAACCCCTCAGCTAACGCCTCGTACTCTCGGGGTAGAAGGACCTATATACACCGTCAAAAATCTTTATAACTAATAATATACATTAACATGGTAATTGCCAGTTTCGTTTTGTACTTAACACTCATCGAATGAAAATGTTAACTTAAATGTGTAATATTTGTGCATACATTAGTTGCGCATAAGTATGTTGTGGATGTGAACAACACTTAATGCTTTTTTGTCAACAGTACATTTTACGATAATTTTACAGAATGTCCAGCTGGCACACATGGTCCAAACTGTAATGAACAATGTAACAATAACTGTGTAGATATATGTGATCGTGTCACTGGACAATGTTTACTATGTAAAGATGGATGGCAAGGTGATCATTGTAAACAAGGTTAGTTATTTAATTATAATTGCTTTAATTTAAGTTATATAATTGTTATTTAATCTTAATATAGTTTGTTAAATAGATTCGACTTATTACATAAAATATTGTTTCGCAAAAATTATATGTTAGCTTGACTTTATTTCATTTATTTTGTAGAATGTGAAGATGGTTCTTACGGCAACAGATGTGAAAACAAATGCACTGATAAATGTTTAATTCCATGTAATAAAGTTAATGGTGTTTGCACTTTATGTCAAGCTGGATTGAGTGGACTTGCTTGTGAATATGGTTCGTATATATATATTGATGAACAAATAAACATAATTTGTTTGGCCAGACAATTTGAATCGTGTGTTTTATTGTATCTAGAATTCTATTTTTTCTAATGCTTTGGTTTATTTATTAAATAAAAATATGATTGATTGAGGTGTCAGATGTTTATTTAACTTAACATTAAGCTGAAGTTACAATATTACTGTTTTATTAAACGAGAAAGACTTGAAGGCGCATCGAGATTTGAATATAGTATCAGCAAGGGGTTCAGAATCCAACCTGAGGAGGTTATACGCTTAAATAAAAATTTGACAACAAGCCAATTTTCTTCCATTAATAAAGTATATGGCCTTGTTGTAGGGTAGATGAGTACTGGGTATATACAAGGTTCCAGGAAACCTAGATAAGGTGTGCTGGACGCCGAAAAATGACCAACATAAGTTGAAACGGCGCTAATCGCAGTATCGATAAATAAAACAAATATAACATAACATGTTTTAGGCTTAAACCTTGAGACCCATCGCTATGAACATTTATACCTTTACATAATATTAAATAATCCATTCGAACAAATTAAAACTTGCAAGCTTTTCAAGTGTGTCGGAAGGATTTCCGGAAATGTGTAAGTATAAAACGCTGATATTTCGTGTGTTGGTAAAAATATTGTTAATAGGGTTTTGAAAAATGAATGCTTTTCCTATGTAACCTTTTTTCATGAAAATGGGCTGTACAGTGATTACATAAAACCAATAAATTGTCGGAGGTAGAAATCTAAAGGATTTATTTCACGTGACTTTTGCCCATTGCTACCGAAATCTACCCATCACAATATTACGGCGTTGAGACGCCGTGAAATTACAATTTTAACATAAACATACATTTAATCAATACATATCATATATTTCAATTATTAATGTTTAATAATCAATAGTTTAACAATTATTATTTTCAGTGTATATTGAAATAATATTTGATTATTCATTGATTTTATATAAGATAAATGAATAGTAATATTAATATATCTTTTATGCGAGAACATTGTTTATACGTTAACGTGCATTTATAACAAATATATAGTTTGTTTTTCTCAACTGTAAAAACATGAATAATTTCACGGTGAATGTATTTGTTAAAATTATCGTCTAGATACATCCATGAGTCTCCGAAAGTGTTTATTATGATCGAGTAAAGCTGCTTACGCTGTAAGATATGTTTCATTTAATATATATTTAATAACAATTAGGCTGCCAGAACAAAAACAATGCATTCAGTCACCGTGAAATTATTCAAGCTTAAACAGTTGAGAAAAAATGGACAATACATGTGTAATAAAGCTTGATATCATTACTCGTCTGTTATTTTAAAAGCTTTGCTACAAATATTAATACGGTGGCATAGAGAAGACATGGAGATATATTTTCAATTTTTGACGTGGCTACGTAAATCATTGTATATCTTTTGAATTCAGCATAGATTGACAGGGTACTGGTAGTGGTTTTAACATTAAGGATCCATTTCAAATTTTTTTGTGTACGCGTTCAATTCTTTCAGCTGAATAAAATCCCCAAAATTTCGCACGAGTACTTTAAAATAGGGACAACATATGCATCGAATAAATTAAAAATTATATCCACGGGAACATCCAATGATTTCGTAATATTCAATAAGCAATTCATAGCCCGTAGCGCTTTAGCGGTTAATGTTTGATTAGCATGCAAGAAAGACCCCCACCCGATACAACCAATCCTAAATAGCTGAATCTTTTTACTATCTCTATTTCGATATTATTGTACATCGCCAATTATTGTTAACGCTCCCGCCTTTTTGAAAAACAACAATTTTTGTTTTTAAGACATTAACTGTTAGGTTCCATTTACAACAGTATTGGTACATGCTATCGAGCGACAGTTGAAGCCCTTTTTGGTTTCAAAAAAATCACTGCATCGTCGGTAAAAAGTAAAAGATACATGGATAATTGTTCGATTGCTGTATCGGCATTTATGTTTGTTTGCATATCATGTTCAATGTCGTTCAAAAATAATGAAAATAGTATTTGTGACGTAATATCCTCCTGGAATAAGCCTAGATCGGATTTAAAGAAGTCAGAGACGGTACCCATGTGTTTTACGCATAATTTTACATCATCATACATAGACAGAATAATAGTAAATAATTTGCCGTATATGCCCTGATTCAATGATTTATATCATAAACTTGTTCTATTGATAGTATCGTACGCTTTTTGATGAGCAACACAACAGCAGAACAGTTTTGTCTTGCTGGAAAATTGTCGTTCAATTCGAGCATTTAATACGAATTGCATCTACGGTACTAAAATGTTGTCTAAATGTGAATTGTGCATCAGTGAGCACATCGTTATTCATTGACCATGTTTGCATTCTATCATTCATGATGCTTGTGAAGAGTTTCGCAAAGCAACTAACAAGAGAGATTTCCCTGAAATGTTTCGGATTAGATGATTATACCCCCTTAATATCGGTAGTGTTGTTCCCGAAGACCAGTCCTCGGAAATACTAATGAATTTAAAATGTGATTAATGACTAGTTCAATGATATGGCCAGTAATGTGAATGGTTTCTTTAAAGTATTCATATATATCATTATCTAACGAAGAGGCCTTATTGGTCTCAAGCTTCTTTAGTAATTTATTGTATTGTTATAGGTATATCTTGTTCCGGGTATGTAGTTATATGGGTATCGTGACTTTCAAAATGGTTCATTCATTCGGTTGCTTCGAAATCATCTTAGGAATTCTCATTTTCTGACAATGATTTCATTATTCATTCGCTATCTTAGTTTTTTATTAAAAAAAATACGCTTATATTTTCTGCAACACTTTTTTATAACTGCGTTTTTTTCAAACACCTGTAGCCGCAATTCATCGGTACTGTTTTAGTTAAAACTAGCCATTGCTTGCTTATATTTGTTTAATTTAGTTATACATTCAGCATTGAATCATTCTTTTCTTTTTTAATCAAACTGTTCAAATTTTGGTTCAACTGTTCTAAATTTTACTTCGAAGAACTACTTACCGTTTAATTTAAGATAGTTAGTTAGTATTTGTACTAGTATGCCAGGATCCTCATTACGATCATTACTCGAGATAATATTCTATTCTAGTCTCACGATGTCGCGCGAAATATCATTTAAAAAGTCGCTTTTACATTTATGTTTCCATACATATGAAACTGCATGTGTGTAATATGTTCTCGACCTTTGTATTTGTATATAGCGCAAATTCTAACGGGGCATGGTTAGACCAAGCATTGAAATCGCGTAACCGAACCAATCAATATTGTTAAACTTAGCTTCATTTGTAACTAACTAATCGACCGACTGTGCTTTGTCTATTATGGGTTAAACATGTGATGTTACCAATTTTGTCATCATTGTGCAATCCCCGATTCACAATGCAAACGTTAGCGGACTTTCATAAATCTAACAGGTAATCAGTAATCAGTAATCACCAAAAATCTTTGAGCTATGATCACTATGTGCACGCTCTAATTTGTGATCAGAGTTTATGTAACCCTCGACCTCTAATTGGGTATCATTATCAATAAAGTCGTTCTTATGACCTACTCTTGTGTTCATGTCACTAGTAATATACACTTGACCTAAATCTGAAAAAAAAATTATATCATTTCTCGAGTAATCGAAATAATCATCATTATAATTCATAAACATTGTGCATAGGTGAATTTTCTGGCGCGATACAAGTAACACCAACATTGACGTCATGCTCGACCTTGTTTATCCAGCTAAATCCAGACAATGCAATCTATTTCATTTTTTACTAGACTAACCCCTTTTTGGATTTCATCCTTGATATAAATAATTGTACCCTTACTAGATCGTTTTTCTATATGAATGAATAATGCTACTCTACCCAGATAGTTTTACATTTGAATGCTTATAAATGTGTCTATGTTTTACTTTAACATACAATATCATAGTTTGTTAAGGTATTCACAAAATCGTCAGATATTTGTTTACAATTTGTGAGTCCTCCAATGTTCCAGGAAACAAAAGTGACAGCATTCTCACTATTTACCTATTGGTCTAGTTTGTATTTAGCACCATTAATATACAGTTTATCAACAGCTATATAGGCATCCTCGGCTTGTTGTTTAGTAGTCTTCATTATTTAAAAGAATGAGTTTTCGTCTTGTGTCAATAACTTCCAGTGGGAATTGTTCTGATATACCATATGCGGTACCTCGTAGTTCATTAGCACTTTTCCTCACACGTTCTCTATCAGGGTAGAACGCAAATTTTGCTGCTATAGGGCGTACTTTGTCGGTTTTATATGGTCCGATTCTGTGTGCTTTATGTAGCTTGAAGTCCTACTCAGCGTTGGTGATTTTCAGTTTTTCTTCAACAAATTTTAGTACAGTTTTTTACAGTTCTTTCCCATTTCTTCCGGTATTTTATTAAATAATAGGTTATCTCAAACACTGCGACATTTGAGATATGTTATCTGCTGACTCATCTCAGACTCTCGACGTGATTGTTCTACATCGTTCGTTTTCATTTGTGTAATAATTGCATCAATGTCTCGTTGTTTCTTACTGATTTCGTCAAGTTTAGTGCTATAATATTGTCAATTTTTTTCAATGTCCGAAATATTAATTTCCATTGTTTTCATAGACCCTTTAATATCATGTACCTGTACGGACAATTCGGACACACTTATTAAAATGGATTCTAATTTACACAATTAATTGTCCTTCATGTCGATTTTTTCGTACTTGGGTATTTAACATATCTACTTTGTCTTGGAAATTAATTGTTAATCCACATTAAATCCTCAAAATATTCACAACACAGTGCCACTTACTAATTAGAGTACAAATCCAATTAATTATTTCACATTTTAAATGTGAAATAATTAATTGGATGTCATTTACTATTATATATCGCTCGTAAATATTAAATTTTCAATTTCTTTCTTCCCAGATTTGAAAACACGTCCATTTTTTTCGAGCATGCGCAGTATCATTTAACTCAGTCTTGCAGCTAACCACTGACATAGGACACTGGTTAAAGTACATATTTCTATTTATAGAATGCCCAGCTGGCACACATGGTCCAAACTGTAATGAACAGTGTAACAAAAAATGTTTAGACATATGTGATCGTGTCACTGGAAAATGTACACAATGTATAGATGGATGGCAAGGTGATTTTTGTGATAAAGGTTTGTTCTACAGATATTCGATTTTAATTTACTTTTATATACCAACTACCTAATTGTCTTTTTGCCGGAAATATATCAACATTTGACAAATTTTATATACTGAGCAAAAATGAAAACTTTACATGGAATTTGTAACGGAATATTTTTACTTTTGTTAAATGCACCTTCAAACTACAAACTGCATGTTTTATCTTTATCAATTATCAATAGTTTTGTGAATTTCATTACTTTTCCCCCACAGAGTAATTTGAAATGTTAAGTCAACTAAGGTAGGGGTCAATTTCAAAAAATATCAAAAGTGGTAAAACTTGGACCTTGTGTGATTTTCGGTACTGAATGTAAGATTTAAATGACAATGTCGACAGGAGCTTGTCAGTAGCGTGTATGACTACCATTGCTGTTGATGCAAGCCAATATTCTCCTTCTCATGGAGGTGACGAAATGTCTAATGACGTCATTCGGAATTGCCTGCAATTCTAACAGCAAAGCCTGGGTCAGGTCATGAATGTTGTTGATTTGGTGATTGGTTCGTGCCCTGCGCCCGAGTTCATCCCATATGTGCTCAATGGAGTTAAGATCCGGGTAAAGTGCTGGCCAGTGTAAGACATTCACATTATTGTTTGCCAAGAAAGATGTGCTTATTCGGGCTGAATGGGGTCTAGCATTATCATGTTGAAAGATTGTCTGAGGTCCATGGTTCTGCATGAATAGGAGCAAATGATTGCGGAGAATATCGATATAGTATTGCGCATTGAAATGTCCCTGAACAACCACAAAGTCTGTTTTTGGTTACCCATGATCCCTCCCCAGATCACGACGCTGCCTCCAGTGAACCTGTCCGCTTTCCTGACGCAGCATTGGGCGAATCTTTCATTTTTCGACGGTAAATTCTCACCCTAACGTCTGCAAAGCTAACCCTGAAGCGAGACTCATCTGACACACATTGTTCCGTTGGGCTCGCCTCGATGCCGAGTCGATGCCGTATATACCAGGTCAGTCTTTGAGCCCTATGGCGTGCCGTTAGAAGCGGTCCAGTAAGGTCTGCGAGCCCGAAGTGGAAAATGTGTTTTTCTCATACTGTTTCGGATAGTCTGAGCAGAGACCCCTAGCTGCCGAGCAGTTACAGCAGCTGGCCAAAAAAAACGAAAACGTAAGTGAGCTAGCGTCGCACGCTCCCTGCCTGGTCTTTGGCGGTCGCACACGGAGCCAGTAGCTGTTTAGCGACTGAGAAGGCAGTGTATGGTTTGACGAGAGCAACCAAATTGCTGCGCAACACCATTTACCATAGCACCGACATTCAAACTGCCAATAGCCTGATTCCTCTGATCTTCATGCCGTGGCATAATTAAGAATAATCAAAATTACTGAAAATGTTGTTACTTCTTGTTTGTTAGGATGCGTTAATGAATTTACTTGAAAAACAATGAGGTGACATCACATGGTTAGTGTTGAAATCTGGAAATGTTAAATCGTGCAAAGCATAATAGGTGCACCGGGATGGGATTATCGAAACTGGAAGTGTATTGTCAGGCCAATCAATATGTGTAATGAAAGTAAATTTATGATAAGAAAAACCTGTCAAAATAGGAAATTTAGTGTGTAATGTTTTCATTTTTGCTAAGTATATATAACTCAATAGCTCGGCAAAGAATAAAACATATTAAAAAAAACCCATAAGATATCAATTGAAAATAACCTCGACTATCATTAACATTACAAGTGGTTTTAAATTCACACGCCCTAATAAAGCAGAAATTACACAAAAAGCGACTGGGATATTACAGTATAGTAACAGTTGACCCAGTTGCGCACAGTTACTGTGTATTTAATCAATTCAGAGATTATTACAGCTGAAGGAGAATCCAGTTCGTCAGGTTTGATTGCTGCCATAGCAGGTTCTTCTTCTGCTATTGTTGTTGTAATCATAATTGTAACTATAGTATGTATAATATGGTTGAGGAAACGGTTAAGGTAAGTACCTTTGATTGTTACAAAATACTATAATTTAACAATTTGAGACTGAAACTATTTATTAAGCTTAAAACTAATAATACATTATCATTTTGATATAATTTCTAGGAAATCACATACTGAAATCAAACGTTTTAAGTAACTTTTTTTTGTCAAACTATACATTGCTTTATAGTCTTTGAAAACAGCATAAACGTGTACCATTGCAGAGCAAAATTCAATTTTGCAGCCCTGAGTATGATTACAAGTGTTTAAATGAAGAGTAGTATTGGTAAGACTTAATTAATACTCGCGTTGTCAAATTGATAAGTAATGGCAGAGTATGAAAACTAAAATTGAACGTAATTATAAACACTTTTGAAAACCAAAGCTTAGTTGATCGGACTGTTTTTGAACTGGAATTCTATAATTTAATTATTTCATCAAATTATAAACATAATAAGAAATAAATAGAAATAAGAAATATAGCTTGTGGGTAAATTATAACTTTTTTATTTTTTTCTAGTTTACATAATCAGTCTGATATAGAATTGACTAATAGACAGGGAAATGTATCGACTACTGTCGCGGACAATGAAGGGGCCTACTGGGCAGGTAAAACTGTTTTATTGAATCATAAAAAATGAAATATGAATACACTCGAAATTAAATATGTGAAACTATTAACTGCCAACCTTGTATATTTCATATAACAATTAAATTTACTTAATGTAAATCAAAGTTGCAAACATATTCTTATGGCGCGTTATAAACCGTTTTTATTTTGAGTTACACTATTGCATACTGTTGTAATGTAAGCATAAGTGAAATTACTTTCAATAAAATAGCTGCATAAGTTCCTATAGCTTTCGTGGTTGCTGCAGTAACTGAGGCCGATACTATGAAATATTTTGGTTGTCCTTACCGACCCATACTTTTCGGTTAGGTTGGTAGGTAGGATTTTTTTTTCAGGAATGATCCCCCAATTAGGTAGATTTAGCAAACAAAATAATGAACGGTCGTGACCAATAAAATACTACTTATATTTTTTTCAAATAAACAATTTTGAGTCAGCGGCATTTTTTCGGGTCGGTCGATAAAGAGCAAACAAGCTTTATGTTTATTATTATTATGCCTAAACCGGATTTGCTGTTTTGCTGCTAGTCTCCTGTTGCTTGTTGCGAAATAGTTGTCAATTATTTGGTAAAACAGTTATAGTTACGTATATGATTGTCATTAATCTCAACATTAACATTCTTATATGAAATAAAGTTGAAATCAACTGTTGATAATGGAATTGAATTACTGATTTAGAGCAACAAACCCTAGCTTTTGTATTACAGACTTGCAGAAACAAGGATCCACACAGACAACTACAAATAATGCACAAGAAAATGCCAATGATTACGAAATGGTCGAGGAAAATTAGTTCCAGATGAATGTACATTTGTATAAAGATCAGACAAAGGTTCAATTACACAAAATATGAAGTAAACAAAATTAACAATGTTATATATGTCGAGAAGGCATATTGAATATTTTCATTCTGAAGAAGCAATTAGCTATACTTTCTGAATAACGTTTCTTTGCATCATCTTTATTTCATAAGTATGCATGGATATCATGCAGTAGATTTTTCTGTTAGTATTTTGTTTCAAATGTTTGATACACTGTATTTATTCATTTACTTTGTATATAAACATAAGTACGTTTATTTCTTTTCACGTCTAAACGTTAAAATGATTCTCAAATCATGTAAATAGCCCATGTTTCTTTGTCTTGGCTTTATATTGCTAGATTTTACGACCAGTTGTCTTCTATATAAAGTAACTTACTTTGTATAAACATGTCTTTTTTTCTATCATTAGTCATATCTTGTTGGTGTAAATGGGTTATTGTTTAATGTTATTATCCGTGGATTTTAAATGCATTCTTCATCTCTTCTGTATATAATTATAAATGTCATAATCTGTTTTGTGTACAGTGTTAAACAATCACATATCGAAAAACATTACCAGCTGGTTAGTGTATGCGCCTCAGGTCGTTAAATACAATGTAGCCGTATAGAAAAACACGAATGTTGTATTAGAATACCATATTCTTAATTAGAAATATGTGTTTATCAATAATATATATTCGTATTAACATACCATGTTTATTATTGTATGTCTTTAATTTAACCATTCATATTACTTTGTGGGATTAACTGTATTGTTTGTACTATTGATATAATGGAATAAATCTTAACAATAAATCTTTATAAACTGTCTAATATGATGTTATGCTTTTGCCATAAGAATGGAAGATGTGAGGAATTTTAAGCCAGATATAGCATTTATCAACATGTATGTTTGCATTTCTCTTACCAATTCTACACTTTCCATCGATAGTTTGGTAAATGTGCTTTTGGCTATTGGCTATTTAGCTTTTTACATTAGATTTAATCAATATTTATTGATACAATAGATTTATTCGAACAACAAAGATATAACAAGTATAGACGATATTAACAACAAAACACAATTATATAATTATTATGATGTTTTAAACAAAAGACAAAATATCATTTTTTTACAGATATCATTTACAACAAAGCTAAAATGTAAAAGAATAAGTTTGTAGGGAGACTTAAGTCATTTTTAACATTTTCATTCATACTACGATGTTATGTCGTATTACAAAATGTTCATAAATGAGCATAAATCTCTATATTTATGTTTGTATTCTAGTATTTAGCTGGCAACTACTCAACTTGATACAGAGGTTGGCGATATATAGCGGTATAATATATTTCATGAGCAAACCTTATTAAGGTACGTAAATACAAACCCGGGAAGCATGTCAGCGTGTCTTGTATTACACACAAATGAGCATAAAAATCTAGAATTATGTTTATATAATACAGACGCGCTATCAAATTAGCAAATCGTATGGTTAATTTACAATGTGAACAGGACAACATATTTCATTAAAACGCATTTCTCCGAATATAATGTATAATTAAACCGTGCAAAATATATCAAATAAAAAATTTTAACTTTAAAAGAACAGTAAAAGAAGAAAAATTCATGAATGGCTAAATGAGCTGCGGTTGAGTAATTAAACTATCATAATTATTTTTATATACACAAATGATTTGAGCGCTAGAACATTAAAATGACTTACAGAAGTTAATTTTTAGTAAAACAAAAACTATAAGATTCTGAAAGTTTATAATACACGTTGATTAGGTATTTTTTGAGAAGCGTTCATTTATCCGATGTTTACACTACAGAGTCGTGACCTAGGTGAAAACATCACCGGTATAAATAAAAATTAACGTTCTTTAATATACACGTGAGAAGGACAAGTACTTTTAAGCACACACTTATTTAAATATATCTTATAAATGTACCTTTTTCATTTTGTATTATGGTATTATCACAGTTATTGTTCTTATTCATGTTAATGTTGAAAGCTGTACGTAAGATCATAACACAATCATAACACTGACTGAAAATAATCCATAGGTTGACAAAATTTCGCCGAAGTCATCAGATCATAAGTTGGCATATGTAGAATCACTTTCAGTATAAGATAGAAGAACATCGTGACAGAATTTATATTGTTCCTGAAATACAAAATAACACAAATGTTACATTGTATACTACTAAGCTTTATTTAGACCATTCTCTATTGTTAATTGTTATATGATATATAGTACGATCCCAGAGAGTTAATCAATGTACATTTACATGTCATTGACGGGTTTTAATGTATACCAGGTATCATTGAATGATTGACCTGATGTTAAATTATAACACATTGCTGTATTGGTAGGATACATGCTGGATTTATTGTTATTTAGCTTATTCAGATCATTATCTGATATTGACAATTTAGTATATATTACGTCTAAGAAACGAATACCTTTGTTCTAAAATATGATTGTCATTTACGTGTTTCAGACATTAATGAATAATTAAATGCGACCAAGTTATCAATTACTGCTGCATGTACAGTTCGATGGAGGATATTAACAATAAAATAGTCCACAAACATATTTGTCTCACTCTAATCATGCAATATTTATAAAAAAACACAAAGCTATATATAAATTAAAATAAACATTTATTGTTATTTTTATAATTATATATAAAATTTGTAGAGTGCTCTTTTCAAATTGATTACATGATCAAAAGTGCTTCACAGTGACATGTATAATTAGGAAATACTTAAATGAAAATAAAATTGAAATTTAAACATGGTTAAGTGATAATAAGATATAAAAAGTGAAATGAAGACTAATATAAAACTAATAAATAGTGATCAATAAAAAGTTGATAGGAGTTAAGAAACAAGCGGAGTTTAACTGTAAAACATAGAGTAACAATGAACTGTGGGTAGTAATCATCTTTTATGTGCAATAGCTGATAATTAAAATGTATGATGTCCTTTTGTTCATCGCTGTAGCGAACAGTGAACTTGATTAAGCAAGTATCAACAGCTGGACCGTGTAAGCTTAAACTCAAAGTAATAAAACGACACTCACAAAATTTGGAACAATTTGCGCTCTTCTACTCCTTAGATATCTAACAACTTGTACGATAGACACTTCTTCTTCTATCCGTGACCTTTCTATGATGTTCAACAAAACAACAAACAGTCCACTTCTCTCGGCACCATTACTGTTGATAAAACATAAATAACAAAAATAGTTCTTATCAAGATACATATGAATAGCTCATGTAATAAAATACCATACACTAAATGGTGCTTGATATAATACATATACAACTAAATTTATACCCATTATGCACAATTTATTTATATGTGCTCACTAAATGTAATGATTTTTAAGCATACCATGGTGCTTTGATTTAGCCTCGTTCACGTATATTACCAGAAGAAGACTCATTATCCTTGCATAGTAATTTTACTGTAACTCGACTAAAATATTACTATTTGATATACCCATTGAAAACCAGGATGCCAAATAGGGAAGCAGTAAGTTATTCCCTTTTCGATTCGATCAAGACCAAGTTATCTAATTTCCACGGGTTTCTTCAGGCTTTTAGACTAAAGTAGATACTACAATACTTGAATATACCTTAATAAAAATATGCCGTGATTACAACTTCATTCGAATACACATTTTATTTCAATAATCCTTACTTACAAATACTCAGTCAGGAGACTATATATTGCAGCCATTTAATCAAATATTAATTTTATGTTCAATGTCATCTATAAGAAACTGACGCTAAATATTGTTTCGACAGAGAGGAACAAGTTTTAAGTTTATTACATTTATGTTATCATTATACATACAGGCATTGTAACAAAACAGGCTTATTCTCATAATGCCTTTGTAGGTCATTTGTTTCTTGTAATATCTGTAACATTGTTGAAGGGTCGTCTGGTACCAATTTATTTGTTGGCCAATTCTGACAAACAACATGTACAACTTCATGTTTCTAAAACAAGAACAAATCAAATTGCAAATTCAAGTATCATTTCCTTATATTTCCTTTAAATGCCATACTGTGTTAGACTATGTACATAATTTACATTTTGATAACAAACGAATATTTGGTTTTTTTCCACATGAAATCGTGAAATTACTTTGATTACATTTGCACCACCGTATTTGTACTATGTCAACAAAGTGTAAATATGATTATTCGATAAACCTTGTTATGGAATAATTTTTATGTTATTGTCGTATATTCATAATAATGTATAACCGCCTAAGATGTGATTTGAACAAGAAGCCCCTCCGGGGCACTTTTTCAAATCTGCGAACCCACTGCTATACAGTGTAAAGCTCCATTAAAGAAAGCATAGTCTAAACTGCTTTAAAAAGAGAAATGGTTTACCTTAGATTTGAATGTCAACGTATGTCTCCTGATAACATATCCGTGTTTCACTTCCTCGTTATTCGATGTTACTTCAAAAGGTCCAACTTCAATTGAACCTTTGCTTGGCAGATATACACCAACCTTAGATAAATGTAATTGTTAATTGTGAACAACATATTTGAATACATGTATTTTATGCTAATCGGATACTAATATATCATGTCAGGATATAATTCTTAATCATGATCACAACATATGAATGTAATGATTTATACAATAACAACTATATATAATTAATATAATCATCTATATATAATTAATATAATTATCTACGCCCCATTGTTATATTTATGGCTGTTATAATATACTTCGTCAGTCTTTGTACGTAATCACTCAGATAACTACATTTTCTGGACATGCTACCTTAATTCATCTCGGTTCCATCCTCACAAATTAAAAATCAAATATTGTGTTAAATGTGTAAAATCTGTTGCTGCATTGGAATCGAAACCAATACATTTGAATTTGAAATTTACATTAAAGCATTAAGTAATATGTACTATTTTTTATACTTGTCAAAGTAATTCAAAATAGATATAAGTTTAATAAATTCATACGCAGCAACAAAAAAAGAACATAACTTTTTTTCAGTATGAAATGAATAAACTATAAAACTATCCAAATTAATCGAATTCATATGTGTCTTACTTCATTATCACCATCATCATTGAATGTAACGACGACGGGAATACCATGATCAATTATTAGTCTACAACAATCTACGGCAGTATCTGGAAGTGGTGACTGTGTTATGATATAGCTGAACAGATCACTGTAACTCTGTTAAAACAAAAACAAAACACTTTTCATTGGGTTCTAATATCATGAATAGAGAAGTATAGTCCCTGCAAGACGACCAGTCAACTAAAGAAGCAATCCTGAAACATTTATGTAAGAAGCTCTCAGCTACTTTTCCCATACACCAGCTAATTCTCCATGTACTAAATTATTTTAGAAATTTGACATTATTAGGTAGGATTCAAACCTGCAAACACTTCGGAAAGCTTCATTTGAAATCCTGAGCTTTTGACCCAAGTCAACTAATTTACAGTAGAGACGTTTTCAACGTCCCAA
Organism: Mactra quadrangularis; assembly: GCA_025267735.1. Lineage (NCBI taxonomy): Eukaryota > Metazoa > Mollusca > Bivalvia > Venerida > Mactridae > Mactra > Mactra quadrangularis. The sequence goes on along the minus strand of CM046300.1, from coordinate 4,693,961 downwards.
ATAATGTTATTATGCTGTATTTAGCGGAACAAATGTAAAGACTTTTGAATTCATGCATAGAATTTTAGTTTAATTTATTACTAAAATCAGTCTGTTTTCATACTTCTTTAGAAAATATTTTAATAGGGAAAAAATCAACAATAAAAAGCATTCAGTTAAAAGTAATTTGTGTTCAATTATTTAGGTGTATCTGTTATCTCCGAACTAGTTCTACATTCAATTTACTTAAAACATCATAAAATGATAAAACTTACGGGCATATATATTGCATTAATATAGTCGGTGGTTCCAGGTACATGCGTACTCATAAAAGGACGAAACTCATCAGCTGTAACATAAACACAATTGCATAAGTTCTCCCAATATTATAACGATATAGTTAAAAAATATGAATCCCGGTACAACCAATTTTCTTTTTAAAGAAAATATTGAAATGTAATTAATTTAATCTAACATGCGAGTGATAATTATAAGTAATGACTGACGTTGGCAACTCATAATTACAGGAAGAATCTATGGTCTATATGTTATGATGACTTGCTTCAGGAAAACAACTGGTTCCTGAAACTGCTAAATTTAATTTTAGACATAATTTACACATTTGCGCCATCCACTGAAATAGTTCTTTAAATAAAATATAATTATCATTAGTATGTTGTAACACCTATGTTATGTAAATATTTGCTTTAAATATTTGCCATATGTCATGCCTTGGGCCAGCAAAGTGTTATAAATTTGTCTTAATTATATTTTGTTGTACTATAAGAGGACAGCATATCTATTGAATATCTTAAAACATTTGTCATACTTACATGCCAAAATGTTACTATAGCGATTTTTAGCTTTATTGATCGCAAGTTTAGCATCCTTACACGCATATTGTTGAGTCTTAGTGTCTTTAACTAAACCATCAGTTTGTGACAGTGTCTGATGAATACACAAAAAAATAGAAATTCACCATTATTATTTTATTGTCAATTTTTTTAACTTAAAATGTAACATTTTTATTTCAGACAAAGCAACGAAATTTGTAACATTTAATATACACTGTTCAAAACAATTAAAGATTCACTTATTATGTAGAATCTACGGTAAAACGGTTGTAAGTACATGAGTAGGCAATGAACCAATGCCAAATTTTTACGAATACGCTTGGGAAAATAACCAATTTTTTACTGAGGGTGCTCGTGTAAATTGAGACTTCACACATTGTCACTATAAATCGCCAGATCTTTTGTAGGGAAGGACAGAAGTGAACGTTTGTTAATTTGGTCAGAATAAAATTTCTTTGGTGTTTTGTTTGGCTTAAATTGCTCATTACGCATGCAAGGTGTTAGGCGGCATTCAAATCAAACGGAGGTAGCAATGGCGGTTCATATGCCCCAGGACGGACACTAGGATAGCTGGCGTGTCACAAAGAGTCGTTGCACGAATGCGAAGACGGAACTAGTAGTCATGACAAATTACCAGACCCACTGGTCAAGGTCGTTTGCATTGAACAACCGATGAAGACGACCGTCATATACGGTTGTTAGCAGTACGGAACAGAAGAGGCACTCATTCACAAATGAGAGCAGATTCCATTTGTCGTCATGTGGTAGACGTGTTAGCGTGTGGAGACGACCAGGTGAACGGTATGCAGATTGTAACATTATGGAACACGATCGTTCCTAGCTTTATTAGGTAAATATAGCTTTTTTTGGCAGTCACGTAACTACATATGGCGGACTACTTTTGTTCTACAACATAACATTGGGAAAGCGACTACGTTTTATTGTTTTAATTACAAGTTTATAACAAAAACTATACGGATTTTACAAATTATTTCATTACAAATCTTTTTACCACTTACTTCACCATTCAAATTTAATAGAAACTCAACCATTGACGCTGTTCAGTACCAAACTCCCTTTTATGTTTCGTGGTATCGTAATATAACATTTCTGTACGTTTTGTAGCCGGTGCACGTAACATCATTATTTATTTTGCCGCAAATATATCAAAAGGCACAACAACATATTAAAAATTTCGGTATTTTACTGCAGGCAATTAGCAACATTATTACACAATCTCACCTCAAACTGTAACTTTAGTTTTGGTTGTCTAGTTTTCTGGTCTATCATCAACAAGTCTGTATAGTAAGCATCAAAGTTATGTACTAATATTGGTGTGGAAGGTACGATCAAAGCTTCAATCATTATTCTATATAAATATCTGTACTGTTCCTGTATACATGAAAATAGTTATGTTAACATATACTAAACATTTAGCAACGTTTATATATAGGTAATGTAGCATACATGATACACATCTTAACTTCTTAAATACCTCAGAAAAAATAAATTCAAATACCTCACATAAATTTCGTCATTTGCAACTATGCAGACTCTTGTATTGGCGATATTACAATATTTATGGTACTTGATTACAAGATTGGCCAATGGTAGCGTGTCTGATCAACACGTGATCATGTTAAGGTCTGGTAATCCACAGAAGAGCGGGATTCAGAAAAAAGAAGCTCCTGTAGTGAGCAGTCGTTTTTTACCGACCATGTTATTTAGTTATATATATTTAATTCTAAGCTGTTGTACTTGAAATGCGTTATTCATTTTATTAATGACAGTTGAATGTTAAGATTTAATGGATAATTCGCTAACTAATTCAAATTCAAGAGATGTAACATTTGTCCAGTAGTATGTGTTAATTGCCATGTTGGGATAAATGCAGTTAAAATTGCACAGATCCGGATAGAAAAGTACTTTAATGTAAACGATATAATACTAATCAAATCAATTTAACAAAATGTCGTATTAACTTGTACTTTAAAATATATACATGTATGATTTTATAAAATATTACCTTCACTTGAACCATGTTAACTCTTTGATCTCTGAGTTGTCTAACACAAACATTTATATCTATAAACCCAGCATCCACACCTTGATCATATAAATAATCCAAAGCAATAAATGTACCAGTTCTACCAACACCAGCACTGCAATTATCAAATAGAATTTTGTAAATATTACTTTACATTATACCTGCGCTTATATGTTGAATATCTTCACAAAACAGCAGCATGAACTCGTATGGTTGACTTATTCTATGAATTATTAACTATTTTGCAGTCACATCCAAATTCTGTTACATTCATTTATTTATTTGATGTTCATAATAGCGGTTAAAACTTTTTCTAAGTTCTTTCGCAAGCACGGTGTAGTAAACAATTATGTTGATTTGTGTGATCAATCGAATGGCCATCAGTTTTATAAAACATTATATTCACAACATATATCATATACAGTGTTGCTAATGTTGCTAATGGCAGTAAATGCAAATTAATATAGGAACTAACCTTAAAATGCACAATTATGAACTCAGGTCAAATTAAAACGTATGCGGCAAACTTCCTTACTCTATAAAAATCTTAACAAATCCACCACATCGGAAATTTATTGACGACAACACAACAGTTTTCTTTTATCTAGTTTTAATTCCATTCTAAATGAATGTTACTAACATCACAATGTATATGTGAACAACACAATAAACTAAAGAAATATGACGACCCAAGTTTTCACAAAAACTGGAGTTTTTATATAGTACTATGAGCCCCGCCGGAGCATAGTTAATATGTACATTGTATGTATTTCAGTGGTAATACAATTATGAAATAACAAGCATCATTGGAGCAAAGTTATCTGAAAGCTGCGGCGGAACACAACCAATGTACATCGTGATTCCACGACAACGTAAATATGTTTACCTGCAATGAATTAGCCATGGTTTTGTCTTATCTGCATCATGTTTTCTAACTTTGTGCCAAAATTGTAGTAAACTGCATGTACTGTGTGGAATGGTTTTGTCCGGCCAAGCCGTGTAGATATAGTGTGTCACGATTCTCTCTTCCCTTTTACCCTGAATAAAATACATCATAAAAAAACTATTAAATTGGGAAGACAAACACTTTTGCATTAAATGTGTGAACAATATTAAGATAGAGAATATTAAATAACTTACTATGGGAAAATATGTTATTTACATTGTAAACTCTAGAATAACTTCATTTAGATTGTTTTTTTGTTTTTGTTTTTTAACGTCGCATTTGACACATCTATAGGTCATATTTTCGACGGCCAGCTCTTCCTACTATAGGTTTCCTGGACACTTTTTCTATCACCAGTACTAACTTACCCTACCACGAGACCGACAACTCATTTATAGGGTATGACCTGCCGCGACAGGGTTTCGAACCCGCGATCTCCGGATTCGAAGTCAGACATGCTAACCACTACGCCACGGCCATAAAACATCCATGAACCAAAATAAAAAATAACAATGTTCTTGTTGTGAACAATGTGAAAACGATGTTAATAATATTTTTATAGCAGACAAAATTTCGACACGAAAAAATATAAATTAACGTAAACTAATTTTAGGTAAACTTACATCATATGTTATTTTCAGACGTCTGACAGTAAACTCGGCAAACTCTTCCTCACTCTCCGTGAACACTGTAACTTTACCAAATGTTTTACTGTTGCCTTTTTCAGTCCAATATTGAACACACTTCTTCTGTTGAACAAAAGATACAAGATAAACCTTAATAGATACCCTGTGTAATAGCATAACATACATATTTTAAAGAAAACAAACAGGCATGAATTTAATTCCGATGCCAATAGTATATATTATGTGATTGTACATGAACTTTGCATCAGTTGTAATGTTATGAAGATCACATAATTAGAATGTGGCCACAATATCCAGAAAACCTATATCCACTTATTAATAATGCGCAACGTGAGAAAAAGGCTCTTATGGTCAAATTTTTCAAAATTGAGATTTTTAGAGAAAGTAAAAAGAGTAGACTTCCTAGTTTCCAAAAATGTATAATTTATTCAAATATCTCAATTAATGACGTTGCTATGGCGATTTGAAATTAGATACTCTGTTAAAAAAAAAGCGACGTCACGTTTAACGTCGCGTTTTTGTTGGACATATTGCAACTGAATACCCTAGTAAATTAACTGCAAAAAGCATTGAGAATTAGTTTCATCAAGGTGTTTTCTTTTTCAAATTTAACATTCCTTACATTTATAATATCTCGAATTTAAAATGAATTTCAGTTTACAATAAGCTTATAGAAAGTCTTCATGTATGTGTCCTAATAACTAGTCCATACTGACAGTTTACTAACCATCATATATTTGTGGTCCTAACAAATAACTTCAATATCATTAGCATTATTAAATCTGATTTTGAAAAAAATGCATTGATACAAACGGCGTTGTTTTATCTATGATACAACAAAAAAGAAATGAGAAGGTCTATTTTTATCGAGGTCCATCGACGCCAAATTCTCTTTGACATCGTTGTGAGGGCGTTTAAATTTAGCAAACTGTTATCATTGGTAAGAGTTGTCACGAAATATGTATACGGCAGTGTATACATACTGATAATAAAGGGTACAGCTAACATAATTTGATATTGAACTGATTTTCACATAAAATTATGTTATACATAAACATGAATATGTATGTACCAATTTGTACACGAACATATTTTAATCGTCAAAAACAGGACCCTTCAAAATGTATCATCCGAGAATATTTGTGAAAAAAATATAAATAAGCCTCAAAATGTTAAAATAATATGCAATATGTGAACTGGTTTTAATGACAACGATCAATACAATTCTCTCAGAACATATTTATATGTCAGTATTGTGGTAGCTTACACGCGAATTGTAATCGTGCAATACATGTAACATAGTAGCGCTAACTTTGATTTGTCTTTAATATTTTCACCATCTTAAAATTGCAGGTATCCATAATGACGGGTTTGCAACGTTACAGTCTAAACATTATAATTGACATTTTAAGAATGAGATAAATACACTATTTTACTTTCTTCCACAAGAGTTTGAGATAAATAGAAGTTTATTTCACATTAAAAAAACACGTAAAATGTGACATAATTTTCAAGCAAATGATGCTAACTATTACTTAATATTCTTCCTTCAATAACATCGTGTCAATCAGAATTTAAAAGACTGATAATTAGGTAATTTATCCGTATAGCAAAAATTAATACAATGTTAACTAATAACATTCAATGTCAATTATATGATGTTTAACACATATTAAGTTTAAATCCAGGTGAAAGATGGATAAAATTATTTAGTTCAACATAAAATGGGAAATTAAAGTAATACGGAACTAGCTCACATTTTCTTTTAAAAATCTACGAATGCCGACATAACAACGCTTTTGGAAGGCAATATTATCAAAGAAATCTGAAGTATTGAAGTTCGGAGATGACAGACGGTAATCCTTTGATATTTCAATTGGCCCAAGGAATGCATGAACAGTTATAGTTGTGGTACAGTTGACGAAACTGAGCATAGATATGAAAATCCGGCTCTGAATCCAGGAAGTTTCATGATACATTGTGTTTCAAGTTACATTGAAGTTTGACAGAAGTTCTTTGGATCGACGATGACCTGCGAATAAGTTGCATTCTCTATCATTAACGAGGGTTAATGTCATTTTATGACAAAAGCAGATTGCATGATAACGCTTTGATAACGCTAATGGGTAAAACAGAAAACAACAGGAATTTTACTTCTCAGACCTAGGTCTATACTTCCGGTTGATCTGGTTTAAGCACGAGGTATTATTTGGCAACATTAACCATGCACTGTATGCATAGTCGTGAATTTCCGTAGAAATCTCCGTAAATTCACAAATATATTACTTTAACCTTTAGTAATAGGACACAACGAGGCATCCAAGGAATTGGTGTAGTGGTAAAACGTACCACCTCACAACCAAGAGGCTACGGGTTCGATCCCACATAAAATTTTATTTTTTCAATTTAAACATAATCGTTTTAAATGCTTTACAAATACTTGTTAAAACTACGCGCATTCCATGATTTAAAAAAAAAACTAAGCGAAAGTGTATTACACACATAATAGGCGTTTTCATTTATGAAAGTCCTTCAGTCTTCAACCATGTCACATCTTTATTATAAAAATATGAAAATAAGAAAAAAAGTTTGATAATAAAGAGACAACATGTGTCGTTAAATGATATATAATATATTTAGTCAATTAGTAAAAGTAATAAGTAAGTCATAGTGTTGCTACTATATTACTTGTGTTTGCGAAATTACGAATCAATAATCAGAATTAAAAGTAAGAGTCCGCATTTAACATTATAGCGTGTGCTGTATTCAGGGGTGTGCATGTATACCCGTAGTTACGAGTAAACAATTTGATGGCGACGAGTGTACAGGCTGTATCCATCGTCAATTTAAATCAATGGTACCGAAATTATGCGTGTAATTCTACCAAAAAATCTACTTGTAGCTTATCTATTTAGCAATCCAATTTTAAAGCACAAGTAATACAGACTGTTCTAAATGTCAAGTAACAAGTTAGCCTAGTTTTAAAAGTGTCAACACCACACGGCGGCTCGGCACGTTGACGAAAGTTGGATGAAAAAACAACTCATGGCGGTCAATAATCCTTCCTTTTTACGCTATTTGTTATCAATTTCTTGAAACATTGATACTAAGACATCCATATTTTGCAGAACATAGATTTATTCCCTTTAAATAATGCAATAGAGCCAGTTAAATCGTCAGTATAAACAATGCAATAGTCACTGACGTGACACATGTGCGCTAAAATTGACCTCAATTACGTTTGTGACGTTTACCGCAAACGACGTCAAAGAGCTAAAGGACCCTTTTCTCGCGTTGCGCATATTATGTCAAGTGTATAGTGTCTATGAGAACAGTAACACAATTATACATGTACCTTTGTTTCTTCAATGAGTTTAGTCAACATAACAATCAAATTAACATTATTTTCCCAAACCATTCTCCAGAATTCGTTCTCATTGTTCTCTGTTGGGCCTAAAAATAGCATTTGTGTAAACGATAAATTGATATTTACGAGTCATTTCAACAATTAAATAAAAACTTCCAAATGGAAACCGAAAGTGTTACAGTCGGTTCCCCTACCTTTACATCTAACATTGTTCATAAAGAGTAACACTGCATGTGTAGCGCTGAGATCATTCATGTTATGTAACAATTTGTTTTCCTTCTTGACATTTAAAAAATAGAGTTCTGAGGAGCCTTGACCTCCCACTTAAAAGTAAATATTAAGGCTGCCTTAAACAATATTTGTTACATGTTTATATTCTCAAATTCTTCAAATGGGGTTAACTTTTACCCTATGGTATTATTTCAAAAAGCAAATGATTTTTAACATTTCCTTATATGAATTGTGACACCTGGGGTGGAGCCAATTTCTTCAACATAACTCTTTATAAAATTTTGACACACGTGATGTTCAAAAAGGACATAATTTAAACGATCGTAAACGGTAAATAAATATAGTGATACATTCATTGTTGTAATCCATTCAGTGGGATCAATATCACCCACATGCATCATTAAACACACTTTGTAGAGAATCGTTAGCTGATGCTAAATACCAGATGTTCTTAATATTTGGTTTATAACAGATATATTTTATCAATAATTTAGTAAAAACAGACAAACGCACGTTCAGACACAGAACCACTGTGCGCTTAGATAATCTCAAACAAAAAATGTTTATACCTTGTGCTGCAATGTATGCACGGTCTTTTTTGTATCCCTGCAAAAAAATAAAACTCATTTTTCAAATCGATTGTTAAAATAAAATATATCATTGCCATGATAACATTAATTTTATAACTTTTTGTTCAGTCGGGGCCACTTATTGGTTTTAACTGGTAGCGCATCTGATGGTTGTGCTAGATCACACTACTAGTACCATAAACGTGAATATATTATATGGTCATTGACCTCTTTACCGCAGAAAAAAATATGACTTGGCGCAGACGAGAGCGTAGTACGCTCTAGAAGCTAAGGACTAAATATCTTTAACACCAAAGAGAGTCCACTTACCACGTATCATGGCAGAAATATTGTCGTCGAAGCCACTCAAAGAACTGTAAAGACCAAATAACATTTAAACGCATTTGAGGATTGGTTTGAGTACGATTACATCTCCTTTTCCTTTTACTTTGACATTTAATGACCTGTGCTATCAAACTGTCTCATTTAATATAGTATAATAACTTCAAAGTAATTATGAAAACACAACTAGAATTGAAAATATCTCTATATTCTATGAGAATATATAAACAATCCAACGTTTAGTAAGATTGCCAATTATATTTACCTTTATGTAGGAAGCATTTATGTAATCTGAATTTGGTTCCGAAGGCAGTGTTTTAAGTACAACACGTGCATGGTCATCTGTTAAGCAAAATAAATCTAGATAAACACTTACAACATGTTTTGACCTGACATTTGCACATACAAATGCCAGAATACATAACCTGGTAAATATCAAATTAAGAAAATCAACTAAAATATAATAATTAATAGTTAAATGCAAGCAGCAAAGAACATTATCATCAAAATGATTAAAGTCCAAAGAGCGTATTGGTACGACAGAAGGCATTTGATATTGATATTAAACATACACAATTGAATTCCATACATCATGGATAGAAATACTAAATGTGTATTTGAGTAAAAAATAACACGTTTGTATGAAACAGAACTGGAAACTGAATGTGGTGATACGATAAGAAAGGTGGTATTGTTGCAAATTACTACATAGCTGAGTATAATAATTGGATATAAAGAAATGGCACATACATCGATAAAAAAGTGTTATAACTTACATGCAAACAGTTCCTTATATCTGTTTTTTCCCATATTGCTAGGCTTCGTAGCATTAAGGGTAGGGTGTTGTAAACCATATGGAATATCCTATTAAGAATGCACATATATAAGAAAATATAAAATAAACTCTTATTAAGGTTTAGTCAACACACAAAATGCATATATCTTTGAAATAAGATTATATACTGTGGTAAGTCTACATTAGATTATATACTTTCATTGTTTAAGGGAAAATCACACTTATTGTTGAGTACTTCTTCAGAGTTAAACAAAGTTTGTTTTCATTCAAAAAATAAAGATACATGTACGTTTCAATAGAAATTGGACTATATACTCTCTCCATACGATTAATGATGATAACACACTATTAGGAAGTTAGACAAGAAGAACAAATGAGATTGAACTAAGTGATTAACATTACCTGAAATTCATTATTAAAGAAGTTAACATTAGCTATTTTTGATTTCACATAGTCTGTAAGATTATTCAACGCGATAGCGGTTGAACTTTTGTCACCAACTGGTGCATTTCCAAACACATAATAGTCATTTACATCTCCATTCTCAGTGTTTGACGTTGATTTTGAGGAACTTGCCATCGGGTGTAGATGCACGTCTACAAAATATACAATATGGTCAGTTTCTTTAACATTACACAAAGTACCAGATCAATAGAAATACTTTGTTTTAACCAGGAAATGTTTTCAGTCGATTTGTCAACTAACTGTATACAATTGTAAAGAGTACACCAGTTACTTCCCTATTCCCTATTCTAGAACATACTCATTGCATTACTTAGAATTAAAAGTGCTTCCGTAGAGGTTGAATAACATGAGTTGAAGTGCTACATACAAAAACGAATCAGAGATAGTATTTGTACGCTTTCTAAAGTAAAACATATAAAACAAGAGTCAGAACCATAGACTTATAGAAACTCGGGATTTTCAATGCAATATATTTTTACCATTCATTTCGTCAGGTAGTGGAAGCAAACCAATAGAGTTTTCATAAACTCTATCGTTTTCATCGTGTTTAACACTGTGCTCTATTTTCAGATTATCTGAAATGTATGGAAATTAAAGGTCGAAGTTATAAAAACGAATAATTATGCTAAAATTTGGACAAAATAAGTATTTAGAAAAGTTGAATTTAAAAAAAAATACATTAGCTTGCAGGATCTGCTATGAAAACACAAAACCAGTGATAGAATAGCTTAACGTAATCAGTAGAGAAAACATGTACATATTATAGATTGAAACAAATTCTATGAGTTTTTTAAGATAGAGAATTAAAAAACAAAAACCTCATCAGTTAATAGAGACAGACTTTATCAAGATAATAACCTGATCCATTCTTCTTGTGATTGCCAGAAACATTTTTCCATACAGTTTCTGTGTTGTCTGTCGACTCTGTATATCCGTTGTTCTTGTTTCTATAATAGATTAACCGGCAAGTGTACTAAAGTTAGTAATATTATGGATTTTATACTGAAAAAAAATATAAGGTACCATTCCACTCAAAATAAAACCTGATTTTGAAAAGCATCATACAATCTTTGAAAACATGATCATTTTTATTAGTTATAATATTTTTATCGTTTTGAATGCAATTTAATTATTACATATAGTCCATTAAAAAGGGCATTTCATTAAAATTTACCAACTGGTTTAAGAATTTACTTTCCTTTCAAATGATGATAGCGCAAGTGCAATATGCAAATTAAAAGTTTGGATTGACATAGCAAAAATTACACGGTGGAAAAATTCAAATCACAATATACATAGAAGTCATATTATTTTCAGAAGTTGAAGCTGTTTTAAACATTTTAAACGTTTATACAGCAAAGTGTCGCTAATAATTCCACTGTTGTTATTTCCAAACCATACAAGTTTTGACAATTATTAAGATCAAAATAGTATTTTAGAACAAGAGGTGCTCTATAAAAAGACCGCATCACTGTTAAGACCTTCGATTTACTGGTTTTAATAGCGGAACTTTACTGTAGTTACCCAAAAGTTTCCCAATTTTATACATTGGTATGTATATTTTGTTGGTTTTATAATTTGGTTTTCTGTTTCAATATTTTTAAGTTAGCCTAAAACTGATCTTTGAAATATGCATATATTTGTATTAAATCTGGTGAAATACGTTTTTTTCACATTGCATAATATCTGACATAAGAATGAAATTGGTATGTCATAATTAGCAGTATAACCAATGGTACACATCTCATGATTCGACAATAAACGATTAAGTCACAGTTGTATTTCTGCATGTTTACACAAAAAAGTTGTAACTGTAAGTTATTAAAAACTTGGTTTGATTTTCTATAAATGTCATTATATTTGTTTACTTACCCTGAGCGTCTCCTTATGACCATAAACACTATAACAACAATTATCACTATTACAACAACAGCTGAAACAATACCAGCTATAGCTGCAACAGGAACACCTTTGTCAGATGGTGGTTGTTGTACTGAAAATACGTCATTTATCATTAATTACATTGTAATTAATCATTTTTAATGTAATGTTGTGTATCAACATATTTATCAAGTTAAATTTTATGCTTAATGTATCAATATATTATGTTATGGTTAAGCAAATCATAATTTATTTAAAACTGGGGATTGTAATTTAAAGATATAAACTCTGTCTCAGTATTCGATGGTTCTAAACGTGTCTTCATTGGAATGAATTTAAATTGATAAAATCCTATCTTAAATAAATAACAGACAACTTATCGTGACTTTTGTTCTAGAGGTTGGTAACATTCGACAACCTATTGCTAAATTATTTAAGGAATGAATGTATAGAAACTGACTTTCATCGAAAAATAAACGTCACTTTTGGTGATAGCTATCAACAAAATGACGTTTATTTTTCGATGAAAGTCAGTTTCTATACATTCATTCCTTATAATTACAACCATTGTTTTGGAAATTTGTTGCCTGATTTGCAAAAGAAATGCGTTTGAAAAAGACCTATTTTTAATGCGTAGAGCCGAAGTACGCAATAATGCGTAATAGTGCGCATTAATTTCATTCAATTAACAGGCGTTTTATGCCAACCGTCGGCCATGTTTTTCTTCGATTGGATGCAGTTTTTCATTGTTTTCGGACATAACGGCATGAATAATACATAGAAATGAACATGCATTGATTTTATTTTTAACAAAAGAACACAGGAGAGGTGGTACGCTATTGTGTAACTCTTCAAAAACGGTTTAACAAGTTTCATGTTTTAACGAAGAACACGTGAGTTTATGATGCAAGTTGTGACCTAGATTAATGTCAACTCGTTGAAACCACCAGTGATTACAAATAAGCGGTTGTTGGATGTACATTTCTCCGAATTGAATATCACCTGATGCTGAGTTATTTCATCAGAATGAGAAAGTTTATTACTGGAATTTGGATCACTTGATGATAACTTAAGTAGTCACTAAAAAGTCAGTCCGAGTCAGGAAATTTACATGTCACGACATTGGATGAAAAGTCAAGCTATGATCTGTACTGAGTAAGTGAATGTTTATTATTTACTGAGATTATATTAAATATGGTTTATATGTTTTTATGTTCCCATGTACATTTTAAAATTATCTGGAGTTAGGATAGATCATATCAATCTGGAACATTTTCATTCCAGTCTGATTAAAAAACGTTATAATTATTGACCTTGTTCACTACTCAGTGCAGAATGTATTTGCATGGAGTATAAAATCCACATGCACTTCTGCAGATGCTACATCATAATGACTAGATACACATATTATCTAATGTACATATCATTGTGTTATACGTTCTTTTTTTAAAATTTTATTTGACTTGATGAGAGGCAACTTGAGTGATTTTGAAATGTTTGCCATGACATTTTTCTAAATTGACCAGCCAAAATACTGATTTCTTATCTTCTAATAAATGTGTCGAACTCTTGGTATTTAAAGCTTTATTTATCTTCATTAATTGGTTGGGTTTTTTTTGTTTTCAGGCAAGAAAGTGAAACTAGATGCCTCGGAAACCAAAGGATTTATATCTATATGAATGAATACCAGTCAATTAGAGCATGCACTTCAGAAGGGCAATGATATGAAAATCATTTGAAAAAGAAGACTCATTTGCTAGAAATATATAAAAAAAACATTTAATGGTTTAAATGCTGTCTAGGCAGCTTAAGTTTAAATTAAAGATTTGTTTTTAATTTTGCATTCAGCATATCATTTACTTCCTGGAACATTACATCTTATGAAATATTGATAAAGAACGGTATTAATGCACAAATGTATTGTACATTTAACTCATTTTAATTTCTTTCAATAAAACTTTTATCACACAATTCTTATGGGTTTTGTGTACATCATTTACTATCCATTGACATTATAGTTATTGACCTGTACGTCATAGCGTGGGAACGCGCTAAAAATAGCTTTTGAGTCATGAAAGAAGTTCCGGCATGACGTCATTCATTCAAAACTGCAGTTTATACGAAAATGAAAGCACATTTTTTTAGGTCACGTGTTCACTTTTGACCAATCGGATTGTGTTATTTCATTCAGGTTGTAATTTTATATGAAAAAACTCACCTATTTTTGATGTACATAAAGAACCTTCAAACCCAGAGTCACATCCTTTATGACATGTTCCATTTATTTTATCACAAGCTATTTCATCTTTACAATATCCACATTGTTCTTTACAGTAATCACCATAACTACCATCTTTACATTCTGACAATAAAAATAAAAATAAATCTTCCAAAGTAATTCAGCAAAGAATCATTTTAGAGTATCGTCCCAAAAGTTCAGATAACTTAAACACTTTACATCCATTGACTACTGAACGTTTTTCGTAATATCAATATAGAAAAAAGCCAAGAAACCACTGGTGTCGATGAAATAGTTTGTCACTTCATTTGTTTTTAATGTTCTAATTACTTTAGCAATAAACTCAAACAGTTAAACTTACGGTTCATATTAGTGATCAGGGATTGTTATTTTGAAGAAAACAAAATAGTATACATAAACAAAAATGTCCATATTACTGATATCAATAAATATTTAACACAACATGATATAATAATTATAAGTCATTAAAAACTCTACCATCATGACAGGTGTCACCATACCAACCAGTAGTACAATTACAATACCCATTCTCTTTTTCACATACATCTGTACAATGCTGGCTACAATTGTGCGTACAGTTTAGACCATACATGCCGTCAGTACATTCTACAAAGTTAAAAACAAAATGTATAGTGTAAAAGCTTTTGTTTAATTTACCGTTTTACTATGTTATGTAAAGAGGCAATTCTATAATGGCTCGTTAAATTTACTGACTAAAGCAAAATAATAAATACGAAATTAATTGTTTGACAAAATGTTTCATTGTTTCAAATCTGCATTTCAAAAAACACAAACTTTTGCTTAAGGAAAAACCAAAAAGATATTGGCTATACTCAACCATTAGGATGTTATATCGTGAAAAGTTCCCTATCGATGCAGTTCGTTACACTGGTGGTCTACTTCATCATATTTTTTTCTCAGATTTATGCAATCGTAAACAATGCTTTGCTTTTTCGAATGTTATCAGCAAAATTTACATTCGCCGACTAATAAAGTCGTAAGCCGATTTGAACCACCACAGTTTTACTTTGCCCGATAAAAAGTCACAAGAACTAAATACACATTTGACGACAAATTTGAACCGTATTTATTTTAAACCACACTACGAATGAAAAAATTTACAACTACTGCATGAGGAAAAACTATACATCGAACAAAATGCATAAAAAGTAACAACACTTAACTAGAAGAACTTGGTATAAACGGTAATACTAAATCCTTACTTATTCATAACGTCCTGTGCTCAGTAACCACTGCACTTTTGAAGTAATGCATAGAACACGTCAATAGTGAAAAAATAACGACTTTCGCTTTTAAGCAAATATTTCATAAAAACAGTAAAGCTTAAATGCTTAAATAGATTGCATCAATAAATCGTTTTTTTCTGTTTACATTGTTGATTTGTTTTAACGGTGAAAAGCGTCGTCAAAGTGTATTTTGTTCTTGCAGCCTTTGTATCTTCTATACAAAATATGTTTAATCGTGTTTTTTTAATCGGCCTACGACCTTATAGTCGGTGTTGTATTCAAAAGAGCAAAGCTTTATTAAAAAACTGCAATGGTTTAGTTATATACCTTATTAGTACATGTTTATATAGTTTTATGACCGTGTCGGTCATCTTGGATTAGTAACGTTTCCATTATTATTCCATTTTTGTCAGAATAGTAATGAATAGTCATAATAGTCAAAAGTGTTATTCAAAAGTGATAATCAGATATTGTATGAGAGTACGATCATATGTTTAGTCTTATATTTAAAGTTACCTGCTAGACAAAAGTTACCAGTCCATCCATCAGTACATTGCGCACATTGTCCAGTTTGTTTATCACATAGAGTTAAACATCTTGAAGTACAATTTTCTACGCAGTTACCCCCATAAGTTCCATCTGGACATGCTTGAAGTAATATAATTACGAAATTTTACACATTGTACAGAATTGTTACACATGAAAATCATTCAAATGCGCATGCTAGATGATAATATTAAATACAAATTAAGTATTTCCAATCGTGGAACATATTTTGTCGTTAACGATAAAAGTAGTTCATGATTTTAGACAAAATATCGTCTATGATTCTTTAAGCAACCGGTAAATAGACTTCTGGTTATTCACCTGTTAGAATATCGAATTGACGATTAAATTTTAAATTTGGTAATTTAATAAAAAGGAAATACACATATACGAGTTAATAATACACGTATTTATATATTCTTCTTATACATATAAATATAATGATACATTCTCTGTTACAATGACTATTGCCATTTTCTTATCAATATCATTTTATCTATACTGACATTGGTATTGAAAATACTGGGTTGTTTCTAGTTACATATTATAGCATATGATAGCAATAACGGCATTAATGAATGGCCAATATTACAACATCAATGACAATAAGCGTAATTTTTTTAATTCAAAATATCACTTCAAATCTCACCTTGGTCACAAAATTCACCTTGCCAACCAACCACACATTGTGTACATTTTCCAGTGACATGATCACATATATCTACACAATTACTGTTACATGACTCAGAACAATTAAGACCATAAGTTTCGTTCGAGCATTCTATAATATAACACTATAGTTAGATTTCAGTGTCAATAGGGTGTAAAATTGGTTGCATTCGAATACAACGGATACACTCAATGTACAAAAAAATACTAGCCGATAGATTTATATAAATACGTTGGTAAGTATTTTCACTAAGATCGACAACTTATAGCGTTGAGTGGAGAATTTATTACAAAATATAAGGAATATCTTAATATAATAATTTTCGTTATGAAAAAATGATTAACATTTTGAATAAGATTGTTAAATTTAATAGCTGTGTTCTGACATAAATAATATCAAAATCCTTCAGTCAATAGCCATAAAACAACGCATCCCACTTGTTGTTTACAAATATAATATACTATTTGTCGAAAATGAAAAATGATGTGATCATTATTGTCCAGCGTTTATGATAAGCATGCAATAATAGGTCATGCAGCTTTTATCTGACCTCAGCAAATCCACACAAAACGTGTGTTTAGTTCTTTTTTTATTTAAATCATTATAAAAAATAGAAATTTATTATTTCCAATCGTGAAACATATTTTGTCGTTAACGAGAAAAGAAGTTCATGATTTAAGACTATAGACCGTCTATGACTCTTTAAGCAACCGGTAAAAAGGCAACTAATTTTTTCACCTGTAAGGATATCGAATTTACGATTAAATTGTAAATTTAGTTATGTAATCAAAAAGGAAATACACGCATACGAGTAAAAGATACACGTATATATATCCTTCTCATACATATAATTATAATTATACATTCTCTATAAAAATCACTATCTCCATTTTCTTATCAATATCACTTATCTGTACTGCCATTGGTATTGAAAATATTGGGTGGCTTTTAGTAACATGTTACAGCATATGATAGTAAAAACTGCACCAATGAATGGCCAGAATTACAACATTAATGCCAATAAGTTTAAATTATTTACTTCAAAATATCACTTTAAAACTCACCTTGGTCACAAAAATCACCTTGCCATCCAACCATACAGTGTGTACATTTTCCAGTGACATGATCACATATATCTACACAATTACTGTTACATGATTCAGAACAATTAAGACCATAAGTTCCGTTCGAACATTCTATAATATAACACTATAGTTAGATTTCAGTGTCAATAGGGTGTAAAACTGGTTGCATTCGAATACAACGCAAACACTCAATGTACAACATAAATACTAGCCGATAGATTTATATAAATACAATATAGTGGGGTCGATAAGTGTCACGACAATCTTTCACTTTGTGATACAAGCATCAAATTTGGTACAGTTGTTGAACAGAGTGTGTAGTTTACAAAAAGCACAATTTCCACCTTCAACTTTAAGATGGTCGCCATTTGTTCAAGATGGCCGCCGATTATAGGGACTTTTGCTCTCTTCATAGTAAATAGCATTTTTTTATCTTTTTTATTTAAGTATATATCAAAATAATTTCAATATTTTATGACTAATGAACAATTCTGTTAAATTCTTAAAAAAAAGAAAAGATTTAATGGCTGTCAATTCAGAATGGCGGCCATTTTAAGACGCCAAAAAATTTTATACACTAACGCTTATTCTCGAATGAAATTCATTGCATTAAATTGATTCAGAACATTTCTTATTTATAAGAATATATCTCAAAGTAAAACCAGTGCATCTGATGACATCACTAAAATGAAACATAGACATCCGGCACGATTCTGGATCGAAAACATTACACATATGACGGCCTGTGCTGTGATACTTAGCAAGTAGATCAGTGTCAGTTTAAAGTATGCTTACTGCTGTATTGGTACAGGATATCTTTCTTGTTTGTGTACCGTAAAACTAAAACAGATTCTGTAAATTATATTAAGTGTCTCAAATGCTATCACAACAGCCCATTTTTATATTATATAACTATCTATCGTTAGTCGACGTGGAGGAGCCAATGTGAACAGGGCTTACCACAGCGGTGTACAGCTTACACGGATTTCAAATAATTCTGAATGAACTTTTGGGTTAGATGTAGAATATTCTTTCCATTGACACACATTTAAGAATGATCATCCCGGACTACTATGAATGAAATTCAGTGGTATTCGTATCAATAAGTACAAATCAGAAATTAATCCGTTATCATCCATGACTAAGGTTTGAATCCAAACTACTTTTTAACATATTCAAAAAGTATTACATATCTCAGTAGCTACTAATCCATTTTTGTCAGTACCCAACCGATTTCCTTCTTCTGTAAATGTGTGGTCAAGATATTTAAAAGCATATGCCGATAGTTGTATCACATATCTCAATGTGCTTTCACGGTAAAGCAGTAAAAAGATTCACTATAAAGCAGAAAATGTCTACAAAATCCATCATGTATTTCTATAACAACCGATTTGGAGAAGTGCTGCTGTCTCTATCAGACACTTACAAAGTTCAAGTCTCCCAAAAATTGTTAGTAGCTCAAATAAATATTCTATATTAAATTCAGATTGTTTTTAGGTTTAATCCATCTTTGCTAAACGATGGAGCTGGTACATGTATTAATGGATCTTTGTAATGCAATAGTGCAAATTATCACCAAACTTCCTTCATCAAATGATTACTTTTTGCAAATGCTAGATAACGAGCAGCCTAACAGAATAGTCATTCGTAGCTACACAACCAGCAAACTCTATATACAGGCCAGAAACATCAGCTGACCAATACTTTTCAGAATACGATCATAATACATTATACCTGACAATCAACCTATTTCCGATGTATTTTTTATTTATGGATCCTTTATCGTACATTCTTTTTCTTAGAAAGCATTAAAGACCTTGGATAATATGCTATTAAAGATTTGATTACATAGGTGCATGCGTATGAATTAAAATATAAAAGGACGCACACGTGTTATTAGTTTTTGATGTTTACGAGTGTCAATGTAAAAGAGAGCGCCATAAAGTAGCAATTAAAACAAAGTTACCACCAATTGGCAAAAAGTTGTACGTGGTAGTGACAACAAGATCGAACTACATTAGGTTCTGATCTGAAAAATACTAACCATGTGTTTTGTTATGTTGTGACAATATGTGAGATTTCACTATCAAATGCATCCATCAGATTTACAATAGAATGAATCCTTATAATCATGATGGAGTATAATAAGATTCAATCCACTTTATACTATGAAGCAACAGGCAAAGTATGTTAAAAAAGCATGTGTGACTGATGATGTTGAAATAAACGCGTTTATCTCTAAAAATGTGCAGATTTGATAAATCTTGGATTAAGTTTGGTTAGGGGTAGTAAATAAGGAGGTTACCAATACACAAAATGACGATTATGAAAAATCTAATAGAATGCTGTTCTTTCACAATTTTACTGGTATTCATTTTATGTCAGTCTTTGGAAAAGCTAAGTCCATATTTACCAAACAGTATCAAGATTTCAAAAAAAATCCAGATATTTGTCATAATTATGTGCGATTTGAACAGTCTTTTAGACAATGTTGCGACGTTAGCTTGACTTGTCCGCCCAAGAGTAGATATCTTATGATGCAAATCCACATACAAAGGCGTCTTTCTATCAACATACTAAAGGTTCTGTCTTTCACGCTGCATGTATTTTGGGTCAATTGATGGTTATCAAGATCAAAATCAAGTCGACTGGCTCTGGTAAAACAATAGCGAATGGTAAGAGCCATTGGCTAACCTTTCACCGATTGCCAAAAGTTGTCATCAGTTAATCAAATGTGGTGACAAGTGGGAATGCCATGAGCGATGCAAATGTAATCGAGTCAGTTTTAAATGGACTCGTTTATGTGCTTGCATGTGCAAATAATGAAATCATCTCACAGACTAAACCATCTAATGTTTGTATTCGATAAATTATCACAACAATATTTAAACTATCTTTTCATTTGACATTGACCTTTGACCTACACAACATGTGGTCAACATTAAGAATAAACATTGTAAACACTTGATGAAGGCAATCCAATATGTTTTTATATTTCTTTGTCAAAATAATAGTTTCAAATAAACCAATTGTTTGATTATTTAATTAGTATTTACGGGGTATTAACATCCTCCATAGATCAAGGTCACGGTAAATGTCAATTTATGCCTAAATATTTGTCAAAGATTCTATCAAGTTAATTTGAATAACAACTATTTTATTTTTGCATCTCGAACCCTACATGATCATTAAAATGATTCAAACAGTTTGAAACAACTTTCTCATGTATACTACCTTTATCATGACCTTGACCTTGACCTCGGAAATATATCACATGATGTAAATCAATGTCTTAACATGTTTAACATTTGCAGAATGCAAAAACACTATAATGTATCATCCTATAATACATTTAAAGCGGTAAAAAGAAGTTAGTCGCTTTGGGATACTGATTTCCAGGCGCATGCGCAGAAACGACGGCCATCTTGAATTTCGAAGTGGAAATCGTGCTTTTTGTGAATGGTAGATCATGCAGATCATCTGTGCCAAATTTGGTGCTTGTATCACCAAGTGAAAGATTGTTGCAGTTATAGATCCCACTAATAGTAATAATTAACACTAAGACGGACAACTTTTAGCGTTGACCGGAGAATTAATTACAAAATATGGATAATATCTAAATATTATAATTTTCATTATAAAACATAATTAACATTTTGAAAAAGATTGTTAAATTGAATAGCTGCGTTCTACCATAAATAATATCAAAATCCTTCAGTTAATAGTCATTAAACAACGCATCCAACTTGTTGTTTACAAATATAATATACTATTTGTCGAAAATGAAAAATAATGTGACCATAATTGTCCAGCGTTTATGATAAGCACGCAATCATAGGTCATGCAGCTTTTATCTGGCCTCAACAAATCCACACAAAACGAGTGTTTAATTCTTTAATTTGGATTTAAATCATTATAAAAAAAAACAAATTAATTATTTCCTATCGTGGAACATGTTTTGTCGTTTACGAGAAAAGTAGTTCATGAATTAAAACAAAAGACCGTCTATGATTCTTTAAGCAACCGGTAAAAAGACTACTGATTATTTCACCTGTTAGAATATCAAATTTACGATTAAATTGTAAATTTGGTAATATAATAAAAATTACATACACATATACGAGTTAATAATACACGTATATATATATCCTTCTTATACATATAAATATAATTATACAAAAAATCCCTATTCTCATTTTCTTATCAATATCACTTATCTGTACTGAAATTGGTATTGAAAATACTGGGTTGCTTCTGGTAACATGTTATAGCATATGATAGCAATAACGGCACAAATAAATGACCATAATTACAACATCAATGACAATAAGCTTAAATTATTTACTTCAAAATATCACTTTAAAACTCACCTTGGTCACAAAAATCACCTTGCCATCCAACCATACAGTGTGTACATTTTCCAGTGACATGATTACATACATCTACACAATTACTGTTACATGATTCAGAACAATTAAGACCATAAGTTCCGTCCGAGCATTCTATAATATAACACTATAATTATATTTCAGTGTTAATAGGGTGTAAAACTGGTTGCATTCGAATAAAATGCATACACTAAATGTACAAAATAAATACTAGCCGATATATTTATATAAATACAATAGTAAATATTTTTACTAAGATCGACAACTTATAGCGTTGAGTGGAGAAATAATTACAAAATATGGGGAATATCTTAATATAATAATTTTCGTTATAAAAAATGATTAACATTTTGAATAAGATTGTTGAATTTAATACCAGCGTTCTTCCATAAATACTATCAAAATCATTCAGTCAATAGTCATTAAACAACTCATCCCACTTGTTGTTTACAATTATACCATTCTTCAAAAATGAAAAAATGATGTGACATTTATTGTCAAGCGTTTATGATAAGCACGCATTAATGGGTCATGCAGTTTTCATCTGACCTCAACAAATCCACGCAAAACGTATGTTTAATTTTTTTATTTGGATTTAAAACTGTATAAAAAATACAAATTTATTATTTCCAATCCTGGAACATGTTTTGTCGTTAACGAGAAAAGTAGTTCATGATTTTAGACCAAAGACCGTCTATGACTTTTTTTGCAACCGGTAAATAGACAACTGATTTATTTCACCTGTCAGAATATCGAGTTTACGATTAAATTGTAAATTTGGTAATGTAATGAAAAGGAAATACACATATACGAGTTAATAATACACGTATATATATATCCTTCTTATACATATAAATATAATTATACATTTTCTGTAACAATCACTATCTCCATTTTCTTATTAATATCATTTATTTGTACTGACATTAGTATTGAAAATACTGGGTGTCTTCTAGTTACATGTTAAAGCATATGATAGTAATAACGGCACCAATGAATGGCCATAAATACAACATCAATGACATAAAGCTTAAATTATTTACTTCAAAATATCACTTCAAAACTCACCTTGGTCACAAAAATCACCTTGCCATCCAACCATACAGTGTGTACATTTTCCAGTGACATGATCACATATATCTACACAATTACTGTTACATGATTCAGAACAATTAAGACCATAAGTTCCGTTCAAGCATTCTACAATATAACACTGTAGTTAGATTTCTGTGTCAATAGGGTGTAAAACTGGTTGCATTCGAATAAAACGCATGCACTCAATGTACAAAATAAATACTAGCCGATAAATTTATAATAGGTAGATATGTCGGCAGGTATGTCTATATACAAGCAGATGCGTAGGTAGGAGCGCATGTAGGTAAGGAAGTATGTATCAAGATAGGAAAATAGTAAGGGATGGAAAGAGGGACGTAGATAGATATATCACCCTAAGCTAATCTGAGCTTAAAACTAATCGAACACAATAAAAGCAAAAATTACACCAGTGATCTTCTGTTGCGCAAACGTGTACGCTACTTTTATGGCCCAATCATCCTCAAATTTAATATCATTGACTTATATCTTGTTTATACAGACTAAGCAAACATCTTACATTATTTGTATTAATGACTTTTATGTAGTAAGTTAATCATTGGGTAGCATAAGTTAAAACATTATGATACATACTTTCGTCACAGAGTTTTCCAGACCAACCGGCTGTACATGAAGGACAAAAACCATTTATTTTGTTACAAACACTTAAACATTTATCAGTGCATGTTTGTTGACATCCAATGCCATAAGTGCCATTATCACATTCTAGAAGGTAAACACAATATTATGTGAAACTTACTGAATTATGAATATACAAAGGTTGTATGTTGTCCTCAATGTATTTGGTTTATGGGTAATCTGTCAAACATTTACACAACAAATTTAAAGTGGAGTGTGTAGTTGTTTTACAAAACACTCTGTAACCTAAATATAACAAAAAGACTCAAAGATATATACCAAGATAAACATACCTGCATCACAAAATTCTCCTTTCCAACCAGCCTTACAACTTGTACAATTACCAGACACGTGGTTACAAGTGCCATTACAATTGGTGCTACAAGAATTACTACAATTCAGACCGTATGTTCCCGTTTGACATTCTAAAATGTATAATTCATTATGTCATATATCAATAACGATTGAAGTTAAACATTATTCTAAAGGTATTAAATAATTAAAGTTCCTTTTTGTATAAAGAAATATTAATTTACAACAGCCCTGTCAAATGCCCAGCAACCGTTAAGTTATCTAATATAACATGCATGTGAGTTACAATAAACATGGCAGTTTAAATTTACAATTAAGGTGTCCATTTCTTTAAAAAGGGGTTCTGCTATAAGACTAATTATGTAAATGTTCTGTCTAATGTGTGATCTAAAATATACATCTATATTGGTACAAAGATACCTAAACATTTACAAGTTATTATATGGTAAGACAGGGTTGATACAAAAACAAAAATACATACAATTATCAATATGATTAGATGTTTACAACTTACAAGTTATTAAGTAAAAATGAGCATTATATGCACATGTACAACCGTATAAAGAATATACATGATCTTCAACCAATAACTGTTCGGGAGATAATTCAGGGGAGGTAATCGTGATCGTAATATTATAGTCCTGTCGCTCGATTAAATATCAGAACTGATTATTGACATAAATCAAACACAGCTTCCCGCCGCGGCCAGTATGATGTTCTAGAATAGTCAAGATGTCGAAATAATCTTGTGAAACGTTTGGCAGTGTTTTTATCGTTTAACAGTAGTTTTTAGACCTTTCGATGTATCTATAGAACATTTAATGGTAGCAGAGCGAGGTTAAACTACTTTGGATTATGCTTTAAATGTCATTTATCGGAGTTCACCGTCGAAGGCTTCGCCGAGCCACGAGGTCGAAGATGCCGACCACATGGCTGAAGCTTGTGACAGTAACATTGCTTCGTTAAAATTAAAGAAGTCTAGGTGCAAGGCTAGTCTTACTCGTTTATGTAACAAATACAAGGACTTATGCGACGATGAAGAGAAGGATAAATTTGTTATTCGTTCAGTTGTTGACAAAATTGAACTTTGTCAAAATGAGGTGTTGGGACTTATACAGGAATTAATTGTTTTGTTTGAGTCATAAAAGAAAAATGAGGACATGTTAAAATTAGCTAGTGAAGCTGAGCAGTGGAAGAAAGGTTTCAAAATGTACTTTTGGATTATAAACAGGATACTATGCCTAATACCTCAGTGAGTACTCCTGTTGTTGTTAAAATGACCATACTAGTGACATGCACAAACAGTTGCAAAGAGTGTCTATTCCTGTGTTTACTGGTGACAAAAAATCATTTGAATTTTGGTATAGTGCATTTATGTCATGTATTAATAGTACTAACGCCACACCTGAATATAATTTTTTTCAATTACGTAAGTACATGGGTGGAGATGCACTTCATGCTATTGAAGGATTAGGTCACTGTGCAGTAGCTTACGAGGCAGCTAAATCCAGACTTGAAAGAAAATATGGTGTTAAAGTTAAAAAAAGTTAAAGTGCGGTTTAAAGTCTGCTTCCATCTACATGTTCAGCCGGCTTTACAATCTTGTACGTTAACTCCTGGTCACTGAAATCACCCTCAGGCAGGCGATCCCTCACAGTACCCATTTACACCTGGGTGGAGTGGAACAATTGTAGGTTAATTTCTTGCTCAAGGAAATTAGCAGTGCCCCTAGTGGGGATCGAACCCGGGACCTCTCGATCCCTAAGCGCGAGTCCTACCACTGGACCACTGCTCCTACATGGTGGAGAACGTCGTAAAATTAGTCGTTTTCTGGAGGAACTTGATACATTTCCTGTCATAAGGTATGAAAATGCCAAAATTATAGAAAAATATGCAGATTTATTGGACATTTCTATTGTGAACATCCAAGAGAATAACACAAGTGACCTTATAAGCAGCTTCATGTACTTACAATTACTTAAAAATCTGTCAGAATCAATGATTGTACGTTTTCAACGTTGGCTTTGTGAACATTCAGAGGGTGAAACTATTATTAATTTGAAAAACTGGATTTTATTGGAATCACTATTTAGAAATACTGCGTTAGAAACCAAAAATGGATAAGATAGTAAACAGGAGAAATCTACAGTTCAAAAAACTTACGTTAGTAATGAAAGATTATGTAAGATATGTAATGGGACACATGGTGTATGGAACTGTGATACATGCAAAAGTTTGAGTATTGAAGAATAATGGGAAAAAGCTAAGTTTTTAAAACTGTGTTTTAGATGTCTTGGTGATAATCACATTGGAAAACGTTGTCGTAGGTCAAGGAAATGTGGACTTAACAATTGTTACAAATATCATCACAGATTACTACATAAACAATTGAATCCAAATGCTAGTGAATTAAATAGGACAAGTATTGTGTCATCTCAAGACAATCAGGCATATTTGAGTGCTCAAAATCAAAACATCAGTTTAAGAACAATACCTGTTATAGTATCTGCAAATGGATATGATATTATGGTGAATGCTTTATTGGATGACGGAAGTACCGGAACCTACATAAATTGCTGATCAATTAGGACTTAGTAACACAATAGAAAATGTTCGAATAAGAACATTGAATGGAAGGTGTGAAAATATGAAAACTATGTTAGTCAAGTTTTAACTGAGTAGTCTTGATAGGAAAACTTAAGTATCCAAACAAGCTCGCACTACCCAGCAAGTCACCGGAGGTCTTAAACCTGTGGAATGGAATAAACATTCATATAAATTTAGTCATTTGAAAGATTTGAAATTCTATCGGTTAGTAGGAAATCAAGGATAGATTTATTGATAGGTTTGGATTATGCTGAACTACATACATCAGTAGCTGAACTACAGGGTGAAATAGGTTCTCCCACAGCTAGACTAACACCGTTAGGTTGGACATGTGTTGGAATTTATGACAGGTCCTTTAATCATTCTGATACTACATTGTTTACATTTCATTCAACATTAAAGGGAGATAACCTTGAAATAAACAACAGTTTGAACAAGTTTTGGAAAGTAGAAACCATACCGACTAAAGTCACTGTTACAAGACAACTATGATTATGATTATAGTAGATTATAAAGTGTGGAGAGAAAGTTAATGAAAAATCCTGAACTAGATTCAGCTTATAATTCTACTGTCGATATTCATGAAAGCAAAGGATATATTTCTAAAGATAAGTCCACTAGTACTACAAAAATGAGATTGGTGTTCGATGCGTCAGCAAAGTATGACAATAACTCATTAACTGATGTTAGTTATCAGGGACCAAAGTTACAAAATGAATTGTTTAATGTGTTGCTTCGATCCAGAATGAACGCTATTGCTGTCTTGTTATTTATGCTATTTTTGTTCGTTGCAAATAGCGTTGGATTTATACATCAAGAAACTTCTCATAGTCAATGGTGTCATGTTCCATCAAAACAAAATCCTGCAGATTATGATTTTGTGGACTCTTCTAGTGCAGCATACGGGACGGCCACTTATTGTACCGATAGAAGAACTAATACTCGTAGATCTGAATTAATTGCTGCAAAAGGAAGGGTAGCTCCTTTTAAGTCACATAGTATACCTCGGTTAGAACTTATGGGTGCTGTTTTAGGACTGGAATTATCATTAGTTGTATGTTCTGCACTGAATATTAGTAAGTTAGTGGTCAGACAGTATGAATGTTTTGTACTGGAGTAGATTTTTTAAGCTGTTCGTTACAAACGATAATGTAAAACATAGATGGAGACTTATTCAATTGCTGTTAAAGCATTTTTGGAAACGCTGGATTCGTGAATATCTTCCAACATTGGGAAAACGAGCAAAATGGCGAATAGAAAGTCTTGATTTCAAAAGTGATTATTCATAATTGATTATAGTCATTGAGTAGTCATTTCTTAGAAAAAAAACAAACTTTTATTCTTTTTCAGGGTTGGAATATATTATGATAAATAATTCAATGTTAGCATTTTAGCTATTCGAAAAATAGACTGACATTACTTCTTTTTCAGCGGAAAAATGTATCAGTAACTAAATTTTAAATTTAAATACTGCGCGTATAATAAACATAGACAAACTGTAATTTCTAGTGTGGAATTATGAACTGGATGAAGATCAAGAAGAAGACCTTATATTGTATTATATTGTATTATATTGTATTATATGTATTTTTTATTGTAACAGTAAATCCTAATTTACAAAAATGTTTAATGTTTCATGCATCTAGCTGCTTATATAACTTGGATGGGTAGACTTATGAAAAGTCGGGTACTATGTTTACGTTTTAACTGTATATTTAATAAATGGTGAAAATAGTACAAGTACAAGTTTATGGTTCAACATTACAATTGTTGCTCCCCTCAGTCTTTGAACCAGTTTTTGTCGTATTGAAATAGTGAACACTGGTTTGATTCCAGTTGATTTGACATGTATATATAGAGTATAATAGATCTAAAAGCACATCAATAGTGATTATTGATATAATATGATTTGTAAATGTATACTTACTTAGTGTTTATTGACATAATATGACTTGTCTCAATGTATAAATACTGGTTTGCTCCAGGGGTTTAAAAATTTACAATATATTTGTGACGAGAATTAGATGTTTTTTGATCATAAAATAATGTTATTTTTTTTTAAGTTAATATTTGTTTTATAGTTAACTACCTTGTCTCTGCTAGCTGGACATAGCGTCGTTGGCAGGATTCGAACCTATAGATGCTTAGCTCATTTGAAAATTGTAGTATAAAGTTACTTATTGTCTGGTCCGAGTGTCTGACAAGTCGTGAAGTTGTCTGTGTTATTTGATTGTGTAACGATATTACATTGTGCAAATGAGAGTATTTCATGACCATGTCATTTGATGTTTCATGTTAATGATGTATTCGTAACTTATTGTATATTTAGATACTACTCAATAGTGTACTTACCTTAATTGGTTAAACTTACACAATTTAAAGGTGTTGCAGGAAATTGTCATAGAAATTAATTATATAGAACATTGCATTGTTTTACATTTGTCTGTCATGGATGTATGACTCAGTCATTGTTTATTCCCTTGTATTCTTATGTCACAGATTATACATGTAATGAGTTAATAGTTAACTTAAAATCAAAGAATAAGTCTGTTATTGATAGGTCTTGTTATATATTTGATGTTGATATTTTAGGCATAATATGTTAGTTGGATGATTTGTAAAATATAAGTTGCATACCATATTTGTATATTATATTTCAATGGGTGAAGCTGAGGGTTTTTTAGTATCAATACTGATTTCTCTATTTTTTGAATAAATTACTCTTTGCAGTTTATATGAAATTTGATTATTTCAGAGTTTTGAAAGTAGTTTTTCAGTATTTTCAAAACTTTCAGCATCCACCCCTGTATATCTTTCTATAATCTATAGTATACATCGAGACTAGTGTTGGATCTTCTATCGTTATAATATTTTGTAAATAGTTTGTTTAAGTGTGTTACACTGTTTGGTATTTACTGCAGAGAGATTTATGTGTCTTTAATTTGATATTGCTAGTACTTGCAATGGTTAAGAAGTAAATACCGCCTTTGCAAATTGTTTAATATAGCATTATATATTGGGTTAAGGACTATGTAAAAGTTGAAATTACAGAAAGGTACCTTTAAGTACCGACCCCCAGAAAGTTGGTTAGGGTAAATGCAGCGCTAAAAATATCATAATGTTTAATTATCCCTCTTGCCTGAAATCTTTTAGACCAGGCAATATTATCGTAGGTACTTCACATCACCTGTGAATACACAAATAAACACGTTATTTTCTGTGCAAGTTTCCTTTTATTCTAGCGAACAATTTTAGAATACATATGCAGATATTGAATGCACTAATATTACATAAAAATTAATTATATAGAACATTGCATTGTTTTACATTTGTCTGTCATGGATGTATGACTCAGTCATTGTTTATTCCCTTGTATTCTTATGTCACAGATTATACATGTAATGAGTTAATAGTTAACCTAAAATCAAAGAATAAGTCTGTTATTGATAGGTCTTGTTATATATTTGATGTTGATATTTTAGGCATAATATGTTAGTTGGATGATTTGTAAAATATAAATTGCATACCATATTTGTATATTATATTTCAATGGGTGAAGCTGAGGGTTTTTTAGTATCAATACTGATTTCTCTATTTTTAGAATAAATTACTCTTTGCAGTTTATATGAAATTTGATTATTTCAGAGTTTTGAAAGTAGTTTTTCAGTATTTTCAAAACTTTCAGCTTCCACCCCTGTATATCTTTCTATAATCTATAGTATACATCGAGACTAGTGTTGGATCTTCTATCGTTATAATATTTTGTAAATAGTTTGTTTAAGTGTGTTACACTGTTTGGTATTTACTGCAGAGAGATTTATGTGTCTTTAATTTGATATTGCTAGTACTTGCAATGGTTAAGAAGTAAATACCGCCTTTGCAAATTGTTTAATATAGCATTATATATTGGGTTAAGGACTATGTAAAAGTTGAAATTACAGAAAGGTACCTTTAAGTACCGACCCCCAAAAAGTTGGTTAGGGTAAATGCAGCGCTAAAAATATCATAATGTTTAATTATCCCTCTTGCCTGAAATCTTTTAGACCAGGCAATATTATCGTAGGTACTTCACATCACCTGTGAATACACAAATAAACACGTTATTTTCTGTGCAAGTTTCCTTTTATTCTAGAGAACAATTTTAGAATACATATGCAGATATTGAATGCACTAATATTACTCTAGATGTACTGAGGCTTACATTTTCTATATCTGTGACTGAATTTACATATATGAACAAACAAACAAGTAGGCTCTGTAATCAAAATTTTGGCGTCCATTTTGTGTGTATTAAAACTTATTTATTACATATCTTTGCGGGAGTCAGGGGCTAATCACAAAAACGTGTGTACATACGCGAA
This sequence comes from Mactra quadrangularis, assembly GCA_025267735.1. Classification (NCBI taxonomy): domain Eukaryota; kingdom Metazoa; phylum Mollusca; class Bivalvia; order Venerida; family Mactridae; genus Mactra; species Mactra quadrangularis. The sequence goes on along the minus strand of CM046300.1, from coordinate 4,662,630 downwards.
CTGAACTTCTATCTAAAGATTGCAAGATTTCGATGAAATGTCTTAAGAATGGTTTATTTTTTATGAAGTAATTATTTTGTATGTCTATAGATTTGATGATTTATTGTTTTAAGGTATTTATTTGACCCCACGTGGGAACTTTTTTGTGCCTAATTACTTTATTTTGACATCCATCGGTTCCGTTTAAATTGAGCGATGTTTTGTTAGCAGATGACCATTAAATTGTGTCATACCACCTTTGTTTGCGTTGGCCGTCTATTGAAAATCAAGAGTATGGTGGCTCGGTATAGCCCTCGTACACTTTCTTCGAGAGCTTCTAATCTTCGTTGGTGAAAATGTTCTTTGAAGTGTATGGAACATATTGTATTCTTTAAACGTATTGTAGTATATAATGTAATGTTGACAACAAATCATGTGACCAAATTTGAGGGCTTCACCATTGGTCGTTGACTTAAGTCAGATCGTATTGTAGTAAAGCTTTTCAAGTTTCGAGAGCGTCTTTGAAATTCTCTCATCGTAAACTAAGTTCAACGTACGTAACTAAGTTACGGAAATTTCGCCATCCTTCGTAAGATTCTTATGAAACAGTCCCAGTTCTTTATCAGTTCTGCGTTCAGTAAGCATTTTAATGTTAGTCAATCACCGTTACCGTTATGAACGGTTAATTGAACGATCCGTTGTTCAAAGCACGAACGTTTAAAGATGGCGGACAAGAGAGCCTTTACTTCAATTTATTAGAAGAATTCGGAGAGGAGGAATTGTTTTCTTTTTTAAACTTATTGATCTAAATCAACTGAGAGTAACGACTTCGTTGTAATGGCAATTACTAATTTGCAAAATGTACTGGAACTATTTTGTTTCAGGTTGTTTCATACTCGCGTACTATATACTAAAACCGTTAGCTGTTTGCCTTAAACGTTTTCCGCTAACAGGCCGTACAATAATGACATAAGGGAATTATACGTATTTTAAGCGTGTACCTTTCATTACCTGTGTCCATTATTGGACACTGTACTTATTGTTTGTACTACTTCTTTTGTGTAAAGTTGTGTTTTGGACATGTTGAAATTTATGAATTTTAGTATATAGGGATATTTTATCATACTGATTTCAGACAATGTATAAATTAATTTGTATGTTTAACTCTTAGTGCATCTGTACGGGGGAGTACACAATCTGATTGGAAGATTTTATTTTAATTGTTTTCACTGTACATTTGGGTTAACAACATCGGTTACAAATAATATGACAAAATTTTATCATATCATTATAAGATTTAAAAGTTTACCAGTTTTACAATCATCAGTATTGATATATCCATCTTGGCAACCACCAGTACATTTACCAGTCACAACATCACACGTTCCTTGTTTACAGGCTCCACATTCATTCTGACAAGATGTTCCCCATTTGTTACTTTTACATTCTTTAAATGTTACAAATGTACATGTATGTTTATATATGATTATGATTCGTCGTATCACATTGTTCAGCTACTAATCGGATGGTGTGAGTACATATACACACTATTATTACAAAATGTCGACTCCTTGTTTTACTCCTTATTTATTTCTTATTTGATTATATATAAAGTATGATTACAACATTATTTTTTAACCTAAGCCAGTTTCATTGCTATTTTCTTTTTATATAATATTGCTTTCAAATTTAACACCACACCATCAGATAAAGGTATTATGATAACCAAGTATTACGAGTCAGAATAAATGCTGTTAGATACATACAAAGTCAAATTCAACATAAATGTTAAACTTTATAATACCGGTATATTCTTATGATTATTATCTTACAGATTTGATCAACAGATAAATTATGTCACATTTGACATACACTTACCTTACACTTAACAGCAAAGTGCAAATACAAACAAATACACTTACCAACATCACATTTACTATTATCTCCTGTCCATCTATCTTCACAACCAGATGTACAAATACCAGATATTTTATCTTCTAAAGATTTCATTGATTTACAATGACATTTTATTGAACAATCATATCCACACTGATTAACTGGACAATCTTTGAACATAAAAAATGTTTCAGAATAAACAATGTACATGAATTGGTCCTTTTAAAATGCCAACAAACCTTACACCTGTTGAGGCAACAAAAATGAGAAATTAAAAAACCTATGTTTATAGTGTTTGAATCGGGTGGTCTATTTTGTTTTGCCAGTAAATGAAATAATTAAATTTAGGAGAAAACATAAAACAAGACAGAAGCAATATGAATTCATGAAGGTAGTGAAACGCGATAATGGGGCGATAATACAAACTTATAACTGTAAAAATCAGATATGTAGAAGAACAGCAAACTCTTAAAGAAAAAGATTTATGATGTTGTTTTCTAGATATCAAGTCTTTGAATTGTGCGTGTTCGTATTTCGAATACTTTCAATTTTAGAATAATTAATTTAGGAACGAAAAGTAGTATTAAGTCTTAACAAAGTACTTTATAAAGTTTCATCCTCATATTAAAAGGTGTATACTTAACAAAACAAAACTAGTCTTGAACAAGATTGACAAGTAATATAATTATAGAATCCAATTTGATTGATAATATTGAAATAACAGAAGGGGTGCGGTATAACTAATCACGAACCTCCATAAAGTTCTAATTCACATATAACCATCATATCTCCTGTCGTCTTTTTGATAGAGATTTTCTGTACATTTTTATTCAGATATCCATGTGTAGATGGGGTCAAGCTATTACCAGAATCATGTAACAATTCTTTGTCAGATGTTGTGTCATAAATTATATAATTACTTATAAATTCTGAAAACAGTAAATATGTATAAAACACTTATATATTATAGTATTCTTCTCAGTTATAACTTTTAACGGTTTCTTCGTCTTGCGCCTTTTCTTATAGCACAATTTATTCAATCAAATAAAAACTATATCTACTTAATTGTTTTCTTGCATCAAGAAAATTGTGCATTTCATGATGACGAGCTGTGCTAACTTATTATTTGGAATGTAAATTCTTAGTTCAGATTCTAAAACATCGAATTATTTTGTTCATCCTATAATTACTATAATTAACTTGTATCAAGCCAAATTGTTCCTGTCAGTAGCAAGTCTGACCACAATCATTGGATAATTGTATTGTTTTTTCACGGACGGATACAAAATACTTTCGAAGAGATCGGTCCTATAATATTTTGTATGAACATTCGTCTGTCGATATATTTTTCGATTTGGCAGTTGTCAGCTTCAGACGAGGGCTTATGCATTGTAACAAGATGAAAGCGTGGGTTTCTTGATATGTTTATGCCTAGGAACTGTCAGTTGAACGTGGACGTCTTATATCTTCACTTTGACCGGAAATATTGCAATATGTAGTACAGCGCAAACCAAACTTTTTTTAAAATTATAACGAAATGTCATGAGTTAAACATGTAGTTAGTAGATCTTTTTTTCAACACATATTTAGGTCATAAATACGACGACCAATTCTTCCTACTATCGGTTTCCTGAACACCTTTTCTATCACCATGCTAACCACTACGTCACGGCCGCGGCTCATGTAGCAGATCAACGACATTTATATACAATATATTTAATAAGGATATCGATACAGTAAGATGAATATAGCCCTTTCCCATAACTAGGTTACCTCCCGTTACGAAACATCGCTTACGTCCCTTGATTATGACTAATTCTACTTCAGGGGACTATCGTATCCAAAATGGCGGAAGACGAAAAAATTATCGAGGCGTGTAAAAACAATTCATTAAACCGTTTAAAAATGGATGAACTGAAAAGTTATTTACGGAAGGTTGGACAGTATGTGACTGGTAACAAGGCGGAGTTAGTAGAAAGAGTGAAAGGGGCGTGTAAATTGAGACTCGGAGACGTTTCCCAACTGAAAGAATCGGACAGATTAGTTCTGTTGAAAAGAAATGATGAAAAATTGAGGACACCTCTTGGGGAAGTGATGGCTCATTCCTTTAATATTGCTTGCTGGCATAATGACGTGACATTTATTCCTGATTTAAGTGAAAAGGACATATACAATTATTTCGTGTACAAATTAAACACTAAACGACAGCTAAAATCAAAGGTCATGTACGAAGATCGACATATTCACGAGGTTCAGGTAATAAGCTAGCTTGTTATAACTTATTTACTCCAATTATTTAATGTGGAATAGTCTAGTTTGATTAAAATTTCATGAGTAAACAATAAGAAATGGAAAGAACCATCACAAGTTGTTTCTTTTTGCATTCAAGTTTAACTAGCTTTTTATTGCAGAAGAAACTATGTCAATCGATTTTGGACAATTTAGTTACTATCAGAATGTATACAAACTTAACGAGTTTGAAAGAACAAATTCTTGTTTCACTTCTTTTGGGTTTAACGGGAAGCAACACATGTATAGGTCAAATAATGGCGATCAGTCAACCTACCAAATCTCAATCTCTGGATTTAGCTGTTAACCAACGATAAAGAGCATACTTTCGTCAGGGACTGACAAGTGCCCTTCATAATCAATAATCAATTGTAGGTGTGAGAATGGCCTTAGAACTAAATTCTTGACCAAGTTCCACGAAAGTATACCTAGCCAGGGAATCGAACCCTTGGCCCCACAATCAGTGGACTTGCACGCTACCAACTGAGCTTGGCGGGTGGCTTGAAAGAAGATTTATAACTTGATTCAAGATTTCTTGTATAATTCTTTTGTACTCGGACATGGTCATCCAGTTGTTAGCAGTTCTGAAGGTTCTTGCTCAAACGTAGAACAATTAGGTCTTATATATATGGATTTCAAACCTATGAAGTGCTATAAATTAAATATAAAATATAACTTAGCTGTATCTTAAACGAGTGGTACCATTCACAGACATCATGCACATCTTGAAAAATTATAGATGGCTTTAAAACATTAAACTCTTACACGGTTACCTGCATATCACATAATTATAATTTATTTTGTAGAATGTGCAGATATATTTTATTTACTTGTTATAATTGAATTTCTTTTTTCCTTGCAGGTAAATGACACTGATGAAAATGAAAGTCACTGCTTTGTAAGATGTAAGGCTATACCCTCAATGCCTTCAACAAACAAGAAGACATGCCCTGATTATGATGTGTGGGTAATGTTGTCAAAAATGACTGGGTGTATTAATTCAGCTGAATGCAGCTGTACAGCTGGGTAATGTTCTTTATTTAATAGTTTATTAATGATTAAGTACTGATCTTAATTTCTTTAAATTTGGAAAATAAAATTCATAGGCTATGACATGGAATCAAACCAGATTCTTCCGGGTAGTAGCAAAGACACTCAACTGCTGCTCTGAAGGGTTAACCCAACATCAATGTTCTTGGAAGTGACTATATATAATGGTCACATATAATAACCACATACACATCTATTTAACCTTATAAAAGAAATACTCATTTCTGCTTATGTACTGAATAATTAATATTATACATTACTTCCTTTTATGATAACCATCATCTCTGATAGGTCATTACATGCACTTTCATAATAAAAATACATAGTGTATTTATATGTCATTAAAACATACATAATTATAGGAGTGAAATTGTTCACTAACTATAATACATTTAATGGCATCATGCATTTATATGTTCTAAATTTTCATTGTAACTACAACCCGTTCTAATAGGACAATAAAAAATACAACTTGCTGATGTTTAATGTCAATTTCCAAAGGCTGAATGACCAAACTGCTTCAACGGTTTAGCATGAAAACTTGCGCTACACTTATGCAAATTTTCGGAGCTTTCAACTTGTAAAGTTATATATATAACGTTCAATTCAACATTTAAAACAATGAAAATTGCTTTTATCTGTTGCAGAATAATTGTAGTATGGAACCAAATGCATATTAATTTATTTTCAGTGTTTCAAAGCATTATTATAATTAATTTTGTTTTTCTTTTATGTAGGAATGGTGAAGGCTGTAACCATATTGCTGCCCTCCTTTATGCAATAGCAGACATTACTGATAAGAAAAAGGATGGTACATTAGCGTCAACCTCCATGAAGTGTAAATGGAATAACCCAAGAAAAAGAAAGCTGACTCCAAGAAAATCACAAGATCTTGATTTCAGCAAAATAGTCCACGGTAGAACGAGTGTTAAAAGAAAACTTCCGGTCAATGTTTATGCCAACAATAAGACAGTCAATGTTGAGAATTTCAAACAAAAATTATTAAAACTTGATTCCAATGTTGGATGGTTAAGAAACTTTCAATTGAATACAAACTTAAAACCTGTTCCAAAATTACATGACATTAATTTGAATTTCAGTAGGAAAGTAAACTTACAAGATCATCAAGACTTTTTCATGAACCACTTTAATTCACTTAAGACCACCGAATTGGAGTGCTTAACGATTGAATGCATGACAAGAAACCAGTGTATGTCTGACTTGTGGACATTAGCTAGAAAGGAAAGATTGACAGCATCCTATTTTGGAAAAATATGCAAGATGAAGACATCAACAAAACCTGATTCCACTCTGAAAGACATTTTGAACTACAGAACTTTTGAAAGTTTTCACACTAAGTATGGACAAGATCATGAGGATTTGGCAAGAAGAAGATACTTGAAAGAAATGAAAAAGTCACATCCTGGTATTAATGTAAAGAAATGTGGTCTGTTGATAACACCAGAGTATCCTCATCTAGGTGCTAGCCCTGATGGATTTGTCAATTGTACTCATTGTGAACACCACAATGGACTACTAGAAATAAAATGTCCATCATCTGATGTTTGGAGATTGAAAACTCCAGAGCAATGTGCTGAAGACCCCAAGTTCTTTTGTTCACTAGATGACGATGGAAATCTAGTTTTGAAGAAACACCATAATTACTACTACCAAGTCCAAGGACAACTTTCATTGAGCGGTAGGAAATGGTGCGACTTTGTTAGTTGGACCTGTAAAAACATTTCCATTCAAAGGATATATGCAGACAATGATTTTTTTAAGCACTGTATGTTGCCATCATTGAATGCTTTCTATGTTAAAGCTTTTATACCTGAGTTATTCTCATGTCGTGTAAAGCATGGTCTACCGTTATATGACTAAGTGATCATTTTCACAGTTACTTTTGATAGTAACATTTAAGTATAATTACAAAGTGTTAAATTTTGTATATCACAGTATGACATTGTGCTGAATGTAGTTATCCGATTGACCTGCACATTCAGTTTGGACCCAAAAGTTCTCTGAAAAATCTTGTAACTATATAATTCCAGAATTCTTCTTATCAAAAAAATTTCATAATGGATGTTTCATACATATTCATATTACTATATTTATAATTTAACTATTTGTTGTTTTGCTGGCATAACTATTAAGATATTAAATTGTAGAAAGTTATTATGTCTTGGTATTTAAATACAAAATATGTATGTAAAATGTTAAAGTGTATTCAGCATAATAGACTACATCCGGAATTCAATACTTGTATTTTTCCTTTCTTGCTATTCAGCAATAATATGTGAAAAACTTTGCACTTGCTATGCACGGAAGGAAAAAAACATAAATTTGAATTCAATATTTGGTCTAATGATATTCACCCAAGAAGCAAACTCTATAAATGAACTGAAGTAGTTTCTATTATATTGTTAAATTTTATTCAACTGTCAATGATGCCTGCATAAATTCCCCTGATTTAAATATTTCTGTATTATTACATACTCATGATTGATGAAATTACATTTTTAATCAGCCAGGTTAATGAATCCTCACTGACAGTTGAATTAAATCCAACAATTATACACAATTTGAAATAAATCAATGTATTGTTCGTTTTTTCTAAACTGTCAAAGTTTGAATAATTTCACGGTGAATGATTACACACTGTCTCAATATCGCGAGTGTTAGACAAAGAGCACAAAGTCACTGTGAAATTATTCATGTTTTGACAGTTGAGAAAAAACGAATAATATAAGTTAGTATACTAGTGTTGTTGCTCTGAGGCTGTAGCCTGTGCTTTAGTTGCTGACTTGTATCCTAGACTCATTAGTGAGTTTTATTGTATAGAAAACATCTAAATATCTGTTTGCATGACATCTGAACTAGTAGAGCATGTTTTCAGTTTTCAACAAAAGATGAAATATGTAAGAAGTAAATGATAAACAACAACTTGGATCAGTAACACATTTTATTACAAAATATAACAATATTTGGACTTCAAGACCACAACAAGTTGATCATATGTTGAATCTATGCATTCCCTCGCACCTTGATTTAGACAGTTTTTACAAAAAATTTTTTTTACTCATAAACATTTGGTCAAATGGCTATATAAAGTAACTGAATCAAATTTAAAAAACAATCTTTGTTCATTCGCCCCAGTTTTGCCATCAAAATTTGTACAACACATGATCAACTTTTGATAAATTTATAACAAAAAGTAAATGTTACAAACATTAAGAAAAACATCATTCATAATCAGTAATTTCATACTTAGGCCATGCCAAATTGGAATTCTGTAAAGTGTCGACTAAAATTAGGCAAACCTAGGTACCTATTCACAAAAACACAAGCTGATAACAAAAACACATATAAACACACATATTTTGACAACTAAGACGATCCATTATAAATATTTTTTTCAATAGAACAACATTCTCATACAAACATATGAAACATGGTCTGATATTTAATATAAAAAAATTCATGTTAAATAATTATGTAATGTAATAATGATGGAGTTATAAAAAAAATGCATACGACAAATGACATCGTTGCCGAACACAATTTTCCCTGAATAAAACTGTTTTATTGAATTTGGGAACTTTAGAACTATCTAGGAAAATTTAACCTACAATTTTGTTTTTAATTTTGGTTGAGGGTTCTACGCGCACACGGAAGCTTAAAAATTCCAATATGACATGTCCTTAGTGTGGAACTAGAGGTGGTTGCAAGTTAGTCAATTTTGCACATAACTTCCATACTTTAGAGGCACGCAAAGACATGGTAATTGGCATAATGCCTTGTACTATTCTGAAGTTCTTAATTCTTTCCATTTGTCTCTCAACATGAATTCTAGCATTTGCTATGTCTCTTGTAGCTTTCACTTCCCGCTTTGAAAATTTAGATTTTCCACGTTTAAATGGTGGCATAATTAGTTTAATTCCTCTAGGTGTTGTTAAGTCTGAAATAAGGAAACCTTTGTCGGCCATAATTGCATCACCTTCTTCACACAAATCTAATATACCACATTTTTCAGTCAATTTTTTGTCACTTATGGAGCCAACCCATAAATCTGAAACAAACGTTACATGACCAGATGGGCTGATGCCTACTAAAGATTTCCAGCTTATGTGGGATTTATAATCACTGTACATTAAAGATTTAAGTTGAAGTGAACTGGGTGTTTCAGTTTTTATTTCAGTGCAGTCTATAATAACTCTAGTGTCAGGAAACTTGTCTCTGAAAAGTTGTGGCATGTTAAAGTCAACAACAGACTTCACTGGCCACATAATCAAAAAATTTAATTTCACATCCAAATAATCAATCCATTTATTTAAAAGTCTGCTTCATGCTGTGGATGAAATACAAAATCTTGCAGCTAAGTCATCTACAAGCAAACCTAGTCTTAATAGAACCATGAAGAATTCATCCACAAGCCTGAGAGCGCGAGGCCGCCCACCACTTGGCCTCTTACACCTGGATGGACGTTCTTCCTTCATATCCCCCATTTCATCAAATAGTGCGTTGAAAATTCCTTTATTTGGTATACCGGTATAAAAGTTAAGCTTTGAAGGATGGTCCTTCACATCTTCATACACTAAAGTTGGTAGATTTGTCTGTTCACCACTATCTCTACACTCTACACTACAAGTTTGAGTCCCAACACTTACACATGTGCGTACGAAATCTGTCTGTGTTTCTGATGTACAGTAGTCTAAGCATGTCTGTGTTTCTACCATCCTATAAAAATAAAGACATAAAACATTAAGTTGCAAAAAACGACATATAAAAAGACTTCTTATTTCGCCAACTAGCTTTAATTTGAGCAGTCAACAAAGAATTTGAGCAGTCATCACTTAGGCCACAACAAACTGATCATATGTTCTATGGATTCGCTCGCACCTTAATTTTGACGTTTTTTACAAAAAAAAATATGTTTATTTCCTCGCTCGCTCATAAAAATTTGATCAAATTGAAGCAAGTGAATAAAGATTTTTTTTCTTCGGTCGCTCGCCCCATATTTTTCCAGAAAAATCCGTAGAACATATGATTAACTTGTTGTAGCCTTAATCCAGTGGCCTGAAACCTGGCAATAGAGATTATTGATTTGGGCAAGCCAAATTTACAAATTTAATGTACTCGGCCAGATGAAAATTTTGCTCCATACTATATGATAAAGTAGTTTGTAGCTTGGCTCAAGAATGTTCAAGTTGATCAAAGCCATTGAAAATTAATATCATACATGTATGTTACTTGATAGTTGATTATTTGGCACATTTCTATTAAACAAGTTTTTTAATGAAATGATACCATACATAAATATGTAAAAAGGGACCTCAAAAAATTTTCAGCTGATAGGGCTTGACATGAATTTTTAAAGTTGTTTGTCTGGTTGGATGACCAGCTATATTTTAGTTGGATCTTCAACAAGAAAATTGAGATAATTCATTCAGTCGCAAAAAAGTTTACACTCAGCAATATATTAACTATTATTTACCTGATTGCACTTGGTGCAGAAATAGGTTCATTGGTGTAATCATGGAAAATGAGGGAAACATCAAGGTTTGAATGGTGGTTTTCTTGAATGATTGATTGATTTTCATATTTTTCCTGTTCATTTGTCTCAGATACTACAACTGGAACATTATTTACCACTAAAGGGGTTGCTGTAAACATTTCTTCTTGAATATCTTCTTGAGGCTGATCATTCTCATCAAGTGCCTAGAATTAAACATGCAGATTGTTAAAGAAGTTGTAACAAAGTACGTCCAATATCAGAAGTCAGAGTAATAGTGCAGTTGTAATGATGCGAAACTTTAATTCGGTGATCAAGGTTTAATTCCAGATGTTCACAAACAATGGAAATCTATAAAATACACAAGTCCTAGATCAAGAACAGGGCACAGGGCCCGGCTATTTTGCTTAAAATAATCACAAATTACAGTTAAAGTGTAACTTTCCATGGACACGTGGGATAATGTCTACATGTACATAAATAAATTAATCGGACAAGTTGGACATGAGAATTCAACACCCATGAATTATACGAGTATGATTATTTAGCAGTGATACTTATGTGGCAGAGGTATAAAATAAATATTAATTCGGCACTTGTACTACCTTGCCTTCAAGCTAGTTTTTATGGCGTCGTGGCAGAGTGTTTGCTTACGACTTGTGAAGTCGTGGGTTCGAATCTCAGTTTAGACCATGTATTTTGATCTGGTTACATATGGCGCCGAACGTAAATTACCCACTTGTATTTGTTTGATAATGCACCCTTAGATAGTCCCAAAGACCATAAAGCTCCAAGAATTCGAGGATGAATTATATTAAGGAGGGGCCACCGGTATGATCAGCAGAGGTATATTACGACACTTGTACTACCTTGCCTTCAGGCTAGCTTTTGTGGCATATGGTAGAGAGTCCGCTTATGACTCGTGAGGTCGTGGGTTCGAATCTCTGTTTGGACCATAGATTTCATCGGGTTATATTTCACCTGCTCCAAATTTGAATATGACCAGGCCAACATAATTAAAATAATTTAAGAACATTAAGCAGCTTTTTGTTACAAGTTTCAAAAGTAAATTTAATTTCAGTTAAATGATTATCAAATCAATTATTAAATGAACTTACTGAATAGGGAAATATTTTCTCAGTGCCTGAGGCAGTTGGGAATATAGAAGGTATGGTATGGGTGGACGACGGTCCCTTCCGATCAACAAAATGCTCACTACACAAGAGTCTGTTTTCAGTCCACTGAAAATTTTTCAACACAGTTCGACATCGTTGAATCCAAACTCTCTTCAAACGTTTATTCTGTGGAAAGCGATGGAGAGAAACAGTCCGTCCGTCTAATACTTTGCCACGGTACATTCCTTTACAAACACAACAATACTTCAAGGACTTTTTCTGTTTTAACATCATGCATCGGTAAATTTACGATCTACGGAATTAATTGACTGTGAAAAGATAACGGTATCGATAATAGTCCCCGGAAGTTGATCAATTTTTCGTGCATGCGCACTTGAAACAAATAACGATAACTCGTCAAGGGAGACTACCTAGTTTTGGGAAAAGGCTATTATGATTATGCATATTTAAGAGCATTAGATGAAAAAAAAATATTTGTACGGATCAAATGATTACCGTATGTTCCATTCTGTGTAGTTATATTGAAATAATGGACATCTATTGTACGTTCGAATTCTACTTGTAGCCATTTGTTACTGAAATTACCAGTAACAAAGCATTCTCCCAAGTCAGTATTAGATATTAAACCGTTCACTGCATTTGATGCCTGATACAAACTAGTATTGTTCTGATAGATTGTACTTGATGAAGCTGACTGTCGAAATGCGACATTTCTACCTGAAATTATATATAGCACATGATACGATTACTAATAAAATGATTTTTACATATTTGATTTAATTTAAACATCCAAGTAGACTTTAATTATTTTCGTTTTGAATAAATCAAGGTAAAGCGTATCGATTGGTTTTGTTATAAGAATCATTTCAAAACTAATGTCAGATAACCAAATTTATTGCTCAAATAATTATAATGTGTATGTATACCCATAAATATTGTTATACATCAACCAAACTATGCACAATCAAGTTATATTAATTCTACCAAGGGGCTTAGTCAAATATTCTAATATTATTATCAAATATATATAGTTAGCTATGAGACTGTAGTAATAGGTAACTGGCCATTTACATGAAAAAATGTATGTATAATTTATATGATAACATATTTAGGTTTAAACAAATAATATAAATTTCCTGAGTAGGTTCCGTGTTTTATCTACGCTTGACAATATTACGTACATAATAAATATACGTATACATTGATTTTTGTACATTTGTTTAATGTACGGGTATATATTATCGTATGTTTCTGTTCAGCTCACAAAAACAACATACGCGATTCTTGATAGCTTGTTCACACTGGCTAGACATAAATTAAATAAATTTATGCATGTTCCAGTAAATATACATGGATGCTAATTATGAATAATGAATATGCAATAATTTTGCTAATGTTCTTTTTAAGTAGAAAATGACAAAATAATGGTACAACATTAAAATAGGATTCAAACTCTTTTGAAAAATGTATTGAATTGTACTTCAGAACGCCAAATATGTGATAATAGTAATATACATGTCAGTAACATTACTTTTTAACACTTTCTATTATATTCAATAATAGATAACACCGAATAATGCTTCAGAGTCAAACACACTTAAAATACACCCTGTAATGTATGCAATGTATGGACATTCACAAAATAGATAGAGAAATAAACACAGTCACCCAGTGCGGCAACATGAACAAATAGGAACAATACCATATTTCTCTTTTATGTGTAACGATGATCGTATCCATTAAGTATCGACGGTTTTTTATTACTAGATTAATGAAATATATATTATTTTCTTATATAATGTAACAATGTGTTAATGATGGCGATAAAATCTTACCTCGATTAATTCGAAAGTCACATACAATAAGTTGAGATTTTATTTCAGATAAAGTTATCCTCACTTGATTACCAACTAATGGTGTTGTACATGTTACATGTATATTGGTACTGTCTGGTATAGTATTATCATGTTTATAACATACACTTGTATCTGGGGGCCTAGTCTTATTTTTTCTATTTGCATAAGGCAACTTTTCTACTGTGACTTCGAATGCAGGAAAATATTCTGAAAATGTTTCATAATTATAGTTCAATTTCCGATGTGTAAATTAAGTATAGATATTTGACCAGTCTAGTTTATATAAAGTGATATAATCTTGCAAAAGTGTGTCTAAATAGATTTTCAACATTAAATAGATGCTGCAAGTTTGGTAAATAGAATAAAATACAGTTTGCACATAGACCAGGATTAAATGTACAGTATAACCTCTGCAGCGTGGCCGTATGAAATTTCCCATACAATTTTAATTCTGCAGAGCTACAGCTTCTGAACAGCAACATATTTCAATCTCTCATAGAGGGTTTTGTTCAAGTGAGGTTTTACTGTATTACATTATTCTACTACCGGATAGTACTCTTAACAGATACAAATTTAAAATTCTCAAAGATTTGTTAATAAAACAGAGTTGCTAACATATCGTCATTTGTTATATATATGATGTTGGAGTGGCTAATATTCATCATTAAATGCATTACATATTAATATTTACTTAAGTGTATACAGTTTAATAGCGTTGAAAAGGGCATCGAGTGCAATTAAAATTAAATATTATTAATTGTTAGATTCTTAGAATTACAGTTTTTATATAATTCATTGAACGCCCCATATATTCTATAGGGATATCAGCTTCGGTATTAACCATAGTCAAATGACTATAAGATGTTCTCAGTGAGGTATAGAGGTTACCATTATCAGTTTTCTAAATACATTTACCTTTTTAAGAAATCAAAGTATTTTATAACTGTTATGATGAGTAGTTTTTATCATGTAGGAGCATTGATTGAAGGTTAAGAGACGCGCGAAACATTTCTAGCTAAAATATGTGTCCGTTGATTGTTTAATGAAAACAATTCAGTTTCAAAATACATGTTTAACTCATACTAAAAACTTGTTGAATTAGAATGTATTCATTTGTTCACAATCACTATGAAAATGTACTGAGGCATTTTATTTAAATAAATTTTGAACTTCATTCTTATACATGTATTCACATGCCAAAGTATGAGTGATGGAGGTCTCTGTAAAGCCCAATTAGACCTGACGTAGCAATTTATGTATAAGCCAACATAGTCTCCATTGACAAAGAACAAAAAGATTGTAGTCTCTTGCGAATGAAATTATACTAATTGAACCAAATGCTGCAATCTGAAAACTGTTGTTTCTACGAAAATTGAGATACATACAGTTAACAATCTCAACTAAGATGAGCTGAATCGTTTTCGCCTCTAGTGACTGTTGGCTATAACTGACAGTCTGGTTACAGTTTTTCAAAGCGGCATATAGGTATCAAGATTCAAAATGGTACACTCATATAAATGAATATAACATGTTAAAATAAGATACAAATATATGCATTTAAAAACTTGAAGATGTAGGGTGCCATCACCACTTTTTATAATAGTAACACGTAAACCTCTTATTTGACTTATTGAAGATATTTGAGTATTTACAAAGCATGAGTGGCAAGAAAACGGCATTTACATGATATTTTTTTTAATCCCATCGACTTTTTTTCATGTTCTAGTGACTACAAATGGTTAACGAATAATTTGAACATCATTGATATTGAAATGTGATATATTGAGCGAACGCAGTAACTCATTTATTAATCAATGGAATTAATTGGAATCACAAGGTTTAACTAACAATTACAAATATTAATAATTGTTATTACAATCAATTATAAAACTTTTCAGTTTAACTGTTTTGTTACTTACGTAATCCATCAGTAGTAGTCAGTATATAAATATCAGTGATTGTTACTTCATGTTCTAATATAACTCTCCACCAGGGTATTTTAGTACTGCTGTTTGCTTTCGGTGTATAACTACATGTTGATATATCTCCATCTGTACCTTTATATGCATACTGTTGAGTATTTCCCAAAGTATTAGTGTGTGTAGAACTCTCATTTTCTGCTAAATCTCCTTTGGTAAAGAAATTTACGTTTACGTAAAATTTCACTGTTCACATGCTTATATCATATTACTTCCCTATCCTTAAATGTGTAATGTCAAGATGGATATGACATACACTGATATCAAATATTATCATTGTGATATTCAAAAATTTGCTCATTGTCAGCGTTTCCACTCACACACAGCCATTACTTACATAATATTACATAATACAGTACTGTGTTACTAAACATTTACAATATGTTAGTGTTTAGTGTATGCATAGATAGAATCCTTTTGATATAAATGCAACTCGGTGTTTAAACAATAGTTCGCTTGCGAGAACAATGTGTTAATAACGATGGAATATAACCAGATTACACGTTGATCACATTGTTTTAGCTTAAAAGTAGAATATCAGTTTAGTTTTAAACTTTTACTGAAAGGTGAACTTAAGTAGAAACTTTAGCGTTAAAAACTTGACATTATGAACATTATTTTTTCCCTTATTACGTTACAATTTAGTGCAGATGATGTACTAAGATTTGGGGAGTAAATAAAATTGTTTTTCATTTCATTGATTCTTCAGGCTATATTGTTGGAATAGCACAATCGATAAAACTTACATAAAACATTTTACAATGCTGTTTAATATAGTACTGTGTTAAAGGGAGAATATTTGAGCAGATAAGTAAAAGATTATTTTGACAGCCTGTTATAAAGTTAAAGTTAAAGGGCGGTTTAAAGTCTGCTTCCATCTACATGTTCTGCCGACTTTACAATCTTGTACAATAACTCCTGGTCACTGAAATCACCCCCAGGCGGGCGATCCCTCACAGTACCCATTTACACCTGGGTAGAGTGGAACAATTGTAGGTTAATTTCTTGCTCAAGGAAATTAGCAGTGCCCCTAGTGGGGATCGAACCCGGGACCTCTCGATCCCTAAGCGCGCGTCCTACCACTGGACCACTGCTCCGTGATACAAATTAAAATTTTGAAATAATTATGCATAATGCATTTAATACACACTTTTTAATAATATGAGATTTTCTAACTTATAACTTACTATATTGACATCCTGGACCAAACCAATATCGATCACAACCTGATGTACATTCTCCTGTTGTTGAATCACAACTTTCACCATTTTTACAATGACACATGTATTGACATTCTGATCCAAATGTATAAACACCGGGTGTAGTTATACTGCAATCAGCATCTAAAATAACAATTTTACAATGACACATGTATTGACATTCTGATCCAAATGTATAAACACCGGGTGTAGTTATACAGCAATCAGCATCTAAAATAACAATTTTACAATGACACATGTATTGACATTCTGATCCAAATGTATATACATCGGGTGTAGTTATACTGCAATCAGCATCTAAAATAACAAATTTACAATGACACATGTATTGACATTCCGATCCAAATGTATAAACACTGGGTGGAGTAATACTGCAATCAGCATCTAAAATAACAATTTTACAATGACACATGTATTGACATTCTGATCCAAATGTATAAACACCGGGTGTAGTTACACAGCAATCAGCATCTAAAATAACAATTTTACAGTGACACATGTATTGACATTCTGATCCAAATGTATAAATACCGGGCATAGTTATACAGCAATCAGCATCTAAAATAACAATTTTACAATGAAACATGTATTGACATTCTGATCTAAATGTATAAATACCGGGTGTAGTAATACTGCAATCAGCATCTAAAATAACAATTTTATTATGACACATGTATTGACATTCTGATCCAAATGTATAAACACCGGGTGTAGTTATACTGCAATCAGCATCTAAAATAACAATTTTACAATGACACATGTATAGACATTCTGATCCAAATGTATAAACACCGGGTGTAGTTATACTGCAATCAACATCTAAAATAACAATTTTACAATGACACATGTATTGACATTCTGATTTAAATGTATAAATACCGGGTGTAGTTATATAACAATCAGCATCTACAATAGCAGTACATGTACATAAAGCTAATACATTACTCGATAACAAAAGATAGATACATGAAAAACTAGTATAGCGTTGTTAGATTGAAACTATTTTGACTGTTATACAATTTATAATTACGCTACAGTTTATACTACATAATATGCATTCAGCTGTGTTATATATATAAACTGTAAACCTCATTTTAGTAAGAGTTTTAACCATGTCCTTTTTGTGTTTTGAAATTTTAACTATTCCTGTAATAAGAACATGATACATATTAAGATGTCTTGTTTAAATGTATCACACTACAAAACAAAATATATTTTTTATTCAGTATTTACAGTGATATCAATATGTTTGATTTGTCATACAGTAATTATTTGGAGGATTTGTTAGATTGAAATTTAAAGTATATTTTGAAACAACTTGGTTGCCATTTAATAATCGTAACTTTTCAATGTGTTTATGATTACTCTTTACAATTCATTTGTGTATAAATGTACTAAATAGTATGCATATTCTTTTTTTAAATACATGTAATTATTTCCAAATTGCAAGCATAATCTTTTGATTACTTCTTGCATTCACATTATTTATTGAACTGCCTTTTTTCAAAAGAAAAAGTAATTATGGACGCAAAATTCCAAGCATTTTTCAGCAGGATACGCCTCAAGTATCCACTAAAATATTCATGTATTTCTAAAATTAAAACGTTTTAGGTAATTTTATCAAACCATAAAACATACTACCAGATCATTCAGTTATGAATGTATTGGCCTCAGTATTATTTTTAAAATGACAGCAAAATGCAATATTAAAGGCTCATTAAAAAGGTTATGTAATTTAGCAGACAACAACATATATTGTGCTAAATTACATAAACTTTTAAATATGCCTTTGGATATTGCGTTGTGCGGTCATTTTAAAAGATCAGAAATAAGTTAATAAATACTTTTTGTGACGCATCGTCAAATTTCAACAGGTTTAATATATGATCGAGTACAAAAGTACGTTCATTTAGGAGGGTTATGCACGGATACCTTATCAATTTAAATGGAAATGATACATGCATTAATATCAAACTCAAATTGTTTTACATTTTTATAAGAAATAATAGTTGAAAAGTACAATAACTAATATCATTTACCACAAAAACCGAATTAATCTCACAAAAACAATAAGTGTGTCTATGAAGAAATGAATCCATTTAGAAATATAATGTTTTCGTGTACGGTGAAAAAAGTTTAAGTAGGAAGTAAAATTTAATATTCAGTATGTATTGTGCGTGAAGTTTGGCCCCGATCTGACCTTTCGCATTTGCATCTAATAATTATCTACACATATCCCGACGAAAATCAACATCATGCCTATTCTACACTTCAGCACGTAACGTATTCAAAACAAACAATCGATTGACATCGTTTAATCCTTTCGGCCACTGTGTAATAGACAATCATTGTACGCTTTAATATATTTAAAGAAATAATCCCTATGTAATAATTTCATTCGAGCTTTGACGATATACATTCGTATTCAAAGTAATGATTATTTTTGCTTAAATGTCAGATTTGGGTCACACTTTACGCACAATATAACATTGGTATTGAATAAATTAAAATGCTGCTTTGATTACTTTGATAATTGAATATTTTTCGTAATGTAACAAATTATATAGTCGGTGTAGAAAGTTCTTTCAACATTTTTAACGTGTAGTTCAATATTAAATTGTACTGAGTTGGTTGGTGTCAAGTTTTGCATACAGTCAATATCAAACGTATGTTTAATAAAGAAAAAAATGTTTTAAAAAAAAGGTTACTTATTTATTGTGTGCACTAAATGATTCAATTGGATCTAGAGCTGTTTACTATTAAGCCAAAACAACCTCTAAGAAGTTGTTAAACACAATATCTTACAATATGTGAACAGTTGAGGATGAAATTGACATTTTTGTGATCTTGCATTCTAAAACAAATAAAAAACCGCCAGACAGTGTTTTGAATTATCCATGTATAAAAA
Organism: Mactra quadrangularis; assembly: GCA_025267735.1. Taxonomy (NCBI): domain Eukaryota; kingdom Metazoa; phylum Mollusca; class Bivalvia; order Venerida; family Mactridae; genus Mactra; species Mactra quadrangularis. The sequence continues at coordinate 4,642,805 of CM046300.1, read as the reverse complement.
TTGTACAAATCAGAGGATTAAAAATTGAAAACATTTAAATTGCATTTGTATTTTAACCATTTATGTGTACTTACCACCATGTGAAAATGAAATGCATACGTATCAACAAGGTGAACATAACTACAAGCCGCCTGGCTAGCTCAGTTGGTAGCACGCAAATCTAATGATCGAGGGGTCGTAGATTCGATTCTCGGGCGAGACATACTTTCGTGATGTGTGGTCATGAAATGATTTTTTTTCACCGAAATATTTTGTTTGTATCTTTATGAGTCTGTTGTGGGTAAGTGTGAACGTGGTGCACCTTACAACATTGTTTAAAGCCCCAGTGGCAATTGTCTGTTTTTTATTAATTTTGGCGTCCTTGTAATTTAACTAACACATGAAAAATATATAAAAAAACATATCTCTTTTTTTCTTCATAATGTGTGTAATGTCTGTGCTTGTCTTTAATTTTGATGTTCCGTATATGTTTTCAAAGTCATTTATAAATATTTAATATTGTAAATTAACAAATACATGTAAAAGGCTTAATTTACTACATCGTGTTTTAACACGACTAAATTAGATGGACCTATATTTGTATTTTCTTGAGTGATGTAAACAGGTTTTTACTAATCTAATTTGATATCTTCCGTCAAAACAATATTTATTTAAGATTTCTTTTTGACAAGAAGTTAAAAAACATATACACAATGTACATGTAGTATCATATCGCATTAATTTTTGTAATATAATCTACTGGTATACAAGTATTACATATCAGATATGGTTATAATGATAAATAGTTTATTTTTTAAAACAATAACTAAAATGCATGTTGACATTACATAGAAAGTATATATACAGCGCATAATGTTCAAATGTAACATATAAGGAAATATTTCAATGATATAGATCAACAGTACAGAGTAGAACATACGTTACAATATAAACTACAAAATACTAGTGTCTAAACAAAATCCTATCTCGTTCATCAAAAGCTTTGTTTATTGTTCAAAACTATCATTTCTACAATATGAATGTCATACAAACATAGAAGTAAAATGGCCAAACGGAAGACTTCCGTGTCATTTATAAAATATTCATCGTATGTTATCAAGTTTAAATACAACTTAACAATAGCTTCCATGGTTCAGCGGTAGGACGCAAGCTATGGGATCCGGAGGCCCTGGTTCAAATACCACTACGGACACTGCTAATTTCCTTCAGCAAAACAAAAACTCACAATTTTCAACTCTACTCAGGTTTATATGGGCACAATCTGCGTAAACACATATCCAGTAGACCACGGTCGTACTGGATCTATACTTTTTCCCTTTGAGGTCACGTCGAGATGAACTTTGTGTCGACCAATCAATGCGTAGCTTTCATCTAGACGAAAAAACTATTAATCACATTTTGATTTCGTAATTTCTATTTTTAGACCAAGTTTTGCTTGCTAATTTAACCGCGGTAATATTCACAGGCTGCGATTGGGCGGCTCATTTCAAATTTCGTGACGTAGACGATGTAAACAAGTTACGTATCATAACAATTTCGTCATGAATATTATGATAAGAAAAGGTCACCTGAACGTGACCTTCGTTTGGAAAAGGCCAGATCTACATTAGCGAGTATGCGAGCGGTAAAATTGTAGATCGGGTTTTAATCAGATTGATATGGGCATTAAATGCTTGTTTTAGGTTTCAATGATCATGAATTGCAAAATTGTAACGTCGGCGGATTATATATACAGAAGCAGATTTTAAACCGCGCTTTCACTTTAAACCTTAACTTTCTAGACTCAGCATTCAAATCAGTTTGTTATTAAGATCAGACAAACATTATTGATATGTTTTTGCTTATGTTTTATACTAATTTAAACAGATTGTTGAATTTTTTATACCAAAAATAAATACTGCTTCTGGTATTTTTAACTTTTAAGTGGTATTATTGCAGAAGTTTGCAGTTGTTTGGTCTAGTTACTATGGCAACATCAGATAAGACGACATACACTTAAACACTGTTGTAAATAAGACAAAAAAGCTGTTGTTTTTAAAATGTGCTTGTCTTACAATGAATTAGATATAACTAAATGATCCTTTAGATCTTAAAGTATGAACAAAATTCAATAATCATGACAAATGCGAAAACAATACTCATTGATACTACACCTCTACGGTTTTGTTTTGGAGAAACTTTTTCTTATTTTTATATTTGTTTGGCTATAATATTTTACTTACTGTAACATAGAAACAATACGCACATATAGAGCAATTTTATATTTTTGACGCATATTATTTTTTCTACATACATTGCAGCGTCTAGTCGCCTTAATCAAGTTACTAGATAGGCCTAGATAATCGACCTTTAGCTTTTAGTCAAGTAGTATACACATACCACTTTGTAGTGACCTATTACTGCCTTACTTGATTAAAGGTAAAAGGTAGGCGGAAAAATGACCGTAAACGTATTTTCATATTAACCAAACTCCAGCCACGATCCCTAGATTCGAGGGTTGCCATACAACTTTAGAAGGCAGTAATAATACACATTAAATGCACATAAAACACGTGATAATAGAAGCGATTTCAAAGTAGTTCACAACGCAAAAGATATCTTAACATCTATATAAATATGACAATAATGTTAAATGCATTGAGTATTAAATAACATTTTTACCAAATATAGCAATTATATTAACATTTATATCTGCAAAACCAAACGTTTATATTATACAAATTTAGGCTAACGTTAAAAGCGTATACTAACTTATGAATCAAATATCAACCTTGAATATTATGTAAACATGTACATAATACAAACACTTAAAATGAACCGTGCTATTAAATCCCGTTTCTTTATGAAATTCATATCATATAGTTAATAAAAAATCTTTCTGTAATCCAATAGTCAAAGGGGTATTGATTTTAGCTGGTAACAAATACAAATTATACGCAAAATTGCAAAAATAAATAAAACTGTAAGCGACTTATTCATTATAGAAATGTGCAAGGATGATTTTAATATTAGTTTAGAACATTTCATTCAGCTTAAATACAATACAAAGTCTACCTGGTGGTCTTCCTGCAGCTATCTATTTAAATATCACTAGTTCAACGTCATTGTCACTCGGGCTATACCTTTATTAGACAAGCAACTTATACATTTTACTGTTAAATAAGAGATATATGCGGCCCAACACGTGTGCTATTTGACATACTTAAAATTATGGTATTAAGAGGCATTTTAGTATCGTCAATATTTCTATGAGATTGTTAAGCTGCAAATATCTTAAAGTTAAAATAACAAGAAGAATATTTAGATATTTCAGATAGATGACATTCAATACCCTTCCTATGAACACTCCAGATCATTGAATAATGATCTATAAACAACAAAAACAAGACTTTTGTATAACGTGTATTTTAGCACTTGGGCTAGTGGCTATACTAAACTATATATACATTACAAACTATTATATAAGTTGACAATTCCATGTGTTCAACAATATACTTCGTACAATACTTCAAATTGATAAGACGTATGGTAAACCGTTCAAATTAGACATATACATCTCTTTCAATTAACACCTCACGACAAATTTGAAACCTTGTGTCTTAAAAACAAAAATAAAAAATTTGTGAGTGTTCAGTACAGCCGCCCAAAGCTGAATGTCCTTTCAAATACTTTAGAATCGCACGATAATTTGTGCGATGAAACACGATGTTTCATTGGTTTATACTCTACATAACAACTTTGAATTAACCAATCAAAGATCTTAACATGATATCAAAGGAAAATATTTTCCGCCTAATTCGCTTCGCTTAACCGGCAGAAAATACATTACTGTATACTGACTTGCATGACGTGAACACATAATGCAATAATACTACAAAGAAGATTTAGTTTTTGAAAACACTATCTCTTAGTTAATACTCACATACGTATACAGTAGTATGATCCTACGAATTTAAAAGATTTAAGAGAAAGCATACTTACTTCTATTTTCTTGCCTTAGATATTTTATAGACTAAGGTATACTTATGGGTTTAAAACGGCATGTATCTTAGCATCATAAGTTTCACTTTTAAATACAAAATATTTTTATAGGTTGTAATTGGTGATATTGTATTAAAACTTGATAAATCGATAATAAAAAACAAAAGTTGAAAATCATAAAGGGAAAAGCATGACATGAACATAGAAAAAAATTGATGTTGTTGGTTTATAGGTGAGTACAGTGGAAGATAAAAAAATAGAACCTTTTCCGTAAATGAATCAAAATTATATATCAGGCCATCACAAAAAGGTAACAAACAAAAATAAAATATCAACAAATATATTATAGAAAAGTGGAATATAAGTTAAAAGGTGTGTTTTAACGTATTATTCTAAAAATATTGTTGTATTATTTAAAATGGCTCGTTGAATCCTTAGAGGTTCGAGAACCGGTGTGTCCACCATAAAACTTAAACTTCTTCATGTGATTAAACGCCTATTTCTATATTACATATTCAATGGCGTTGTACAAAAAGATTAATAATAACAATAATAAATAAGTAAACACCGTCCACCATAAATATAATATACAACTACACAAAACAAAAAAAATTATATAGTGTGATTGTGCATTTTGTTTTTCATATATCAAGTTTAAAGGACCTACATTGATCTTAGTTCATGATTCGACTTTATTTTTACACTTGTTTGTATTATTTAATATTGAAATTTGTTGTCCTGAACAGTATAACATGATGCTACTCTTAACAGTGTGCGTAACTTAACGCCACTGTTAACCGGACAATTTCCTAAAGTTGTCGAAACTTAAACTTCAAAGGGCCCTTAATACATCCTCAAAGGTGTCGAAACATCACCTTTAAAGGAACCCCTATTTTAACCAGTAATGCAGCCATATAAAACAAAGTATGTTTTGACAGAGAGAGTGAGAGGCAGTCCTCTCATCCCAGTCATAAAGAATTCACTTAATACGTTTACCATTGTTAAGGCATTAACTAGCCACGTCAAGTTTAGAATAGTTCATAAAAAGTACAGAAATAATGAATTTCCAATCATTTTTTGAACAAGATTAAAGTAGGAGTTAATTTGACATCATCTGGTAGCTTATTCCATAGCATGGGGGCCTACTGTACTAAAGCTTCTGTTACTGAATGTTTTTTCTTATTTATTGGTACTATAAAATTCATGTTTTTAGATTTTGCAGATTAAAGACCAGATCTGCTTTGTATATGCTTTTAGAGAATGTCAGTCTGATATGCAAGTGCATTTCCAGTAAAACAGTTGTACATGAAAGTACTATTTTATAATTGATTATTGCTTTGACTGGTAACCATTGCAGTGAGTACAAAGCATCTTTTGAACTGTCTGAATTTTTAACTTTAATACTAGTTTGTCACACATGTTTTGATTTCGCTGAAATGTGCATAGATCACATTTTTAGATTCCTGAAACAAGCTCCGCTATAAACGTATATATTGAGACTTAAGATCTAACAGAAAACATGAGTTGCCTTACTGGTATATATTACTCGTTCATGCCACAATGCCACATGCTGTCAGCATATAACAGTTCCCAAAAAGTCATTGCATACACATAAGATGTATAAGGTGAATGTATGAAACTCATCACCTTCGAAACCCCAATAAAAATCCCATTATATACGGTGCAATATGTTTCTGGACCGATTTTCAAACACTTGGTCATGTTCATCAAGGCATGAGCTTCATACAATGCACACCAATTGATTTTATTTTCAATACATAGAAATTATTTTAAGTTATTGTTTACACAAGCTGATTGTAGTACAATACATTCTAGAATATGAGCTTCAAGCGTTCAAAATTGTAACATGAATTAATAATTTATAAATTTGATAACTGAACGCTAAGATTCTACAATTTGATGTCGTTGATAAATTCTTTTAAAATGATCTGAATGTCCAGACAGATTAGTTAATTCAAATTTCTAGAATGAAAACAAATTTATAAATAGTGACTAAATATTTGTTTAAAAATAAATTAATAAAATACTTAACTTACCCACGTTCTGAATAAAACTCAAAAGCAGCAACAGTGAATAGATAAATCGCAACAAAGTACGTTTTAGTTGATACGCATCCATTTTGAGTTATGCGAACACGCAGAAGTTATACAAGGGATTTATATGGTAATCGAAGGAGGAAGTTTTTTTTTCAAAAATTAATCCATAGTACAGTGGTAAATACACGTAGCAGAATAGCCATTGTCTTCAAACTAGTTTTATAATTTAAGAGGTTTTAAACAAGTCGTATTGTATTACAAATATTATACTGCAACCATGTTCAATACGTGAGTAAAAATAGCGGCGGTCTATAACTCACCAGTATATCGTCTTAGCCTAATTTAGCGTTTTTAAAATAGTTCTATTCCAAGCTCAATACAAACTAGAATCGATAGTTATACTTTCCTGTTCAGATTTGTATAAACAAAACCCCAGTTTTCGTCATTGCCTCATTAAAAAATATTTTTTGATAAATGTTTGAAGTTGTTTAATTGATTTAAGTTAATGCAAGCGTGTCGTGGTATCAAGTTGATATACTACCCGTGTATTCTAAAAGTGGAGGCATCTCAATACTATCAACATGTATGTAACAAACATTTTCTTTGTTGAACGTTTTCTTTTTAACAATACATACACTGTGAATGTACAAGACATGGTCTAATGTTAAATACATATCATTTGTGATACTATATAAGACCTAAAGGTAAATAACACTTGATAAATGAATACTAATTCAAAAATTTGCGGGTAGTTTGATTTGAATTTGAAGGCTAAATTAAACCAGGGATTCTATATAACAGGGATTTGTAACAAAGTGCTTTTTTTTTAATTTTCACGATCGTCACTGTATCTAACTGGCTGAAGCAGGCTGTACAAACTATTCCAGAGTTTAAAAACTTGATATATGTTTTTTGTACATGTCTTCCATACTACTTGTGAATGTTTCTGAACTTTGCAACAAAAATAATGGTGCAATTATGACCGAAAAAATGACTATTTGTTATGAAAAATGGGGCTAAAAATGGCAGATCGGCGGGAAAATGCATTATTTTGTAAAATAGTCTGTGAGCGTAATTTGCCTCCAAATCATCTAAAAACACAGTTTTCCTAACATTTATGTCAATTTGAAGGGTACTGGTACAAAATGTCATGTGAATATCTTTATTTTAACTTGTTATACACTGGAACCTCTCTATGAAGACCACTAGCCGTTCTTTTAAAAAGTGGTCTTATTAGCGGGGTGGTCTTATTAGCGGATTAATTGGTAAAGCATAGTTCGTTGACCGCAAGATTGCCTCACATACACTTTGTCCACTTATAAGAATTATTTGTAAGTATAGAAGGTGTATTGAAATTTAACTCAATATTGATTGACCAATTGTTACATTATTGCATCAGATTTTCAACTTTTAGCATGATTAATTCTATGTATGAACATTTTTTGTATTTGTGTTCAACAGTATAACGCGTACATATCGGCGATCACGTACGAAAACGGTCAAAATGGACTAAATGTACCTACCGGACAGTATAACGGACTTTATCTTCTACTGGCGCTCTCTAATCGTAATTTCTCGGCTATTTTCATAGGCCGAAAAACAATGGAGTTAAGACTAGACAAGCAATAAATATTTTCTTTGGTTTCGGGGTTCCTAAACTCAAAACATTCTTAAACGTGTTCCGCATTAACAATTTAACATAAATACGACTATATTTGTATCACGTGACGCGTCTACTTTCGTTTTCGAGTAATTTCATTTTTGTTTGTTTATCAAATATTTTTAACTGATTCACATAAGGTAGTTTAAATGGTCAGTATTGGTAAGAAAAATGTCCCCTTAATTTAGCAAGTGTCATTTTTTGTTAAACAGGCGTGCTATTGCCCCTCAATTTTTTTAGTTATCGAACAGTTTGATATGTTTTGTTTACGAAAAAAAATGGGTGCAGCGTGATATCTACACAGGTGTGAAACAAGTATACCATAGTCGGACTCAAACTCCTTACGGTGCTTACGTCACGCTTTGCTTCTTTAATCACTGCCAACAAGTAAATCACGTGACGCTAGTAATGCCATCTATTTATAGAATGCCCAAACTTTTCACAATGATTACGTCACGTTTTGTTATGTTTACAAATTATTAATTAAACTATTTTTATCTATATGTATTTTAAACATCATAGTTTACTAAAAGGAGACTCAATTTGTAGAAAATATTGAAATGTAACAGAAAATATGAAAAGAAACATTCGGCTCTCTGAGGGACGAATTTACTTGTGGTGGCAGTGGTTATTGATTTAATAAAGGGAAATAACCGCTGCGGGGAGTTTGAGTCGGACTGCAGGTCGCTCGCCGAATATTTGCGATTGTTATTGGTGTTTTTAGCGGGGTCAAAATGCACGCATTTAAAGTGTTCTGTCAGCCAAAAGTGGTCGTATTACGGAGTAGCGAAATGGTCCGTACTTCAGGGTCAAAGACCATTAAATACTGAAAAAATCCGTTCTTTTCAAATTCGGTCTTTTTAGCGGGGTGGTCCTTGAATGGGGTGATTGTTTAGCGATGTTCCAGTGTACTTGTTTTCCGTATGGGCCGAAGTAATAGCGACGACTTTTAAATTTGATGAAAATCTATTACATTTACTTATCGTTACAAATCCCTGTTATATAAAATTCCTGATGATACTACTCAGAAAAATGACTTACATACACAACACTCCATAAACAAGTTTACATTTATGTATACATTGTTTTGTCAATTTTTCACAAATACCTAACATCTTTTTAAATTGTTTTGTTTTCATTCTGTAAAGGAAGTAATTTAAATTTAAATGGACAAATAAAAATTCATTTTCACTATTTCAGACGAAGTTATGCACTGGTTTAAATTTTAGTCAATTTTATTCATTGTTTTGGTATTTAGTAATATTATTCATAAACAAATCAATTCAAATCATAAAACAAAATGAACTTGATTAAATTCAACCTGAAATGGCATGATATAATAATGCTATTTATGATGTTTAATGACCAAGTTCTTGTAATGCAGACTTTTATTTAACAATAATTACGCATAAATTTGATATCTACTGAAATAAAGGCCATAACAGTATTCGTTTAAGAGCTGTTTGCTTTTGCCATTTTATAAAATATCACATAGTTTACTTACTCATGGAGGGTAGTGTATGTATCAAATATTTCGACGTATCTTAAATTCGGTTCGATGCTAACGTATTAATAATCAGAAACCTGGTGATAATTATAAGATAAGGTGTTCGGGAGATAATTCAGGGGAGGTAATCGTGATCGTAATATTATAGTCCTGTCGCTCGATTAAATATCAGAACTGATTATTGACATAAATCAAGCACATATTTTGGCGCCACTCAATATGCTGTACTAGACGAGTCAAGATGTCTGAATAAAATTGTGAAACTTTTTGCAGTGTTTTTATCGTTTAATAGTAGTTTTTAGACCTTTCGAGGTCTCTACAGAACATTTAATGGTAGCAGAGCGAGGTTAAACTACTTTGGACTATGTTTTAAATGTCAATTATCGGACATTTCTCGAGAAAATGAGTTCACCGTCGAAGGCTTCGCCGAGCCACGAGGTCGAAGATGCCGGCCACATGGCTGAAAATTGTGACAGTAATATTGCTTCGTTGAAATTAAAGAAGTCTAGGTGCAAGGCTAGGCTTACTCGTTTATGTAACAAATACAAGGACTTATGTGACGATGAAGAGAAGGATAAATTTGTTATTCGTTCAGTTGTTGACCAAATTGAACTTTGTCAAAATGAGGTGTTGGGACTTATACAGGAATTAATTGTTTTGTTTGAGTCATTAAAGAGAAATGAGGACATGTTAAAATTAGCTAGTGAAGCTGAAGCAGTGGAAGAAAGGTGTCAAAATGTACTTTTGGATTATAAACAGGATACTATGTCTAATACCTCAGTGAGTACACCCGTTGTTGTTAAAAATGACCATACTAGTGACATGTACAAACAGTTGCAAAGAGTGTCTATTCCTGTGTTTACTGGTGACAAAAAATCATTTGAATTTTGGCATAGTGCATTTATGTCATGTATTGATAGTACCAACGCCACTCCTGAATATAAATTTCTTCAATTACGTCAGTACTTGGGTGGAGATGCACTTCATGCTATTGAAGGATTAGGTCACTCTGCAGTAGCTTACGAGGCAGCCAAATCCAGACTTGAAAGAAAATATGGTGGAGAACGTCGTAAAATTAATCGTTTTCTGGAGGAACTTGATAAATTTCCTGTTATAAGGTATGAAAATGCAAAAATTATAGAAAAATATGCAGATTTATTGGACATTTCTATAGTGAACATGCAAGAGAACAACACAAGTGACCTTGAAAGCAGCTTCATGTACTTACAATTACTTAAAAAACTGCCAGAATCAATGATTGTGCGTTTTCAACGTTGGCTTTGTGAAAATTCAGAGAGTGAAAATATTATTAATTTGAAAAACTGGATTTTAATGGAATCACAATTTAGAAATACTGCGTTAGAAACCAAAACTGGATTAGATAGTGAACAGGAGAAATCTACAGTTCAAAAAACTTATGTTAGTAATGAAAGATTATGTAAGATATGTAATGGGACGCATGGTGTATGGAACTGTGATACATTCAGAAGTTTAAGTATTGAAGAAAGATGGGATAAAGCTAAGTTTTTAAAACTGTGTTTTAGATGTCTTGGTGATAATCACATTGGAAAACGTTGTCGTAGGTCAAGGAAATGTGGACTTAACAATTGTGACAAATTTCATCACAGATTGCTACATAAACAATTGAATCCTGGTGCTAGTGAATTTAATAGGACAAGTATTGTGTCATCTCAAGACAATCAAACATATGTGAGCGCTCAAAATCAAAACATCAGTTTAAGAACAATACCTGTTATAGTATCTGCAAATGGATATGATATTATGGTGAATGCTTTATTGGATGACGGAAGTACCGGAACCTACGTAAATAAGGAAATTGCTGACCAATTAGGACTTAGTAACACAATAGAAAATGTTCGAATAAGTACATTGAATGGAAGGTGTGAAAATATGAAAACTATGTTAGTCAAGTTTGAACTGAGTAGTCTTGATAGGAAAACTAAAGTATCTATGCAAGCTCGCACTACCCAGCAAGTCACCGGAGGTCTTAAACCTGTGGATTGGAATAAACATTCATATAAATTTAGTCACTTGAAAGATTTGAAATTTCCATCAGTTAGTAGGAAATCAAGGATAGATTTATTGATAGGTTTGGATTATGCTGAACTACATACTTCAGTAGCTGAACTACAGGGTGAAATAGGTTCTCCCACTGCTAGACTAACACCGTTAGGTTGGACATGTGTTGGAATTTATGACAGGTCCATTAATCATTCTGATACTACATTGTTTACATTTCATTCAACATTAAAGGGAGATAATCTTGAAATAAACAACAGTTTGAAAAAGATTTGGGAAGTAGAAACCATTCCGACTAAACACTCGTTAAGTAATCAAGATAGAAATATTATTGACAGCACTAAGGACAATTTAGAGTATGACAATATAAATAGTAGATATAAAGTAAAATTACCATGGAAACATGACAAGTCACAGTTACAAGACAACTATGATTATGCTTATAGTAGATTGAAAAGTGTGGAGAGAAAATTAATGAAAAATCCTGAACTAGATACAGCTTATACTTCTATTGTTGATAGTTACGAAATCAAAGGATATATTTCTAAAGATAAATCTACAATAACAGGGAGATTGGTGTTTGATGCGTCAGCAAAGTGTGACAATTACTCATTATGTGATGTTAGTTATCAGGGACAAAAGTTACAGAATGAACTGTTTAATGTGTTGCTTCGATTCAGTATGAATGTCTTGTCATTTATGCTATTTTTGTTCGTTGCAAATAGCATTGGGTTTATACATCAAGAAACTTCTCATAGTCAATGGTGTCATGTTCCATCGAAACAAAATCCTGCAGTTAATGATATCGTGGACTCTTCTAGTACAGCATACGGGGCGGCCACCTATTGTACCGATAGAAGAACCAATAGATCTCACCTAATTGCTGCAAAAGGAAGGGTAGCTCCTTTGAAGTCACATAGTATACCTCGGTTAGAACTTATGGATGCTGTTTTAGGACTGGAATTAACATTAGCTGTATGTTCAGCACTGAATATTAGTATTGAATCATGTGTATTCAGCTTAGATAGTATGAATGTTTTGTACTGGATTCAAAACCAAAGTAGATTGATAAATTTGTTTGTTACAAACGATGATGTAAGACATAGGTGGAGACTTATTCAATTGTCATTAAGTAATTTTTGGAAACATTGGATTCGTGAATATCTGCCAACATTGGGAAAACGAGAAAAATGGCGAAGAGAAAGTCGTGATTTCAAAATTGGTGATGTCGTTCTTGTGTTAGATTCCGATATTCAAAAGGGTCATTGGAGGTTTGGAATTGTGACCCACATATATCCTGGACCAGATAATCGTATTCGTGTGGTTGATGTCAAAGTCGGGGAGAGTACCTACAGACGACCAATTACCAGATTGAGTTTAATAGTGGAAAATTGTGAAAATTCATAATTGATTATAGTCATTGAGTAGTCATTTCTTAGAAAAAGAGACAAACTTTTATTCTTTTTCAGAGTTGGAATATATTATGATAAATAATTCAGTGTTAGCATTTTAGCCATTCGAAAAATAGACTGACATTACTTCTTTTTCAGGGGAAAAATGTATCAGTAACTAAATTTTAAATTTGAATACTGCGCGTATAATAAACATAGACAAACTGTAATTTCTAGTGTGAAATTATGAACTGGATGAAGATCAAGAAGAAGACCTTATATTGTATTATATGTATTTTTTATTGTAACAGTATATTACAATTGACAAAAATGTTTAATGTTTCATGCATGTTGGAATCTAGCTACTTATATTACTTGGATGGGTAGATTCATGAAAAGTCGGGTACTATGTTTACGTTTTTTAACTATATATTTGATAAATGGTGAATATAGTACTGGTACAAGTTTATGGTTCAACTTTACAATTGTTGCTCCCCTCAGTCTTTGAACCAGTTTGTGTCGTATTGAAATAGTGAACACTGGTTTGATTCCAGTTGATTTGACTTGTATATATAGAGTATAATAGATCTAAAAGCACATTAATAGTGATTATCGAAATAATATGATTTGTAAATGTATACATACTTAGTGTTTATTGATATAATATGACTTGTCTCAATGTATAAATATACTGGTTTGCTCCAGGGGTTATAAATTTACAATATATTTGTGAAGAGTATTAGATGTATTTTGATGATAAAATTATGTTTTTTGTTGTCAGGTAATATTTGTAATATAGTTAACTACCATGTCCCTGCTAGTTGGACAAAGCGTCGTTGGCAGGATTTGAATCTATACATGCCTAGCTCATTTTGAGATGCGTAGTATAAAGTTACTTATTGTCTGGTCCGAGTGTCTGACAAGTCGTGAAGTTGTCTGTGTTATTTGATTGTGTAACGACATTACATTGTGCATTGAGAGTATTTCATGACCATGTCATTTGATGTTTCATGTTAATGATTTATTTGTAACTTATTGTATATGTAGATACTACTCACTAGTGTACTTACCTTGTTTGGTCAAACTTACACAATTTTAATCGGATTGCAGGAAGTTGTCATAAGAATTAATTATATAGAACATTGCATTGTTTTACATATGTATGTCATGGATGTATGACTCAGTCATTGTTTATTATCTTGTATTATTAAGTCATAGATTTATACATGAAATGAGTTAATAGTTAACTTAAAGTCAAAGAATAAGTCTGTTATATAGGTCTTGTTATATATTTGATGTTGATATTTTAGGTACAATATGTTAGTTTGATGATTTGTAAAATATAAGTTGCATTCCATATTTGTATATTATATTTTCAATGGATGAAGCTGAGGGTTTTTAGTATTAATACTGATTTCTCAATTTTTAGAATAAATTACTCTTTGCAGTTTATATGAAATTTGATTATTTCAGAGTTTTGAAAGTAGTTTTTCAGTATTTTCAAAACTTTCAGCTTCCACTCTTATATATCTTTCTATAATCTATAGTATACATCGAGACTTATGTTGGATCTTCTATCGTTATAATATTTTGTAAATAGATTGTATTTATAAGTGTGTTACACTGTTTGGTATTTACTGCAGAGAGAATTATGTGTCTTTAATTTGATATTGCTAGAACTTGCAATGGTTAAGAAGTAAATACCGCCTTTTGCAAATTGTTTAATATAGCATTATAAATATTGGGTTAATAGAATAATTGAATAATTATTTTTGAGGGCTCCTTTGCATAAGGTAATAGTATAAGTTTTGTATGATGTTGCTGAATAATTGTTATTATTCTTGTGGGTTTTTTTTGTATTAAGTAAAAATATTACTTTTGTTTAATGTTATTAAATAATAGTTATTATTCTTGTAAGTTTTTGTAATAAGTAATAGTATTACAATTGTTTGATGTTGCTGAATTATCGGGATTGATACATGCAAAATTTGTTGAGAAAAATACATAAAATTTGCGTTTCATTGGAGATAGTTTTGTAAGAGTTCAAATTATGGGATATTTACGTAATATCATTATTTGAATTAGTATGGGTTTCTAGACAATTTAACGTCCTTGCTAAATGTGGGTTAAGTTTTCAAAATAGTTGCTCGGATCATTGTTCATTAGGACTTCCAATTTTTGTTATGGAAGGTTATATTAATAGTTAATAGAAGTTGATGGTGCTATGATCGTAATAGTAAAGAATTCAATGTATCTGTATCGTTCGACATTTTTGTTTTGTTTTTATAGTTAAGTTTGTCTTCTCTACACATAGGGTTCGGTGGGTTAGCTTATTAATATTCTTGTTTTTGTTTATGAACATTGCTGTATATTAAGTTAGATATACTTTGAAACTCTTGTAAATTTAATCGACTGACAGGAATACTGAAACTGTGTCTCTCAAATATCGATGCATGCTCATTATATCGTTAATCGTTTTAAGTAATTAAATGTTGATGAACATGGTTCATCAACGAGGGGGAGTATGTTCGGGAGATAATTCAGGGGAGGTAATCGTGATCGTAATATTATAGTCCTGTCGCTCGATTAAATATCAGAACTGATTATTGACATAAATCAAGCACATATTTCATTTTCTTTTTGTACAATCACTTTCAATAAACATGTATCCTTCAAATACGTTCTGTGATTTTTTCTCAAATGTAACTATTTAAGGAATGAATGTATAGAAACTGACTTTCATCGATAAAAAAAGTCACTTTTGGTGATAGCTAATTTGCATAAAGGCCGAAGGCCTTTATGCTGAAATTAGCTATCACCAAAATGACGTTTATTTTTCGATGAAAGTCAGTTTCTATACATTCATTCCTTATAATAACAACCATTTTTTGCGAAATTTGCGTTAGAATAAAGACCTATTTTCTAATGCGTAGAGCCAAATTACGCAATAATGCGTAATAGTGCGCATTGATTTCATTCGGTTAACAGTTTTTTAATGCCAACCGTCGGCCATTTTTTTCTTCGATTGGATGCAGTTTTTCATTGTTTTCGGACATAACGGCATGAATGATACATTGAAATGAACATGCATTGAGTTTATTTTTAATAAAAGAACACATGAGAGGTGGTACGCTATTGTGTAACTCTTTTAAACGGTTTAACAAGTTTCAAGTTTCTACGAAGAAACACGTGAGTTTATGATGCAAGTTGTAACCTAGATTAATATGTCAACTCGTTGAAACCACCAGTGATTACAAAGGAGCGGTTGTTGGATGTACATTTTTCCGAGTTGAGGCTGTGTTATTTAATCAGAATAATCAGAATGAGAAAGTTTACTACTGAAATTTGGATCACTTGATGATAACTTAAGCAGTCAGTCCGAGTCAGGAAATTTACATGTCAAGACATTGGATGGAAAGACAAGCTATTTTCTGTACTGAGTAAGTGAATGTTTATTATTTATCCCCAAATTACGGAGATTATATGGTTTATATGCTTTTATGTTTTCATGTACATTTTAAAATGATCGGTACTTAGGATAGATTCAAAGTCTGGTCATATTAATCTGGAAGCATTTTCATTCCGGTCTGATTATAAACGTTATAATTATTGACCTTGTTCACTACTCAATGCAGAATGTATATGCATGAAGTATACACATGCACTTCTGCGGATACTACATCATTATGACTAGATACACCTATTATCCAATGTACATATCATTATGTTATACGTTCTTTTTTTACTTGATGAGAGGCAATTTGAGTTATTTTGAAATGTTTGCCATGACATACTGATGTTTGCCAAAATACTGACTACTTATCTTATTGTGGATCAATTTAAATGTGTCGAACTCTTGGTATTTAAAGCTTTATTTATCTTCATTTATTGGATGTTTTTTTTTTCAGACAAGAAAGTGAAACTAGATGCCTCGGAAACCGGCGACCCCTCGGAAACCAAAGTATTCAGATATCTATATGAATGAATACCAGTCCATTAGAGCATGCACTTCAGAAGGGCAATGCCATGAAAATCATTTGAAAAAGAAGACTGATTCGCTAGAAAAATAAATAAACATTTAATGGTTTAAATGCTGTCAATGTAGCTTAAGTTAAAATTAAAGACTAATTCTTAATTCTGCATTCAGCATATCATTTACTTCCTGGAACATTACATCTTATGAAATATAGATAAAGAACGGTATTACTGCACAATTGTATTGTACATTAAACTCATTTTAATTTCTTTCAATAAAAGTTAATTGCACCTTTCTTATTGGTTGTGTGTATCATGTACTTTCCATTGACATTATAGTTATTGACCTGTACGTCATAGCGTGGGAACGCGCTAAAAATAGCTTTTGAGTCATGAAAGTAGTTCCGGCGTGACGTCATTCATTCAAAACTGCAGTTTATACGAAAATAAAAGCACATTTTTTAGGTCACGTGTTCACTTTTGACCAATCGGATTTTGTTATTTCATTCAGGTTGTAATTATATGAAAATATATCATAAAATGTATCGTATTGCGTAAGTGTGCTACATGTATATAGTTTCTATATAAATTATTATCTATTTCAAATTGTGCATCAAAGTGTTGTCATTCATTCGTTTATATTATTTGTAATATCATTTAGGTTACAGTCAGGCAATGTATTTATCCATTTGTTTTACTGCATTTATAGATGCAATACTCGCATCACAACGTGGAATTTTACCATCGATAGTTTGCATAATGCAATTGTGTACTTAAATATATCAAAAACGCACTATTGCCAAAGTAACACTGTCCATAAACTAAAATGAAATTCACATACATTTATATATTTAAAGCAATTTCAGTGAAGTTTTAAATAGATGCAACTTTTTTCGAGAAAATCCTCAACTGAACAGAGCACATGGAGCAGATTCTAAGCTTCGAACATTCACTTACTTAGATCCAAACACTGATTGCACAGTATATACATAATATTTATGTTCAATACATGTACAAACTGATTAAAATCTCAATACGCAAAGAACCGTTTAAATACAGTCTATAAATGACACCATCATAAAATAAGCTTGTAAAACTAGGTCTAAAATGGAATTTACAAAATTGCGATACTATTAAAAGTGTTCTTTGTAGATAACATATATGCATTGATTAGTCGACACAAAGGACATCTGAACATAACCCCAGTACAATAAAGAGAGATCCTTTTATATCTGTCTATAAGATATTTGTTCAAAAGGACCTTTAGGCGATTAAATATGCCATAACGTCAATAGACAAATAAGTAACCTTCGCATTTGATACCTACTTTTTAAAATATATTTCAAACTGCGACTACAACCAACTCAGGACAAATAAATATTTTTTTTTTAAAATTATACGAAAGGAGTTGAAAGGAATGTGTACAGTGATATAAACCAAAGTGTATAGCTACGATACAACTAGCATTTGACAAAGCGATCATAAAAAGCGTTTACAATTTTTCAATACCCATATTACATATACTAACTATTAATTGCACTTCCCTTTTTCAACTTATTTGTTAACGTACAGGGAAAATATTAAGATATAACAAAATGGATACCTATCTTCATAGACGCAATGTGTGGATGTTACTTTTACAAATCGTGTTTGTGAGATTCATTCGTTTTTCTGGTAAATGACATTAGTTATTGTACTTATAATGGCCTTCTATTTCTCTTTTTCTAAAAAAATATATAACTGATTTGATTCTGACCTTATTTTATGTACAAATAGCATTTAAATTATTGAATTATCTACTTTTTTTCATTTTACAAAAAGATGAGATATTTATGTTTTGTTTCTATATAAATTGCATTCTACCAGCTG
Source organism: Mactra quadrangularis (assembly GCA_025267735.1). NCBI lineage: Eukaryota > Metazoa > Mollusca > Bivalvia > Venerida > Mactridae > Mactra > Mactra quadrangularis. Next base: position 4,624,325 of record CM046300.1, on the reverse strand, counting down.
TCAAAAACAAAAAGAACCATGACTTGCTATATCAACTTGATAAAATTTACCAACTGTCAATATATATTTAAATGCACATATCCTTCCACTTATAAATTACTGCTGTACTAGAAAGGGTTCATACAATAGGAACTTATCCAATGCAATTCTAAAATTTCACAAACTGACTGCTCGTTTATTCCTCAAACTGCTATTTGATGTGTCATCTGAAAAATTATTCAAACAACTAAATTTGATGAATTTTGCAGACCGCATTGACTGCACGAAAAGGAAGTCTTGTCTACAAATACTTAAACAGCATTGCTCCGGATTACTTAAATGTCAAATCTGTTTTGCCGCAACTTTAAATTAAGGTCAAATTTTACTTAACAAGTGTACATTTCAAACACTACACTTGAAGTCTTTAGAAATTCTTAACATATTCAGGATCAGTTGACTAGAATGATTTTTTCAAACATTCGACGATTCAATGATTAATTCTTTCAACAAGGAATTTAATTAACTGTAAAATGGTCATTGTCCTCTGAAAATATATATTCTTTATCTAATATTTGATGATATTATTTCAGGCTTGTGCGACTTTGTATCAGTTCACTTATCTTTTAAATTGTTTTATCAGAGGTCCGCATAGAAGATCAAATGAAGTCTTGTCAGAGGAATTCGAAAATACAAGTCCTAAAGCTTGCTAGGTAGACTTGCACTTTTGAATTCATCAGACAAAACTACATTACAATCATGCATCAAACATTTTGGGAGCGAAACCGCAATATTATGGCTCCGCAAGATTAATATTGTTAAATATACCTCTTTGATGCATGAACTTGAAATATGCATTAAAATAGTTATTACGAGTATTTTTAAGGCGTTAAAACATCAATTATTCATTACGTGGTGTAAATGAAAATGTAATCAGGAAGTAAATACATAAATCAAATACACAATTTAAACAAAACCATGTTATTAATTTAACAAAACCTATAATGTGCAGTTGTTTATTTGTACAAACCAAAAACTTGTAAAAAGAAATCCTAACACGCAATGTAAAGTCAAGAGTATTAAATTTAATGTGGATCAAGTTACACAATTAAAAACTTTTGAGTTAAAATTCATTACTTGAATCGCTACAAAACATATATTGAAACCTGAACAATGAGTTATGACTTAACTGTTAGTACAGACAAAATATGGTTGGGTAAAGTATTAAATTTCAACAAGACTTCTTGAATATAAAAAGGTTTAATTGAAAGAGTATTAAGTAACATAATAATTATGTTGTACATCCAAATAGGTTTCTCTGCTCTTGATCGTTCATAGAGTTAAATTTTCTTCAATTCAGCACGAATATTTATTTAACTTGAAATTTTAGGAGACATCATGCAACTTTCTTCAGCTGACTGATTTTGATCACATGGCCGGTGAAGTGTCACGTGATACGAGGATACGAAGTAACTGATCACATCAACTCCAATATATTGTATATTTTATGTAATAAATTGAATATTCACGCGGGTTTATTGACCTCTATTGATTTGAAAATAAAATCTTCTTCTTCATCAACGCCAATGATGATCATATCAAAATTACTTTTGTTTGTTTTGTTGTGTTGTGTTTAACACCGTAACAACACTTTGAAGTATATTTTGTATTAACTTTATTGTTTCATTGATTTTTGCTTGTCCTTTTCTCTTGTTCTGATGTTCGTGTTCGCCTACTTTTAGGCAATAATCAGTATACAAAATACGCAGAATGAAGAAGTATTGTATTAAATTGGATAATATCATATTCGTGATAAAAGTATTTGTCAACCAAATATTGAAAAGAACTTACGAATATATAACTTTAAATTACTTTATTTCCTCCAGAATTGATGATACAAACATGATATATTTATGAACATAAACAATAGATATAAGAAATGAAAGGATTAACATATGTACATACACGTAAATGACACAGATAATTGCATTGCATATAATGCTTGTGTCAGTTTGTGTAATGTCTTAAAATTTCTTGTAAATAATCGTATATTATGTAAATCAAATAATTAACAGATTATCCGTATCAATAATTTGCTATTTAAGCACATAAAGTTTGTATAAGAATTTTATACAAAATGATTCAGTGAGCTGACGGTGTATCCAAGTAGGTAACTCAGAAGAGTAATAACATCATAAAACAACAAATGATGTATCTAAATAATGTTTGGAAACGTTTATGGTAATTATCAAATGAATTTGAGGCAGTTAACGATTTTTGTTACAATCAAATAGTTAATGATAAATACTAAAGTCTACTTCAAGAGAGCAAAGATTACATGTAACTTTTACATGATATCTTGTTTTAGCAATGAATGACAACAGTGCAAAACATGGTGGATTGTCTAAGGCAACTCTCCAAGTGTTACAAACCTTGCATTCCGGGTGTACATGTCTAAACAAATGGCATCATCGTTACTAGTGTTCAGACGTTGTTAACACTGAGATTGTACATTCTGGAATATCATTCGATTAGCATATATATGCCTTATATATAAGTCTTATTGCATTATCTTATTGATGTTCTTACATGCTGATCGTAATTTAACGACACCCATTGTTTATAAATTTAGTTTAGAATCTCAATACATGTGTCATTGTAAAAATGTTGATTTTAGATGCTGATTGTAGTATAACTACGCCCAATGTTTATACATTTAGTTTAGAATGTCAATACATGTGTCATTGTAAAAATGTTGTTTTTAGATGCTGATTGTAGTATAACTACGCCCAATGTTTATACATTTAGTTTAAAATGTCAATACATGTGTCATTGTAAAAATGTTGTTTTTAGATGCTGATTGTAGTATAACTACACCCGGTGTTTATACATTTGGATCAGAATGTCAATACATGTGTCATTGTAAAAATGATGGAAGTTGTGATACAACAACAGGAGAATGTACATCAGGTTGTGATCGATATTGGTTTGGTCCTGGTTGTCAATATAGTAAGTTCTGATTTCAATACTTATGAGATTGTTTCGCATGACCGTATTCAAAATAATATGTTCCTTACGAGGACATTTTCTTTTCATGGAATCACTGTAAGTAGTCGAAAATAAAAAGTGTTTCCTCAAGTTATGAATAATTTGTAGCTTTTCATGCGCTTTTCGCAAGAAAATATTTAGTTTATACCACAGCATTGAAAATTTGACACAATAATTTTACCCCATAGCATATAAGATTTAACGGCTCGCTGAGCCTGATTAAAAATAAAATATCAATCAAGGTTAGATGCGGTGGACGCCGTAAAATGACCTAAATTGTGTTGACACGGCGGTAACTCCAATACATATATATATATATATATATAAAAACAAATATGTAAGTTATCATTTTTTGCTCAACCAATTATAAAGTTGAATTCTATAATCCAAATATACACCTAGGATGTCAGGTTAACATTGTGTACACATAAAATACATTGCCCAAATTATAGAATGACTTTTCATGACTGACTAACAATTCCAACACATGTGAAACTTATCTACTAATTCTTCCCGACCATTCTTGAAGATTCTAGGGAAACATTATAATAAAATAACCATATTATTTTATTAACATTGTAATTTATTTGATATTCTTACTAGTAAACCAGTAAAACACTTGTAATCATTTTGATACATTGGTTACACATCTTTAAGTACACTTTCACCAACATATTGTATAAGCAACTGTGTTATGTAGTTAATAATTTATAACGACTTTAAGAGTTGTTGATTAACACTTGGTCTTATTTATTGTGTATTATAATGTATATTGTTAAAAGTGGTTAGCATGTTTGACTTCGAGTCCGGAGATCGCGGGTTCGAAACCCGGTCGCGGCAGGTCATACCCTATACATGAGTTGTCGGCCTCGTAGTAGGGTAAGTTAGTACTGGTGATAGAAAAGTGTCCAGAAAACCTTTAATAGGAAGAGCTGGCCGTCGAATATATGACCTATATATGTGCTGAATACGACGTTAAAAAAAGACAAATCTTAAAGAAAATGAGGCAGTACTTCTTTATTCAAGGTCTTAAACAGGTCACATTAAAATTATAACAGTTGTGTTCAATAAAGTAGAATAATAACTGATATGATAATAATTTAAAAATTGAAATGGTGTAATTTCTGATTTCATCATGCTTTTCTGTACAATAGGGGATTTAACAGAAAACGAGAATACTAGACATGCTAGTAATTTAAACATTTGGGCAAATGCCAAGTTTGCAAATAAAGGTAATGATGGAGATATATCAACATGTAGTTATACAAAAGAAGCAAATTTAAGTGACACAATACCGTGGTGGAAAGTTTTATTAGAAAATGAAGTAACAATCACTGATATATATATACTGACTAATACTGATGGATTACGTAAGTATCAAAACTATGAATATGATAAGCTTTAATTGAGTTTGATCATAATAAATACATGATTAGGGTATAAAAAATATTGCCATGTTGTTATATATTGATATATGAGTAACTTCATTCACATTTATCGCATTTAAGGGTGTTCAGACCAATCGTTCAATAATATATGATAACAAACTACTCGACAGAAGACGATCACGATTATTTTCAATGCTTATTACTCTGTTTATGTGTTAGATATGGTTACCCGGCATTCATTGATATTTCGTTTCATTAATGTTTATTCAGAACGATTTGAATTCTCGAGGTCTTATAAAAGAAGTAAGCAAATTTACAAGATACGCATAGCTTTAATGCAACCAAATCCAACTGATGTAAGTTAACACAGTGGGTTCTTTGCGTAAACAGACTGTATTGTTCCACACCGCCTGCCTATACAGTAAGAACGTGTAGTGTTAGCACAGCAAAGCTATCACAGATATAATTGCCTAGACATATTTTGGATTACATAGGACTTCATACACATTAACTAGCAATTATCTATAGTGCGTACAAAAAGCAAAACGTGTTTTGGTAAACATAAAAAATGAGAAAATTCATTTCAGGGGTAGGCAGTAATGAAAATAAAATTTGTGTAATTCATTTTAACAAAATTAGCATGGTTGATAAACCACCACCATTCGGTAAATCATGCTTGTTATGGTAGAACGCTTTCCATTACACCAACAACTAAGACACAAGTAAAACTTATCACAATTGTGTATTTTAAAGTCATCCTGGGCATCCCTCATCATGGGTTAGTTCATTGTATTGTTATTATAAACAGTGTTTTGTTTTTTTGTTCGAACTATAGTACATTATACTAAATCACCTGTCCAGACAAGCTCCTCTCTGTTTATTGAAGTGCATGCATGTACAATATTATTTGACCGAATGATCAGTGATTATGTTACAATAGCGTGTAAGAGTTAAACTGAGACAAGGATTTGATGTTATTTTATACTTTAGAGAAATGTTTCTGTTAGGTTAAATCAGAGTAAATCAGTGTAGGTTTGGTAACCTGTGAAGGTTGTTACTGAAGAATGTATCTAACTCAAGTGAATCTGCATAAAATAAATATATTTGATGAAATCATTCAATGTTTTTTAAACCTTATATTGACCATTCAGTTATAGATATAACATCTGAATTCATCGGATATGCGTTTACTTACCTATCATAGATTTTATGGTACCCTGAAGAAGTATAGAATTAAGTAAATTGACAGCTATACATGTTTTTTATATATAAAAAACAATGCTTACGACGTCGTAAATCCCTTATTTTTTAAATGCCTGTTTTATCATTTCCAGCAGCATTGTTCGTGGGGCTATGCCAAGTGTACATTAACATTCGTTATCCTTGCTGCATTTATGCCGCTGAGAAATACTTTGGCGAAACATCATTATTGTTAAAATGTTTTATAATTCTCAAAATTGAACCTAACACACTGGCGATTACTTATATATTTTGTGAAATAATATCACCGATCTGATATAGAATAAAACAAACACCAAGTAATGAAACATAGTGCCCAAAAACTGTTCTCAACAGTTCTGAACACAGCTAACCATAAATACTGTCCGTGCCTTACTTTCATAAAGGATGAATATTCGTTATATATTTCATAAACTCGCGTTTTTATTTTCCATATATTTTAAATACAGTTGGATTAAGGGAAATTTTGAAGCGTTTATATGATCAACAGTTATCCGATTTCTGACAATCTAAGTTTTTGCTTAATCGACACCCGAATTTGAAAATTAACAATACGTATATTTAAAAAAATATAAGGAGTATACTTAATATTAAACTACCTGTATAAAATTCAGTGATCTAAGCTACAAGCAACAGTTATTGGTAACAACCATTCCATAGAAAGAAAACTTTATTACGATTAAAATCCTAAATTTCTTCCCCAATCTTAATTCTCCCTTGTTAAAAGTACTGACGAGAAAGAGAATTAAATAACAAATAATTTTCTCGGTACATGTAATAGGATTAAGTTAGTCTATTACATTTTTAGCTGCTACTTTCTTATTGAAACTCTATTTTAATGTTTTACTCACTTTTGAAAAAAATGTATATATGATTAAACAAAACTGATCAAATACGTTTAATCCATTTACCTATCAGCAAAACACAATGTCATATTATGCAACATTTCACAATTTCAGAATATTTTCGTGAATTTGAAGTCACAGTAGAAAAGTTACCTTATGCAAATAAAGGTATTACGACTAGACCACCAGATACAAGTGTTTGTTATAAACATGATAATACTATATCAGACAGTACCAATATACATGTAACATGTACTACACCATTAGTTGGTAATCAAGTTAGGATTACTTTATCTGAAATACAATCTCAACTTATTGTTTGTGACTTTAGAATAAACCGAGGTAAGATTTTACAGACATCAGTGACACATTGTTGTATTTTAAGGACATTATACACTGATTCATTCAGTTCTAAACAATAGTAAACTATCAAAATTTTTATTTGAATGTGTTCATCGTTATACATGTAATAGGCAAATTTGTTCGAGCTAATTATATTATGGTGCCATTCTTGTTTACCAAGATATCGTTGGCATTATGTCAGTTCTTTACTTTGTATCCTTACTGGATTAAATTGTAAAATGCATTAATACAGGAATACTTCAAAGCTTCATTTGATGCTGAAGAATCATGCAACATACGCAGAACATTGTTCATTATCAAGACTATATTAACTCTTTTGTAATACTGGTTATGATTATGCCCAAGCGCAATATTAAAACATAAAATTTAAGTATCCGCTTATGTGCTCGTTTTAAATACAACGTATATTTTTAAGCAATTTATAAGTCGTTTAGTCACATTACAAGATTGAAAGATAAATTACGATACCGAGCCCGAACATTGCAGAGATGAAATCTGTTCAAGTTCGAAATTTTATTATTTTGCCATACTAGGTGACTGTAGGTTATTGTTCAATCTATTTAAAATCTATTCGCATTTTTTTCGTCACTGGATAAAAAACAAAATTGTCTGAATACAGAAATACTTAAGGTGTTATTTGATGCTGCTACATTATTCGGTTGTCTATTATGTTAATCATGTTTCTATTATGAACGAGCGATGCAGAATGTTGATAACAATTACATGTATATAAAACAATCTTGAGCTTTCCATCACTCTGTATCAACATATAGCATTACCAAAAATTTGGGGTAAAAATATTTACCACCGACGCATTTTTACTGAAACTTATATTAATGTATAGTATTGTGTCCAGTCACTATTAAAATCGCGCATTTCTATTGTTTCTATGCTTGGTAGCTAAGGTGAAATGTTAGTAGATCTGAAAGACGTGGTAATGAGTTATCACATTTGCAAACGGAATCTAATAACAGAACCAATGAACGCACTTTACATTTTGTAGTATATTCAATTTGAAACATTTAATTGTTTTAATTCAAAATTTGTAAAACATATTTTGTGCGTATTAGTAGCATATGTAATAATTTCAGGTAGAAATATCGCCTTTCGACAATCAGTTACATCAAGTGCAATCTATCAGTACAACACTACGTCTTTCCAGGCATCATATGCAGTGAACGGTTTAGTATCTAATACTAATTGGCTAGAATGTTTTGTAACTGGTAGTTTCAGTAACAAATGGTTACAAGTAGAATTTGATCGTTCAATAGATGTCTACTTTTTCAATGTAACTACAGTGAGAGATAGATACGGTAATCAAATGGATATACTCTGCAAATATTGGAATATGTATGATTATATTACAATATCGTGTGAAGCTAACAAAAATGATATGAGTGAATAAAGGTTCATAGAAAATATTTTATGACCGAAGTCCTCGAAAGTATTTTGTTTCTGCCGGGAACTAAACTAACAAGTCTAGGGTTTATAGTCAGACTTGCTACCGACTTGGATATCATTGAGCGTTACAAGTTTATTATAAGTTGATACAAATGTCATTCGATGATTTGCAAATTTCGGAAATTGGTCTTAGAGTTTATAAATTCAAATTACAAGTAAGTAATGCTTGTTATAATGAAAACCATTTTATTCTCAATACAGAAATAGATACAATTTTGTTAATGCTAATTCTGGTATGATCGAATATATTGTGTTACTTGAACAATGACACAATTTTTAAAAAAAATACAAAAATAATAAAACGTTAGTCTTATATTAAACATTCATTGTTTCCAGATTATATAGATAATTATAAAATTTATGATACAACATCTGTCAAAGAATTGTTACATGATTCTGGTAGTGAATTGTCACCAGCTACACATGGATATCTGAATAAAAATGTACAGAAAATCACCATAGAAAAGACAACAGGAGACATTATGGTTATATGTGAATTAGAATTCTTTGGAGGTTCGTAATAATTAAGACCATAGTTCTTCTGTTTCAATGATTATCAATTAAATTTGATAGTAATGTTTTATCACATTTCATCTTGCTCAAAGGGAGAGATATGAACAGACAAATGCTAGTAACTATGACTGTGATGTTACGCAGATAAGAACGTCATGCTTGTTTTACTTTAAGTTTTGCTGTTCTTGTAGTAATTTAGGTTTTAATATACCTTTGTATATCTTTGTGTTTTAGTATTTTTGTAGTATCGAATAGTTTTGCATGTTCTCTTGTTTTCATGTTTCCTGTGAGTTTAAATGTTTTTGCTTTAAGCTGGAATTTGATGGAGATTTGTATCAGGTTTTGGCATAACATCCATCACGATGGTGTTTGTTTATATTTCTAAATAACCGATTCATGAACATTGCATTCTAAAACATTTTTTTAAGATTGTCAAGTTAATCAATGTGGATACGATTGTTCAAAAGTATGCCATTGTAAATCAATGAAATCTTTAGAAGATAAAATATCTGGTATTTGTACATCTGATTGTGAAGATAGATGGACAGGTGAAAATGGTAAATGTGATGTTGGTGAGTGTATTTGGTTGAATATGTTTATTTTATTGAGGAAGTCTAAATATTTTACATGCTACTATGCTGAATATTATTTTACTGTTTATTTTGAAGTTAGAAATATTTCAAGTATGTAAATGTTATTTTAATATTTCGTGTTTATCAACACTGATCAGTGTGAATTGATGAAACGTTCCTAAAGGATTACTATAACTGGTTATAAAATATACCCGGATAAAAACTAGAGGTATTGTTCCACCAATACGTATTATGATTTTGTTAGCCTGAAACTAACAAGTATCTTGTTCCACCAATATATATTATGATTTTGTTAGCCTGAAACTAACAAGTATCTTATAGGTAAGTTTGTTATACATAATGACGTTTTAGAGTTTGCGCTGTACGTGTAATATCAAGCATAATCCCAAATAATATTACCCATGCAAAGGTTTCAGTTCTTGCAGTTAACATCTTACACAATCAGAAATTCTTCATTGCACTATCGATTGATAAGCTGTCAGATAATATAATAAAAATGATTATCTTTATGCATTGTATCATACTATACTTAGCTACTTTTGTATATAACTTTTGTTACATTTAAAGAATGTGAATATAACAAATGGGGAACATCCTGTCAGAATGAATGTGGAGCCTGTAGACAAGAAACTTGTGATGTTGTGACTGGTGAATGTACTGGTGGTTGTCAAGATGGATATTACATTACTAATGATAATTGCAAAACTGGTAAATTTCAAAATTAGTTTACTTAATAAAGTTGTATCTTATTTAACTGAATAAAGATATGAGTGTTAATGCATATGTAAAGTCATTGATAATTATAATAATAATTTGTAATTATTACTTTTTGCATGAAAGCTGTTACCAAGATGATATACTGTTTGCAATTTAATTCACATATGTATGTATGTTGTATTTATATATCGTAATAAAATAAATTTAAAGCTGTATAGGATTAAAGAAAGACAAGTACAAGCGGTCATTTGTTTCTGGTTAGAAATTGTTAAATGTGATAATATGCTAAATCTAACTTCACATGAATACTAAACATTGTTAAACAAGCCGACTAGTATGTTAGGCACAATATTTACTTTTTATGACGTATTTGTGCTCGGAATTATTTAATCAAGTGGGTTTTAATATATGTATGTAAACTCACAATAGGTGTCTCAACACCAACAACAATAAAACTTGTGTGCAGCAAAAGTTTTACCCTATTATTGTTACATATAAAATATATTTACAGAATGTGTCATAGGTTTGTATGGATATAATTGTCAAAGTAAATGTTCAGAACACTGTAAGAATAGTTGTGATAAAGTAGATGGTAAATGTATAGACGGTTGTAGTCCTGGATACGTTGGTGATAAATGCGAACAAGGTATCTATTTATTAAACACATGCGTTAAGATGTCATTTGTTTCCGTGCCAAATCATTTGATTAATTCTTAATCTTTGCAATGTGCATTAATGAGCCCAACTGCATACAATGGACAAAATCAAGCTAATACACAATGCATTTTAAAATGGTGCGTATTACACCCTTATATCAAGAACAAGGAAAACACCATTTTGATAAAAGTGTAACGTGTATCCGAGCGGTTATATATTATATATACTATTTTTTCCACTGGTTTCTTGGCCTTTTGATTATCAATTTGTATTAAAATTATTGTACGTATATAAACAAATCAAACCGAATCAATATTACAAACATCAATAATAACAAAACATATTATTCAACTAATATAGAATTAAACTGGCAATCACTGAAACTTTACAATAGTTTATTCATAAATATACTTCTAACACGGAGACCTTAGCAAGCAACTCTTTTTCGGTTCTCAGCCTTATCAATATTCACATACAGCAGCTATAGAACACGGCTGCGATCCGGTCGTTTCTCCAATTGCATACCACACTGGGGAAGCGAGGCTTCGGCAGAGTTGAGGTAAACAACAAGGAGGATAATTGACTTGGGATTTCCCAGGTATTTATTATAGCGTTGTCTCACCAAAAATCATATACGCGTCTCCACTGTAATAACTAGCAGAGTTAATTACACATATAACAGGAAGTAGATAAATAATTTCCTAATTAACTCTGGGGCTCAGAGAGTCGGACGTGCGAGTCTGCTGCCAACTTCAAACTGACTTAATTTAACTGATTTTCTCCTTTTATACTCTTCGGAACAACTATATTCAATGAGCGTCTTACAACTAAGACGTAATAACACGTCCATCGACCAAGATGAACTGACGTCACTTTATACATTGTTAAAACCCTTACTTACGTACCCATGCTCGTCACAAATGAAAACTGTGTTTTTATTATTTATTGCATCATAGTGATATCAGATCGAAACCGAAAACAGAATTAAGTTGTCAGTACTTGAAACAAGTTGTCAATACTTAAAGTAATAGTTTGTACCGCAGTGGGATTTATATGAAGTATTTTGAATTAACAAAACCACGCTAACTTACATACTTAAGCTCTGAAACGATATCGATCCATACATAGTCAACGTTTACAGAATGATATAGGGTGCTCTTATACAGAAACCTTTTTAACTTTAAGGAATGAGCACTTTTGTCAAACTCAAACTTACAATTTATTAAGAACCTCATATTTTCATATGAATATTTTGTTACCTTGTAAAATGTGATAATGGTACTTTTGGTATTGGATGTCATTACAGATGTACTGATAAATGTTTAAATGTTTGTAACAAACTAAATGGTGTATGTTCTCATGTACAGTTGGTTTGACGGGAGACTACTGTGACAATAGCATGTACAAAAAGTAGAAACTTATGTTTGAAGAAAAAGTTAATCATCCTAATGTTTTTTTTGTTCTTCAGAAACACATGATGTAATGCTCCAAAATAGATTAGACCTTACAAATAAACTTTAAGACAATGATATTCAATTCGAAGGTTATTGGGCCTTAAACAAATGCATGCATTACGTTGGGTACCTAATTGGTATCTATATATTTATAAGCTATTAGTTATTTTTTACAGTGTGTACATGCGTTTTATTCAAATGCAACTGGTATTACACTCTTTTGAAACTGAAATCTAATATAATGTTATTTTACAAAATGCTCGGACGGAACTTATGGCCTTAAATGTTCTAAGCTGTGTAATAGTAATTATATAGATATATGTAGGTATAGGCATTAATGCTCATTTATTATAATGATTGCCTCTGAAAATAACTTACTTAAACGTTATATATAAACTTGTTACACAATTAATTATATGTTTAATTTTGTAGAATGCACTGATGGCATGTACGGTTCAAACTGTAAGCACAGTTGTAGCGCACAATGTACAAATGTATGTGCAAAAGAGAGTGGATTTTGTAATTGTATGGCTGGTTGGTATGGTGACACCTGTCACGATGGTAGTGTTTTTAACTATTTTTATCACATGTTGTGTTTTATATTTGTTGATATCAGTAGTGTGGACTTTATGAGTATAATATCCTTTCATCACGATAACTATGTCTGATTACACCTAAGAGTATGTAGCTCAAGTAAAAGTTTTGTAAAAATTGTATTTTTACGAAAGAAATAGAAAGATGATATTAAAAAAAAAAAAACTAAATAAATAATAAGCCATTTCCATTGACACGAGTGATGCCATGGGTTATTTATATATATATGGTGACACCTGTGATGATGGTAATGTTTTTAGATATATGGTTTTCACATGTTGTGTTTCATATTTATTAAAATTAGTATTTACTTTTCTTTGTTTATGTATATTATCGTTTCATCACAACATGAGTACACCCATGTGGCTTAAGTATAACCTGAATTGTATTTTATTGCGAAAGTAATAGTAAGATAATTTTAAAAAATAAATAAGTACCTAACAATTTCCATTGACACAAATAATGCCTTGAATTATTGATATAAACATTGTATAAAAGAGTTAAACAAGCCAATTGATATAATAAGTACTCATAAAGTCTCGGAAAATATAATTAAATACTTTGCTGAAGTTTTTATCAATACATCTTAATTATCAGAATGTGAAGATGAAAGTTATAGTGACATGTGAGCAGGTGGGGTTACTTTGTTCTTTTTAGTCCATCAGGAGTAACACAATCTGATATTTCTGAACTTGTCAAAATTGTTTGAGAAAATTAAATTTTGAAACATATTTTGTTTTTTCTAATTTTTATCATACAGTTATCCATTTACTTTTCTATAAACCGTTCACATTTTGTATGTTACATTAGATATATCAGGTTTACTCTCAGGTACAACATATTCCTGTTATTGTTAAGTACGGGAAAACATATTTCACAGATTTTTATTCAATCGTGAGAGAGATTTCTGTCCAATTGGCAACTTGTTGTACTGTTACCTTATGAAGTATGAATTGTAACAGCTAAGAATAAAATATCTTCCACAGTGGCAAAAAGGAATGATGGGTAGTTTTAGGGTATTAATGTTTTGTTATATAAATGACGCCACAAACACATATCGAAAACAGACCTAAGTGGTTTTTGCCTTGGAACGGACAGAGGCAAACTTTGTCACTTTGGGTTTAATTAAGCGCTACAGTACACCAAACTTACAAATGCTGAAACAAGTTCACGTTAGAACAAACAATAACAAATCGTCAAGGGGAAAAAGATTGAAGGGGTTTCCTATTCACTTACCATTTTACTATGTTGTATTAATTATGTTTTATGCAAATCCTTTGCCACTACGTTTTGGTTTAATTTTTACATGCGCATGAAACTAGATGTCGAAGTCATATTGCTTTATTGAATAAACGTTGCAATATTTAATCATGACAATTTCGTTGTCTTGATCAGTGACTTCATCTTTAAAACTTATGTTATTATGTTGGATTTACTTAAATGGTTAGCATTTAAGTGAGTCATTTGGTGGCGTAATGTCTTTCGATAAAGGTTAAATTATGTTGCTTATATGAACAAGAGCAATGTTTCCTTACATGAATGTTTACCATTGCGTATCCTTCCAATTGTGTATTTATTGTTGCAAAGTTGTGTGTCATCGATATTTAGGTAGTATGATAATAATGCATCTTAAATAAAAAATACTTGTTATACTTTATTGAAATTATTCCTTTCAGAATGTCCTGCAGGATATTTTGGCAAATATTGTAAAAATACTTGTAGCGAGAATTGCGGTGTCACGTGTCATCACGTGGATGGTTCGTGTTCAAGTTGTAAAGCTGGTTGGAAAGGAACTTATTGTAATACAGGTCTGCCAAATTTAATATAATCACATTTTGTGCAATAAACATCTTTAGTAAAAGGTTGTGTACAATATATATATTGCTTTTGTGTTGCGTTTTGCTCTTAGCAAAACATTTAAAAGGTCATATCACGGCGACCAGTTAATCCTTATCATCGTTCCTTAATAAGCTTAATCTCTGGATTCAGATGTTATCCACATACTAGGAACATACTACCGTCAGTGCTTGATAACTTCCCTACATGATTAAGAATTCGTGACAGGTGGGAGAATGGCTGTAGAAATCATTTCATGACCAAACTCCACGAAAGTTTATCCCGCCCGGGAATCGAAGCTACCATCCCTCGATCAGAAGATCTGCGTGCTACCAACTAAGCTAGTCGGGCAGTTTGGATACACACTTTGTTTCGTGATTGAGCTAATTTACATTCCAAAACTGATAAGCGTTATAAATCAAATGATCCTTCATGATAAATCATCTTTTACATTTTACTTGTAGAGTGTGACGATGGTACATATGGTGTTGGATGTATAAATATCTGTTCTGATACATGTTACACTTGTGACAAAGTTGATGGTGTTTGTTCTTCGTGCGTGCCGGGATGGACTGGAAGTACTTGTGAAAATAGTATGTTTAATTAAACATGATGTATTAAGATATTTGAATCACGTTCTTTAGAAAACAAAGCATATGCTTGTAGCAGTTTTTGTAATGAATGCACTTTAATTCATTTTTTTATTTATTATACGACAAGCTAAAACAATAAAGATCATGCATTTTGCACAGATTTAAAATGCAAATGTCCTTTAAATCTTAATAAGACTTCTACTTGTTTTTGTTATTTGCGTGCTTTTGTAAGTCAATATACATTCTTCATATTAGTTATAAACAATTGTCAATTTAAAATTTTCATACCGAAGTATCTTATCTTATAGAATACATTGTTTTAATATGTATATATGTATAAATATATATTTATCAGGTTAATGTCATTTCTACACTACGCCGCTTGTGCATGCGTTTGTGTTGTAACAAGCCGGATTTTAACTGTTGTTATACTTTAAGTCATATTTCAGAATGCCGAGCGGGAACTTATGGTCTCAACTGTAATAACCGATGTAACATTAATTGTGTAGATATATGTAATCATGTCACTGGAAAATGTATACAATGTGTTGAAGGATGGAATGGTGATTATTGTGAACAAGGTTAGTTCATTTTTAATACTAATAGTATAATATCATTTTACCTACCAATATGAGCAGTCAATAATTAACATATTTAGTCCTTATAGTATTATAGATAAATACATAATGGTTACAAACAATTGTCTGTTCGGAAAAATCACAAAATTAAGCTGCAAATTTCAACGAGAAGTCACGCCATGACATCTCTATGGTCTGTGTGAACTAAAAATCATGTTTTATTTGAATTTTGTAGAATGTGAAGATGGTACCTATGGTAACAGATGTTTAAACAAGTGTACTGATAAATGTTTAGTTCCATGTGATAAAGTCAGTGGAGTATGTACTCTATGCAAAGCTGGATGGACTGGAACGTTTTGTTCATATGGTTCGTACACACATTCACTATGATTTAATCAAATTGTTGTCTTCATTTATCTAACGTTGTACATGAATACTATAAACTTGCTTAAATATGTGTACCTTTATCACACGAATGCATTTTTAGATCTATACTTACTACAATTATAATCAATGGTTTTAATGTGCTAAAAATATAACTTCAACTAAAACTATGTCTTGTTTGATCAAACAATGTTCTATGGCACGTTTGCTTTCTTTGAGCTTGTTGGGCTAGAAATGGTTGTACGAGGGGTGATCCAAAAATTCGTGGACAATGTGTGTATCTCCATAACGTGACGTCCTACCGTGCTGATTTGTTAGGATATCATTAATCAATGCTTTTTTAATAAATGGACAAAATTTTAAAACATCAATTGCATTTTTCATCTATTTATGACGTCATCAAATTATGAAGTATCGAAATCGCGGCGCAACTCATTTTTTCTCCTTGATGAATATGTTTTTACCTTATTCAAACCAATGTAAAACCTGTTCAAATAAAGAAAATGGCAGGAAACGTTATAATAACGTTGTTAAGACATGTATGACGTCATTCTGTAAGTTTCAGAAGAAATTTGACGTTGCGGTCATTATACACTTGTGTTTAATAAAAGAAGGGGTGAAAACAGCTTCATAAAAAACGGACGTTACGGAACCAGCAAACTGCAGACAGTTATACAATTCTGTGTAAATCTCGGAAAAACATTTGGCAAGACAAAAACAATGATCGAAAGTGTGACTTATAAACCATCAGTGTGTCGTATACTAGTGTATAAGTAGCATCTCCGATTTTCGAATGGATTGGACTGTGTAGGGAATGCTTCGTGGTCTGAGAAACAAAGTCAAAGAAACTAAGGAAAATTTGCATGAGAAGGTTAATGCAATCATATGGATACTTTTACGATTCTCAGATTTTCTCTGTATTTATTGTTTGGAACTGTTAGCAAAATTGTAACAGAAAAGCTAGCAATGCATCGTACAGGTCAAAGGGGGAATGCTTTGAAGATTTATAAGGCAAAACAGTAATTAAGTTTACTTTTTTTGACAACATGACGTCGTTTGAGACGCCATGAGCTGCGCCGCATTTCATCACGTCTATGTATATAAAATAGTGCAGAATCATTAATTATGATTGAATCTTTACAATATTTTGCAAATTTGTTGACAAATGCTCACTTAAAAAGATACTAGAAAATCATGTGACTGGCTTCATTACTTTTTGTTTCATGCAAGGTGTCCACGAATTTCTGAATCACCCCTCGTATAAATGAATGCATTCATTCAATTACAATAGCATGATGTTGTGAAGTCAAATAAAAATGAAACTGAAATACTGAAATTAACTGTTTTATTGCCAGTAATAAATATTACGGTGTGACAAGATACATAACTTATTCAATTAAATATTTATTAAATGTGCAATATATTTTAAAAAGCCTTAAATGACAATATACACATATATGTGTTTAACTTACAGTATGCCCGCCTGGTACATATGGTCTTAACTGTAATGAACAATGTAACAATAATTGTGTCGATATATGTGATCGTGTCACTGGGAAATGTACACAATGTAAAGATGGATGGAAAGGTGATTTTTGTGATCAAGGTTAGTTCTACAGTTACTGTATCAGTAACAATGACATATGTATACATGTATTTGTTTGTTTTAGTTCTCTGTGTTACATGCATTTTGTAAATTATCAAAAACCAGTTATATAAAATATAGATTACCAGTGCATTTATGTAATACTGAAATTCAACAGGACCATACTGTGCTATTATCACGGTTTACTAGTATTTTATCAAACCATTCAATTTGACTTTCATCTTTGAACCAAAACTAACGTTATCAGCAGCTTTGAAAATTTCTTTGATAAAAATAAGGCACAAACAATTTAAATTATCGTCTTTAGTTATCATAATTATCAATTATTTTAGCAGAATGGTTATTCTAAATGTCACAATGAATATTTCTATAGAAAATGTACTAAGATAATGCATTATGTTAATATGTAAAACTATGCAGATAAAGCAGAAATGATACAATTTGCTTAAAGGAAATACATGTGACTACAATGTAATACCACAAGGCTTATTTTAGTAGATTAGTAAAGTAATATGTCGAAAGATTTCTAATTTAAACGTTTTTACTGAGCTACCAAAGTAATACAAATGTAATATCAGGACATTTGAACGTCTTGGTTATTAAGCAGTATCTTGCAAATGTAACGTACTAATAAACACTATGTATTTATATTAATTCAGAGATTATTACAACTGAAGAACAATCAAGAGACTCCAGTTCGTCAGGTTTGATTGCTGCCATAGCAGGTTCTGCCTCTGCCATTGTTATTATGAGCATAGTTATAACTATAGTATGTATAATATGTATGAGGAAACGTACAACGTAAGTATCATTGATAGTTGATAAAAAACGGTATGTTAAAACGCAAATGCATAGAAAAAGAAACAAATCAAGCTGGATAACGTATCAATTTCTCATCATTTAATTTCCTGTTATATTAACGCGGTATACTAATGTTTGGTAAATGTCAACAGATAGAACAAATTGTTAAAAACATAAGTTATCATATGGAAGTTCTTTTAGATTGAAGCTACTGATCAAAGCAATTAAAATCTTCTTTCCGTTTTGATATTTTATATATATTTTTTGCATATAGTATTATGAAATATTATACGTGAAAATCACTTTAACACACCATTTCGGCGTTTGTCGTTTAGAAAAAGAGTTTAATTTTCTTCTTCATTAAAGAACGTTTAGTTGGTATTTTCGATTTCGCACTTCTTGAATTTAAGAGTCCGAGCAAAAATGTAAACTTAAATGAATCATATACACTTGTACATTAAAACGTCTTAGTGATAAGTAGTTCAAAACTCAGTCTGTTCCGACGTGGTCGTTAGGTCTTTGACTAGTTCAGCAAGTAATGTAGTTTTGAAAAAAATAAATAATAACTTTAAGAAATACTGTTTGCAGGTTTATCATTATTTTCATATTTATAGTCTAACGAATCAGCCTGATACAGAATTGGCTAATAGGCAGGGAAATGACTCAAATCCTGTCATTGACAATGCAGAAGCTTATTGGACAGGTAAACTTTTCTATTAGATCATCACAGAATATGAAACTATATAATATATGCTCACAAAATATACGCTGCAGAAGCTCCTTCTTTGTTTTTTTTTTTGGGTTGTATTTAGCCATTTAATATTTTCAAAGATTTTGCTGATTATATTTTGTTGCCAAATCAACTGTCCGTTAGAACATTTACTGTTATGTAGAGTACGTACATATATCTTATCATTTGTGTGAAATAAAATACGAGTACAACTGTTAAGGAATGGATTACCGTTAAAGATCGTAAATCATATTTTTGTATTACAGACTTGCAGAGACAAGAGGCAACACCAACAACTCAAAATGCTGCTCAAGAAATTGACAATGAATACGACATAATCCAACAGAAATAGATTCAGGGAAACATTTATAATTTAGACAAGTGTTCAAATACACACAACCCTTACTATACAACACTTGTATTTGCATAATCTGTATATTATTAATATTCTTGTTATTGATGGTAACTATACAGTTGAATGTTCTGTTAGTACATTGTATTTGTTTTTAATGTTTATTTAGATTTCTTCAATTACTTCATGCATGAAAATATGTATGTATATTTCTTTACACTTCTAAACTTGATATTCATTTACATTTGTTATTGCTTTATATATATAGCACGTACATAATTCATGTTTTTTATCATATTTTTATTTTACTAGATTTTACCACCAGTTGTCTTCCATATGAATTTATCGTAAAAGTTTTACAAATGAAACAACATATTTAAAAACATTACACAACTCAGATTGCTAAGGAAAAAATTATTAAATTTATAATTTGAGCAAAATTCAAACATGGTTATGGTGACAACAAACATTGCAGTGCTCACTGAGCTATGAAAGCAATACAGAAAATTTATTGACAGTTGTATGATTCGGAGCTCAGAAACACATAAAACCGAAAAAAAATATTTTCACTCTAGTTTTGCAATATGATATTATTAACTAGAATTTAAAAGTTCATTGAACCACGTGATCCGTAAAATAAATATTTGAGGCCATAAATTCCATATTTATTTTCACTATCATGGCATATCCTCCTTTTTTGACAAGAGGGAAGATCACACAATTTACATACTCCACTCCATCCGGTATTATTGTTTAAGAATACTTCAAAATGTTTTAGTGTTCGAAAGATCAAGATGTTTTGATCAAGTTGTTTTTGTAATTGTATTGCTATATCAATAACACATTTCAAGCAACTTATAAAGGCAACTGAAATACATATACATCACATACTTGAGTATCCAGATACCAACTTTTATCAAGCTAGTATTATCATTCTATCATTGAATTATTATATTACTAAAATGAATGTGTTATATTTGCTAACAATTATTTTGTTATACAATGTCATGTCATCAGTATTATGTAAATTAATGCTATTATTTTATATTAACATACAGATGCCTAATTGTATATCACTTGTTATAATTCATTTCAGAATCTGCACTAAATAAACGTTGTTGTACTCAATTTAATGGAATAAAAGTTAACAAATTGCCTTTTATATAACATGTTGTTTTTGTCATTAAACGTTATTGGAAATAGTTAGCCAGATATTGCATATTTATCCACATATTTACTTTACCAATTCAGTACTCGCCATCGATAGTTTGGTGAATACTGTTTTTGGCATCAAATATATTATGTTATCATATATTACATTGCATGAACAAAATTCCTGCACATAATAGATTTGTTATAACAATAAACAAATATAGACGACATAAACAAAAAGACATTAATGTAATTATTTACAAATGATTATTTACAACATATCCCTAATTCCTAATTGTTTGAATTATGTTAAGTTCCATTGTCAGTTATAAGCATATCTAACGTTCATTCAAGTTTTGGTTTAAGATTATGAAATCAAATGGTTTACTACTTCATGAAATTTGTTCATATCAAGCTAACTCAAATATCAACAATTGTTGGTCAACTTATTAATTAAATAATCTACGCTTCGGATTCCTTGAAGACGATTTTTACTTAAATAATAATAACTTTCTTCTACTGTTACAAAGTTGATACATCCAACTTCGGCATAAAAAATCCTTACTCAAAATTACTATATTACAAAACTTGTAAAACCAAATTTAAATACTAAACATATTTAAACATACTAAATATAACAAAATGAAAATAATTGACTGAATTAAGATCAATTTCTCACAAATGGAAATTGATATAGGTAGACACAATACTATTCGATGGGAAAACAGACTCTGTAAATTATGCACCCAAAAACGCTGTTGATTTTGAATATCACTTTTTCATTATATTGTTCTTCCTATAAACCATTAAGAAAGAAATATTGTAAAAACATTTAATGGTAATCTTTTATAAAAATTAATGATATAATTTCGTCATCTTATAAAAATATTATATTCAATATTTCAAATTGTATTAAGCATTAAAACTTGGAAGTTAAAAACGTTCATACCGTTGTTGCTTTGTTCTAATTGACTTTTTACAAATACTGTAATATATTCTAATCAAAATGCAATTGTTAAACTCATCAGTGCACACGTCCCGGTCGGGATGCTTGTTGTCTCGGTAATTATGTTAAACGTACTGGCATCTGGGTACCTTTAGGCTGTGAGTCAACAGAAGAAGATATATTAGATTTGGGTTCTAAGCAAGATGAAAAGTTGGATTGACGTTCAGTATCAGAAGGAAGTACACCAATACTAGAACAACAAATATAAATAGGTGTCACTGCCGTAGAGATATCATCAGACTTCATTGAATCCACATTTTAGTATAAGATACTATATCACTACTGGAATCAACTTGTTCTATATCAACTTTACAATAACCAGAACATCGAGAACAAGCGTAGCTTCCAAGACTCGTACTCGGTCTTCTACTTGTATTAGATTCCCATTGCTGATGATCTTATAGAACGCATCGTATTCACTATCATTAGAGTCAAATGCTTAACTATTGTCGAGATACATTTATCCTTGGGTTGTGTACAATAACTCTATATTCTTTAAGGACATCTTCATCATTCACCTCTGTGAACGGAAAAAACATTCTTGTCCGAAGACTGGGTCGTTTCATTAAATCCAACTGAGTTTTGCACTGATCGCTGACCACAAGTCAGTAAATCCATGGAATCACCATGGGTGCATTGCATAAGCATATCGCTAGGTATTGCTACGAAGTAAAATCATAGGAAACGACTTGCTACAAGATATCGCTACATTTCGCTACATAGCGAAAGCTAGCGTAAAAAATCTTCGCTTCCCGAAAGCGCTGTTACAAATAAAAATGGCTGCTTTCGCAGTAATGTGACTTGATGTTTGCCGACAATTTGTTTTTTTTTATGTTTGACTGACAATAGATAAATTTAAATTAATTAATATTTATAATTGTTCAAATGAGGATATGTTTTGCAATAATTTTATACTTTTTACAGACTGATTTGAAAATCGCCCTAAAAGCATACAATTTCAATAAGCACTTTCTGTACATCAGCACAGACAGCCATTTTGGTTTGTGACGTAAATAGCAAGCCGATTTCTACTGAAGAATTGCTAGAAATTACAAAAAAGCGCTTTTTCATTGCGATGCGTAGCAAACGCTTTACATGTAAGTGATTGAATCCCACGAAACCATCTTCATCATCAAGACCTCTGAGAATAGTTTCTGAGTCACTATAGTCATCCATCGTACACTGTTATTCAGGGCCGCTAACGTTTATTAACGCCGCACGAGCACCCTATGTAATTACTGTTGTTGAGGGCCACTGACATAATTAAAAATTAAAAAATTAATTCCGCACGAGCACCCATTGTATAATCGGTTGTTTGGGGCCACTGACATATAATATCGCCGCACAAGCACCGTTTATAAACACTGTTTATAAGGCCCACTAACGTATAATTTATATCAGAGTCCAGGGCCCATATTTACTATCGCTTTTGAGTCTAAAACTGAGTAGTTTAGAAAACTATGTTGCCCCGATCCCATGACAACGCTGGGGTGGAGCAAAAAGAGCAAACGATGCAATTTCGCTCTTTTTCAATCCCACCTTGGCATTTCAAACAGTAATATTTTCAGAGACGGTCAAGCAAGTTTTTTATCAGCATTTTGTGCCATTTTTCTGCACTCAATGACCCCTTTTTCTGGCGAACGGAACATGTTTTGTACAACTTTTAAATCCATTTAAAAACACCAATTACAAGGCAGTGGGAACCATTTTGAAGGGTGTCAAGACACATTAAAATACAGGATTGACCAGTTTAGGGTTATATTGATTGATGATAACAAACTTAAGTTACTTTTATAAATAATCACTCTAGATTTACTGGTATGCGATCAGTAGCCTATAGGTTTCAGTTTTGATGGCATGGACAGCAATCAATAGAACTGGAAACTATAGATTTAAGATGTAAGATAAATGAAAACAGAAAAAAGAAATTATGTTGAAACACTACATGTATTTTTTCTTTTTTTATTTATTATATATGAAACATGGCAATTACAAATAGAAAATATTGTTGATGACAGGAATTTTCTGCAATCCTGAGATAAATGGAAGTTCTCGCAATTTTTCTGTCAATGTCGTTATTTTAGGCCTTCTCAAATGAGAAAAAAATTAAAACAAATCACGTTTTGGCCAGTTACTAAGATCTTGCGCTTCACTCAACCATAACACAGGCAGACGACATGCTCACAACGTTCGAGTAAATAAGTCATTAGTAGTCAGTCATGCGTGACAAAAGTTTTGCCATAAATCACATACTATTGGATTTTTAAAGAGTTTTCTTATATCAATTTATAAACAGAAAAGTGTTAATATAAAAAGTAATACAGCACAATACAATAGGTGAGAAAAAAAACTGATGAACTTTATAAAGTCAAAAGGAGTAGGTGCGATTCGGCCCTGTAAAATTGCCGATTTTTTAATTTACGATTTCAGTCATAATATTTCTCAGGCAAATAGATCTATCTTTAAACTTCAAGAAAATGTAAATTATGTAAACTTTCGAGTTCCTTTTGACTGCTTACGGGGCCCTTGATTAGGGTCAGGTGCGGCGAATTTCGCTAATTTTGACCGATTTTGACCTCTTCTTTCGTAATTTTCAATACGAGTGCAGCATTGCGAAGATATGAAATTTTCAGGAAATGTGTATTTTATCATATTAAAAAGCTGAGCAAAATATAAAATCTTCGTCTTTTTGCACTCATATTCAATTTTTAAAAATAGTCTTTAAAAATAGTCTACTGAAATCCAAGGGACGCAACTTCGACTTCTTTGTATACTGGCGTCCTTAACAACGATTTTGTAACTAAATTTGTGTTTTCTAGCCTCAGTTTAGAAACAAATTAAATAAGTGTTTTTTATGCATATATATACTATTCACATTCACAACTATGAAGGGAAATCACAAGTTATCAGCATTTAATTCATTTAAATATATTGGGCTAAAAATAGCTCATTTACCTGAATGCATGAACCAAGATGGCAGCCTCCATGAATATGTCAACAAAGTACAATTGTTTAACTTCTTGGAAAAATACGAAGTAAATGGAGGATACTGTAATTGGAGATTTAATGGACTAGCTATCTGGAAGTTTGTTTAAGTCTGTGGATTAAGTCATAAAGAAAGCCAACAATAAAGGAGGGAATGACGTCAATACACAGGTTCAATAAACGGCGACTTTGAACTTAGTCTCAGATCAACATGAAATTATGATTACACTGTCTATTTTACGTAATGCAGATAGGCTGTATGATTGACTAGTCAATCTGTATACTAAGTAAATGGTGTTTGTCACATCATCATAGAACAAGTGAACACATGGATCCAATGATTTGCCTGCTATGTAACTTGATCAGAATACTTCTACTTTCGGTTTCAAACCAGCAGAGACATGTATATAGAAATTCCTGAAATCAGGTACATGTTGATAATTTTAAAATTTTCACACAACTTGCATTATTGCTATATTATTGGTATGACTTGGCATTGAAACTAATTACCATACATGTATATACAAGACATGAACAATGCTTGGGTTTGATATGAAATACATATTGAATTACAAATATGATTGCCCCAATTTCTCTAAACTATAATATGTACTGTACATCCAGTTTGTTAGAGGATTGTTACAGTAGACCATACATTGTAATTACACAACACAAACATGTCAGATGTCAATATATGCTGCATGTTGCCATAACTTGCTTGCAATCTACTCATTATAGCCCAGTTGTAGCTTGTATATAGCTTGTAATTATTTGATGTTGTAAATTCAGCAGGGCCTGTTAATATAATCAACTGCCTATGACAATTTTCTAGAACTTGTTAATACCCCACAGGGTTTTAAATCTATTATGTGAAATAAATATGCAATTTGAAGAAAAGTTGCTTATGAATATAAGGAACAAAACTCTTAATTTATACTACATGTACAGCCCTGTTAGTCTGTAAATATGTTGCAATGCATACAGTAGCTTGTATTTGAAGCCATTGTGAATTTCAATTTATTTTCTTGAGTTCAGATTTCCCCTACTTATACATCATGCTTATAAATAATGTACTATTCATAACTTTATCAAAAATACACAAGGTAACAAAAATATAGTGGAATGAAAATATTTGCTTTTCCTTGGGCAATACAAATGAGCCAAAAATGATATTTAATCTGGTACTTACAGTACACTAATGATGTTTATGTACAGATGAAAATCAGACTTCCATGGTTAGGAGAAAAAATATTGTAGAATTTTGAAATATGTTTTGTGCATTATGATGTACGGTTTTACTACATATCAGTATATACAATGTAATTCATATTCTTTCCATTTGTATATGCATTTTACTGTAATGTAATCCCTGATTTTGGACAGTTTTAATAATATGAATTGGAAGACAAAAGTATGACTGATAGACCTTCTTTGTTCCACATATATACAAGTTAAAAGCTTTATGACTGACTGTATGTTGCATATGACCAAATATAAAAGTTTATCTGGGCTCTCATAAAAAGTCATATGAAGTTATGTATGTCTTAACCATAGACATACTAATATGTCTATGGTCTTAACACATGAGTGCAGCTTGACAATTGCATCTTGAAAATGTAACCTTTTGCATGGACTTCCTGCAATTGTTTTTTTTTCATTTGCTTGGTAAAAGGTAATAACCACTTTCACTTGCTATTTTGTGTAACTTTGGTGTAATAATTTAAAGGATTATGCTTCTTTTGGCTCTGTGCCAGGAATAACATAATAGATAGTCCAACAATACTGGGTTCATTCAGGAATTTCATAAAAGATGACATCTATGTGAGGATACTTTGTGATGATTAAACTTTATTTTGTACATTTTTTATCACTGTTGAGCACAATGTGAGTTAGATTAATTTATTTACACATATTTTTTCAACATTAAAATAAATTCACTGCTGGATTCTATTCTCAACTACCTAGACCATTTTTGTTTCAAATGCTGAATCTGCTTTAATATGATGATGAAATTATTGTCTTAATTAAGAACAAATAAAAGAAACACTTTATATCTTTCCCCTTTTACATAATTTTTTTACCTTATTCCAACATGTTCATATTAAGTCTTCCATTTCTTACAAATGCAATGCAATTTGTAGAAAATATTGTTAAAACCTTGTTATTCTATTGATAACCTTACACCCCAGTGGTGTTATCCTATTTGAAAGCTTGGAAGCTACATCTCTTTTACAATTTTCCTGAACTTAATTGTATCTTGTTCACCTAATAGAACTGATTCACTATGTTTGCACATTTCAGAGCATTTGTATTTTGGAGAAATTAATACAAATTTATTTTTATTTTGTTCTGATCTTTTAAATTTCGATGAAAAAATTGGTACAAATCAGATTTCATAGTCTTGGTGGTTGTATTTTAGATTATTATGTTCTTATTTTCTGTTACAATAGCAACCACAGCTTTCAATAGAGAAGAGTTGCATTTGATTGTGGTCTTTATACTGTGCACATCATGCATACAAAAAATCATTAGCTTGGCTTATGCAGTATTGTAGCAATAACTGAATCTCATTTTTAGGACTGTATTTACTAATTCTGTTTTCATGGCAACCACTCATTAAAATAAATGACAATTAATAATAGGGTGTAATGTTTGCTTACTGATATTATACAATTATTAAGCACTTTTCACCTCAATACATTTTTTAATTTGGCCTATTTGCATAATACATCCTCTTCTGACAGATTTAAGTAACATGTTTGAAATGCTCAAGAACTGCTATATTTGTTGCCTTAGAAACGACCTTAGCAACAAGTAACTAAGTCAGTGCCAATGTATTATATTTGCTGTTTCAATTCTATTAAGTGGTAAATATGATAGAATTAAGAATCAAAATATTGTCAAAACTGTGTATGTTTGAATATCATAATTTTACTAAAAATGAAAAAGTTTCCATGGCAACGAGAACCTACTAAACATTTATTTCTTTATTTGAATTTTTTTCGATCACAGATGGGATAAAAAGAAAAATAAAAACTATTCATGCATTTTGAATTTACCCTACAACTTCAAACTTCACATTCTTAGCGAGAATATAACATTCCATTGTAAACATGTTATTTCTGAGTGTAGAATACATTTATTTTGTTTCCATGGTAACAAATAATACAATAAATGAGTTCAGAGTGCTGTGCAGTTACATTTGTATAATTATATCAAAATAATGTTCCAATGATCTTTCATAAGAATTGCAAATTAACTTGTTTTACAAAAAATAAAAGATTTTCAATTTCTGAAATTGGTTACCATGGCAACCAAATTTTAAGAACTCAAAAAGAAAGTGCTTCCCTCATGTGACAATATGTGACTATAAAACTATCAATTTTGAAAGTCAGTTTGAAGGGATATCAATATTTTTAAATTAAGCCATTTATTTCGTTCCGTTGCCATGGTAACCGACTTCACAGAATTCACTTAAAAATGTTAATTCTGGGTAACTTATTCATTTCCCTATCATATGACATAATTTGAACCACTTTGGCAACAGGGCCAAATTTAGGGGTAAACGCACCTACTCCTTTCAACATTTCACAAAAAAGTACCAAGCGTTCCTACTGTAGACATATTAAACATCCCGAAACTAAAAACAAATCACAAGGATCACTTTGAACACTAGAAAATCCAAAAAATAACACCGAGAAATTTTAGTTAAACTAACCGCCATAATCGCAAAGGAGGGTATTTTTGAAAAAAGATACAAGAATTAAAATTGTCACATAATATTTTTGACATTCAATTAAAATAAGGTAGTTATAAAGTAAAGACACTGTATAAGAGATATGTGCGTAAATGGACATATTACGACTTCATCGGTAACTGCAATTAATTAAACCAATTCGGACTTTGGAACTGTATTTAAAGACTCGCATATGACATTTTTTGCAAGTCTGTTTGAGGATCACATGTGACAGCCTCGACTGTACTTTGATACACTCCTTTCAGGAAACAGTCAATATTTCCTTTAATTTCAAACGGTGACCTAAGTCAAGTAGAAGGAAACTTAAACTAATGTACCTGAATATATAACAATTATTTCAGTTACATATTTACTGATACTGTTCCATTTATGTTCTCAAGAGATTGAAACACGGATGCAACTCTTTTAATATGATAACGTTATATAAAGAATTTAAATTGTTCACTTCAAAACTACTTAAATTTTAATATCAGCAGTAAACAATCATCCTATTTATGCTTCAACTTCAGCTGAACCGTATATTGCTTTCCGCTGATTCAATTCGTCATGTTTGATTTCTTTATGCTTATTTACTACGTTATGTTCTTCATCTGATGTTTTAATACCCGCTTCAATATTTAAGTAATAGTTGCTTGATCAAAATAAATCAAGTTAGATACATTACACTCTTGAAATGTGAACGCTTGTAATTGAATTAGCCAAGGTTGAGGTGCATATATATATACAATATAGAAAATCATTCTCATCCTAATCAACAATTCCTACGCCAGTACCGGCCAAATCGCTTATAGCTCAGGTTTGACCTAGGGTTATCACATGAACATAGTGGGCTTGGGCTATTGATCACTAACTTTTCGCATTTTGCGAATAAAATCGGCACTCAGATGGGTCATGTGTCAGGGCTCGAATCTCGAGTTCAAAAACGATTTGGCCGGGTACTGGCGTATACCACGCAAGAGTTCTGACGTAGGGCTGTCACGTGGGCATAGTTTATATCCTGAAAAAATGTCGTGGTCTTGGACAAGTGACCACTAAATGTCGGTACTTTGTCTTTTGCATATAAAATGGGCCACGTTTCCGTGCTCCAATCTCGGGTTAAAGCGATTTTGACAGGTACTGGCGTATACCACGCAAGAGGTCTTACCTAGTGCTGTCACGTTGACAAAGTTGCAACCCTGGAAAAATTCCGTGGGTTTAGGTCAGTAGTGTTTTATCAGTCGCTCATAACACAGTTAAAGTGTGGGATACATCATACCGCTTTTCCAATGATGTACTCAAGAATCCAAAGCGTGAAAGTCTAGGATACACAAGTATTTAAGCTGATGCAAAAGGAAACGCCTCATACAACTCGGTATTTTTTCTTGGTTCAGAATCGCAAGGCAGAACAAAGTTCTACTTACAAATTATATCATATTATAGAATACCTGGTCGTTAAGAAATTATTTTACTGTCACAATATATAAAGGCAATACAATTAAGATGCCTACCAGATATCGTTGGATCCTATCTCAATCCACTTCCTAAAAGTATCCTGTCATCGACTGCCGTTTCAGTTAATCTTACATGTGTTCGATCAAATTGCGGACGCGACGACCAAGCTTAAAAAAATGAGGTCAATGTTAGATCGAAGTCGCTCAATGTCATGCTGAAACATAGGGTCTTGCCGAACATAGAGACAATTGCAGAACTTTATAGCTGACCGATGTTACGTCCTTGAAATTACCTTAGCAACAACACGTCTTATCATAAACTAATAGTTAAGGGCCGACTAGACTATAATGTTGCCATCACTGTAATAAGGAATTTTCGTCAAAAATTCATGACGTCGTCTTGACTTTAGATACCAATACGTTCATTGGCGTTTTATAAGTCGACACTCTGCCAACACCGGCTGAATTTGTTACGAGACCAAAACAATCGTTACAAATTTAGATGATAGCAAAACTATACAATAAAAACGGGGTATGACATTCGCCGTTCTCTAAATCGATTTATTTGACGGTCGCCGTTACCCTTTTACCGCACCGGACTTAGATATTGCTGTGATAAATCCACCACGCAAATGAATTTGACGTAAAGGTTAATGTCTATCGTACTGACAATAATCGCGGTCTGTCTGAACGTGGCCTTTCAGCATTCGTTTCTGATTAGGCGTTTCTTTTCCGTCATTATGTATATATGTGTAAAACTATCTACGTATTCTTGATTTTTATTTAGTTTTGCACGAAATTCACTGTACAAACTTTTATGGTTTATGCTAATTCATATTATCTTGAGTTTTACATGACTTTATGGCGGTTATAGTGTGAATACGTGCCGAAAAAAGTACACAGTAGGCGTGATAAACAAATAGATTTATATGATTTACCCGTTGGAAAGAATAAACTCGCAGATAAAAACATACAAAAATATAAGCAGTATTAGTGGGCACCCGCGTCTCATATATTTCCGTGTGGTCAATATTTGTACTAGAATGCAGACAAAAGGTTATAGAACTTATTATGTAGCAGTATTGTATATAAGTTACACTAAATGTTTAACCCAATAAATGTCATTTCGTACTGTTCAATGTAGATAGTAGTAATTATTGTACTTATGGTGATGGAGACTGGCAAACGAAGAGCTGGGTACCGCCAGGAATTTTATACCACGGTATACCGTGGTTTTTACTAAATACCATGGTATACCACAATATAACTAAAATACACTTTAAAAAAGATCACTTATTAACTTTTAAAAACACAAAACCCCTTATTTAAGGGTAATAACTATAACAACTTAATCATCCTATATTTTGTTTATGTTTTTGCTCAAACTCATCGAAACTTTGATGATATTTCATAATCAACGTTGAAAATAATGAACCTGGGTTAAAACGAATCAGTCCGTCTAACAATTGTGTCATGACTCCATACATGTTGTTAATACGAGTCACTCATTAGAGATTTATGCTAAAACTTACTAAAATTAGTCGGGGAATTAATACGGCATTTTTGTGGAAAAAATGAAAATAAATAAAACAATCGTAGAAAGAAACCCATGCATACAAAAATTGCGTTCCATTGCCTTTAGAAGCAATCGCAAAATAAAGAATTAAATCAAAATACTTTATTTATATATACTAACTAAATTTTACAATTAACTTATCACAGGAAATGACGACTGTCGTAAATTAGTCAAAGTTTCTTTCTCGCAGTATACAATACAACTCTGCTAGGCGATTGCTACTATGCATGTGATTGCATGTCTAACTTCCACAGCGTTATGCAGTGGAGACAATATTTTTAACTAAATAAAACAGAACTTTTCACTTGTCCACGGACAAATCGGAATTAAAAAATAACTTAATGTACGACTAGGACAACCGTTGATTTTGCCAACCCTGCTGACATGTATAACGTGTTAACACTAAATCACGGGTACTACTCGTTCACGTGTACTGTAATACTGGTATTTCCGAAAATACCGTGGTATTGAACCGCGAGATAAAAAAAACCCCACGGTTACCGGTTTACCGGCAGTACCGCGCACCTCTAAAGCTTAGGTTAATTCTCTTGGACTATACATGTAAGTCTATATGTATGTAATATAATTTTGATATGCCCCCTTATAAATCTTACGAATCGACGGTCCATGTTCACACTCCACCTTCGTCTGCACAAGTCTAATGAGCACAAACATGTGATGTTTCACAAATATATTTGACTATAACTCTTGTTTAAACATTGCTTAATGCTGAATTACGAAATTCATTTATATTAAAGGTACAAGTTCACAGATTTCAACTTAAATGTCAATTTTTTCTAAAACTGTCAAACTTGTATAGAAATATGTTTGAAAGCAGGAAAGTAGTGTTCTGATAATGACAAGTTTAGTGCAAATTGACATACAACTACAAATGAATGTGTTTCATGTAGTAAATACCTACCCCGTATGTCACGGTATAGACACGTATCTGTCTAAACTCCCATTTTACCCCCATCAACCCTTACTGTACTATATGTACTCATTTATGAAATTTGTCGATCAATTTTTTTTTCATAAAAGTATTTTAATAAAATATACAGAAATCATTACACCAGAAATGATGCAGTATATGTATATATTAATGTGTTCATAGATCACTTTACGATATCTAGGCTAGCATATATTATAAATTATTTGTTCAATTTTACGTATATTGTCTAGCAATGCCACACTCACTTGGTGGAGCTGTCTAACGATAACAAACCCTCCTCTAGCCATTGATAGATTCCTCCTTTCGTACTGATGTCGATTAAAAGACATGTGTAAGGTGAAAATACATTGAAGAATTGTTTCGCATTGTCAACAAGCATGGTCTTTATATAACGCAATCATTCAGATCGACGACACGTTAACAACGTTTCTGCAACACTTAATGTATATAGCTTAACAATTAAATTGAACATGATGTATCGAAAGAAATCATAAAATGTTTTTTTCCCATTGCAATAACATTTTTAACGTGAAGTGAAATTCAGTTATTCACAAAATGGTTAATGATTTCAGTTCATCGTTTTACCAGCACTTCAGTGCTTTAATTTAAAATGCATATACAGTAAAAGTTCGCTGGCTCGAACTAGAGGGGACGTGAAAAAGTATTCGAGAGAGCCAAGTGTTCGACCCGGCCGACCTTCGTCCAAGTACGACGTTATTACTTCCCCTTGTTTCGTTATTGTTTTTAAATTTGTTATCTCCCTTGATTAAGTATATAACCCGAACACACGGTCCATTCATGTGTCATGTATACGTAGTTAGTAATTGCTGCAAATTAAATTGCCAACTACATATTTGTTGTGCGTTATTTTTACATTTATGAACATCATTACGATATAGGTTAGTAGTAGTAGATGAATTGATCATTTCTTTAATGTGGTTACATGTAAGTGAGAAAGGTTCGATGTAACCGGGTCCTCCAGTAAGATTTTTTTCCGCCGTTGTATATGTGTGTATATTCTGTAGCCTGTTCAATTACACAAAACGTTACAGAACGTTCCGTAACGATACATTCGGAACTCCTCGGCCATTCACTGCAAATAATCTCATCTAATACACACATATGCGATCGTTAATTAGTGATGTTTCAAAATTAACGGACTAAAAACGAAACATCACTAATTGCCTAAACGATCATACATTTGTTTACTTCAATACCGGTAGTTTTAAAATAGCGTCTAAATATGTCCGAGATTAATCGCAGTGAATGGCCGAGGAGTTCCGAATGTATCGTTACGGAACGTTCTGTAACGTTTTGTGTAATTGAACAGGCTACTGCTCTAACATTTTTATCCTTAATTTGGACTTATTTTTTACCGAAATTGTACGAACTTTTTTATCAGTTTTTATTAATTAAAACTAACATACACGCTGTATATGCGCTAATTATTTTTTTATTGAGACCTTATTTACTCGTTTTATCCTTTATTTTTAATCATACCATGACATTTTATAATATGTGCCTGTCTACAAGTTGCAGTCAACAAACAATTATATTGTTAAGCAATTTTTATGCAATATTATAAACAATATATTTACTAATCACATTGTGTTGAGCAAATTAACATCAATTGACAAATCTATTGTTAAGCGATTAAAATCAATTAACAAATCTATTGTTAAGCGACAAACAATGACTAAGGTCATTGAAACGTCATGTGAAAATCTATTGTTCGAGAGAGACAATTGTATTTAAGTGTATTTGTAAACCACTGTACCAAGATATTAATTCGAGAGTTCGACTCAGTCCTGTTCGACCCAACAGAGATTGAGTAATATAGATATAGAAGGGAAATTGATCGGTGCTAGACAATGTGTTCGACTCGGCCAATTAATTCGACCCGGTGGTGTTCGAGTGAATGAACTTATACTGTAATATTAAACTTGACACCAAATTGCGTCCAACTCAGGGCAATTTTTTTATTAAATTATACGTGTAATTTTGACAGGAATGTTCCAATCCTTTTGCTGTATAATACAATATAAATGCACAATAGACAAACACTCGCATTTAGCATTTAAGTTTATACAATACCCATGTATCACATATACTATCTATCAAATTTACTTCCTACTTCAATTTAATTATAAATTCAGCATACAGAAACAATTGTAAGATACTTTAAAATGGATACGTTTCTTCATAGACGCAATGTGCGGATGTTACTTTTACAAATTGTGTTTGTGAGATTCATTCGGTTTTCTGGTAAATGACAATTGTTATTGTACTTTATATGATCTTCCATTTTTCTATGTCTTATAAAATTTAAATCTGGTTAGATTTTGACACTATTTTTATGCAACTAGCATTTAAATTAATTAAAGTAACTGCTCCAGAACTGTTATTTTATTTAAAGTATGTAATTACCAATCGGTGAGGTACCATGCTTCACAAATACATAAATACATTTTATTAACTGTCATTTAATAGGAGAGCAATTACTTAAACTACATGTTTATAGTTATATAGTATTGTTTTTGTTCTAAATTGATCATCTGTTAATGTGTCACAAAGTACTAATAAACTTATGTCTGAACTTATAATAGGTTTGCTGTCCGCATATTCAAAATCTATTCATTTTTTCAAGATTTTGCACACTATATAAGCAAATACTCATCTTTCGAAACAGTTAATTCCCAAATTACATACCAGGAACCTCTATTTCAATGCATATGTCCTTCCACATATTTATTACTGCTGTTATGTATGGGAATCATGCAATATGGGCTTATCCTATGTAGTACTAAAATTTCAAAACTGGACAGCTCGTATAACTATTGACTAATTTGACGCTCCATCTGAGGAATCTTTTAAATAACTATAATTGGTGAATTTTGCAGACTACGTTGACAACAAAAAGCAATTATTGTATACAAAGCCTTAAACAGTAGTGCTTCGGATTACTTAAATCTTAGTCTAGATAGTAAGAAAAGGCAAACCTTGCCACTTTTAAGACTTGCATTTAATGTTTCAGGCAAAATTACATTAGTGTCACTTATTAAACAGTTTGGGCACAATATCGCATATAACCCTACAATTTCATATTGTTGTATAGCTACTTGATGCATAGACTTAAAATATTCATTGAAAAGTCATTATACTTACGACATTAAAACATCAATTATTTACTTGTAGACGCAAAATATGATCAAAAATTAAATACATAATTAAATTTACAATTTAAACAAAACCATCATAATATTTCAACAAAGTCTATAATGTGCATTTGTTATTTGTAAAAAACAAAAGAATTGCAAACAGTAATCCTAACACGCAATGTTAGGTAATGAAAATTAACTGTGACCCTTCATATTTTGTATTAATTTATTGTGTTTCATTGAATTTTTCTTGTTCTTCTCTCTTGTTCTGATGTTCATGTTCGCCTGGTTTTAGGCAATAATCAGTATACAGATTATGCTGAATGAAGAAATATTGTATAAAATTGGATAATATCATATTGGCGTTAAAATTGATTAAAACCAAAATATTGGAAAGAACTTACAAATTAATAACTTACTAATTGGATTATTTTGAAGTAAAATGTGATAAAATTATGTGCTTATAAATTATGCTGATTGCAATATAACTACACCCGATGTTTATGCATTTGAACCAGAATGTCAATACATGTGTCATTGTAAAAATGTTGTTTTAGATGCTGATTGTAGTATAACTACACCCGGTGTTTATACATTTGGATCAGAATGTCAATACATGTGTCATTGTAAAAATGTTATTTTAGATGCTGATTGTAGTATAACTACATCCGGCTTTTTTTATATTTGGATCAGAATGTCAATATATGTGTCATTGTAAAAATGGTGAAAGTTGTGATACAACAACAGGAGAATGTAAATGGGGATGTGGTCGATATTGGTTTGGTCCAGGATGTCAATTTAGTAAGTAAAAATTAGATAACTATCTCATTTTAGTGAATATTATGTATTTAGTTGGGTAGACAATTTTCAAGACGGTATTAAGTAATGGGTAAATATTAATGCTACTTTGTATTAAAAATATACATTTTGTATTATCATGTCTTAATTGAATTGTGTCAAGGATAGATGCGCATGCGCACAATGTGAAGTAAGCTATCATGTTGTTCGCCATTTGGTTGACAATTAGTGAATTATTTTGTTCAGCGTTGCGCTATGTATGTAAGCAGTTTTGGTAATGTCGCTGCATGAGGAACTTTTCGGATGTAACTGCCTAATTACTGTCCAACTCACTTTTCTAATTGGATGCCGCAATTGAAATCAATGCGGTTTACGTACTTTTTGTGACACTACAGCGAGACACGAAGTTTTAGGTTAATGAATTTTATATATTGAGTGTTTTGAAAACATTATTTCAATTTGGTTAAACATTTATATAATTACTACGTTTAAAAGGAGTTTCTCCAAGAAAATAATATTTTCTCTTCTAAACTTCGGATTAAAATGAAACAAGCATACTCGATCTTCACGGTCTTCGTACGCGCTTGAATAGATACATTTTGGGACGGTCTAAATCACTGACAAAGACACTGATACTCTAAACAAAGAAGGATTATCCGACCATCAAATTGAATAATATCAAGGAATTAGATTTTTGTTACTGTTTTTATCATCAGAATTACAGTCTATATTCACAGGCTAAATATCATAATTTTCTACCGACAAATAACACTTGTATAACATTTTATATTATAAAAAAATATTTTCATAAATGTTGTTTATTAAAATTCACAATACTTCCAAAAATGCAAATACAACAATTTTAATAGCTTCACCTGGATATTTCCACTAATACAACAGAATATTATTAGGAGAGCCAACAGAAAATGTGACGAATTTCGCCAGCT
The DNA here is from genome assembly GCA_025267735.1 of Mactra quadrangularis. NCBI lineage: Eukaryota > Metazoa > Mollusca > Bivalvia > Venerida > Mactridae > Mactra > Mactra quadrangularis. The sequence goes on along the minus strand of CM046300.1, from coordinate 4,586,836 downwards.
TTAAAAACCACAAATCAATATCCATATCTTTTGACTATGAAAACCGTTTCTGCACTCAAAGTTACCTATTTTATTATTTACTTTATACCATATGGCATTGAACAAAAGAAAGAAAATAATTTCACCACAGCTAACTCACAAAATAGTCATTTGAATACATCAACCCACCTTTCGTGGAACAATGTCAAAAATCAAGTGACTATATAAGATAAACACTTTTTTACAGTAATGGCATGCATTTTAACGTCATTACTGACTATTTTTTACCATCTAAAGGCATTAATCACTAGCAGCTAAGCGATGACGAATTTGTTTGGGACGAATTTGTTAAGGGACGAATCCATTGTTTAAGTTGGATTTAAAAACTTCCGGTTTAAACTGTAACGCGAATTCTATCAAATTTTTCAAATAATTGTGAGAATTAATAATCTTTGTAGTAAATGTAACTATAATATTAATACATTTTGAAAGAGGAAGCATTATCACAATAGAAAAGTATATGCTAGCATTATCAATTTTTAACGACATCGATGGAAACACCTCACGTAATTTGTCGACATGACCCGATATCGCCTGAAGTTTGAAAGCAGCTGTTATGGGAAGTCTACCTTAACACCGTAGCAACACATTGTAAAGGTTATATCACGGCGATCAGTCCACCTGCTCACTCCCCCTGGAAAGGCTAAATCTCTGTTTACCAACTACTAAGCGCATACATTCGTCAGTGATTGACAACTGCCCTACATAATTAAAAATCATTGGTACGAGGGAGAATGGCCGTAGAAATAATTTCATGACCAAGCTCCACGAAAGTATGCCCGCCTGGGAATCTAATGCACGGCCCCTCGATCAGTAGATTTGCGTGCTACCAACTGAGCTAGCCGGACGGCTTTAAAAGACCGATTTGAAATCTCGACTAGATTGAGGTTTGTCGGTTAATTTGTGACAACTAAAATATTTTACGCGATTAATTTCATTTACATGTAATTAAATACAGACAGTTTTTTTATTAGATATTTGCTTATTTATTCGCAACTCAAGCAAGTTGATCAACTTTTACGGAGACGTTGAACGATTATTCATGTCAATCCGCGTGCATGTGTCACTCAATACATTTTTGTTTACAACCAACTGGGATTCGACCAAGTTGAACATAGGTATCAGCTGACGATAAGGTTCAGTAAACAATTAGGATATTTATAAAACGCAACTGTATGACGTTTTGCGTTCTGTGTTACATGTGCCATTCAAGCGAATTACGACAATTTATGTCCATTGGTCATAAAAAAGTTGTCACATTGCTTGTTTGCTTTCGTAGATTCGTAACATTTCGAAGCGTGAGCGCGTATTATGTGTTTTCAGTACTTGGATTACCAGTCGCACAAGTCAAACAAATTAAATATTATAAAATTATTTGAAATACCTGATGATATTTACTATTCTAACCTTGACACAAAGTTTGCTAAAATCAAATAAAAAAAGAAACTTGATCTCAATCCTCGCATCACCTTTATCAATACCGGGTTGTTTATTGAATAACACATTTGGATCTAAATGAAGTTAAACATTTGTGATATAATCGTAAAATATCAGATATTCAAAAGTTGCTACAGTAAAGCTATTATTCTGTGAAAGTATCAATATAAGTTGCTATTTTTCCTTTAATCTATGAAAAAATATGTATGTACGAACTCATAGAAAACCATATATATATGTTCTTATACAAATACACGGTAACAATCCCACGTGGCCTTGGCATCAAGTTTTCAAGCAGAAAACTACAAAATAATCCGCCTCCACTCAGAGTTATAAAGTGTTGCAAGTATTTTAATTCATGCCAGATGTACATGCTATCTTCTCGAGGCTAAGCAGAAAAGTGTATGCTTACATATGTTAATGGAGTTCATATCAAACACCAGTTTTAAACCTTTTGCAAATATCATGGTAAACTTACCAACAATTTTCCTATTCAAAAGACGGTCGACGACTTGTCATTGTAGCACTGTAAAAAAGGAATAGTTTTCCAGGGTGATAGCAAAATGTAGATGGCGATGTGAAGCTTAGCAAAAGTATACATTTTTTATGCATAGCCTCGCGTAAGTATTATTGAAATCTGACGAGAACTAAAATACTTATAGCTCCTTTAAACTTTTTACTAGGCTTATGATTCTCTATTTATGTCTGCGCTCGGCAAATCTGAAAAGAACGAACAACACCTTATTGAATTATGTTTCAACTCAATAGAAAACAATCAGTTCATGCAACCAAGAAAATAGTACAGCAGAACAATAAGTGCACTATCAAACGTAGATGAGTTAAATAAAAACTACATGTAGTTTAAACAAAAAAGTAAAATTATGATATTTGATGTTTTTTCACATCAATCAAACATTATTCTGTGTACGGAGAATAGTTAGTTTGTATTATTGCGCATTAGCATCAACCACACGCTTGTTTATATACATCTTTAGCAGACAATTGTCACAACTGGAGTTTTTTGTGAGAACACAGAGCGATTGGCAAGTATCTTGGTTAAGCAACAAATTGCGAGGTTAGTGGTTGGATGGGTGACCGTTGTAAATTAATGTAAGCTCGATGCGCGCAACACATTGTAAAGGTTATATCACGGTGATCAGTCCACCTACTCACTGTTCCTGAAAAGGCTTAGTCTCTAAATTTAGTTGTTAACCAACTCTTAGACGCAAGTCAGTGACTGACTACTGCCCTGAATGATTTAGAATCAGTGGTAGAAGGTCACATGACCATATAAGTAATTTCATGACTTAGGTCTACGAAAGTATGTTCCGCTTGTGAATCGAACCTACGACCTCCGATCAGTAGAAAAATGTGCATGTAAAAGGAAATTTAAAACACAGTTGACTATGAATGATAAAGACATAATGATGGATATGAAAATAATAACTTTAAACTCTTAAAATCGTTAAAAAAAATTCTGTCAACAGTATCTTTAGTACTTAGATTGTTTTTAAACCGTAGCATTTGTGGTGTCATATACACGTGCTATAGCCACCGTGAATAAATTGCCAACAAAATTAAATCATTGTAATATACTATTATTTCTTGCCAGCTAACTAGTATTAAACTCAAGGAAACATTGTAAGCGAGTAAGAAACTTTCTTTACGTTCACTTTTTCACCGACTAATCGTGTAAGTAACCGTGTTATGTAGGTAATAACTTTCTGGGAGTGGATTTAAAACAACTCTAAAAGTTGTTGACATAATCAATACTTTGCCATATCAATTATGAATTATAAAGTATATATTTTAAAGATTTATGGCTAGAGAACTATTTAAGACAGACTAGAAAGTAAGTATTTCTTTTTCAAATGTTATATAATAATTTTAGCAGTGAAATAATGTGATTTCTGACTTAAACATTATTTTTTAAATGTAGGAGATTTAGCAGAACAAGAGTATTCTAGACATGCTAGTAATTTGAACGTTAAGAATTGGGAAGATCTCCAGTATTCATATAAAGGTAATGATGGTAACACATCAACATGTAGTTATACAACAGAAGCAATGGACAGTACGGTAATACCATGGTGGAGAGTTATATTAGAAGATGAAGTAACAATCACTGACATCTATATATTGACTACTTCTGATGGATTACGTAAGTTGTATTAATAATAAATGTATCTACATATATGTGTGTAGTATTGTATGACTGTTTGAGGTTTTATCAAAAATATATAATCTGAAATTAATTATATTTTATATTTAGTAGTATATCATCAATTTATATTGAATGATTTCATGTTTTTGTCGAGAACATTTTTATTTAAACTTTATCAAAATTCTTATGTATTCAAGTTGTTTTATCTACTCTAGAATCGCATTAATCTTTAACATGTGCTTTCAATGAAACATAACTTGCCATAGTTACTTAGTGAATAGAATAAGGCAAATCTGTTTTAGTTCTTCTTTCACGATCCCTAGTAAACATATTCATAACATTTATTTTAACATTTATGAAGAATTTTCTAACTTAACAACTATGACATGTTTTGCTAAAGTAGGGTTTGAACGGTAAAAAAACAAAGTATACGGTTGTGCATTAGTCTTCAAGTCGCAACTTCTTAATAGACTCAATGTTTTGTACAAAGTGTTATACTGTGGCTCCGTTAAGAAGTTACAGGACCACAAAAAATTCACAAAACGAGTCATACACCAAATTGCTCGGGACAGTCTGAAGTTTATCAGACTGCTGGCATGAATAAAAAATATTAGGTGCGGACCCGGAAATCCAAGATGGCGTCCAAAATCGCCGCCAATTTGGTCGGTAGTAGGCTTAATAGAAAAACCTGGTGTAGCATTTTTATCATTTTAGAAGAAGCCAAAGAAACATAGAAATACTTTAGTAGGACATATAAAGTATCAAACAATAATGTTAGTTGGATTTCAATCAAGGTCATTTTCAAGGTCAAATTCAAGGTCAAATGTCAAATTTCCCGAAATGTTCACCAATTTACCTCATTATTTCTTTATGTTTACAGAACGGCATGCTATGGAATGTGATTTACTACATAAATTGTTTGTACAATGTATGCACTATATAAATGAATTCATTGTATGTAAAAATATATGGTTGCCATGGAGATTTACAGGCAATTTTAAAAAATCCAAAATGGCCACTATTTTACTCTGTATCAAGCTTATTTGATTATCATAGTATGTTTATGATTGAAATAACTGCGAAAGAAACCTTGTACAGATTTAGTAAATGATAGCTTTTAACTTTTAATGGTTTTGATGGTTGGATTTCATCCAAGGTCATTATCAAGTACCAAAAATAACACATTTTACTAAAAGATGTTTATATAAAACTGTATGCTATGGAATGGGATTTACAACATAGATTCTTTCTACTCTTTACGTCCTTTACAAATTATTCATTTTATATGAAATTTTAGTTGCCATAGAGATATACAAACGATACTTAAATATCACATATGACTGCTATTTTACTCTGTTTAAGGTGTATTCTTAATATTAGTAATAGCATTGTATGTATATTATTGAAATAACTGCAAAAGAAACTTGGTACAGCTTTAGTTAATCCAAGGTACTTAATAAATTTTGTTAGTTTGGATTCATTCAAGGTCATAATAAAGGTCAAATTCAAGGTCATATCTATCTTTGAATATCACTATTTAATGATTTTTATAGTGAACATGTGAATAAATAACCATGCTCGATAGTTTAGTATTATCCATATTATTGGCGAACTTATGCATGCTTTTTTTCACCTGTGTACTTTTGAAATATCCAAACATTGCTGGAATAGAAATCTATTAACACTAGATACACTAGATTAACTAGATATTTTATTTTTTTAATAATATCATATATATAACTTCAAAGTGAAACAATCCTTATAATCATTGAATGTTGTTCATTTTGGTACTTTCAAATTACACATGTATATGTATAAATCTGTGCAAAAGTACAACTTCATTTATTTTCTTTACTTTATTTACAATCCAATTATAATGGCTATCCAAGCAAATTACAATATTATTTGTACAACTATTTAACGCACCATTGAAGAGCAAATCATTGCATTTTAATATAGGTATCATTACCAAGGCTTTAGCAATACTACAAAGCAGAGTCTTGCTGGGAAAAAATAGGGGCATTAGGGCATTCAACATAATTGATGAAGTTTTAAACAGTCTTCTGTTCTTTAGCTTTCATCAATGCTGTTAGTCAAAAACTATTTTTTTCTCGGGATCATATAATGATACAAGGTGAAAACATGACAGAATCATCAGAAGTAAATCACATTCCATAGCATTCTGTTTTGTAAATATGAAAGAAGAAATGAGGTATCGGGAAATTTGACCTTTGACCTTGAATTTGACCTTAAAAATGACCTTGAATATAATCCAACTAACATTATTTTATTGGTGCTTTTCATGTGTAAAAGCTTTCAATGTTTCATTGGCTTCTTTTAAAATGATAACAATGCTACACGAGGTTTTTCTTATAATGTAGGCGTCACACTGTTCCGATATTAGCACTAGATGGATTTAGATAGATAGATAGTTTAAATTCGGATCTGATCGTTATAAGATCGCGCCATTCGTGAGGGCATATTTTGCAATCGTATGATCACTGGCTGAAAACAAAGTCATTGCGAAGGTTCATTTTCGTGTTTAATTCGTACTTCAATTTTGGGTATCGTGAGGCCGTCGTAAAGCCTTCATGTCATTCGTGTAGTCTTCGTTTTTACTCCGTGTGATCATCGGTGCCATCTAGCAATTTTTGCCTCAAGGGCAACAAGAAGATATGCGATTGTCTTAGGAAGGCATCACGACTACGGGAAGCCCCCTTGATGCCGTCATGTCGCCATCGTATGTCGGTACGATGACATCGAGATCGGACCACGATGTGGACCGAATAAGAAAATTTAAATGGCTCAAGCGTTGTATATGCATCATGGTTGACATATAAAGACTTGCCTCCGACCATCTTCCTAATTAGTCTCGTACATCTCAAGTGAGACTACAAATTATTTGATCATTTGCAAATAAATATACAATTATTTTGAGTTAATTTCCAGCAGAATTGCATTAGATTGAATATTAGTCAACTAAGAAAAGGTAGACAAAATCGAAGACAGGAATAGGGGTCTATGAGGGTCAGAAAATGGCTGAAAAAGATAAACGTATAGCAACTATAGTACTCTACTAGTTGAAGACAGAAGATGATACTTTCTTCTAAAAAATGTTGTTGTTGGCTTTTACAGCGTAGCACAAGTTATTTAGATCATATCACTGCGATCAGTCAACAAACTCACCGTTTCTAGCATGTGACGGTTATATATCCTTGGTTTGTTTGTTTGTTTGTTTGGGTTTTACGGCGCACCAACACAGAAAGGTCATATCGCGCCGAAACAAATAATGACACTATTAATTCAATTGATGAAAGTGATCCTTATCCCTATATTTTATCATATACATGTATCTCTTTCAAAAAGTTAAGTATCACATGTGACGGTATATTATCAAAAAGTTCTCTAAGTGAGCCAACCTTAAAATATTTATCACGGATGTTTTTGAGATCCTGACAATTAATGAGAATGTGTTTGATATTGAAATGCTCGTTACATGGTATACATTCAGGTGCTTCCTCTCCCTTGAGAAGGTATGAATGTGTTAATCTAGTATGACCTATTATACATCGCGTAATAACAATTTGATCTCGGCGATTAGAAAATTTTATTGATAGAGATGAATCAAGGGTTGGCTTTATTTCATGTAACTTATTAAAAATAGCGTTGTTCCATACTGTTTGCCAATTCGACTTAATTAACGAATTGATCGAACACTTGAAGTCACTGCTTGGTAATTTTAGATCAACTGGTTGAAGGTTTAAAGATTCTTTAGCAAGGATGTCAACTTTTTCATTTCCATGTATACCAATATGACTTGGTATCCAGCAGAGGTGTACTATTTTAGATTTTAAAATATCATGTAATTTTAACTCGATACTTTTAATAAGATTATTGTCTGAACTGCGATTTTTAATCGCTAGTAATACAGATAGAGAATCTGAGAAAATAATAAACTTGTTATTTATACTATTTGATATGTATGTTAAAGCCAGATCAATTGCTTTTATTTCGGCAGTAAATATAGATGCTTTGTCAGGCAGTCGCATTCTTGCAACGAAAGAGTTTCCGTATGCGGCGCAACCAACTTTGTTTCCATCTTTGGAACCGTCGGTAAATAAATGAGTAAAATCTTTGTATTTTTCCAAGATGTTTACAAATTCATATTTAAAAGCTTCAGGACTAGTGAAAGATTTACGAAAAGTTGATAAGTCAGTATTGACGTCTGGAATGTTGTAGGTCCAAGGGGGGATATTTTCATCTAAGTTTTGTATCACAGACAAAGTGTTTATGTTTAGCATTTCTAAGTCGTTTTTAAAGCGTAGGCCAAAAGGTTTGATTTCATTTGGTTTATTTTCAAATTTGCTGGTGTAATCAGGTTTAAAAATAACATTTCGCGCCGGATTTCTTTTGTTAGCAGATATACGAGTTGCGTATTGTAATGAAAGTTTTTGACGACGTAATTTTAGTGATGGTTCGTTAGCTTCAACATACAGACTTTCTATAGGTGAAGTTTTAAAAGCACCAAGGGCAATACGTAAGCCCTGGTTGTGTATAGTATCTAGCATTTGTAAGTATGATTTGCGAGCTGCTCCGTACACTATTGATCCGTAATCGAGTTTTGAGCGAACAAGACTTCTGTATAATTTAAGTAAAGTTTGGGTATCAGATCCCCAATCAGTATGTGAAAGTACTTTCAGTAGATTCAAAGCTTTAATACATTTTGTTTTAAGCAACTTTAAGTGTGGTATAAAAGATAGATTTTTATCGAATGTAACGCCTAAAAACTTAGCTTCATTTACTACTGGGATTTTAGAGCCAGAAATGTAAAGTTCGGGATCATTATGATGTTTTCTTAATCGACAAAAATGTACACATTGAGTTTTTGACTTGGAAAATTTAAAACCATTTTCTGTTGCCCATTTTTGAATTTTATCCAAGTTCTGTTGTAATTGACGTTCGATACTTCGAATATTTTTAGATCGATAACAGATTAAAAAATCATCAACATATAATGAGCAATCTGTACCAGGGTTTATAGCCTTAACAATATTATTAATTTTAAGCCCAAAGAGGGTAACTGATAAAATACTGCCTTGCGGCACGCCTTGTTCTTGTTCGTGGCTCTCTGATAACGTTGATCCTACTTTAACTTGAAAATTTCTGTCTGACAAAAAACTAGAAATGAACATTGGTAATCTACCATTTAGACCAGCATCTTTTAAATCTTTGAGAATACCATATTTCCATGTTGTATCATACGCTTTCTCAAGATCGAAGAAAATTGAAACTACATGTTGTTTATTGACAAAAGCCTCTCTTATGAATGTTTCGAGGCGTACTAAATGATCATTAGTACTTCGCTGTTTTCGAAAACCAGATTGGACATTAGTTATTATACCGTTAGATTCTAAATACCAGATGAGTCTTTTATTAACCATGCGTTCAAAGGTTTTACAAATACAACTAGTTAGAGATATTGGTCGGTAGTTAAGGGGGTCAGTATTGTCTTTACCCGGTTTCGGTATTGGTATAATTAAAGCTTCCTTCCAGGAATCTGGAATTTTACCAGATATCCATATATCATTAAAAATATCGAGCAATAAATGTTGGGATATCAATGGGAGATGTTTTAAAAATTGATAATAAATTTCATCAGGGCCAGCAGCTGTATCTTTGGCATGCTTAATAGAATCGGTTAAATCGTCAATTTTAAAGAGGGTGTTATACTCTTCTTCGTTGTTAGAATGAAAATTAATATTTTGTTTTTCCAAGTTAGATTTGACCTTTTTAAATTCTTCAGTGTAGTGTGCTGAAGAAGAATTATGTACAAAAGTTTCTGCCAGTGTGTTGGCTATATCTTTTGTAGTTTTTGCTACGCTCGAATCTTTACGTTTCAGATGAGCAGTAGGAACTTTTTTGTGTTTACCATTAATTTTACGAACTGCTTCCCAAACTCTTTTAATTGATGTGTTGGCGTTAATTTTAGAAACATATGACTGCCATGATTTACGTTTAGAAAACTTAAATGTTCTACGAGCTTGTGCTCGTAGGATTCTATAATTGTCTAGATTTGCAGTTGTGGGGCAAACCTGAAACTTTTTAAGTGCTGCTTTTCGTTTCCGATATGATTTCTTGCACTCATCGTTGAACCATGGTTTTTTAATTTTACTTGAATTTTTCATTGAAGTTTTAGGAATACACTCATCAGCTATCTTTGATAGAGTGGACGCAAAGAGAATAGCTTTATCCGAAGAGTTGGAAAAATTCGGGATTGTTAAATCATCAGAACACAATTTGTTGAATTGTTCCCAGTTCGCTTTTGAGAATTTGTAATAAGAGCGGTTGTTTACTGGAACAGAGTCGTTTAAAGTTAACAACAATGGAAAGTGGTCACTGCCATATTGTTCGTCAAGCACTGACCAAGTAAAATCCAAGTATATTGATGGATGTGATAATGTGAGGTCTATACAAGAAAAACTACCAGTGGCTGGATGTAAGTAAGTTGGTGACTTGTTATTTAAAAGGCATAGTTGAACATTATCAATGAACTTTTCTGTAATGCTGCCTTTATTATTCGTAGATGCACTTCCCCATATTGGATTATGCGCATTAAAATCGCCGAGTAAAAAGAATGGTTCTGGGAGTTGTTTAGTTAAATTTTCTAAGTCTTCAACAGTTATAGATAAATTGGGAGGGAGATATAATGAGCATATTGTTATAGGTCTGTGTAAAGTTACTTCAACGGCTACGGCTTGCAGATTAGTTCGTATCTGAATTTGTCGTTGAGGGATACAGTTTGCAACCGCAATTGTTGAGCCACCAGATGCTCTTATTGTGTCTGTGCAAATTTTATTATAAAGCGTATAGTCCTTTATTGATGTTTTATCATTTGTAGATAGGAATGTTTCTTGAAGACAGACAACTTTCGGGGAGTATTTTGATAATAAGAGAAGTAAATCGTTGTAATTTGATTTAAGACCACGACAATTCCATTGAAGTATAGTTTGACTCATGGTTCAACGAAAAGTAAAAACTTACTTCGGAAACTTGACAGGACTTCGCGCCGAAGTCCGGGGAGGAGAGCTGTGGACACCCATGTCCTCGTCCTCCATCGACTCGATGTCGCTCATAAGAGCCTCGAATCGGTTGGAGGACGGGACAGGGTCCCTCTCCGCTTTTCTAACTCGGTCGGTTAGGACGACCTTCTTTTTGGGCGATTGCCTTTGAATCACCCGCTCAGGAGACGGAGAAGCCTGTGAGACCCGCCTCTGAGGTACAGATGAGGTACTTGTAGATGCTGTCTGTGAACTAGTACTTGCTTTGGACGTATTACGTGAAAGAATAGGAGACGGTTTTTGCACTGGAGTTATTTCAAGAGGAGAACATTTACATAAATTGACCTGCACAGCAGAATCAACCATCTTAACTGGTTTTGATACAACAGCTGAATAAGAATCAGTTTTGGAACTTTCTACAAGCTTGCGTGCATCAGGAAAAGACAAACTTTGTGTATATTTAACACGGAGAACTTCTTTTTCTGTCTTCCAGACTAAGCAAGAACGGGAGGTTGCAAAATGATTACCTCCACAGTTTGAACATTTGACTTCATTAGAACAGTTTTCAAGAGGACCAGCATGAGAAGTACTACATTTACGGCATATATTCTCTCTAGTGCATTTAGTTTCATGATGTCCATATTTAAAGCATTTGTAACACTGCATCGGGTTTGGTATGTACATCTCAACGCGAACGTTAAGATACCCAACTCGAAGAGTGGATGGAAGAATTGGGGTATCAAATGTCAAAATGTATGTGTTAGTGGGAACACGTTTACCGTCTCTGGTGGATAGAATACGTTTGGCATTTGAAACATATTGAGAGCTAAGCTCTTTTACTATGTCTGCTTCTGACATTTCTGCAAGGTCAGGACAGCGAATGACTCCTTTGGATGAATTGAGGGTATTGTGTGCAGTGCAAAAAGATTTAATGTTGAAAAAAGATCTTAATTTAAGCAAATTATCTGATTGTTGTTTTCTTTGGACCTCGATCAGGAGTTCTCCACCACGGAGCTTCCTAACCGATTTTGGAGTTCCTATGAGAGCAGAAATTGACTTTTCAATGATAAATGGGTTCAACTGTGCTAATTTTTCATCTCCCAACGCTTCTACTACCAGAAAGCGTGGAAAAGATGATTGACTTGATTGTTCATTTGAAATGTTGGGTGATTCGTCAGACTTACGTTTTTTAGAAGAGGTTAAAGGATCCATGGTTGAGATAATAATGATTCATCTCTCAGGTTCCCCAGCCACCTCGGACTCCAACAAGGGGAAGTGCAATGGAGGCGGGTATCCAGCCTCCGCACCACAGGGATACATGAGAGATATACTTGCATGTAATTGCAAATGATTACAATCAACACAATTGGCCCATGAGCCACCGCCTTCTTGAAAAGGTGTTTTGAACGTTTACACTTTAAGAGATTACTTTAAATTCAGTAAGCCCACTCAGATCGTAATGGAGTACATATATGGTTTTTCAAATTAAGAGTATGCTAGTAATGTTAATAATTTTGGGATAGTGCACATAAAACAGTACATGAACTTACATGAATGAAATGGCTTTTGCAAGTATGCAACTATTCAAGGGCAAGGCATGACCAGCCGATTGACCAAGTCGGGCCTACTTGGACACCCGTCTACCCTGAATCAGAGGCCAAAGTAGTGTGTTGGGAAGACTGGAGATCCCTGGGTCTCCCTCAACTACCAGGATCCTCCTTTCCCGGTTACGGGACGCTGCCTACGGCAAACGGGCAGTTTTGGTGTTGGCCATATGCCCATCATGCAGGTGCAACTTGCACCTACATAATGGGCACATGTTTCTCCTCCTCACCGCGGAGAGGTCCCAAAAACAGAGGAGGATATATCCTTGGAATACTAGCCTTTTGAAAGAAAATAAAATGCCTTCTTCCCCATTGTTCTTATTGTCTTGACTGATGCTGACTATAAAACTATAAACTCTCCATACCCAGGCGCATTGTAGACCTTTGCTATTTTTGCATACATGTTTCGAGTTTTTCTGAGGGCCATGAACCGGGAGACACGTTACGCTATCGTGACTACATTGTTACACACCATACTCACAATACGACGTCGTATACCCATCGTGTGGCCTTCGCATGTCCTGCGGGTTACAACTTGGTAAAAATCTGCGTCTTTCAGGCGACTTCGTGAGTAGAACGGATGCGATCGCGTGAAATATAGAATAATACGTGTGTGGATCGGATGCGATCGAGTGGTCTTCTGTAGGAATCGTACTTGCTTCGGATGCTGATTGGTTGTCGGCCAATTTCGGGGACAACTTCGAACGATATTAGAAATTCCATATTCGTATGTCCACCGGGTGTCAATATCGGGACAGTGTGACGCCAGCTTAAGCCTACTACCGGCCAAAATGGTGGTCATTTTGGACACCATCTTGGATTTCCGGGTCCGTACCAACTATTTTTAATTTATGCCAGCAGTCTGATAAACTTCAGACTGTCCCGATCAGTTTTGTATATGGCTCATTTTGTGACTTTTTGTGGCCCTGTGAAATTCAAAATATGACACTTTGCTGCTCTACTATATGTACTTGGTGTGTTAATTGTGCTTATTATCAATAATTTTGAGGCGGTCAACATATCATAAAACAAGCTAGGTCTTATTAGTTCAGCTCAGTCATAGTCCAAATTTCTTTGGAAAGGCCGTTTACCATTTAGGTGTAATGATACAGGTAAGCAAAATGCAATAACCTTATTATTTGTATGTATAGCATGAGTCAATAAAGTTTTCAAAATTTTCATAGCGAACAATGGCAATTAAGTACCGCCCCGCCATTTATGACAGTTATAGACTTTCTAAAAACAGGTGTTATTGTATTAAGTCGATGGAAACAATTTCTAACAGCATTCGTTTGTTTTAACCAGGCATTCGCAGACGACTTTTGCACATATGTTTGGTTTATTGTTTTCTGTTATGCTTCATCCTAATATAGAATACACGTACATTTCAAAATTACAGAATATTTTAGAGAATTTGAAGTGACAGTAGAAAAGTTACCATATGCAGATAGAGAAGATACGGCAAGACCACCGGATACAAGTTTATGTTATAAACATGATAATACTATACCAGACAGTACCAATATACATGTAACATGTACTACACCATTAATTGGTAATCAAGTGAGAATTACTTTATCTGAAACGCAATCTCAACTTATTTTATGTGACTTTAGAATTAACCAAGGTAAGATATACAGACATCAGTAAAATTGAATATATATTATTTTGGATGTTAGTCTGAGTCGATCTTGGGGTTCAAAAGTTGGATGTGACCTAAAAGAAGTCACATGATAGATATACTTACTATAGACGTTTTTAAGAGGGTCCGAACCCCTGAAGAGTCCAAATAGTGAAGTATGACCCCAAAAGAGCGGATATACAGATATACACTTTGCTTATACCAATCGAATATGCCCCTCCATACAAGTCTACCTTGGGGCTAAAAGCAGGGGTTTGACCTCAAATAAGCCATATAATAAAATTATGTGCTTTAAACGTTTAAAATTGGGTTCAAACCCCTGTATAGCCAATACTGTGAAGTGTGACACTGAAAGACCGGGCATACAGGCGTATATTTTGTTCATACCAATCGAATGAGCAACATCATACAAGTCCACTGTGGCTGAAAGGTGAGATGTGACCTAAAAAAGACATATAAAAGATTTACTTACTTAAACGTTTTTTTTGGATGATTCGTATCCCCGTAGATTTTAAACGGTGAAGTGTGACCCCGAAAGACCGGGTATACAGGCGTATATTATGCTAATACCAAACGGATAAGCAACATCATACAAGTCTATCTTGTGGCTGAAAGCAGGGGTGTGACTTAAAAAAAACATATAATATATATACTCACTACAGTATTTTTTTAAAGGGTTCGAACCACTGTAGTGCTTAAATTTTCATTTATGATGTTAATAATTACACTGATAGTTTCTTCATACTGCAATCATTAAAGTGAACATAATTTTATCAACGTGCTTTAGTTAAATCTTGCTCCGCTCTTTTTTTATTATACAATGCAAGCAAATTTTAGGGAAACAAAAATATATTTAAGTCAGCTTCAAATCACTTTTCACATGTTTTCAATTACACGTTCATAAGAAATGTTACGGCGCATAAAACATAAAGCAACTTGTACGTTGGATATTTAAGAAATGTTAAACACGTTTGATATGAAGATAATTAGAACTGAAAATGTTTATATAAACCAGTATAAGAAATTTCTGTCAAACATAATACAGCATTTATATTTAAAGGCAAATTATCTGTCTGATATGTATTTTTAGTTAATTCTTAAATTTAGAACACTGACATTTATTGGAATTAGAAAAGTCGCTGTACGTGAATTAATGTTGAAAGCTAACGCATATTGCTCAAAATTTATCATATCCGTAATGTTTTTGCTTACATTATTTTACATGCATAAATTGTTTTGAAGAACATGTTACATTTTCTTATTTGCCTACACAAATGCTGTTCGAATTATCTCCCCCATCGATTCCTATAGAAATCATGCCATATTTTGCATGTATAGACATTTTATATCAACACAAACATAGTATTAATACTTGTGACTTGATAAAATCATGTATTTTCAATTTGCACATTACATATTGTTTTGCTAAAATACTGTATCTGTTGGAATTAAAGGGTAGATGCAGTAAATCTAAATTAGGTTGTTACCATATTTATTACCGTTAACTTTAGGGATTTGTAAAACATTTGAGTTTCCAAAAATGTAATTATTTTCGTTTTTAATTAACAAGTCTGTAAAAAACAGTTTTGAATGCTTCAATTGCTATAGTTCTCATACGAGTGGCTTGCAGAGATGGCATATTTATTAAATAGAAAATTATACGTTGAGGTATAATCAACATACACAAACCTAATGAATCAGATTCTCATACAGATCATCTTCCTATAGAAAGCCTAAATTTGAAGCATTTGGTTAATAGAAATGTGATAAACCATTACCAAAATATATCATTCTTACTCTGTTCATCCATGTAACAATGTTATTCAGGTGAGCGATTAAAGGGCCATCATGGCCCTCTGGTTTGTATATACAGTCGTTTCATTACAAAACCCATGTCATATAATACCTATGTAGCTTCAGTTAAAGTTTAACTGTAATTATTTGCGAAATAAATAGTGAGATAATTGAAACACTGAATAAAGTAACACGCTGGTTTCATTAACACATTTGATATACTGGCCAATTGAAGTAACATTGCAAAATCAAAATGTCCAGGACTTCTAAAATCTTGTTTTGCTAAACTACTTTTGAAGTTTCTAATATTAGATTTAATCGCCAAAATGCAAGATGGTAGTTACAGTGAAATGTAGCTGGATAATTTTGATGACAAATGGGATCAATTACGAATAAAAAAGCTGATATTTCTTTGGCTCTTTCTGTGCGAGCGACTTGTCAGAATCATTTGTGTAGATCAAATTTTGTAATATTATTTTGTTTTTTTTTAATACCGACATCAATTCTTGTAATAGTAAAGGAATCTGTTTTGTTACTGAGTTCATTTTTAAAAATCTGTACTCATTCTGTATGTTTACCAGATTTCGGTACCAAATACATGGTACACTGTAATTGCTATTACTTATTGCAATGAAGTTATCGTCCAATAAATATTGTACTTCCTTTCTGAGATTTCGTTGTTGCATAGAAATCATTCAATATGGGTGTTGTTGTATTGGTTAAGGAATTTGAATTATAAAATCAACCGGCATGCTAAATTTCGTCGGTTCGTGTGGAATACCAGGAAATAAAATGCAATATAAAGTAGTATCATATTGATGGACTTTCTTGTAAAAGTTTCAGCTATAATTTGTAATTAATCAAACAGAAAATGATATTAACTTATTTGATTATTCTTTAAATATAAAAAAAAACCAATATTAATAACAATAATGCATTTATATGCCTCTTACATTTATTTACGTTTAATTGTTACCTTTAAATAATCACTAACAACAAGTGATTTCTATTAACAAGTTCAATACTGAACAGTTTTATCATTAAGACTATCATAGGATTTACTTGCCTCTATCCGCAGTCAAGTATTAATACTTTTAGTCCTTATTTTAATATAGATATAAACATAATGTTAACAAACAAATTTCTGTTCGATAAAATTAAAAGTTAAAGTGTGACATTTCTAATAAAAATCATGCGATGTTCTGAACTAAACATGTTTTATCTAAATTTTGTAGAATGTGAAGATGGTTTCTACGGCTACAGATGTTTAAACAAATGCACTGATAAATGTTTAGTTCCATGTGATAAAGTTAGTGGTGTATGTACTCTATGCCAAGCTGGATGGACTGGAACGTTTTGTGTATATGGTTCGTATACATAAATTATGTTATATTTAAATTCATTCGTTGTCTTTATTTATCTAGAGATGTACATGGGTATTATCTTTCCAATGCACTCGTTAAAAATTACATCGTCTTTCAAAACGAATGCAGTACTAAATCTTTAATATGCTATATGGTTATAATTTCTAACTAAACCCGTGTCTTGTTGTATTCAACGATGTTTGATGAGGTGTGCATTTTCGTCAAGGTAAATTGACATTTTTTTGTAAAGATGAATGCATTTTACAAATAACAAGAACATGATATTGTAGAGTCAATATAAAACATGAACATTCTTATATTAATTATTTTCATTGTCAGCATAATCTCCCCTTGAAGCACATTGAATATACTACATTCACACGCTGCCGTATACTATGAACTTTCAAACAACCAATGAAAGTTTACTAAATTCCAATTTCAACGAAAGTATTTATACGCATTTTCATTCGTCGAAACGGTCACCTAATAAAATTAGCATAAATAGACGGGTAATGCTTCATGTTTGCAGTTCAGAGATTCACGTGTAAACATATCAATATTTTCTTTCAATTTGGTCAATTTTCTATTATTTTCCGAATGAAAAAAATTGTCCAACACCTTTGCGGATTGAAATTTTGAAATTATAAAGATTGTTTGCACTCTAGTAGTCGATCACACATCTTTTTTATAACCAAGTGACTGTCGTGCGATTACAATGTGTAAGTGTCTCTTTTTAAAATTGAAAAATTGCCCTTAGTCTTTTGAAGACAGAGTGAAAAGTGAAGGAGTGAAATGAAAGGAGCGATGCAATGGAGAATATTGCCTGCAATAATTATCATTGATTTTCATGTGATGACTAGATACGTATTTTAATCGATTATATGTTTATAAGATGAATTACATTATATGTCTAAGCCTAGAATTAAATCTCTGATACTATTCATGTGTGTATGTGTTTTTAATTTACAGAATGTCCAAATGGTAAATATGGTTCAAACTGTTATGAACAATGTAACAATAATTGTGTAGATATATGTGATCGTGTAACTGGAAAATGTACACAATGTATAGATGGATGGCAAGGTGATTTTTGTGATCAAGGTTAGTTCTACAGTTGTTGTATCGGCAACATTGAAATAACTTTATTTGTTTGTGTTTTGTTACAATTATCAAAAGCAAGAACTGTGTAGAGACACTAAGGCGAGTAGGGGCGCTCTCCATTTCTTCGAAAAGTCGAGCTAACAATAACATATATAACCTGTGATATATTTGTTTAATTCTAAAATTCATCAGGTCCACACTGTGTACTAGTATTGTATCAAAACATTCTAAATGATTTACCTCTTCGAACTACTACATGTACTAAAGTAATCGGCAGTTTTGAATCGTGTAGTAGTATATATCGTTAGCTATTTAATATAAACAAGAACAAAGACAACGATTTTTCAAAATCATCATCTTGGTTATCATAACAATTATCTTTATCAAATAGTTATATAAAATGTCATTGTTACAATTAACAAGTCCATAAATATACATACAATTACATCATACTAATATATCAGATATGCAGATAAAGCAGAAAATAAACATAATTAATGAAACATGGGAAGTAAAACTATGCTGGGTTAGGTCGTTTTGCAAAAAGCATGACGAAAATTCAAGCATTTTTGTTTATACATTGTATTTTACCACGTAGTCAATGTTATTGCGTATTAGTTCTTATTTTAACTACCATTTGCACTTATTCTTGATATGTCATTATCTTAACAATAACTCACTAATGACGCACTATGTATTCTTATTAACACTGAAACTATTTCAGCTAAGAAACAATTACTTTTTATTGCTGCCATAGCAGGATCTTCCTCTTCCATTGTTGTTATGGGCATAATTATAACTATTGTATGTCTTATTTGTTTGAGGAAGCGGTCAAGGTAAGATTCACAGATGATTATTGACCGATTCATTAAATCGCAAACTCATAAAACAACTTTCAATTTGAAGTGCATCTTATTACGTAAAATATTATGTGGAAATCACATTTAACACACCATTTCGGCATTAGTCGTTCGGATAAAAAGCACCCATGGTGCAATGCCAATGTCTAGGGTCATACAGAGACCTAATTCTCCTACATATGCTATGATTGTTTTAATACAATTTCTTCTTTATTAAAAACATTTATGTGAAATTTGCGATGTCGATTTATTCGAATTTTAATTGTGTCCGAGTATAAAATATTAACTTAAATGATTATGTAATCTTGTAAAATAAAACAGCATCGTGTTAGTGAAATAATTTCAATATTCATTCTTTTTTCAACCGGTTGTTAAGTTGCCAATCAGCAAGTTATATTGTTTTGAAAAAATAAACAAGAACTTATATAAATATTAATTGCAGATTAAGTATTATTTTTTATATTTATAGATCAAAGAATCAGCCAGATATAGAGTTGACGAATAGACAGGGAAATGAATCTATTCCAGTTACTGAAAATGAAGAAGCTTATTGGACAGGTACACATTTCTATTAAATCATCATAGAAAAGAAAACAAGTATATGCTTTAAGTTATTACATTAGAAATGTAAAACAATAAACTCCGTATTATACAATGCTTTATAATAATTGCATTTGCGTTATTTAAATCCAAGGCGCAAACATATTCTTATAGGTCTATACATAACTGTTACAACATTGTTATGTATGATGGTAGTTAGTTACAATAAGTTACAATAAGGAAACATTAAACGTTTGATGTGGAATAACAATAAATAAATCTTGCAGAAGTTCCTTCGTGTTTATTATTTTCGGTGCAACCAAACCATTTAATATCTTCAAAGATTGTGCTGCTCAGATTGTGTTGCTAAGTCATTTTCCGTTGGAATAGCTAAAGTAATGTAGGTTACGTACATATATCTTAACATTTGTATTAACATTTGTATAAAATAACTTATTAATACAACCATCGATGAATGGATTACAGATAAGATCGCAAATCATATTTTTGTATTACAGACTTGCAGAGACAAGAGGCAACACCAACAACCCAAAATAATGCACAAGAAAATGACAATGATTACGACATAATCCAACAGAAATAAATTCAGAGAAACATATATAGTTTAGACAAGTGTTCAAATACACACAGTCCTAACATGTTTGATTTAAACAAATATGTATCAGACAATGCTGACAATATTTCATATCTCAAGAAGGCAAATTGAGATACACATTCTAAAGAAGCCATTATTTGTACTTTCCAAAACACTTATATTTGATAATCAGTATTTTATTACTATTCTTGATATTGATGGTAATCATGTAGTTGTTCTGTTAGTACATTGTATTTGTTTTTAATATATATTTAGACTTTTTGAATTACTTTATGTATATTTCTCTACGCTTCTAAACTTGATATTCATTTATGTTCATTATTGCTTTATACATATAGCATGTACATAACACATGTTTTTATCATATTTAACTAGATTTTACGACCAGTTGTCTTCAATATGCATTTATCGTAATAGTATTACAAATGAAACAAAATATGTTAAAAACATTACCAAACTCAGATTGCATAGGAAAAATTTATTAAATACATAGTTTTAGCAAATTTCATAAATGGTTATGGTGACAACAAACATTGCAGTGCTCACTGAGTCTTGGAAGCAATACAGAAAATTTATTGACAGTTGTATGATTCGGAGCTCAGAAGCATATAAAAACGAAAACAAATTATTTTCACTCTAGTTTTGCAATAGGATATTATTAAATAGAATTCCAAAGTTCATTGAACTATGTGATAAGTAAAATATTTTTTTTGAGGCCATAATTTCAATATTTATTTTCACTACCAAGCCAACTTCTGCTCTACTTTTTTGACAAGAGGGAAGATCACACAATTTACATTCTCCACTTCATCCGGTATAATTGTTTAAGAATACTTCAGAATGTTTTAAGTCTTCGCTAGAGCAGGATGTTTTGATTAAATAATTGTATTGCTATATCAATAACACATTTCAAGCAACTTATGAAGGCAACTTAAATACATATATATCCCATACTTGATTATCCAGGTACCATTTTTATCACGCTATTTTTATCCTTGTATCATTAAATTCATCATATTAGTGAATATACATGTGCTAACAATAATTTTGTTATACAATGTCATGTCATCAGTACTATGTAAAATAATGATATCATTTGTACATCTGTATTAACATATAAATGTCTCTTTGTATACCACTTGTTATAATACATTTCAGAATCTGCACTAAATGAATGTTTTTGTACACAATTTAATGGAATAAAATTTACGTATTGCCTTTATATAACATGTTGTTTTTGTCATAAAACGTTTTGGGGAATTATTAGCAAGATATTGCATTTATCCACATATTTATTTTACCAATTCAGTACTCGCCATTGCTAGTTTAGTAAATACGGTTTTTGTCAGCTATAAGCATATTTAGCGCTAATTGAAGTTTCGGCTTAAGATTATGTAATCTAGTGGTTAACTAATTTATCAAATTTATTCATAGCAAGCTTACTCAAATATCAACATTGTTGGTCAACTTATTTACTAAATAATCTACGCTTTGGATTCCTTGTAGACGATTTTTACTTAAATAATAATTACTTTCTTCTATTGTTACAAAGTTGTTCAACTTTGACATGAAAAAAATCCTTACTCTAAATTATTATATTCAAAACTTTTAAAACCAAATTTAGATACGAAACATATTTAAACATACTAAGAAACATAAAGAGAAAATAATTTACTAGATTGAGATCAAGCTCTCATAACTTGGAAATTGAAATAGACAGACACAATAACATTCCAAGGGAAAACAGACTCTGTAAAGTATGCAACCAAAACGCCGTTGATTTTGAATATCCCTTTTTTATTATATTGTTCTTCCTATAAACATTTAAGAAAGAAATATTGTAAAACATTTAATGGCCATCTTTAATAAGAGTTATTATATTCATTATTTCAAATTTTATTTCTCAAGCAATAAAAAACTTGTAAGTGAAAAACGTTCATATCGTTGTTGCCTTGTTGTATTTGACTCTTTACAAATACTGTTACATATTCTTATCACCTGTGATGTTTCTTAATATTTGCACTATACATTTGTATTTGTATTTTGTTGTACATGTATTATCACTATGTCACTATGTTTACCTAGACCAGGGCCCAGTTTCACGGACGCTCTCTTGACTTAAATAAATTTAAGATTGTCGTAAATATTTTGGCCTAAACTATGCGTATCTTATAAAATATTTTAAGTGGATTTCACGAAGCCTTTCTAACTTAAGTTTAGATTTAGGGTTGATAAAGGCGACCAACTTAAACCAACAAAATTACCTTAGAGTACTAGATGTCCAACGTTTTTTATTGATTGACTCTATAGCGTTAACGGTAAGACTGTTGTGCTTGAACTATTGTTTTCGTCTGGCATAAGTTTGAACTGTGAATGCTAATTTTTTTCACTCTTGGTCCATTCTTTTTTTATTTTTGTCAATCATTTGTGTTTTCCTATCATGCAAAATTATCTTACCTTTACTTCATTGCTGTACTTGTAGAGTTAAGTATTTTCCGAAATTACACTATTGTGCATAAGCGAAGATTGGTAAATATTGGAGGGTATCAGGGTATACTTATAAGATTCATACGA
Organism: Mactra quadrangularis; assembly: GCA_025267735.1. NCBI lineage: Eukaryota > Metazoa > Mollusca > Bivalvia > Venerida > Mactridae > Mactra > Mactra quadrangularis. Next base: position 4,564,043 of record CM046300.1, on the reverse strand, counting down.
AATATCTAATCTTTTGGGCCATTATCAAAGTTTTGAGATGAGCGTTATTTAATTTGAATAACAACAACTGCAAAATTGCATTGCAAGCTCTGATGCCCGTCTTTACAAACTTAAAACAAGATGGTGTTTCGAATGTGTTATTAGCATGTGATTAGAGTATCCTTTTCTAAACATATAGTTTAGAGCTTTTTGTATGTGTGTAAATGTTCCAGGCAGTTAAACTAAAGTATCACTTGAATTGAAGTGCACGGATCAGTAAGTTATAGCCCGTTTGGTATAGTGACAACAATTCCTACATTAAACAGTTCAAACATTTTTTAAAAAGGCTTTGACGAATGATGTCCGCCTAACTATGCTTGACGCTCTCTTACTGTCTTTCAATATGGTTGACATTCATGGATTGGCTGGAAAGTGTGTTTAACACACATTGCATGTCTTGAAATAGTATGGTGGTTAGAAACGTATACATTATCTATTTTTAAAATGGTTCGACTCTCATTACTTGCATATGAAAAAATTGAACTGTTTATATTACAAATTTGTGTTAAACTCTTAAAGCTATGAATCTCAAATAAAGACATAACGAATGAATTTAGCAGACTTAATATGTCATGCCTCGTAAACTAAAATGCTGAACATAGGTGTAATTGAAAAAGGCAACGAAGTCCCACTTATCGTTGTTTACATGTATTTAGTTTATGGGGATAATGAAGGAATTCAATACACGTATGATGGCAATGTGTTGTTATACCATAATAAGAAAAATTGAACACCGTCAGATAACGGTATTAAAATTGGTAATAAGTAATTAAAGTAACTTATAGTAATAAGTATTAAAATTAGAATTTTTGGAATTGGTTTAATTACTTAATCAATTTTTTGTTTGAATGAGTGTCATCTCTAAAATCTTAACATAATGACAATCAATATGGATATTCAAGTTTGTATATTAATGTTATATTAACCTGTCACAATTTGAATTATTACACGGATACTGAATGTGTTATTATTCAACTTCTTTTAACCATTTAGCCACTGATCCATATCAATTATTGATAACCTAACTATATATGTAGCGATTTTTGAATATTGGGGAAATAACTAATTCGAAAGCAGTTAAAAATAAAACAGATTTAGTGACCGTGTAATTATTTAAGTTGTGACTGGTTAATATAATAGAACTATATTCGTTTTGATCTGCTAGTTTTATTATTATTTATATATCAATACAAACTCCGCCAACACTAAGTCATGAAATATTGCAGAATCTGTCATACCCCGTCTAATACGTAAGGGGACGATTAAGTTCAGCGATAAAATGAATCGTAGCAGAAACAAATCCGTAACTCTAATACATTCTATCTTCCGACATACTTCCAAAACCACACCTAAGGTCCCTTCGTCGGAATTTCCGTCGTCTATGGACTCTAGCCAAACAAATATAAATTTAAAAGAACGTTAACCATTTGTTTATATTTTAGTAATGTTTACATTCGGTTTAATCTATCCGTTCACTCGCTTATTTTTTTTTCATAACTTAGACTATTTAATAACGGATTCAATTGTAAAATGTTTGCGAAACACACTTTAACTTAAAAATGCTAAAAAATGGACAATTTAAGTTTTATCTAAAAATTTAAGATAGGAATGCGTTTGTGAAACAGGGCACTGACATGTTGTATATCGAGGGTTGAAAGATAAAAGGTGTCAACTTCATTTTTGACGAGAATGACTCTTTGTGTTTTTTCATTAGTACTTAGTGTCCTCTATCATAGGAAAAAATTTAACCTCAGGTTCTGCCCATAAAAGGTAAAAAATGACAGAAGTATTTAGTACCAAGTGCCTTAAGGTGATTTTTGTAGCGGTAAAAGGTGTCAAGTACACTTGGTACCTACAGAATATATATTTTGTAGTGGTAAAAGGTGCCAAGTGCACTTGGAACCAACATAATATCTATTTTTAGTGGAAAGAGGTGCCATCTACACTTAAAATCATCATTCTAAAAATAATCAACAGTCATGGTGCATGCATGACTTTTTTTTGTTCCCTAAGTTATTGTATATGATTTTCTTAGCACATAAACAATGTAATAAATAAATTCTGCTAAATGCACTTAGCTAATACTGCATTTAACAGTTATCATTTTAGAAATAGAAAATTGTTTTTCAACTCAGAATAAAACAGTTTCAGGTTTGAAAATAAAGTTCTAGAAACCATATGTGAAAATTATTGTTACAAATTAAATTGCAAGAAAAATGCAAAGTAAATAAACTTTCAGTATAATGTACATGTAGTTACATAGCAATCTTAGAGTTAACAACACTATAGAAAAATATAGTCTAATTGATAGAACTTTAAAATAAGCACACATGTTTGCTGCAAATGATCATAAAACATAATTCCTACATGGTTTATATAGAATAAAAATATAACTATAAAACTATACCTGTAGCATGGTTAGTTTGGCACAGATAAGTTATGACATTTTGGTTCTGTATTTAAGATATTAATCCTTTACAATAAAAAATGTTTCAGACAAATAAAAGTTTTACTAGGTTTACTGACACTAACAGAGCTTCGGCCAGACTGAGTAATAAAACTTATTATGAATTATTGTGCAGCCAAACCGTCAAAAACAACTTGGTAAATCTATGTTCATAATATTCATAATTAATATCTTAGTTTATAAATAATAAAAACACGAAGTGTAGAAACACACAGGCTTAGTTAAACTTCTGAAGATAATATACATTGTTTGTAGTATTGCTTGTACTAATTTATAAAATAAATTGATTTAATTGATAATATAAATGTACATGTATATTTAGTGATTATAATGTGCCTATTAAGAGGTTATTCTCGTTTATTACCTCTAACCAGTTTCTTGTATGGTTTATTATTGTTTCAAACAAATTATAGTAATGAAAATATAGTACATATTTTTCTAGACGAAACTGCATTCTTTACTGTCTTAATATTAATATTTGTGATTAACATTATAAAAGTAATGTCAGTAAAAATCACTAGTGTCTTGTTAAGATAAGCCAACATTTATGTTTTATTACCTTTCATAATTCAGTAAAATAGTAATGACAGGTGTTTGAAATCTTCTTTACATTGTATACATATTTGTCAAAATTATAGTGGTAAAAGGTGACATCTTACACAGTTGGCACCTTCTACCACTACTGTTCAGAATATTTTAGGTCCCAAGTGTACATGGCACCTTTAACCGTTGGAAACTTTGTACTTTTATCATTTTATGGTTTTTTTTTGTTTGAAAAATAAAACTTATTTGGAATTGGCACTGGTATTCATAGCATACATGAATGAATGGTATATCTATCGATAGGAAACAAAATATAATAAATTCTATTGCAGATTAAACAAGAGCACCGTAAGATGAAGCATTTGTAAGACATGAGAATATTTCATATGAATATCATATTATGAATAATTTTGAAAAACAAAATAGAGAAAAATGATACCATTGACAATGCTTCTTTTTATTCGTGATGAGTATAACTTTGTCACTCATGCTCCGGAAACTGTTTTCAGTTTAAAGGTAATAATGACCTTGACCATTGGCCTTGTGACCCCAAAATCAATAGGGGTCTTCTATCCGATATGGAGAATCATCGTATGAAGTTTGAATATTGTGGACTTATAGAACTTAAGTTATGCTCCGGAAACTGTTTTCAGTTTTAAGGTAATAGTGACCTTGACCTTTGACCTTGTGACCCCAAAATCAATAGGGTTCTTATACACGATATGGACAATCATCGTATATAGTTTGAATATTGTGGACCAAATGGAACTTAAGTTATGCTCCGGAAACCAAATTGCTAACAGACGGACGGACGGACGGACAGACGGACGCAAGGGGGTATAACATAATATGCCTGGAATTCTATTCAAAATGTGTAAAATAGAAGTTGGCACCTTTTACCTTTTAACCCTCGATATTATATATATTTATAGCCAAATGTATTTCTCATATATATTTATATACAGATTTCGCTATTAATAAAATTATAAAGTAAAATAGTGTATTTTGTTTAACTCCATTTGTAACCCCATTGGGCGTGCAATGGTGTCAAGTCGTACTTTTTCTGGGTTAAGGCCTATATAATATATTCATTAAATCTGATTCATTAGTCATCACATCTGCCTGTCAGACAACTGTTTTAATGATATGTAACCTTAAGCTCCTGTGAAGTAGTTTTTCATCCAAGATGACCCATGTTTGAACGTATCTAAGCAATTACCTAGACTAAAATCCTCTCCAAATTTGATGACAAATGAGTAAAAATTCTGACAACTAGAGTGTTCACAGGGTTTTATCCATTTTTGGACTAAGTGATCTTGTTCTTGACCCCAGGTGGCCTATATTCATTGTTTACCTAGAAATTATCAAAGCAATCTTTCAGACCAATTTCAAGGATATTTGATCAGATCAGTAGCCACTACAGTGTCAACAAGGTTTTTCTATTTTTAGCTCCAGTGACCTAGTTTTTCATCCGAGATGACCAATGTCCGAACTCATCCGAGAAATCACAAAGACAAGCATCCTCATAAAGTTTTAAAATAATTGAGCCAAAATATTACCACTAGAGTATTCACAAACAATTGTGGACGGACGACGGACGTTCAGCGATCCTAAAAGCTCCCCCTGAGCTAGCTCAGGTGAGCCAAATGTGGGGTACTCTTATAAGAGAACACTATATTCATTTATACTTTATTACAGGCCTCCTAGCAGGCCAAAACAAAAATAAAGGTTTTTATAAAGGCTCCAATGTATGAAAATAAAGGCCTTTTAGTGTAAAATAAGAAAAAAATAAAGAGTAAATAAAGGCTATTTTCGTCGAAGTTGTCATTTCTTTATTAAACCCACAATTATACCAAAGTCATTTTTTGATGTTATATACAGTTTGAATTATGCAATATAATACATACCTTATTTAATGTGAATACCTATTTTCTCTGCATATTTATATCATACATAGCTCCTGTTTTACAGTGTAGGGAAAATGCACAACAAAATCCATTACTTGCTTTAAGCTAGCACGGCAACCAGTCAGAGCAAATATAAAGGTTTTGAGTGAGAATTACAGACTATTTTAGCGTTTTAAAGGTTTTCTGGGGAAATGTAAAGGTTTTAAAGGTTTGCTCTAAAATTAAAGATTTTTAAAGGTTTTAAAGGTTTCACTAGGAGGCCTGTTATTATTACCCGATTGCTTATATAAGTGTAATTCGATATTTTTAACTTTTTACTGAGTGAACTGTTGACCAGTCAATAGTTTTGACTGTTTCCAGCGCGTACTCTGACGTCACGTTATGACATCACGTCGAATTTTACTGTACTGATACAAAGGGAAGTAACTGCTACGGGATTTAAGGCTAACCAGACACAGTAAACATGTCAAGTACTGTTAAAATAGTAAATGGTCAAGTAATAAAACAGTTACTTTATGTGTGATTTGGGAACAGTCTAACGGTTGTCCCTCGATGTCAGGAATAGTGTTTTAAACAGTTCAAAACACTGTTCCCTCCACCTCGGGCCAACAGTTTGACTATTCCCAAGTCACATAAATATGAAATAACTGTATAATGTTCAATGAACCTGATTAAAAGTAAACAAATCTGTGAGCTAATGCTCACTAGTGATACCCCGCTGTGAGAAATATGACTATCATATTGTAACTTTCATTTAACAAAATCTAAAAATATGCGACAAACAGGAAGTAGATGAGCAAGGAGCATGAAATCGCTTTACACCACATGGGACTATGGGATGAAGCAATATGCAAAGTATTAGGCTGCTGCATGTTATAGTTGCTGAGAAAACTGCGACGGAAATTTTGTAACGGACGGACGCACGCACGCACGGACAAGGGTAAAACAGTATACCCCCCTCTTCTTCGAAGCGGGGGTATAATAAGGAGCTTTCAAGGAGCTCAATTATGTAAGCTGCATATCTGCCTTTAACTTGTGTAATGTTGTTATAAGGATTAACACCATGGAAACAAATGGAACTGCATATAACAAAGCTCAATGGCAAAATCGTCAATTTTAGCAATATAATACACAATGTTTATGAACAAATAAATAAATAACTTAAAAGCGTTGAAATATATTTTATTTTTATCATCAACGCTATATCATCAAAGCAAATTTTTATCACTAAAGTTAGATGAAGCCGATATGATTTGTTCATTTTTGGTGAAAGCAAAATATCCATAGCATAGTTATTTTGTATTTTAAATATGTAAATGCGTAAATCAAAACATACCGGTAATACAATATTCTCCTTTCCAACCAACCTTACAACTTGTACATGTACCAGACACATGATGACACGTAAAGTCACGTGACATCAAAATTTTCATTACAGGTATTTTACGACCATTGCAGTATGTTCCCGCGGCACATTCTAATGATGGATTGTGGTAAATAAATACAACATTTTCAGCTTTGCAGAGCGATTATTTCTAAATACATACAATATGATTCTAAGAGTCCAAAGCCGTTGTGGAAGGTCTGCAGGTAATTTAAATATAAATGTTTCAAATGAAGAAACTAATTCATAACTGGAAATTCTTAATGTAACGGTGGATGACTTTAACATTAGGCCCTTACTGTAAAGCATATACGAAGAGATATAAAAAACTTGGTACATGTAAGTATACAGTAAGGAGCGCGTAATAGTTGAAATAAGATCTTTACAATATACGAAGACAATACGCATATGATTCGTAAGTATTACCAGTGTTTATGTTGCCGGACATTTAACTTTCGGCTACTCTACAAATATGTTCTAATCCTAAGGGCAAAATCCTGACCATTGAGACAGACCCGCCTACATTTAATCATTTGAGACCCACCTATAAAATACTATCGGTGATTTATAAGCTTAATGAAGACTGGTTGTATTTTTTGCAAGTTTATTCATTGTGTCAAATTCTCTCAAAATAAAGAATTATGTGCATATCGTAAGAAATATATTGTAAATCGCATCAATTGTATCGTAATAATAGTATACACTGCCGGTAATCACGTGGTTTTGTTATGATCAGCTGTACTATTAAATGGCGGCCAGACTCGTCACCTCAGGTAGGTTTTTCACATTTTTTAATTAGAAAACCACAGAATCTTGTTATTTCATTACGTGCAGAGTACCCTCCATTGCAAGCGATTTATGACAATACAAAAATGTTTTTCCTACGTCCATAAATAAAAAAGTTATTGAGCGAATTATTTTGAAATCTTACGTACTTGTTGTGATCGGCTGTACTATATATATCTGTTTTTGCCTTTTTGTACTGAATGAAGCCATTTGCCACAAGAATTTACCCACCAGGAAACTCAAAACACTATTCTATGATATTTGTGTCATCTTTTCTGTCAAAGGTCAGGGTGTAAATGTGAATGTTGACGGAAAACAAAAAATGATAAGCTGTACTATTTGATTTTCAATGATAAGCTGTACTATCAGATTCCTGAACCAACCGACAATGATGTTGAACGTATCTAAAAACGTAAAAAGTCAAATTCTTGGTTATAATTTTCCATTATTTGGTATGGATAGATGAAAGTAAATCATAGTTTAAAGTTCGGTTAAATGTCACCGTAAAATTACGTCATTTTATGACTATGAACTTATAAAAACGTATTTAACGACTTTACTTACTGAAATACGCTCATAGATAATCATTATCTGATGACTTAAGTTTTGAAGCAGAAGACGTTGTAATATAGTTACAAATTTACTGATTTGAGTTTTAGTGTGGATAAAGCTCGATGAGTTTAAACGAAAATTCGCCAGACTAATGTGATTTCGGGTCAATGTATTTACAGAAATACAATTGTGATTCCAAAATACACTTTCTGAAGAGGTACATAGACCCTTCAACAAGTGGAATTTGTTTTGTACAATGTATTTTTTGCAAACAGTATTGTCGGTCACACATGAATTTACTATTTATATTCACATCAAATAATTACGTACATTACCTCTGTACATGCAATTATTTTAAGAATATATTGGCGTATTAAGGGGACAATAAGTACTTCCGAATTTGGCTGTTTAAAATGCTTTTATTATACCAGTGTCTTCTAAGACGCACTGGGTTAAGCACACTGTTCCGCCTTTTGGCTACAATAGCACTTTATGTCCGTTTGAAAAGATTTGTGTATAACATGTTATTGCAGATGTTGTTTTCCATATACTTTTTTGTTTCTTTACCAGGAACCTCGAGTTTGACTCTATCGAACGTGTCCGTCGGATGGGGAGGAAAAATTAGAGACTGTTGCGAGATCTAAAACAGCACTTCAAAAAAGATCTTCGACCGTCCGTTGAGAAAAATCCTGAGGGAAAGAAGCCAAAATGCTCTCGTTCGATAAAATGTGGAGTAACATGACACTAATAGAGTATTGTTTTAAGATTGAATTCCTTGACACCACATCACTTGAAACTTTCTTACTTGATATGTGGATACTCAGATAAATAGAACGGAACTGAAACAAACCGTGAAATACCGTGACATATACGATTTCATAATGTCTGAAATAAGTTCATCTGAGTAAACATTGTAGACATCAGTGACAGCGTTGTACTTACATGCAAGATATCAATTCTTTCTACTGAATTGTTTCCTGTACATGTAGATCTATATAGCAGGTCTCAGAAACAATTGATAAGAAACTTGTTTAGCTTCAGATAAATAGATAAACAGATAAATTTGAAGTTCTGATCGTCAAGATTTCAATTAAGTTTTCCAATTATGTGTAAATTATGTGTTTAATTTTTTTTGCTACATTTTCTCTCGAGATGATCAATGGAGACGAAAATTATGTAGTCATTATTGATTTAATGTAATGTTTTTTGATGTGTTTGTGCATGTACGAATAAATTGATGAAACATTTTCCAGAAACTTGTATGTCTTGATAGATTATATGCGTATATATATACACTGAACAAAAGTTCTAACCGATCACTTTTCAAATTTTGATCATTTTATGACGTCCATTGCTACATCGTCCAAAGTAGCGATCGTCGAAAAGACCCGATTAAAGTGTCATGCAACTTAAAATAGAAATGAAAACATTGAAAATAATAAAATTGTAGCATTTTTCTATTTTAACAATACTTTCTCGATATTTCCATAAAGATGTTCCCATGAACAGCTACTAATCTGTTTGATTGAGGCTCTAGCATTCAACATTCCATTGGCTACGCCACGAACCTGCATCGACATTTGTGCAATAATTGATGTTTTTTTTCACTTATAAAATTATCAAGGATTCATTCAAGTGAAAATTAATAATTACCACTCTCTACACGAACATTTCGTGCCAAAACGTGTAAATCACTCCCTGTGTCCCGATCTAGTGCATCGGACTGTATCAATTTTTTGCCACAAATCGGTAGAAAGTGGCACAAAAATCATCTCTGCAAAATTTAATAAGGATCCATTGGGACGTTAATAAATAATCAAAATTTGAAAAGTGACCGGTTAGAACTTTTGTTCAGTGTACATTTTGTACATATCAAACACATACATTAAACACATCCGAAAATAGTCACTTAGTTTTAAGCTACTGTTTGCCTAATTGATTTATTTAAATAAAGGCCAATTTTCAAAAGCTTATTACATTGCTTTAGACTAATCTCAAGTTTCTTTTCATTTTTATAAAACAATAACCCAAACATTATTTTAAAACTAAATGATCGATTATGATTTTGTTTATTATATGTAATGAAAGGATCCAAGAATATACTTACCAAGATAATCTTGTTTAAAAAAGCCATTAACAACTATTCTTTCAAATCGAACCAATCATTGTCAGGGTGTACATTGAACACCATTTTTCGGTGCAGTTTAAATGAAACTAGACGTTACCTTTCAGTTTCACATGCCTTGCAATGCAAGATGAGGGTTCAATTAAAGGCAGTAAACCTCTTTTTTGAACCATTGTGTATGTGAACAACGAATCACTGTGGGTGTGTGAATATTTCGGCGCTACTTTTTGTAATTATCAAGTATCAGAATGTTGGACAAATACACTGAACAATAGTTCTAACCGATCACTTTTCAAATTTTGATAATTTTATAACGGACTGATGGATCCTTATTAAATTTTGCAGAGGTGATTTTTGTGTCATTTTCTACCGATTTATGGGGAAAATGAATTTCATACGGTCCAATGCACTCGATCGGCACACAGGGTGTGGTTTACACATTTTGACTATAAAAGTTCGTGACAGAGAATGGTGAGTATTAAATTTCACTTTGCATGAATCCTTGTTTACTTTATAAGTGAAAAACATTGAACATTGCACAAATGCCGATGCAGGATCGTGGCGTAGCCAATGGAATGTTGAATACCGGAGCCTCTATCAAACAGGTGAGTGGCTGTTTATGGAAACATCTTTAAAAATATCGAAAAGTATTGTTAAAATAGAAAAAAATGCTATAATTTTATTACTCTTAATGTGTTCATCCCTATTTCAAGTTGCATGACACTTTAATCCGGTCTTTTCGACCATCGCGACTTTGGACGATGTCGCAAGGGACGGGAATCTTTTCTAACTGACGCCGAAGACCAAGAACAAAGGTTACAACTCGCCGACAGGATCGACATTCGTGCAATCTTTTATGTTTTTTCATTTATAAAGTTAACAAGGATTCATGCGAAGTGAGATTTATTTACTCACCATTCTGTACACGAACATTTCGTGACAAAATGAGTAAACCACACCAAGTGCGCCTATCGAGTGCATCGGATCGTATCAAATTATATTTTTCCCACAAATCGGTAGAAAATTACTAAAAACAGGATGAAAATATATAGAGTATTGTTTTTACTTATTGTAAAAATAAACATGTTGCTTTTTGCATTTCAAATACACATCATCGACAAAACAACTAAGCCTCAATTGGAGGTAAACACTATGCCAATGAACACAGTGTGGCATTATGCTAAACTGTTGATCGGAAATAACTTGACAAATCGAATGTGAGAAAACTATTTTCGGAGCATTTTCAAAAAAATTGCACACGTTTCTGGACATAAGAAATAACCATATCAGGTAACTTGCAAAGTAAATTGTTCAAGTTACAGCATAGTTAGAGCTATTATGTTAATGCGCTTTGAATGATTTCACAATTTGCATTATAATGTATCAACGAAGACGAGAATCAGACTATATAACCAATCAAATGGAGTAAAAAGAGAATTACAATTTTTACTAAGACTAGCTGATCTGAGCCGGACAAATAATGAAGGTGTTACAGTGGTCACTAACAAATGATGATAACGGATGATAACGGACAATCGATAGACGTATTGTGATAACAAAAGTTCTCAGGTGAGCAATAAGAAAAGACAAAAAGAAACTAGATTACTAGACCATTTTCCACAAGAGTGAGATTTCTTGCCCACGTGTACTGCTTTCTGATGCTCAACCAAATGTCCTCTTCTAGTAAACAGTTGTTTACACGTTTCACACGTGTATTATTCCCATGTATTTCTTTTGTATTGTCGGTAAGGCTAGCTTTAATCGCAGACTTTTCTCCACAGTTGTCGCACACATACCGTTTTTCATCACCATGCTTATTGCCACTACAACGATAAATAATAGAAAAAAACAACTTTTATGTATTTAATAGTGTATAAAAAATTGTTTTCAAGTGAAAGAAAACTGGTGTTTAAGATGAGAAACATTATGTACTCCTTGAGTTTTTGTCATAAAGTCCACCTCAGGAAACAGTGCCCGGTACAGACCAGTTTCAGAATGATGTCAAATGAAACCGCTATCGTATTGAAAAATAACTAGTTGGCTGAAACGACTCGTGTTAATGCACCCAGTACAAGAACAGACTCTTTATTTGAAACATTTTTATAAGTTGGTCGATATCAATAGTTTTATTCGTATAGAACGGTTTAAAAGGACTGAAAGGTCTTCTTCCTCAATTCAGAATTTGCATACATGTTAGGCGGGGAAACTGCATTTATCAATAATTGTTCTACAATTGAGACATAAACATGTCTTGAAACAATTGCTACATTTATAATTCATGACTTTTTAAATTATTTAACATTAAAATGTGCATTCCATTATCTTTTCATGCTTAGGAATAATATGAATGTTTGGTTAACATTAATTAAACGATTCCAAGACAAAATAACTATGTAACAGTGTGTTTAAAAAAAACGAAAATGTAACATAAAACTGGTCTATCGTTTTTAATGGAATTCTCGATACTAATTTAATTGAAATGCAACATCTCATTATTTACCACACGAATAATTACAAATAATTAGACATTTACCGATGCATACTGTACAAAAGAAAATGAAAAACATCCTCAGCAATTATACGGAGCCTTTCCAATGTGTCCTCTCTCGTGGATACTTAGACTTCCTTGTGGTTTAAAGAACTTTCCGCAGTATCTAAAAACTTTACCAGTGTCCATAATTCTGGAACAAATAAAACGTATTACAATGACCAATAAGATGAATATATCAATACACAAAACAGGAAGCGAGAAACAAATCACAACTTGTCTCACTCAATGACACTAAATAGATATTTAGACAGAGACATGCAATGGTACTCGAGAATATACACAGCGTCTTCTGCATAAAAACTTAAGACATCAGATAATCATTATCTATGAGCGTATTTCAGTAAGTAAAGTCGTTAAATATATTTTTGTAAGTTCATATAATGACGTAATTTGACGGTGACATTTAACCAAACTTTACATTATAGTTTACTTTCATTTATCCTTACCAAAATATTGAAACTTACAACCGAGGAATTCGACATTTAACTTAGTAAGATACGTGTAACATCATTGTCGGTTGGTACAGGAATCTGATAGTACAGCTTATCATTGAAAATCAAATAGTACAGCTTATCATTTTTTGTTTTCCGTCAAAATTCACATTTACACCCTGACCTTTGACAGAAAAGATGACACAAGTATCATAGGATAATGTTTTGAGTTTCCTGGTGGGTAAATTCTTGTGGCAAATGGCTTCATTCAGTACAAAAAGGCAAAAACAGATATATATAGTACAGCCGATCACAACAAGTACGTAAGATTTCAAAATAATTCGCTCAATAACTTTTTTATTTATGGACGTAGGAAAAACATTTTTGTATTGTCATAAATCGCTTGCAATGGAGGGTACTCTGCACGTAATGAAATAACAAGATTCCGTGGTTTTCTAATTAAAAAATGTGAAAAACCTACCTGAGGTGACGTGTCTGGCCGCCATTTAATAGTACAGCTGATCATAACAAAATCACGTGATTACCGGCAGTGGTATAGTAAACAAACGTTCGTATCGTATAAAACGTATGTTCCTATCTTATAATCTGCGTAAAGATGGTAAAACGCATGGTACATATTTGACTTTGGGTATGGTGTAACGTATGAATCACATGCGTAGTGTCTTCGTATATGGTAAAGATCGTATTTCAACTATTACGCGCGCCTTACTGGTACATGTAAGTATACTAATAGAAAAGGTAGACGACAAAGTGGTTTACAGTATGGCTTAACATTATAAACTATATACATAATGTGTTGTGGACCAATGTACATGCATGTATTAACAATAATTAGAATGACAAAGGAGTCTGATTACAAGTTCAAAAACAAACTTAATTACAAACATTTTCATGTGATGACATCAACATTTATGGTAAAAAGAACTTTGAATAAAAATGATTAAAACAATCAAATTTATAACATTTTAAGAAAAAATAGAGAAATGTGAGTTGACTGACAGCAGGAGAACAGAGTATACTAGTTCACGTGAAAGCGAGAGATAAAGACACTAAAAGACTGTCTAGGCAGTTGTAGATTCAGATGTACTCAAGCTTTTACAAGTGACGAGTGGCAACTGATCTCTTTTCAAAAGTTAACAGATAGAAAAAGAAAAAAGACAATCTATGCAAACACAACAGACAAACATATTAAATAGAGACATCAAACAAAGACAGAAAACTTAGACCAGACTCTCAAGTACCAAGTACTATTATGCTAAAAAGTAAGAACAGCATACGGTACGTAAAGAATTCCATCTGTCGAACCTAGATAAAAGTAGCAAACCAAAGAAGTATTTCTACATGTCTCAAACAACAAGCTACATGATCACAGAGAAAAAGAAAGTAAGCATGACATAAGGTACCAGAGGTAGAAAGAAAGTATATCATATCCTTTCCCATAATTCCGTCGCACTTCTTTAGAGCATCATCAAGTGCAGAATATGTGGAACCCTGACATGTGTCATTTGCTGAAATGTACAGATTGCATAAAACACGTGTAAACTCAAAACTGCCCGTGTTAGAAACCAAAAAGGCCCGATGTGACATCTATAATGAGCACGAACAATTGCATAAAACAGTACCTTGACTGGAAACAAAGTATGATGTATTTCAAAGATAAACAATCAACAGCTACAAAAAGAGGGGCTTATAGAAAGCACACAAATAAACATGAACTGATTGCCTGTTCCGTCATAGAAAATGAAATATAACATGTCAACCTGGTAATGTATTCAAGTCTTTATATAGAAGAAAGTTAAAAGTCTTAAAATGACTAGGCATTGTTAAGTCGACAAACTTGCTAAACATAGCTCAGGAGTGAACAAGCAGACGGTCAGCCGTGGGTCTATTGAAATAGACAGTGCAATCATTAGTATTCTAGACCATGATAGTCTATATTATCCTTTAATCGGATTTATCTGTGACTCAAAAATAAACAGAATTACGTGTAATGCATTTAAAACATTCTTGGCGCGTTCCATTCACTGTCTGTAACGTCCAGAACATACAGAATAACAATGGAACAAATCGGCACAATGTTCAGAACATGTTCCGACCGTCCCCGCAGTCGAGTAGGTGCATCGTGGAATCCAAGATGGCTGACAAAGCATTGGACGATAGGTGAAGTAAAATTTCTTACTAGTTTTCGCGTTATAAGTTGTAATAAGTGGACATGAGTATAAATAGGCTTTATTTCTGTTAGAAGAGGCGATTCTGCATACGCCAGCAAGGAAATAAGCCATTTTGTTTGTGTTACGCGTTCTGTTTCATTCCATTTAAACGTCCCGGACAGTTTCGTGTTCCATTTCATTCCAATCACACATCCTGGACAGGACATGAAGAACGTGTCCGGAATGGTAGAATGGAACGCGCCCCTTGTTAAAACATCCTTACGTCACTATTCGCCCAACAATTCTTATACGCCCAGACATTCGTCGATCCAGGAAATCGACAATGTGCACTCTCATAATGAAATGCGGCTAAAGGTTTCTGAAGTATGTTGCTTATTATCCCTAATGAAAATGTTTTAAAATGTACGATTGAAGTTGAGGTTAGACCTGATAAATCTTCTGCTACGAAATGGTGCAAAAATGTTCACGTTTAAATAAGAAGTCAAAATATATCAAAAACATGAAAAACACAGATCTCAAACAGAGTTATAAAGTAAAGGTGGAGATGTTTTAGAGTTTTGTTATATAAATGACGCCACAAAAAAGGACAACAAGAAAGGGGTTTTGTCTTTGTATGGACAGTGGAAAAATTACTGTAACTGGGGGGGGGGGTAGACCAGGTTCTTAACAGCATCAACCTCACATTTGCCTCACAACAGGGTTATGCTATAACAAAGTGTTGCCATGAAGAAAACGTCAACCTACCCAACACTGTGCAATATTACGTGCAAAAATGTACTGTTTTCCAGATTTAAAACTAAAAGTCTCTTTGGTGCTTGCTATTGCACGTTCAATATAATACCGACTTTAATTCAGACTATATTGATGTACAGTGTGTATTTCATGAACTACGAGACCCGTCAATAAGCGTTGTGTTCGTGTGGTTTAAAGAATTCTTAACAAGCAGTCTCCTATTTAAGACGCCAGGAAGATAGACATTGAATCAATGCTCAAGTTCATGCTGACAGAATATCAGTTGTGTATGAATAAAAATATAAACCGTTCAATTTTTTTAGCACAAGAAGTACCTTTTTCATACCAGATGAGTGATTCATTCACATTTCTGTTACCTTAATTTTTTATGCGAATTGCTTAAGGTCAAAGTCTTGCTTATTCATATCCGTGTTGTAACTCAAAATGAAGATCAATTCTTGAAAAGTTGCGCTTTTCCAAACACTTCGGAAACATTAAAACATTTTTGAAACGCTAACTTAGTTAAGGAAATGGAGACGACTAAGAACTGTAGCACGCTGGAAAAGGAAAATGTTCGTAGGCGTTCCAAAGAGTTTGCTTTAAGTACAAAACAGAGGCAGGAGATGCGAGGCGCAACAAATACTGTACAATTTCTGATTAGCCTCACATAGGTAACATGAAAATGTAACTAAAATCAAACTATGTACAGCTCTTTAAATTCTCGAGTCGCGGAGGCCTCTTTAATTTTTCTCTTCTGGAAACCGTAGCATTTATGACGTCATTATCATGTGGTATTGCCACCGTGTACTGATCATTATATTGAAAACAAATATGACACTTATTAATGAGAAAATATTGTTGGACATTGATGTCATTTGCCATTTCACCTTAGAATGCTGCATTGTAGATTGCAATAAACTCCAATTCTCAGAAAATGTGCAGATATTACCATTTCCTTATCTTATCTCCAATAACGCAATGTTAGAGTGAGATGCATCAATCAAAATTAGCGAATTTTGTGCATCCAAGCAAATTATTCTCATTGTTATATATACAATTTATTTCAACTTTTCAGTGGAAAATACATAGTTACAACCTGACAACAAAACATATAAACCATATAAACAATGACATATAAAATGCATAAACAATATAATAAATGAAATGCATATAATGCTATGTACAATGATATATTCATAAGAACAGAATCAAAATGATTTTGATTGTTATGACATAATTATATTACTATTACATGTATTCAGTTTTTACTGTTGTAAGTATTGATACAGTCATGTATGAACTTACACGCCCGCCTTAAAAAGTCTTTATACTCTGTAGGTTTGAGTGTTATGATGAATTTTGGATTCAATAACGAGTTATTATTCCACATGATAAACTTATATCATTGAGAAAAATATTTTTAAGTGTCTGTGTTCCAAAACATTCAGTAATTATATGCCGGTTTATATCACGTATATGTACATGACACAGTTAACAGGTATATACTTATTGAAATTGTCTTAATACAAGAGCATTTATACTGCTTACAGAAATATTATTTCCGTGCGTGACTTTGCACTGGCCTAAATGATAGAAGGTGATACGTTCTTGTGGACGTCAATAAACTTTCTAAATTAATAGACAGATTGTATTCTTCTTCTCCACTCTGTGTTGTGATAGTTGATTAATGTTTTATGTATAATTCGTTTCCATGATTCTTTCTTTGGAAATATAGATTTTTGTAAATTTGTTGTCGTATAGTGATGAAGATTGTATTTATTTAATAATAATTACAACCTGAATGAAATAACAAAATCCGATTGGTCAAAAGTGAACACGTGACCTAAAAAAATGTGCTTTTATTTTCGTATAAACTGCAGTTTTTAATGAATGACGTCATGCCGGAACTACTTTCATGACTCAAAAGCTATTTTTAGCGCTTTCCCACGCTATGACGTACAGGTCAATAACTATAATGTCAATGGAAAGTACATGATACACAAAACCAAAAAGAATGGTGTGATAAAGTTTTATTGAAAGAAATTAAAATGAGTTTAATGTACAATACAATTGTGTATTAATACCGTTCTTTATCTATATTTCATAAGATGTAATGTTCCAGAAAGTAATTGATATGCTGAATGCAGAATTAAAAACAAATCTTTAATTTTAACTTTGAAAAGCTTCCTAGACAGCATTTAAACCATTAAATGTTTATTTATATTTCTAGCGAATGAGTCTTCTTTTTCAAATGATTTTCATATCATTGCCCTTCTGAAGTGCATGCTCTAATGGACTGGTATTCATTCATATAGATATCTAAATCCTTTGGTTTCAGAGGCATCTAGTTTCACTTTATTGTCTGAAAACAAAAAAAAAACAACCAATAAATGAAGATAAATAAAGCTTTAAATACTATGAATTCGACACATTTTAAATTGATCCACAATAAGACAAGTAATCAATATTTTGGCTGGTCAATTTAGAAAAATGTCATGGCAAACATGTCAAAATCACTCAAGTTGCCTCTCATCAAGTGAAATAAAAATTAAAAAAAGAATGTATAACATAATGATATGTACATTGGATAATATGTGTATCTAGTCATAATGATGTAGTATCCGCAGAAGTGCATGTGTATACTCCATGCATGTACATTCTGCATTGAGTAGTGAACAAGGTCAATAATTATAACGTTTTTTTTTATCAGACCGGAATGAAAATGCTTCCAGATTAATATGATCAGACTTTGAATCTATCCTAAGTACCGATCATTTTAAAATGTACATGGAACATAAAAACATATAAACCATATAATCTTCGTAATTTTGGGGTAAATAATAAAAAACATTCACTTACTCAGTACAGATAATAGCTTGTCTTTTCATCCAATGTCTTGACATGTAAATTTCCTGACTCAGACTGACTGCTTAAGTTATCATTAAGTGATCCAAAATTCAGTAGTAAACTTTCTCATTCTGATGAAATAACTCAGCATCGGATGCTTTTCAATTCGGAGAAATGTACATCCAACAACCGCTCATTGTAATCACTGGTTTCAACGAGTTGACATATTTATCTGGGTCACAACTTGCATCATAAACTCACGTGCTTTTCGTAAAAACTTGAAACTTGTTAAACCGTTTAAAAGAGTTACACAATAGCGCACCACCTCTCATGTGTTCTTTAATCAAAAATAAAATCAATGCATGTTCATTTCTATGTATCATTCATGCCGTTATGTCCGAAAACAATGAAAAACTGCATCCAATCGAAGAAAAACATGGCCGACGGTTGGCATAAAAAACCTGTTAACCGAATGAAATTAATGCACACTATTACGCATTATTGCGTACTTCGGCTCTACGCATTCAAAAAATAGGTCTTTTTCTAACGCATTTCTTTTGCAAATCAGGCAACAAATTTCTAAAAAATGGTTGTAATTATAAGGAATGAATGTATAGAAACTGACTTTCATCGAAAAATAAACGTCATTTTGTTGATAGCTAATTTCAGCATAAAGGCCTTCGGCCTTTATGCAAATTAGCTATCACCAAAAGTGACGTTTATTTTTCGATGAAAGTCAGTTTCTATACATTCATTCCTTAAATGACATTATATCCGGTATGAAACCTGTTTGACATTTCCCGCTTTTCACAACATATCAATTTAGTCTATAATTAAATATTTAAATTCAAGTCTATTTGCAATACATTCTTGTATGTTGACAGAAGTTGTTATTGATCCAATATATTGTTGATGTGCGTTCTGATGATAATTTGGGAAGTAAATTGTGTTGATAGTACATTTTGTATTAAGACGTTTGTGGATCACTTCCTCAAATAATTCATATAGCACTGGTGGAGTGGAAATAGGTCGGTAATTGCTAGGGGTTGCCCTAGGTTTGCCATCTTTGTGGATTGGTATTATTATCCCAAGCTTACATTCATCTGGTATGTACGGACTTTTTATCATTAAGGCAAATAACCTAGCTATATATATCGTTATTGTATTTCCGCCATATTTCATATGAGGAATTGAAACGATGTCGCGCATTGGGTCTTAACTCGCTACATTCATAAAGTATATGACCGAATGTATATTAAAGCAAGCACTGTAACATATTGCATTTTATAATGTACACACGTAAAACTTGCAAAATACGGACAGCTGGGTTCAAGGCGGTTGACATTACTTTAGACGGACGTACTTAATAACGACCAGTTTTGTCTTCCTTCCTTCTCTTCTATCACAGGCAGCATTTACCAAAATTACGATACATGAAAGGAGGATTTACGACTTTGTCATGAACTCTTGATAATACAACTTTACCCTGATAATAGTCCGCGCGCTTTTTTCTGGGAATATGCCACAACCTGTCCATATGGTCCTTTTGCAGGACTTCCGCAGTGACTATTATAAGAGCAGTGGTTGTTTTGCATAATGTTGTGTTGATCGCTACGAATGTAACGTTAACTAACAGTAGTTACTGAAAACAGGGCTGGTGCGTGTTCAGTAACTACTGTTAGCGAACGTTACAGGTACGGGACAACTCAACCCGTGTATAACTCAACTCAAAGTTGTTAAGCAGAAGACAAACACAAACCATGGCTAGAATGTTACTTTAAAACGCGCAAATGCAATTGGAATGGACACAGCTAGTACCCTAGTTTGGCAGGTATGTCAATTATCAAACGTGCGAGGGCATTGTTATCATAAACAAGTAGTTAAATTGAGTTTTATTTGATGTCTCTGTGTGTTTGATCGAGGTTGTAAGGTGATACGATAGACACCGTTCTACCATCCAACGACTGATTGATAAATACCGACGGACTGGAAGTACCGACCTAAATCCCATGGAAAACGCGTGGGACTGGTTTAAAAGAGAGATTGGACGTCAGCCACAACCGGGCAATCTGCAAGAGCTTTTTCGTCTGGTTACTCGTGTATCAGACACTGTTCGACAACTGTAATTACCTGTTATGCTGTGTAAGGTCAATGAGACGTCGCTGTCAGGCCGCCATTGCAGTTGCTGGTGTTCACATTCCGTATTAAGTTAAAACTGTTATTTTTTCCATTTTAGGGCTTGTCACGTTTACGGTAATTTGTGTGTGTTATTTGAATATGATATGAATAACATTTTGAAATAAACGCAAGAATATTATTGAATTGTATTCTAGAAAGAAAACAAAACAGTACCTAATAATTTAACGATAAACCATGGATTTGTATCTAACGGCGGTTTAGAACTTTTAAGTAGCGTATACACTCTTGTGTAACACTGTACTGTGCAGTCAACCAAGATGGCGGACCGAACGTTGAAAAGGTAAACCGGATTTTATTTTCTCGATCTCTCTAACTTAATCCACTATTCTTGCTGTATAATCAATTTTATTCAGGCATAGACTCCGGTTCATAATGTACAACCTCTATTCCCTTGATATCCACCCTAGAGCTCTGAAATGAATTGCAAAGTTGATCGATTTATGATTTCAAAAATTGAAGCGAGGGAAAAATCTTTTAAGTCTGATCCTGACTTTATTTGAGCTTTTAGATTAAAATAAATTATTAGAGTAGCGTAAAATGTTCGTCTGAGTTACTCTGTCTCCTTACGTTGGAGGATCATCCTTCATTCGACTAAAACAAACAATTTAATGAGTGTACACTAAGTGAGTGCATACACTGGTGTATAGTGCAGTCAAGACGCACAATTCTGAATGGTGCAGTCTCATAAAACTGTACGGTGGATTTATTCTGTATATTTTTGTTTACGGTGTTGTCTCAATTATCAGTTTCGGTGCCAACTTTCATGAACAATCTTTAATCATATGTAATTGAGCTTTTTTTAATGTTTATATTTAACTATTAATCAATTAACTTGAATTAAACAAAATAGCGCGCGTTCTATCCCTAGACTACTGCTCCCACCAGACACACAGCACCACGAAATTAACTACTATCGCTTTATTGTATGCTCCATGTACTTTAAGTACAGTTGTACTGTAATGATCTACTGGTTGAGAGGGGTTTCAATGATCAAATTTAAGTTTATTGTAATGATAACAAGAAACGTTGATTTTCTTTGAAAAAGGGTTTTAAAATACAAATTTCTTATCAACATAATCAGGGGATTGAGCTATGTGTTAATGTGCCTTAGAGCTTTGAGATTTTCATAAATATTAATTGAAATATATATCTACCAAATTGGACCTTTTCTGTGTGAATGACAACTGTATAGAAGACTTCTACATAGATGAAAGTTATTACATGTAGTTTAAAAATACTTACATATAAAACCTTATTCCAAAATACCGTCATATACATATTTATACATGTATTAAATGTATTAAGTTCATTCATTATGACGTGGGATGAGAGGACTGCCTCTCTCTCTGTCAAAACATAATTTGATTTTATATAATTGCGTAACTGCTTAAATAAGGGGTCCCTTTAAAGTTGATGTTTCGACACCTTTGGGGATGTATTAAGGGCCCTTTAAAGGTGATATTTCGACATCTTCGGGGAATTGTCTGGTTAACAGTGGCGTTATGTTACACTGTTCAGGACAAGTCTGGTTAACAGTAGCATCATGTTATACTGTTCAGGACAACAACTTTAAATATCAAATTAATAAAAACAAATGTAAAAAACTAAGTCAAATCATGAACTAAGATTAATATAGGTCTTATAAACTTGATATATGAAAACCAAATGCATAATCACATTATATAACATCATGCATAATGAATTTTATTTTGTTCTGTGTTATTTTACATATTTATGGTGGAGGGTTTTTACTTATTTAGTTTTTATGATTTATCTTTTGTACAACGCCATTGAATATGTAATATAGAAATAGGCGTTTAATAAAATGAAGAAGTTTAAGTTTAAGTTTAAGTTTATACAGACTACATATAAATCACATTGAGTAATTTATTCGCAATATACTGAAACCAGAATTAATGCTGAAATCTTTCACTCTTGCTCATGGCTTTTAGGGCACATAAAGTGATAAAATATAATACTTTGATTTTGCGAATTTTTGTCGGGAAGTCGAAAGATCTATGAAATGAATTACATACTTACGAAATTGAATTTTAATGATTATCAACCACGTATTTGTAGATTAGGAATATTTGGTATAAGAACTTAACAATACGAAAGGTTTATTCTTTTTACCAACCTTATATTTCTTTAAAAAGTACCTGCAAGCAAGCAAATATTTAATTTCAAATAATTTTGATGCAAAACAAAAATGTTCTAGAGTAACGGAAGTACCGGACACCAGACACTTGACAAAATGACACAGTTTTCCAGAGCAAAGACAAAAAAATGAAAAAGGTCTATCTCTGGATTTTACTGGGCGAGTCTGGCGCGTTTTGATACTTAAGTCATGAAATTTAAACAATTAAATAGGTATTTCATGCTATATGTGCTTACTGTTTAGTAAAGAAACAGGATAATTTCATCCATGTATTACTATGATGTCACACTGTTTTTATCTGACATTTATCCCTATATTGTCATTGTATCTTGTACTTATAACTGCCATTGTCATGACTGTAAACCATTAAACTGCACGTCAGTAGGGAGTTCAGTTACCGCGAACGTTACAAAACGTTCCGTAACGATACATTTGGAACTCCTTGGCCATTCGCTGCGAATAATCTCGGATATATTTAGACATATATTTTTGAAACTACCGGTGTTGAAGTAAACAAATATATGGTCGTTTAGGCATTGAGCGATGTTTCGTTTTTAGTCTGTAAATTTTGAAACATCACTCAATGCCTTAACGAACGCATATTTGTGTATTAGATTAGATAATTCGCAGCGAATCGCCGAGGAGTTCCGAATGTATCGTTATGTAACGTTCTGTAACGTGTTGTGTAATTAAACACGCTACTGGTATTGCATTTACTTGTTTGTTGTTATTTTCGTAATTACAGAGTGAAGTTAAGATGATACACGTTACAATGTTTTAATAACAAAACTCAAGTTTTTACACATATTTCGATCTCGTCCATCAAAAGCTTTGTTAAGTGTTTCCAACAATTATTTGTACATAATGTCTTATTATATTTGTACGTTATGTTTCGCCAACTTTAAAGTAAAATTCGCAAAGCGGAAGTCTTCCGCGTCGATTGTGAAACAATTAATCATATCTTATTGAATAAAACATGCAACTTGCGCTAGGGGATAGAGTGGTTATGTTTCGCCAACTTAAAAGTAAAATTCGCAAAGCGGAAGTCTTCCGCGTCGACTGTGAAACAATTCATCCGATGTTGTCGAATAAAAATACAACTTAACGATAAGAGCTGTGGTCCAGTTATAGGGCGCGCGCAAGGGGATAGAGAGATCCCGGGTTCAAACAACACTAGGGGCAATACTAATTTCCTTCAGCGAAAAAAATACAATGTTCAACTCTACTCAGATGTAAATAGTTATCACTTAACTTGCCTGTATGAGATTTCAATGATCAAGAGTTACAGAATTGTTTAGTCGATTGAAAATGTATATAGAAACAGGTTTAACATTTTAAATCAAGTTTTTAAATTAGTTTGTTATAAGTACTTATTGATATGTTTTTCGCGTATGTTTTACACTTATTTACAGTGATTGTTAAAAGGTATTTTAACAAGTGTTTAACATAGATTTAATGATTATCTAGCTTTTATTATCAATATGTCTTCTGCAAAATGTGTATAATGTTGTTGTGGTTTGAGGTTCGAACCCCCCACCCTAGAAAAGTTCGGATCCCCCCCCCACCTAGAAATGTTTGGACCCCCCCTAAAACAAATCCTGGATCTGTCCCTGAGTTGAGAACACAATAGATATCATAACGGTGTATTTGTGATATTTGCCTACGCCCCTTTCCCACGCTTATCAATATTAATAAACACCAGTCATTGATCTGCGAAAAAATTACGAAACAGATGGCGGAACTACATTTATCGCAAAGAAATTAACTGCGTATTAAATCAGAGACAGCTTTGTATGTATTATGTACAGGGGAACACAGTACTTCAAGATTTTGTATTGCAAGTTGAGGAAAATAAAATCTTTATGATATTTGCCAGTAATACAGGGTAGAATAAACACTACCTCCGCACTTTTTGCCCAGCTCGATTTGTACTTGAATCTAAAGTCTAAGGAGTTATCATTAGTATGGATTTGTTCAATGTTCGCGAAAGTCTTTCTGTATTTCAATATTTTGATTTCAACTTTGGTTTTTGACATCACAGGATGGAATATTTCATACTGCTCGAATACAATCGAAATTCTACCACGTAGTATTTCTGTAACTAGCTATCCAACTATCACCAGTTCAACGTCATTGCCACTCGGACAATACCGCTCCTTTATAAACCAAGAAACTTATATCTATAACTGATAAATAAGAATTACATGTGGTTCATCACAACCGCCACAAAGTAAGTAGGTATTAATAAAACACACACACACCACCATACACTCGCCAAAATTTCGAAAATATGGATTTAATGGGGGGACCTATTAGAAATTTTGGTGAGTGTATATAAATGTAATCTTCAGATGATTTTAGTAAAATCAATATTTTGATGAGGTGGCTATATATGTTTCAAGAATGTGAATGTGTTTCCAATATAGAATATATATGTATAATTGAGATTAGATAACGAACACTGTATAATTATTTAAATTGGTACTTTGTGCTTTACTATAATGTATATGTACTTGTACATTTATGCAATTAGGATAAATATAAATGTTTGTTATTCCCCCCCAAATAAATAGTGAAGCATATGCATCATCAAACAAGTGTTTGTTTTGTTTTGTACGAGAGATAGTTAAGACTAATACTGTTTAATAGTGTTGTATCTTTGTAATTTGAGTACCTTTTAATATCATCTAGGTAGTTCCATAATTCTAAATTGTTTTAACAACATTGCATCAATACTTATTATGCTGATCAACGAAACTCCCGCAGGAATACTTTTAGAGGTCTTAGATTCGTTCATTGTACAAGCCTGTTCTTTCACTTTGATTAATCATACTGAGAATTAGATAGGTATGCTTTAATATCTGTTATAACGCATAAAGATTAAGCTGCATGCTAAAATGAGAATGAAATGGGAGGTTATTTTGTCAAATAACAACTTAGACGGCTGAATTATTATGACAACCAAACCTTTCAACAATATATTTAGAGTCAAGTCTAAATAATTAAATTTATGACTTAGTCAATTTTAAACATCTTTACGTTCAGTATCTAGCGAATAAATTGTAGATAATCATACAATAGTTAAAAATACAACACTGAAATATCAACCTAATTAAAACAGTTTTAACTGTTTTTTTAATAACACAAATATTTACATGATGATATGCGCCATTGAAAAAATGACAAATTGCACAAAAATGAAGATTTTACATTAAAAGTGTAAGCAAACAAATGTTTTATTTGTACATCTATATTTATTACTTTTTTAAAGTGTGTATTAAATTGTTGACGTTAATACTCTGCGTAATTTTATTGAAGTTTCTTATGTAAGCTGCTTTATAATCTGTATTTTGACATATTATTTCAATTATGACAAACTTAAAGTCTGACTATGAATTTATACATTTGTGTCTTTAAAAGCATTTATAAATTTAATACTCGCTTCACAATATAATTTTAAACATTGATTGTATGCTCAATGTAGTTTGGAACTCAAATATATTGTAAGTCCCATTATCAAAAGTAAATTTGTGACGTCCCGTTAGAAAACCAGACCGATTGCTTAAATGACGTAATGTTAAAAAACGTGTTTTTCCAAACATCACGCGGAATTAAGATGTCAAAAACTAATCTCGAAAATTTAACTAGACAAATGTTCTCCATGGACTGAAAATACATTAATATATTTCAACACTCCCAATGAAGTTTTTGATGCATGTATTAATGTTCAACGCTATGTGCTTAAAACCCGATCTCGATTAACAAAGGAACGCCCTATGACACAGTCTATGAATGACACCACCGTAATTTACTAAAATTAACTAGCAAAACAAGATCTAAATTAGAATTTACAAATTCACGATGCTTTTTTCAAAGTGTTAGACGAGCTATACGCATTGATTGGTCGACATCAAGGACATTTGGACATGAACGATTGCAATGTCGGGAGGAAATAGCGGACCACAGGATATTCAGTTTACGGATACTGTGTTCAACTGTACCTCTAAGCGATTAGATATGACATATAGTACATGGAATAAATGAGAAAACTTTTCAAATAATTCTACATTTGCATTATAACACGTTTTAAAAATATATTTATATGTTAAACTTGCAAGCAAACTGCAACCAACTGAGGGCATAGAAATAGAGGATATTTGTCGATAGCGGTGTAAGGTCGATTTATATTTCACCAGATGAGCTCAGAAAATATATTTTTACGAGTGGAAATGTCATTTACTGAGCTCATCAGGTGATATTATCTCCTGGTTGGCATCAACTGGTGCCTTTCAGTAACCATAGACTTGCTATATGGTGTTGGAAATAGCTCTAGTTAGTTTGTTTCCCTTAAAAAAAGTAGTCCGTCATTTTTTATATTTCCATAGCAGTGAAAATATTAATCAATAATTCCATCGTTTATTTTTATCGAATGACATCGCAAGCATGAACCTAACCGCAAGCACCGAAAAGCATGAAATAAATATTAAGTTTTACGTAAAATGTTCAAAGGAATGTTCACAATGGTTATTAACCAAATCGTATTACTACGATAAAAATATACAATTGACAAAGCAGTCGTAAATAGAATTGTGATTAACTAAGTACTCATACTACATATACTAACTATTAAATTTTTCTTCCTGTTTAAATTTACATGTTAACGTACATGTAAATTTATAAGATATTTCAAAATGGATGCCTATCATTATAGACGCAATGTATGGATGTTACTTATACAAATTGTGTTTGCGAGATTCATTCGTTTTTCAGGTAAGTTACATTAGTTAAAGTACTTATCATGGAATTCTTTTTCTCTATTTGTCATCAAAATATAAACTGATTTGACTTTGACAATATTTTATGTAAAACTAGCATTATAACATTAAATTCTCTACGCTAGAATTTTATTTTCTTTGATGAATGTAATTTCAAGAAAACGGCGAGATATTAATGCTTTTTAAATTAATTGTTCTATAAACTTGTTTAAATTATCATCTATTAATGTGTACAAAGTGCTAATAAAATAATGCATTGATTTTAATAGCACTTCTGATAAACACTTAACAAAACTTATAAGTATACGAGTATAGTTGGGCTCGTATCTAATTAAGTGTTTGTCCGATTTAAGTCAAATTTTCAACAATATAGTTTAATGACGGAGCATTATTATTATGTGTATTTCATAACATAAAACAAAAGGTTTAACAAGTTATAACAAAAACATCAGCGTGTGAAAATGTCAAAGTAACAAAATGAGGTTTGCGATTTGCGTGACTAAGTGAATGTAGTAAAATGATACTGGAATCATTGTAGATGTGTCAACGATTCTCTCTCTAATAACAAGTGAGGCCTCCATGGCTGTTAAGAACCGTTTTGCATCGCGTTCTAATGAATATCACATACTCTTGGAAAAGATTCTGACGTATACCTGCCCATTCGCGCACAATCCTTCTACATGGCTCAGCTAGGAGTTGGGCTGAAACACCACGGCGTACACGATGGTTCAATTTATCCCATACATGTTCTTTTATGTTTAGCTACACATTTCGGCGGTATGCACATCAGCGTTGTTGTCATGTAGTAATTCTGTAGTCGCTCTTGGGATGTGGGCTGGCGCGCCATGCATTTTAACAACCCAATAACTATTCCTCGCAGTTCTATCGTTAGCCGGTTCATTGTGTGTGGGTTTTTTTTCGTGCGGGTCGTAATACAGCCACAGCGACTATGTGCAATTTTGCTTCGTGCCTGTCACGATTTCCTCGTGCATTTAATGAATTTCATTGATTCACGTTCCAACGCGCTCATTTCGAAGAAATGACTACATGTACACAGTATTAATTGATATATATTGATATATTGTCAATAGAAGATGTTCAAAATTTCGTAAAAATACTGGATAATAAAACAGATATGCGCAATTGAAATATGTATACTTTTAAGTTTTGTTAAGTGAATATACTGTATATTCAAATCACATTCATAGTTTCGAGAATTCAAACATTACAAACAATTATAAATGAAGTTCCTGTTTTTTGTTATCAACGTATGTTTCGAAACAGTATGCTCTGATTTATTTTATTTATATACCAGGAAACTCTATTTTAATGCTTATATCCTTCCAGTTATAAATTGCTGCTTAACTGTAAATTGATCATACAATATGGACTTAACCAATGCAATTCTAAAATTTCAAAAGCTGACTGTCCGTTTATTCCTTGACCTGCCATTTGATGTGCCATCTGAGAAATTATTCAAACAACAAAATTTGGTGAATTTTGCAGATCGCGTTGACTGCAAAAAAGAAATTCTTGCCTACAAATACTTAAACAGCATTGCTCCGAATTACTTAATTGTTCAATCAGTTTTGCAGCAAGTCTAAATTAAGGTCAAATTCTACTAAACAAGTGTAGATTCAAACACTGCACTTGAATTCTTCAGAAAATACTTTATCAAATATTTGATGTTATTATTTTAGGCTTGTGCGACTTTGTATCATTTATTATCTTTCAATTTGTTTTATCAAAGGTCCACATAAAATATTGAATGAATTCTTTTCAGAGGAATCAGAAAATACAAGTCTGAAAACTTGTTAGATAGACTTAGACTCCTCAGACAAAACAACGTTAAAATAATACATTAAGCATTTTGGGTGCGATACTTCAATTATAACCCTGCAATATTGATATTGTTAAGTTGAGCTACTTGATGCATTAAGTTGAAATATGCATTTAAACAATTTATTATTATTATACGTACAGTATTAAAACATCAATTATTCACTAAGTGCTTTAGATGCAAAATATAATCAGGAAGTAAATACATAAATTAAATTTACAATTTAAACAAAAATAAGTTAATTTTTTAACAAAGCCTAAAATATACAGTTGTTGTAAAAACAAAAGAATTGTAAAAATTATTCCTTTCACGCAATGTAATGTCACGAGTATCACATATGATCAAGTTACTCAATGTAAAACTTTAATATTTTGATCCATCATATAAACCGCTGCCAAACATTATAATGAAACCCAAACGATGAGTTATGAATAAACGATGAATAATAATAAAGTTGAACAATACATCTTTAATATACAGTGTTTAATTAAGAGAAATATTGAAAGACACATCTAGAAAGCAGAAACTGTAATCAACGCTGACATATGGAATATATCTTCTATTATGTACGATGAAGCGCGATTGTATATTGTAAACATTTACCTAAATACTTCAACATTTGGTAAAGAAAGAAACGTTTAATAGTCTGGTGCAGTCATAAATGGAAAATACGTTACAGAATTGGTTATTTTGATTCATTAAGCATTCAGAGAACGCGAATTAGGAAATAGATATCATTTATAAATAAATTTGATAACATAACTTTTCCTAATCATTGTTGTTACGTCTTTTAATTTTTGTATTGTAATAATTTTATGTGTTTCATAATAACTGTCATGTTTTCTCTCATATTTGCTTAGCTTGGGGCAATGATATGTAGATCAATCTACTTAATGTAGATGATTTAAATTGCATTACATTATATTTGCGGTAAAACTAATTGCCCACCGAAATTTTCAAAAAAACCCGGGTCGATAGCGCAGTTGGTAGCGCGCCGGGATTTGGATACTCGTGCCCGAGGGGTGCGGGTTCGAATCCCACCCGGGGAGGTTATACCCTTCCATGAAAATTTGACAATAATGTCGATTTTCCTCCATTGGTTAGATAATATGGAGTAGTTTCCGGCCTTGTGGAAGGGTAGGTAAGTACTGGTTATAGACAATGGTCCAGGAAAGCAAGGTTAGGTGCGCTGGACGCCGTGAAATGACCAAAATTGTGTTGATACGGCGTTAACTCCAATAAATAAATAAATAAAAATAGAAATTTTCCAAGTAACGTTAGAATGGAAATCTCACTAAACGATTATTCTGAAAAAATACGATCATACTATACTCAGCAAAAATAAAAACCTGACAGTGTATATTTGTTTAAATCTTTAAAGACCAAATGACTGAAATGTAAAAACAAATGTTGGGCATGATAGAAAGATGTATGCACAACATTGATATGGATTTTGGAGGTTATTAATGACGTTTTGGTTTGTTAAATAACACATGTTCTGATGTATGGGTCAAAAATTAAATTTATCAGTTTTGTGGCTGTACCATGTTGACTACGTGTGGATATGTTTTAACCATTTCATCAACAGTTCTAAATTAAATTTGAGTTGTTATTTCATTCAATATCTGTTGTGGCCTCCTCTAGCTCTAAGAAGTGCGTCAAAGCGTCGACGCATATAATTGACGTAATGTTGAACAAGGTTATTCGGAAGGTTGTTCCATTCTGCTATCAACGCATTTGTCAGCTCGTGGATGTTTTGTGGGTTGTGATTTCGCCGAACATTTCTGCCAAGCGCATCCCAGATATGCTCTATGGAGTTCATATCTGGAGACTTTGCTGGCCATTGCATGGTGTTGACGTTGGCTGCAGCTAAGCGAGCGCGTGTAATCCTCGCGGTGTGAGGACGGGCGTTGTCATGTTGAAACACAACTGGGGCGTTCCTTTGCATTAATGGAATGGCTTCGGCATTCAAGACTTCGTCAATGTATCTCTGGGCGATTAAGTTGCCGCGGATAACAATAAGCCGGGTGTTCTGTCCACCCATGATACCGCCCCACACCATAACGCCTCCACCACCAAAACGATCATGCTGTCGAACACAAACAGGTGCGAACCTTTCGCTCTGCCGCCGATAAACTTTTGCACGGCCGTCAGCATGACTGAGATTGTAACGAGACTCATCTGAAAACAGAACGGTATTCCAGTCACGTCGCCGTGACGGTGCGCACGTGCCCACCCAATACGAGCATGACGATGGCGTAAAGTTAGAATACCGCCTGTATATGGGCGTCGACGCTGGCATGCACGTAACCGATTACGAATGGTTTGAGCAGTAACATTAAACGTTGGTGCTGTCAAGGTCGCCGGTCTGAACCTGTCGCGTAAGTGAGTTTAAACGATGGCACGGTCGTCCCTTTGGGTAGTTGCCCTTGGCCAACCTGGCCTTGGACGATCATGCACATCACCCGTAAGTCTATAGCGTCTTACAAGTTCATGAACTGTGTTGCGGCTGCAGTTAAACATTCTACTTACGTTAACAACGGATACCCCACCCCGCAGCATTCTAATGCTATATTTCGTTCTCTTTCTGACAAACGTTCCATCATGAAAGCAATCAACTTTAGGTGTGAATTACACTACACTGATACTGAACACATGTATAGTGCCTTTCATAACATTCTATCTGACACAGTTCAGTCTGCACGAGGTTTACGTGCGAAAATTGAGTGCTGATTTTGTATAACTACGTCCGGTGTTTATTCATTTGGATCAGAATGTCAATACTTTTTTTAAAAATGTTGTTTCTAGATGCTGCTTGTAATATAACTACACTATGTGTTTATACGTTTGAATCAGAATGAGGGCTGTGATGATTTACTGGTATACCGGTATATTGCAATATGCAGCTGCGGCAATACGTACCGCGGTACGAGTTTCATGTACCGGTATTTAGCGATATTTTTAATTCACAGAATTCTTCCCTTCGCCAAAGGAAAATAGCAAAACGTTAGTTATTCATGGTTCATTCGACGAAAGCTTGTGGTCAACGAATTTGGGAACGTTCGGAATGTTCACATAACTTTAAAATGCTCGGTTTTTTTCAGTCCAGTCTGTTTCAGGCACTTTCCCTATAAGATCCTTCAATACTGAACAGTCTAAGAAGTTCTTTAAGACAAAAGTATTACGCAGACGTGTCTTTGGTTTGCAAAGCAATCATATCGTGGTACGTATCGCGATACAAATCTAGTGCATCGCAATATACCGTGATACGCTTCTGGCGTAGTCAGAATGTCAATATATGTGCAATTATAAAAATAATGTTTTTAGATGCTGATTGTAATACAATTACTCCCGGTATTTATACATTTGGACCAGAATGTCAATACATGTGTCATTGTAATTTTTTTATTTTAGATGCTGATTGTAGTATAACTACACCCGGTGTTTATACATTTGGACCAGAATGTCAATACATGTGTCATTGTAAAAATGGTGAAAGTTGTGATACAACAACGGGAGAATGTACATCAGGATGTGATCGATATTGGTTTGGTCCAGGATGTCAATATAGTAAGTTAAAATAAGAAAACTTACTCATTTTAGTAAATATTATGTATTCAGTCGGGTAGACAAATTTAAACATTTGTTTCACATTGCAAATTATCAAAATAATCTTTCATTTAGAATGAAGTTATATTTTCACAGAATACCTCTTGTACATAGCCTCACATAATGTTCAAAGATAGTTTTAGACTTTCCTGCAAAATCCTTTGAATATCACAACGTTTGAACTCGTCATACATACAATTCAACAATCACACGATCACACGGTTCTGTGTTTGTACATTAAATGTTCAAAGCACATACGTATAAATATCGAAGGTCAACCTGAAGTGTATGATATAAGACAAGTATAAACTGCGGCCAAATGCGGTCAAATGTGCGGCCAAGAAAGTGCGACCAACAAACTGCGGCCAATAAAGTGCGGTCAAATTTTTAATGTTTGTATCGAGTTTTCATGAATTAAAAGCATAATATGAAATATTTGTTCTTTAAAATGAGTTTAAAGGGCGTTGTTGTAAAAAAATATTATTGTAATTTTATTCTTATTATTAGTCTACCCCCATTGAATTCATAAACAGAAGTTACGTCATCATTATTATATTTCAATGTAATTAAAAATGAACATTGGCAAATTTTGAATAAAGCTTGAAAATAATAACAAGCTTTATGTGTTGTTGTTTTTATGTTTAAAAATAATTACAGGTATGTATTGTTTAGTGCAGTTGATTTTCTTATGTTTAAAATTTGTAACTGTGTTTTCACAGTTTGAATCGGCATACATTGAACATCAAACATGTGTATTGTATATCAAGTACATATTGAACTCAATTAAAAACCATTATAGGATTTATCTATTTGGTTACATTTTGTAAAGAAAAGTTATATTTTAATCAACAATTCTATAACAGAGCAGAACAGATTTTTTTCTTCTTACAAACTAAAAGAAATTCGAAAACATCTCTATGGAAACTGACACAATTGCGTTTTAAGTCTGAAATTTCTTTTTTATAGTATTGCTTTTTGAAATATTGGATTGCATACATTTTGTCTCTACAATTTTTGTTTCAATTGGGAATGGAAAGGCATATGCCTTTGGGAATTCAGGTTTCTTTTAACATTAACCTTTTACAATTATAACTGATGAAGTTAAACTTGACTAGATCCAATTTTTCAGGGTCACGGTCACTTATTTTGTAACATGGCAGGTATTGTTCCGCGATTTCAATGTTCTATCATTGTTATGTTTCTGTATATCATCTATAACTATATATGTCTTTAATCAATTGTCTTTTCGCAGTTGTATGAAATGATTGGTGACAATAAAAGTAGCAAGTTTTTGTGTTGTATTTCGTTTACTATTGTACCAAGTATCTATATTGTCACCATACAGCTTTAATTCATCTGTTTCGAGTGGAATAAGCTAACATCTTTCTCAATGAATAATAGTAAAATTGAGATGAAATCTACGCACTATTAGTTATCTTAATCAAATCTGACTGAATTTAGTATATAACCCAGGTTACTGAAATCAGCGTTAATCCAGAGCACTTTCATTACGATTTACCTCCCTTTGACCATGGTATTAAAGCTCTAAATTTATCAGCTTCTAAACTTTTTTTCAATTTTCATTGTATATCATTCAATGTATATCATTCACAAAATTTAAAAAAAACTTGATACAAACATTTTAAAATCGACCGCAGTTTGTTGGCCGCACTTTCTTGGCCGCACGTTTGGCCGCATTTGGCCTAAACGTTCTAAACGCGGGCGCGAGCGCGATTGCTCGCGAGCGCTCGCGATTCAGCTCGAGAGGTGTTTCGCTTAGACATTGTTATATAAATAGATTTCAGTTTACATGAGTTGCCTCTCTTGATCTAATTATTATAATGAATATATACTTGTATACACCACCTTTCTGTCGTAGAGACCAATGCTTATATATTATATATATAACAAAAATCAAGTGACTTCACATGCAAAGTAATTTTATTTTCTTTACTAATTCCAACATGTTTCGCCTTACGGCTCATCAGTGATTACCTATTAATAGATACATTATTATTAATATGTCTATTTAGATGATGTTGTTTTATATTTTATGTACAATACCCACCAAAGAGTTTGGAGACATTTTCACTTTGCAAGCTTTTGTATAAATTTTGAAAACTTTTTATTCTAAAATGCTCTTTAGTTTTGTTTTAGTTTTTGGTTATCACTATACTTATAACTGGGTCTACAAAAACAGCAAACAAAATTCATTATAGAAAATAATTACGATAAACATAGTTTTTCGTGATTCAGGGTGTCAGATGCTGAATATTATAAATGTGCTGCATTAATGATATTTGTTTGGATAAACTTTTGGTGGGTACTGTATTAATATATCATTGGAAAGATATATTATAACGGATACCAAAGATGGCGGCTGAAAAAAATATATCAAAGAATTATCTCTGAAAAGTGGGACGCAAACTTGTGTGTTACAGGCCCAATATTTTCAGCAGTTATAGTGATTGAGGACCTTTATTTAATCTGTCACTCTAAATTGATTGATACATGTATGCTTTTCGGCAAAATCAATTTTGCAAACACTAATCTATTATTGAACAAGATGCTTAAATGCAGTGTAAAATTGAACTTAAACATAAGTACCGTAACATTAGGAAACGGTTTCTTTTTCTTAAAATAAATCTAAACAAATTAGCCCCTCAATCTGAAAATGCTTCCTACGCGCCTGATATATGATAAAAATATGAAAGATCTCGTGTATCAGCATGAATAACTGTTCCCCCACTGCTATTTTCAATAATGTGCTGTTTAACGTCATCTTGGATTTTACAGCGAGCGCTCGCAGTTGTTCAATAGCCTAACAAATTCGAGAGGCGGGCGCTCGCTCAAGCGCTCGCATTGTTGAACACGCCTCTGTCCTATGAGATCCAACAGCTTACTGGTACTAGAAAAAATCCAACGAAGTGAAATATTCACGTTTTACATCCTACTAAAAACGAATTTAATAATTCGCTTTAATTGTCAAATCTCGACAAGCTTGAGATTTGCCGGTCAATTAGTGACAAAAAAACGCTATTATCTGCGATTAATTTTATGTAATAAAATTCAGACTGTCTTTTGATTAAATATTATGTGCTTAATTATTTGTAACTCAAGTATTTTGCGTAAAGTTTGACCCCGATCGGACCTTTCACATTTGCATCTAATTATTATCTACACATATCCCGACGAAAATCAATACCATGCCTATTCTACACACTGTTGAAATATTTTAAAAATTATTTCCTGTGTAATAACTACATTCGAGCTTTGACGATATACTCCGATCGGTATCGAGCATTAATACTACATTCGTATTTAATGTAGTGAATATTTTTGCATAAAGGTCAGATCGGGGCCAAACTTTACGCACAATACAATGGCGCAATTTTTACAGAGACGTAAGCGATATTTGTATCGTCAATCAACGTGCAAGTGTTTCATATTTTTTTTTTGTCTAAAGTGTTATATATTATGATATACAAATACGATGTTACTGAAATATCATTTTCTAGAATGTCTCACTTGTATACAGTATAACCGGGATTTGGATACTCGTGCCCGAGGGGGTGCGGGTTCGAATCCCACCCGGGGAGGTTATACCCTTCCATGAAAATTTGACAATAATGTCGATTTTCCTCCATTGTTTAGATAATGTGGAGAAGTTTCCGGCCTTATGGAAGGGTAGGTGAGTACTGGTTATAGACAATGGTCCAGGAAAGCTAGGTTAGGTGCGCTGGACGCCGTGAAATGACCTAAATTGTGTTGATACGGCGTTAAATCCAATAAATAAATAAATAAATAAATAAGTATACAGTATATACATTGTAACATGATATTGAATTAGTTTGGTTCTTTTTTAGTTTTGTGAATAGAATTGTCTGAAAAACAATCTTAAATGTACTACCCAATTGTTTTTTTTCCTTGAAGTTTCCATAATGATCTATGTGTATTTATAAAGGCCACTGGTTCAGTCACTATGTTCTGTCATTACATTACAGTAATTTTGGGTGTTAATAAAAAATAAAATTATCAGGCAGTGTTGGAACAATTGAATTTACAACTTCATTTGGATTTAAATTGTGTGAATATTTTTTAATTGGAAATGTTCGACCAAGAAACCCAGGATCAGTTAAAAATATAGGACTTCAGTCAGTTATTTCCCTTTGCATATTATTCAAATAATTAAGTCCAATAAGTTTGATTACTCGGATTTTACCCTTATTTTTAATGTCAATTTGGCACAATCAATCTTGAATAGTTCTTTTTGAAAATCATTTAATTAGTTTAAGAATTTCATCTCTCTTGTTTATATCTTAATTAACATAAAAGATACTTGATGAAATAGTTTATTATCCTTACATAGGAATTCAATGGCACAAAGGTAACGTACATGAGAAAGTTGTTTCTAACTTTTTGAATCATTTGAATGATCATGTAGGATTCTAGATGCAATTATAAAATAAAATTATTCAAATTAACTTGATAGACTCTTTGACAAATCTGTAGGCGTAATTGACATTTACCGTGACCTTGACCTTGATCCAAGGAGGATGTTAATATGCCTAAAAACAAAAGTTTCAACAATAATGCGTGATGCACACATGTCTAGAAGTCAAAAATTTAAGGTCAATGTCGTATAGATAGTTCAAATATTGTTGTGATACTTATATGCATGCAAACATTAGATGGTATAGTCTGTGTGATGATTTCATTAACGAGTTCATTTAAAACTGACTCGTTTGCATTTGCATCGCTCATGACATTCCCTCTTGTCACCACATTTGGTTGACTGATGACAACTTTTGGAAATCGGTGAAAGGTTGGCCATTAGCTCTTGTCATTCGTTACAGTTTTACCAGTGCCAGTTGACTTGATTTTGATCTTGATAACCATCAATTGACCCAAAATACACGCTGGGTGAATGACGGAACTTTTGGCATGTTCATAGAAAGGTGCCCTTGTATGTGGGATTGTGTCATAAGATAGTTGCTCTTGGACAGAAAAAACAAGTATAGCGTCGCAACATTGTCTATAAGAGTCTTGCTAGGGTCACTTTGTGTGGTATCCAATGACTAATCTGCCAGGCTGCTCGTTTTCTAGCAAATTCAAATTTGCAAATAGTAATCATTTGATGAAGGAAGTTTCGTGATACTTTGCACTATTGCATTACAACGATTCATTAATACAAGCTCAATCGTCTAATGAAGATGGATTAAACGTAAAACAATCTTAATTGTCCTATGGATGGTTTACTTGGAGTTAATATAGAATATTCATTTGAGCTACTAAAATTGGGGGAAGACTTAAACTTTGTATGTGTCTAATAGAGACAGCAGCACTAGTCTAAATCGGTTGTTATAGAAATACATGATGGATTTTTGTAGACATTTCCTGCTTTACAGTTAATCTTTTTACTGCCTTACCGTAAAATAACATTGAGATATGGGATACAACTATCGGTATATACTTTTAAAAATCTTGGCCACACATTTACAGAAGAAGGAAATCGGTAAGATACTGATACAAATTGATATGTTGCTACTGAGACATGTAATACATTGTACTTTATGAATATGTTATTAAAGCACTTTGGACTTAAACAAAAGTCATGGATGATAGCGAATTAATTTCTGATTGATACGAACGCCGCTGAATTCAATTCATAGTTGTCCGGGATCGCCATTCCTTAATGTGTGCCAATGGAAAGAGTACCCTACATCTAACCCAAAGGTTCCTTCAGTATCATTTAAATCTCGTGTGAGCTGTATACCATTGTGATAACTAAGTAAAACCTGTTACCGTTGGCTCCTCTATGTTGACTAACGACAGTTATATAATATTAAAAGGTGCTGATTCCCTGGCATTTGGGACTCTTTAGTATAATGTACAGAATATTGTTTGAGTTCAATAGCACACAAACAAAGAAAAATATCATGTGCCAATACAGCAGTAACCACATTTCAAACTGCCACTGATCTGCCTAGGTTTCACTGTAGTGATGTCACAAGATACACTGGTTATACTTTGAGACGTATTCTAATAAATGAGAAATGTTCTGAATCAAATATCTGCAATGAATTTCATCTGAGAATAAGCGTTAGTGTATAAGATTATAGGCGTCTTGTAATGGTCGCCATTTTAAATTGACAGCCATTATATGGGTTTTTAAAGAATTTAATAGAATTTTTTTATCTGTCATAAAATATTGAAATTATATTGATAAATACGTAAATAAAAAATAATTAAAAAGCTATTAAATATGAACAGGACAAAAATCCCTATCATTGGCGGCCATCTTGAAAAATTGTGACCATCTTGAATTTGGAGGTAGAAATCCTGCTTTTTTGTAAACTACACACTGTGTACAATAACTGTACCAAATTTGGTGCTTGTATCACAAAGTGAAAGGTTGTTGTGAAAAGTGACACATCGACCCCACTAAAAATAAATTGATATTTTTCGTTTAATCTATGAACAGGATGAAAACGATATGTATGTTCTAATCGAAGTACCATGGTGGAATTACCTCGTAACAATGGCATCTCACATGCTATGGTTTCAAACAGAAAACTGTAAAAGAATCCGCACCGACTCAGAGTCTCAACAGCTATTCAACAGTCTTGTGTTTGTTTGTGTTTGTTTTTGTTTGTTTTTGTTGGGTTAAACGCCGTACAGGTCGTCCACGTAAACATATATATAACCACATGTATAAACACAGCCAGTTTCATTACAAACCAATATTTAGTGGTGAATTATTTCAACAGTTTTTTTACTTAATAGTCCGGTATATAAACTACAAAAATCGACTGAACCGTGCATGGAATGATGTAGAAAATGTTTTTGCATTTTCTTGAAGCTAAGACACTGTAGTTTACGAAACTGGATGATGCCACTTCGGCACTCTTGGGCAACTATCAAAATTCAAGATGGCGGACAAAATGGCGGATGAGAGCTGATTAATGTATAATAAGTCCATCTTTATCACAGTCTGATAATTTAAAGAGCTAAAATTAGTCTAACATTACCTGCAATTTAATTTCATGCAATATTGGAACCCTTCATTTTTTCAATCCAAGATGGCGGACAAAATGGCGGATTAAATCTACATTTGTCGGGAATATCAAACACAATGAGCAGAATCGTACACTGAGTCATATCAAAAAAGTTTAATGCATTTTTGTAGTAATTACTTTTTAGTTAAGTTTATAAAACTGGTTGATGCTACACTGGCATCATTTGGCAATTCCCAAAATCCAAGATGGCGGCTAGAATGGCATAAATAATTGACTGTCGGGTATATATCAACCACAATGAGCTACGTCATAGATTGAGGTATACAAAATGATTTCAATGCATTTTATTTTGTAGTTTTACTTTTGTTTATGTAACCAATTGATGCCATGCTGGTATTCTTTGATAAATTCAAGAATCCAAGATGGTGGTCAAAATGAATTATAAGAGCTGGAAAGACCACTTTTACATGTATGTTTGCCACTTCAATAATCAACATGTACTAAAAAGAGGTTGTAAACAAAGAAAAAGACAAATGATATTGAAAATATTGTGTGCATGTTCTATTATCTTTCAAGGTATACTAAGAATATATTAATGCCAAAGCAATTGATAGAAATTCTTTTGACATTGTAACACATTTTGATAGTAAATAAGAGAAATTGCAATAGGATTTCAAGTTCGATCTTGACATCAGATATCACAACTGTATCATAAGTGTTCTTTATTTCATTTGTAAATGACTCTATCCATTGATCAAAAAGGAGAAATATCTAAAGCAAATTTCCATCACAAGTCTGTAGTATAATTTGTTTTTAATTACAAGGACAGAGAGAAACCAAGTCGCGTAGATGCCATATCTATAAACGTATACACTGTTATTTGAACCCAGTGTCCAGTTCATGATTTAGCAAATAGTGTTACCCTGTGCAAGATGGTGATTTTAAGGGATTCACCAATTACAAAAATGGCCAAGTAGAAAATTTAGAAATGTCTTGTTTCACTTAGGTCTAAATATCTTGAAAGAACACATAACATAATTATCTGATGCATCAGTGTCAAAAGTTCAAACAGGCCTGATAACTATACACAATTGGAGTATATTCACTATCAACTGCAAAGTTTTTCCAAAGAAGATGGTGCGCTAAGACAATTTGTCAATCTCGTACGTTATATTCAAATATGTTCCACTCCAAACATTATAGACGATGCATTGCAAGATATGGTGATTCTCCTTTTTTTCGGTAAAATAACAAATATGTTTAATCGCATTAACCTTTAAGACTTGGTACGAGAAGCACAGACAACAAAACTGTACAACAAATGATCTATTTTTGTTGCTGCGATTTGCTGAGCACCAAAAATATCTGACGACATTGGTGTGCTGATACCCATTTTGAAATATCTATCTTGTAACAATGGGTTCAACTAACATTCGTTCAAAAAGCAATGTTACAAGTCAGTCAGTTATTGACAATGTAAAGAGAGTACATTGCTAGCATGGATGTAAAATATGCTTTTAAAGCTGGTTCACCTATCCTACACCAAAAGTGAAGAAAGTTATGCTATCGTTTGGCCATACGTTATTACCCACGTGGATACTTTCTCAAGATAATAATCATTAATATGTTAAGTTTACCATTGCATGTGATGTGCTTAGGGTGTTGAGTGAAAAATACTCTGTAAACAGAAATTTGTGTTGTCACTTGAACATGTTAATTGTTATCAATATAAAAAAAACGACCAGAGAAATTATGCTATCGTTATGTAATATTAGACTGAAGCAAACTTAAACATTTAAGCATAATTTTTATTCTAATTTAATCTAGTTTAGTCAAGTCAGACTGTATCATTGTTTGTGTAATGATAATAAAAAGCTCAATCAATTAGTTTCTTCCTCGTTTTTAAATAGCTCATGCTTATTTTGCAATTTATATGTTTCAGTTTATTTTTTACGGCATCAAAAATTTTCAACTTAGGGTTATAAGCTTTTCAAATATCCACACATATTGCAATCTTAAACAAAATGATTGCCATTCATAATGGTCCTATAATAAATTGTCGTGTAAACTGTATATTAACCCCGTTTTATTTTACCGTTTTTCTTTATTTAAATGGCACACAGTTTGAAAATTAAATTAGTTTGTCCATTCCAATTATTTATCAAATTTTCATTTCATTAAATCAAGTAAATATGTAACATTATTAATTAATTGTATGATATTGGACTTCAAATTAAGGGCTGATAGATACGGCGTTTATTACGGCATTATAACCAAATACTCGGCCATCATGTGTAAAAAGGCCTTTCATAAATACCTCGGCTAGTATGAGATTCATGCATTTTGATTGGATCCGAATGTCAAAATGGCCGACTTTGCTCATGAAGGCAGGGTTTTTCTTCCACAAAAAATGCTGCCATTTTGAATGTTGGTACAATCTGAGTGTTTTGATAGGGACCCTATCTGCGATCATAGTGAATTAAGTGTTTTCATAATGGCCTGTTATTTGGCTGAAGACAGTCATTATAGCCTGAGGCCACAGACCGATGGCTAATATGAATGTCTTCTACCAAATAACTTTATCATTATGAAAACACTTCATTATTTACAATACATTATTGCTAAAAAATTGAACTGGTTAAATTTGCTTCGTAACCGTAATCTTGAACTCCACCTTGAACCAGTCATTATAGCCTGAGGCCACAGACCGATGGCTAATATGACTGTCTTCTACCAAATAACTTTATCATTATGAAAACACTTCATTATTTACAATACGTTATTGCTAAAAAATTGAACTGGTTGAATTTGCTTCGTAACCGTAATCTTGGACTCCACCTTGAATCTTGAGTTGCTAATAGATGATCAGGTGGGTAGTTTTACAAACTTGAGAGTTTAAGATTAAAAAAACAACAACAAAAAACATTGAAACTTAAACCCACATGTGTTTGTTTCCGTCCATATTTGAATAATATATACTAAACTATTAGATCACATCCGCCATTTTAGCCGCCATTTTGGATTTATAATTGTTTATAATAACTTTTAACTTAGAGAAATTAATCGGTTTTTTTAATGACATGAACTATTCTATAAGTAAAAAATTCTACACCACTCAGTCTTTTTTTGCCAGTTTGTTCTTTATATACTGGGCTAAAAGCCTTTGTCCGCCATTTTGACACCATTTTGACCGCCATTTTGAAATTAAAAATTTGTATATGAATAACAAAATTTAACAAACTAGATCTACAAATGTTGAAATCACTTTTGTTCTTCATTTTAAGAACATGATGTGTAAAAATACATTTTGCATCTATAATTTAGTCTCTAGCCGCCATCTTTGTCGCCATCTTGGATTCTGGGAGTTGCCCAAGAATGACAAAGAGGCATCAATCGGATTCGGAACCAGTAAGACCATGTCTACCAATAAATTGAATAACATTTTCTATATCATTTCGTGCAAGGTCATCCTTGGTGTTGGCAGGACTATAATTAGTTTACACTTAATTTATAAACATATCATTATATAAAAATTACAATATGCATACACACTATTCAAAATAAATCTTACATATAAATTGGTCTGTTTGAATCAGTAAAATGCTATTCCTGCATTAGCTTATTCACCTATTTAGAGGGCAAGTCTATTGTTTAGGGACAAAAACACGCATGACCTAGAATACGACATGTAGCAACACATTGTACAGGTCATATAACGGCGGTCAGTCAACCTACCCACTCCTCCTGGAAAGGCTAAATGTCTAGATTTAGCTGTTAACTAACTACTACGCGCATGATTTCGTCAGTGACTGACAACTGCTCTACATATTCGTAGAAATAATTCCATGACCAAGCTCCACGAAAGTATGCCTCACCCGGGAATCGAACCCACGACCCCTCGATCATTAGACTTGCTTGCTATCAACTGAGCTAGCCGTGCAGCTGATAAAGTATTTAAATTCACATAAACATAATATCATCTCGAGGCTAAGCAGAAAAAGTGTATAATCTAAATTAAAAGACTTATAGCTCTTTAAACATTCTACGGGGATAAGACTATGTTTTCGTCTTCAAACTGTAGCATTTGTGATATCATAGTCACGTGGGAATAGTCATTGTAAATATACTGCATACAAAAATAAATCATTTTATTTGTTGCACTTAACCATTTGTATTATACTATTATATTCTTTGTCATTTAGAACCTATCTTTGCGTTTACTTTTCACCGACTTATTGTATAAGCAATTGTGTCATGAAGTTAATAACTTTCTTAGAGTGGCTTTGAAAACAACTTTATAACTTAATGATGTCATTAAAACTTTGTCTTGTCATATACTGTATTATAAATTATAAAGTATATATTTCAAAGATTTAAGGTAAGATTAATATTAAAGACAAACGAGACAGAATCTCTTTATTTAAACTTGTATGCTTGTCACATTATACAAATTTTACTACATTTGTGTTAAATAACGCAGAAAAATACTGATATGATACAATTGTCTAAAAATGAAATAATGTGATATCTGACTTAAACACACATTTCTTTACTGTAGGAGATTTCGCAGAAAAAAGGTTTTCTAAATATGCTAGTAAT
Source organism: Mactra quadrangularis (assembly GCA_025267735.1). NCBI lineage: Eukaryota > Metazoa > Mollusca > Bivalvia > Venerida > Mactridae > Mactra > Mactra quadrangularis. Next base: position 4,519,288 of record CM046300.1, on the reverse strand, counting down.
TTACGTGATAGCCCTCTACAGTATGCAAGTAGAGGTAATGATGGAGATATATCAACATGTAGTTATACAACAGAAACAATGTACAGCACTGTAAGACCCTGGTGGAGAGTTATATTAGATGATAATGTAACGATCACTGATATCTATATACTGACTAATAATGATGGATTGCGTAAGTTGCAATGTTAATAACAATAATGTATCTGCATGTTTTTTATGTTAGATTGAAATTGCATTAAGATACATGTATATAAAATTTAAAATTATATTTTCTAATTAGTATTATATCATCAATTTATATTTCATGATTTCATGTTTTTGACGAGAATGTCGATTAAAACCTTATCAAAATATCTTTGTATTTAAGTTTGCTTAATCTACTCGAGAAATGCATTAATTTTGAATATGTTCTTTCAATAAAACAGAATTGTTCATGGTTAGTGAATGGAAAAAAATGTAACTTTTTATAGTTTTTTTTTATTTTTATTTTCGTGACTGATTCCTAGTGAACATATTCATTAAATAAATTTTACCATTTATGAAGAATGTTTTAAGTTAACAACTTTGACTGTTTTTGCTAAAGTAGTGTTTGAACGGTAAAATAAACAAATAATGCGGTTGTGCATTAGTCATCAAGTCGCAACTTTTTAATATACTTTTGTACTTAGCATTAATACACAACTGTCGAGAAGGTTATTTAGTCTTTTCAATCGATATGTAACATTCTGAACCCGGGTCGATAGCGCAGTTGGTAGCGCGCCGGGATTTGGATACTCGTGCCCGAGGGGGTGCGGGTTCAAATCCCACCCGGGGAGGTTATACCCTTCTATGAAAATTTGACAATAATGTCGATTTTCCTCCATTGATTAGATAATATGGAGTAGTTGCCGGCCTTGTGGAAGGGTAGGTGAGTACTGGTTATAGACAATTGTCCAGGAAAGCTAGGTTAGGTACGCTGGACGCCGTGAAATGACCTAAATTGTGTTGATACGGCGTTAACTCCAATAAGTAAATAAAGAAATATGTAACATTTTTATTATTGAGATACTAAGTGTGTATGCCTATGTCGCAAATAGCGAATATTGGTTAAGTCCGGTATACCGGATTTAAGGTCAAAGAGTTCACAGGATCCAGATCCGGTGAATTATAATCTGGTTGTATAGGATCATTCGGATCTCACTGAGTATATATACTTGATAACCCGTGTAAACGGGGTTAATACAGGAGGTTAGACGAATTTTAGTACATTTCGGATACAATTTGTTGTTATTAAGATTCAATTTTATGTTGATACAAAAAGTACTTAAAATAAAGTAATGTAAAGTGACAACATGTGTTAGTTAAATATTAATATGGATGTAGAAAAACCAGCGATATAAATATGAAGCCTAATCAGTAACAATTAACTTCAATACACTACAGCCTATCACCTTCTTCTGTGTATTTGAATAGGATGTACTGGTATTCCTACGTCTATTATTGAATTACTAATTGTTAATGATGTTGCACATTTTTATGACATATAAGATATGACAGGAGTTGGAGGAAACAAAACTATCTAATGCTGCAATGTAATAGAAACAATGACATAATTGATCAAAATTCAACCTAATCATCGTCATCCTTGCGTTGAATTTATGTTGAACTTTCACAATATTCGTAAAGAGCCAGAGTTTTCAACATGATTTACAAACACCATGAAGAGTGTTCTTTTAGTGGTTTATACAGTCATTATATAATTTAAAATATAATTGTATGCATATGTGGCTAATTGATGAGCCTTAATGCTATATGTTACGATGCCAATCAATCTATTGAAAAATTGCAGAGAGCTTTGAGCTCACTATTTAAAGGCAGCGTAAAAGTACATTTTTCATTACATTTATCCTGTGTTCTCGTATTCTCGGGGGGGGGGTTAGGCTATACTTGGGTATCAGACACAAAAAATAGAAATGGCTTAATTCTATATTGTGGCAAAAAATGCACAAAACTTTCATATACACTGTACACGCAATAAAAATAACGAAGCTAAAGTATAAATAGGTCAATTAGACGTTTTAAAATGATTACTTGCTACTCTGGATCACTAAAGAGCTTATATTTATGGGGTTTTTGATTGGCTGTCAAAGCTCGTAACTATGTGACATGATTATTCTACAATTCAGTTCAGATATACTAATTCACTCCCAATTAAACATTTTGGCGAGTTTTTGAATATGTAGAATGAGTTTTATTTTATTCTATTGGACATTTAACTGTTTTATGGTACTGAGTATGAAAAAGAGATATATCAGGCTTAAACATAATTATGCATGAAAAACATGTCAATTTAAGTTTAAAAAAAACATGAAAAATCGTAAACTGTGGTTTATTTTCATACAAATCCTTCTTACTGACAAAAGATGCTCAGAAATTCACAGTGTACCTTGAAAACTCATACTGAGGTGCCAAAACTAAGGGGTATTAAGTGATCAAAGCTCAATTTTGATTCAAAATAAGGCACAAAAAATCGTGTAATTGGATTTTTATTTTAATTGGCGTGGAACACACTTTCTGAACTGCACTGTAAAATGTACTGGGGTTTAACCTTTGTCTGACAAAGCATCTATGTGATAATGATGCATGACCTACTTTCGTCGGCTTTTGAAAAAACGAGTCGTTGAAACAGTTATTTTGGGGGAAATATGAAGATTTTTTATATAAAATTGCCAATTTAATACAATTAATCACTCATATGTAGGGTTTCAAGCAGTCTTTTGTCGTATTTTGGACTTTGGGCGAGTTTGATATTGATCAGACTAAAAAGTAGACGTATTTTCGAATAATACAAATCGTCGCGTGCGTCGGTTCGGACCATTTTTATTACGTCCCGAGAATATGAGAAACCCCGAGAATACGAGAACCATGTAATGTAATGATTGTTTACATTTGATATTGTGTATTTGGTTGTGTTAACCAGGTATATTGAAAAAGATATTTGTGTTCACAAAGCATTTAATATAAAATATTTGTTTGTGTATATCGTGCATATTATTTGTATGTACTTTTTGTGTTAATTGTGCTTATTATCAATAATTTTGAGGCAGTCAAAATATGATAATAAAATAAGCTAGGTCTTACAAGTTCTGCTCAGTCATAATTTTTTTCGGACAGTTTACCATTTAGGTCTAATGATACAGGTAATCAAAAAGCAATAACCTTATTGTCTATATGTATTGCACGAGTCAATATACATGTAGTATTTAAAATTTTCATAGCGAACAATGGCAATTAAGTACCGCCCCGCCATTTTCGACAGTTATAGACTTTCTAAAAACAGATGTTTTTGTATTTAGTCGATAGAAACAATTTCTAACAGCATTCGTTTGTTTTAAACAGGCATTCTTAGACGATGTATGCACATATGTTTGGTTTGTTGTTTTCTGTCATGCTCCATTCTAATAAAAAATACACGTACATTTCAAAATTTCAGAATATTTTAGAGAATTTGAAATCACAGTAGAAAAGTTACCTTACGCAGATAGACGTTCCCATGATAGACCACCAGATACAAGTGTATGTTATAAACACGATAATACTATACCAGACAGTACCAGTATACATGTAACATGTACTACACCATTAATTGGTAATCAAGTGAGGATTACTTTATCTCAAACTCGATCTCAACTTATTGTATGTGACTTCAGAATAAATCTAGGTGAGTTTTTACAAACATCATTAACAAATTTGGTTTTAACTTACTGCTCACCTGAGCACAAAAAATCGAAGTGAACTATTGTTATTAATCTAACCGACGTATTTGCACGCGGTCGTCTGCTTTCTTATATTTAGGGTTTTTTGTCAAAATAAAAAAAAAGCAATTCATTTCACGGCATATCAATGCTGTGATATCGTGATGGGTCGTATTTGGTAGCAATGGGCTAAAGTCATGTGTCAAAATCCTTTCGATTGCTTCTGTCGACATTTTATTGATTTTTATGCAATCATTGTACAGCACATTTCCGTGAAAAAATGCATAGAAAAAGCATTTTTTAAAAACATATAAACAGTATTTTTATCAACACACGTAATATCAGCGTTTGACACATTTCCAATACACTTAAAAAGTTTGCTTGTTGTTAATTTGTTTTAATGGGTTATGTTTTCTCGTGTCCGAGTTGATCTTTTCACGAGTAAAAATGTCTTTTGAACCTTACATTTCTAAGTCTTAATTCCTTTCGAGTATCCCACAAAATCAAGTCTTCTGTAACATGTAAAGGTATGCTAGAATCCATTCTCGTACCCATAGTATAGTAGGTTAACTTCGGGGTACAAGAATTATTAAAATCAAGCTGATAGACAGTGAGTAGCGGACAATAATTACTGCAGCGGACGTAAAGGCAGGTTACACACCACTAAATTTTCAAGCGGACATTTACACTACACACCACTATTTTCGATCGAAAAAAATGTACATAGATATTGCTGAATTAACGTTGATTTCTTCACAGGATAACAAGTAATTCGTAGCATTTTTGTCTTAAAAGGATTCAGGTTTAAAGATTTTGTTAGGAAGGACTTTAAATCTGAATAAAACATAGAACTGTTCATCAGCAAAACATGCACTTAGGTTCAAACCAATGAAGAACCCTAACGGTGAAGCACGACGCTGAAAGACCGGGTATACAGACGTTTATTATGCTATTATCAAAACGAATGAGCAACATCATACAAGTTCATCTTGGGATTCAAAAGAGGGATGTGACCTAAAAGAAGCCACATTATAGATATACTTACTATAGACGTTTTAAAGAGAGTTCGAACCCATGAAGAACCCAAATGGTGAAGTATGACTCCGAAAGACCGGATGTACAGACATACACTTTGCTAATACCAATCGAGTATGCCCCTCCATACAAGTCTATCTTGAGGCTAAAAGCAGGGGTTTGACCTCAAATAAGCCATATAATATAAGTGCTTTGAACGTTTTAAATTGGGTTCGAACCTCTGTATAGCCAAAACTGTGAAGTGTGACCCTGGAAGACCGGGTATACAGGCGTAAATTTTGTTCATACCAATCGAATGAGCAACATCGTACAAGTCCACTGAGGCTAAAAGGAGGAATGTGACCTCTAAAAAGCCATATAATAGATATACTTACTTAAACGTTTTTAGGATGGTTCGAATTCCCGTAGATTCCAAACGGTGAAGTGTGACACAGAAAGACCTAGTATACAGGCGTATATTATGCTAATACCAAACGGATGAGCAACATCATACAAGTCTATATTAGGGCTGAAAGCAGGAGTGTGACCTTAAAGAAGCCATATATACTAGATATACTCACTACAAACGTTTTTTAAGAGGGTTCGAACCCATGTAGTGCCTAAATTTTTCATTTATGATGTTAATGTTAACAGTGATAGTTTCTTCATACTGCAATCATTAAAGTGAACATAATTTTATCAACGTGCTTAAGTTAAATCGTTCTCCCCTCTTTTTTCTATTATACAATGCAATCAAATTTTAGGGAAACAAAAATATATTTAAGTCAGCTTCAAATCACTTTTCACATGTTTCCAATTATACATTCAAACAAAATTTACCGCGCATAAAACTTAAAGCAACTTGTACGTTGGATATTTAAGCACTGTTAAGCACTTTTGATATGAAGATTATTAGAACTGAAAATGTTTATATAAACCAGTATAACAAACTTTTGTCAAACATAATACAGCATTTATATTTGAAGGCAAAGTATCTGTCTGCTATGTATTTTTAGTTAATTCTTAATTAAGAACACTGACACTTATTGGAATCAAAAAAGTAGCTCTATATGTATTAATGTTGAAAGTTAACGCATATTGCTCAAAATGGATCATATCGGTAATGATTTTGCTTACATTGTTTTACATGCATAAATCGTTTTGAAGTACATGTTACATTTCCTTATTTGCCTACAGAAATACTGTTCGAATTATCTCCCCCATTGATTCCTGAGGTATCAACAAAATCGTTTTGGTTGCAAATAAGAATCATATTATTTTTGGCATGTATAGACATTTTATATCAACACAAACATAGTATTAATACTTACGAATTGATAAAATCATGTATTTTCAATTTGCACATTACATACTGTTTTGATAAAATACTGTACCTGTTGGAATTATAAATTTGTTTACGGCACATATAAAACTTTTTAATGTAACTTCAAACACTTGCGGTTATCGGTAATCAATTGTGCAAACTTATACTTATACTACAAACCAGAACATATCAATTTACTGGATGCAATATACAGTCTGTTTGTTATAATTATTTGAATTGTAGAAACTAATGAAAGTAACACGGATATTTAAATAAACTCAAAATTGCACGAATCGCCTGGTAAGTGATGAATTCTATATAATTGCAGGTAGAAATCTCGCATTTCGACAGTCAGTAACATCAAGTGCAATTTATCGGAACAATACTACTGATTTCCAGGCAAATTATGCAGTGGACGGTTTAGTAGTTGTTAGCTGGAGAGATTGCTTTGTTACTGGTATTTTTAGTAACAAATGGCTACAAGTAGAATTTGATAAATTAATGGATGTGTATTATTTTAATTTTCCGGGTGGAATTACCGGTAATTGTTCTTTATTAACATGCTCACAAATATTGTAATTAAAGTATGCTATAAAATATTTCACATCACACAATCAATCTCACTGTTTCATGCAGTATTGTCTGCATGGATGTGATTCAAGTGTTGACTGTTGGGATTTTTTAAACTACACAATTGATAATTAGTTAAGTAATATAATGTTAGGTGCTTCACGACACATTCATTATTTTATGTCGTGTTGCAGCTTTCGATCGTCCTACTAACGGTTCGTGGATAGGCCAACCTCTCTGGGTTTTAATTTATTATGACGCACAAGCTCGCAGTTAATTTAATACAGAGGTAAACGGAAAAAAACAACTTACATTTTCAAAATTGTTATTTATCATCCACTGCTTGGTACAAAGTTTGCAATATGGTTAATTGTTGATACAAGAAACGGCCAATATTTACCTCGAAGTAATAGTGCACTTTAGGTTTTAAAGATTATGTTTTTGGGGGATTTAACGCCTCAGCAACACAATGTATAGGTCATATAACGGCGGTCAGTCAACTTACTCACTGTTCCTAGAAAGGCTAAATCTCTCGATTCAGATGTTAACAAAATACTTGGTGCACATTTTCGTCAGTGACTTACAATTGTCCTACATAATTGAAAATCATTGGTGGGAGGGCGAATGGTCGTAGAAATAATTTCATGAACAAGCTCTACGAAAGTATGCCTGGTCCGGGAATCGAACCCACGACCCCTCGATCATTAGACTTGCGCGCTACCAGCTAAGCTAGCATGGCGGTTATAACAATAATGTACAGGTCGTCCACGTAAACTTTGCGTATATGAACACAGCCAGTTTCATTACACACCAATATTTAGGGGTGTATTATTTTGTTCAGTTTTATAGTTTAGTTATTTGACACAAAATTTTAAATATGCAAATACAGTTTTGAAATAAATGTTTAATATCAAAGGTGTATGTTTAAATCCGTAAAATGCTGTTCATAGATCGGCTTATTTACCCATTCAATGGACAAGTCCAATGTTTAAAGTACAAAAACACGCATCGCCTAGAATACGACATATAGTCATTTCATTTTAAAAACCAATATTTTTGTATAATTATAATAATTTTGTTAAATGTATTTTACTACATAAGCTATAAGAATAATCAATTTTATTGACATACTATGTTTTATCTTTTTTCAGGTTTTCTAAATTATTTTAAGATTTATGACACAACATATAACAAAGTATTGTTACATGATTTTGGTAGTGACAGGTCAGCAGTCAAACCTGAATATCTGAATAAAAATGTACAGAAAATCACCATAGAAAGGACTACTGAAAGTTTTATGGATATATGTGAATTTGAACTTTATGGAGGTTTGTTTGTTTTAAGTTAAAATATTGCCTTTCTGATAAAAACTAGATTTTTGATTGAAATGTAATAATACCTTTCATTTTTCAACAAGACATAACTAAAACTGTCGAATGTACGTATATTGAATACATACTCTCGTACTTATGAAATATAATGACAATGCAAAAAAAACATCTGCTAGAACCAAATATTGCATTTTGTCTTTGATTTCTCTATACGAACGAGCTGCTCGAGAATCGCATACATAAAAACAGACGGAACAGAAAACGTACGTCTCAGACGATAAGCATGACTACATGGGTGACTTTCTAATCCAAGCTGTTGATTTAGTAAATTTATTTTGAATAACTCACTATTATTTACCGTACATTTGCGTTTAAGTCCCTTTTTGTGTTTTCGATTTCAATCTTTCAATGTGTTATGTTTTGTCTGCGCTTTAATTGTATAATTGTTTCATTGACTAACTAGCAGAAAATTATGTAATGTAAAAATTGAATGGTATTTTATAGTTTGAGTTTCATGCTTACGCATGTTCACCGACTTTCTAGCTATCAACCTTAGTCATCGGGCTATTGGTATCTACATATCAATCTCCCGGGGGGTGTTTTTTTACTCCGCTTATAAGACAGCTGACAAATTTGCCAAACGGAATTATACAACTCTCGCAGGTACCCATGTACACCTGGATGGAGTGAAGCAGTCGTAGGTAAATTTCTTGCTCAAGAAAATTAGCAGTACCTTTAGTGGATTTGAACACAGGATTTCTCGTTCCCTAAGCGCGTCCTACCACTAATCTACTGCTCCTACACTGACCATCAGAAAATATCAGAAAAGTAGAATACCATAATTGAACGACTTTAGAATATGTTGTTTTAAATTGTTTTACTTTTGTTATGGTAATAAATAGAAATTAATACCAAATGCTAATTTTATATAATATCATAGTAGTATAGGCAAAACATAATGTTGATTTTCTTTTAGAACAGTTCATGTACTTTCCTTATTATCATATTTGGATCATTGATATTTTCAATAACATGTGTTATGTGTATTTATATAATTTATATAATGTTTCAAATAACCAATTCATGTAACACAATATGATCTTCTTCATTTAAAGATTGCCCAGTTAATCAATGTGGATACGATTGTTCAAAAATATGTCATTGTAAATCAATAAACTCTTTAGAAGACAAAATATCTGGTATTTGTACATCTGGTTGTGAAGATAGATGGACAGGAGAAAATGATAAATGTGACCGTGGTAAGTGTATTTGTTAGAATATGTTAATGGAGTAAGTCTCTATATTTCGAATGTGACTTCCTTGAATATCATTTTATTATTAATGTCTTTTCTTAATTAACAGCAACATTTTTGTCTTATCAACTCTGGTCAGTGTGGCAGGACAATATTACATATATTAAAGCAGGATAATACATTATATGTATCAGGATGCAGACTTAAGACATTGTTTAATAGTACTAATCTAATCTAATTCTTTCATTATTTTACTCTCTTTTGCATCGCTCAAAAATCACTTGTTCTTTTTTTACTCTGCTGAAAAACTAAGTGCAAACCGATTTTTTAGACAAAGACACAATCGTGTTTTAATTAACTGTCACGTGGTTTTTAAAGATAAGTGTGTGCTTGACTACTAAAATGCAAACATGTTCACGCCTATATTTTAAAAGTTAATAAATGCAAAGATGTTCGACAGTTTTGCATTAGTAAAATAATGGAAAACTACACAAATGAAATAAAATACTATTCTTTTTACACGTGTATCTTTGATATTTTAACTGTGAACATAGAGACATTCAACTTAAATATAGAAAAGACAGGCTTAAAATAGAATATAACCATCTTTATTTTGAGTTAGTACATATACATGATTAAAAACAAAAGCTCTAGTGAGCTTTTATGTGTTTTTTGTTTGTTTTTATTGGTTTAACGCCGTAGCAACATTTTGTATAGGTCATATAACGCGGTCATTCAACCTACCCACTCCTCCTGGAAAGGCTAAATCTCTGGTTATAGCTGTTAACCAGCAACTAAGCGCATACTGGCGTTACTAAAAATTATTAGTAGGAGGGAGAATGCCGTAGAAATAATTTAATGTCCAAGTTTCACAAAAGTATGCCTCGCCCGGGAATCGAACCCACGACCCCTCGATTAGTAGACTTGCATGCTATCAACTGAGCTAGCCGAGCGGCAAACAAAAGTGACAGCACCTGTAAGATAAAGATCATTACATTACAAAAAAGACTATACATACATTAATTTAAATAAGATTGAAACCTAAGATTGAAAATGCATAACCTTATAAAAACATGGTAAAAATTGCACTAATAATAGATAAAGAAATCATTGTAATGAAAATTCAGTAAAATGAAGATATTCAATAAGTTAATAAAGTATGTTAATGGATGCTAAAAATGCACAAAAAACAATTATTTTAATGTTACACGTATTTAAGCATGAAGTATGCATCTTATATTTCGTAACAAAGCATATGTAATATTGAATAAACAGAAATTTAAGAGTATAACTGTTTGTTTGTTTGTTGGGTTTACGCCGTAGCAATACATTGTATATTATGTCATATAGCTGCGGTCAGTCAACCTACTCACTGTTCCTGGAAAGGCCTAATCTCGGTTTTATCTGTTAACCAGCAAATAAGCGCATACTATCGTCAGTGACTGACAACCTCCCTTCATAACTGAGCTAGGCGAGCGGCAAAGCGATTAACAATTTAAGACTTACAATAAGCACATTTATAACATTTCCGTTTCAATTCATAACTAGATTTTTAAACTGACCAAAACTAGTGCATAATCGGAATTCATTTGGTAATGTATTACAAAGAGTAGATGCAGTAAATCTAAATTAGTTTTTTACCATATTTATTACTGTTAACTTTAGGGATTTGTAAAACATTTGAATATTCAAAAATGTATTTATTTCGTTTTTAATTAACAAGTATGTAAGAACAGTTGGTGCTAAATTATTTAGTATTTTAAATGTTTCAATTGCTATAGTTCTCATACGTCTGACTTGCAGAGATGGCATTTCCAATTTTAATTTGTTGCTTACGATTAGTTAAGTATGTTTGTAGAAGATTGGTTGCAGGCTTCGACAGCCCATAAGCAGATACTTTTTTCCATAAGGAGATCATGAGGCAATATTATTGTGACGTCATACGCGCTTGCATTCGTCACTAGTATGATCACACCAACTTTGATTGACTTTGTTTACCCGTCTATTATACTTTTTTGATCGTCATTTGATAGTTTCATAAAAACGCGTATAAAGTTATTTGGCTAAATTGGAATTTGGTTAACTTTCATTTGTTGTTCAAAGGTTCAGAGTTAAGGTCAATACCAATAAGACAGAAGGGTCGGAACATGTATCATTGTTTATGCTGACGAGTATCCTACCACTTATTTTTGTACTGTTTGATAAAACTTTGAATTTATATCGAATACAAACCTGGTATTTTAGTTTTAATAAATTCTTCTTTTTATGAGTTATGTTTGAACAATGTAACATATATATTATATAACAAGTAAAGTTTATATTATAAAGTGTATTTTATTTAAAGAGTTGTGTGCAAGTACCAAATGGGGAACATCCTGTCAGAATGAATGTGGAGCCTGTAGACAAGGAACTTGTGATTTTGTGACTGGTAAATGTACTGGTGGTTGCCAAGATGGATATATTAATACTGATGATGAATGTAAAACTGGTAAACTTTATCTGTTGATACTCAATACAGTTGTATCATTACAACAATTTCATCTTCTACATTGCAGATAAATTTTTGCGCGTATAAATAAATGTTACGAAAATGATTTTTATATACATTGACATGTATCTAGGTGTTAAGTATTCTGTCAACGTGTAATATTTGTACTGTAACAAAGATGTCATTTTTTGTAGTCAAAATCGAAGTATTTTTAAAATAAGAAGATAGAGAAGATCCTCTAGGAGTCTAAAAGTCTAATGTTTACACAGCCAAGTTTTGCCGACGACATAGTTTTACTATCCAAAATAACACACTGTCCAAACATTTAGTCGTTTTCGGTCTTTGACCACTTCAAGGAAGATTTTCAATATTTTAGCATTCAGCATATCTATTTAGAATTAAAGGAACTGTTCTTCTTTTATAACCTGTTATTTCTTGAAATTTTCTGCTCGATAATTCCTTTTCTGATAGTTGAATTATAACTCGTTTGCGTTATGGGTCAATGTTTTACACTGTGTGCCATGTTAACTTATGCAGACGTAAACAATGGAAAAATAGAAATCAGTACTATGGTTAATTAAGATCGATCTAATTAACACCACATTATGCTCTCTTGCATTTAATCTGATTAAAACCCGAACTTAATATTTCCGCTCGCCTACTCGCTAATTTAGATCTGGCCGTTTTCAAACGAGGGTCACGTTCAGGTGACCTTTCCTCATCATAATATTTATGACGAAATTGTTATGATTAGTACTTGTTTACATCGTCTACGTCAGGCAATTTGAAATGAGCCGTCCAATGGCAGACTGTGAATACAATGTAATACTGCTGTAAAATTAGCTCGCAAACCTTGGTCTAAAAATTGAAAGATGAAATCAAAATATTATTAATAGTGTTTCGTCTAAATGAAAGCCGCGCATTGATTGGTCGACGTAAACGTCATCTCGACGTGACCCTCCATTGAGATCTTAGAGATCCTGTACGACTAAGCTCTATATAATATCTGTTTACGGAGATTGTCTTGCATTTAGAAAGAATAACTACGTAGCAAAAAGTGAGATTATGCTAGGAACCTGGTAAAACTTAATGCACCCTCATATTGTTAGTGGTAATTCTTTTTCGAAACGTACCCTATCAAATGAATGTTTAATGTAAGTATGTTATACATGAACTATAAATAAGTCTTCAACAAGAACATGATTTAGCTGGTTTTTGTATTTAATGTTTCACGCAATGTTAGTTTTATTCAAATTATCTTACAGAATGTTTCAGTGGTTGGTATGGATATAATTGTCAAAGTAAATGTTCAGATCACTGTAAGAATAGTTGTAATAAAGTAAATGGTACATGTATAGACGGTTGTAATCGTGGGTACATTGGTGATACATGTGAACAAGGTATTTGTTTATTTAATAAATGCGTCAAGTTGATTTTTTTGTGTAACGAACCATTTAATTGATTCGAATTGTTTGCAATATGCTTAAATAAGCCCCGCTGTATAAAATGAACTAAAGTAAATGCGTATACTAATGAGTAATTTACTTGATTGAAGATATCACTTTGAATGACATTCTTGTTTTATACAATGTATTTTTTTCAAATGCAGTTGTTTTACAGCCTTATATCAAGAGAAGCATTGTCTATGGGCTGCTAAAAAGATATTTACCAAGGGGGCATTAGAACTTTGATTATCAGAAAAACTCGCAAAATATTTTAAGGTATCGCCACTGAAAACCAACTTTATGGCATCAGCTTTGGTATACCAAAACGAGTTTTGGCCCCTACCTTACATTCAACTTCATTTAACATTTTGACGTATGCCCTAGGAAAATCACATTGCATATTTTTCAGGACGACATTGTAGTATAATGTCCTATTTTTGGTTTGACTCTATCTAAATCGTATGTTTAGAAAGTTAATGTATAACATATTGTCAGGTTTTGATTTCGGTCAGCATACATACATGTATACTAGTCAACATTAACATTGCTAGAAATTAGTGGCGTTTAACTATCCTCATAGTGTGCTGGATCTTATAGTCTGTGGTGAATGCATTTTAACCTAGTCAAATTCCTCGAGAAAAGCGTTCTTGTTTGGCATTCCATAGGTCATCTGGTTGGTAAACAACAAAATATTTTTTATCACTTCTGAACGCGAATTGTAATTGAAAGACATGGTTTTAAGTCGCATTTAAAAATAGTTTAACCTCTGTATACTTTTTAGGGACATGTCAATACGGTAAAAAACGTATTGCAATATGCAAAACCCGTATTGCATTATATCGCAATACGTACCGGTTTTTTGGTTTTTGGATAGACATGTAAAGCAAGAATAAATGCGTGTGTACCGTACTAATTGGGTCAGCATAACATGCAAAGGTGTAGTTCAAATGATCGTTATTCAAATGTTGGAATTACTTGTGTAAAATGGTCTATATGTTAGAAAAATGCGTAAGTGAAACGGACGTTTGATAATGTTTTTACGCTCAATTTAATTAATTATTAACCTTTTAGGCACAGTTATATGATTTAAAATATTCAACACATTTTAATACTAACTAAAACATTTTACTTTTGAATTTCGTTACAACTACAAAAACCAGGTTCAAGGTAAAACGAACTGGTTAAAAACCGTTAAAATTCGTATTGCAGTATTAACCGGTATCAGTTAACCGTTACACCCCTAATACTTTTATCTTTACAGTTTGCATGCAAGACAAATCTAAACAGCGTATAGGTTTTTATTCAGACTTAAGATATAAATTATTTATTCAGTTGGTGTATTAATCAAACCTCAAATAGAATTTATATTTGCAAAACCATTTTACAGTAACACAATGACAGAACTACTTTTTGTTACGTATAGACTTAGATAATATATGTCAATTGCAACACAGGCTGCCGGCATGAAATAGTCCCCCTTTAATATATTGTATACAGACACACATAATATATAGTAAAGGTATGTAACTCGTCGCCTCAGAAACCAAGAAAAAAAACACCTATCTCATTCAATGAGCTCGTGTGTTTTTATTGCTAGATCGATTTTCAAAAACCTGGTCTTATTTATCAAAGAAATTGTTAATCTTTCCATTGCGTATAGAAGCTTATTAATGAAAAGCCAATGAAGAAAGTTATGCGACGTTGAACGCAAAAGATCAGTTGGTCTTAACCGATATTACCTAACGAATCGCCGTCTACTTCCCGAACGTAACTCATAGATTTGTTCGTGAAACTCCAATAAAAATGAACTAAACACAGAAAATATAACATTTAAAGTCACAAGCCTCTCTCGCAGTGGTCTAAGATAAATCATTTGATCACTATTGTAAAATTTTCTTGACTTATAGTGTGTGTTTTCATTAGCATCCATTTTGCGAAAGAAGTGTAGGATAAAACCGGACTAACACGTTTTCACGGGCGGTACAACTCAACCCGAGGGCAACTCAACCGGTTTTTGAAAATCGACCCAGAAATAAAAACACACGAGTCCGTTGAATGAGATAGGTAATTGTTTTCTTTGTTACTGAGGCGACGAGTTACATACCTTTAATATATATGTGTGTGTGTGGGGGGGGGTGTATAAAATATATTAAAGGGGGACTATTTTATGCCGGCAGCCTGTGAATTGCAAGGCATTTATTCAAGGGTCGATCAGTAAATGCGTTTATTGCTGTAAAATGTGCAACCCGCCATAGGTTGCATATCCTTCTAGTTTACAAAGTTTTAGTGCCTGTGTACAACTATTACAATTAGGTATTTTGTCAATAAACAATGGTAAAGATTAGACATGCGGTATTTATTTGCATATGTGTTGCTATAGGAATTATTTATTATTTATTAATATATTTAAAATGTTATCAAATATAACGAGTTTAATAGCATCGTGACAAATAATGTAAGATGAATGAAGTCAAGCACAGCGAATCTCCTTGTAATATGCCTCCGCCGGTTAATTGGTCAGGCCTTTTTCTCGACAGTTTTTTAACATTTATCCACGATATAGTAAAACTCAAACGTAGAAAGACGAATGTTTTTATGTGTTTTATTATAATAACTTAACGTTTGCATGCCATTTTTATGACTGCTGTATATAAATATATCCTCATACATAGAAATAATTATTTCCGTTTACATTTTGCTCTTCAACAATTCTCTAATAATTGTTGCCATTTTGAAAAGTGAAATGTCGAAAAACAAACCAAATGTAAACTTTAATTCTTAACATAATTGCAAAGTTCTAACATTTGTGGTCTTGAAACAAAAAAATAACGCACACCATTCACAGACTGAGAAAGATATACGAGTTCAAAAACTATATGTCAACTCCTACGTTACGTAACATAGAATCATGGGTACATCTAATTAATAACTAGTTTTAAAATGTAAATCTGTATATCGGTCCATGTAAGTATGGAATATCATTCAATGGTGAGTAGTGAGAAAAATTTAAGCAAATTATTTTGCAATATTTACATTCTTGTCAGAAAAGCGCAAGCAGAATTCATCATCATTTTTTGTTGTTTTGATAAGATAACGTAACACATTTATCAATATGTGTATTAGTCACATGTAGACATCTAGAATACTCGTCTCTAAATGATAAAAAGTTAAACATATAAGGCACAAAATAAAATGTCAATTAGTCTGAAACATGACACCGTATGCTCATACACAATAACATATTTGATATGCATTGGAGTTACGTAACATAGTAAAAATTAAGAGCCTTGCCAACTAGAGCAAAATTGCATTTTAATATCGATTAAAAATACAAAAGTTCAATTTAATAGCAGCGCAGAGTATTTCTAAATGTATGAAAAAAAAGATTTTATTTTCTGTTCTGCCGTATTACAAAATAACAATACTACTGAGTTTGGGTTTGGGTTTGTTTGGGGTTTACGGCGCACCAACACAGAAAGGTCATATCGCGCCGAAGGCAATTGATGATAATATTAATGCAACCGAATTATAATGGTTCAAAGTCTTAAATTTTATGACATATATTTATTTCCTTCAAATAGTTAATTATCGCATATGATGGTAGCGACTGTAATAAGTTTGGAATATAACAAATGAGATATATGAAGTAAGTATGACGGTATTAACCTAAACGCAACTACTATTTTGACGATATATTCTTGTGTGTATACCACGTAGATATATAACATAGACGACACGGATCGTGATAAACATTATAAATAGTCAAGAAATTAGATATTTGTTAAAATTACTATGCTAAGCGGCGTTTCATTTGTTATGGAAAATATTAAACACCACAATGGGATCTAATTGTATTAACAGCCCATTTGTTTGGGTTTTACATTGTATTTTTGGTGATCGTGTAGACCAAATAACTATTATGCAATAAAAAGGGAAAATTTAAATCCGGGCGAATAAAAACTCGAGGACGCGTTCAGACTTAAACTAGTGAGAATTTTGTTTTGAAATTGACAATCACATTTTGGAATTAAATCAAATCCAAAAACATTTAATTATTTTTATGCATAGTTTGGTTTAAATTAAACTTTGCATTTGATATATACCTTAAATGAAAGGGAGCTCTGTTTTGTCATATGTGTTTTTCAAATATTTCTAAAATTGAACTGGCAACACTTTGGAAGGTAAAGACATTTTTTCAATACAATTACTAGACTTTTGAACTGATAACGCACAAGATAAAATGGAACTTTTGAATGATAATAACATCCTCAAATCTTTAGACATACTGGTTTCGTAGTTCATTCTTTTAATTTGTAAGAATCATTGTAGAGTCGAATCAATCATTAGCCGCGACCGTGGCGTAGTGGTTAGTATGTCTGACTTCGAATCAGGAGATCGCGGGTACGAAACACGGTCGCGGGTCATACCCTATGCATGAGTTGTTGGCCTCGTGGTAGAGTAAGTTAGTACTGGTGATATAAAAGTGTCCTATAGTAGGAGCTGGCCGTCGTATATATGACCTATATACATTGTATGTGTTGAATACGACTTTAAAAACACATAAAAAACGAATCAGACATTGCCAATCTGTTATATATTCTGTGATGTTGTTATGACCATGAATTTGTATAAATTGGTTACACAAAAATAGTTTTGTTATGAATATGAAACACATTCAGGTGTGTCAAAAATATAAATCTTCACGGAAGCAACAATTTTCATCATATAAGACTTGAAACGTTCAGTTTGTCTGTTTACGTAGCATAGCTAGTGTGAAATTTGAAATGCATTCATTTTAATCCAGTGATGTTCCGTAACAAGCCTTCTATGCTTTGTAACGAAAAGAATTTTCATTTTCAATGAAAGATACATCAACATTTTTTCTTTCAACTTAAAGAAATATGTCCATGGATGTAAGATTAATTGTAAAATTAAAAATATGAAAGTCATCCATCACACAGATTTCAGATTCATGGTTTATCCTGTACCTGCACTAAAATATGTTTTCCTCACATGTTCTATGACTGTTCGTGCTAAGGCATAATTTTGATTTTAACATGCTAAAGCAATTAAAAGAAGAATGTCGAAAAGAATAACCGTTTGTTTCTTCATTAAATTATATAACATGTCAAATACTTGTTACGGAGAATAGTCGTTACGGAACACAGGGGTTTCGTAAAAGTTTCCCAATAAATGTACGCGTAACTTGCACTTGATCACAGTGGCAAACAACAATTTAATTTAAAAACACATATGTTGTTGCGAGCAACTGTAATACGCTCGTTATGAAAGCATAGTTTCTTAAATGTGACAATTAAAATTTAAGTTTGGGGTTAATTTATTCATTCTCTTATCGACAGATAAGATTCAAACTTTGTTTACACGATATTTGATTTATTCTTACGTTCATTCTCGTATGTAAGTACATTGTTTAATAATTAAAAACAACACCTTTTGGAAAGTAATTTAACTATGCAAAAATAGTAGCGGTAACGTAGGACTATTTTGGAGACAACCCTGAAGTGTGGAAAATCTTAGAATTTCATATTCGTAGGAGAAGAATATCTTTTAAAGCATGCAATACACTACGCATATATTGTAAATAAATGCATACTCTAAGCATAAACAATAGCAAACCCTGGAATACATATTTTTCAATGCAAATATGAAAAATTGAGATGGAGACACGGCATTTTCCTTCTTATTTAAGTTTTTGCTTACCAAACTTTTGCCAAAAAGGTGTACGATTTCAATGTTTCTATTGTGCCGCTTTAGCAACAACAATCTAAGTTAAGGTTCCAAGTGATTATACCAATAAGTTTTGTTTCAATTTGTGTATATAGTCGTATATAACCTGGAGACACGTTTTTTAAAAATGGTAAGGATTTCTTGTTTGTTTGTTTGTTTTGGTTTTACGGCGCACCAACACAGAAAGGTCATATCGCGCGAAAGGATTTCTGGCGAATGGCTGTTTTATTAAATTGTAATTGATATAGTAATATAATGTCATATATTTTAGAATGTCCAGTGGGAACATACGGCCAGGATTGTAGAAATAATTGTTATGTAAATTGTGATGTCACGTGTCATCACGTGTCTGGTACATGTACAAGTTGTAATGCAGGTTGGAAAGGAAATAATTGTAATACAGGTATGGGTTATTTTGGTATTCATATATATAATATATTCATATGATATAATTAGGTTACAAAGAGATTTGTAAAAAATGTTAAATATTTACTATAGATTCAATGAGTGAATTGTTTTACATAGATTATCTAATTACATTTTTAATTTAACACGTATTCATTCACTCATGTCAAGTGTTTGCTAAGCTTAAGGAAAAAACCAGTATAGCAATAGCAGACATTACGAATAACTTTACACACAATATACGATGTTTATTAGAAACTGTTTATGAAAAATCTGATAGTTTTTACATAATAATAGTCTTACCTTGTAGAATGTGATGATGGTACTTATGGTACTGGATGTCAACAAATATGCACCGATAAATGTTTAAATGTTTGTAACAAAGTAAATGGTGAATGTTCTTCGTGTACTGCAGGTTGGACTGGGAACTACTGTGACAGAAGTGTGTATCAATTTGCCTATCAACCAAAAATACATGTTTTAACCATTTCTCAGTTTACTATATATGCAATTTTATAGTCTGTTTTTATATATATTAAACAATATTTTATGCATAAATCTTTATTTATCCTTATATTGTACCATCATTTTGATCACCATGTATGTACTATGTCAATGTCATGAAATATAAATAAATATATATATGTATCATTAAGTAGAAACTTATGTTTAACAAATAGCTGATCAGCCGAATGATAGTCGTCTGAAAACAAATAGTTCCCTAAAACAAACGTGTAAACTAAATGTAAGAAAATATAATTCCATTAATATAATCTGGCCGAAAATAAACGAGCGTATTTTTCAAACGTATCAAAAATATCCATCTTTACTTTTTCGACTTTAAAATAGCCTTTCTCTTTTAAAAAGAAACAGTTTTATAAAAAAAAGACTTTTAGTCCAAACTTTAGCTTTGAAAGCCAAATTGTTTGACATGAGTAGTGTGGCTTATTTAAATGTTGTATGTATATAACTTTACAGTCGCAACACAATTTTTGTGTCTGCTGTAAATAAATATATTTTTATATATAATTTTACATAATGTGACTTAATTACTTCCATAGGGTTATAATAATGCTATAAATAAAATGATATCATGACTCATATATTATAGTTTGTCCAGCCGGAAAATACGGCAAGGATTGTGAAAATACTTGTAGCGAGAACTGTGGTGTCACGTGTCATCACGTGTCTGGTACGTGTACAAGTTGTAAAGCTGGCTGGCAAGGAAAGTATTGTAATACAGGTTTGTTTTATTCTGTTATATATTTTTTGAAATATTTTTATCATATTTAGGTTACGAGTCATTCGAGCAAATGGACATTATATCCTTTATTGATTATTGTGATTTGATACCCCCTCCTTACTTTTGTAAACTAACATATCCCTTGTATGCAGACGTGCATTTTCATAAATAAAGGACCAAAACAACGGTAATTAATGTATCTTAGTGTGTTCAAAATTTTAAACGGTAGTCTTCATTGATTCCGAGAAAATGCAAATAATAGCATCGGTGTAGTTAAAACATTGATTAAGTGTATGTTGTGTTGCATGTTTGGCATACATGTTTCCTTACTTACATGTCTTATATATATTTTTATTTATTCACTCCTGTCTATATGGAACAAAAAATAAGGAAAAAGCCTAAAACAATACCAAAAAATACATTTAAGGAATGAATGTATAGAAACTGACTTTCATCGAAAAATAAACGTCACTTTTGGTGATAGCTAATTTGCATAAAGGCCGAAGGCCTTTATGCTGAAATTAGCTATCACCAAAATGACGTTTATTTTTCGATGAAAGTCAGTTTCTATACATTCATTCCTTATAATTACAACCATTTTTTGCGAAATTTGCGTTAGAATAAAGACCTATTTTCTAATGCGTAGAGCCAAATTACGCAATAATGCGTAATAGTGCGCATTGATTTCATTCTGTTAACAGTTTTTTATTGCCAACCGTCGGCCATTTTTTTCTTCGATTGGATGCAGTTTTTCATTGTTTTCGGACATAACGGCATGAATGATACGTTGAATTGAACATGCATTGAGTTTATTTTTAATAAAAGAACACATGAGAGGTGGTACGCTATTGTGTAACTCTTTTAAACGGTCTAACAAGTTTCAAGTTTCTACGAAGAACACGTGAGTTTATGATGCAAGTTGTGACCTAGATTAATATGTCAACTCGTTGAAACCACCAGTGATTACAAATGAGCGGTTGTTGGATGTACATTTTTCCGAGTTGAATAGCATCTGAGGCTGTGTTATTTAATCAGAATAATCAGAATGAGAAAGTTTACTACTGAAATTTGGATCACTTGATGATAACTTAAGCAGTCAGTCCGAGTCAGGAAATTTACATGTCAAGACATTGGATGGAAAGACAAGCTATTATCTGTACCGAGTAAGTGAATGTTTATTATTTATCCCCAAATTACGGAGATTATATGGTTTATATGATTTTATGTTCTCATGTACATTTTAAAATGATCGGTACTTAGGATAGATTCAAAGTCTGGTCATATTAATCTGGAATCATTTTCATTCCGGTCTGATTATAAACGTTATAATTATTGACCTTGTTCACTACTCAATGCAGAATGTATATGCATGAAGTATACCCATGCACTTCTGCGGATACTACATCATTATGACTAGATTCACCTATTATCCAATGTACACATCATTATGTTATACGTTCTTTTTTACTTGATGAGAGGCAACTTGAGTTATTTTGAAATGTTTGCCATGACATACTGATGTTTGCCAAAATACTGATTATTTATCTTATTGTGGATCAATTTAAATGTGTCGAACTCTTGGTATTTAAAGCTTTATTTATCTTCATTTATTGATTGTTTTTTTTTTCAGACAAGAAAGTGAAACTAGATGCCTCTGAAACCAAAGGATTTAGATATCTATATGAATGAATACCAGTGCATTAGAGCATGCACTTCAGAAGGGCAATGCCATGAAAATCATATGAATTAGAAGACTGATTCGCTAGAAAAATAAATAAACATTTAATGGTTTAAATGCTGTCAATGTAGCTTAAGTTAAAATTAAAGATTAATTCTTAATTCTGCATTCAGCATATCATTTACTTCCTGGAACATTACATCTTATGAAATATAGATAAAGAACGGTATTACTGCACAATTGTATTGTACATTAAACTCATTTTAATTTCTTTCAATAAAAGTTGATTGCATCTTTCTTATTGGTTTTGTGTATCATGTACTTTCCATTGACATTATAGTTATTGACCTGTACGTCATAGCGTGGGAACGCGCTAAAAATAGCTTTTGAGTCATGAAAGTAGTTCCCGCGTGACGTCATTCATTCAAAACTGCAGTTTATACGAAAATAAAAGCACATTTTTTTAGGTCACGTGTTCACTTTTGACCAATCGGATTTTGTTATTTCATTCAGGTTGTAATTATATAATTTTACACACAACAGACAACTATTGTTTATAAGAAATCTGAAAGAATTCATGCTAATTTTTTACTTTGTAGAATGTGATGATGGTACTTATGGTGTTGGATGTCAACAAATATGTACTGATACATGTTTAATAGTTTGTAACAAAGTAAATGGTGTTTGTTCTTCATGTACAGCCGGTTGGGCTGGAAACTACTGTGACAGAAGTATGTATCATAAAGTATAAATTTATGTTTAACAAATAGCTGATCAGCCTAATGATAGTCGTCTGAAAACAAATGGTTCCCGAAACGAACGTATTAACTAAATTAAAGTAATAATAGTTTTATGAAACGTATCTAAATAATACATCTTTACTTTTTAGACTTTAAAATAGTCTTCCTCTTTAAAAAGAAACAGTTTTATTATGGAAAATAGTATTTTAGTTCAAACTTTGACTTTGAAAGCCAAATTGTTTGACATGAGTATTGTGGCTTATTTAAATGTTATATGTAAACAATTAACGGCCGCAAAACAGTTTTTGTGTCTGTTGTAAAAAATATATCTTCATATGCAATTTTATATAGTGTGACTTTAACTATTTCCGTAGGGTTACAATAATAATATAATGACTCATGTATTAAAATGTCCAAAGGGAAATACGACAAGGATTGTATTAATTAGTACTTGTAGCGAGAACTGCAATTATTTCTTGCAGGATGTCCCGCAGGATATTTTGGGAAGGATTGTAAAAATACTTGTAGCGAGAATTGTGATGTCACGTGTCATCATGTGTCTGGTACGTGTTCAAGTTGTAAAGCTGGTTGGAAAGGAGAGTATTGTAATACAGGTTTGTTTTATTGTTTTATTTTGGTATATATATTTTTTTATTTTTTTAATTATATTTAGGATATGAAGTGCTTTGTAAAGCATGCATACACTCATAAAATACCAATGGAAGTATGTTGTGTTGCATGTTTGACATAGTTACCCTACTTATAGTTTTATATACATATTTTTATTCACTTCTGTCAATTATGGGACAAAATTAAGGAAAACAAAAATAAGCTGTTAAATATGGTGTCATATTTCTACCATTAGATAACCACCTAACTAACTAATTAATTAAGTGGTTAACTAGTTACGAGAACTAGTTAATCTCTAAAGTTAAGTGATAAACTAGTTATCGTAACTAAGTAATAATTAAATTAAATAATTAAACTAGTTAGTTATGTGGATGTCTGATGGTAGAAATATGCCGCCATAGTTGAACAATACCATTATTACAAATAACTTCACACACAACATACAATCAATGATTGTAAGAAATCGGACTATTTTAAATAGTTATGTTGTTACCTTGTAGAATGTGATGATGGCAGTTATGGTATTAGATGTCAAAACAAATGCACTGAAAAATGTTTAAATGCTTGTAACAAAGTGAATGGTGTTTGTTCTTCATGTACACCCGGTTGGACTGGACGCAGCTGTAACAATAGTATGTATCATTAAAAAGACATTTTTGCTTAACAGATATCTTATCAGCTTGATGAAAACGCATGATGTTGTTGTCGGATTGATCTTTTAAATGCAGTTAAAATAATTGGATATTGACGTGCAAATATGGTGCTTTTCAGACATTTTTAATGAGCTTTACTTAAAAATTGTTGGTTTTATTTATTTATGAACGCATGTCACTTAATCACCTAGGACGTTGGATTTGAAATATAACATGTAACCAGTGACATTATATGCATACTATGCATCGCTTGACTTGAACTTAAAGATAGTCAACCTTTGTATATGTGTATAAAAGCTGGCATTAAGGTCGGATATGACACGTAATGAAATGAAACACGATTAAAACGTGTTGACGTAGGTCATTATGGTTATTATTCACTTATGCTTAAATCGTTTAAATCTTACATGTTTTTTCACATTTGAATTTGCGTATTTAATCAACTGATGTGAGTTAAAACATATATTGCATTTATTGAACAAAATATAACGGGCATCTTAGTTTAAATTCAATTTAACTACCTGACGGCATTTATTTTCGACGAGGATCTGATTTCGCCAAAGTATGAATTTTCGGTTTATATACGTAATTCACAAATGCACAGACCAGGTCACATGTTATTTTGACGGCTGAGGAGAATATTTGTCTTATTGTATTTAAAAATATTTGAAATGTTAGTAGGAAAACTAATTAATTTATGAATTACGTTTCATTACATTGGTTTTTGCATATCATTAATTATCTCCGAATAATACTTTTTTTCCCTTCTTCCGACCAATTAAGACTTCTCATAAACTTGGATAGTTGTCCGCAGGCGAAAACTATTGTTTACTATAAAGGTAAAGTAATAAATGTTACTTGTTACATATATTGCACATGACTAATTTTTATCCTTTTCTTTTTGGTGAATGATCCAGTTGATCAGTGAATTGTTTGTAACAAGTTCAACCCAACTATTTGCTTAATTGGTTCAATGTATTAGGTGTTCTGGGTGGGTCCATTTATCATTTTTCTCACCAGTAAAATTAAAGTCAATACTATTCAATTGTTAGAATATTTAGCCTCAAACAAAGGAGAGTTTTGTGTTGGATATTATAAGAGATTTGTAACTTGGCTTTTATTGTTCGATTGCTTTTAAGCTCATCTCAGCTTGGGCTGAGCATTTATGACCGTCGAATGTCTATCTTGAAGACTATGTGAACTTCACATGATTGTATGTTACCTGGGCAACCGCTTACATTCAATGAAATCTTCGAAAAATTCGATAAGTTTCCATTTTAGTTCAGACATTGTATCCCTGTGTGAATTTAGAGAAACTCATATACCTCCTAAAGAAACACTTTTGCTCAACTTTTCATCAAATATTCCCTTATTCATCACATACTAAGTCACTATGGAAGTCTTTCTAGAACCAGATGTTAATCCCTAATGTTTACATTTTTATTCCAAACCTAGTATGTTGTTTTGTTCCAATAACTTTTCCGGCGATTTGTTTGCTCGGGTTTTTTTGTTAGTTTTAACGCCATAGCAGCACATTTTATAGCTTATAAAACGGCGATCAATCAAACTACCCACTGTTCTCGGAAAGGCTAAATTTCTGGATTTAGCTGTTAGCCAACTACCAAGCGTATACCTTCATTAACAAAAATAAAAGAAAATCTATAGAACGCTACTTATTGACTCCTTAATCCCTGCCGTCGTGCCTATCTAACCAATCTAACTACATACTTACATGCGTACCTACGTACCACGGCAGTATGCACGTACACAAATACTAACCCACAAACATATGTACATACCGACTGAACGACCTACCAACTATCTGCATACCTGCCTACCTTCTACATACATTCAATGTAGTCTACATATTTACCTGCTTCTACCTATTTGGACATTGAGTGAGAATGCGTTTTATGCGAATGCAACCACTATTATACTCTATTGATACTAATATCTAACTATTATGTTATTTTTTAGTATGTTCGGACCGATCGTATGGCCTTAATTGTTCTCAGTCATGTAATAGTAATTGTGAAGATGTATGTAATCATGTTAATGGCAAATGCACACAATGTAGGGTTGGATGGAAAGGTGAATTTTGTGATGAAGGTAAGTTGTATAATAATTCTTAAAGTAAATACTACTTGCCATTGACGGTGCAATTATGACCATTCCTTCCGGCAGCCAATGGTTTCATAAGATGTAACCACTTGCCGGAAGCAACTCAGTATTTGTATGTTCAATACCTTTGTAAGTACAGATACGTGGTTTTAATAAGGAAATGATAGTTAAGGAGACTTCAAAACTACAGATATATGTATAAGCATGGTTTTTATAATGTATCATGTACTCGTTTACTAGTATTTCTTTCTGATAAATTACTGGTTACACTAGCAAATCGTACAATTGATATTCTAACAAGTGAAAAATATAGTTGTCTACTTGACTGTTGTTTTGAGAATCATTGACAAACTTTTGTTTGAAATTCATGACATAATTTAAAGTGTATAAAATGCTCATACAATGTTCAATAAAATTGTAAAAATAGATAATGTTAGCTTGTGGTCATTTTTAGATTATGGTCGCTCGATGTCATTCAGACAAAGTCATTGCAAAAATATAGAGGAAATCACAGGACGCAATAGCTGGCCGATGTAACGTCTATCACACAATGACCAGACCACAATGACCATAATTTAACTCAGCCACCAATGTAATAAGGATTTTTCCTCGAAAGTTTATGACATCGATACCGATACGTCTGTTGACGTTCCATAAGGCGACATTCTGCCGACGCTAGCTGAGATTGTAACGAGTCCACATAAATTGTTCCAATTTTAGATGTAACCAACATTTAGAACAAGCACGGGGTATGGAATACACCAGACCGTTCGCGGTTTTCGAAATTAATTTGTTTGACGTTCACCGTTACCATTTTACCACACCTGACAGTGATATATCTATCACGCTAATGAATTTGGCGTAAATATTTCCCTGGTCCTACCAATAATAAACGCAGTCTGTCTGAACGTGGACAATCAGCAATCGTTTCTGTATCTCTTAGCATTTGATGAGTCCTTTCTTTTTTTGTCAGTATGTATTTATGTATAAAACTATCTACGGGTAATTATGAGTTTTAATTAATTTTCGCTCGAAACTCACTACACAAAACTTGTATGATTTAGGCTTAATCCTTTTATCTCGAGTTTTACATTACTTTATAGCCGTTATTGTGTAAATATGTGATAAAAAAGAAAATAATTTTTATTGGATTTAACGCCGTGTCAACCCAATTTAGGTCAATTTACGTCGCCCAGCGCATCTAACCTAGCTTTCCTGGACCCTTTTTATAACCAGTAATCATCTACCCTTCCACAAGACCGAAAACTTATCCATATTATCTAATCAATGGAGGAAAATTGACATTATTGTCAAATTTTCATGGAAGGGTATAACCTCCCCGGGTGGTATTCGAACCCGTACTCCCTTCGGGACACGAGATGCCGAATCCTGGCGCGGTACCAACTGCGCTATTGACCCGGGTTTAAATAAGTAAACAGAAGGCATAATTAACAAATAGTTTTATTCAATTCGCCCGTTGTCAAAATGGGATAGAAAAAATCGCGCGGACAAAGACATGCAAATGTAAAAGAAGTATATTGGAGGCATCCGCGTGGCATACTATC
The DNA here is from genome assembly GCA_025267735.1 of Mactra quadrangularis. NCBI lineage: Eukaryota > Metazoa > Mollusca > Bivalvia > Venerida > Mactridae > Mactra > Mactra quadrangularis. The sequence goes on along the minus strand of CM046300.1, from coordinate 4,491,346 downwards.
CGTATAGTATTTGTGTTGCACTAGTATGCAGACGGAAGGATACAGGACGTAATTATTGGTAGTATCGCAAATAATTTAACATAAGTGTTTAACCCATTACATGTCATTTTGTATTTTTCCATAAAGATGGTAGTATATCTTCTGATATTGATTATGTAGTTATAACGTTTTTGATGTTTTAAACGAACGCCTCGCAAAATTAATAACCTTACAGCTGATTAACTGACATTTATGTCATTTTGTATGTAAAAATATTTTTGAGATGCCCCTCCCCCCCAATAAATCTTCGGAATCGACTGTCCATGTTCACACTCCACCTTCGTCCGCACAAGTCATGAAGACATTTATCTAGTACAAATATAATTCCGTACACATCTAATGAAAAATAGAACCGCTTTTTGATACATGAAAATTCGTTCAAAATTAATGTTATTTTTGCATTGTGTATTGCATATAGTGAAAGCAGATCGATACCAAATTTAGAATTGTGTGTTAAAGATGAAGTCTTGTAACAGAAAATCAAAGCACGAACGGAGTTTCGTGTGCATTGAATCTTAACATGTTCAGAAAGACAAACAATATGACAAAAATGAATATGACCAATGTACACACAAGTTTACATTAAAGTAGCTATATATTTTGGTTTAGAAAGTGAAGCTTAAATAGTTGTATTCCGCCATCTTTATTGTCTAAAGGATCTTGCCGTTTGCTCTTACAGTAATTAAACTATTGTAACGACAAAATGTTTAGTATTAGATATTTAATATTTTTGATTTTTATAATATTTTGAGTTTTTAGAAATAATGTTTCATTTTGTTCATTTGTTAGATTGTCAATTCCGATCTATAATTTTCCAGGTCTAAGGGGTTGTAATTGTCAAGTGTTTACTGACGAAACTCGTTTTACTGTACTCGAAAACTATACTTAAACAAAATCAAAATGAATCTGAAACTTTTATTGCTGTAATTTTCCTTAACATGGGCACCTAAAGACTTATTTGTCTTATATCATTACGTGTGTAAACTATAGTTAGCTGATACTAACCGAATATTATAATTATAATCTTTAAATAGCCGCTTTCGTACGAGACGCTGTGCTCAATGAATGGGATGCAAAAGAATTAGAACAAAGGCGCTTTACATTTACTAAGGCAGCTTTACACAGTAAAAATCACCATAGACAATTGATAGTAACAAAATGCCACGAAAGAAGCCGGGCTTTTACTGTTCTTCTACCTGGCGTATCTCCCGCTGACGTTAGCAGGACATTTACCTGCAGTCGCAACGCATGACTCTGCGTGCGCTTTGGGCTGACAGGTGTATGGCATGATCGTCCTAGGTCAGGTAGACTTATAGCAACTTACCAACGAACGAGACGTTATGTGCCCACAAACAATTAGAAATCGGCTACGTGAACAAATCGCCCAATTAGAGCGCAGACAGTATTTTGACATCTAGTCATCGGCAAGCATGTTTACGCTGGGTGCGTTAACATCGTCGTTGCCGTAGATGAGACTGAAACACTGTCTTGTTTTTAGATGAATCCAAATTTAACTTTTAAGTGTCTGTCGTAGACAGGCTAAAATATTTACTTTTTGTTTTAGAGACCATGATAGTTTCGGGAGCAGGGGGGTAATAGTGGGGTGGCAGTAGAAGGGAACAAAAGACTAGATTCTTATGGTCATTCGACGCAGCTTCAATGCCCAATGAATTCGTCGTCATGCACCTAGCACTGTAAACGAGTTAGCAAATGACATTGTCAGGGAGTGAAGCATCTTCCCTAATCAGCTGTTACAACAATTCGTAAAGTCGATGAGAAGACGTATTAAAGCGCTCATTAGAGTCAGGGGTGGTCATAACTAGGGGGTATTAGAACTTTGATTATCAGACAAACTCGCAAGAAATTCATGATATTGTCATTTAAAAGCAACCTTATGGCAACAGCTTTGGTATATCCAAACGAGTTTTGGCCCCTACCTTACATTCGACTTCATTAAACAATTTGGCGCATGCCCAAGTTAAATCACATTGCATTTTTTTAGGAAAACATAGCGGTATAATTTCCTATCTATGTTTTGACTCTATCCCGATCATATGTTAAGAAGGTCAATATGTAATATATTGTTAGGTTTCTTTTTTGGTCAGTTTACATACTTGTATACTTTTTATTGGGTTTAACGTCATATTCAACACATATTTAGTTCATATATACGACGGTCAGCTCTTCCTACTTTTAGGTTTCCTGGACACTTTTTCTATCATTACTTTTCCTATCACGAGGCGTAAACTAATGTATAGTGTATGACCTACCGCGATCAGGCTCGAGTCCGCGATCTCCGGATTCGATGTCAGACATGCTAACCACTACGCCACGACCGCGGCTTTACATATATACTAGTCAACATTAACATTGCTAGAAATTAGTGGCGTTTAACCATCCTCATAGTATGCTGGATTTTATAGTCTGCGGTGACTGTATTTAAACTTAGTCAAATCCCCGAGATAAGCGATCTTTTTTGGAATTCCATAGATCATCTGGTTGGTAACAAAAATCGTTTTTCGTTCTGCACGCGGATTGTAATTTAAAAACATGGTTTTAAGTCGCATTTAAAATAGTTTGATTGGTGTATACTTTTATCTGTACACTTTGCATACAAGACATCTCTTAACAGGGTAGTGTGCCTTGTCGTTTTTATTCAGACTTAGGACATACATTATTTATTCAGTTGGTATATTAATCAAACATTAAATAGAATTAATGGTATTTGCAAAACCATTTTACAGTAACACTATTACATAAATTTTTTTGTCAAGTATAGACTTAGATTATATGTGTCAATTGCAAGGCATTTGTTCAAGGGTCGATCAGTAAATGAGTTTATTGCTATAAAAATGTGCAACCCGCCATAGGTTGCATATCTTTCAAGTTTAGAAAAAAATGAGTGCATGTGTACTACTATTGTATGATAATTCAACTTAGTAAATTCATAAAATTAGTCATTTTGTCAAATAACATTTAGTACTTATTTGCATGTTTGTTGCTATAGGAATTATCATTTAGCATGTGAAAAAATAAACGTGTGTAATTATAGCATCGTGTTAAATATTGTATAATGCATGAAAGCAAGTACAGCGAATTTCTTATAATTATCAACCAACCCTAGTAATATCCCTCCGCCGGTTAAATTGATCAGGCCTTTATTTCGATAGCTTTTTAAATTTTTTTACAATATAGTCAACTTTTTTTAAGACATGAGCACTTTGCTGTGTACTTAATTGTTGCGGGACAATTTCATGACTGATGTACATGAATATATCCTCATACATAGAATGGCTGTAATTATTTCCGTAGGTTTACATTATGCTTTTATTAAATCGTAATTGATATAATAATATAATGTCTCATATATTTTAGAATGTCAAGCGGGAACATACGGTCAGGATTGTGTAAATACTTGCAATGAGAATTGTTATGACGTGTGTCATCATGTGTCTGGTACATGTACAAGTTGTAAGGCTGGGTGGAAAGGAAACTATTGTAATACAGGTACTGTATGGTGTAATCTTGGTACTTAGATCCTTGAGAGTTTTCGTTATGATAAGGTCACGCAGTGTTTTGTATTCATGTTCAAAATCATAAATAGCAATATATATGGTGTGTAAATGTTTGTTATAGTTAACATTTTTGATAAAGATATATTTGTTCACCACTGTCAATATGGGGCTAAGATTAAAGGAAAAGGAAATAAAAAGTACTTATTACATAAACACCCAATAAAATTACAAAAATCATAAAATCACTGTATATTAAAAAGCTAATAAATCTTATATAATACTTTAATTACCTTATAGAATGTGATGATGGTACTTATGGTATTGGATGTCAACAAACATGTACAGATAAATGTTTAAATGTTTGTAACAAAGAATATGGTGTTTGTTCTTCATGTACAGCTGGTTGGACTGGAAACTACTGTAACGAAAGTATGTAACATAAATAGAAACTTATGTTTAAGAAATAGCTGATCAGCATAATGATAGTCGTCTGAAAACAAATAGTTTAAAAAACAAACGTGTAAACTAAATTAAAGTAAATATAGTTCAATTAATGAAATTTGGCCGAAAACAAACGAATATTTTACATGTAATTTATAAAAAAATGCTGTTTTACTTTTTTTGCGTTCGATTTTAAAATACCTTTGCTCTTTAAAAGAAACACTTTTATAAAAAATAGACTTTCAGTCAAAACTTTAACTTTGAAAGCCAAATTGTTTGACATGAGTGTTATGGCTTATTTGAATGTTATATGTAAAAAATAATGGCCGCAAAACTGTTTTGTGTCTGCTGTAAATTCGGAGATTTAGCCTTTCCCGGAACAGTGAGTAGGTTGGCTGACTGCCGTTATATGACCTATGCGATGTGTTGCTACGGCGTTAAACCCAACAAAACATACAAACAAACAACAATTTGTTTTTAAAAATTAAGGATGACACAGTTTACTATATACAAGGTCAATATCAGGCATTCCAAAGGCAAATTGATTTTGGCTGCAATATGGTATATCGGAGCGCTCGAATTAAAATGTAAGACTTTACCAATACTAGCCATTATCATTTGGATGAAAATAATATTCAACCATTAATAAGCATTGAGAGTTACATACGTATATTAGTTCAAATGTGTTTTCCGGACACTTCCAGGCAATTTGTAAAAAAAGCCCCTGCAAATTCAGTCAAATTGTAAAATGCCTAGATATTTTCAGGCATTTTACAAAATGCCTGACTCATTTGACAATTTACAAAACGCCTAAATTCTTAGGCATTTTACAAAGTGCCTAAATTTACAGATTACCTATAACATATATAAATCCTTATTTAAATTGAATGCTATTTGCGCTGATTAATACATATACATTGTAAAGACATTGGCATTTTATATGGATTGCCATAGATCTAGTTAGTATTCGTTTGCATGTGACAATATAAGTTTTGGTCATGAAATCGTTAAAAAGATTTCGTTTTAATTAATACAACCGGAAGCGTTGAAATATAATGTAAGTGTATTAAGTTATATAATTTAATTCCTGATAACTAAATGTAATACATATAAAGGAGTCTCAACATGTATAACATGCAATATATGTATTACACTTAAAACAGTATATAACTCATCGGTGATTTTTGTTTTTGTTTTGTTGGATTAAGCAACCCAATAGGTTATATAGCGGCGGTCATTCACCCTACTCACTCTTCGTGGAAAGGCTAAATCTCTGGATTTAGCTATTAACCAACTACTAAGCGCATACTTTCGTCAGTGACTGACAACTGCCCAACATAATAAAAATCATTGGTAGAAGGCAGAATGGGCGTAGACATAATTTCATGAACATGCTCCACGAAAGTATGCCCCACACGGGAATCGAACCGACGACCCCTCGATCAGTAGACTTGTGCGCTACCAAATGAGCTAGCCAAGCGGCTTCCTCGATTATTTATTAATGACTTGAGATTATGAACGCGTGACCATGAACCTATTCAGTTATTAAACATTGTAAAACTAGCTGTACATGCACGCAGTTCGACATATACAGTACTCGGAAAGTACAAGTTGTCACACGGTGCGGACGGTACACCCACGATGCACGAACACGAAGTGCACGATACACGAACACGAAGTGCACGTTACACGAACACGATAGATAGCTTTGTTTGAGGTTAAATACACGATTGCCAGTCTCGATATACGTCTAACACGATTATTCGGAATGCTGGCGTTTTTACGCCCAAAGAAAATCGTTTAATCAACGACAAAGCATACAGTTTATGCGTCTTAAATGTAGATTGAAGACAAAACATATTTGTCTATTTCTTTGTCAATATTTAACTAAACAATATGAATTTCGTTGAATTTATTGAATATCGATTTTACCACACAAACTCTTTAAAATCAATTTTTTGAAAATTGGGTTTAATCGAATTTAAAACCACGCAAACGATTGCCAACGTCAAACTCACACGGTAGATAAAGAAATACACGTTTAAATATGTTCCATAGTTTTTTCCACCCGTTCACTGAGAAAATAAGTCGTAAATTTGTACCTGGTTCATTAAACATTTTTAGCGTGATTGTAAAATATAATCATATAATATTGTATCAATAAACTTATTGAATATCGACATTTTAAGTAGAAACTAAAGTACACCAGAGGCGAGAAGTCAATACACGATAGACAATCAAAGAAGAACACGATTGATAATATTTACTATAAAAATACATGGTGTATAACAAAAATACAAATTGCAGAATAAAGAATAACATTACTGTCAAAATACGCGTATGTCATTCTTTAAAAGTTTACTTTAATTGGATTTAAAACCATGCACACGATAGCAGACCGATATCACACGATAGATAAAGAAATACACGGCTGGATATAGGACCTTTTTGCATAACAATAGGAGATGCTGTAATGTTTACATACATTTTATTGCCTGATGTCTTTTGCAATATTTAAAGAGATGTCAGGGATAAGTTACTAATAAAAATTGAAATAGGTTTTTTTTTCAACAAAATTCAATGCTTTATGTGAAATAAGAAACATTAGAAAATGTTCTGTCCAAAGAGCGTTTTTTGTTGTTTCTGTGTTCCATTGTGTAAGTTCTTATTTGTAATGATGTTTGATGTTTCTTGGTGTTATTAAAAAGAAGTGTAATCCACCGTAGTCTTGAATTTATTTACTCGTTGCTCATATAAACAAAATTAACTTACGTATTTTTTTTTAACTAAGTATGTCTATCAATCAACATAAGAGTCCTATCTTTAATTGGATATAAGACCCTTTTTGCATTATACAATTAGCACAAAAGCTTTTTTTGGAGTATTTTCACACAATAAGGTCAAAATTCTAAGGAAAAACTTGCTAACTATTGGAACAATATTTCTTTTGATCATTTTTTAAAAAAATAATCACAAAAAGGCGTTTTTCTCGAAAAGTACTGAACTGGAGATAGGTACCCTTTTACATTGAGCCCTTCAATTTATAGATCTAAGCAAATGGTATGCCAAGTGATTAATGTGATGTAATCAATGAAAGATGTTACATTGTGTTACCAATTAACATGGTTTTCAAATATATTTATGACTGTACATTGATGTTAGACCTTAGAAGAAATCTACCTTACCACGTAGTTTATGTAAAGGAAATTACAAAATTAAACTTGTCACTGATAAAGAACTGGGTACCGTTTCATAAGAATCTTACGTAATATAGTGAATTTTTCGTAACTTACGTTAAATTTAAGTTTCAGATGGGAGAGTTTCAAAAACGCTCTCGTAACTTGAACATTTTTGCGACGATACGATCTGACTTAATACGTCAACACAGGAACTATAGTGCGACAATATTAATCTGAGCTTGAACTACCTAATTATAATAATTGCACCCTTCATTTACATTAAATCATGAGTTTCCGCATGTGTGTAAACGGTTATACACGTGTTTATAACAACCTATGTGACTATAAATCAATTTTGTAAAATTAGCATGTTATTGTACTTTTTATTTTTGAGAATGGCCATAGAAATAATTTCATGACCAAGCTCCACGAAAGTATGCCCCGCCCGGGAATCGAACCCACGACCCCTCGATTAGTAGTTTCGCGTGCTACAAACTGAGCTTGCCTGGTGGCTTTATGTCCCTGATATTTAATTCGGAGGTTTTGTTCCTGATTTTTTTGTAATTTTGCTTTTATTGCGTTTGATAAACGTTTAGGTTAGCACAGTTTCAGGTGATTATTTATGATCGTTTGATATCTATAACAAAAGCTTTGTGAACATTCTAGATGTTTACTCCAATTTGCATATAAACCTGTCCATTGCTGAAAGGCGATACAATCTTTGAAGAATTAATAAATTACTATGTGGGGGTCAGACATATAGTCACTATCTCAAATCAATGAAACGCGTTATCTTCCTTAAGGCGACTGTTTTGCAAAATCCAATTGGTAGTACAAAATGTGCCACATGGGGTAATCATTGCAGAACTCATTTTAACATCCAAATAATATTTCAGAAAACACATATGATTATTCTGATAAAAATCGAAAAGTAAATTTAACGTTACAGATTGTATCGATAGGTAACACACTAACTATTTTTAGTCACGAAATAACATCATAAATACTGTAGTGTTACCAAGATAGTTATGTTGTTCCCTATAGCAGGATTTTAAGTTTTATTAAAAGCTTCATGTATCAAAAACCTATGTTTAATATTTGTTATTATCGCTTACATTAGTTTGTTTCACGAGTCATTGATGCTCTTCTATCATAACATTGCCTCTGAACGTAGCTTATAAAAGTTAGATATGAATAATTCACACAACTCATTTTGCTATTAATTATATAGAAAGTACTGGTGGCACGTACGGTCCAAACTGTAAGCACAGTTGTAGCGCACAATGTACAGATATATGTGCAAAAGAGAATGGATTTTGTAATTGTTTAACTGGTTGGCATGGTGACACCTGTCGTGATGGTAGTGTTTTTGTATTTTTTATTTATCACATGTTGTATATTATATTTAATGATGTCAGTATTGTTTACCTTTTAGTTATTGTTTACCTCAGGATGAGCTTTTAGGATCGTTGAAAGTCCGGCGTCTGTCCACAATTGTTTGTGAACACTCTAGTAATTACATTCTAGGCTCAATTCTTTTCTTTGCAAGAATGCTTGTCTAGATGATTTCTCGGATAAGTTCAAGCGTGGGTCATGTCGGAAGAAAAACTAGGTCACAGAAGCTAAAATTAGGAAAAAAAACTTGTTAACACTGTAGTGGCTACTGTTTGGATCCAAATATCCTGTAAATTGGTCTGAAAGATTGTTTTGATGATTTCTAGGTCAAGTTTGAATATAGTTTATGAGTTCAAAAACTAGGTCACACAGCCCAAATAGGGAGAAACCTAGTGAACACTCAAGTAGTTACAATTTCTACTCAATTGTCATCAAACTAAGTCAGAATGTTTGTCTAGGTAATTGCTTGGATGAGTTTAAACATGGGTCAGCTTGAATGAAAAACTACATCACAGGAGCTAAAGGTTACATACCACTAAAAACATTTGTCTGACGGGCAGATGCCATGACTAATGAATCTGATTCTCATATAGATCATCTTCCTATACAAATCCTACATTTGAAGCATTTGGTGTGATGGAAATGTGATAAACCATTACCAAAATATATCAGTCTTACTCTGTTCATGTATGTAACAATATTACTAAGGTGAGCGATTAAAGGGCCTTCATGGTCCTCTAGCTTGTATATACAGTTGTTTCATTACAAAACCCATGTCAGATAACACCTATGTAGCTTAAGTTAAAGTTTAACTGTAATTATTTGCGAAAAAATAGTGAGATACTTGAAACACTCAATAAAGTAACACGCTAGTTTCATTAACACATTTGATATACTGGCCAATTGAAGTAACATTGCAAAATCAGAGTGTCCAGGACTTCATAAGTCTTGTTTTGCTAAACTACTTTTGAAGTTTTTAATATTACATTTAATCGCCAAAATGCAAGATGGTAGTTACAATGAACTGTAGCTACAGAATTTTGATGACAAATGGGATAAATTACGAATAAAAAAGTTGATATTTCTTTGATCTTTCTGTGCGAGAGACTCGTCAGAATCATTTGTGTAGATCAAATTTTGTTATATTATTTTGTTTTGTTCTTTCAAGTTTTTCTAATGCAGACATCAATTCTTGAAATAGTAAAGAAATCTGTTTTGTTACTGCGTTTATTTTTAAAAATCTGTACTAATTCTGTATGTTTTACCAGATTTGGGTACCAAATACATGGTACACTGTAATTGCTATTACTTATTGCAAAAAAGTTATCGTCCAATAAATACATGTATTGTACTTCCTTTCTGAGATTTCGTTGTTGCATAGAAATCATCAAATATGGGAGTTGTTGTATTGGTTTAGGAACTAGAATTATGAAACCAACTGGCATGCTAAATTTCGTCGGTTCGTGTGGAATACCAGGAAGTATATGTTCAATATAAAGCAGTATGATATTGATGGACTTTCTTGTAAAAGTTTCAGCTATTATTTGTGATTGATCGACCAGAAAATGTTAATTAAACTATTTGATTATTCTTTAAATATAAAAATCAAAAACAATGTTAATAATATAATTGTTTTTCGGTTATGTTTTGTGATTGTTAATAGACTAGAGATATAAATACTACGATGCTGAAAATGGCACGTATGATAAATAGATACAATGAATGTAATGGATGGACAAGTGGTTATTATAAACAAGTTCAATATTGAACGGTTTTATCATTAAGACTATCATAGGATTTACTTGCCTCTATTCGCAGTCAAGTATTAATACTTTTAGTCCTTTTTTTAATATAGATATAAACATAATGTTAACAAACAAATTTCTGTTCGATAAAATTAAAAGCTAAAGTGGGACATTTTTATTAAAAGTCATGCGATGTTCTGAACTAAACATGTTTTATCTAAATTTTGTAGAATGTGAAGATGGTTTCTACGGTAACAGATGTGTAAACAAATGCACTGATAAATGTTTAGTTCCATGTGATAAAGTAAGTGGTGTATGTACTCTATGCAAAGCTGGATGGACTGGAACGTTTTGCATATATGGTTTGTATACATAAATTATGTTATATTTAAATTCATTCGTTGTCTTTATTTATCTAGAGATGTACATGGGTATTATCTTTCCAATGCACTCGTTAAAAATTACATCGTCTTTCAAAACGAATGCAGTACTAAATCTTTAATATGCTATATGGTTATAATTTCTAACTAAACCCGTGTCTTGTTTTATTCAACGATGTTTAATGAGGTGTTCATTTTCGTCAAGGTAAATTGACATTTTTTTGTAAAGATGAATGCATTTTACAAATAACAAGAACATGATATTGTGGAGTCAATATAAAACATGAACATTCTTATATTAATTGTTTTCATTGTCAGCATACTCTCCCCTTGAAGCACATTGAATATACTACATACACACGCTGCCGTATACTTTGAACTTATATACAACCAACGAAAGTTTACTAAATTCCAATTTCAACGAAAGTATTTATACGCATTTTCATTCGTCGAAACGGTCATCTAATAAAATTAGCATAAATAGACGGGTAATGCTCCATGTTTGCAGTTCAGAGATTCACGTGTAAACATTTCAATATTTGCTTTCAATTTGGTCAATTTTCTATTATTATCCGAATGAAAAAATCTGTCCAACACCTTTGCGGATTGAAATTTTGAAATTATAAAGATTGTTTGCACTCTAGTAGTCGATCACACATCTTTTTTTTATAACCAAGTGACTGTCGTGCGATTACAATGCGTTAGTGTCTCTATTTAAAATTGAAAAATTGCCCTTAGTCTTTTGAAGACAGAGTAAAAAGTGAAGGAGTGAAATGAAAGGAGCGATGCAATGGAGAATATTGCCTGCAATAATTATCATTCATTTTTATGTGATGACTAGATACGTATTTTAATCGATTATATGTTTATAAGAGGAATTACAGTTTATGTCTAAGCCTAGAATTAAATCTCTGACAGTATACATGTGTGTATGTGTTTTTAATTTACAGAATGCCCAGCTGGTACATATGGTCCAAACTGTTATGGACAATGTAACAATAATTGTGTAGATATATGTGATCGTGTAACTGGAAAATGTACACAATGTATAGATGGATGGCAAGGTGATTTTTGTGATCAAGGTTAGTTCTACAGTTGTTGTATCGGCAACATTGAAATAACTTTATTTGTTTGTGTTTTGTTACAATTATCAAAAGCAAGAACTGTGTAGAGACACTAAGGCGAGTAGGGGCGCTCTCCATTTCTTCGAAAAGTCGAGCTAACCATAACATATATAACCTGTGATATATTTGTTTAATTCTAAAATTCATCAGGTCCACACTGTGTACTAGTATTGTATCAAAACATTCTAAATGATTTGCCTCTTCGAACTACTACATGTACTAAAGTAATCGGCAGTTTTGAAACGTGTAGTAGTATATATCGTTAGCTATTTAATATAAACAATAACAAAGACAACGATTTTTCAAAATCATCATCTTGGTTATCATAACAATTATCTTTATCAAATAGTTATATAAAATGTCATTGTTACAATTAACAAGTCCATAAATATACATACAATTACATCATACTAATATATCAGATATGCAGATAAAGCAGAAAATAAACATAATTAATGAAACATGGGAAGTAAAACTATGCTGGGTTAGGTCGTTTTGCAAAAAGCATGACGAAAATTCAAGCATTTTTGTTTATACATTGTATTTTACCACGTAGTCAATGTTATCGAGTATTAGTTCTTATTTTAACTACCATTTGCACTTATTCTTGATATGTCATTATCTTAACAATAACTCACTAATGACGCACTATGTATTCTTATTAACACTGAAACTATTTCAGCTAAGAAACAATTACTTTTGATTGCTGCCATAGCAGGATCTTCCTCTGCCATTGTTGTTATGGGCATAATTATAACTATTGTATGTCTTATTTGTTTGAGGACGCGGTCAAGGTAAGATTCACGGATAATTATTGACCGATTCATTAAATCACAAACTCATAAAACAACTTTTAATTTGAAGTGCATCTTATTACGTAAAATATTATGTGGAAATCACATTTAACACACCATTTCGGTATTAGTCGTTCGGATAAAAAGCACCCATGGTTCAATGCCACTGCCTAGGATCATACAGAGACCTAATTCTCCTACATATGCTATGATTGTTTTAATACAATTTCGTCTTTATTAAAAAAAACATTCATATGAAATTTGCGATGTCGATTTATTCGAATTTTAATTGTGTCCGAGTATGAAATATTAACTTAAATGATTATGTAAACTTGTGAAATAAAACATCATCGTGTTAGTGAAATAAGTTCAATATTCATTCTTTGTTCAACCGGTTGTTAAGTTGTCAATCAGCAAGTTCTATTGTTTTGAAAAAATGAACAAGAACTTATATAAATATTAATTGCAGATTAAGTATTATTTTTTATATTTATAGATCAAAGAATCAGCCAGATATAGAGTTGACGAATAGACAGGGAAATGAATCTATTCCAGTTACTGAAAATGAAGATGCTTATTGGACAGGTAAACTTTTCTATTAAATCATCATAGAAAAGAAAACAAGTACTATATGCTTTAAGTTAGAACATTAGAAATGTAAAACAATTAACTCCGTATTATAAAATGCTTTATAATAATTGCATTTGCGTTATTTAAATCCAAGGCGCAAACATATTCATACAGGTCTATACAAAACTGTTACAACATTGTTATGTATAATGGTAGTTAGTTACAATAAGAAAGCAATAAACTTTTGATGTGAAATAACATTAAATAAATCGCTGCAGAAGTTCCTTCGTGTTTTTGTCTTTTCGGCGGCGTCTAGACATTTAATATCTTTAAAGATTTTGCTGCTCATATTGTGTTGCTAAATAATTTGTCAGAAAATTTGTTAGAAAAGCTATAGTTATGTAGATTACGTACATAAACTACTCAAAAGTTCTAAACCGCCACTAGGTGAATCTTTATTTTATCGATAAATAATATTGATTTGTTTTGTTTATTATTATGACATACTAGTCAATAATATTCTCAAATTTATTTCAACATTTTACGAACATCATGTTAATATAACGTACAAAAATTTACATAAATGTAACAGGGCCAAAAATGGGAATATCACGCTTTTAACTCAATATGGAACGTGACCACCATTAGCTGCAATGACGGCCTGACAGCGACGTCTCATAGACTTGACACAGTTTAACAGGTACTGTTGTGGAATAGTGTCCCATACACGGCCAATCAGACGCGAAAGCCCCTGCAGATTGCCTGGTTGTGGCTGGCGTCGAACTTCCCTTTTCAACCAGTCCCACACATTTTCAATGGGGTTGAGGTCGGGACTTGCTGCGGGCCACGGGATGGTACGAACACGATGTGCTGCTAGCATGTTAAGGGTTCCACGTGCAACATGGCATGGGGCATTATCTTGGGCTAAGCACATTCCGCGGTTTTCTTGAATATGAGGAATCAACACAGGCTGAATTATTTCATCTTGGTACCGGTGTTCGTTTAAATTTCCCTCAATCTGAACAAGAGCTGTCCGTGTGTGCATTAAGACTCCGGCCCAAACCATAATCGAACCGCCGCGGTACTGGTCGACTTCAATCGAACAACAATTGGTATGTCTCTCCCTGCGCCGGCGATACACTCGTGAGCGTCCATCGTTGCCTTGCAAAGAGATTCGCGTTTCATCAACGAACAATACATTGGCCCAGTCTGCCTGTGTGAGCCGCAGGTGTCGTCTTGCCCAGGCCAAGCGTGCTGCACGGTGTCTGTTTGATAGTTTGAAGACCCTTCGTGGACGTCTAGCTCTTAACCCAACCTCTCTTAGACGATTTCGGACAGTCTGTTAGCTTATGATGCGGTTGTGGTTTCCAACATTTACACGAGCCGTGGCAGCTGCAGTGTTAAATCGATTCCGTAGGTGTGTAACAACAATGTGCCGATCTTGCCTTCTAGAGGTGACTCTACGCCGTGGACGCCGCCGAATATCCACCACACTTCCGGTCCGTCGGTGTTTATTAATCAGCTGCTGTATGGTAGAATGATGCCTGTGGAATCTCCTCGCAACCTGAATAAAAAAATACAAAAAGGACATAAAATACACCTCAATTTGACGACGTTTGGACAATAACAGTGCGGCCGCACGAGTTATTATATACATACCTGCCTTACAGAGGTACCAGCTTCGATCATTCCCACCGCCATGGCGCGTTCCTCAAGTGACATTCGAGCCATATTATCTGCTTTTCTGATGCCCTCACATGTAGAAAAGATAGAACAATGACAAAAACACGTGTAGCTTATTGCACGGGAATTTCGTGCTCATTTTATCGAAATAGCAACTTTCGTTCCGATTCACCGCACTTTGCTAAAACCGGTTACAGCACTGATAAAAAAAGATTGTGTAACTTGTAATTGACTACCATGCACAATTTCGTAATTTTAAATGAAACGGTGTTCAAGTTATTCAATTTTATTTAGTGGCGGTTTAGAACTTTTGAGTAGTGTATATCTAAACACTCGTATTAACATTTGTATAAAATAATATATAAATACAACCATTGATGAATGGATTACAGTTAAAGATCGCAAATCGTATTTTTGTATTACAGACTTGCAGAGACAAGATGCAACACAAACAACCCAAAATAATGCTCAGGATAACGACAATGAATACGACATAATCCAATAGAAATAAATTCAGAGAAACATTTATAATTTAGACAAGTGTTCAAATACACACAATCCTTACTATACAACATGTTTGATTTTAACAAATATGTATTAGATAGTGCTGACAATATTTCATATCTCAAACAGGCTAATAGATGTACACATTCTAAAGAAGCCATTATTTGTACTTTCTAAAACACTTATATTTGAAAATCAGTTTTTTATTACTATTCTTGATATTGGTGGTAATCATGTAGTAGATTGTTTTGTTAGTACAATATATTTTTTAATGTTTATTTAGACTTCTTTCATTACTTTATGTATATTTCTCTGCATTTCTTAACTTTATATTCATATATGTTCATTATTGCTTTATGCATATAGCATGTACATAACTCATGTTTTTATCATATTTTGCTAGATTTCTCGACCAATTGTCTTCCATATACTGTTATCGTATTACAAATGAAACAACAAATTTTATGTTAAAAACATTACACAACTCAGACTGCATAGGAAAAATTTATTAAATATATAGAGAAAATTTCATAAATGGTTATGGTGACAACAAACATTGCAGTGCTCACTCAGCTATGGAAGCAATACAGAAATTTAATTGACAATTGTATGATTCGGAGCGCAGAAACGCATAAAAATGAAGACAAATTATGTTCACTTAAGGTTTGCAATATAATATTATTAATTAAAATTCCAAAGTTCATTGAACCACGTGCTCCGTAAAATAATTATTTAAGGCCATATTGTCAATATTCATTTTCCTTATCATAGCAACTTCTACCTTTTTTACAAAAGGGAAGATCACACAAATTACATTCTCCTTTCTACCCAATATCATTGTTTAAAGAATAATGTAGATTTTTTTAGTTTTTACGAGATCTGGATATCTTGATCAAGTTGTTTTTGTAATTGTATTGCTATATCAATAACAAATTCAAGCAACTTTGTTATCAATTTCATGTCATCAGTGGTATGTAAAATAATGGTATTATTTTTATAAACATACAGATGTCTTTTTTAAATCACTTGTCATAATTCATTTTAGATTCTGCCCTTAATGAATGTTTTGTACTCAATTTAATGGAATAAACGTTAACCTATTGCCTTTTATAAAACATGTTGTTTCCGTCATAAAACGTTATGGGGAATTTAACAAGATATTGCATTTATCCACATATTTATTTTACCAATTCAGTACTCGTCATCGCTAGTTTGGTAAATACAGTTTTAGAACTCAAAGCTATCAAACATTACAATACATAAACAAAATTCCTGTACGTAATATATTTGTTATAACAATATACTAATATAGACAACATAAACAGAAAAACACATTGATGTAATTATTTACGAATTGTTATTATACTATAATTAATATATAATTCGTAATTGTGTGAAATATGCAAATTTTCATTGTCATCTAAAAGCATATGTAGCGCTCAATAAAGATTTTAAGATTATGAAATCTAGAGGTTTACTCTAATTCATCAAACTTGTTCATAGCAAGCTAACTCAAATATCAACAATTGTTGGTCAACTTATTTATTAAATAATCTACGCTTCGGATTCCTTGTAGACGATTTTTACGTAAATAATAATTACTTACTTCTATTTTTACAAAGTTGTTCAACTTTGGCATGAAAAAAAATCTTTACTCTAAATTACTATATTACAAAACGTTTAAAACCAAATTAAGATACGAAACATATTGAAACATACTATGTAACAAAAATAGAAAAACTAGATTAAGATCAAGCTCTGACAACTTGGAAATTGAAATAGACAGACACAATAACATTCTAACGAAAAACAGACCCTGTAAATTATCCACCCAAAACGCTGTTGATTTTGAATATCACTTTTCATTATAATGTTCTACCTATAAACATTTAAGAAAAAATATTGTAAAAACATATAATAGCCATCTTAAATAAAATTTAATGATAAACTTTCGTCATCTTATAAAAATATTATATTCAATATTTCAAATTTTATTACTTAAGCATTAAAACTTGGAAGTGAAAAACGTTCATATCGTTTTTCTTTGTTCTTTTTGACTATTTACTAAAACTGTTATATATATTCTTATCACATGTAATGTTTCTTAATATTTGCACTATATTTATATTTTGTTGTACATGTATTATCTCTATGTTTCCCTAGGTCAGGCATGTTTATTATGTATATTTATAGCCAAATTTATTTCTTATATGTAAATTCATATATATATATAGATTTCGCTATTAATAAAAGTATAAAGTTTACTTTTTTAGTAAAATAGTGTATTTTGTGTTACGTCATTTGTAACATCTTAGGCATACAAAGGAGTCAAGTCGTACTATCTCTGGATTGAAGTCACTACATTATACTTGAAAAATGTTTTACACTCACAAAGTAATCAAAATATAACATGAATTAGAGACACAATAAATAGTTCAAACCATTCCGCTTAATTAATTTAAATTTGACAAAGTGTCCATTTCTTAAAAAAGTGAGGAACTTTTATAAGAGCACTCTATATTCATTTATACTCTAATGTACAATATTCATAATTAAAAGTTGGTAAGGAGCTTAATTATGTAAGTTGCATATCTGCCTTTAACATGTGTAATGTTGTTCTTGGGTTTAACACCATGGAAACAAATAGAACCGCATATAACAAAGCTAAACGGTGATATCGTGTTGTGAAATCATAAAGTTTAGCAATTTAATACACAATTTTAATCTATGAAAAAGTAAATAAATAACCTTAAAACGTTTGAAATATATCTTATTTATATCATCAAAGCTAGATGATGCTGATATTATTTGTTTATCTTTGATGAAAATATAATGTCCATATCATAGTTCTTTTTTTATTTTAAAAATGTAAATGTGTAAACCAAACATACCTGTATTACGATAATCTCCTAACCAACAAGCCTTACAACTTGTACATGTACCAGACACGTGATGGCACGTGACATCACAATTTTTTACAAGTATTTCTACTTCAACCCTTGCATTATTTCACCGCGGGACATTCTAATGATGGATTGTGATGAATGAATTAAAATTGTTCAGCTTTCCAGAGCAATTATTTTTTACATCCAGTATAATTCTGAGTGTCCAAAGTGTCCTTACACACAGTTATAAAGCAAAGATGTTTTAGATACTATAACTTTTAGATCAGTTGTGCATGAAAAAAACAATTAAACCGTTTAATTTCTTCTGGCACCCGAATAACCGTTTACATACCAGATGAGTGTTTCATTACATTTTTGTTATCTGAACGACATTTTATATCTAATCTTAAAAAAGACACTTTGTACATACTTAATGAAGTGATAAAAAGGAAGATAACTATCTGCAGTATTATATTTTTAACTAACTTATACTGGTCCATTCACACTAAAAGCAGTTTGTTTGCTTGATTCATAAACAAAAAATCCGAATTGATATGTGAAGTAAGATATCTAAGAGCCACAACTGAGTCGCATTTACACCAAATGCGACACATTAAAGAAGGTTATAAATTCAAAATGGATATACAACCTACAAACAAAATAAGGCAATCAATTTAAAATGTCATCAAACTAGAAAATCATGTTTTGCTTAATATAGACAGTGTTTTAAAGCGATTTATTTGATCATGTCGCATATGTTGTTATTGTCTTACAGAATAATAAAAATATGTATCGTTTGGCCTAAATATTGCATAAATTATCTATTTATCAACCATGAAAACCTTTAAAATGATATAATACAAGCTATGGTAACAACATAATATAGTCCTGCATAACCAAATTCGGCCATTTTGGTGGCCATTTTAAATTTTCACAAAAAATGAACCTAAAACGACATCGTAGATAATTTTAATTGTGATATTCAGACTCAGCACATAATTTGGTCATAAAAAACTCCTGTTTTGTTTGCACCTTTTAAAAAAAGTAAATATTTGCCCATGTCTAGTCATATAAATAGTAACGGAAGGTCATTGTTAGAGCTTTGTAAACTGACTGGTTTACGAATCACGAATGGTAGAGTGAGTCATTCTTCCATGATTGGTTGATATACATGTATAACTAGTCGAGGTTGTACACGTAGTATTCTAGGTCATGCGTGTTTTTGTACTTTAATCAATAGACCTGCCCACTGAATAGGTGAATAAGCTGATGCACGAACAGCATTTTACTGATTTAAACATACCACTTTGATTTTTAACACTTGCTTTAAATAGTGAATACATACTTGGTAATTTTGAGTATTGATATTTTTACAAAATAAGTGTAAACTTACTAAGCTATTAAATTATTATTTAAAACAATAATTCATCCCTAAATACTGATGTGTAATGAAACTGGCTATGTTTACATACGCAATGTTTATGTGGACGACCTGTAGGGTTGTAGATTATCTTTAATGTAAATATCATGATTTTTAATATATATCGTCATTAAGTATTGACGGTCCAAATATTATGTCTGATCATTGTTTGATGAATGTTGAATTCTGTAAATGCTGTTTCCAGTCAGACACATAAACAATGATTATGATAGTATTCCATATAAATATGTATGGAAAAATGAGGATACAAACATATGCATAGATAATCTAAACACCACTGAAAATTTGTCTTTTTCCGAGGACCTGTGTTTAAAGATTAATTTATGTAATGATCAAAATAGTATTAATGAATGTAAACAGTTCGAACATATATTTAACCACGTCGCGGAACCATTTATAAAAAATTTAAACACAACACAGTGTGTGTATTCGTCATGTAATATAAAATCTAACCAGCCTGGTTTAATGATGGTAGTTTTAATTAAGAGGGAATGTTTTAATAGCTGTTTAAATAAATATAGATTGTGTAAAAATGACACAAATCGTCGGCTTAATATCAAAACCTCGTATGGACACTTTTACAAATTTTACAGGAGAAACATTTTTTTGTCCCCCAAAAACACTTTTTGATATTTTGGTTCCAAACTTTCAAGGAAGAGATAGAATATCATAATATATGATTTCAAATGTTGTTTTTCATGTTTTAACCTGACATTTTATTTTTATAATGAAGTTTTGTGATATGCGATCTTTTGACTGATTTTTTCTATTTTTTTTAATCAGATACGACCTTTTGCACATTGATCAATGATATTAATTGAACCTTTTACACACATGTAACTATCTAATTCGATTCCAGTTTGTAAAATATTTTACCAACAAAAGTAAGCTTTTAAATCTTCGATATTTAATAGAAAATTGAAATCACAATTAACAGATTTACTTCATTTATTTATTGCAAAAACAATTAACGTAGAATTAAGACAAAATTTAGACAAATGTAACTAAAAACTGCTTTTTGTAGAACAAAGACAATATATTATACAACACTGGACGTTGGTAAATTAAAATTCGTTCTATTCAAATACTGGAATTTTCATACAAGTTACCATTATAATTTTTGAAGAGGTAATTCCTCTACATCGTAGCATTGATGATAACATATTTAAAAAGAAGAATATTTATAATCTTTTAGAGACGAAAATAACGTTCTTTACGGTTCTGAAGAAACATTGCTTGAACTTACAATATGACAAACATTTTCAAAATGCCCAAAGTTTCAAACCAAAAAACTTATAAACCAAAATGCTTTTACGTTAAACATCAAACAACATGACAAAAACAATACAGAAGTTGTCTTAAACACTTGTTATGTCCATATAATTATGATAGAATCTTTGCAACAAAATGCATTTATTATGAACAACAGCATTACGCTTTAAGAATGACCTTAATTGCGTGACCTACTCTGTCAAAACTGTAAAACTTTAAGCCATGCTTAATGAAATTTATTATTGGATAACAAAATTGTTAGCCTGACACAAAATGGAGGAAAAGTTGGACAGTACAATTATAATCACGTAATGTTAATATCTATTGTGTGGCATGAATATAGTCAATTAAAAATCTCATTGTAATCCATGATACCCATTGATAACAGCATCATCAACATTCAACACAATTATTATTTTAGCTAAATGAGGGAATACCTTAGACAAATCAGATACCGTCTTATCATAAATGCTCCGAACAGTCTATCTTAACTAATCAGGTATTATTGCAATGTAGTAAGAACTAATAAATTATTGGAAAATAAAAAACTATTTCTAGTAATCAAGTAGAAAGCTGTCATAATATGCATGATAATAAGCAATTTTTTATTTGGTTGGGACTTCAGTCCTGAACAAATATATTTACCGTATTCCAGACCCTTGCCGATTTTGACATTTGCCGAATCTAGAAGTAGTCCTTCGGTTATAAATACAGAGAAATTCATTAGGATCGTCTGCTAGGATTGGCGCAAAAATTTCTGGCAGACACTTAGCATCTCCATCTTAAGTTTATCGACTGATATGTAATGCACCTAAGAAATTTTTTTACGTAGTCTTATGTAATAGTATCATTTCAAAAAGCGTCCTCGAAGTCAGTAGAGACAACGTCTTATGTAAATTTAATTGTTCGAGTCATTTGTCTGTGTGGTGTGTGGGTGGGTGTGGGTGTGTGTGGGTGTACGTAGTTTTGGGATCAGTTTTAAGATCGAAGTTAATGAATGGTTAAATGATTATTGTTATATTACACACAGTTAACGTAAGAATGTTATTGAATTGAACCCAATCTGATAAAAAAACTTTCTAAAATTTTCCGCTCGCCTACTTGCCAATTTAGATCTGACTGTTTTCTTACGAGGGTCACTGTCAAGAGATTTTTTCTCATTGTTATATTCATGACGAAATTTTAAGTTTACTGTCTTGTTTACATTGTATACAGTGCCCAATTTGAAATGAGCAGTCAAATCGCAGACAGTGAAATATACCGCTGTTAAGTTAGCTTGCAAACCGCAGTCTAAAAATAGAAATTACGAAATCAAAATGCTATATTAAGTGTTTCGTCTAGATGGAAACTACACACTGATTGGTCGAAATAAAGGTTATCTCGACGTGACCCTCAACGGGAACTTTAGAGATCCTGTACGACATCGCTCTATAGGATATTTGTCTACAAAGATTGACCAGGAATTGCCCCTTATTCTTGCAAGAAAATATCTAAAGTGTCCGCCTGTTCAGTCTAACTGCTGTGTTAATATCATTGGTAAATAGTCTTTTGAACCAGGGCAATGTTAACTACTTTTTTAACGCCAGATAATGAACCCTTTTATAACAGAACTTGTCACCTAAGTGTACCAAAATGTAGAATGAATTATCCATCTCATTTGTTTAAAACTGCATCTACTTAAACAAAATATGTCCCTACTTTAAAACTCACAATTGATCATAACATAAAGAAAACTAACTTATAGTACTGCTCAACAAAAAAAACCCTGATAATATGGATAGTTACATAACTTGTACAAGACGTTTAAACGTATAAGTAGAAAAGTAGGAATAGACATAGTCATAGCAGTGTATGTAGCTCAATTCTCTTTACATACGAGAAAATCATCGCTTCAATACCTATATAATAATGTATTCTAAGAGTTTTTTGTATACAGGGCTAGTCATTCAATATAAAACGCTTCTCTAAAACCCTTTTTTATTTGAGTAAAAATCAGTACAAAATATGTCCTCACAACTTCAATTATCTGTGTAAATTACTTTTTCCTTTACGAACAAGTGTCATTTAACTGTCCTTTGTATGTATACGTTGTTGCACCACTAATTTTTTTTTCATCTTAAAAATCGAACAAATTCAGTGCTTTCAGTGCTTTGATTTTCACAACCCTCACAGTATATTGATGATATACGATGTTTTGATCTTAATAAAATTGAGTCAATCAAAGTACGAGAATTTAACATTTGGCTTTTATCATCATTTGTCATTGGCGTAGGTGTACGAGATTTTGACAGAATATGCGCTAGTATGAATAGCTTCCCTTGGCATCAAAAAGTGATTTTCCCAAAAATTGCTCAATACGAGGTTTTGATATTAAGCCGACGAAATGTAATTCGTATGGTTAAGGCTCGTTCGGATTATAAATCTACACTATAAAGGGCAAGATATAATTATGATAGAAACAAAACTGAAAATTT
Organism: Mactra quadrangularis; assembly: GCA_025267735.1. NCBI lineage: Eukaryota > Metazoa > Mollusca > Bivalvia > Venerida > Mactridae > Mactra > Mactra quadrangularis. The sequence goes on along the minus strand of CM046300.1, from coordinate 4,467,905 downwards.
AATGATTAATAAAAAAATGCACGTTTATATTGGAAGATGTTAAAGGAAGCTTCAGGAGTCAAGCAGTGTAATATTTCTCTATCAAAGTTTGAAAACTATTTTAGGGCAATTATTGACCCCGAAGATAGATGGTTCTCTCCAAATGAAGAAGTTTTTAACTTTGTTGAAAATTACGAAAAACAAGAATATAAAGTTATGTTTGAAGAGTTAAGGACTATGTAAAAGTTGAAATTACAGAAAGGTACCTTTAAGTACCGGCCCTCAAAAAGTTGGTTAGGGTGAATGCAGTGCTAAAAATATCATAATGTTTAATCATCCCTCTTGCCTGAAATCTTTCGGACCAGGTAATATTTTCGTAGGTACTTCACATCACCTGTGAAATACAGAAATAAATACGTTATTTTCTGTGCAAGTTTCCTTTTATTCTAGCGAACAAATTCAGAATACATATGCAGATATTGAATGCACTAATATTACTCTAGATGCACTGAGGCTTACATTTTCGATATATGTGACTGAATTAACATATATGAACAAACAAATAAGTGGGCTCTGTAATCAAAATTTGGGCGTCCATTTTGCATGTATTAAAAACTTATTCATTACACATCTTTGCGGAAGTCAGGGGCTAATCACAAAAACGTGTGTACATACGCGAACTGAACTTCTATCTAAAGATTGCAAGATTTCGATGAAATGTCTTTAAAATGGTTTATTTTTTATGAAGTTATTACTATATATGTCTGTAGATTTGATGATTTATTGTTTTAAGGTATTTATTTGACGCCACGTGGGAACTTTTTTGTGCCTAATTACTTTATTTTGACATCCATCGGTTCCGTCTTAAATTGGTCGATGTTTTGTTAGCAGATGACCATTTATTTTGTCATACCACCTTTGTTTAAATTGGCCGTGTATTGAAAAATCAAGGGTATGGTGGCTCGGTATAGCCCTCGTGCATTTTCTTCGAGAGCTTCTAATCTCCGTTTTTGAAATTGTTCGTTGAAGTTTGTGGAACATACTGTATTCTTTAAATGTTTTGTAGTTTATAATGTATTGTTGACAACAAATAATGTCACCAAATTTGAGGACTTCACCACTTGACGTTGACTTAAGTCAGATCGCATTGTAGCAAAGATTTTAAGTTTCGAGTGCGTCTTTGAAATTCTCTCATCGTAAACGTAAGTTCAACGTAAGTAAGTTATTTCGGAAATTGCGCTATCTTACGTTAGATTCTTATGAAACAGTTTTTATCAGCCCTGCGTTCAGTAAGCATTTAACGTTAGTCAATCACCGTAACCGTTATGAACGGTTAATTGAATGATCCGTTGAAGCGCGAACGTTTAAAGATAGCGGACAAGAGAATCTTTACTTCAATTTATTAGAAGAATTCGGAGAGGAGGAATTGTTTCTTGTTTACTTGGTTTTTTTTGTAAATTTATTGATCTAAATCAACGATAGTAACACCGCCGACTTCGTTGTAATGGCAGTTACTAATTTGCACAATATACTGGAACTATTTTGTTTCAGGTTGTTTAATACTCGCGTACTATATACTTAAACCGTTTGCTGTTTGCCTGAAACGTTTTCCGCTAACAGGCCGTTCAATAATGACATTAGTGAATTATACCTATTTTAAGTGTGTACCTTTCATTACCTGTGTCCATTATTGGACACCGTACTTTTTGTTTGTACTACTTCTTTTGTGTAAAGTTGTATTTTGGACATGTTGAAATTTATAAATTTTAGTATATAGAGATATTTTATTATACTGATTTCAACTGATTATACTGACAATGTATGAATTAATTTGTATTATTACCTGATTGCTTATATAAGTGTAATTCGATATTTTTAACTGTTTTCTGAGTGAACTGTTGACCGGTCAATAGTTTTGACTGTTTCCCGCGCGTGCTCTGACGTCACGTAATGACGTCACGTATTGACGTCACGCACTGTTACTGTACATATGTAAAGGGAAGTAACTGCTACGGGATTTTAGACTTTACCAGACGCTTTAAACTTGTCGAGTACTGTTAAAATAGTTGTTGATCAGGTAATAAAACAGTTATTTTATGTGTGATTTGGGAACAGTCAACCGGTTGTCCCTCGATGTCAGGAATAGTGCTTAAAACTGTTTCCCTCCGACTACGGCCTCGGGAAACAGTTCAAAACACTATTCCCTCCACCTCGGGCCAACCGTTTGACTGTTCCCTATCACACATGAAATAACTGTGTATTTTTAACTCTTAGTGCATCTGTACGGGGGTGTACACAATCTTATTGGAAAATTTTATTTTAACTGTTTTCACTGTACCTAATGTAATTTGCACAAAAGTTTACATGTTTAAACTCACTTTTTTCATAAAAAATAAATATTACTAAACCACTTTTTTGATATTTTTCTATTAAACTTACTTATTTATTTCATTAGGATTAAAATGAAAACTGAAATTTATGAAAATTATTTGAAAATTTCAATTATTGCAACCACACAAATTTCAAAGTCATGAAGGACATTCGTAAATTACATAGTCCATAAATATAGCAATTACTGAGTCTGAAATAAGTTTAGCAATTAGACAATTTAAAAATAATAGATCTGGTGGTCCAGACCTTCTATTAAATGAATTTGTTATCCCTGGTAAAGATGTTTTATTACCAGTTATGCATTCTCTTTTTAACAAAATATTTACTGTTGGTTTTTTTCCACATAGATGGTCTGAAGGCGTTATTATCCCTTTACACAAAAAATCAAATATTAATGATGTGGCGAACTACCGTGGTATCACGCTTTTATCTTGCCTAGAAAAGCTTTTTGCTAGAATTATAAATAATAGACTTACTTCATGGGCAGAGGATTATAACGTATACATTGAGGCACAGGCTGGGTTTAGACAAAATATAAGTACTAATGACAATATTTTTGGTCTGCATGGCCTAAAATCACACGTTCTCAACCTACGAAATAAATTGTTCACATTATTTGTTGACTACACTAAAGCCTTTGATTACATTGTTCGTGATAATCTTTGGTTTAAATCATTTAAATTGGGATTGAGTGGAAAAATTTTAATATCATTTAATCGATTTATGAAACCAAAAAATCTCGAGTTAAATATAATAATAGTGTAAGTGATGAATTTACTAGCTTACTAGGCGTAAGACAAGCGGAGTGTCTATCTTCTTTCTTATTTTCTATTTTTATAAATGATTTAGAAGAAAAATTATATGTAATAATATAGAAGGTAGATAATATTGTTATTTTTTCAAAATCGGTACAGAGTAATCTGCATATGAATATTGTAAAACATGGAAACTTAAAGTGAATGTTGCCAAAACGAGGTTCTTTTACATGTCGAAGCACGACTGGGAACCAGACAATCTAGTCATACTGTTTTCATTTGCATTAAACTTGATAAGGATGCATGGCTAGGTAATTGCTCGGATGATTTCGAACATAGGTCATATTGGATATAAAAAAAACTAAGTCACAGTATCTAAAAATAGAAAAATATTGTTAACACTTTTGTTGCTACTTTTTATGGCGCTGAAGGCACTGAATTTGTTTGGGTTTGAAGTCACATACAAATAAAAATGTCTCAGTCAGAAGGTCATTATCTTCATGACTTAACCACAAGTTGTTTTGATGATTGGAAGGTCAGGTTCGAATATGGGTCACTGGGGTCAAAAACAGTACTTTCAGTACTTTGATTTTTGTTTCAGTTTTGTTCATAGAATGATCTGGAAGAATCTTTAATGTACTACTCAATTGTGATTTTACCTTGATGTTTCTAAAATATACTTGAACATTTCATGAATATATATATGAAGGGAAATGGCCCTGGGTCAACTATTTTCAGTCACTACTATTCAGTCATTACTCATCAGTCATCAAGTTAAGTTATTACATTTACATCAATGCTAATGTTTGCGATTCAAATTATGGAGCAGTATTGATTAGACACTCATATTGCATGTTAGAATAAAAATCGAAACTGAAAGTTTAACATTGTGTTACAAGATGTACATTTTGTATCTAGGTGTAATTCATTTATTCATACTGGGTTCAACAATGTTTCAACACAAAGAATTTTATTTTACGCCGGCCAGCGCACCTAACATAGATTTCCTGGGTCCTTCTCTATTACCAATATTCGCGAACCTATCTACAATGCTTGGAACATCTTCATATGCCTTATTAATGGACATTGTTGTCAAAACTTTCATGTCAGGGTATATAACCACCAAGGAGGATTTGAACTCATACCTCAATTAGTGTCTAGGTGTAAATTATAGGAATGTGTAATGTACATGTTATATTAAAACCAACCGGAAAGTCTTGGATGGTCATTGTATATCACAGTGGAGTAGACCTTCAAGATTAAAACTAGGAAACTAAAACAATGAAAACACAGGTGCCATTATAAAACGTTTATTAATGCCCATATGTTACAACAAATAATAACAGATAGTGTTAGTTTTCTAAACCTAGCAATACAAGATTAATTCTTTAAGCATCATTCGGAATTCCTTGGCCATTCACAACGGATAACCTCGGACGTATCTAAACGCAATTTTGGTACCTTTCCATCACATGTCCAAACATAACACTTTGACCAGTGTTGAAGTAAACAAATCCACGGCGACGGTTAATGTTTCGTTATTTGTCTATATATTTCGAATAACACAATTAAATGAAATCGCTGAACAATATTTAGTTAAATATAACATAGATATGTGTTTTAACAAAGTCTTGTGTGTATTCTACAAGAACCATTTTGCATAACCGTTATGTGCTTTGCCTTGCGTATGGAAAAAAAACCCAATACGCTCGATGGGTCCCCACGAATCCTTCCGAAAGTATTTATTCATGAATGTTCGAGGAGTTCCGAATGCTGTGTAACATAAGTGGTAAATAGAGAAGAAGCACTCGTCGCTCAGTAATAACCAGTACAGTATTGAGAGAAACTTCAAGACTTCATTCATAATTCGACAAGAACCGACATAATAAAATAGATTGTCTCCCTATACAAAAATGGTATTTTAGCATAGCTTTTTAAAACTGGTGTGAGACAAATACAACAGAAAACTGTTTTTTGGATTAATTAAATCATTTAGGAGTAATGTAGTTACCTGACAATTCAATGTATTAAAGCCACTATATGAAAATATATTCATTAACAGTAGACTTGAAAACTCTTTTACGTTACCCAATATACGACTGTTATGTGTCCAATAATATCTATAATATTTAAGAGTTTAATGCAAATACATGTAACATATTAGTATAGATTACTCGTGAACCAGTCAAAAACCTGTGTTTTTATTGGTTAGAAGTTTTTGTTCGGGAACCAGTCAAAATTCCTAGTTTTCTCTGTTTTCTTTTCTCTAAAATTATTACGTCGAATGTAACAACTAAAACATATCGCTGTAAAGAATGCAATGAGAGCCACAGCCGACAGGAAGCCTATCAAAACTTGAATATATGTATTATCCATACAATCTCTAAGACTGGTTGTAGTCAGTGACACTGTCAAATAAATCAAATAAAAAATCAAAGCACTATTTTAGCCCTGTCGAACATTTGGTTTCGATTGCGTATATTAACCCCACAATATGCAACTAACGAAAACGATCATCAGAAAACTATTATTAAAAACACATTTAATATACGAATTATTTTATGGGATACCAAGCTGCATTGTTTGTGTGTTAATGCGTAAAGCTATTTTATTTGCCGAAGTAAATTTCAGTCATTTAATTGCGCATGCGCAACCTAATGTAATTGTCCGCTGCAGATTGAAACAAGGATTTGCGACTGAACAAAGGGAAAGCCCATGTAGAAATGATAGTTTTATGTATACTGATGGATCAACGCAAAACTCTGTTTATGGGCAGCTGAAACATTGATGTAATGGAATTATACCACACTTTCATGACCAACTAGCACCAGGATGGAGTAGAACAATCGCACAATGCTACTGTTTGAATCACAGGCCGTTAGCTCGATGATACTCTTATTCATATACATATATAATGTATAGAAGGTACACAGCAAAACTGTCAGCGTTGTGCTACCCTATCGGACTTAAACCGTTAAAATTCACTCAACACACCACCATTTTCTTATTCCTTACATAGTCTTAAAGCTTAATAATTTATCTACACGTCCATCATAAGTTTTGTGTCTACCAAAGCCCAAATAAAACAATATTGGATCAAGTTTTATCAAAGACCGTATGAAATAACCAGGTCGATCTTCAGCTGGCAACAATGACATTGGATTAAAATTGCATTTTTGTATAAATAAAACGAGGAATGATAAACAAGAGAAGGAATATATATCTTAAAATGTCGTGTCCATAATGTTCTGCCTAAACTGACGATTTAAAACGACGTATATTGTTCTTTAAACCTGGATTTCATAACAAATAAAAATATATCAGCGACTTCGTTCAAGAACGTCTACCTTGGTGGTTATAAAAGGGTCATTTTCATTGGTTCAAGACTTGTTCCAGACCAATCAAAATCACTATTACACATTGATCGTTTAGGGGTCATTTGAATGCGTAATGTTGCCATCGGAAGATCGACATATATATATATTATACAATAATTAAAGTATCATCGAGCTAACGGCCTGTGGTTTGAATAGTAAAGAATCACTTCTTGGGATTATTTTACAAATCGAATTGCGTCGCGTATTATTTTGTAGTTTGACCACCTGTGTGTAAAATAACATAAATGATGTAATATGATAATGTCATTGCACTATGACCAACTGAAATTTGTTGAGTGGTCAATGGTTGAATTTAGCCGAGACAAAGTCAGAGAAAGTGAGATTTGAAAATTAAAAAGAAAGCAATATTTACCATTTCTTGTTTGTCGATCATTATTTCTGGAGTAAGGAAACACATAAATATTTGTTGTTATATTGTCCCTGTCTTCTGTCTGTCTCTTCTTACGGGTAGTTTGTTGACGGGGGTTGACATATAGTCTGTATAATAGAAAATATCTATATATGACGCTTTCGAAATTTCAAGAGTAGACGTAATACCCATCCAGCAAGCTCAGTTGGTGCGTACAAGACTACTGGCCGATTGGTCCGTGAAAATTATTACTCGGACAAAGATGAAGCTGCTGGTAGTGATGGCAAAAGTTCATTTAAAATTGTTGCGATTTGTTTAATGCAGAAAATATTGGTCTTGTTCTGCCATCTGGAACCTCACCGAAAGACATCTCTAAGAATTTTAGCATGTTTTTTTTCAACTAAAATTGATGGCATAAGGACTGAGCAATACCAAGACACTACACTCAAAAACCTAGTTGGTGCTCCTCAAGAAGAAGTGAAGAAAATCATTAAGAAGTCACCAAATAAATCTTGAGTTAGATCCTATTCCAACTTAAAGACATATAAACACTGTTTTATTTGAATATGGAATGTATCATTTAATATGGAATTCACTATACTCACTGTACAGTTCATTTTGTTCAACAAAATAGACTGTATGTAGCCTATTCTAGTTCATTATACAAGTAATTTCTGGTTAATTTTTCAATTTAATGTACAAAATATGATAACTTACTTGTTTCAATATGAAATGCTGCTGTAAAAATTCAAAGACTGCCGCAACGTGACTTTCAAAATGACGTCACAAATACCTGTGATATAGACTGTAATGTTCTTAGAACTTATCCGACCCTGAATAGGGATTGTATATAATAACAGACCTAAAAGGGATGTTTAATAGTATAACCTTTATTCTAGAACTCTCACAGTAAGGTGACTATACTACTACTACTACTACTACTACTAATAATAATAATAATAACTTTATTTTCTGAAGGTAACATTTAGACATACAAAGTAAAACTACAACATATGCCTTAATTTCAAATGGCCTTCAACGAAAGTTAAATTGCATGTATCAGAATATAAATTTCAAAAAAAAAAGCATCAACAACATACAATTTAATTAAAAGTACAAAATCTCTTGCACACATACATACACTAACGAAGACAAGACACTAAGACAGACACGTGAAGACAAAAACAATACAAAAATATTTATAAAGACAGACACTCACAATAATATACTAAAAAATTATAAATATACCATAATTCAAATAATTTAAACTCATACTACATTTATGAATATGCATACATATACAACTTCAACTAGTATAAAGGAGCATAACTCAAAAATAAACTCACATAAGAGTTATGCCTCTTTATAGTCGTGTAAGCCTGTATGCAGAACAGAAAATCTAGTTATCACCACAAAGAAGTTTTTTGTATGAAGATTTGAATGAATTAATGTTTGATATATTTCTTATCTCGTAAGGTATTTCATTCCACACGGTCATACTGTAGTAAGAAAAAGAATCCTTTAGATATTGTGTTTTGGGTTTTGTTTTCATAACAAGATTGTTGTGTACAATAGATCTCAAGGAGTAGTGTTCATTTTTAGCAAAATTTATTATATCTGACATATATGAAGGAGCCATATTATTTAGAGTTTTGAATACAAGTAAAGCAATGTGGTATTTACATCTGTCAATAAAAGTAAGCCATTTCAATTGCTCAAAGAGATCGGAAGCAGGTGTACGAATAGGTTTATTTAATATTAGTTTTGCTGCTCTCTTCTGTAGAACATATACTTTTTTAACATATTTTTATTATATTTGCCCCAAACAGTACAACAGTAATCAAATATGGGCAGTAAGTATGCATTGTAAAATAATAGTTTGGTTTCATCCGTAAGGTAATAAAAAATGCGTTTTAGCAATGAAATTTTACTTTTAAGCTTTTTACAAATAAAATCTATATACTGTATGCCAATTAAGATTTTCGTCAATGTATACTCAGAACATTCATACTATACTCAGAACATTCATACTATACTACAACATGCATGCATCAAGATATTCCATTGGTTAGCTAGATAGCATGGGGGCGTGGCATTACTGACCATTACAATAACTTAGGTCCACATGCTGCCAGCATGAAAGATTCCCCACCCCAAAATATTATAGACAAATGTTACTAAAAATACACGTGTGCATAGGCTATAATAATTTTGTATTTGATGTGGGAATTGTTATTGCGAACAGATTGTTTAAACAGTGGCTGATCCAAAATATTTCCAGGAGAAGGGCCGATATAATGCAACATATTTATCATAAAAACTACATAACCATTAAATCTTCTATGTTAAGCACCGAGAAAAATTGATTCATACTACTTACAAGCAAGAAATTCACTAATGAACATGTACATTTTCCAAATTCCAGGGACAGATCCAGGATTTCTTTCTAGGGGGGGATCCGAACTTTTTTAGGGGGGTCCGAACCTCGAACCACAACCACATTATACACATTTTGCAGAAAAAAATGCAACATGTTGATTATAAAAGATACATTACCATTAAATATATCATTCTATGTTCAGCACCGAGAAAAATTGCTTCATACTACTTAAAAATGACTTACAAGCAAGAAATACACTAATGGACATGTGCATTTTCAAAATTCTAGGGGGTCCGAACCCCCTGAACCCCCCTACCGCTGGATCCGCCCATGTACTCTACAGACTACCTGCTGGTTCCGCCCATGGAATGCTGGAAAATATGTTTATGATATTCCTGCAGAGTATGTCTTCAATATAACAAGATTCTGTAAACTTCCCAGAAAAGGATCAGTTTTTCAGCAAAACAATGGCATTGTTTGGCACAAAAGAGTTGCAATGATCCATATTAAGAATGAAGACATTATATGTGCTCAATATGTAAAACTGTGTGTCATTTTGACACAGACTCTGTGGCCATGTTTAGTTTATTTTTCTTCTGAAGTTACATTTGCATTATATAATGCCCCAAGTTTACATCTATATATAGACTGTGACTTCTAATTTAAATATACTGAAGAGTGACACCATCATTTTTCAGTTTTGTTCTCTTGTGCTAAAATCTAGGATGTATTGGCCTCAAGCCAGTGAATTAAAGACAAACTTGTTCCAATTATGCCATTTTCAACATATACATTGTACATGTATACATCTGCATGTGTCTGGAGGTGATAGAGCAGTTTTACTCAACCATTTCTTTAATGACTCCGCTTACATGTAGGTCCAAGATTCATAGAATAATTATAACACTTTTGAAACTGAGTCAGGCTATTCAAACTTTTCCACATCAAAATTACAAGAACGTATAGGTGCACATAACCTCAAAGAAATGCAACAATGATTTTCTTTCTCTAATTAATTGAAATATTTCTGAGACTTGCCAAACATACCTACTCTGGTTATATATCTGCATATAATTTAAAAATAACTACATGTTTTAAATGGTAATTTTGAAAAGGAAACAAGATAAAGCAGTGTTGCATTCATTTGATGATATATAAAACTCTTTGATAGTTGATTATCAGACTCAAGCAGATAAAACCATTGGCATAATGGCTTGTGAGCTTGAAATTACAAACAAACACAATGTTCAATTATAATAATATAAATTTATTTTGGCAAAGATGTATCAATTATGTCTTATACATGTATATAGAACACAAAAGGTACAAAACAAAGCATGCATATGAATACATTATTTTTGTTCACGGCAATGAAATGTTAAAATTTCTGTATTGTGATACTAAAAGTTCTCAGCAATGTAATCACAAAATAGAAATTCATGGTATTGAAACTGATGACAAATCACACACTCAACAATATCATCTATACTGTTAGTTCAATTCCCGCTTGTTCTTCAATATTTTCTTAAAATGATCTGAAATTATACAAATGAATATAAGAAATAACTAGTAATAAACAAAAATAAGGAATAAGGATCTCAAATTTTCTAGTGATATTAAAACACAAACCTACAGAAGTTGACAGCATTAATTTATAAATTCAATAATTGATCCACATAGGATTTGGTAGGTAAGTGTAACTCTTACAACAAAACCGGTGTCAATAGCGCAATTTGTAGCACGCTAAGATTTGAAATCTTGTGCCCAAGGGGGTGCAGGTTCAAATCCCATCCGGGGAGGTTATACCCTTCCATAAAAAATTTACAAAAATGTCGATTTTCCTCCATTGATTAGATAATATGGCCTTGTGAAAAGGGTAGGTGAGTACAATGGTCCAGAAAAGCTAGGTTATGTGCGCTGGACGCCGTAAAATGAAATAAATTGTGTTGACATGGAGTTAACTCCAATGAACAATAAACACTTCAACAACAACATTGGTGACTTCCCAAGTAAAGCTGGTAGTCCACTTGTCCACTGATGGGGTGGTTGTGGGTTTGATTCTCGGATTGGGCATACTTTTGTTGAAGCAAGGTCATGAAATTATTTCTACAGCCATTCTCCCTCCTACCAATGCCGTGTACCAATGAGTCTAATTATGTAGGACAGTTGTCAGTCACAGACTATGCGCTTAGCAGTTGGTTAACAGCTAAATCAAGAGATTTAGCCTTTCTACTGATTTAGTTGACTCACCACCGTTATGTGACCGACACAATGTGTTGCTACTCTGTTACATGTAAACCCAACAAAAACAAACGATCAACAACATTGAAATAGGAATCATACAGAAGTGGTGTTTTGTTTGGGCCCCATATGATCTGGCAATCAATGCATTGCATGACAATAGCTTCACGAATTGAGGTTTTGATTGATCTATTCTTCAATGCCAATGGCATGTCTAGCAAGTCATTCCTATGCAAATATTGGCCTGTGCTGAGTTTATGGAAGCGAACTGTCCGAAAAAATCCATGGACGAATTATATGCCACTTGGACGCTTGGCACAGTACTCAACGACACCAATGCTAGAATTATCATTTCCTTAAAATATCACATGTATACGAAATATTACACTTACATTTTGTTGGTGAAGATATATCAGTGTTATATCCTGAACATTTGCTGCTTTCAGTTCGAATAAATAAATCAATGCAAACCAGCGTGAATAAACGTTGCATCATCACTGATGGAGTGTAGTAAAAGCAGTGACGTGTTATATTGATGACGTATAGAGTGTTTACAAGTCATTATCACTGTTTTGAAGGTGTGAATCGGAGAGTTTCAGGCCGCCATTTTTTGTTTATATTTATGATTTTTGCCGTAAAACGAACCGTTGTCGTTAACTTACGCTACGCAAGTTTTAGTGAAACGCAACTAAAATAAATTTACGTTTTGCGTAAGTTCTTGCCGTAACTAAAGTTTGCGTAAAGTTACGCAAATGTTAGTGAAACGGCCCCCTGGTGTTATGACTGAACAGCGCATATGAATATTTAGAAATCAAACCAATGACGATTCTGATACTGATACAAACTGACTGATCAGACGGACACCGGGCAAACCTATAATCTCGGTATGGACTCCGATCGAAGCCTAAAAAGATAAATTATTCTTCATAGCTGTGTAAATATTAAAAAAAGACTGTGAATAAAATGTTCGAAAATTAGTTTTAAACGACGTTTTAGACAAATTTTCCGTGGGCCATAGTTGATGTTTGAACTTTAAACTTGTGTTTAAAGTCCTGACACTACCTTTTTTATTCCCATGATCCATACATATGTTATTATTGATAATCGAGATAACCATTAATAAATATGCCAATACCAGTTCGTATACCAATTCTTCATTTCAATCATAATTAAGCATTTGAATAGCCAACAAAGTATTTTGTCCGTATGAACTGACAACCAAATATATTGAATATATTAATATATTAAAAATCCGACTTGATATTGATGGAAATAAGTGTGTAATATGTACTAACATTGATTCAAAAAATGTCATGTTATCTTTATTTATGTGTGTTTGATTTGTATTTACATTTTCATGATTTTTGTATATCGCTTATTATAATTCGTTTCAGAATCTGCGCTAAATTGTTGTTTTTATTGTTTTGAATATAATAAAAAATGGAAAAAGTGTATATTATATTGTCTTGTATATGTCATGTTGTTTTCGTCATATCAATTTATGGGGAATTTAAAGTCAGATATAGTACTTACCCACATATTTATTTTATTACTCTTACGAAGTTTGAAGTCTCTATTGCTAGTTTGCTAGATGTGGTTTTGGACGTATTTTAAGTTACTGAACATTACATAGACCAAACATCTCTGCATTTAATAGATTTATTAGAAGAATAAAAAGATAAAATAGACATGATAAACAATATAGAAAAAAATAACTACAAACCACAATGATATAATTATTTACAAATTATTATGCAAGTAAAACCAACTTTTAAAAGGTAAAATAGAAAATTTGTAACATGTTCATGTAAACAAAGTCATCAAATTCTACTATCTCTGGATTATAGTTTTTATCCGAGTACTGAACACTTGTAAGTAGATGAAAAATCGCCGTCATTAATACAGAGGTATGCAACAAATGGCAGTAGAAAATGTGTCTTGAATAATCGCTAAAAAGTACACACGTACATACTGGGAATCAACCACAGAGTCGCTACCGGACACGCTACCGTATGAGCTTACTTAACGTTCAACTACAAGGATAAAGTTTCAAAAAGCTCTGAGTATAGTGTATGATTCAACACAATAATAAATTTCGAACTACTTTAAACTACGGTTAACACACTATGTGAAAGTAGAAAAATACATCTATAACGAAGTTATTTGCTTATGAGTGATTAAATTTTCATATATACACAAATAAATCAAGTAATGGAACATGGAAATAATTTTCAAAAATCAATATTAGTAAAGAAAATCAACATAAGATTTTATAGTTCGTCATACACTTTCGACTCGTGCATTTTGAGATTCACTCAATGTATCCACTTCAAAGATGTGACCCAATAAGTTAACGTTGTGCAGTAAACATTATGGGAATTTCAAGGACTTCAAAAGATATAGTTACTTATTTCAATTTCTTATAATCGCAACAGTAATTATCAGTCATTAAATTGTTGAAAATAGTATAGAATCTTCACTCCCCCTATATGTTCATAGGTTGACAAAATCTCGCCGAAGTCATCAGATCATAAGTTGGCATATGTAGAATCGCTTTCAGTATAAGATAGAAGAACATCATGACAGAATTTATATTGTTCCTGAAAAACAGAATAACACAAAATTTAAATTGTATGCTACTAAGCAATATTTTAATTATTCTCTAATGTTATATTTAATTGCAAATACATTTCGTTTCAGGAGAGTGTACAAATGCACATTAATATGTCATTGTTGTGTTATAAGTATGCCAGGTATCATTGAATATTTACGTGATGTATAATGATAAAATACTACTGTATTGACAGTAAGCATGCTGGGTTATGTGTCGTTTAGCAAAACAAAGCTATTCATAAATTAAATATACGTTTATTATCATTATCATTATTAAATATCAAATTTGTAGGGCGCTCTTTTCAAATTGAATAAATGTTCAAAAGCGCTTTACAATCGCACTAGGAAATAATTTATAGACAATGAAATTGAAAATTAAAATTCTAAAATGGTAAAAAATGATAAAACATGAATTAATAAAATGAAGACTTATATAAAACTAATAATTAATGATCAATAAAGTGCTAATAGAAGTTAAGAAATAAGTGGGGTTAAACTGTAAAAGATAGTGAAATGAATAATAATGGATTGTTGGTAGTAATCATCTTGTATGTGAAATAGCTGATAATTAAAATGTATGATGATGTTATTTAGTTCATCGCCGAAGTAAACAATGAACTTGATGAGTCAAGTATCAACTGTTGGATCGTGTAAGCTTAAACTCAAAGTAATAAAACGACACTCACAAAATTTGGAACAATTTGCGGTCTTCTACTCCTTAGATATCTAACAACTTGTACGATAGAAACTTCTTCTTCTATCCGTGACCTTTCTATGATGTTCAACAAAACAACAAACAGTCCACTTCTCTCGGCGCCATTACTGTTGATAAAGCATTAATAACAAAAATAGTCCTAATCACGCTACATATGAATAGCTCATGTAATAAAATACCAATCACTAAATGGTGCTTGATATAATACAGATATAACTAAATGTATACACACTTTACACAATTTATTTTATGTGTACACTAAATTTTCTGACTTTTTAGCATTTCATGGTGCTTAGATTTAGCCTCGTTGACTTATATTACCAGATAAAGACTCATTATTATTGTATAGTAATTTAACTGTAACTCGACTAAATTGTTATCATTTGATATACCCATTAAAAAGCAGGATACCAAATGGGGAAGCAATAGGTAATTCTCTTATCGGTTTGATCAAGACCAAGTTATCTACTTTCACGCGTTTCTTTAAGCTCTTAGACTAAAGTCAGACACAACTACTAGAATATACTTAAATAAAAATGTGCAGTGATTACAACTTCATCGAATAAACATTTTATTTCAATTATCTTTACTTACAAATTCTCAGTCAGAAGACTATATCTTGCATGCCAGTCTCTTACCATTAAATCAAATGTTAATTTTATATTCAAGGTAGTTTTTAAGAAGCTTATATTTTTTCGAAGGCGAGATACAAGATTTTATAGTTTATTGGATTAATGATATCATTACACATACAGGCATTGTAACAAAACAGGCTTATTCTCATTATGTCTTTGTAGATCAGTGATATCTTGTAATAGCTGTAAAACGGTTGAAGGGTCTTCTGGTACCAATTTGTTTGTTGGCCAATTCTGACAAACAACTTGTACAACCGCATGCTCCTTAAGCAATAAAAACATTACATTTGCAAATTTAAGTATCATTTCCGTAAGTTTCCTTTTAAACATCATACTGTGTTAGACAAAGTACATAATTTACATTTTAATAACAAACGATTAATTGTATTTTTTTCACATTAAATCGTGAAATTACCTTGCCTACAGTTACATTAACTTACTTGTACTATATCAACAGTGTGTATGTTTAATCACAACTGTGTCAATAACTTTTGCCCATTTTACTCATACAAATAGGCTAATGACTATTCGATAATCTGCGTAAACAGATATCTTGTAGATCATTGTCGTACAGAATCTCTACTACCTCAATGGAGGGTCAGGTCGAGATGACCTTCATGTCGACTAATCAATGCGTAGCTTTCATCTAGATGAAACACTATTAATAACATTTTCATGTTTGAAAGCTACTTAAACAGCGGTATCATTTACAGTCTGCGATTGGACGGCTCATTTCAAATTGCGTGACGTAGACAATGTAAACAAGTTAGGTATCATAACAATTTCGTCATTGATATTATGATGACAAAAAGTCACATGAACGTGACTCTCGTTTGAAAAAAGACAGATCTAAATTAGCGAGTAGGCAAGCGGAAAAATTTAGATCGGGTTTTAATCAGATTGACTATTCGATAAACCTCGTTATAAAAGAATATATATATTATTGTCGTAGAATAATGTATAACCGCCTAAGGTGGTGTGATTTGAACAAGAATCCCCTTCGGGATTTGTTCCAAATCTGCAAGCCCACTGCACCACACATACGGTAAAGTTCCATTAAAGAAAACAAAGTCTGAATTGATTTAAGAAGATAAATGGTTTACCTTAGATTTGAATGTCAATGTATGTCTCTTGACAACATATCCGTCTTTAACTTCCTCGTTATTCGAAGTTACTTCAAAAGGTCCAACTTCAATTGAACCTCTGCTAGGCAGATATACACCAACCTTAGATAAATGTAATTGTTAACTGTGAACCACATATTTGAATACGTGTATATTATGCTATTCAGGTACTAATATATCATGTCAGGATATAATGTTTAATCATGATCACAAACTATGAATGACAGCAATTTAGTAATTTATAACAATAACAACAGTTGTTATATAATTAATATAATCATGTCCCTTTGTCATATTTTTGGCTGATATAATATACTTCGTCAGTCTATGTAACTAGCTTTTCTGGACATGCTACTTTAAAACATCTCAATTTTTTCCTTACAAATTCAAAATCAAATATTTTGTTACATGAGTAAAATCAGTTGCTGCATTGGAATCGAAACCAATACATTTGAATTATTTTAACGACTAAACAACGGTCGAAGCTTACCTACATTAACGCATTAAACAATATATACTATTTATTATAATTGTCAAAGTAATTCAAAGTAAATATGAGTTTAATAAATGCATACTCTGCAACGAAAAACGAATATAACTTTATTTCAGTATGAGATGAATCAACTATTAGACTATCCAAATAAATCAAATTTGTGTGTCTTACTTCATTTTCACCATCATCATTGAATGTAACGACGACGTGAATATCCTGATCAATTATAAGTCTACAACAATCTACGGCAGTATCTGGAAGTGGTGACTGTGTTATAATGTAACTGAACAGATCACTGTAACTCTGTAAAACAAACAATTTTCAATATAAAAATACAATGTTACGCTTGATATCATCATGTTGTATTGAGCCAAACAAGTATAGCAATCAATAGAATTTTCGGCTGAATTTTTCCATTAATATAATATGTCGATTAAATCCTAAATTCGGTTTGTTTTTATACTGCTTCCAAAAATAGTTTCATAGGGTACAAATTAGTACCTCTTAAAGTATATAAATGTAGCGTTCATATAATAGTGTAAATATTAGCTTATCGATTATCTCCACACTGGCTCTGGTTGTTCAGTAAAACATTGTACTATGTTAAAACTTACAGGCATATATATAGCATTAATATAGTTGGTAGTTCCAGGTACATATGTACTCATAAAAGGTCGAAATTCATCAGCTGTAACATAAACGCATTAAATAGCAATTATATGAAGTTATTTTTAAAATATATACAAATATATAGTGCAATTGAATCAAGACAAATATAAAATGTTATTATTATTTAATTTAACATGCAAACGATATACTTTATCACTTACGTTGGCAACTCATTTTCGTCTATGCTACGATACTAACTCGCCTAGGGAAAACAACAAACTAGATCCTTAAACTGCTAATTTTAATTTTTGACATTATTTGCACATGTGCTCTATCCACTGAATTAAATCTTTATATAAATTATTATAATTGGTTTGCTATAATACATTATGCTTCGTAAATATTTTATTTCAATATTTGTCATACGACCTGCTACCTACCAACACGCACATTATCAACGGTTTGTCCATATATGGGTCTCAATTACATTTTATTGGACGAAAAGAGGACAGCATATCTATTAATGTCATACAATTATTGCCATACTTACGTGCCAAAATGTTACTATAGCGATTTTTAACTTTGTTGACTGCAAGTTTTGCATTCTTACACACATATTCTTGAGTCTTAGTGTCTTTAACTAACCATTCAGTTTGTGAGATTGTCTGAAGTACACAAAAAGCAGATTTCACCATTAAGTATTAAATAAATACAAAATCTGTCGATTTAACTTGACTTTCTTTGGTACATTTTGGGTTACAAAAACCCGATGAAACTTGTAACAGTTTGATCAAGTAAAACTGCAATAATGCAACCTCTACATTTAACACCTAGCCGCGGCCTAACGTAGTGTTTATCATGTCTGAATTCGAAACCGGAGATCGCGGGTTGGAGCCCCATTGCGGTATGTCATACCCTATACATGAGTAGTCGGCCTCGTGGTAGGTTTAGTTAGTACTGGTAATAGAAAAAGTGTCCAAGAAACGTTAGTAGGAAGAGCTTGCCGTCTTATATCTGACCTAAATACAATTTATGTGTTGAATATGACGTTAAAGAATTTTAACACCAATTTCGTCACAAGTTATCCCCACACTTAATTATGTGTCAATAGCATAAACAGGAAACATCTGAAACATCTAAGAAAACACAATTTGACATATATTAAACTAAAATTGTACTGTCAATATCAGAAACACTATGAAACATCAACATTATAGAAGCATAATTAATATTTTTGGGAATTTAAGTTTCGTGATCATAAGAAGTTAAACAAACATTTGTTTTTCATTGAACTTTTACACTGAATTTAATCAATATCAAGTTGCGTCGTAAACACATCTTTTGATAATATCCTATCACTGAGATTCTTTAACCTTTCGGTTGAATGTAAAAGTACATCTGGGTAATCCGTAATTGCACTAAACATTTACTTGCGTATATCGCTGTGTCAAATAGATATAAGTTACTAAATTTTCATTAAAATTGAAATATCATTTCAAAAGTGGGAAAATCAGCAACTCTAAAAACTCGGAAAATCGAAATATGTCTTTACATGTTATTATATGTCTTTTTGTGATTTTGCCGTTAATTGTTTAAAATGCACACAATATTTTAAGTATTACGGCGTGTTTTTACAGGTAATTAGCAATATATTACAAAATCTCACCTCAAACTCTGACTTAATTTTAGGTTTTCTGGTTTTCTGGTCTTCCATTAACAAATCTGTATAGTAAGCATCAAAGTTATGTACTAATATTGGTGTGGAAGGCAAGATCAAAGCTTCAATCATGATTCTATATAAATATCTGTACTGTTCCTGTATACATAAAAAGTTATGTCATAACATATGTATAACATATACAAACATTTAACAACGTTCATACATAGGTAATGTAACATTCATGATACACAACTTAGCTTCTTAATTACTCCAGGAAATATCAATTCAAATACCTTACATAAATGTCGTCATTTGCAACAATACAGACTCTTGTAATAGCGATATTATACTTGGTTGTAAGATGGGTCAATGGTGGCGTGTCCGATCATTACGTGTCCATGTTAAGGTCTGGTTACCTAAAAAAGAGAGGGATTCAGAAGAGAGTTGTACACTAGCTCCCGTAGAGAGCAGTCGTTTTTTACCCACCATGTTATTTAGTTATATATATTCAATACTAAGTTGTTTAACTAAAAATGGGTTAGTCGTTCTATTATACGTAGTCACATCATAGTACATTTACATGTATGTATATAATCTCATAAAGTATTACCTTCACTTGAACCATGTTAACTCTTTGATTTCTGAGTTGTCTAACACAAACATTTATATCTATAAACCCAGCATCCACACCTTGATCATATAAGTAATCCAAAGCAATAAATGTACCAGTTCTACCCACACCAGCACTGTAATTATTAAATAGTATTTTGTACATTTTACTTTACATATTACCTGCGCTTATATGGCGAATATCTTCATAAACCAGCAACATGAACTTGTATGGTTGACTTTTTATAAACTAGCATTTCTTTTACGATCATAGTCAATTCTCGGCACGTTAATTCATTAAATCTGATTTGCATATTAGCGGGTTTGAACTTTTCTAAGGTCGTCTTCAAGTACGGTGTAGTCTACACTTATATTGATTTGAGTGACCATTTTTATAACATTATGTTCAATTAGATGACAACATGTCGTATTTCACAAACAGTGTTGCTTATGGCAGTGAATGCAGGTTAACTTAGGAAGTAACGTTTAAACACACACTCATTACCTAAAGTCAATTTGGTAATTTGTACAAAAATAAACGTAAGCATATTTACCTGCAATGAACTAGCCAAGGTTTTGTCTTATTCGCATCATGTTTTCTTACTTTGTGCCAAAATTGTAGTAAACTGCATGTACCGTGTGGAATGTTTTTGTCTGGCCAAGCCGTGTAGATATAGTGTGTTACAATTCTTTCTTCCTTTTTACCCTGAATAAAATAAAACAGAAACAAACTATTCAACAGGGGAAAAACACGCTTGCATCAAATATTTAAATAATATTGGAATAATATTAAATAGCTAACAATACTATGAAATATATTATTTACGTTTTAATACTCTTAAATAATTTTATTCTAATTAAGATAAAACAACCATAAACCTCAAGTGAAATAATAACCTTTAACAAATATAGTACTAATAATGTTATTGTTTTGGACAATGTGAAAAAGATATTAATAATATTTACATTGTTGACAAAATTTCGATAAGAATGAAATAAAATGACGTTTAAATACTAACTAAACTTACACCATAAGTTATTTTTAATTGTCTTACAGTAAACTCGGCAAACTCTTCCTCACTCTCCGTGAATACTGTAACTCTTCCAAATGTTTTACTGTTGCCCTTTTCAGTCCAATATTGAACACACTTCGTCTGTTGAACAAAAAAAGCCAAAATAAACCTTAAAATATACCCTGTGTAATAATATTACATGCATAGTTTAAACAAAACGAGCATGTATGAATTTTATTCCGATGCCAAGAGTATATATTATGTGTTTGTAAATGAAATTTGCATTATTTTCAATTTTGAGAAGATGACATAATTAGAAAGTAGCCACCATATCCAGGAAACCTATAACCCCTTAGTATACATGTATGTCAAGTGTATAGTGTCTATAAAATCGGTAACACAATTACAGATGTACCTTTGTTTCCTCAATGAGTTTAGTCAACATAACAATCAAATTCACATTATTTTCCCAAACCATTCTCCAGAATTCGTTCTCATTGTTCTCTGTTGGGCCTAAAAATAACATTTGTGTAAACGATAAATTGATATTTACGAGTCATTTCAACAATTTAATAAAAACTTCCAAATGGAAACCGAAATTGTTACAGTCGGTTCCTCTACCTTTACATCTAACATTGTTTATAAAGAGTAACACTGCATGTGTAGCGCTGAGATCATTCATGTTATGTAACAATTTGTTTTCCTTCTTGACATTTAAAAAATAGAATTCTGAGGACCTTTGACCTCCCATTTAAAAATAAATAGAAAGGCTGTCTAAAACAATATTTTTTACACGTTTATATACACCAGAATTAAAATCGAGAGACACATTTCAAATGGGGCTTACTTTTACCCTATGGTATTATTTCAAAAAGCAAATGTTGAAGAGGTGTGATTATAAATGCTTACTTTGAAAGCATGATTTTTAACATTTCCTTATATAAATTGTGACACCTGGGGTGGAGCCAATTTCTTCAACATAACTCTTTAAATCATTTTACACACGTGATGTTCAAAAATGACATAATTTAAACGATCGTAAACGGGAACATAAATATAGTGATACTTTTATGTTGTAATCCATTCAGCGAGATCAATATCAACCACATGCATCATTAAACACTTTGTAGAGAATCGTTAGCTGATGCTAAATACCAAATGCTCTTAACATTGGTTTATAACAGATATATGTTATCAAGAAAATAGTAAAAACTGACAAACGAACGTTCAGGCACAGGACCACTGTGCGCTTAGATCATCTCAAACAAAAATGTACATACCTTGTGCTGCAATGTATGCACGGTCTTTTTTGTATCCCTGCAAAAAAGTTAAAACTCATTTTTTCAATTGATTGTTCAAATACAATATATCATTGCCAATATAACATTAATTTTGTAACTTTTTGTTCGGTCGGGGCCTCTTATTGTTTTCAACTGGTAGCGCATCTGATTGTCGTGCTAGATCACACTACTTGTACCATAAACGTGAATATATTATATGGTCATCGACCTCTTTACCACGGAAATAAATATGACTTGGCGCAGATGGGAGCGTAGTACGCTCTAGAAGCTAAGGACTAAATATCTTTAACATCGAAGAGAGTCCACTTACGTATCATGGCAGAAAGACCAAATAACATTTAAACGCATTTGATAATTGGTTTGAGTACGATAACATCTCCTTTTCCTTTCACTTTGACATTAAATGACCTGTACTATCAAACTGTCTCTTTTAATATAGTAAAATAACTTCAAAGTAATTATACAAAACACAACTAGAATTGAAAATATCTTCTATGAGAATATATAAACAATCCAACGTTTTGTTAGATTGCAAATTATATTTACCTTTATGAAGGAAGCATTTATGTAATCTGAATTTGGTTCATAAGGCAGTGTTTTAAGTACAACACGTGCATGGTCATCTGTTAAGCAAATAAACTCTAGATAAACACTTACAACATGTTTTGACCTAATATGTGCATATACAAATGCCAGAATAATTAACCTGGTAAACAATAAACTAAGAAAATCAATTAAAATACAATAATAAATAGTTAAATGCAAGCAGCAAAGAACATTATCATCAAAATGATTGAAGTCCAAAGAGTGTATTGGTACGTCAGAAGGCATTTTGATGTAGATATTAAACACACACAATTGAATTCCATATATCATGGATAGAAATACTAAATGTGTAATTGAGTAAAAAATAACACGTTTGTTTGAAACAGAATTGAAAACTGAATGTGGTGATACGATAAGAAAGTTGGTCTTGTTCCAAATTACTACTTAGCTGAGTATAATAATATTGGATATAAAGAAATGGCACATACATCGATAAAACAGTGTGAAAACTTACATGCAAACAGTTCCTTATATCTGTTTTTTCCCATATTGCTAGGCTTCGTAGCATTAAGGGTAGGGTGTTGTAAACCATATGGAATATCCTATTAAGAATGAACATATATAAGAAAGTATAAAATAAACTCTTATTAAGGTTTAGTCAACACGCAACATGCATATATCTTTGAAATAAGATTACATACTGTGATAAGTCTGCATAAGATTATATACTTTCATTGTTTAAGGGAAAATCACACTTATTGTTGAGTACTTCTTCAGAGTTAAACAAAGTTTTTTTTTCATTTGAAAAATAAAGATACATGTACGTTTCAATAGAAATTGATTTATATACTCTCTCCATACGATTAATGATGATAACACACTATTAAGAAGTTAGACAAGAAGAACAAATGAGATTGAAGTAAGTGATCAACATTACCTGAAATTCATTATTGAAGAAGTTAACATTAGCTATTTTTGATTTCACATAGTCTGTAAGATTATTCAACGCAATAGCGGTTAAACTTTTGTCACCAACTGGTGCATTTGTAAACACATAATAGTCATTTACATCTCCCTTCTCAGTGTTTGTCGTTGATTTTGAGGAACTTGCCGTCGGTTGCAGATGCACGTCTACAAAATATTCAATATGGTCTGTTTCTTTAACATTACACGAAGTACCAGATCAATAGAAAATACTTTGTTTTTGCCAAGAAAGGTTTTCATTCGATTTATAAACTAACTGTATACAATTGTAAAGAGTACTCCAGCCACTTCTCTATTCTTGAACATCTCATTGCTTTATTTGAAATTAAAAGTGCTTCCGTGGAGGTTGAATAACATGAGTTGAAGTGCTACACACAAAAACGAATCAGAGAGAATTTTTTGTATGCTTACTAAAAACATATAAAACAGGAGTCAAAACCATAGAAACTCTGGATTTTCAATGCAATATACGGGGGTGTCCCAGTAAATCGTGGACTCTGTTTGTTGCGAAAAAAGTACGCGCAACTTTAGATCCAACTTTTAACTGGCATTAAATGTTTGTGCTGTGAGTAAGTATGCTTAATTTTTAGAAGGTTAATTAAAAAATAAATGTTTTGCTTCAATTTATAAGACACTAGGTATGAAAACGCGGCGCAAGTCAACGTCATATTAAGAGGTCAGGTCTATGAAATCATTTTTATTCACTCTCCAAGTTTGCCTTATTGTGAACAGTGACATAAACAGATGATGTATTTACTTCATTTTTACTTTAAAACATTGTTTTTGTCTTACTTTTGATACAAAATTGTTACACCAGTCTCAAAATGTAAGTATGGTCAATGATATAATGGCCCACGGGTTAACTTTCCAACTTAATTTTGAATAACACTTTCAGTAGTTTTTGGTACGATAAATTCAGTAAATATATATTTCATTATGAATAACTTCTCTACAATATGTAGTATGCACATGACAAACTTAATTATTCCTTTCATCTGTATATGTGTTTGAATTCCAATTTATACCCATCCATGTTGTGCCAGGCTGATTATGAAACTGAGTTGCAATTACAAATACTCAATCTTGTCCTGACGTCACCTTATCTTGTTGATGTCACATTTTTTAGTTTCAGTTCAAATGCGTATATATTTTATGATATGAGATTTTGTGTGATAATATATTTATAATTTCTGCGAATGTCTATGTAAAAATAAAATGTAATTTAAAAGTGTATGTGTAAATTTTGCTGTTCATTTGAACTCAGCTTGAGCGAATATACAAGTGTAAAAGCGGTTGCGCCGCATGCACATACCTGGTATTAAAACGAGGCCTTTATAAAAGTTCTTATTGGTCAAATGCCTAATTTGTATAAAAATATAACTAACAAACAGTCTTGTAAATTATTATCATAATGTGACGTAAGGAAAGAAAGTTATAGACAAAGTACACGATTTACTGGGACACCCCTCGTATTTTTACCATTCATTTCGTCAGGTTGTGGAAGCAAATCAATAGAGTTTTCATAAACAGAGTCATCATGTTTAACACTATACACTATTTTCAGATTATCTGAAAAGTATGGAAATTAAAGATCAAAGTTACAAAAACGAAGAATTATGCTAAAATTTTGACAAAATAAGTGTTTAGAAGAACAAACTAACAAACATTTGCGTGAATGATCTGCTATGAAAACACACAAAAATAACAGAATAGGTTAAAGTAATTAGTAGAGAAAAACATGATGCATAGACAGAGGATTAAAAAAACAAATACCTCACCAAAGATAGAGACAGAATTTATCAAGATAATAACCTGATCCATTCTTCTTGTGATTGCCAGAAACATTTTTCCATCCAGTTTCTGTGTTGTCAGTCGACTCTGTGTATCCGTTGTTCTTGTTGCTATAACAGATTAACCGCTAAATTTAATCAAAGTTAGTAATATATATGGATTTTATACTGAAAAATAATATAAGGTACCATTCCGCTCAAAATAAAACCTGATTTTGAAAAGCATCATAAAATCTTTGAAAACATGATCATTTTCATTAGTTATAATATTTTTATCGTTTTGAATGCATTCTAATCATTACATACCCCCATTAAAAAGAATTCCATTAAAATTTACCAACTGGTTTGAGAATGTACTTTCCTTTCAAATGATGATAGCGCAAGTGCAATAAGCCATTTAAAAGTGTGGATTCACATAGCAAAAATAAGGCAGTGAAAAAATCAAATAACAATATACAAAGAAGTCATATTAGTTTCAGAAGTTGTAGCTGTTTTAAAACATTTTTAATTTATATACAGTAAAGTGTCGTCGCTTATAATGCCAATTTTGATAATTCAAAACTATGCAAATTCTGACAATTATTAAGACCTAAATTGTAATTTAAGAGTCTCTATAAACAGACCGTTTCATTGTTAAATTATCGATATGCGTGTGTTAATAGCGGAACTTTTACTGTAATAACCCAAAGTTTCCTAATTTTATACATTGGAATGTTTATAATATAATAAATATAATTTTGTTTTATTTTTCAATATTTTTAAGTAAGCCTAAAATTGATCTTTGAAATATGAATATATTTGTACCATATCTGGTGTAATACCGGTTTTACATTGCATATCTGACATGTTACACATCGCATGACAGGAAAATAAACGATCAAGTCACAGTTGTATACGCAAAAAATGATTTGCCAGTAAGTTATTCGAAACTTGCTTTGATTTTTTATAAATATCATTGTAAATGTACACTTACCCTGAGCGCCTTTTTATGACTATGAACACAATAACAACAATTATCACTATCACTACAACAGCTGATACAATACCAGCTATAGCTGCAACAGGAAAACCCTCGTTAGGTGGTGGTGGTTGTACTGAAAATAAAGCCATCAAAACATGAATAACATTGTGGAGTTTTTTAAACTACTTTTACAATTTAATGCTGTTCTCGATGATTCTTAGGTGGTCTTCCTTGATTTTTTAAAACTTGATAAATTCATATTAATACACAAATATTGTGACTTTTTGACTCGAGATAGTACCATTCAAACACCTAAGTTTTATATAAAAAAACTCACCTATTTTTGATATACATAAAGAACCTTCGAACCCAGAGTCACAACCTTTATGACATGTTCCATTTATTGTATCACAAGCAATTTCATCTTTACAATATCCACATTGTTCTTTACAGTAATCACCATAACTACCATCTTCACATTCTGACAATTAAATCATATTAAAAAAGTTTCAAATGCTGTCGAGCATAACATTATTTTTTTTAATTGTCCTGCAAGTTCAGATAACTTTACAACATTATATCAATTGGCTAGTTTACTTTGTTTTCAAATGAATATATAAAGACGCCAAGACACCCCTTACGTCAACAAAAAATGTTTGTAACTAAATTCACTTTTTATATTTATCTTACTATTAGTTGGCAAAAACGTATAAAGTTTAATTCATTCTTAGCTACAGGTTTGATCAGACAGAGTGAGTGTAATGAAATGACGTGCTCATAAACAAATATGGTAGACAATACTTATATTAATAATTATGGAACACAACATGTGATAAATGAATAATAAAAAAAACACTACCATCTTGACAGGTGTCACCATGCCAACCAGTTGTACAATTACAATATCCATTGTCTTTTGCACATACATTTGTACATTGTGCGCTACAACTGTAGTTACAGTTTTGACCGTATGTGCCATCAGTACATTCTACAAAATTAAAAGCAAAATTTATAGCATAAAAGGTTTGTATTTTGTTAATTGTTTAGAAGCAAGTTTAATAAACGACATTAATACCTCTTGAAACAACTGATATAAGCAAAATTTTACAAATATTTGAAAACAATGTTTATATGATAAATGTACTTTATTTATTCCATTTTACATTTTAAAAATCTAAAACATTATGCTTAAGAAAACACAAAATTTGTTTATGCTACAGCATTTAGAATGCTATATCGAGAATAAAATGTTGAAAGTGGTATCTACCGATACCATCCGCAACGTTTTATTTTTATTCCTTTTCGCTTTATTAGAATATTTAAATGTATTATTCTGATGTAATGCTAAGATGTCTATATGAGTATAGTAATAAGTATGTTGTTATCTTTCATTTAGACTCACCTGTTTCACAAATGTTACCAGTCCATCCATCTTTACATTGCGTACAGTATCCTGTTTGTTTATTACAAGCATTTAAACATCTTGGAGTACACAGCTCTGTACAATTAGCCCCATAAGTTCCATCAGAACAATCTATAAGTAATCATAATATGATATTATACAAAAGAATTGCTATATAAGAAAACAATTAACATGTATTCCTCATGATAGCAAGTGGAAATGCACAGAACACATGCTTAATAATTGGAACATATTCAGTAATTGACAATAAAATTCATAATTATCAGACAAAAGCTCTTTAATGAATCATAAACAACAATCAAAGAGGCAACTAGTTATTCCACACGTTAGAATATCGACTTTAATATGTACGAGTAAATTTGGTAACTAACAATACAAACATGTATTAGTATATCTGGCTAGATGATACATCTAAAAAAATCATAGTTATAAAAATCATACTGATACTTATACATATAATTGTAAATTCTCTGATACACCACTCGTTTTTATTTCGTTTCAATATCATTTGATATGTAGTGACATAGGTAATAAACAAAGCAATATTGGACTGTTCTAGCAACCATTTAGAGCCTATAATATCATTGACAGAACCAATGAATGGTCATTATCACACCATCAATGAAAAGAAGTATAAAATAATTTACTTTAAAATATTATTATATAACTCACCTTCATCACAAAAATCACCTTGCCATCCATCCATACACTGTGTGCATTTTCCAGTGACATGATCACATATATCTAAACAATTACTGTTACATTGCTCAGAACATTTAAGACCATAAGTTCCATTCAGACATTCTAAAATATTTCAAATGTATTGACATATTTCATTGTTAATAGAGTGTAATACTGGTTGCATTAACATAATACGCATTCATACTCAATGTACCAAATAACTGAAAGCTGATAAAAACATATATAGGTGGGTCTGTACGATTATATGCATGTTGGTAAGGAAGTTACACAGCGACGTATGTTATTTGGTTGATAGCTAGGTACGCACGCAGAGAGGAAGGTACATACGTGGGTGGGTGGGAAAGGGGGACAGGGGACGTAGCGTGTTGTCGTACCAATTTCTGTTATTTGTCCTAGTGTATAATGCTTGACCATAATATACAAATACCAAACTCGCCGGAAATTTGATGATTCAAAGCTACATACTTTATTTGAAACAAACTTAATAACTAAAATGTGTTCCCAAGTTTCTACAAAGATAACCCCTACCCCTAGTGGCTTTTTTGGAAATGTTTGGTGAAAATGACAACAGAATATCTCATTCCACATAGCAAATTATCAAAGTCGTTAGAGAATATATTGACTCAAAGCAATTAGTCAGGTTACATGAAAATCAAAGTTATCATGTCACCTCTAAAATAATATCAAATACTTATTGACAAACATTCAGCGATAGTACATGATCAAGATGAGCTAAATGTTATTGAACACAGACAAAAAATGTTCTCTTCAGATAGGCTAAAATATACACTCCTTAGTTTTGGGCCCGATTGTACTAAAATTAAACTTAAATTAGTTAAATTTTGTTTACAAAAATCAATCTGTTATGAAAGCATTTAACATCATTTGTTTTCTGAAGACATCATAAGGACGTTTTCGGTAGTAACTTGTGCGCATCGTTCTGCGCATCTCTCAAAACGACGTCAACGTCAATCAAAATTTCTATTTCGGTAAATGGTGATGTTTTCGGCGAGTTTTCATGAAAAAATCCGCATAAACATATCCGTCCGTCAATTAAGCATTTCAATAAACAAGGGAATTCACTCTATTTTCTGCCGACGTAGATTAATTTCCTTAGATTGTCGTACGCCATTTGCTTTCTAGCTCATTAGTGCGTGATTTTCGGACATGAACCAGCGAGTTTACACGGTGATATTTGGTTACTCACTCATTATAAAATATGAATGCTGGTTGTATTCAATTAGGTAGGTATTAAAGTGAACTTATGTCATTTTATTTTGGGTCTATATAGGCTTTATGGCCTTTATTTGCAACAGAATTGAAATTGTTTAAAAAGGTCAACGACGACGAACGTTTCAGAAGAGAACGTTAATAATATTTCTCTTTCTACTCATTGTTCGAAGCCTATTTAAAAAGTAAAAACACACCGATAGTGTCATCCCCTATGTTTGAATATATGTCCGAGAATTTCATACAAGTTTATTATGCTAACAACGTTCAACTAATTTGCAGGAGCGGCTTGAGATTTGTTCCAGGGGCGGGGGGGTCCAACTTAAAAATAGTTCAAGTGGAGTTTGGATACGAAACTATCGCTTTGAATCCCATTTCAATGTACATGTATTTTACAAATATTGGTTTTTTCTCTGACCACTTCTGGATTTCCCTTTGCATTGATCTAAGCAGCATGAACTAACCTAAGTTGACAACAGCCAATCTACCTTGTTTGATAACTGTTCCTTTTTGTGAAAAATGCACTTTGGAGGTTACTTTATACTTTTTGTCTGTGTGCCTTACAAATAATGTTTTCAGCCCCCCCCCCCTTGTATAGACTGACATGAATAGATCATTTATACCTTATTACTGTTTTTCTCTCTCATTTTTTTCAGAAAATAAAATAAATGATCATGTGTTGTGTGATAGAGGCAGCCACATGGCTTTAGATTTTCCAAACAGAAAATGATCATGATAACAAGTAGTCTTCAGATGTTAGCACCAAGCTTAGTCATATGGTAAATATTACAATTTTACTTTTAAAATTTATTTATACAATTGTGTTATCTTTTAAAAGATTTAGTAACCTTAGGGCAGAAATTAAAAGAAGCCCATTCTTTGCAGAAAATCTATTACAGAGTTTTAAGCTAGATGTGCTTGTAAATGAGTATGTTACAAATATTTATTTATATACATTGTATATGTATCCATTATTGATTTGACTAAATTTGAAATGAAAAAAAAAGTTTCATTTTATGTAAATCATAGCTTTTTCTTCATTTTGTGTTTCAGAATGACACCCGCACAATCTGAGAAGTGTGTGAGGAATTATTTAGGATATTGAGATGATAAGTCCATCCTGTGGAAGGGCTTGCAGTTACTATACTATGGTTATGATTGACCAGTGTGTCAGTTTTGTCTGACCATAACTGAAATATAACAGCTCAACAAACTTGTTTTGTAGGACAAACTTTAACCATGAATATCTAATAAGATTTTGATTATGCCATAATAACTTTACTTACATGATTGAAAGACATGTTTAGTATAAACTGTTGTTTGACATCCCCATATATTTGTTGTAAGCAATTTTAGATGAAAAAGTGCATGACTGAAAGATGGTTAAGATTTTTTTAGTTATAACTATATGATATTGTGGATTTGTATGTAATGCATTATTTGTTGGTGAACTTGATTTTAATATAAATTTTCCTGCACATAGGGATGTTGTCAGCTCTTTGTAGAAGGCTTAGCAGTACTGGTTAAAGATAAGGTTCCAGAAAGTTCTGGCTGCTATACATGCCCCTGATATGTGTTGATAAAGAGTGTTCAACCCATTTAAAAATAATATTGTAATTCAATTTGAAGAAAATCCTTCTGTGCAGCAATGCAAACTGATACATTGTTTAACTCGAAGGTCAAGTTCTGGACCTTATCAATTGGTAATATGTGATGTGATAGAAGATTAACTTCTGAAAGAAAGAGCTAAATGTACATTTCTGGAAAATAATCATTCAGTTACCACGGCAACTGGAATACACTTTGTTTAGTAAACTAGTTCAAAATTATGTTATCTGTTCTCAACTTCATAAATTAGCTATTCGTGTATGTTTTGATAATAAGAATGCAGCAAATTTAATTTTTTTATGCATTTTAATGATGAAAATAGGTGGGTGGGGTAATTATCATGGCGTTTATGAAATTTTGTCTTGATTTATGTATTTTTACCCATAAGAACTTTATTATTATGTTATTGAGATGTGTAGTTTACACTTTCAATCAGATAATAAAATGACAAATACCGAAGCAATAATATTTTGTAAAATATTCAATGAAGTCATATTTACCATGAAAATATCATATATTTTTGAATTTATAAAGGCTTACACACGACCATTTTATGAGAAAACGAGTTCAGTGACCCTATATTTTATTTATTTATTTCTGCTGATTAAACGTTTTTCTTAAACATATCAAAATTTAAAAAAAAAATGTTGGACCAGTTTTCTTGGAATTCTACTTTTTAGACAAAAATGTTTATAATTCTTAGTAGAAATTGTTCTAAATTTTGTAGATATGTGCCGTTAAAAACACCAAATTATAAAAAAAGATTTTGGTTGTACATACTGAATTTTTCTTTGAAAAACTTCATTTGACATACGTTTGTGTTTTAAAATAAAAAGCAACTATAGTATGTCAAATGTTTTGTTTTTATGTCTGTTTTTAATTATATTTGGGGTTCAGATCAACTAGAAATAGAGCTTCAAATTATTGCATGGACATGGTCAGCTGGTGGTCAGTTATTGATAAAACGAGTTCAGTGACCTATGTTTTTCTATTCGCCACTGAATTAGTCATGGTTCATTCTACAAAATATGAAAAAATAAAAACAATTCTTGGAAAAAAATGTAACTGTAGAAATCGTCCTTAAGATGAATAACTATGTGTTAAACAATACATGTTTACTTTATTATACGTACTATCGTCACAGTGGTTTCCAGTCCAACCTGCTATACATGAAGTACATGCACCATTTACAGTGTTACAACCATTTAAACATTTATCAGTGCATGTTTGTTGGCATTCAATACCATAAGTACCATTATCACATTCTACAAGGTATCAAAATAAAAATATGAACACTATTTAATTTTTTAATTTAATTTATTGTTTGTATGTTCTAGTACTTTAATTGGTAATTTTATGATATTGTTTTACATTTTGTGCTTTTCCTTTAATCTTAGCACCAAATTGACTGTAGTGAATAAATACATCTAAATGTATATTAAAAATGTCAACTATGTCTGACATTAACACAACATATGTATATTAGTATTTTATCAGTTTTATAGTTGTTTTAAAAAACACTTCGTAACGTCATTATATCAATAAGTCTCAAATATATGAATACCACGATAAAACATACCAGTATTACAATTATCTCCTTTCCATCCAGCATTACAGCTTGTACATGTACCATTCACGTGATGACATGTCAAATTGCAGTTTTCATAGCACTTATTTTGACAATTCTGACCGTATGTTCCCGCTCGACATTCTGAAATGTATGAGACATGGTATTTTCCTAACAATTAAAGGTCAAATTTCCTGGTTGTAATTCTTCACAATTTCAAACAAAATAGATATTTTAAAATATTATCCAACTTTCGCGAACTTTGGTTGTCAAATAACGGCATAATACGAATTTAAACGCTTAGTCATAACACACCTGCATTAAACATGCATGACTTATTGTTCGTGAACGGAACCGGTATGACGTCATCGTAGTTCAACATCTTATTAGCGGCAATTAAGATGTAAAGGCTTACTCTAGGATAGCTGTTGAAAATTAAGTTTTTATTAACTGATCTTTTGAATGGATTTTTCTCTAACGACTCTTTTATAATGCTTCCATAATATCATTTAAAGCAAACTTTTAGTTTAATGTCGGAGCCCATATCCTTATGAAAATGATAATTTATTACTTATAGTTGACCATGTGGTTGGAGATTATTTCAGCACTAGGTCTTATTCATCATCAGTGAATGTTTAACCATTAACTCCGATGCAACTTTATGTCTTAAAATCTTTATTATGATGGCTCATAAAAATTTATCTTCATTCGAAGGCTTGCATGCACCTTGTTTACACTCTTAATTTAGATAACTTGTTCCAAACGTCGACGACTCATCGACAAATGAATAATACCGTGTTTTGTTTAGTTCGTCATAATTCCCTAGGTTATATTTACATTTGTTTTTGTATTTCCCACTGACAATTTTAAGTTTCAATAAAATCACAAATTACTCTTTAAAGTAAATCAACTGTCTTTATATTTATATCAACATAGTCAAAGTAAAGATATTAGCGTCGCCAATTGACTTCCGTGAGAAACAACACTGATTCCGACTAAATTTCAAAAATTATTTTCATGCATCATTATTCAGACCAATAATAACGATAATCAAATAGTGACAGCTTTTTGACAGCTCATTTGTAACTAATAAAATTTGCTGACGGTGCGATCTTTGACTATATATATTGGGGCCCAATTTCTTAATCCGATTAATAGAGGCTGAACACGGGACTTACAATACCAAAAGGTATATCCGGCTAGATGATACTTCTATAAAAATCATACTTATAAAAATCATACTTATAAAATACATATAATTGTAAATTCTCTAATACACCACTCTTTTTTATTTTGTTTCAATATTAATTTGTATGTAATAACATACGTAACGCTCTAGCAACCATTTATAGCCTATAATATCATTGACATCACTAACGAATGGTCATTATCGCACCATCAATGCAAAGAAGTATGAAATAATGTACTTTAAAATATCATTATATAACTCACCTTCATCACAAAAATCACCTTTCCATCCATCCATACACTGTGTACATTTTCCAGTGACATGATTACATATATCTAAACAATTACTGTTACATTGCTCAGAACATTTAAGACCATAAGTTCCATTCAGACATTCTAAAATATTTCAAATGTATTGACATATTTCATTGTTAATAGAGTGTAATACTGGTTGCATTAACATAATACGCATTCATACTCAATGTACCAAATAACTGAAAGCTGATAAAAACATATTAGTAAGGCTCTGTGAAAACCGGGCTTAATGACATCGATTATGACGTCGCGAAACGACGTCATAAAGTTCACACATATTTACGCAACGTAGAAACCGAAAGTTGTTAGACGCTGTGTGGTAATTGCATTGTTTATACTACGACTAGGCTCTCTTTCATTAATTAAAGTGAATTTTATTTATGTAATTTTAGTATGACTGACTATAAGAATCAATGTTTCAAAAAATCATTAACAATAGCGTAAAAATAAGGATAATTGACAGTATTGAGTTGTGTTTTCCATCTGACTTTCGTCAACGTGCCGAGCCATTGTGTGGTGTGGATTCTTTTAAAAGTACACTTGTCTGTTATTTTTCATATAAAATATTATGTATTATCTGTGCTTAAAAAATCAGATTGCTGAGTAAATAAGCTATATTTTTTCAGAGAATTACAGGCATTACTTCGGCATCATAGGTTTAAAAAGTAGACGGATAATAGCTTTTCCACGCGTTGTCATCAAATTGTTTACTGGTTACTACGAGTAAACGTTCCCACCTGTGAATACAGTACACGTTATAATCTTATATGCGGACTCGTACAATTCATTTCAAATTTGATTCAGTCCATTTACAAATGTAAGTTTGATCGGGAAAATTGGTCACACAAAATTAGAAAAATGTCCTCCCCTTTTCTGAACTGAAATGTCCTAGAGATTTTTAAACATTAAATTTCCAGCCTATATTGAGTTAGATCTTTTTATAAAATCACTTAAGCAAAGACAAAAATGTACACAACCTGACGACTTTGCTTAATAATCATAATAAAAATATGTGTTTTGTAATTAGATTAATGTTGCGTGTGTCAGGTCTGATCCTGTTAGATATTTGTTATTTTTTCATTATTAGACTAAAAAAGCTAGACTTAAAGCTACAGTCCTATTAATATGAAAATAGCCGTGAGGGCACCGTACGGGCACCGTGCGATCACGCTCCGCAAGGACCCGTACTAACTCTTGCGTACCCGCACGGACTGTTACGTTTTTATAACTTTAAACATGCATATCTTCAAGCTATGGCTCCGTACGGATGTGTTGTTTAGTGCCATGTGCGTATCGTCACCTAAATACGCAAGGTTTCCCACGATCTATGACTGTCTGCACGTACGGGTCCGCAACAAGCCACGATTTTATGGGACTGAGGCATTACATCATTCATAAAATATCATAACTTTAGCAAATTATACCACTTTCTAATTACCACATGTATCTGTTCGATCTTAGAAATCTATTACAAAAACCGAGCAAGATAACACTTGTGACTCAATATAAACCGTTTGCAAAAAAGACTGCCTGTATGTTTTCCAAAGGCGTTACATCTTAACATCTTTAAAAGAGTATTAGAAACACAATGTTACCATCTACCTACATGGTGGTTAATAAACACTAAATTGGTATAAACAAAGATGTGTTTCTTTCTTAATTACCATTATAACCAACCACGAGTTCGTTAGTGCGCATCATTTTCGTCATACAAAACTGTAAATATTTTCAATGCCGTTAAGAGTAATTACAAACAGTTTATTGAAAAAAATGGTATAAATATCTAGTGTTATGTGAGAGTACATTTTGTACTAATAATGTTTTATCTTACTTCGTGTAAAACCTGATCTATACATGAGTAGGCATAGGCCTTAAAAGTTAATGGCATTTTGTGTCTGGTGTTTACTGTTTATCACATTAGCGTGTATCAAAGCGTTAGCATGTATTCTAAATTTTTTTGTCATGGAACATGCAAATTACACACAAGTCATCGTTGGACCACTGTAATTACATCAAAATTTAATGTAAGTTGAAATAACAGCTTATGTGATTTAGAGCCGCATTTCCATATCTATGCTCTGTTTCCTCAATTGTACCATATGTTCATAACTACAAGTATTAGCATTTCCAAAACTGCTCGAAATCGACTTTAAGCCGTGTATCACATCTCCTTTGAGTTAATGGATTTAAGTAATTCACGTCAACGCTTTAAGCCGTGCCAAGTCTATGTAGAGAATATCAGGATTTGCGTGACCCGTTAACGATATGTAAAACATTTTTATTCATTGCACGGAACCTTCTGGGCTGATAAAGATACATCAGATGAACAGGGGTTGTCAAGGACTTGCTCCGACAACGCACGTAAAATAGCATTATTATGGTAGACTCTTGAATTTTTCCTGTCTACTTGGCACATAGGAAAAACATTCAATTTCTAAGTGCAAACCGAAATATTCAGGCGAACGATTACCGATATGAATCAGTAGGGCGTTCGCAATGGTGAACGTTAAGCTTACAGCAAAAATAATGAGGGCGTGACTTACACCTGCATCAGTGGATACTGGTTACGCCTCTCGGCTGATTGGATATAGATAATCTTCTCTCGTATAAATAGATCCGCCCGTTAGTAGGGAAGATAAGTTTTCATTTATTCGACAAAAAAAGAAAACAGACATGTTACAGCTAGTTTTGCATTTTCTGTGTCTTAAATTGCAACTTTCTTGAGATTGGTAGTCATTCCTACTTTGATTATTGCATTATCTGGTAATACACACAGGTAACCCGACAAAACATGGCGTCCAGACGAGTCGATTCACGCACCCATAATTTGACAATTTGCCGTCCATTTTATATCATGTGACCTCAAATGCATCGTTTTGATTGGCTTAACGAAACCGGTTTCGAATACAAAATTCTCAAATCTTGATAATTGTATATATCGACGATTCTGGAAACGTCGATAATATCTGGTCGTGCATTTCTTGGGCCAATTGAACTATCAAAGGATCACCGACTATCATATCTAAACTTAAATATTCTTCATTTCTTTGATGATATTTGCTTCCGAAAGCATTTTTATGTCGGCATTCTGTGATCTTTCAAAGAAAAGGTTAGCAAGTGCCGTATTACGTAATTTTCTCATTTTATGTTGTACTAAATATTTTAACCATCTTTCACTTTGATTCTGGACTTAATGTGTGTTAATGTTACTACATGATTACACTTCGCGTGTAAACTACGACTATGCTGACATAAAAATATGTTCAGAGAATATTGTATTGATCGTTGACTTCGTTGTCATTAAACGCAGTTCACATATTCAATATAAGTTTAACATTATTAAAATCATAATTTTTTTTTAAATATTTACAGACGTATACATTGCGTAGGGTCTTTTATCAAATATCAAATTTATTTAGCTTTACTCTTTATCATTAGCATATCATGACGTTGACATATGCAACTCTTCTCGTGGATAACAACGCGTCAGACGTCATTTTGGATATTTCGCAACGTCGTTGTTGCAAGAAACATAATTTTATGCGTGACATTCACTTAGCTGTAAAATCGTTAATACTGGTCAGATTTTGAAAAGGTTTTCAGTTTCATGCATCGGAGATGTTGTACTTTTCGAAAATGTAAAAAAGTAAAAATCAGAAATTTTGTCACTAAGCCCGGTTTTCACAGAGCCTGGCCCATATATAGGTGGGTCTGTACGATTATATGCATGTTGGTAAGGTAGGTACACAGCGACGTATGTTATTTGGTTGATAGCTAGGTACGCACGCAGAGAGAAAGGTACGTACGTAGGTCGGTGGGAAAGGGGGACAGGGGACGTAGCGTGTTGCCGTACCAATTTCTGTTATTTGTCCTAGTGTATAATGCTTGACCATAATATACAAATACCAAACTCGCCGAAAATTTGATGATTCAAAGCTACATACTATATTTGAAACAAACTTGATAACAA
The DNA here is from genome assembly GCA_025267735.1 of Mactra quadrangularis. Lineage (NCBI taxonomy): Eukaryota > Metazoa > Mollusca > Bivalvia > Venerida > Mactridae > Mactra > Mactra quadrangularis. The sequence goes on along the minus strand of CM046300.1, from coordinate 4,429,356 downwards.
AAGTATTTTCCTAAGTTTCTACAAAGATAACCCCTACCCCTAGTGGCCTTTTTGGAAATGTTTGGTGAAAATGACAACAGAATATCTCATTCCACATAGCAAATTATCAAAGTCGTTAGAGAATATGTTGACTCAAAGCAATTGGTCAGGTTACATGAAAATCAAAGTTATCATGTCACCTCTAAAATAATATCAAATACTTATTGACAAACATTCAGCGATAAGACATGATCAAGATGAGCTAAATGTAATTGAACACAATAAAATGGCAAAAGACAAAAAAAAGTTATCTTCAAATAGACTAAATTATACACTCCTTTGTTTTGGGCCCGATTGTACTAAAATTAAACTTAAATTGGTTAAATTTTGTTTACAAAAATCAATCTGTTATGAAAGCATTTAACATCATTTGTTTTCTGAAGACATCATTAAGATGAATAACTATTTGTTAAACAATACATGTTTACTTTATTATACATACTATCGTCACAGTAGTTTCCAGTCCAACCTGCTATACATAAAGTACATGCACCATTTACTTTGTTACAAACATTTAAACATTTATCAGTACATGTTTGGTGACATTCAATACCATAAGTACCATTATCACATTCTACAAGGTATCAAAATAATAATATGAACACTATTTAATTTTTTGATTTAATTTATTGTTTGTATGTTCTAGTACTTTAATTGGTAATTTTATGATATTGTTTTACATTTTGTGCTTTTCCTTTAATCTTAGCACCGAATTGACTGTAGTGAATAAATACATCTAAATGTATATTAAAAATGTCAACTATGTCTGACATTAACACAACATATGTATATTAGTATTTTATCAGTTTTATAGTTGTTTTAAAAACACTTCGTAACGTCATTATATCAATAAGTCTCAAAGATATGAATACCACGATAAAACATACCAGTATTACAATTATCTCCTTTCCATCCAGCATTACAGCTTGTACATGTACCATTCACGTGATGACATGTCAAATTGCAGTTTTCATAGCACTTATTTTGACAATTCTGACCATATGTTCCCGCTCGACATTCTGAAATGTATGAGACATATTTTCCTAACAATTAAAGGTCAAATTTCCTGGTTGTAATTCTTCACAATTTTCAAACAAAATATATATTTTAAAATATTATCCAAACTTTCGCGAACTTTGGGTTTCAAATAACGGCATAATACAAATTTAAACGCTTAGTCATAACACACCTGCATTAAACATGCATGACTTATTGTTCGTGAACGGAACCGGTATGACGTCATCGTAGTTCAACATCTTATTAGCGGCATTTAAGATGTAAAGGCTTACTCTAGGATAGCTGTTGAAAATTAAGTTTTTATTAACTGATCTTTTGAATGGATTTTTCTCTAACGACTCTTTTATAATGCTTCCATAATATCATTTAAAGCAAACTTTTAGTTTAATGTCGGAGCCCATATCCTTATGAAAATGATAATTTATTACTTATAGTTGACCATGTGGTTGGAGATTATTTCAGCACTAGGTCTGATTCATCATCAGTCAATGTTTAACCATTAACTCCGATGCAACTTTATGTCTTAAAATCTTTATTATGATGGCTCATAAAAATTTATCTTCATTCGAAGGCTTGCATGCACCTTGTTTACACTCTAAATTTAGATAACTTGTTCCAAACGTCGACGACTCATCGACAAATGAATAATACCGTGTTTTGTTTAGTTCGTCATAATTCCCTAGGTTATATTAACATTTTTTGTATTTCCCACTGACAATTTTAAGTTTCAATAAAATCACATATTACTCTTTAAAGTAAATCAACTGTCTTTATATTTATATCAACATAGTCAAAGTAAAGATATTAGCGTCGCCAATTGACTTCCGTGAGAAACAACACTAATTCCGACTAAATTTCAAAAATTATTTTCATGCATCATTATTTAGACCAATATTAACGATTATGAAATAGTGACAGCTTTTTGACAGCTCATTTGTAACTAAAAAATTTGCTGACGGTGAGATATTTGACTATATATACTGGTGCCCAATTTCTTAATCCGATTAATAGAGGCTGAACACGGGACTTACAATACCAAAAGGTATATCCGGCTAGATGATACTTCTATAAAAATCATACTTATAAAAATCATACTTATACAATACATATAATTGTAAATTCTCTAATACACCACTCTTTTTTATTTTGTTTCAATATTATTTTATATGTAATAACATACTTATTGTTCTAGCAACCATTTATAGCCTATAATATCGTTGACATCACTAATGAATGGTCATTATTGCACCATCAATGAAAAGAAGTATGAAATAATTTACTTTAAAATATCATTATATAACTCACCTTCATCACAAAAATCACCCCTCCATCCATCCATACACTGTGTACATTTTCCAGTGACATGATCACATATATCTAAACAATTACTGTTACATTGCTCAGAACATTTAAGTCCATAAGTTCCATTCAGACATTCTAAAATATTTCAAATGTATTGACATATTTCATTGTAAATAGAGTGTAATACTGGTTGCATTAACATAATACGCATTCATACTGAATGTACCAAATAACTGAAAGCTGATAAAAACATATATAGGTGGGTCTGTACGATTATATGCATGTTGGTAAGGTAGGTACACAGCGACGTATGTTATTTGGTTGATTGCTAGGTACGCACGCAGAGAGAAAGGTACGTACGTAGGTCGGTGGGAAGGGGGAAAGGGGACGTAGCGTGTTGCCGTACCAATTTCTGTTATTTATCCTAGTGTATAATGCTTGACCATAATATACAAATACCAAACTTGCCGAAAATTTGATGATTCAAAGCTACATACTTTATTTGAAACAAACTTAATAACTAAAGTGTGTTCCCAAGTTTCTACAAAGATAACCCCTACCCCTAGTGGCCTTTTTGGAAATGTTTGTTGACAATGACAACAAAATATCTTACCCCACATAGCAAATTATCGAAGTTGTTATAGAATATATTGACTCAAAGTAATTGGTCAGGTTACATAAAAATCAAAGTTATCATGTAACCTCTAGAATAATATGAAATACTTAATGACAAACACTCAGCGATAGTACATGATCAAGATGAGCTAAATGTAATTGAACACAATAAAATGGCAAAATACAAAAATGGTTCTCTTCTGATAGACTAAATTATACACTCCTTTGTTATGGGTCGATCGTACTAAAAATAAACTTAACCTGTGCAGCATAAAGTTTTGTTATGTTATGAGGTTTAAACTATTTGTTGTACATTAGAACATTATAATTGTGCATGAGGTACATATAATTAGTATGCATCAAGTTATATGAGGCTATGTAGTATGAGGCAAGATTCTTTATTTTGCATTGTAAAACAAAATATTATGTAATTTGAGGTGAAATGGTTTGGTGTGCGTCATATTGCATGATGTCATGTGACATTAATAGTTTTGGTGTGTATGGTTTAACATCATATAATATAAGATTAGGTTAAGACTTCTTATGTTTTTGTATAGGATGATATTATGTACTACGAGATGTGATATCCTTTTTGTATGTATCCTTAAACATGATGTTATGTAGTTTTAAGTGTAGCATCAATTTTGAAATATCTATAGAAATAACACAAATTTTTGTTCTTAGCAATTTGCAAACATACCTCATTATATTAATACGTTTTTATGTATTTTATTTAAATACAATCTAAACAAAAAAATTGTCTTCTACCAAAATTAACTAACAACTGATTAGGTCATGAATTTAAACAATTAATACAATATTTTGTTTTCTTTTATGGACACGTGTGCAAATTCAGTCATTTTTTTTCTTATATCCATGTGCAAAATATCCTTTTCAAACACAAATCTAACCGTTGTTGAGATTTTGTTGTCCTTTTATATCTATATAAAATGGAAACATTATTAACTTCGATGAATGTGAGAGGTTTAGGCCAAAAACAAAAAAGGTTACAAATATTTGAATGGTTAAAAACAAAAACGCGTCAATTTACATGTTACAAGAAACTCACTCTACTAATAGCCAAGTCGAAAAATGGCACGATGAATGGAAATGAAATTGTTTTTTCAGTGGAGATAAGTCTAATAGTGAGGGCGTTTGCATTCTTAGTCACCCAGGTAAAAACATAGTATTAGAAAATAAAATAGAACTCGTAAAAGGAAGATTAATAGCATGTGACATAACCATTCAAAATAAAAACATGACATTAATAAATATTTATGGTCCAAATAAGGATGATATTTATGTATTCAACATTCTTGAAAAATACTTTATTCAAAATATGGATAAAAACTTTATTATAGGTGGGGATTTTAACACATTTATTGATATTAAATGGGATAAAAAAAATGGGAATCTAGATACTCACAAAAAATGTAGAAACAAAATAAAAACTATGATAGATAATTGTGATCTTACTGATGTATGGCGTAATAAAAATCCGGACAAAATACAGTTTACCTGGCACTCCTCGAGTTCAAAACCTTCAATACATTGTATACTTGACTATTTCTTAATATCCAACTCATTAAACAATATCATAAAAACTTGCAAAATTCTACATGGCTATAAAACAGACCATTCAATGATCACAGTGACTATTGATGAACTACTAATGGAGAAAGGGCCAGGATATTTTAAAATTAACAACTCAATTTTACTTGATAATGAATACAAATCAAAAATAATACAAATTATAAACGAAGTCGCTGAAATAAATAAAGAATGCACGCCTGACACACTATGGGAACTCATAAAAGGCACTGTAAGAAATGAGACAATTAAGTACACTACATATAAGAACAAAGAGATGAAACAAAATGAATTAAAATTGCAAATTGAAATTGCTAAGTTAGAAAATGAACTAAATGAATCAAATGAAAATGATGATGATGAGATCATGCAAATGATCACAATAAAAAACAAGAATTAGATAACATTATTGATAAAAAAACTAGATGGTATACTATTACGATCTAAAGCGATACATATAGAAAACAATGAAAAAAATTCATCATATTTTGCTTCTTTGGAAAAACGTAAAGCAGAACAGAAAACAATTTACAAATTGCAAGTAGATGAAAAACATGTTTATGGTAAAAATGACGTGTTAGAAGCCGAATATGAATTCTACAAAAAATTATATCATGAAAGTAATTATCACGATGAAAACGAATACACAAAAAATGAATTTTTTTAATGTCGATATAACGACTCTTAATGAGGAAGAAAAATTATCATGCGAAGGCGAAATAAATGAAGTTGAGTGTGCAAAAGCGTTAAAAGAAATGATGAATAACAAAAGTCCAGGATCAGATGGTCTTAATGTAGAGTTTTATAAAATATTCTGGAACCATTTAAAAGGCTTTCTAATAAATTCTTTAAACTACTCCTTTAAAAATGGTAACTTCACCCAACTTCAAAGACAAGGCGTTATAACTTTAATTCCCAAACAAGGAAAAAATCTTGATCATTTATCAAATTGGAGACCTATCACTTTATTGAATGTTGACTACAAAATAGCCACAAAAACTATATCAAATAGAATAAAAAAAGTTCTTCCAACTATAATAAACTATGATCAAACTGGCTTTATGAAAAATAGATATATAGGTGAAAATGTAAGAATAATATTTGAAATCATTGAATACATAAACGAAAACAATTTGTCAGGGCTTTTATTTTTCGCTGACTTTGAGAAAGCATTCGATAGTTTAAATCACGTTTTCATGATTAAATGTCTGAAAAAACTCAATTTTGGTTCTGAACTTATACAATGGCTTAAAGTATTCTACACTGATATATCCAGTATAATAATTAACAACGGTCATTTGACTGATTCATTTGCGATTAAAAAAGGTGTACGACAAGGCTGTCCACTGTCAACATCTTTGTTCACTATATGCTTAGAAATTTTGTCTAACTTCATAGAAAACAATAAAAAAATAAAAGGAATAACAGTTGAAAACAAAGAGTTTAAACAAAAACATACTTCGCTGATGACGCAACTTTCTTTAACGATGGTTCAAAAGACTCTTTTCAAGAACTTGTTAGAACTTTGACGAATTTTAGTAAAATCTCTGGCCTAAACCTAAACACATCAAAATTCACAATACTTAGAATAGGTACTTTATCAGGCTCAAATGTAAAATATTGTAATGACAAACATTTTATATGGACTTCTACGCAGGCAAAAACATTGGGAATGAACTTCAGTAATAGCAAAGAATTAAATGTAAAAAATAACTTAGAACCAAAATTAAAAGAATTCTTTCAATGTCTAAAACAATGGCAACACCGAAAATTAACTCTAATGGGAAAAGTTATCGTTATCAAGACATTTGCATTACCAAAATTAATCTATCTATTTAATGTTTTACCAAACCCAAAAAGTAATATTATACACGAAATAAATACAGCAATCTTTGAATTTTTGTGGGACGGAAAACCAGATAAAATAAAACGTAATCGTCTCAAACAGTCATATAAAAATGGTGGACTAAAACTACCAGATATTCTTTTATTCCTAAAATCACAAAAAGCTTGTTGGATAAAACGGTATTTCGACAACAATAATAAAGGCAAGTGGAAATTATTCTTCAAAAATAATCTTAAAAAGTTTGGAGACAAACTATTGTTTAAATGCAATTTTAAAATAACTGATATTAAATCTATGATCCAACATAATATGTTCCTATATGATATTTTATCGTCGTGGACTGAAATAAATGAAATTTATAAAATTAAAAAAGATACCAATATAAGAAAAGAAGTTATATGGAATAATTCAAGTATCAAACTTAAAGGAAGTTTACTGTTCTACCCGCAGTGGTTTAATAAAGGCATTAAATACCTGGAACAAATATTCGATTTTAGAACAAAAACGTTTTATTCTTTTGAGCAAATGAGACACCTGTACGAAGTAGATAAAACTGATTTCTTAAACTTTTATGGACTCATAAAAAGTATACCTGATAGTTACAAACCAAAACTCAAATCTTGTAACGTAAATGTCAATTGCGAAAATCATACTCTAATAAAAGAGATAGAAAAGAAAAAACAGTTAAACAAATATCTTTATATGTTACAAATGGACACATAAATTAATCATAATGTTGAAAACAAATGGATTCAATATTTTGGTAACAATGTAATCATTAACTGGCAAGCAATATTCTTACTTCCATTCCAAACTACCCTAGATGTATCATTGCGTTGTTTTCAGTATAAATGCCTAATGAGAATTATCCCAACAAATAAATTTCTACACATATGTAAAATTAAGCAATCTAGCATCTGCGATTTATGCCAGTGTAATACTGAAAGCATAGAACATTTATTCTGGGAATGTCAAAAAAGCCAAGAAATGTGGTGTGAACTTACAAACTTTTTAAAAAGTAAGTCAATTAACATAACAATAACTAAAAAGGATGTACTTCTCGGTCGTGAAATAAAGAGTAATAAAACATATATCATATTTAATCACATTATACTCCTAATGAAATATTATATCTTTAAAATGAAATGTAAAAACACTCTTCCTACTCTAAATACTTTTAAAACCTTCTTAAAACATCAAATACAAATCAAAGCAGAAATGTCAATCTTAAAAAATAAGTGTGAACAGCATAACGAAAAACGGAAAGACTTTACAAGCTTGTTTAAATCTCAACAACGGTTAGAAATAGTACAAGTAATGTGTTTTTTTTGAAACCTGATCTTAGGCTCATTTTGTTTTTTCAAAAATTTAACTATCTTGTGTAAACAATTTGCAAATTTTAAAATTGAGGGTATAAAAGAGTAAGAGGATATTGTGTGAGTGAGTGAGTGAGTGAGTGAGTAAGTGAGTGAGTGAGTGAGTGAGTAAGTGAGAGAGTGAGTGAGTGAGTGAGTGAGTGAGTGAGTGAGTGAGTGAGTGAGTGAGTGAGTGAGTGAGTGAGTGAGTGAGTGAGTGAGTGAGTGAGTGAGTGAGTGAGTGAGTGAGTGAGTGAGTGAGTGAGTGAGTGAGTGAGTGAGTGAGTGAGTGAGTGAGTGAGTGAGTGAGTGAGTGAGTGAGTGAGTGAGTGAGTGAGTGAGTGAGTGAGTGAGTGAGTGAGTGAGTGAGTGAGTGAGTGAGTGAGTGAGTGAGTGAGTGAGTGAGTGAGTGAGTGAGTGAGTGAGTGAGTGAGTGAGTGAGTGAGTGAGTGAGTGAGTGAGTGAGTGAGTGAGTGAGTGAGTGAGTGAGTGAGTGAGTGAGTGAGTGAGTGAGTGAGTGAGTGAGTGATTGAGTGATTGAGTGATTGAGTGAGTGAGTGAGTGAGTGAGTGAGTGAGTGAATGAGTGAATGAGTGAGTGAGTGAGTGAGTGAGTGAGTGAGTGAGTGAGTGAGTGAGTGAGTGAGTGAGTGAGTGAGTGAGTGGTAGTGTGAGTGGTAGTGTGAGTACGAGTAAGAATGAGAGAATGAAATTGTGAGTCATTATGTATATGTATATATTTGAAAAACAATGTGGTTGTTATTGTTTGATTTATATTCTTTTGTGAAAATGTATTTTTGTAAACAATTACTTGTTTTTTTTTGTTAAAAATAAATGATAAAAAAAATAAACTTAAATTGGTCAAATTTTGTTTACAAAAATCAATCTGTTTTGAAAGCATTTAACATCATTTGTTTTCTGAAGACTATCATTAAGGTGAATAACTATTTGTTAAACAATGCATGTTTACTTTATTATACATACTATCGTCACAGTAGTTTCCAGTCCAACCTGCTATACATGAAGTACATGCACCATTTACTTTGTTACAGACATTTATACATTTATTAGTGCATGTTTGCTGACATTCAATACCATAAGTACCATTATCACATTCTACAATGTAACAAAATAATAATATGAAAACTATTTAAATTCTGAATAAGCATTGTTTGTATGTTCTAGTACTTCCATTGGTAATTTTATGATACTATTTTACATTTTGTGTATTTTTTCTTTAATCTTAGCCCCAAATTGACTGTATATAACAAATACATCTATATGCATATTAAAAATGTCAACTATGACTGACATTAACACAACATATGTATATTAGTATTTTATCTGTTTGTAATTGTTTTAAAACATTTCGCAGCGGCATTATATCAATGAGCCTCAAAGATTAATACCAAGATAAAACATACCTGTATTACAATTATCTCCTTTCCATCCCGGATTACACCTTGTACATGAACCACTCACGTGATGACATGTGAAATTACAGTTTTCATAACACTTATTTTGACAATTCTGACCGTATTTTCCCGCTTGACATTCTAAAATATTTGAGACATGATATTTTTTAACTATTCAAATTGAATAAAATATTATTGTAAACCTATGAAAATAATTAAAGTCACTCCATATATTAAAATATATCCATTTACAGCAGGTACAAAAATATCTTGCGTCCATCACGTTTTTAACATATTACATTCAATGTAGCCACAATCAACATGTCTCGCAATTTTAAGTTTTACTAACAGCTTTTAACTTAAAAATGGGATTCTAATTTAAGAGCTCACCATATATTTCTGTTAATCTTGAATGTATAAAAGAAAAACTTTTTTAGCTTGATAATTTAAGTTGGATGTTTTATAACAATGCTTATTCTTAAACACATTGTTGTTAACACGACTGTTTATGTACTTATAATCAAATGAACAATCGTTTGTGATGATCTACTTTCACTATGATGCGATAAAAAACATAAACACATGTAAGCAAACTTATATTTCTTAAGGAGCATTTTTCCATAAGAGGTGTTTGAAATGTCGTCCTTACCTTTTTTCATTTTCTACGTAGTCCATGGGCAATTAAGTCCTGATATATAGCTGTAGAAACCACAGCATTTGAAAATATATATTGCATAGAACAAGAGCGTCATTCGAATATATATCAACTATCAAGTAAATTGTTCATTTGTAAACGTTAAATTTGTCTATTTTATATAGTTGATACACAAAATGGTTTTGTACTCAAAAAATTACAACTTTAAAAAAAAAATGATTAATAAAGCAATACCTCGTTCACATTTATCACCAATGTATCCAGGATTACAACCGTCTATGCATGTACCATTTACTTTATCACAACTATTCTTACAGTGTTCAGAACAATTGCTTTGACAATTATACCCATACAAACCGCTGACACATTCTGAAAAATGATTTAAATGAATACATTGCTTGTAACTTTCTTTATGAATACCAACCGAAAAAACTTACGTTGCAGTTAACGTGTATATTCATAAAGCAATAGTTTTGTTTGGGTTTAAAAACTTTGCGACGCAAACCATTTGGTTTAATAATAGTTGAATTGAAATACATGTAATTACCCATCAACAATTGGAACATTGCAAGTGCACTGTCCGTTTTACATTATGTGATAGTTGATTAAAATTAAACCTAGTACACGTCGACGCATTCCGAATTTTCAGATTATAAAAAATATAAATGAGTAATATACTTAGTATAGCACTTTTATCATATTGTAGGACATACATACACTGTTTTAGACTTATCACATAAGTACTCTGTTTTAGATTCATCACATTGCTTTTACTGAAAACAAATACTTTACATAAATACATGTAAAATATATTGCAGACCAAACAAAATAGCAAAGCGTGACATTAATTAATACTACGTGCCTTGAAACATGCATTGCATAACATAATGTCCATGGCCAGATTTAACAAAATCGGCTACAATGATTTATATTGAGCAACATAAGATTTAATTTTTTACCAGTTTTACAAGAATTATCAGTATTGATATATCCATTTAGGCAACCACCATTACATTTACCAGTCACAACATCACAAGTTCCTTGTATACAGGCTCCACACTCATTCTGACAGGATGGTCCCCATTTGTTATATGTACATTCTAAAACGTTATAGTATTTATATAGTTAATAATCATTTGGCTTATCTCAAATATTAGCTAATTGTATATTCTATTGCCTATAGAAGCTTATCAATGAAAAGCCAATGAAGAAAGTTATGTGACTTTAAACAGGAAAAATAAGTTAATCGGAAACAATATAACCAAACGAAAAGCCGTCTACTTCTCGAACGTAACTCATAGATTTGTTCGTGGAATACAAGTAAAAATGAATTAAACACAGAGAAAATAATTTAAAGTCACTAGCCTCTCTCGCAGTTGTCTAAGATGAATCATTTGATCTTTATTGTACAATTTTCTTGACTTATAGTGTGTGATTTTATTGGCATCCAGTTTGCGAAAGAAGTTTAGGATAAAACCGGACTAACACGTTTTATTTAAACATATAATATTAAGGCGCAATTCCACTCCAAAGTTGCACTACAAAGGAAACCGTTCATGCATTTACAATATATAGTATATATTTATTGTTTTTTTTATTATTAACTTGACTCCATTATTTCTGTCATATTCAAGGTGACTAACTGATATATTTTTATCAGCGTGTGCAAAAATTAGTTATCTCCCTTGAAAGGTTGTTAAAAATGCTTAACAGGCATGATTGCAGTTATTTGTTGATTGATTATCTGTAGCTACACCGACAATTCAAATACTTTGGAAAGATCTGGCGGGATCCAGTAAGAACTTTCATCCGAAAGATCAGAATAAAGAGAGAGCGAGGCAATCCTCATTCTCACGTCATAATGAATTCACTCGATCACTTAGTATGTTTACCATTGTAAGTTGAGGCATTAACCAGCCTTGTCAATTTTAGAATAGATAATAAAATGTAGAGAAATAGTGAGTTTTCAATCGTTTATTTAATACATCCAAAGTAGGTGATAATTTGATATCATCTGGTAGCTTATTCCATAGCATTGGGCAAACTGTACAAAAACTTCTGCCCCAGAATGTTTTTTTATTTTATTGGTACCAAAACATTCAGGTCTTCTTTGGATTATGCATATCTAAGACCAGATCTGCTTTGTACAAGCTTTTGGAGAATTTCAGTCACATTCCGAGATTCCATACAAGATAATATTACAGTATTCAATGTGCGACATGACCAAAGGTAGGACTAGTGTTTCTCTTGCATCTTTATCCAAATATTTTCTTATACTTTTGATACGTAAATAATTGAACATGGAAGTTCTATTTTTAGTTTTGATGTGATCTTTAAAGCTTACGTTTTTACCAAGAAAGGTCCCAAAATAGCAAATTGTCTTCACAGATTTTATAATTTCACCAGCAATATTAATTGACTGGGTTAAACATTTTTTCAATTTTGCTCTGCTTCCAAACATGATAAACTCAGTCTTTGAGTTGTTCATTTTAATTTTTTTATTCATCTATGAATTTATTGTTATGGCACAATCTTCAAGATCAGAAATGACATTTGCTTCTTCATTCTGATTGTTAGGACATAATCTTTTATTAGCAGTGTGGTCATCAGCAAAACCATGCACTGATATATTAGATGGAATGACATCAAATTAGGTTCCTGCATAAGTAAGATATAGCCATGGACCCAAAATAACTGCCTTGTGAAACACTGCAATCTAATAGACGTACAGATGATGAACTAGTATTGACGTTGACTCGACATGCACGTGGGCTAAAATATATGTCAATCCAGAGAAGTGTACTATTCTGTAGTCCATATTGATTATCAAGTACTTCTAATAAAATATCATGATCAACAGTGTCAAATGCAGCACTCAGATAAATAGCTATTAACTCAGTATCTTCTAATTTTTCCATACCACACAGTAGGTCATTAACTAATCTAAGGAGGGCTGACTCACATGAGAGAAAACGTCCATATGCAGACTGATTTTTTGGAAGAAGGTTTTCTTATCAACATGAGAATTCAATCTATTCAAAGCAGCATTTTCAATTATCTCAGATAAGAAGGACAGATTGCTAACCGGCCTAAAGTAAACATATTCCTAATCCAGACCCATCTACTAAGAAAAGGCTTAACAATTGCCTCTTTCCACTTGGAAGGGAATACACCATGTATAGTCCCTATGTGAACTAGCTGACTAAGTGTGCCAATCCTCGTTAGATAGTCTGTTTATACATATGAAAACACATCCTGCATACATTGATGATCTATTGCTAGTAACACATGTAACTTTGAAATATTATCTGAATATAAATAATATCTCAAGTGTTGTGGATTCAATTGTTTGTTTTTTCACATGTTTTCGCCCCTTAAACGCAACAAAGGGGGTAATAACATAATTAAAGAGTCACACCATTACTGAGAACAATAATATTCACATTATTTAATAGGTTTTTTAAGTGTAAGTCTAACCTAGGTTATATTTAAAACGATTTATATGGTATAATTCATTTTGCCCATTGTAACCATTTGATCCCATTGTTACTCAAATTGTAACTAGAATAATTGTACGTGGAAACTGTATATACCTTAAATATAATCTCTCTATATGGCCAAACACTTTTCACATAAATGTATATTATATGTTTTCGCAACTAAAATGCAACAAAGTGAGATAACAAAGAAACAAAACAGTCACTATATATCAAAGGTACTAGTTCACAGATTTGGTTTATAGTTCCTTTAATTTCAAAATACTATTCAGTGTCTACAATTGTGTAAAAAAAGTTTTTATTATTTTAAGACAAACCGACCTATATGTAGCAAGAAGTATACCGTAAAAGTTACAAAAACGCACAAAAATTGTTTATACCCGTGACATACGGGGTAAATATTTACTACATGCACCACCATCGTTTGTAGTTGTATGTCAATTTACATTAACTTGTCATTATCAGAACAATACGTTCCTGCTTCCAAAAATATTTCCATACAATGTTTTTAGTTTTAGAAAAATATTTAAGTTGAAATCTGTGAATGAGTACCTTAAACGATCCAACAATAAATGTATTGTTAGGTAGTTAAAATTAATATACAGAGATGAAAATAAGGTATATACTTTCATGGTGAATATGAATACTACATGCTACATGTAAATGCTATAATTAAGTACAAAATGTAGACAACTCAACATTTATGTAATACACATGTATATACATTATGTATTAATTAACATGTACGCTGAACAACTGACGAATATAAAACTGTCAACGCCTTAAGCCAAAACGTCAAAAAATATAGTTAGTTAATACAGATTTATTTCAGGTGGATTGTGAAACAAGTTATTACAACTTAAATTAATAACTTTTGAGTCTACTTTCTGTAGAGACAGTACTGAGCTAGCAGGAAAAAGTTTTTTTGCTAAAGAAACAATGGTGTATGTTTAAGATAGGATCGCGGGATTAGCGATCAAGTGATTTCCAGTCCAACGTCGTAACCACTCAACCACGCGCGCTACATGACAATCTTTCTGAGTAATGTATACTGATGTAATAATAATTACAGACGTAGCTGAACTTGACTAGTAAGTTGTTCGATATTATTTAACGAGCATCCAAACTAAAACTTAAATGTCAGTTTCAAGTTTGCACACGAGATAACCAAAACCAGTTTTACTAACTGTTTACGCATACGTGATACCTAATCATTTAGGCACATCGACAAATTGTGCGACTGATATCTGTAAAATCTTACCTCGATTAATTCTAAAGTCACATACAATAAGTTGAGATTTTACTTCCGATAAAGTTATCCTCACTTGATTACCAATTAATGGTGTAGTACATGTTACATGTATATTGGTACTGTCTGGTATAGTATTATCATGTTGATAACATACACTTGTATCTGGTGGTCTAGCATGGGAACGTCTATCTGCGTAAGGTAACTTTTCTACTGTGACTTTGAATTCATGTAAATGTTCTGAAAATGTAAAATGTGACATGAATATTGGCGTTACAGATGTATTAATCAAGTATTGATTTTTCGTCATTCTTTGCTACTATAACTTTATTAAACTTATATCAATTAAATTATGAGACAATTAAATCATTGAAATTGATAAGAACTAGAGCTCGTTATTCAAATAACTGTGTCTTCTTAGAGTAACTTAACACAACTTTTTAAATTTTGAAACTCTTGGAGACACTTGATATGTTTTGCAAGGCTCGGATGTACCGCCGCAATATGTCACAACGCCACATTATGTTGTCGACGCATTATGTCGCAATCGACTCCCGCAAAAACTCGAAGCGCTGACGCAAAATGTCACAAATTTTTCGACTCACGCAATATGTGGCAAACCCTAACGACAAATGTCGTCATTATGAATTTTGTTACGCATCATATCTTAGCAATTTATGAATGCAACTTAACTAAGACAGATCCCGAAATAAGCAAACTACAAGATATATTTTATATATTTTCGTTAAAGCTCTGATTTTATGTACCGCCGCAATATGTCGCAACGCCACATTATGCCGCACTTGACGCAAAATGTCGCAATGTTGACGCATTATGTCGCACCTTGTTATTTCAATTGTTTTGAAGGTATCTCCTTTTTACAAAATAAAGCCCTTTCTTACTGATTTTAAAGTACCTTGTTAGTGAACGCCGCAATTCGTTAAGACTTCTGAAGTCAATGCTCGGGATCTAGGCCTTAGGGTGGGTGGGTGGGTGGATGGATGGATGGATGGATGGATGGATGGATGGATGGATGGATGGATGGATGGATGGATGGATGGATGGATGGATGGATGGATGGATGGATGGATGGATGGATGGATGGATGGATGGATGGATGGATGGATGGATGGATGGATGGATGGATGGATGGATGGATGGATGGATGGATGGATGGATGGATGGATGGATGGATGGATGGATGGATGGATGGATGGATGGATGGATGGATGGATGGATGGATGGATGGATGGATGGATGGATGGATGGATGGATGGATGGATGGATGGATGGATGGATGGATGGATGGATGGATGGATGGATGGATGGATGGATGGATGGATGGATGGATGGATGGATGGATGGATGGATGGATGGATGGATGGATGGATGGATGGATGGATGGATGGATGGATGGATGGATGGATGGATGGATGGATGGATGGATGGATGGATGGATGGATGGATGGATGGATGGATGGATGGATGGATGGATGGATGGATGGATGGATGGATGGATGGATGGATGGATGGATGGATGGATGGATTTGGGCCTAGTATATATACAATGGTACAAGACATTTCAACATTAAATCTTAACATTTCATAACATAAAATTCTTGTCCATGATATGCATACCAACGCCAAGGATAACACAAGAAAGAGAAACTCCTATATCCATTGTGGTACTTGGGTTGGAGGCAATATATAAAGAGACAAATAAAGAAAAATGTACAGCCGAAACATCATAAGTTATATCAATATAGGTTTAAAAAAGATAAATTACTTAAAATTATTTCAAATTACTCAAAAGGTATTATTTGACAGAAGATTTAAAAGAATAAAATTTATTTAATTGTATGAAAATAGGTGGTAGACTGTTCCATAATTTGGCACCCAAATGAATAACACAGTCCAGAATACGTTTGCGAATCCAGAAATCTTGCAAACTTACTTTTTTTATTTTTCATCCGATTTATTTCAAATTTTCAATAAATGTAGATCTACACATGGGCATAACACCAGTAAATTTTCATCCAGATATCTTTACTAAAAATATGTTTAATTTTAAGTCAAAAGTCAAAATTCCCATGGGAATCAGCAAATTCCCATGGGAGAATTGCTCTCCCATGGGATCTTATGGGAGAAAAATGGGAAATTTCTCCCATTTACAAATATGGGAGAAAATTCCCATTTTTTCAAACTCATCCAAAATAACATTTAGAGATAGAATTGGATAGATCTATATGTACATAACATGATTATAAAGAAAAAATGAATAGTTTGTCACTTTTAAAGCATTAAAACACCATTTAAGAATTCTCCCATATTAGAAATGGGAGAATTCTCCCATGGGAGAATTCTCCCATTTCTGTATATGGGATTTCTCCCATGGGAGAATTCTCCCATTTTATAAATGGGATTTTTCCCATGGGAGAATTCTCCCATTCTGAAAATGGGATTTCCTAATATATTAGATTTAGCATATTTTATATGGAATTTCTAAGGGAACTGTTATTTAATGACTAGATATTGTCGTTTTTTACTATTTGACTGTATTTTATGAGTAAATTACAATGCATAGTTGAAAATAGTGCTATGGGTTTTTTATATACTATAGAATGATTTTATAAAATCAAATATGGCAAAAAACATTGTCTCAGATAGTTGAAAATACCCTACATTACTCAAAAGCTGTGTTTGATAGTCTACATTATTTAAAAAATCAACAAATGGACATGCCTTTTCTTTTTTATTCAAAGTTGACACTTTCTTAGTAAGAACATGTTTGTATTGTTTTGTGTTAGATAATTGACTGGAAAAATGGTTGGTTGAATCAGCAGCTAAAACATTTTTCAGTTGTGTTTTACTCATTCCATCTGATTCCCGAATAGGGCATACATACTTTAGCAGAGTTTGTTCAAGAACTATTCTCCCTTACTGATTCTTAGCCATGTCAGGCAGTTGTCAGTCACTGACTCAGTTACTCAGATAAATCCATACTTTCCAGGAAAAATGAGTACATGGGTTGAATGACAGATAAGGTGCGACTTGTACAATGTGTTGCTACGATACAACCCCGCCCCCTAAAAAAACAACGGTCCACCAAAAAGAATGATAATATCGAAAATAAAAAGCAGACTTTACTAGATTATACGTTCGGAACTACCTGGGTGATTTTCCACGCAAATGTATCTTCGTAGATGATCGCCGAAGTCATTCCGAAAGTAGATGATACTGTAAATTAAATATTCATAGGCAGATCTAGCAGGGCAGGGCTGGGGATTCAATTAATAGTCTGTATCAACCTGCCTCATGCATCAACCCACCCTGTGGAGTTTCTCCTTAATATCATATATCACGATCAATAGAAAACGACTTGGCATTAGTTCAATCCCCTTACTATAAAATAATTTAGAAAAGTAAGCACGAAAATGCCAAAAAAAGTTTATTTCAAACTACATAAGAACACTATGCATAGATTCTACTTAGTGAGTAAGTGCTGAAGTCCTCGACCGCGGCACAGGCTCGGACTTATGTAGTGCACCCTGTGTTGCAAGTGCTACACAGTAGCAGACCAACAGCAAACGTCGCGAAAATGCAGCAGTGCTACAAATATTGCATTACAGACTGCTGTGAAGTGGTGCTAACAGTCCCATAATGCATCAGCACTGTGCTCTATTTCGCAAAAGTAAAACGGCAAAAACGGCACATTGAACAACAAAATATACTAAAATACATAAATAAATATTATGATAATATTGTATGGATAATTTCAAATGTTTATATCCATATAATTAGTGAAATCAGTTTAGTACTAAAATGTCCGTAGATTAAAAATGTAGATCCGTCAAATAGAATGAGCGTTGTTAATAGATAGATAGATAGAGTTTATTCAATAAATGAAAATAACATACATAGCACAAGAATGACTAAAACAGTAAAAACAAATAATATAAATAATACTGTATTATATTACATTCATTGTACTAGGACATATTTCCATCTATTAAGGATAGCACAAAAAAGGAAATATGAATTTCCTTGTTTCCATTGTGGTCCTTAAATAAATGAATACATGTCCTAGCAAGGCACACACTAAATTTACTTCCAATTATCATAAAACATTACTAAATACTAAAATAAGTTAAAATAAGGGACTATAAGAGATCAAAATTAAGATTATCACAGGCAAACAAAAGGCATGAAATATCACAGAATTTATTACAACTTGGTAAAATAATGTTTTTTTACTAGTTTTTTAAAAGTTTCAGTATTGGTCGTATGTTTAATTTTAGTTGGTAGCTGGTTCCACAGGTAACAGCCATTGTATACAAATGACTTCTTTCCAAAACCTTTGACAGATGGAATTTTAAAACAAGATTCAGAGCTAAATCTAGTGTTATGATTATGAACTGAACTGGCCTGAATAAAATGTTCATGTAAATAAGAAGGAGATATATCAATAAATATTTTAAAAACATTGTTTAAAACAATCTGATTTACTCTTTTTTCAACAGGTAACCAATTTAGCTCAACAAAATGATCTTGAGATATGTGCTGTCTGCAATCTAAGTTAAGAACAAATCTAATAATTTTATTTTGAGTAATTTGGAGTCTGTTCTTAAGATGCTGTGAAATACTGAAATACCAGACAGAGCAAGCATAATCCAAATGGCATTGCAATAGAGACATAACCAAGAGCTTTTTAGCATAAAGTGATAAAAATTTACTTTTTCTGTGTAAAAATTTAAGCCTAGCATTGACTTTTTTAATAATTGAAACTACCATCATGTCAAAGTTTAAAGACTGGTCCAATAACACACCAAGATATTTAACTGAGTTGGTTGTTTTAAGTTTTATACCATTGCAAAAAATATCAAGTTCAGAACATTTCTTTAACCTTGGTTTAGAGCCAAATAAAATAGTTTCTGTTTTCCCAAGGTGTAATGACAATTTATTATCAACCAGCCAATTACTCACAGTTTGCATGTCATTGGACAATAGTCTTTCAATTTCAAATTTGCATTTACTGGACACTAAGATGGCAGAATCATCTGCATACAATAAAAGTTTACTTTTAACAGTACCAGCCATATCATTAATATAAATTAAAAACAATAGAGGTCCTAGTATAGAGCCTTGTGGTACACCACAGGTTACAGTAGAAGGGGATGACAGAGTATGATTAATGTCAGTGTATTGAACACGACCAGATAGATATGATCTAAACCAATTAACTACATCAATGTTAAAACCTATAAGCCCTAATTTGCTTAATAGAATAGAATGATCTACAATATCAAAGGCCTTCTGTAGATCAAGCAAAGCCATCCCTACATAAAAACCTTTGTCCAACTTAAACCTGATAAAATCAGTTAAATGCAATAAACATGTATCAGTAGAATATGACGATCTGAACCCAGATTGAAACTTGTATAAAAGATTTTTATCATTTAGATACATTTCTACTTGTTCATAAACAATTCTTTCAAAAATTTTTGAAACAATACTTAAAATTGATACTGGTCTGTAATTCGAGACATTAGTTTTATCATTTTTCTTATATATTGGTACAACCCGGGCAGATTTAAGATCATCAGGTACTATCCCTTGAATTAATGACAAATTGATAATATGAGATAGAGGACAAGCAATGACTGAAGCACCATCTTTAATAAAACGACAAGGAATATTATCTAGGCCAGTTGCTTTGCTAGAGCTCAGTCTATTCAAATGTTTAAAAACACCATTTTCAGTAATTAAGGAAAAAGAGTAACTGTTGAGAACAACACCTTGGTCTCTATAGAATGAAGCCACAAATTCTCTGCCATATTGACCCAATGCAGCCGGTAATTTTGTAACTAGGACAGAAGCCACTGTGGTGAAAAACTTATTAAAATGGTTTGCAACATCTAATTTGTTGAAACTAATATCATTATCAATATTAAGTGCAATATTAGAAGTAGATTTGTTGTTTTTCTTAGAAGGCATTCCAAGATCTTTGAGAGATTTCCACAAAGATTTTGAATCATTTTGATTATCAATAATAGATTTCTTGTAATAATCTTTTTTAGCTGAACTAATTTGATATTGTGTAGCATTTCTCAATTGTTTAAATTTATTAAAATTTTCATCAGTTTTATCCTTAATGAAAGTTTGAAATGCTTTATCCCTATCTTGTATGCCACTTAAAATTTCACTTGTGATCCAGGGTGCTGTTCTCTGTTTGATTCTTAATTCCCTTACTGGGGCAATATTGTCTATCACATTTAAAAACAAAGACTTAAAATTAGACCATGCTTCATTTACATTATCACTCAAAAGTACGGATGACCAGTCAGTATTTATCAAATTGGCCAAGAATGAATCTTTTGAGCAACGAACCGGAAACAGTAATTAATTAGTGAAATGGACGGTTGAACGTGTGACATTTCTCGCTTTAAAATCGTTACTATCACAGTAAATAATTGGAATAAATTACTGAAACTTGGCAGAAATGTGAATTAAGATACATTTAACTGATTTAAACTAACGGAATTATGTGTGTCGAACTGTCAAAGTTAAAAAATGGATACAAACAGTTGTTTACATGGACAACGTTATGACAAATAAGCTATGTGAAATCAGGAATGATCTGAAATATCTTGGTGAAATTCATAGACCAGACATGATGCATTGTAATGATTATCCTAGTGCACCTGTCGAGATCTATGGGTGAAGCCAATGTTATCTGCAAACTATAAAGACTAAGAAATAAGCCTTACTGTTACAACTTACAGGATACAGTTAACATATGATAGAGCGAAACCTGACCGGACCATAAAGGTAAATTAATTATTATAGTTAAATAGTTTAATGTCATATTGTTTCAATATATTCTATTCCGGATGTGTTATTTTGTCTAAACAATGAGGATGATTTACATTGAAACTCCTTACTGTACTCATTGCATCTATTTCTGCGTTAAATCCTGTTCTGTGTTATTTTCACTTTTCGGTAATTTCTATTGAAGCCACACCTACAAAACTTTTGCTATGATTGAATGCGGACTGAACTCATTTAAAATTTTGAACAGTTAATCTTTTTATATAATTGAACCTATTATGACAGTGTGGTACAGACTATTAATACCTCACATCCAGATTAACTACCCTTACGTAATGTTGGTTGCCAAGTGACTTGATTAATGCCGGTGAAATGGAGAAATGTAAACATTTGATGTGGTTTCACTTTGCTACACTGTAAATGAATGATTGGTGGATGTATTGAGCAGAATAGAAAAGAAATGTAATGCCCAAGTCACACAGGCAAAAAATTTGACCGCGAGTTGCGGCGAGTGGAAACTCGCAGCAACTTGGCTGGTATCGTGTAGATCTCGTACTGATGTCGATGCATCCCTCCACATGTCCCAGCATCTTAGCTTGTCGTGGCGACAATTTTAAACCGTTTAAAATTATCGCGGTGGATCGCTGAACTTTTTATCTCGTGTAGATGTAAAGAGGATGTCTTATGCATGTTGTGAAAAATCGTACTTGTGTCGTAATAAAGTCGTCACATGTCACCGTGAAATCTACCTTAGCAAGATGTGTGCAAGTTTATGCAGCATCTTCACCAGTTTGCGCGACCTCCTTGAGACAATCACACAACATTATCGTTAAATATACTTCGGAAGAAATCTGTCAGCAGTTTTTATTTCAAGCTCGAGCATCAGACGGTCAACACTTCTCATAATCCATGGTCTAACCCAATACTGTCGGCGCGCTTTGCCAATACTATCTCTTGTTAAACGATTTTGAATCAATCTTGCTATTTCAAGTTCGTCATCGGCATCTTCTTCATCAACATGTGCCATCAATGCCACCAGTATGATCATCTTGTATGTCTTTCACCTTTTGGTGCTCATGCGCTTTGCTTGCTATTTATACAGCCTTCGACAGATGTTGTGTCATCTAAAATGTGTGTCGCACTACTCTCTCCACAGATCGTAATGATATTGTGAACATGTCGCGTTTAAATCCTAATAAATCGTCGAAACTTGTAGAAGCTTGTTTGAATGTTGTAAGATGTCGAGAGAATATCGTGTACATGTTGCTCGTATGTCGCTATAAATTGTTGCTGACCGTCGATGATCGTGGACATCTCGTGTGAGTGTCGTACAACACTCGGGCAGATGTCGTGCAAGACTCTTTATAACCAAATTTCGTGACAACTCTTCCATTTTGGCCACGAGATCAAACTCGCCCATTGTTGCGGAAACTCGCAGTACCAATTCGCAAAATATGTGACACAAGTTTAAGAGACTTTGTATAATTTTTTTTATTAAAGCGCCAAGTAATGCAGAAGTAGATGCAAACACAGTAACAATTATGAACATGATGAACACACTTTTTGGATTAGAATCTAGTTTTGCAGACCCAACTATTGCGCATGCTAAGACATAGCGTTGTTAACAAATTTTGAACCCCATTTTTTTACCAATGTAGTTTTTTTATTCATTTTTTTAATGAATTATTTTCAATAACTGCTCATAGTAACGGCATGCTTTGCCCGCTTATTTGTACTTACTTCCAGGGTCCGCTAAACTAGATATGTTCCTACTTTTGGTTTGAACTTCATATTGGACAAGCACAAAGGATTGAGCATGCATAGGTATGCTCCTTCATTTCTGCGACCTGTCTTTACTTGATAGCATTCTGTGCTTTGCATCACTCATATCAATAAATGCCATGAAACAATAAGCTAAGCTAAGTAATACAAATACTCCATCATTTTTTACTTCATAAAAAGGATGGATTAAGAATATTGGTCAGTGGGTTCATGTTAAAATCATATTACGTTTTCTGGAATTTATAACGTTTTTGGAAGACCCTGTAATGACTGGAGGCAACAGGTGGGTAGGAAGAATCTGAATATTTTGTCTACAGAATCTGATGTAGACTGTGTGCAGGATTGGCCCAATCCTGTTGGCTGAATTTTTTCTGAATGTTAGCCTCTATGAAACAAAATCACTTAATTAAACGGTTGCAATGTATGGTCATATATTTTCGGATATCCCAAATGAAAACACTGAGTAAATATTTTGATTATACAATTGATGATTGATTGAAAAGCTGTGTTAGTTAATTTCCACTGTTTGATTATGATTTTTTTATTATTTTGAAACCCTAACACTTTCTATATTTTCACTTTTAGCTTTTATAAAGTTCTTTTACATATTTTTAACATGTCCCAAGTATCACATAATTATAACATATAATTTAAACACCACCAAAATTTTGATAGTTTTCTTAGTGTAAATTCTCTTTCTCAGTATTATATCTATATGTTCTCTATAATCAGTATTGTATTTATTGATTTATTTTATAAGAAATATATTGGGGGTGGGGGTCAATAAAAATTATCCAATGAAGTTAATCAACTTAGAAGAATAATACTTTGGGTTATCAATTAATCATGTAGTTAATGTTAATTTGTGACATTTTCAACTAATATTGATAAGATATCTTACATAAACTTGATAAGGTAATGTGTTTAAACATTTAAATTATTTTAAGAAAGAATAAATAGAAATATAGTTCGTAAAGAAATAAACTAAAAGTTTAGATTTTTTATGTAAATCCTAAAAGTTAAGACATATTTACATAGAACCTAATTTAATTCGATCATTTTCCACATGACTGATTTTAACCTTGTTACATGTATATAACCCTCTTATCAGACTAGATAACATTCACACTAGAGGGCCTGCATCGAAAGGAACAGTTTTGTTAGATATTTTATACACTATTGAATTTTACTGGGTGCTGATTGGCTGCTGTCTATAGTTACACTATGATATGTTAGGGAGTGATCATATATTTTACTTAAAAAAACAAAACTCTGAAAATACAAAATGCTTGAACATGTTTTCATAGAGCAGTTTATCATGAAGGCCAATAGATAAAAATATTTATCTGAGTCCGTAAAAATCTTTATAAATTATGGCTGGGCACTAAATATTATTTACTAACATTATTTATGTTTTAGTATTTAAATATATTACATATTTGTAAATCAATGCCATTTTTGCAATTATTTTTATACTATTAACGGCATTGAAAATGTAGATCTAACATACCTTATTATAAACTCAAAATTTATTACAAGACTTATGATCAGTGCATTCAAAACCAATATGTACCTAATAATGATAATATTTTGTGTATATCTTCTAAATAATCTGGCTTACAACCAAATCAAATGTAAAAGAAAATCTGTAATTAACTTAGCAACCACCCTATGTTATATCAGTGGTTCCACTTCTCTCCATATTTGTATTTTTATAACTTGGACCAGTGCCAAATAATAGAAAAGTAAACATCATTTAAACTTTGATATAGACTATATACATGTATAAAGATACAGACTATATATGGCTAGCATAGCAAAGATCTGATAAGAGATATTGTTTTGTAAGAATGTATTAATACATTTATATTTTGAGGCTGAAAGAAAACCCTATCAGTCTAATAGGAAAATTATATATTCATGTGTATAATATACATGTTTATTATTTTCAATACATGTATTTGATGAACAAAAACTAAGAGAATTACTTTATATATTTATAGCATTTTATACAAATTACAAAGCAGACAACTTGTATCTTGTGATATCTCTGGATGATCATAAACATTATAAATAATCTTAAAATATATTAATGAATTTTCTTATTTTCATTGATAATTCAGTAATAGCTCATAGATGACTATTAATATAATTTCAGTAGATGTAGAGAATTAATTGAATTTCTTTTTTGCATTGTCTCATTTTTTCTTTTGATTTTTTTTGCAACTACATAATTATATCATTTATATACACATTATTATAAAATAACTAGTATCATGTTTTTGCTTTTTTTTTTCAAAATAAGTCTGGTGTAAATCACCAATACTGTATATCAAATTGAACAGGATTGTAAATTACTAATAATAAAATCTGATCAATTTACCAATGAAAGAAGAAACAATCAAAATAGTTACTATGGCAACCAGCTGATATCCCAGGTTCAACAGTCTATATATAGCCACAGATCTTAGATGAGATAAGCTGATTAAGGCTAATTGTAAAATACACTGTACAGATATACAGACTGTGTAATATAATGTCAGAGAGTAGATCTTATTTAAAGATAAAGCAATAGTTTAGTCTTATTTTAGCTTCTATATTTATTTAACTTATTGTTAGATAAACCCTATGATGACTAGACTGTTAGCCAATATGTCTTTATGAAAAACAGAACTTACTCGCACAAACTTAGAAGAATATTATATTGTGTATTATGTATAATTATTTTTTTCTGATGAAACTAGAATAAAGTAAAATGTATATTAATATGTAAATAGATAAAATTAAATTTGTTCAGTGAACTATAGTTATATTAATGTCACCAGAAGAGTGTAAATATTGTCTTCATTGGCCTCTACAAATATACACTAAATACAACATTTATTTTTTCTTGTATGAAACAATAAAAGCACTTGATTGATACACTTATAAACTAAAATATAATCACTGAAATGCCCCAGACACTCCTGGTGATTGAAACGTTTGAAGTACATGGTTTTCCATACAGTAAAAGCTTTTGTAATTCTTCACTTGTTTTTTTATAACATGAGTTCCTGTATGCTTCTCCATTAACAACTGAATAGTAGTTCAATTCCTGAATTGGTACACATGAATCACAGTTAGGGTCAGATTGCTACTAGCTTAACAATCCACTGCCCTTATCTTTTTGATTACATTTTATAATTGAATCATTTGACTATTTCATTACCTCAACTTAAATTCTGTTGAATATATTTTGTCAATTTATCATGATTATGTTTCATTATGTGTCCACAGTCACAACAGTGAAATGCTGATATAAATGTTTTAGTACATTTAAAGGAGAAATTTACAAACATTGGCTTAAGTTAATTCAATCACTAGCCAGAATAATCATGCTACTACTGGGCTAGATATAGTTAAGGTGAAGACTAATCTTGTTGGGAGGTATTATGCAAAATTACCTGAGAAAAAATATGTATTTGGTTTTCAATAATTCCTGTATCCATGTATGCTAGTCCTGGGGTCAGGTTCGTGGGTTAAGTTGATGACTTCCATCTTAATTTTTTCAGGCACTAGGTCCATTAATTAACGTTATGAAGTTCAAGGCAAAATTATAAGGGGTAGTTAGCTTGATCTTATGAATCAAGTAGTTTTCACAAGCCTGTATCTATGTATGCTAGTCCTGGGGTCAGGCTGGTGGGTTGAGTTGATGGCTACCATCTTTAATTTTCTCGAGCGGGTCCATTCATAATGTTATGAAGTTCAAGGAAAAAATATCAGCTAGCCTGATTGTATGAATCGTGTAGATATAACAAGACTGTATCTATGTATGCTAGTTCTGGGGCCAGGCTAGTGGGTTATGTTGATGACTACAATCTTAAATTTTCTCATGCAGGTCCATTAATAATGTTATGAAGTTCAAGGCAAAATTATCAGTTTGCTTGATTGTATGAATCAAATAGATTTCCCAAGCCTGTATCTATGTATGCTAGTCCTGGGGTCAGGCTAGTGGGTTAAGTTGATGACTGCAATCTTAAATTTTCTCATGCAGGTCCATTAATAATGTTACGAAATCTGAGGCAAAATTATCAGCTAGCTTGATTGTATGAATCAAGTAGATTTCCCAAGCCTGTGTCTATGTATGCTAGTCCTAGGGTCAGGCTTGTGGGTAAAGTTGATGACTACCATCCTAATTTGTTTCTAACACTAGGTCTATAAATAGTGTTATGAAGTTCAAGGCAAAATTATAAGCCAGCCCAATTGTATTTATTAAGTAGATTTCCCAACAATGTATCTATGTATGCTAGTCCTCGGGTCAGGCTAGTGGGTAGAGTTGATGACTACCATCTTTAATTTTCTCGAGCAGGTCGATTAATTATGTTATGAAGTTCAAGGCAAAACTATTAGCTAGCCTGATTGTATGAATAAAGTAGATTTCACTAGCCTGAATCTATGTAAGCTAGTCCTGGGGTCAGGCTGGTGGATTAAGTTGATGATTGCCATCTAAATTTTTTTCAGGCACTAGGTCCATAATTAATGTTATAAAGTTTAACACAAAATTATCAGCTAGCCTGATTGTATGAATCATGTTGATTTTACAAGCATGTACCTATGAATGCTAGTCCTGGGGTCAGGCTAGTGGGTTAAGTTGATGACTGCCATTTTTAATTTTCTCAAGCTGTATGTCTTTGATTTATGTTTTGAAGTTCAAGACAAAATTTTGAGCTAGCCCAATTGTATTTATCAAGTAGATTTTACAAGCATGTATCTACATTATGTATGCTAGTCCTTGGGTCAGGCTGGTTGGTTAAGTTGATGACTGCAATCTTTAAATTTCTCGAGCACTTGGTCCATTATTTATGTTACGAAGTTCAAGGCAAAATTATCAGCTAGCCCGATTGAATGAATCGTGAAGATTTCACAAGCCAGTACTTATGTATGTTAGTCCTTAGGGGTGTAACGGTTACCGATTTATCGGTTAATATTGCAATACGACTTCTGACGGTTTTTAACCCGTTCGTTTTTCTCTGAACCGGTTTTCTAATTATGTTCCATACTGATTGTTTTTATCAAAGTCAGAAATTTAACTGTTTGAATAAACATTTAAATGTGTTCGGAAACTTGAAATATTTTTGGTAAAGTGAGAGAATAATTATCTCATGAAAGTCCATTCAAAACCTTTTTTCTAACTTATTCAAACATTAGCATAAAACGTATTGATCATTTGAAAATACAAATATCTATGTACAATGTTGATCAAATTAAGACGATGCATGTGCATTAATTCATGCTATGAATGTATGCACAAAGAACAATATGATAAGATAAGATTTTATTTAGACTTGTACATGATAAAGTACATTGTCGCAATTTCATAATACAATACAAAAGTGGAATACGCTCTCGCTCACTCATGCACTTCCACTCGCACATATTCATACAACACTCACTCGCACACACACACGCCCCACACACACGCATAGTCTTACACATATATTTATTACAAGTATCATAATGATACAATACATACAAAGTAAGTATAAATGGTGAATGAAAAACGATAGATGTTTTGTATTATTCGAGGATGTTAAAGAATATTACAAAATAACTTTTTGTAAGATTATAGCAATACTGATGTCAAAACCAGTATGAATAACTTACATGTTACACATGTATTACAATACAGCTGACATTATAACATTAATATTCATCTGTCAAAATACCATGTAAGTATTGACAATACAGATGTCAAAATATCATTACTATACAGCAGTAAAATACCATGTAAGTATTAAATATGACAGTACAGATGTCAAAATATCATTACTATGCAGCTGTCAAAATACTATGTAAGTATAAAATATGACAGAACTGATGTCAAAATATCATTACTATACAGCAGTAAAAATACCACAGATGTCAAAATATCATAACTATACAGCTGTCAAAAACCATGTAAGTATAAAATATTACAATACAAATGTCAAAATGTCATAACTATACAGCTGTCAAAAACCATGTAAGTATGAGTATTCAATATTACAATACAGTTTTCAAAATAGCATTACTATACAGCTATCAAAATACCATGTAAGTGTTATATATGACAGTACAGATGTCAAAATATCATTACTATGCAGCTGTCAAAATACCATGTAAGCATTAAATATGACAATACAGCTGTCAAAATATCATAACGATACAGCTGTCAAAAAACATGTAAGTATAAAATATTACAATACAGATGTCAAAATATCATTACAATACAGCTGTCAAAAAACCATGTAAGTATTCAATGCAGTGTTCAAAATAGCATTACTATACATATATGTATCGCAATATATTGCTATATATTGCAATACGGGTTTCATGTATTGCAATATATTGAAATGCGGTTTTTACCGTATTGTTACACCCCTACTAGTCCTTGGGTCCACAGGCTGTCGGCATGAAACAGTCCCATCAAAAATATTGTATACACACACACACTCACACACACATATATAGTAAAGGTATGTAACTCATCACCTCAGAAACCTCGAAAAAAATGACCTGTCTTATTCAACGGGCTCCTGTGTTTTTATTTCATGATCGATTTTCGAAAACTTGGTCTTATTTATAAAAAAATGGTTGATCTGTTGATTGCTTACAAAAGCTTATTAATTAAAAGCTATTGAAGAAAGTTATGAGACGTTAAACAGGAAAATTGTCCAGGTCGTTACTGTCTAGACCTACCGAAAACCGTTTCCTTCTCGAACGTAACTCATAGATGTGTACGTGGAACTCAGATAAAAATGAACCAAAAACAGGGAAAATAATATTTTAACTCACAAGCCTCTCTCACAGTCGCCTAAGGCAAATAATTTGATCACTATCATAATTTTTCCTTGACTTGTCGTGAGTTGTTTTCGTTGGTCTCCATTTTTAGAAAGAAGTCTAGGCTAAAACCGAACTCATACCGTTTTTACGGATCATACAACTCTACCCGAAGACAACTCAACCCGTTACAAATAAACGCATTTTTATATTCAAACAGCTATTCTGGACAAAACATCATCGTTCAGAACTGAATGAATTTTAAAAGTGAGTTAATGATAAGTTAATATATTTATTAGGTGATTATTGATTACTATTTTTCAGATACAGTATGTTACAATTAGAAAGGCGTAAAAATGAAGATAGCGTATTACGTTGTTAGTGATATTGTAGTTCTATGTATTATAGATTAAAATTACATAAAATGTTATGATAACTATAAAACTGTTTCCTGATAATTTATAATTATTCTTTATCTTTAGTTTTACGGAATTAATTTCATTTTAGAGCTCAAATTTACTAACGTGTTAATTGTCATGGGTTGAGTTGTCCTCGAGTAGAGTAGTATGATCCCTAAAACGGTATGAGTTCGGTTTTAGCCTAGACTTCTTTCTAAAAATGGAGGCCAACGAAAACAACTCACGACAAGTCAAGGAAAAGTTATGATAGTGATCAAGTTATTTGCCTTAGGCGACTGTGAGTGAGGCTAGTGATTTAAAAATTATTTTCTCTGTTTTTAGTTCATTTTAATCGGAGTTCCACGTACACGTCTATGAGTTACGTTCGAGAAGGAAACGGTTTTCGGTAGGTCCAGACAGTAACGACCTGGACAATTTTCCTGTTTAACGTCTCATAACTTTCTTCAATAGCTTTTAATTAATAAGCTTTTGTAAGCAATCAAAGATCAACCATTTTTTTGATAAATAAGACCAAGTTTTCGAAAATCGATCATGAAATAAAAACACAGGAGCCCGTTGAATAAGACAGGTCATTTTTTCGAGGTTTCTGTGGTGATGAGTTACATACCTTTACTATATATATGTGTGTGTGTGAGTGTGTGTGTATACAATATTTTTGATGGGACTGTCTCATGCCGACAGCCTGTGCTTGGGTCAGACTAGTTGGTTAAGTTGATGACTGCCATCTTTAAATTCTCGAGCACTAGGTCCATTATTAATGTTATAAAGTTCAAGGCAAAATTATTAGCTAGCCCTATTGTATGAATCAAGTAGACTTTACCAGCCAGTATCTATATATGCTAGTCCTGAAGTCAGGCTTGTGGGTTAAGTTGATAAGTGATATAAGTAATAGAATGATAGTGTTATCTACTCCTTATTTTTTATGAAACTTTAAATCTAGGGAAGCTTGTATTCAAGTTATTGCATTATGCTCATCTACAAAATGTATTCATAGAAGCAGGTTAACAAATTTACATTTATGTAATATATTTACAACCAAAAAATCATTATAAGTAAGTATTTTTTAAATGAAAATTTCAATTAAGAAATGAAAAAGAATCAACTGTAAGCATTTACTATTTTAGACTTTAAAATCATTCAAAAGATTTACAAGCCGTCTTTTAAAACTTCAGCCCAATATCAAATTTCAATATAAATAAATACCAAGTACTCTACCATTGAAAAAATTGGATTTCTCCCATGGGAGAATTCTCCCATTTTGAAAATGGGATTTCTCCCACGGGAGAATTCTCCCATATGCGATATGGGATTTCTCCCACGGGAGAATTCTCCCATTCTTAAATATGGGATTTCTCCCACGGGAGAATTCTCCCATTCTAAAATATGGGATTTTTTTATTTTTGGACTTTTTTAATATTTTTTTTCACATTCTTGTTAAGAACCTCAGTATGATGCCTAATCTGCATTTTTACCTTGTTTTGACCTTTATTAATGGAATTAGAAATGGGAGAATTCTCCCATGGGAGAAAATTAACACATTTTAAATGGGATTCCCATGGGAGAGCCATTCTCCTATGGGAATTTGCTGATTCCCATGGGAATTTTGAAATTAAACATATTTCTAGTAAAGATATCTGGATGAAAGTTTACTGGTGTTATGCCCATATGTAGATCTACATTTATTGAAAATTTGAAATTAATCGGATGAAAAATAAAGAAAGTAAGTGTGCAAGATTTCCGGATTCGCAAACGTATTCTGGACTGTGTTGAATAAAGGATTTTTACCATAACTTTTAACTTTAGGTAAAGCATGTGCACCTTTTTGACTGAGCCTTGTATACTGTAAGAATGAACATTACTTTGTAGCAAAAACCTGTTTCGTAAGAAGAGGGGAGCTAACCAATGTTTTACTTAAAAAAACTTGAGACAATATAATGTGTTCAACTCTCACAGATACTGGCAACCAGCCGACAGATTTGAATTGCTGTGGGCCAATGTGTGCTCTGGATTCAAGTCCTAGAACAAATCTTATTAGTTTATTTTGTGTGATTTGCAGTTTTTTTTGTAAGGAACTAGTTAAGCTATGATACTGAATAAAGGATGCAACAAGAAGTTTTTTGTGTGCTCTGTGAGATAATCTTTTTTTCCTATAAAGAAACATTAAACGAGAATTTGTTTTTTTCAAAACAGAATGTGCCATGGCATCAAAAGATAAACTTTGGTCTAAAGTTGCTCCAAGATATTTAACAAAAGAGGTACTTTTAATTTCAGAGTCATTACAAGTAATATTAAGGTTAGGATTTGACTTGATTCTAAATTTAGATCCAAAAAGAATGGATTCCTAAATGTAATGATAATTTGTTGTCAATAAGCCACTGATTTACTTTGGCAAGGTCTTCATACAATAATTTTTCAACTTTTGATTTATCTTTATCTGACACAAAAATTGCTGAACCATCAGCATATAATAAAAGTTTGTTCTTAACTACCATAGAAATGTCACAAACATAAATTAAAAACAGGAGAGGACCAAGAATAGATCCACGAGGCACACCACAAGTGATAGAAGAAGATGAAGAAAAAGTTCCAGAGACATCAACTAACTCGTCTACCAGTAAGATAAGAGTTGAACCACATTACTTTGTCATTACTGAAGCCACATGATTTAAGTTTCATTAGTAACAAAAGCCTTTTGTAGATCTAATAAAACCATGCCTACTACATTTCCTTTATCCATTTCAAATCTTATAAAATCAGTTAAATGAGTCAAACATGAGGCAGTAGAGAAACCAGTTATAAATCCAGATTGAAATTCAAACAATATTTTTTTGTCTTTAAGATAAGATTCAATTTGGTTATAAACGCGTTCAAATATTTTGGAAATTATATTTAAATTCGAAACAGGACGTTAATTACCAACACAGGTTTTATCATTTTTTAAAAAAGTTTTTAAGAAAGATTAATAATATGAGTCAAGGATTGAACAATAACAGAAGCACCATACTTTACATTACGTGATGGAATACCATCTAACCCTGTTCTCAGTTCTCAGTTACTAGTGTAAATGAACAATGATTAGAAGAAACTCCTTTCAAAAAAAAGAAATGTGATACAAAATCAGACCCAAAATTATTTAAACTAGGAGGGGGGGGGGGGGGCTTTTCAACATGCTTAGAGGCAACTGCAGTATAAAATCATTAAAACATTAACAATAGGTATTTTATTAAAATAATTCAATGTTCAGGCAAATATGAGCACTAGAAGAAAATGACTCTTTTTTTAGAGGAAGTACCAAGACTTTTAAGAGTTTTCCAAAGAGACTTAGAGTCATGCTTTTTTTGTCAAGAGTTTCTGTAAAATAATTTTTCTTTGCATCATTAATCAACGATTTAGCTTTATCTCTTA
This sequence comes from Mactra quadrangularis, assembly GCA_025267735.1. Lineage (NCBI taxonomy): Eukaryota > Metazoa > Mollusca > Bivalvia > Venerida > Mactridae > Mactra > Mactra quadrangularis. Next base: position 4,395,545 of record CM046300.1, on the reverse strand, counting down.
AAAACTTAAAATTATCAAAACTTTCATCAGTTTTCATCTGCCTATATATGTAAAAAAGTTTATCCCGTTTCTAATAGCTGATAAAAGTTCACTGTCAATCCAAGGCTCGGTCCTTTGTTTAATTCTTACTTGCTTGACTGGTGCAATATTATCAATAACAGATGTAAAAAGATTTTTTAAAAATTCCCATGCTTCAGACACATTATCAGATAAAAGAACAGCACTCCAGTCGGTAGACAATTAATTTGCTTGAAAAATATCTTTACTGTAGTTCTTCAAAGATCTCAATTTATCTGTGTTATGGGTACAAAATTTGGACTTTATTGTTTTTCTTGTATAAAAAGTAAGAAAATGGTCACTTAGAGAAGTGGCAACAACACCAGACTGTGAAATTTTGTTTTTGTCAGACACTAAGATTAAATCAATAATTGATGATGAGGTGTGACTCACTCTAGTAAAATCTTGAATCAATTGTTTAAAATTAAACATTTCAATGAAAGAAAATAACGCATGAACAATAGAACAATATTCAGTACTAGAAACATTAGTGTTAAAATCACCCAATATAATAGTTTCATGTTTATTAAAAAGGCTACTGGATAAAGAAACAGTGTCCAAAAGTTCATAAAAATTTGATTGTTTAGGAGGTATATACACTACACCACACAGTATGGCTTTTGTCTTTGGTAGAAGTGAATTTATCCATGTAGCTTCCAACTGGTTATGAAAAAGTTCATCACAAGTGTTAAAAGAAATATCTCTCGGGATGTATAAACAGACACTACCACCATGTCGATTCCTGTCGTTGCTTTGAATAGAATAGTTATTAATGGAAACTTCTGTATCAGAAACTAAATGGTACAACCATGACTCACTGATACAGATACATGCTGCATTAGTTCTTCTAGCGATAGAACGTATTTCATCAATTTTTGGTAAAATATTTTGAGTATTAATAGGTATAAAATGTAGACCACGTTTGGTAAAAGATTTAAAATCACAGTTGACGTTTGAATCACAGGTATTGCTTGTAGTTAAAGAAACAGGGCCGGGACAAGGATGTACATCTCAACACAATAAAATATAGATAGGAATAAAATTCCTCCGACGAATAACACAAATGGGCTGTCCGAAATATAGTTGTCCGGATATTGATCAAGTATGTAGAAATGTAAAATGTCATCTTGTAAAAAACGATCAAACTGAGAAATAAAACTGATACAATTTGTAGAAAGTTCATCTTTATCTATTAAAGGTACGGTATTCATGTGTATATGTCTTCAATTCTTAATTTTATAAGAACATCAAAATGTAAACAAATGCCTCTCTAGGTCAAACACCACCAAAAGTCATATGCTATTCACTGATACATACATTTATGACTTGACTGATATGTTGAAGCTTACTTATTTCAACGTCTGTCTTAGTTTAGTTGCATTAATCAGTTGTCAAGATATGATGTGCAACAAAATTGTAATTGCAGTAGTTTGCGTTAGGGGTTGCGACATAATGCGTTAGTCGAAAAAAATGCGACATTTTGCGTCAGCGCTGCGACATTTTGTGGGAGACGATTGCGACATAATGCGTCAATTGCGACATAATGTATCGACATTGCAACAGTTTGCGTCAATTGCGACATAATGTGGCGCTGCGACATATTGCGGCGGTACAGCGTTTACACCACATATGACTGCCAACGATTAGTGACTACCGGGCAATAATGTCACACTTATAGTTAACTGTTTCGTCCGCGACATTAAGGTGTCTTATGTTATGATCAATGAGCATACAGTCTTAACTAACATCTTCATGACGAGAAATATTTCTTAAAAAAAACGAATAACCGCTTCAAAGGCACAATCAAAGCAATACACGTACAATGTAACATAAATCGTCTGCAGGTCGTTATTGTGTGAATACACTCTATACGACGAATCACTAGAACACCATCAAATGTGCTATTTTTGAGCGAAATAAATAACTTACTCGTTCATCAATGAAATCAGTTTTATGCCACAATTTATTAACAATATATTATCTATATTTATCTTTATCATAATCTAACACTAAACAAACTAATCAGTTAATAGTTTTGTTACTTACGTAATCCATCAGTAGTAGTCAGTATATCGATATCAGTGATTGTTACTTCATTTTCTAATATAACTCTCCACCAAGGGTTTACAGTACTACTACCTGCTTCCTTTGTAAAGCTACATGTTGATATATCTCCATCATTACCTCTATCTGCATACTGTACAGGGCTACTGACCAAATTACTAGCATGTCTACTATACTCATTTTCTGCTAAATCCCCTATAGTAAAGACATATATGTTTAAATCAGAAACTCATATTTTCACTGCTTCGAATATTATACCATATCAGTGGTTTTAAAACGTTATCTAACACAAATGTTATAAACATAATGTGTATGCATGAAACTTTTACTAAAACATATAGGGCCGATTGCATAATTCAAGTTTTATTTAGTCTAGTTTAAGCCTTAGTCCGGGACTCACTAGCCTCGAGTTTATATCTTAATTGCAAAATTAAAGTTTAATTTTGTTTTAGTTAGTCTAAGACTTTCTAACCGGGGGATAACAGACCTTGAGCTTTGTAATCTTGTAGTAGTTAGTCTTCAGGTAGGATAAACTTTAATTGGAGTTTTTTTTCATTGCACCGAAAAAATAACGCGTAATCATGAGAATTTCGTGCTTGACCATTGATTATTTTGTATAAAATTTGAATCGATCGATTAACAGTGTAATTGTCGAATACATGCAAATGTAGACATTATTGATATAAAAATATTGTTACTTATGTGCGACTGATTTTCTTTCTACTGTATAATTGTCTTGAATAGACAAGCGGGAAAAAAGCAAAGGGTAGTATACCAAGATGAAATGACTTTATAACATGTACTAATAATATTTTCTGTATAAAATCCACTATCTAATTGATAGATTAATTAATAAATGAATTGTTTGATGTTATGTTCAGTTAACTTGCACATTCAGAGAGCTCTGATACAGATCACATGTTCAGGTTCCTCAGTTACAGGCTGAATGAAACTTTTTTTTTCGGATGTTGACATTTAGTAAGATATTGAAACTGCAAAATCTTGAAGTACAAATTCATTGTTATCCTTTTTTTTAACATTCAAGCCGATAAATGCCCCTAGGTATATTCAAAGAAATATATTCGTCTGTCGAACCATTTCAAGACTTTCGCAAGAAAGTCTTTTACGTTTAAATCACAAAACGAAAACTTTCGACGAATATGCCTGACGAGTCAAACCGGAGGACTAATATACAAGGGTTGATTCTTAGACATTTGGTGTACCTATCTTCATTTTCTGCTGTTTGTTCATTACAATGCTATTTAACTTGCCATTCATACAACTGAACAATTACTGAACCAAATTGTGTTTATTATATTTCTATTTAAATCATACTCTCATAGCAACACACACGCATGCGCATATGTACCGCATATCAAAATTTTACCAGTTTTAAATTGATAAAATATCAAATCGAATGCATTAGCTTAGTTGTATTACCCTAAAAAGTTATTAAACTACATTATAAGGTTTTCAAATATGTCAAGTTGCATTTAGTTTAATAGCAAGTTGCGCGTTTATCGACCCTCGAACAACTTACATTAATCATATTCGAGTCCGCTTCGTGTTTCATCAGTTCTGAGCTAGCAGGATAAAGTTTTTAGCTCAAAGGAACAACGAGATTTTCGATGGGATTCGATTAAATGCAGGGCTGGCGGTCCAATAATTTCCAGTCCAACGTCGTAACCACACGGCCATGATTGTATAGATGGCTGAACATGTTTATGAAAACAGAATTTTAATCGCATTTTTCCCTCTTTTTTCGTAAAAAATCATCAAACACTCTTGTGTGAACGCAAAATTAATCATATAATCAATACTGCAATTATTGTCGTTATTTTGAGCTTCTATTACGGCTCTAGTAAGTATCGGGATTCAGACCTATTCCATTTACGCGATAACAACTTGTCGGTGTTCGGAAATATTGAGATATCCTTACAGCTCCCAGCAAGCCATCAGCATTTACGTAAAAAATCAGTAATGGAAATAAACATACACTTACTTCATTGATATTTCATCGATAATATTACAAGTATACTCTGATGTGTGTTTGTAGCAAATCAGCTACGACGGTAGTATTGTACCCTCTGTATTGGTTCGAATCTTGTTTAGAAGCCATTTCTTTGTTTCTATGCACAAAAAACCTTTTTCTTATATAATTTGTTACATAGAGCATAAATCAGAATAGAACTGCACATTTCTATAAACATTATTTAAAATAATACGCTTTTATAATATTATTTACAAGACAAATAATTCATATTTGAATGAGTTACTTTTTATAGATAAATGCTTTATGGACAAAAAGTGCTAACTTTCTTGATATTATTTCATTTTGACATGTTAACAATTCTATAAACTTAATCATTGATGGTCTATTCCAGTAATAATTATTAATGTATTTTGTCCTAAGGTCATCATATATGGGGCATTCGATTATAAAATGATACTCATCTTCTAATTTCATACATAGATTACATGTTCTTTCTTTTTTAGGAATTCTAAAAGGCTTATGCCATCTGCCTGTCTCTATAGCTAAATAATGAGATGATAACCTGAGTTTAGTAAGTGCTACTCTAAACTTTTTAATATGAATTACATCTAAATAAGTTTTGTATTCAAAATTTTCACATATTTCTCTGTATAAAAAAGCTCTTGTTGATTCATTTAGTCTTGTTCTCCAATTTTGAATAAATTTGTCATGTAATCTGTGTTTAAGTAAACTTAAGAAAATGTTCTTGTTTCCTACACCCTGACATAACCATACCTCATAAAAACCGAATGAACTAAGTATGTCTCTTAAAAGACTAGCCCAGTTGTTTATGTTCAAGCGAGCATCTACATCCCTTTTTAAACAATCATATACCATTTTGATATATTTATTATCACTAGACTCTAGTATTTTAAACCAATATTTAACAATTCGTATGATTCTACCTGAAATTAGTGTTTTACGCCCCAGTTCCCCATAAATAAAATCATTTTGTTAACATTTTTAACATTTAATAATTCTTTACAAAATTTCAATTGAACTCGTTCAATTTGATTCGCTATATCAAAACCCCAGACTTCACACCCATAGTTCAAAACAGGAAGTACTAGTTTATCAAAAAGATCTAATTTGTGTCTAACTCCTATTTCCCCAAAATTAAAAAGATACCTCTGTAATTGAAATAAAGATTTTCTTGCTTGGCCCGATGATGTGATTTGAGCTCCTTTAAATGATCCCCCTGATGTAAAAACAATGCCTAAATATTGGAAAGATTTGACAATTTCAATATACTCATTGTTATAAATAAAGCGTATCTCTTATGCTAATTTTCCGCCTTTTCTGAAAATCATGATCTTAGTTTTGTTTACATTTACTTTTAATTTCCATTCATTACAATATTCCGATAAAATATCAAAACCCTTTTGTAGCCCCTCAGCCGTTTCAGATAAAATTGTTATATCATCGGCGTAAAGTAGCATAAACATTTTAAACATATACATTTCAATCCCTGGCAACCCTTTTAAAATCATAGTTTCTTCAATATCATTTAAAAATAACGAAAATAATAATGGTGATAAACATTCACCTTGCCTTAGCCCTAAGATACATGTAAAGTCATCACTTAAAACATTATTAAATTTAACTCTAGATTTAATTGAAGAATACATGCTTTTGATAACATTTAACAATTTACCACGTACACCATATTTAATTAATTTTTGCCATAAATTTGGCCTAACCACATAATCGAAAGCTTTACTGAAATCGATGAAACCACAAAAAAGTTTTTTATTATTATTTAACATGTGAGAAATTAAACCATGTAAAACAAAAATATTATCAATAGTTCCCATATGTTTTCGAAATCCAGTCTGAGCTTCAATGTAAACAAAATATTTTTCAGCCCATTTGTCTAGTCTATTACTTAAAACCCGTGTAAATAATTTCCCTAACGTACTCAGTAGAGTTATGCCCCGATAGTTCGTACAATTATCAGTATTTCCTTTTTGGGGAAGGGGTATGATGAAACCCTCAGACCATTTATTAGGAAAGAAACCAGTATTAAGTACTTTATTAAACATTGAAGTAATAGATTTAATCAATTGATCTTTAACAAATATAAAAAATTCATTTAACATATTATCAGGGCCTGCACTACGATTTGATTTAAGTTGCTTAATAGCCTGCCTAATTTCATTTTCAGTTATGTGTAAATCCAACTCATTAAACATTACTTGTAACTCGCCCTGAACATATCTTTCATTAAAATAAATTACATCATCATACAAAAAATCTGTCATTTGGATTATTAACACTTTTAAAATATTGTTCAAAACTAGAGAGAGGGATATTAGATTTACTTATACCAGAAGATTTCTTTAATAAATTCCAATATTCTCTTGCATTATGGTATCTCATGCGTTGCAGACTTTCTGACTTTTTATTTAAAATCTCAGACTTACATTTTCTGATATAATTCTTGTATGTACTTCGTTTTTCTGTTAACATTAATCTATTTTCTTCAGTTTTTGATTGGCGATAATTATTAAGTGCTTTGTTAAATTGTTTCTTAAGGTATACACATTTATTATCATACCATTCATTTTTTGTAGATGTATTTTGTTCACAATTACTTTTGCTCTTTATTTTGTGTTTAAATAATTTAGAAGCAATACCGTCAATAATATTTACAAATTCATTTACATTATTATCTATATCATTTTGTGTGCACGAATTTTCTATATCAATTTAATTTTTGCAAAGTTTAGACTTTACATTCTCACATTTTAAAAACTCAACATATTCATTGGATTTAGCATGATCCCATATATATTTAAAAGTAATTGATTCATAATTTTCATCATCAGACAAGTCCAAATCATCTAATTTGTACAGTTTTGAATTAACAAAATTAGTCTGTATCAAACAGTGATCAGACAAAATGTTAGCTTCATGAACTACAAAATGTGTAAAATTATCAAAAATATTTAGTGAGAAAAGAAAATAGTCAATAACACTAGAACCTCTAGAGCCTATGCATGTAAATTTCCCAACCCCAGCGTCCTCACCCACCCTACCATTCAATATTCTGAGTCCAGTCTCTTTGCACATATCAAGAAGAAAATGCCCATTTGAATTAGTATGTTTATCTAGTGAAAAACGTTCCATTGATACATCTGCTATGTAATCATTATGTAAGCCTATGTCATCAAAATCTGAGTCATTAACAACAAAATCAGGTAAGGTTGCAGTTCTACTTTTAAAATCACCACATAATAATAATTCACAATTACCATCGGTTACATGTGTAATACGAGATATTGAATCAATAATAGTTTCAAAATTGTTATTATCAATTAAATTATATCGACTGCTACCTTCAGGTACAATATAACATAGCCCTATATATAAATCATTAGTTAAACCAACTACTGAAACATTTAATTTTAACCATATTAAATCATCATTATTTATCATAAATAACATATCATCACTAACAAAACAATTTCGAACATATATAATAATACCCCCAGAGTTTCTTTTACTATTAGCTCGTCGTTTTCTATGTAAGGGGAAACATTGAAAATGTGGTACATTTAAGTCTAAAAATTCGGCCGACCAAGTTTCAGTAAATAAAATAATGTCATTGTTTGCAAATAAAGATTTGAGTTCATCAGATTCTAATTTATGACAGTTTTTAGTCACTAAGCCTTGCACATTTAGTAAGGCTAATCTCAGTTCTATCTTCTCCCGTGTGTCCTATGTGGATTTAACATGCTTGACTGGTTTTGTTGTTTTACTTGTACTAGAATTTTCACTGTTACATGTTATGTTAATATTTTCATGTGATTTAGACCCTTTTCCAGTGGAGCAATGCACATGATTTTCACTAGTGTTAATATTCACTGAATTGTCACGTAACTTTTTTCTCTCATTATTATTAATAGTTGATGACCTTGTACGACGAATCACGTCTCTTTTACGGCTGGTTGACCTTGATTTACGATTCACTGTTGATCTGGAAGGACTATGATCGCTGTTTTTATCCTGACTACTAGATAGTAAATGTGATCTGAACTTTGATGGTTGACTCATTGGTATAACTTCCGACGTCGATTCTTCCATGATACTGTCATGTGATGTTGATAATACATCGTCGTCTAGAATATTTTACTTGTACATACATCAAGTGATGTCATGTTTACAGCTGAGGCTATGTGTGCTGTTTGAGTTTCTATTCTATCAATATGTTGTATAGAAGTAAGTCTGTCAGAATTTAATATCTGGTACCAATCTAAAAATTCATCTTTAATTATAGTACCATCACAAAACAACTTTGGCTGGATAGACTAACTGGACTTTTGCCGATGAATTTTTAAACTTGCATTCTCTTACTATAGGCCATAGCTTCTTACGAGCATTACTTATTTCTTTTGGGTAGTACTGTAAATGGTGTACCTTTTAGGAGATATGCCTTACTTATGATAAGCTCTACATCACAGAAATCTCTGAAGTTAACGATGATTGGTCTAATAGAGTTTTGTCTAAATTTTCCCATTCTGTGTGCTCTACTTATATACATATTGTCAGCATCAATTCCCATCAAATCTGTTAACATTCCCCTGATGCGATAAAAACAGTCTTCCTGACGATGCTCCATAAAACCCCAAAACACTAAATTATTTCTGCGACTCCTTGATTCAAGATCCAAGGATTTATATGACAGAGTTCTAAGTAAATGTGATTGGGCATTATTTACTGTAATGACTTCGTTGACCTTATGTTCAAGAACTTTGATGGTATAGTTTGTTTCACTAATAAGTCGCTTAGTTGAACTAGTGTCATCTTTAATGGATTTCAATTCTTTCAATATAAGAGTCATTTTGCTATCCAAAGATGTATTATCAGATAGGCCACTAGTATTCCGTCTTCGTCGTCTACCGGTACATGTAGTTTCCCATACCTCAGTATTGGGAAATTCGTCTATTTCAAACATGTTTGTAGCCATTGTATGTTTCAATATTGTGTATTTTGAATGAATTAACTCCCAATGTATGACGTTATTTTCACAAATTTACTATGATGTTGTTATACGTACATCAAATGTTTATCATACTGCTTAGTGTCCAGTCATGCGTGACGAATTTTCCATCATTAATCGCAGTAGAGTATATCCATAGAATGTTAAATAAATATAGGTAGGTATAGTTTCTATAAATAGTAACAATCGATACACAATATGATCAATTAAACAAAATGTCATAAACGTAAATTAAAGTCCCAAAAACACTGGCAACACTTACACCTATATGTTCCTATTCCAAGTATATCCAAAAATATCAAAATATTTTCATTTTAATATTCATTATAACAAAATTATTGTCCGCAAAAATTTAAACTGACCACCATATCACGTGACACAATCTGGTGAAGTTTTACAAAAAGCCAAAAAACGTAAGTTATAGTCACTTGTAGTCACTTTTACGCTGGAAACACTTATTTCTATGTACTTATTTCAGATATATCCAAAAAATATCAAACTATATCCATTTTAAAACACCAAAAATTACAAAATTATTGTCCGCACAAATTTAAACTGTCCACCATGTCACATGACCGGACGAAATATGGTGTTAAATATAGTTACATATATACAAACATATTTAGTAATGATAAAAGCAAACACCAAAACAACAACATATATTTACATAGCACTACCAGAGTACTTCCACCTAAGATAGTTAGTCTTAAACTTACTTAGAGAGTCTGACTGTCGAACATTTAAAGGAATAGAGTTCCAAATCACAGGGCCAGAATAACTAAGGGATTTACTAAAAAATTCGAGCTTAGGTTTTGGGACAGGAATTATCTCTTGGTCATTAGATCTTAGAGTATGGCCATGTTTGGGGTTTTCAGAGTGGAACATAGAGTTCAGATACTCTGGACCACTATAATTGGGGGATTTAAACATTAATATTGCTTTTTTGTACATGATTCTATCTGAGAAAAGCATCCATTTAAGCTCCTTAAAAGGTCAGCTGAGGGAGTTGTTAAATCTTGATCCAAAATAATTATTGCTGCTCTTTTTTGAAATTTGATAACAGTATCTAAAAGTTCAGTACTGCAGTTTCCCCAAATAGTGCAACAGTAGTCTAGATGGGGTAGAATATAAGCATTGAAAAATAATTTACGGGAATGAATATTAAGAAAAGTTTTAATACGTAGTAGAAGATATAAGTTCATATTACATACTTTCAGTGTTTTTTCAACTTGGGACTTCCAGTTTAGATTATGATCAACATTTACCCCTAACAATTTTTCAGTAGTAGTACTAAGCAATAAGAATAAAGTTTTTGTGCATAGAAACAAACAAATGGCTTGTAAACAAGATTCGAACCAACACCGATGATACAAGTCTACCGTCACAGCTGATTTGCTTCAGTCACACATCGGGGTAAACTTGTAATACTACCGATGACATATCGATGAAGTATATAATTCTTCATAGAGATTTGTATGTTTCTTTCCATTACTGAGTTTTTAGGTAATTGCTCATGGCTTGTTGGGAGCTGTAAGGATACCTCAATATTGCAGAAGACAGACACGTTGTTATCGCGTGAATGGAATAATGATAATATTGATTATATGATAAATTTTGCGTTCACACAAGAGGTTTTGATAAATTTTTACGAAAGAAAGGGAAAAACATGATCATAAACATGCTCAGCCAGCTATACAATCATGGCCGAGTGGTTACGACTTGGACTGGAAATTATTGGACCGCCAGCCCGGCATTTATTCGAATCCCAACGAAAACCTCGTTGTTTCTTTGAGCTTAATCCTTTTTCTGCTAGCTCGGAACTAGGGTAACAGAGAGCAAACTCGAATATGACTAATCTTAGTTGTTCGAGGGTCGATCAACAAACGCACAACTTGCTATAAAACTAATTGCAACTCGACATATTTGAAAACCTTATAATGTAGTTTAATTACTCAGCTTCAACATAGGTACAACTTTTCAGGGTAATACAGCTAAGCTAATGCATTTGATCTGATATTTTATCAATTCAAAACTGGCAAAAATTTGACATGCGGTACATATGCGCATGCACGTGTGTTGCGATGTTTTGCAGTTTCAATATCTTACTTAATGTTAATATCCTAAAAGTAGTTTCATTCAGCCTTCAACTGAGGAACCTGAAAATGCATCTGTATATGAGCTCTCTGAATGTGCAAGTAAGCTGAGCATAACATCATACAATTCATTTATTAATTAACAAATGTATCAATTAGGTGTGGATTTTATACAGAAAGTATCAATTATAAAGTCATTTTATCTTGGTATACTACCCTTTGTTTTTCCGCTTGCCTTTTCATGTCAATCATAGAAAGAAAATCAGTTGCACATAAATAATAATATTTTTATTTCAATAATGTTTACATTTGCATGTATTCGAAAATAGCACTGTTAATCGATCGATTCAAATTTTATACAAAATAATCAATGTTCAAGCACGGAATTCACATGATTAAGCGGTATTTTTTTTGGTGCAACGAAAGAAAACTTCAATTATAGTTTATCCTACCTGAGGATCAAGTACTACAAGATTACAAAGCTCAAGTTTTGTTATTCCCCGGATAGCTAGTCTTAGACTAGCTAAAACAAAATTAAACTTGAAATATGCAATTGAGAGATAAACTCAAGGCTAGTGAGCCTCAGACTAGGGCTTAAACTAGACTAAATAAAACTTGAATTATGCAAACGGCCCTAAAAGTCAATATTACTATGACATACAGCAAAAGTTAATTGAAAACCAATATAATCATAGTGATATTAAAGCATTTGGCGTTCGAATTTTGTTTCAGACCAGCGTACCCACTCTAAAAAGGTTTATGCAATCATTAACCCGTTATTTAAAACATAAGTAAGTGTAAAAATAATATTGCTTCATGTCTTAACAATAGTAAATAACAATGGCCTATAAGGAACATGTGTAGTTGTGTTACATTAGAATAAGGAATTGCGATTGATTTTGTTTTAGACATTAAAAGTCGTTCCTTTTTTTCAAGCCTTAAGTTAATACATGTATATCAGAATAGTTTGACTCTTTTTTTAGTTTGCTCTTCTGTTGCAACCGACTGATATCTAATATATCTTATAGCTCAAACGTTAGACAGCTGGTCTGAAATCAATGTATTTCTAAATAATATTTAAACTCAACGATTTTGCATTGTGAAGGGGTAAAATTATGAACATGATCAAGTTTCTTTATTATTTATTATTTTCGCAGCAAATAGTGTACTTAGAGTCGTGGAGTAAATAAAGCTGTCATTAATTTATCAGGCTATATTGATTGACTTGCGCAATCGATACATTTGACGCAAAGCATTTAACATTTACTGTTCAGTGTAGAATAGCGTTAAAGGAGATTATGTCAAACGAAAACTTCATTGCGATATATCATTTTACCAACTGTGGTGTAATACAAACCAATGAAATCTATTTAATGAACTTTATACACAATATTTACTTATATGAGAATTTCATAATTTTAACTTACTATATTGACATCCTGGACCAAACCAATATTGATCACAACCTGATGTACATTCTCCTGTTGTTGTATTACAACTTTTACCATTTTTACAATGACACATGTATTGACATTTTGATCCAAATGTATAAACACCGGGTGTAGTTGTATTACAATCAGCATCTAAAATAAATTTTACAATGACTAATGTATTGACATTCTGATTCAAACATCTTTAACAATAGGATCTACATATAAATAATACATTTCTCCAGACAAATCAAAACCGGTCATTTTGTTGTAGGGTTTCAATATTTGACTGTTATACATTATATAACTACAGCTTATAATTATAGGTTATTATACAGTTTACTGTACAATACGGAAATATATCTGTGCTTACGTCACGCTTTGCTTCTTATTGATTTAATAAAGTGGAAAACCGCTGCAGGGTTTTTTTATTGTCATGATGTCATAATGACGACCATGTTCACAGGTGACAGACTCAATTTTTCCTTATTATAGTATATATAGAGAATATATACTATAATAAGGAAAAAATGAGTCTGTCACCTGAGACCATGTCATGATGTAATTGTAGCCTACTCATGCCATACTTATACATGTAGGCGGAGCTCCCTAAACTATCGAAAAATTAATTCCCTCAAGTATCGAGGTTAAGACCTTGCCGTAGCATTTACTTTTTGACATTTAATTTTATACTTTAAGTGATAGTGGATTTAAAAGATTGGAAAGTACAAGGTTCCATGGAATCTATTAATGAAGATAAACTGCACATACTAATTATAGGAAACACACGCGCTGACAGGATGAACTTTTATGGCACGATGGACATGGACGATTTCTGAAAATAAAGTCTGGAAATTACGTGACTTGTTTTTTGCCAAATATCGTTTGAAAGCCAGATTTATTATCTATACGTAATGCAATGCTTGGCTTGAATGAAACAAAAGTCAACCTTTGTATTAATTGCATAATGACTGGAAAATTCGTCACTCAGTCACAGGATGGATAAAAAGGTTTTGCTGTGAAATTGAATGCTTGATCGGAAATCGTCAAAAATTGGCTCCTTGATTTAGCGTATTGTAAGTAAAAGATTAGTAATTTATGTGACAAACCTTGTGTATAACGTTATTTTATTAAGTACAGACCATTATTATGGTTCATTTCCTCATTCATGCCTAGACTACAAAGAAAAACAGTTTCGAATCGAGGAAAAAATGGCGGACATAATTTATGAATTAGCATCGTTTAGTGCACATGTCCCCAATCGTCCAATACGAAAATAATATATTATTTTTTGGATCCAATACGGGAATATATTGGACGGTCACGTGGTACAAATGCAGACTGTTGATTGGTTAGATTTTCTTAGATATATAATAATACATATTATGTATTCCATATGTCGGCTGAATAACAATATAAATCGTAATAGATATTTTTGTGACGTATCGACAACTTTCATAAGGTTTGGATATATATGTATGTTTAGCTCAGCACCCTTTATTTGGCAGTTGATAGAATGCAAAAATACGTGTACTGTATTTAAAAGTTTTAAGATCGGATACCTCACCGATTTAAATACTAATGGTATATGCAATAATGTGAAACTCAGAGGGTCGATTGCATAATTCAGATTTATTTAGTCTAGTTTAAGCCTTAGTCCGGGACTCACTAGTCTTGAGTTTATCTCTCAATTGCATAAGTCTAGTCTAATTTTTTAGCTAGTCTAAGACTATTTATAATTCCATGAAATATATTCGTCTGTCGGACCATTTTAAAACTTTCGCAAGAGAGCCTTACGTGTAAATCACAAAACCATTTTTAAGTTGATAAAATATCTGTGGTAAGAACATATTACACAACCAAGGTTAAATTTCTCAAATACGAGTTGCACATTCTATTAAAATTTATCCGTTGCAATATGTGGGCAGCCATTTTTCAACTCACAAAACTAACATATTTTTTAAAATTCAGCTTTAAACTACCCCCACCGCATGTTTAATTTTCACGGTGAGTAAGACTAAATATAAACTCAGGTTTTGCCTAAACTATATTTATGCAATCCGTCAAGTTTCTTGCTTAATCTGAGACTAATTAAACTACATTTATGCAACGGACAGGGTTTAAACTCTGGTTTAAACTTGAGTTTATCTTTAGACTAGAATTATGCAATCGGGCCAATTAGTTATACAAATTTATAAGAAATAGAAGTCATGCTAAGTACCATAACTTATGCATTTACCGGAAAACGAAATAAATCTCACGAATACAATGTGTAAAATTAAAATCCACACACTGCGTCTTTGAAAGTCCGCATCCATTTTGAAATATCATCATGTATGCTGTATACGTTTAAAAATAAGATGTAACAGGAAGTAAAATTAAATAGTTAGTATAATGAAATATGGGTATTGAATACACTTAAATGATATGATTGCCTTGTCAATTGGATATCTTTATCCTAGAGTAAATATAGTTTATAATCGGTGCAGATATTTCTTTCAACATTTTAGCGAATAATTCAATAATAATTTGTCCTGGGTTGGTTGATGTCAAGTTATAAATAGAGTGAGAGATAAAAGGGTATTAAAATGGGAAAATATATTTGAAAAGGTTACTAATTTATTCAGTGTACATTATGGTTTAGTTCAATTACAGATTTTCTCTTTTCTACTTATTTATTATTCTATGTTAGAATCGAAATAGCCAATAGTTTAATAGTAAGTCGAACAGTAAAACATAAGCACTTGTGTCCATGCATATATGTAATGACACGTCCTAAAGCACCTGTTATATAATTTGCTTCCCCAATGATCGTGCCTATATTTTTATTTCTTAACAAAGTACAGGCTTGTAACATTTCTTAATCAAACGTATTATGCTTCTACAAGACTAAAATTCAAATACAATTCTTAAGGAAATATAGAGACATTATCTTGAATTTTGAACTTTTTTACTAATACGCCATAACAACATCTAAGAAGTCGTTAAACACAATATCTTGCAATATGTAAACAGTTGAGGATAGACTTGAAATTTAAACGTATTGAAAAACATGCATTCTAAGACAAATCACACCGTCAGACCATGATATGCCTTTGAAATATCATTAAAGACACATAGTACAAGTCAGTGGATCACCAAATGAAAATTCATTAATGTTTTAGAACCATTTATGTGTATTTGTCACAATGTAAAGATAATACTTCTTACGTTATTACAACATTACTAAAAGCTAGCTCAGTTGGTAGCACGTAAGTCGACTGATCGAGGGTCGTGGGTGCGATTACCGGGCGAAGCATAGTTTCTTTAGGATAGGTCATGACATCATTTCGCTGGTGGATGTATGTGCTTAGTAACTGGTAAACAGCTAAATCCAGAGATTTAGCTTTTCCAGGAAGAGTGAGTTGGGTGTACTTTCTCTCTATACAAATATTCAAAATATGATAGCACGCAATTAATATATAACCCAAAATTGGTAATATGTAAGAAAAATAATTATCATTTACTAATGACGTGGACAGTTTTATTGATGTTAAATTGGATGCTAACTAGGGCGCTTATGTCACGTAACATTTCATGGCAAAGTTTGAAAATAAGTTTTGAATTCTAGTCTATCAAAATTGACAATCTTGTGTAGATTTTAACTTATAATTCACAATTTGTTACAAGTCATGTGAAATTAAAAATGTTTTTAAAATATAGAAATATTTGTTTATCTAAATGATAATAAATTTATTTGATCGGTAGTATTATTGTTAATTATTTGTTTAATTTTAATTATCTATATAACGAGGTGAACTTTTCTTTGTAAGATCATTGGTACTTACTTTTACCTTTTACCTTTCGAGATTTTACATTAAACAAAGTCGAGTGAATGGTAGGTTAGAGTATTTTTACCAAGGTGCTTTGTTGGTTTTTGATCTTAGATGAACAAGTGTGATGCACCCAAGAACCGAGTTTAACCAGCAATGGCAATTGTTTTACCATTGTCTGTTTTGTTTTCGGTTTGTTGAGTCTTATATATATATTTTTTATGCTGTGTGTGAGGTTTGTGCAACTTTTCTTTTGATGTTCCGAATATGTTTACAAACACCTTTTTAAATATATAATAATTGAAAATGAATAAATAAATGGCTTAATTTACTTCATCATGTTTTAACACAACAGACTTACAAGTACCTTTATTTGTCTACTTTTGAATGGTGAAAACAAGCTAATACTACTCTAATTTGATATCTTGCAATACTAATCTTATTTGATATCTTGCGTCAAAACAAATGTATTTAAAAATATATTTTATAAAGATATAATACTTGTATACGCGTATTATATACGTAGCATTATATAGTATCACGCACTGCTATAATGATAGAAAGTGTATTTTTCCAAAACGTATATAATGCACGAGGACATTACGTAGCACGTATGATGTAAATTAAGCGCATGATGACTATCAGTTATAAAGATTTTTGACGGTGTATATGGGTCCTTCTACCCCGAGAGCACATATACCCCGAGGCGTCAGCCGAGGGGTTATATGTAGCTTCGAGAGGTAGAAGAACCCATATACACCGTCAGAAATCTTTATTATGAATTTATAATACTTAAAATCCCTTTAAAATCGGTCGGCAGCTCTAAAATGTACAAATAAACAAATGCAGTATTTTAGTTCAATTTCCCCGTTGCGCACCCCAATTGCTTTATAATACGTTTGATCATGACGTCACACTGGCGACCTTGTTATGATGTGTGATTTACTTGTTGACATTTTTTGCAGTTTTTTGCTTATAATTTCCGTGGATTTAAGGATCGTAAGTACAAGGATCTATTTAAAAAGAACAAAAAATGCACACGGACGATAGGAATATATGGACTTTATTATGGAAACACTCGCTGACGGAATAAACTGTTAGGACACGATGGAAATGGTTTTCGGAAAATATACTTTTATAGAGCCAAGAAAATTTACGTGAATTCGTATTTGAGAAAGATCTTTGATTGCCAGTTTCATTATTTATTCTTAATGCAAAGCTTGGCTTGTTCCAATGAATGAAACGCAAGTCAACCTTTGTATTGACTTTATAATGACTGGAAAATTCGTCGTATTGAACACAGTCACGGAATGGAAGAAGCACATTGCCTTGGTCTTGGGATGTTGGAGTGTAAAGCGTCAAATTTTGGGGCTTGGTTAACAGTTTTGTGAGTAATAGATTTGTTATTCATGTTGAAAACACGCTGTATAATGTTATTTTATAAAGAACAGACCATCGATATGTCTTATTTGCTTATAAATGTTAAGATTACAAAGAAAAACATTTTCGAATCGATAAACAAAATGGCGGACATTTGACAAAAAATTATGTTGCATTATTATGAGAGGCTACCCGAGGGGACACGATATATATGAAGTCACACACGGTGTATATGGATTTTTTTCGCATACCCGATCAGCCAATCAAAAGCCGTCAATTTTATTTGAAGTATTATAAATCATTATTTGATAATATAATAGAGAAAGAAAGAACGGAACGAAGAAATGCACAAGGACATACATATAAGAACAGTAGGCCCCATGCTGTGGAATAAGCTACCAGATGATGTCAAATTATCTCCTACTTTGGATGTGTTCAAAAAACGATTGAAAACTCACTATTGCTTTTTTTATGATTGACGTGGCTAGTTAATGCCTTAACAATGGTAAACGTTTGAAGTGAATTCATTATGACGTGGTATGACAGGACTGCCTCTCTCTGTGTCAAAACATACTTTGTTTTATATGATTGCATTACTGCTTCAAACAACTGGTTCCTTTAAAGGTGATGTTTCGACACCGTTGGGGAATTGTCTGGTTAACAGTGGCGTTATGTTACACTGTTCAGGACAAGTCCGGTTAACAGTAGCATCATGTTATACTGTCCAGGACAACAACTTTCAATATCAAATCAATAAAATCAAATATAAAAATAAAGTTGAATCATGAACTACGGTTAATGTAGGTCCTATAACTTGATATATGAAAACCAAATGCACAATCACACTATATAACATCATGTGTGATGAATTTCATTTTGTTTTGTGTTATTGTATATATTTATGGTGGAGGGTTTTTACTTATTTATTTTTTTTATAGTTTATCTTTTTGTACAACGCCATTGAATATGTAAAATAGAAATAGGCGTTTAATCAAATGTAGAAATTTAAGTTTAAGTCTATTATATATCTACGTAATGCCTTACAAACTTTAAAGAAAATGGGCGAAACGGAAGACTTCCGCGTCGATTGTGAAAGAATTCATCTTATGTTATCGAACAAAATACAACTTAACAGTAAGAGCTGTGGTCCAGTAATAGGGCACGCGCAAATGGGAAAGAGAGGTCCCGGGTTCAAAGCCCACTTGGGATATTGCTAATTTCCTTAAGCAAAAAAATTGTTATCACCTACATGTATGCTTTTTTAATGATCAAGAGTTTCAGAATTGTTATGTTGACTGAAAGTGTTATAGAAGCAGACTTTAACATTTTAAATCAAGTATTCAAATTAGTTTGTTATAAGGTTTGAAACAACTTATTGATATGTTTTTCGCTGATGTTTTACAATTATTTACAGAAATTGATAACAAGTATTTAAAAAAAAGAAATCTACGTGTTTTTTTTAACTTTAAATGGTATTTTGCAGAAGTTGCAGTTTTTTGTCTGGTTACTATGGCAACATCAGATTAGTTGACATACACCACAACTCTGATGTTTTTAGAATGTGCTTATCCTACAAAGAATTTGATACAACTAAATAATCATTTAGATATAAAGGTATAAACAATTTTTAATATGACAAATGCGTAAAAAACTTATGAAAACTACACCGCTATTTTTTATTTTGGGGAAACTTTAGATAAACAACTTCTATTTTTGTTTAGCAAAAATATTTTTCTTACACTTGCATACTAAATTTTCGAACATAGAATGTAATTTTATATTAACGTCGCATATTATTTTTCTAGTTATCTTTTGACGGGCAATCACGTCCCCTTATTAGATTAGATAAATAGCCTTAGGCGTTAAGTCTCGTACTTTGTACATTCCCTAGTAGTGACTTACAACTGCCTTACTTGATAAAAAGTTAGGCAGAAAAATGATCGTAAAATATAAATTCGAAATAACTGTACGAGTATACAGGGCAACCACAATACACATAAAACACGTAAAAAGAAATAAGAGTAGTGATTTTAAAGTAGTTGCATAGGCGGATCCAGCGGAGGGGGTCAGGGGGTCCGGACCTCCCCTAGAATTTGGAAAATATACCTGTCCATTAGTGTATTTCTTGCCTGTAAGTCATTTTTAATAGTATGTAATAATTTTTCTCGGTGTTTAACATAGAGTTAATGATTATCTAGCTTTTATTATCAATATGTTGCATTTTTCTGCAAAATGTGTATAATGTGGTTGTGGTTCGAGGTTCGGACCCCCTCCCACCTAGAATAGTTTGGACCCACCCTAGAAAAGTTTGAACTCCTTGAAAAGTTTGGACACCCTAAAACAAATCCTGGATTTGCCCCTGAGTAGAGAACACAATATATATCATATCATCTATAGAAATATTATAATAAAGTATAAAAACACTTGAGTATTAAATAACATTTTTCGCTGATATTCAATAAGATGGGACAACTAAGACATGAAAAAATGCAAAAAATAAAGTTTTGTTTATTTTTGTTTTGACTGATTTTACAAGTTGCTGTATGAATGAGGCTAGATTTAGTGCAATGATTTCAACAATCTCAGACTTAATAAAATTTTACACATATTTGAATACAAGCATCTATTTTATATAGTAACGTATGTTTCTATACGGACCACACTAATAAAGCTTAAATTTTTGGTCTGTATTTGTATGTTTGTCTATGATTTAACCAATAATATGAAGGTAAGGGGTTGGTACTGGAAAAACATACTACAAAATGATAAACTCAGAACACAAAATTGCTCAAATATGACTTAAATTTTAGATCAACGTATGCAAAATTACAGAAATACATTAATAAACATTGATACAATGACTTTCCAACTTGGAACAAACATCAAAGGGAATTAAAGTATAATAGTCGTGAACAGTCAACATTACTGAATACATTTAATAGTTTGTATACTTTACTCACTGCAAAATTCATAATTATGAACGTCTAAAGAAATAACTAGTTAGTAACGTATGTTACGACATCACTGTTCAAACTATCATATCCCAGTGTTATCAGTCACACCCAGTATATCAGTTTAAAACATTAAGTGGTAGAACTAGCTATTTTTATGTGCTATGTCATATCTATTTACTGTTTAAAGGGTTGCCTTCAAAATTAAGTGAAAACCTGTTTAAAAAATTAATAGTTAAAAATGTTACGAATTAGTCTCAAAAATCAAAACGGTTAAATCGTGTTCAGAGTTCACATAGTAATTCACTTAACTATACAATTGAAGTAAAATTGTAACATTCTCCCAGACATTTCATGAGGTATTGGCACACTTATATCATAAAACAAATCATTTGTCACCCAAATTACATCCGCAAGGGTTTGCCATTGGATAAGAGATCGGCGTTGTTGCATGAACGATATGTATTTCCTTCCTTATCATTATCGATTTGTAGCATCATGCTAATGTTCCATGTTTCCTTAAATAGTTCTGCAACAAAATCTTCCGCGACAAATTATAGTTTGTCTACAACAAAAAATGAATTCCGACACACGTTGTTTGTGTCGTCAGGAATTGCAACAATCCGTGGTAACGTATGTTTATAAAAGTCGAACCACAGTTTTTCGCTGCTGTTGAATTTAACGGACATGCTGTGTTCCTTATCACTCTAAGACAAGATATAAAAGAAACATTCAGGACTTGAACGTTTGAAGTTTAAAAAAATAAGCGAAACATAGTGAAACAAGCAAACAAACAAGCATCAACTATGAAACATTTCATATAAAACATACGTTACCAAACGTAACGTATGTTTCGATTCATAAAACCATGTCTTATTGAATAAGAAGCGAAAAAATGACGTATAAATCAGATTTGTTTACATCTAGTAAGTATTGAAGTAGCAAATGAATTGCAAAAAAATCCATTTGAGTATTGCTATGTAAGATTTTATGCCTATTTTGCATGCAATAGTTAAAAAATCTTCAGACTCGTTAATTTGTCAACGCCATTGAGAGGCACGCAATTTCAGGTTTTTTTCTGCATGGTTGATGATGTCGTATTTTTTGCAATGAGATAATATCATGGTTTAACCCTTTGCCGCATTGTAAGATCGGTATATCATTTTAACGGTAACGTATGTTACATCACGTATGTTACATTTGATACTTTAGACATCAGTATCTCTAGACGATCATGAGGAATGGCAAAAGTAGTTATCATTAAATGAAGAGTTCATAAGAGTGACTCATTAGAAGACATGAATTCAACTAAGATATTTACCATTAGTTGAAAAGACATGGTCACGTATGTTTCATTCTTAAAAGTCTACCCGAAAATTTTGGTAAAATGTGATGATTGATGAAATGCCTTTGAATACTTAATGGCAATCGTTTTTTTTTCATATTTTTTCCTATCTGATGTTAAGTTTTAAAATATTTAACAATTATAATACCTTTTCGAATTTGAAAAAAATATATATTTTTTACGGTCACGTATATTTCCACACTCTTGGCGAGTTTATGAGCTGAGTGTAAGTTTATATTTCTGAGGAGCAAGATAAAATCTTATACTTACATACAGGAACATTGTATGTGTTAAAAACAAGTGTATCAAGACTTCCTTATATGCCTATTTTTCGTAGTCTGCACTCAAAGGCAGAAAATTGAGATGGCGACAGTAACGTATGTTACATTTTGGGGTACTTATGAGATCATTATGAACACATACTTAAGCATATTTCAAAAATCTTTTTTGTCCCAAATGCCCACACACAGCATACAACTTTTGCATACTAATTCAATTCACAGCCTATTTGTATTAACTCAGTAACAAGCGGAACATTAAATGTTCCATCTTATTGAATATCAGCGTTTTACCAAATATAGCAGTTATATTTACATTGATATCTGCATAACTATACGTCTATATTATACAAGTTTAAGCTAGCTTACGAAGCGTATATCAACCTAGTATGCTATGTATACATGTATATTATGCAGTCATTTAGAAATGGAGCGTGTAACACAATCTATATCATAATGTTTGTTAAAAATCCTTTGTAACATAATAATTAAGTTTTTTTTTTTATTTTAGCTGGCAACAAATGCAAATTCAATATACTAATACGTGAATGTATAGACATGATCTTTTATGTGAAATTGTGAATGGGATGAATATTAGATTAGGAAATTTATATATTAAAGAAAGAATCTTGGATGATTAGACTTTCGGCGACTTCGCCGAAAGGCTTAAGTTTTACCACAAATCAAAAACTATCGACGAAAATACCTGACTTGTTTAACCTGTGGAGTGATGCACGTGTCTCTGGTTTACTACGCAGTTAATTTCTATGCGATAAATGTAGTTCCGCCATCTGTTTCGTACTTTTTTCGCAGATCAGTGACTGGTGTTTACTAATATTGATAAGCGTGTGAAAGGGGCGTAGGCAAATCTCACAAATACACTAAGCAGTATACATAGTGATCTACGAAGTGTTATATTGATCTTTTGATAATAACCACTGCAAATCAATGGTATACATTCCATGTTGAAAAGTTTATGAAGTAATGCAATAAAATGATTAATATATTGAAAGTGTTTGTAGCTGTTTAATGTAATGGCACTGCAGCCATTCATTACATAACTTAAAGTTTAAGTTGTTTGACAGTATTGTACCATATTTTTCAAATTTAACTACAGAATGTGTATGCAATATGTACAGGGGAAATCTGTACTTCAAGATTTTGAAGTGCAAGTTGAGGAAAATAAAATCTTTATGATATTTGCCAGTAATACAGGGTAGAATAAACACTTTCTCCGCACTTTTGGCCCAGCTCGATTTGTACTTGAATCTTAAGTCTAAGGAGTTATCATTATTATGGATTTGTTCAATGTTCGCGAAAGTCTCTCTGTATCTCAATATTTTGATTTCAACTTTGGTTTTTGACATCACAGGATGGAATATTTTATACTGCTCGAATACAATCTAAAGCCTACCACGTAGTATTTCTGTAACTAGCTATCCAATTATCACCAGTTCAACGTCATTGCCACTCGGACAATACCTTTGCTTTATTAAGCAATTAACTTTTATCTATAACTGATAGATAAGAATTATATGTGGTTAGACACAACCGCCACAAAGTAAGTGAGTATCAATAAAACACACACTATCATACACTAACCAAAATTTCGAAAATAAGGAATAAATGGGGTGACCGACTAGAAATTTGGGTGAGTGTATATAAATGTAATATTCAGATTATTTTAATTTAATCAAGATTTTTATGAGATGGGTATTCTACAAATAGGTCCTCTAAAATGATCTGAATGTCCAGTCAGAATTGCTCATTCAAATTTTAGAAGGAATGAAAAAATTATAAATAGTGGCTTCACAATATTTAAAAATAAATTGATTAAAATCTTTAACTTACCCACGTACTGAATACAACTCAAAAGCACCACCAATAAAAGGTTAAATCGCAACAAATTACGTTTTCGTTGACATGAGTCCATTTTGAGTTGAGTGTGAACACGCACAAGTTAAACAGGATATGTGCGTATTTATCGAAAGAGGAAGTTATTTTTTTTCAAATATCATTTTATGGTACAGTGGTAAATACGCTGTAACCAAATATCCATTGTACAATGACAAATAGATTTATACCTTGAAATGTTTAAATCAGTCAGCTAGTATGTACTTGTAGTATTATTATATTTCATACTGCAAACGTCCTGAATATTTAAATGGATAAGAAGGCAAAATATTTAGTTCAAATTTTCCTGGTTCTGCATTATACTTTTACAATTGTGATTGAAACAGACAAACTGTTATATTACATATTCTAACATAGGCACGTGCGTTTTCACTCTTTTTTTAATGTGACGTCATTTATGCTTTATTATTCAACAAAATATAGCTCGTGAAGGCTGTTGAAATTTTACTCCCCACGTTAAATGCGCAAAGCCAAAAATGGCGCCCGATTTTATAAGGGTTGACTTTTACAATTTGGTTTCTCTTCTATAATTAAGATTTTAAT
This sequence comes from Mactra quadrangularis, assembly GCA_025267735.1. Taxonomy (NCBI): domain Eukaryota; kingdom Metazoa; phylum Mollusca; class Bivalvia; order Venerida; family Mactridae; genus Mactra; species Mactra quadrangularis. Next base: position 4,370,644 of record CM046300.1, on the reverse strand, counting down.
ATTTTTTGTTCGGAATAAGAAACACCTATCTGTGAGAATTGTGTAAATAAATGCTATTTTCGGCCTTTGCACTGGGGTGGATTTCAACAGCATGATGTTTCTGACAGTTAAAAATAGTTCTATAAATATATCTTTTCTACGGACGTATTTTACGATGTTAGAATCGAAATAACTTACAGTTGTCTATATTTTGTTGTCTAATAAAATATAGGCACTCGTTTGATACGCTTATTAAATCACTCGTACTAAAGCACTCGTGATTTAATCATACGCGCATCACAACTCGTGCCTATATTTTATTAGACAACAAAATATAGACAACTGTAAGTTATTTCTTAAGCAGAATATGTCGATATTTTCTCTTTATATTTGTGGCATGTCTTAACTAGACCAATGTTAGTCAGGTTTGCTATAACCATATTAGTGTTAAAATATGCAGACGAGAAGATACTAATTATTGTGCAACATTAGTATATATTTATTAAAAAGATGTTCTAACCGCCTAAGAATGTTAAAAAGACAAGAAGCCACCAATGAAAATGATAAATTTCAGCAAGTACGACATATAACAAAACTATATGTATGCCACATATTTTGATTCGTTCAGTTGAATGTTATAAGTGGCAAGTGTTATAACAAAGAGATTTCTTACGTTCTTAATACTGTTTTGAATACTAAGCTTGGTAGTATACTTTTGGCACATTCATTTGCCTGTATATCACTTTAAGTAAAGTTAGCGAAGGTCTGGGACAGTAGCTATAATTATACTCTCCTGTTCAAGTTAACATAAAACAGCCCATCAGTTTTTCATCTTGGCCTTATGTAGTGATTTAAATATATATTCAATACTCACTTATACTTGAATTGATCGTAAAGTAGCATAGAATCTTAAACTTACACTCACAAAACATTTATTGTACGAGTTACATCGAAAAGAAATTCAGAATTAAATTAAGGACAAAAGTTAAAAACACTTTTAATAATGTAATATTTAAAAGTTACACTACATAAATGTTATATAAGATTTTACAACCTTAAATTTTATTTGCTATTCTCTTTAATTGAATCAAATAATTACTAGCGTGTCACTTAAATAAATTATCCGTATCTTTTTAAAAGAGGAGGCATCTAAATACTATCTACATGCATGTACCAAACAATGTCTTTACCAAACATATACTGTCAAGGTACGACTCGTGGTATAACGTTAAATAATAAATACGTACCATCTGTGATACTAACTAAAACCTGAAAGAACATGATACGGGCTACATGTATACAAATTCAAACCTTTTTTATGTAGTTCGATATGAATTTGAAGTTTAAATTCTGTTCATCATAAAAATACTTGCCTAAATATCAAATATTTCGACCGTATCTTCATCAGGATGTGATACAAACGTATTCTTTATCAGAACCAAGATGAAAATTTTGAAATAAGTTAATACTATTGAAAAAATATGTTTTCCACTGTGTTGTGGATTTAAACAATCAAATGAAGATGCCAGAAGAAGAAAACGTTTTTATAGGAAACAATTTCAATAAGTAAATTGTTTTCCTATAATCAATTTCTATACTTGCTGCATTACTGAACCTTTAAATACGATATAACTCATGGAAAATATGTTTCTTTTCTGATATGAAGAATGTCACAGCGAAATTGTGCTAGAATAGACTTGTTATTTTTTATGAACATACAAACATGACTTATTAGTACGCACGATGGCGATATTCATTGAAGTAAAAATTGTTCTAACAACATTGCATCAATACTTATTATGCTGATCTACGAAAACTTTTACAGGAATACTTTTAGAGGTCTTAGATTTGTTCATTTTACCAGCCTGTTCTTTCACTCTGATTTTACTGTGAATTAGATATATGCTTTAATATTTGTTAAAACGCATAATGTTTAAGCTTAAATGAGAATGAAATGGAAGGTTAATTACCAACTTAGACGGCTGAATTATTATGACAACCAAACCTTTCAACAACTTATTTAAAGTCAAGTCTAAATAATTCAGTTTATCACTTAGTCAACATCTTTATGTTCAGTATCTAGTGAGTAAATTGTAGATAATTATACAATAGTTATAAATACAACTCTGATATATTTACCAAATGAAACAAAAAATAAAGTAAAGGGAGACATTTAATTTTTTCAATAACAAATTCACGCCCGTGACAATAGCATAATCCTGCTATACATTTATCATAGAATATATATTATACGGCTTTAAAGTGTTATATATATTAACAATAATTGATTACATGAAACGAATAAGCATACTTATGTTTTATTTGTACATCTTTATTTATCACTTTTTTCAGAGTGTGTATTAAATTGTTGTCGTTTATACTTTTTATGTAATTTTATTACAGTTCTTAAGTTAGCTGCTTTATAATCTGTATTATTTGTCTTATTATTTAAATTATGACAAACTTAAAGTCAGACTATGAATTTATACATTTGTGTCTTTAAAAGCATTTATAAATTTAATACTCGCTTCACAATATAATTTTAAACATTGTTTGTATGCTCATTGTAGTTTGGAACTCAAATATACCATAAGTCCCATTATTAAAAGTAACATTTGTCCATGAACTGAAAAAAACATTAATCTATTTCAACACTCCCAATGAAGTGTTTAATAAATGCAACTTGTTTCGAGAAAATCTTCAACTGAAAGAACGCATGGACCAGATTCTAAATGTCGGGCTGTTTACTTACAAGAGTCACTTAAATGTATGTTAAATAACTGGTAACCGAACTTTAATTACACAGTATATACAAGTATTTCTGTGCAAAGCAATCTAATTAAAACCCGATCACGATTTTAGAAAAGAGCCGTTCAATCACAGTCTATGAATGACACCACCGTAAATTTAGCTCACAAGACATGATCTAAATTAGAAATTACAAATTCACGATGCTTTTAAAAGTGTTATACGAGCTTTACGCATTGATTGGTCGACACGAAGGACATTTGGGCATGACGGCGTGCAAAGTCGGGAGAGAATAGACGTCTATAGGATATTCTGTTTACGGAGATAGTGTTCAATTGTATCTCTAAGCGATTAGATATGTCATAACGTACATTATATAAATGAAACAACTTCTCAAATAGTTTTATATTCGCACTATAACACTTTTTAAAATATAATATTATGTTAAACCTGAAAGGATACTGCAACCAACTCAGGGCAAAACATATTGAATTATACGTAAATAGTTGAAAGGAATGTTCACAATGGTTATTAACCAAATCGTATAACTACGATAAAAATATACAATTGACAAAGCAGTCGTAAATTTCATTTTAATTTATTCAATACCCATATTACATAAACTAACTATTAAATTTTACTTCCTGTTTAAACTTACTTGTTAACGTAGAATGAAAAAATTAAGATATTTCAAAATGGAAACCTATCTTCATAGACGCAATATGTGGATGTTACTTATACAAATTGTGTTTGTGAGATTCATTCGGTTTTCTGGTAAGTTACATTAGTAATAGGACTTATCATGGACTTCTATTACTCTATTTGTTGTCAAAATATAAACTGATAAGAGTTTGGCATAATTTCGTGTACAACTAGCACTATAATATTTACTTCTGTACGCTGGAATTTTATTCTCCTTGATGTATGTAATTTCACGAAAACGGCGAGATATTAATGATTTAAAAAACATACATTGTTCTATAAAATTTGTTTAAATGATCATCTGTCGGTGTGTCACAATGAGCTTATAAAATAATTTATACAATTTTTAAAGCACTACTGACCGCATATTCAAATCGCAGTCATAGTTTCAAGAATTTGCACATTACAAGCAGTTATAAATAAAGTTCCTGTTTTTCGTTATCAGAATATGTTCAGAATATTCGAAACAGTATGCTCTGATTTCTTTTATTTACATACCAGTAATCTCTATTTTAATGCTTATATCCTTCCACTTATAAATTACTGCTGTACAACGGACCATACAATGTGTACTTATCCAATGCAGTTCTAAAATATCAAAAGAGGACTGCTCGTTTATTCCTTGACCAGCCATTTGATTCAGCATCTGAGGAATTATTTAGACAACTAATTTTTCAGACCGCGATGACAGCAAAAAAGGAATTATTGTCTACAAATCATTACCCAGGGTGCTTTGGATTACTCAAATGTTTAATCTGTTTTGCTGCAACTCTAAATTAAGGTCAAATTCTACTAAACACGTGTACATTTTAAGCACTACACTTGAATTCTTCAGAAAATACTTAACATATTCAGGACCAGTTGTATGGAATTGAATTATTTCAGGCTTGTGTGACTTTGTATCATTTTCATATCTTTCAATTTGTTTTATCAGAAGTCCACATAGAAGATTGTGATGAAGTCTTGTCAATGGAATTCGAAAATACAAGTGCTACAACTTGCAAGGTAGACTTGCTCCTTTGAATTCATCAGACAAAACTACATTAGAATCATGCATAAAACATTTTGGGAGCGATACCGCAATTTTATAACCTCGCGAGATTAATATTGTTAAGTATACCTCTATGATGCGTGAACTTAAAATATGCATTAAAATAGTTATTATTTTTACGGCGTTTAAACATCAATTATTTATTGCGTGGTGTGAATGACAATGTAATCAGGACGTAAGTACATAAATCAAATACACAATCTAAAAAAAAACAAGGCTAATATTTAAAAAAGTCTATAATGTACAGTTGTTTATTTGTACAAACAAAAGAATTGTAAAACGTAATCCTAACACGCAATGTGAAGTCAAGAGCATTAAATGTGGATCAAGTTACACAATGTAAAATTTTAAAGTTTAAATTTATTACTTAGTACAAAACATATATTGAAACCTGAACAATGAGTTATAAATTGTCTGTAAGTACAGACAAAATATGGTTTGGTAAAATATTAAAATTTCAACAAGATATCTTAAGTATATAATATTATAATTGAAAGAGTATTAAGTAATATAATAATTATGTTGTACATCCAAAGAGGTTTCTCTGCACTTGATCGTTCATAGAGTTAAATTTTCTTCAATTCAGAGCGAATATTTATTCACCTTGAGATTTTTGTTGACATCGCGTTACTTTCTACAGCTGACTGGTTTTGATCACATGATCAATGAAGTGTCACGTGATACTAGGATACGAATTCACTGATCATATCAACACCATTGATGATTACATCAAATTAACTCTTGTGTTTGTTGTGTTGTTTTGTGTTTAACACCATAGCAACTCATTAAAATATATTTTGTATTAATTTTATGTGTTTCATTGAATTTTTCATGTTCATGTCAGAATGTCAATGTATGTGTCATTGTAGGAATGTTGTTTTTAGATGCTGATTGTAGTATTCCTACCCCCGGTGTTGAAACATTTGGATCAGAATGTCAATACATGTGTCATTGTAAAAATGTTATTTTAGATGCTGATTGTAGTATTCCTACCCCCGGTGTTGAAACATTTGGATCAGAATGTCAATACATGTGTCATTGTAAAAATGTTATTTTAGATGCTGATTGTAGTATAAATACACCCGGTGTAGAAACATTTGGATCAGAATGTCAATACATGTGTCATTGTAAAAATGTTATTTTAGATGCTGATTGTAGTATAAATACACCCGGTGTAGAAACATTTGGATCAGAATGTCAATACATGTGTCATTGTAAAAATGGTGAAAGTTGTGATACAACAACAGGAGAATGTACACCAGGTTGTGATCAATATTGGTTTGGTCCAGGATGTCAATACAGTAAGTTAAAATTAGATAACTATCTCATTTTATAAATGATAAACTTGATTTTAAACGGTCTTGTTCAATTATGAATCCACGTAGATATCCATAACTCTATTTTCGGAAAGTCTTGTGCATCTTGCCACTATTTTCTAAGCGCGTGTGTATCCTTATATAATCCGTATATCCCTATCACTCGTACTTTCCAATCGTCAAAAAGTGTCTTTAAATGCACAAATGATAACAGTTGATAAATCTACAACTCTTCCACCGCATCTTTACAACACGACCGCCATTATAATTATGACGTATAGATAAATACGACACAAGTCTAATTCGCCCTCATATTAATTCGAATATAATGTTTCCCCCGCTGTATAAGATTTTTAATTAAAGTTCCGAACAATTGAGTAGTTGTTTTGGTTATTTTAGAATATTTTGTTTCAAAAAGTATTCGTCGTAAATAAACCGAAATCTTTGTATTCTAGAAAAAATCAATAGGGTGCGCCGGTGGTTATTGAATTAAACTACTGCATTTTTTTTTTGTACATTTTTAACAGTGGCCTCTTGATTTTTGATCATTTGAAAAACATTTTGTAATGACTAGAAATACTGGTAGTTATCTTCTACACTGTGCGTTTTATATTTTCGTCTAAAAAATTTTTTAGACGTCATTCCGTTTTGAATGACGTACGTTTTGTATTTGACGTAAGCGTTCAAATTTATTTTTTTTCTTCTTGGAATTGATCAATTTCTTATACATGTACTTAGATTTTAAATCGGTTTTATTTATCCGGGCCAGATCTGTTTTGCAAGTGTTAAATACTAGTATAGATTTATGATAGTCTGTTTTGGCTTGTTTACATTCTTGGTCGAACCATTCAGCATTTTTACTAACTGATTGTTGTCCCGACTCTCTATCTAGGTTAATACTCCTAGTTTTACAAAACAGAGGCATAGCAGTATCATTTGTGACTCCTGTAAATTGCTCGGTACATGAATCTATTCTTTCTTGATTGTTTACATGAGAATAATTATTGGAACGATGTCCTAAGACATCGTTCCAATGGTAACAAGAAAGTATAAGATTATTCTTTTCACGCTTCAAAAATTTTCAACATAGACAAAGAGGCGTAGTTCAAGCGTGGAACTCATTAACATCTCATTTAAATGTAATACAACGCTGGCTTGTGTTGTCGTTCTTGAAACTCTTCAGGAAAAGGGAGGTTACTCTCAGGACATACAAATTTTGCAATAGAGATGGGACAACTCAACCCGTAGACAACTCAGACCGTGACAACTGCAAATATTACTTGTTGGAGTAAAAAGGGCCTACGATGTTTTGACAATGCCTGTTATATGCGTAGCATAATTACATCATTCGATAGTAATAAACAATATTAAATGATCGTATTATATTATGATACTTATGTCAATACATTAAGGACGATTTTGGTAGTTTTTGTGCGCACCGTTCTGTGCATATCTAAAACACGACGTCAACGTTACAAATAAGGCAGTGGCTAGAGTTACGGTAACTCTATGCCCAGATTCTAGAGTTACGGAAGTTCCGTAACTGTAGACAACCCTGTCAGGGTTGGCTAGAGTTACGGAAGTCAAATAACATGCGTATGTTTCAACTTTAAAACGTCGAAAAACTTGTTTAAATTCATTATTACTCGAAATAAACAAATATTTACCGACGTGACTTATCCAATTGTTATTACACCCGCCATTTTGGATATGACTAATACTCTTACCGGGTGTTTAATATACGGCGATATGACGTTGTCGTCTTTAAAGTGTCACATTAAAAGTTTACTTGAGCGATTTTAAGTTATAGAGTTTGATTATAATTTGGAATGATTATGTATAATTTTGTGCGGAATTTTAAGCAAATATTTATAGGAAATAGACGATTCTTAGAGTAATTTTAATTGTGAATAAATTGTAAGTGCAAAACGATAATTTGACTTAAATTTCGTGAACAAAAATGGGAATGTAGCTTGATGCAAAAGAGCTTAGTACTTGGGGGAAAACCTTAAATGAATTGTTAGAAAGTCGATGTTTTTGTGAAGAAAAAAATGCAGCTTGTCATTCCACACCAAACTATCAACAATCTTGTTAAAAAATTCCCATTGATAACCAAAAATGAGAAATTGTCAGCTCCTTGTGGTTAAAGAAAATAGTCCAGAATAATCTTTGGTTTGGTGAGATGGCTGCTGTACATGACCCTAAAATGTGTTGATGAAAATTAATTCTTTGACTGGTTTATTTTGTTTGATAAAGTAAGATAAACCTTGCCATGTGCAAACCACTTGAGAAGTCTAGTGCTATGCTTTTGTTAAATTATGTTAATTGATACTTAATACATTATTTTATAGATGATATACATAATTATATATTCTTTAATCAAAAAATAAGTTCAGGACATCGTTCCTCCAGCACTCCAGTGCTTTGATTTATAATAGTATTTATTAAAGGAAGTTGCCCGATAAGTTTACCTCTGAACATTTCCCTCATATAATCAGACCACCTTATTGACGTATAATCATATGATTCTTGTTCAAAATGTATACTAGTTTTACAGGTAATATTAAAAAAAAGTGCACAATGATCGGACCATTCATTTATGGATAGTACATTAAATTGATTTATTCTGTGAAAATTACATTCCTTTATAGTTCTATTATATTAAACTGTCATAACATAATTACACGGTCACCGAATCTGTTATTTTTAACTCCTTTTGTTATTTCCTCCGATATTCAAAATCGCTGCATATATAGTTAGATTATTATTAATTAGTATTGATCAGAGGTTCAATGGTTTAAAAGAAGTTGACTAAAAATACATTCAGTGACCGTGTTATTATTCAAGTTGTAACAGGTTAATATAACAGAAATATAATAATAAGTAATCAATTGTGCTAGACCCGTGACTGTTTACATACTAAGACACTTTGATGTCGTTCGCTAATCTACCATTAGCAATACGCAGTGATGCACTTTATGCAATAGCACCTATACGAAGCCTTATATTGAACGTACGCCAAAACATTTGATGCGTGTTGTTATACTAACAAGTGACATTTGGTCGAGTAAATTGACAACAGTGACAAAATGTCGCTTAAAAGTTATCATTCATGCACTTTTATTCTACTCCATCTGTATGTAAAATAAATGAAATCCACTATTCAGACATCATTCAAAGTCATTTACTTCGATTTTTAAACTTTTCCTATAGAACCATAATGTGATGCAACATCTCTACTCCCTACTAGCACAAACGACGGGTCGTGACTTAATCGTTGATACCACTCTATTACATAAGATGACGTTATCATTCCTACTGCGACGCTTAACATACACGCACATATTCTTACTATTGAAATATACTTAGGATTACTAGTGTATTAATGCGCCCGTCATAGCAGACGATCTTGTTGTACTGCTCTATACATATATACCGAGGGACTACTTCTGATTTCGGTTAATTTTTAAAGTGGGAAAGGGTCTGAAATACGGTAAATATATTTGTTCAGGACTGAAGTCCCGAACAAATAAACATCATTGGTACGAGGGAGAATGGCCGTAGAAAAAAGTTCATATCAAAGCTCCACGAAAATATGACCGGCCCGGGAATTGAACCCACGATCCCTCGATCAGTAGACTTGCGTGCTTCCAACGAAGCTAGCCGGGCGGCTTTAAAAGATCGGTGAAAATCGACATGATTGAGATATGTTTCTTAATTAGTGACAACTACAATATATTATGCGATTAATAACATGTACATGTAATTTAATGCAGACAATGTTTTATTAGATATTTGCTTATTCATTCGCTACACAAGTAAGTTGATGCAATTTTTACGGAGACGTTAAACGATCCGCGTCCATGTGTCACGCAATACATTTTTGGTTACAACCAACTGGGATTCGACCTAGTTGAATATGGGTAACAGCTGACGATAAGATTCAGTGGACAATTAGGATGTTTATACGCATCTGAATAACGTATCGCTATCTGTGTTAAATGTACCTTTCAAGCGAATTACGACGATGTATGTCAGTTGGTCATAAACATAGTTTTCACATTGCTCCATTGCTTTCGTAGATTCGTAACATTTCGAAGCGTGAGCGCGTATTATGTGTTTTCAGTACTTGGATTACCAGTCGCACAAGTCAAACAAATTAATATTATAAAATTATTTGAAATACCTGATGAAAGTAAAAGTAGTTATTTACTATGCTAACCTTGGTATAACGTTTGCTAAAATCAAATAAAAAAAGAAACTTGATCTCAATCCTCGCATCACCTTTATCAATACCGGGTTGTTTATTGAATAACACATTTGGATCTAAATAAAGTTAAACATTTGTGATATAATCGTAAAATATGAGATATCCAGAAGTTGTTACAGTAAAGCTTTTATTCTGTGAAATTATCAATATAAGTTGCTATTTTTCGTTTAATCTATGATAAGAATCCGTATGTACAAACTCATAGAAAACCATATCAATGTTCTTATACAAATATTACGGTGACAATCCCACGTGACCTTGGCATCACGTTTTCAAGCAGAAAACTACAAAAGAATTCGCCTCCACTCAAAGTGATAAAGTGTTGTCAGTATATTAATGTACGCCAGATGCACATGCTATCTTCTCGAGGCTAATCAGAAATGTGTACGCTTACATATGTACATGGTGTACTTCTCAAACACTAGTTTTATACCTTTTGAAAACATCCTGAAAAACTAACATTTTTTCTATTGAAAAAACAGTCGACGACTTGTCATTGTAGAACTGTAGAAAAGGAATAGTTTTGTGAAGCTCAGTAAAAGTACACATTTTCATGCATAGCCTCGCGTAAGTATTATTGAAATCTGACAAGAATTAAAAGACTTATAACCCTTTTAAATTTTCTACGAAGCAAATGTTTCTCTGTTTATGTCAGCGCTCGGCAAAATCTGAAGAGAACAAACAACACCTAATTGTCTTATGTTTCAACTCAATAGAAAGCAATCAGTTCATGCGACCAAGAAAATAGTGCAGCAGAAAAATAAGTGTACTATCAAAGGTAGATAAGTTAAATAAAAACTAGTTTAAAATAAAAAAATATGATATTTGATGTTTGTTTATATCAATCAAACATTGTTCTGTGTACGGAGAATAGTTATTTTGTATTCTGGCGCATTAGCATCAACCACATGCTTGTTTATATACATCTTTAGCAGACAATTGTCACAGCTGGAGTTTATTGTGAGAACAAAGAGCAATGGGTAGTCTTAGTTAGCAACGAATTGTAAGATTAGTGGTTAGATGGATGACCGTTGTTAATTAATGTAAGCTCGATGCGCGCAACATTATTTCTGTTTAACGCCGTGGCAACACATTGTAAAGGTTATATCACAGCGATAAGTCTCACTGTTCCTAAAAAAAGGCTAAATCTCTAAATTCAGCTGTTAACTAACTCTTAGGCGCGAGTCCGTGACTGACTACTGCCCTAAATGATTTAGAATCAATGGTAGAAGGGAGAATGACCAAAAACATAATTTCATGACTAAGCTCTACGAAAGCATGTCCCGCCCGTGAATCGATCCTACGACCTCCGTTTAGTAGAATAATGTGCATGTATATGAATTTAAAAACACAGTAACCGTTGACTATGAATGAGAAAGACATAATGATGGATATAGAAATAATAACTTTGAACTCTTATAATCGTTAAAAAATCCTTCCAACATCAATTTCAGTGTTTTTCAGTACTTTGATTATCTTTATACCGTAGCATTCGTGGTGTCATAGTCACGTGCTATAGCCACCGTGAATAAATTGCCAACAAAATTTAATCATTGTAATTTACTATTATTTCTTGCCAGTAAACTTATATTAAACTCAATAAAACACTGTAAGTCAGTAAGAACCCATCTTTACATTTACCTTTTCACCGACTTATTGCAACTGTGTCATGTAGCTAATAACTTTCTGATAATGGATTTAAAACAACTTTAGAAGTTGTTGATATAATCAATACTTTGCCAAATCAATTATGAATTATGAAGTATATATTTCAAAGATTTAAGGCTAGAGAAATATTAAAGACAGACGAGACAGTACGTATTTCTTTTTCAAACGTTGTATAGTCTAACAGAATTAACCTGAGCTTGACCTTTAGGCAAGAATAAATTAAACTCAGTATTTACTGTCTATTTTTGTCTTCGTTTGTAAATCGCGCTTAATCGGAAGCTTTAGGCAAAATAAACGTACTGAAAATCGATGTTGTTTTCATATGAATAAATACTTTGAAACTGTGCCATAAGTAGTGCTGAATTACTTGTTTCCCAAAAAATTAATGTCTCCAAAATTAAAATTACAATGACGTGATACTTTTAATAAATTGATTTATAGTCACATCGGTTGTTATAAACACGCGTATAACCGTATACACGCAAACGGAAACTCACGATTTAATATAAGTGAAGTGTGTAATTATTATAATTAGGTAGTTCAAACTCAGGTTAATTCTGTTAGACTAAATAATAATCTAAGCAGCGAAATAATGTGATTTCTGAATAACATTTATTTATTTTAGGGGACCTAGCAGAAAATGAGAATTCTAGACATGCTAGTAATTTGGTCGATAGCCCTGCACAGTATGCATATACAGGTATTGATGGAGATATATTAACATGTAGTTATACAACAGAAGTATGGTTCAGTACTGAAAAACCCTGGTGGAAAGTTTTATTAGAAAATGAAGTAACAATTACCGATGTCTATATACTGACTTCAACTGATGGATTACGTAAGTAAAAAGCAAATAAATTGATTGGTTTTATGTTGGATTGTGAAAATAATTGATTTTGGTAATACATGTATGTTGATAAACCTTGTGATTTAAATTTAATTACACTGAGTAATGAATAAGTTTCTGCGTTTGCTCAAAATATTGCATTTGAACATAAAGGGTGCTCAAATAATTCGTTAACCAATATGTCACTAAAAATAATAGACAGACGAATGTGGAAGTTATTTGTTTTATATATCATGCAATGTTTGTGGCGTTTACTTGTCACTCATGTTTTATAATTAAGGAATGAATGTATAGAAACTGACTTTCATCGAAAAATAAACGTCACTTTTGGTGATAGCTAATTTGCATAAAGCATTCCTTATAATTACAACCATTTTTTGCGAAATTTGCGTTAGAATAAAGACCTATTTTTAATGCGTAGAGCCAAATTACGCAATAATGCGTAATAGTGCGCATTAATTTCATTCGGTTAACAGTTTTTAATGCCAACCGTCGGCCAAGTTTTTCTTCGATTGGATGCAGTTTTTCATTGTTTTCGGACATAACGGCATGAATGATATATAGAAATGAACATGCATTGAGTTTATTTTTAATAAAAGAACACATGAGATGTGGTACTCTACTGTGTAACTCTTTTAAACGGTTTAACAAGTTTCAAGTTTCTACGAAGAACACGTGAGTTTATGATGCAAGTTGTGACCTAGATTAATATGTCAACTCGTTGAAACCACCAGTGATTACAAATGAGCGGTTGTTGGATGTACATTTCTCCGAATGGAATAGCATCTGAGACTGTGTTATTTAATCAGAATGAGAAAGTTTACTGCTGAAATTTGGATCACTTGATGATAACTTTAAAAAAAACAGTCAGTCCGAGTCAGGAAATTTACATGTCAAGACATTGGATGGAAAGACAAGCTATTATCTGTACTGAGTAAGTGAATGTTTATTATTTATCCCTAAATTACGGAGATTATATGGTTTATATGCTTTTACATTCTCATGTACATTTTAAAATGATCGGTACTTAGGATAGATTCAAAGTCTGGTCATATTAATCTGGAAGCATATTCATTCCGGTCTGATAAAAAACGTTATAATTATTGACCTTGTTCACTACTCAATGCAGAAAGTATATGCATGGAGTATACACATGCACTTCTGCGGATACTACATCATTATGACTAGATACACGTATTATCCAATGTACATATCATTATGTTATACCACAGGACCTTGACATTTTATATCATTCTACGAAAATTCACCTCTCTCTTATATATGCAAGAGGGGAATTTTCGTAGTATGATATAAAATGTCAAGGTCCTGTTGTTATACGTTCTTTTTTAAATTTTTATTTGACTTGATGAGAGGCAACTTGAGTGATTTTGAAATGTTTGCCATGACATTTTTCTAAATTGACCAGCCAAAATACTGATTACTTATCTTATTGTGGATCAATTTAAATGTGTCGAACTCTTGGTATTTAAAGCTTTATTTATTTTCATTTATTGGGTTTTTTTATATTTTCAGACAAGACAGTGACACTAGATGCCTCTGAAATCAAAGGTTTTAGATATATATATGAATGAATACCAGTCCATTAGAGCATGCACTTCAGAAGGGCAATGCCATGAAAATCATTTGAAAAAGAAGACTCATTCGCTAGAGATATAAATACACATTTAATGGTTTAAATGCTGTCTAGGAAGCTTAAGTTAAAATTAAAGATTTGTTTTTAATTCTGCATTCAGCATATCATTTACATCCACATTACATCTTATGAAATATAGATAAAGAACGGTATTAATGCACAATTGTATTGTACATTAAACTCATTTTAATTTCTTTCAATAAAAGTTTATTTCACGGCGTCTCAACGCCGTGATATTGTGATGGGTATATTTTGATAGCAATGGGCAAAAGTCACGTGACATAAATCCTTTCGATTTCTACTGCCGACAACTTTATTGTTTTTAATGCAGTTATTGTACAGCGCATTCCCGTTAAAAGTTACATGATAGAAAAAGCATTTTGGTGGAAACCATATAAACAATATTTCTATCAACAGTGCAACAAACGAAAAATCAGCTTTTTACATCAACACATTTCCGCAAATCCTTTCGACTCACATGAAAAGGGGTTGGTATAATTTGCGGACCAACCGGACCAGCGGACCAGTATACGGATACAGTATGACAAATATGCGTATCATAATGTCTGTATAGTCGATATATAATTGAGATTTGCCAATATTTTATTTAAAAAAAACAATATTGATAGAATTTTGGGAAATTACAATTAATATTTATTCAAATGTAACTACAATGGAACCCCTCTAAACCGGAAACCCTCTAAACCGGAATTCTCTTCAAACCGGAATTTTCTTCTGGTCCGGAAAATTTCTCCTCTTTATTTATATAACAAAAACACCCTCTATTCCGGAAACCCCTGCATTCCGGAAACCGGACGAGTTTTAGCTAAAACTTCATATTTCGTCACGCAAAATGACCCCTGTATATCGGAAGTCGAAATGTGAGAATTGATATCGGCGAGGTAGAGACACGATTCTCGATAAAGTGACATCTTTCTTTGTTTAACAGGTGCGGCGTGAAATTGACTATCTGTGATAATCGCTTATAAATTTAAACATTCAAAGGTGACACTTATTGATTGGGTGCGAATATTTCCTTAGTAAGATAGGGGTTTGTTGGCGATAATTACTTAGCTTGATCGAACATATCCATTGTAATTGATAATTAAGGATTTAATTGAATCGTAGATTGCATTTTGACTTGATTTGAATCAACCTGTGGCAAATATGCATTGCCGATGATTTGAAAAAATCAATTGATTTTCGGCGGTGTTTAATTGATATACGATTGACCAATAATTTGTAAAAGAAAAGTGAATGTTCTTTATTTGAGTCGTAACAATGACCAATTAAACATATTTGTTCACGTGTTAACTTGTTTGAGTAAATTAACTGGTTACATTTTTTCAAAAAATCATCATACTATTGGAATTTTCATTGCTGTAAATTTCGGAAAATGTCTCAGCCACAGTCTAATTGTTGACCGTTTAAATTGTCATTAGATGATTAAATGAAAATAATTTATGTGTCTGAATTGGTTCCATAGCGTACAATTATGGTAAGACTTTTTTGTTTATTTGTTAAAAAAGTTGTTTCAACTTTCAGCCTTCCTACAAAGGCTTTTGTCTCTTCGTACTAAGCAATAAAAATTTCGGTAGTTGCTAATAGAATCCATTATCTATACATGTATTATAGAAAGAATGTAAACTACAATGTAAGCGGCATTTCAATGATAAATATATGTATATTAATACTGATATAGAATTTTTTTTTCTAAGAAATAAGTAGATAATAAATATAGATTTCAACTATAAAAAAATCGTCGATTGCTTCATTACATATTGTTGTAAATATTATATATTTCAACTATTAGAGACTTAATCATTTGAAAACAATTTTGACAGGATTCAAATGTAATATTTTAATGATATACCTTTTGTCCTTTTTAGCGGACTGTATAAATAAAGAAGCCTAATCGCGTAACATTGACTTTTAATTCTTACTTTAATTGAGTTAAATTGACGATCTTTTCAAACTATGATTAAGTGTAGCCGACCAGCTAATTTTAAGAGCATAAGAGTTACAAACTATGTTATAGATCGACCAGGTGTAAAGATAAACTATTTTGTATAGCAAATCTACATCCTACTGCTTCTGGACAGTTCGGTATGGGCTAATCTGTGGACGAACTTTCTAATGATAATTATGACGCACCTTTACATCTCAAACCGGTTACGTCATGTTTTGTTCTTGGGAAGTAGCTGTTGCGGTTAAAAGGCCTCTTTTTATGTACTTTGATTTTCACTTTGCCCTGAGACCAACGATCGTCCCTTATTATACAGATCACTTTTGGGAACCAATAGTCTCACGTATTGGTAAGGACATATCCGCACTTGACTGAACAGAAGCGATAAGTCATATAAATAGTTCTGTTCTGAAAGACTACGTGTTCCCTTTTGACGATCTTTTTAAGCGTCATGAACAGAAGCGATAAGTCATATAAATAGCTTCTGTTCTGAAAGACTACGTGTTCCCTTTTGACGATCTTTTTAAGCGTCATGAACAGAAGCGATAAGTCATATAAAAAGCTTCTGTTCTGAGAGACTACGTGTTCCCTTTTGACGATCTTTTTAAGCGTCATGAACAGAAGCGATAAGTCATATAAATAGTTCTGTTCTGAAAGACTACGTGTTCCCTTTTGACGATCTTTTTAAGCGTCATGAACAGAAGCGATAAGTCATATAAATAGCTTCTGTTCTGAAAGACTACGTGTTCCCTTTTGACGATCTTTTAAGCGTCATGAACAGAAGCGATAAGTCATATGAATAGCTTCTGTTCTGAAAAACTACGTGTTCCCTTTTGACGATCTTTTAAGCGTCATGCAAATATGAATTACTGGAAATAAATCCAACTGAAATCAAACATACTGTCGGCATAAAGATGGTGTCTAGATCCAGACCACTCTCGTACCCCAAGGTGATCAAGATTTTCGATCTAACTAGTATCGAGAATCTTACTAGGCTCTTGGAACGAAAATAATACATATGAACAGAAAAAAGGTTTTATCAGTAAACAAGTTTTTATTACTGAAAAACCTTAACATGACAATTAAATATAATGCTTTTTGACTTCCTATTAAATTATACTTTATAATTCTTTTTTTGTTTGCCGTGACAATCACTTTGCTGCATTTCGCAGCAATTTTTTACTTGTTACACCTTTCTTATTGGTTTTGTGTATCATGCACTTTCCATTGACATTATAGTTATTGACCTGTACGTCATAGCGTGGGAACGCGCTAAAAATAGCTTTTGAGTCATGAAAGTAGTTCCGGCGTGACGTCATTCATTCAAAACTGCAGTTTATACGAAAATGAAAGCACATTTTTTTAGGTCACGTGTTCACTTGTGACCAATCGGATTTTGTTATTTCATTCAGGTTGTAATTATATACTAATAAAGAAATCTTCAATCAGTCGATGAGAGGTTCACTTGATATATTTTCATAAAAAGTTGAGATGTCGCCGTACATCTTACAGTTTTAAAGGCATGTATTCCTTTGAACATTTTATAAATATATATATATGCAGTCTTTTTAATTTTTATACCTTTTCGTTACTGAGGTAAAGTGTGACCCGTTGGTCTCTAATCGCAGACATCAATTGAGCTCATCATAGTTTAGATCGTTCGCTGCATATTTCTTGATTGACGTAGAATGCATGGTTTTCAGTTTACAGCTTTTGAGTAAATAAGTATCGGCGTATTCGAATGAGACGACAAGAGATTTTACTTAGGACTTTTTGTCCTTTGTTATTTTAGACTTCTTACTTACTATTTTTACATTGCTACAAGTCAAATTGAGCATTACAGAGACAGATCGTAAGTTCGAATAAAAACTACTAATAAAAGTCTATTACTAATGATTCGACCGATAGTATCTAAATATAAGAAAGAAGAACATTTTTTTTAATAAGATGTCTGAATCATTTACGAAAGTGAACACAAAGTTATTGTAGAGATATGAATACATTCCGGGTTGAATACTTTTAAGTATGAATTTAACCAAAAATTTAAACAGGATCGTTTCCACTAAAATATCAGTGGATGCACTATATTTTAAAATAAAGCTGATATCTTTATAGAATATATCTGGCGATAGATTATATAAAATACAGAATTATTAATAATCTATCAATTAATATTTTTTCAATGGTTTTGTTGGTCTGATGACTTTTTTAACGCTTTTCAAAGTTATACATGTATACTTAAGTAAATTATATTATGTATAGCATTGTATGGGTATTAAGCTATTCCAACATCAATGTAATAAATAACCACAAGAAAATTCGTCCCTCGCACAGCCGAATATTGTTTCACCTTTTCGTTTTAATTTCTTTTTTTCTATAAATTGAGTTTTCTTGTTGTGAATAATGATGTTATAGTACATAAAGAATAAATAATATCTTCAATAAATGATAAGTAAACACTATCGGTGTACCCGCGGTCATTTCGTTGTGGTGGCCATGTTTGGTCACGTGGTATTACTAGCGTCATGTGATTTACGTGTTAGCAGAGGTGAAGTAGCAACCCGACACGTAAGCACTGTGAGGAGTATATTTGACGTTCAATCTAAACGTTATCACTTTTAATTGTTCTTTAACAAATTTGCAGCAGCTTTATCTACAGTGAAAACACTTTTGCCGTATTATGTATGTATAATTTAACAAGACTGATCGTACATATTCTTTACAAATGCATCTGAACTGCGAATTTATATAACATGTAATTTTTCAGAATATTTTCCTGAATTTGAAGTCACAGTAGAAAAGTTACCTTATGCAGATAGACTTGATAAGACTAGACCACCAGATACAAGTGTATCATGTTATAAACATGATAATACTATACCAGACAGTACCAATATACATGTAACATGTACTACACCATTAGTTGGTAATCAAGTGAGGATAACTTTATCTGAAATACAATCTCAACTTATTGTATGTGACTTTAGAATTAACCGAGGTAAGATTTTACTGACATCACTAACGCATTGTTGTTTTTAAGGATATTACACACTGTTGATTCATTCAGTTCTAAACAAAGGGAGACTACTACAATTTTATATTAAATGTGTTCATCGTTATGCATGTAATAGGCAAATTTGTTCTAGGTAATTATATAATCGTGCCATTCTTGTTTACCAAAATTTCGTAGACATTAAGTCAGTTCTAAACCTTGTATACCTTACTGGATAACATTTTAAAACACACAAATACAGACTTACATCAATGCTGAATTACTGCTGAAGCAGTATGCAAGAAATGCAGAACATTATTCATGATCAAGAACATATTAACTCTGTTGTGAGACCGGTTATGATTATGCCCAAGAGCACTATTAAAACACAAAATTTAAGTATCCGCTTATGTGCTCGTTTTAAATACAACGTTTATTTTTAAGCAATATATTAGTCGTTTAGTCACATTTTAAAGATTGAAAGATCCCGAGCCCGAACATTGCAGAGATGAAATCTGTTTAAGTTCGAAAGTTTGTTATTGTGCCATACCAGGTGACTGTAGGTTATTTTTCAATCTATTTAAAGAGTTATCCGCTTAATTCACTGAGTCAAAAATCAAACTTGTCTGAATACAGAAATACTTGAGGTGTTATTTGATGCTGAAACATTATTTGGTTGTCTATTATGTTAATCATGTTGCTATTATGAACGAGCGATGCAGAATATTGATAACAATTACATGTATATTTAACAATCTTTTCCGATTGACTGACTAAAATATTGAACTTTCCATCATTTTGTATCAACATATACAGATCTCGGATCGTGCAAGTTTCCGAAATTTGCGTGTATCGTGCGTGTACCGTGCGTGTATCATTCATACCGTGTGCGTGTATAATTCACCGTGTATTTCAATCGTGTAACGTGTAGACCGCTCATCGTGTAAATACACGGTAAAAATCGGTCCGAGATATTGTAGTTTTGCGTTTTATTATCGTGTATCGTGTGCCCGAGATATTGACAAATCCATACGTATAACTGTATTAAATACTTATGCATTGTCGACAAATCATCATCCGTAAACAAAAAGAAAAACTGCGATTCATTAAGTTGAATTTAGAATAAATGTTGACTATGTTTAAACCGGAAATTCCTGTTTAAAATGCCATACGTCGATAAACTGCGGCTCATACCGGACCAATCTGCGGTCAATTAAATTACGGCCCAACAGAAAGGTTGTTACTAAATTAAAATAATCGTTATAAACTTATTATATTTAAAATGTAAACACATGCTTTCATTTATCTTAATCATCAAACATTTTCTTTGTTTGTCAGTGGCTAAAGCGTCAGTAAACAAACTTTTATAATTGACATCTCACTTGGTCAAGAACTCGTTTATCACGACTCTATATGATTAAAAAAGTCATCATTGTTTTAATTCTTAAAGTAAATTAAATAATTTAGTTTTTACAGTTTATTCGTATTATTCACTCGTATTCGCGTATTTATATGTAAAACTTGTTATTTAAAGTATCGATTTTGTAGTCGGCATAAAATAGTAAGTTAAAACGAGGTGTGTGTACTGTCTTAATACCGCGTCTTCACGCAAGCACTGCATGTAAACGTTTATATCTAGTATACATACTACTAAAAAGGCGACCATTATACAATATGACATGCTTTTATTTTTTTAATCACGCGTAGACTGTGTTTTGAAAAAATATACTAATTCAAAGTATTTTTTTTCACCATGAATGGCTTGAAAATAAATCAGAGAAAAAACTTGAAACGTGTATTTATTTTTCTATCGTGTGGGTTTCGCCGGCTATCGTGTGTGTGGTTTTAAATCTGAATAAAGCCAACTTACAAAGAATGACATAAACAATTTTTGACAGTTATGTTATTAAATTTTTATTTCTTTGTCTATCGTGTGATTTCCAAGTTGACAATCGTGTGCGTGAATTTAAATTCGATTTAAGCCAACTTGTAACATTTTGTTTTTAAGAATTTGAGCAGGTAAACTCGATTTTCATTAAATCAGAGAAAAAACTTGAAACGTGTATTTCTTTTTCTATCGTGTGGGTTTCGCCGGCTATCGTGTGTGTGGTTTTAAATCTGAATAAAGCCAACTTACAAAGAATGACATAAACAATTTTTGACAGTTATGTTATTCTTTATTCTGCAGTTTGTATTTTTGTTATACATCAAGTACTTACAAAATTTGTTTGATAAAAAAATATAAATCGTGTTCTTCTTTGTCTATCGTGTAATGACTGCTCGCCTATCGTGTACCTTAATTTCTACTTAAAATGTCGATATTCAATAAATTTATTCATACAATATTATACTTTACAATCACGCTTAACTGTGTAATGAACCAATGTAACATATTTAAATTTTTATTTATTTGTCTATCGTGTGATTTCCAAGTTGACAATCGTGTGCGTGAATTTAAATTCGATTTAAGCCAACTTGTAACAATTTGTTTTTAAGAATTTGAGCAGGTAAACTCGATTTTCATTAAATTTAACAAAACTCATATTGTTTAGTTGCATATTTACGACGATACAGAAGAATATTTTTTGTTTTCAATCTACATTTGAGACGCATTAATCGTTTAACGTGTCGTCGTTGAAACGTTTTTTTGTGGGCGAAAAAAAGCCGAGGATTTCGAACAATCGTGTTAAACGTGTATCGAGACTCGGAATCGTGTATTTTACTGCAAATCGAGCTATCTAACGTGTTCGTGTATCGTGTAACGTGCAATCCGTGTTCGTATAACGTGCGTGTACGTCCGTACCGTGTGACAACTTGCACGTTCCGATATCTGTAGCATTGCCAAAAATATGGGGTAAAATATTTACCACCAACGCATATTCACTGAAACTTATATTAATTTATAGTATTTTGTCCAGCCTCTATTTAACAATCGTGCATATCTATTGTTTCTATGCTTGGTAGCTAGTGTGAAATGTGAGTAGATATACCAGTATATTAGACATATGCATAATATTATCGTATACATTAGCTGTATACATAATATTTTAAAGGTAAAATACATCGCAAGATCGTGGCGCAAAAGACTATGCGAAGAATAACAAATACTCGTATAATGATCCAGAGAGGTACATGTAGGTGGTTTGTCACTCGACTGGGCTGGTTATACTTTCTAAAAAATCAACAATAATCCTAAAGCAAACTTACACATAATTAAAATCTGCTCTCAAGAATAATGCTCAACTACGCAAATTTTGTCATTCTATATCTGATAAACATGGTAATCAGTTATAACATTTGCAAACGGGTTCTTATAACAGAATCAATGAACGCACTTTACATTTTGTAGTACATTGTATAATCAAATTGAAACATTTTCATTGTTTTACTTCAAAATTTGTAAAGATATACTTTCTGCGTATTAGTAGCATATGTTATAATTTCAGGTAGAAATTTCGCCTTTCGACAATCAGTTACATCAAGTGCAACCTATCAGTACAATACTACGTCTTTCCAGGCAGCATATGCAGTGAACGGTTTAGTATCTAATACTAATTGGCTAGAATGCTTTGTAACTGGTAGTTTCAGTAACAAATGGTTACAAGTAGAATTTGATCGTTCAATAGAAGTCTACTTTTTTACTGTAACTACATTGAGAGATAGATACGGTAATCAAATGGATCTAATCTGCAATTTTTGGAATATGTATGATTATATTATAATATCGTGTGAAGCTGACAAAAATTATATGAGCGAATAAAAGTTCATAAAAAATATTTTATGACCGAAGTCCTCGAAAGTATTTTGTTTCAGCCCGGGAACTAAACTAACAATTCTAGGGTTTATAGTCAGACTTGCTACCGACTTGGATATCATTGAGCGTTACAAGTTTATTATAAGTAGATACAAATGCCATTCGATGATTTGCAAATTTCGGAAATTGGTCTTAGAGTTTATAAATTCAAATTAAAAGTTAGTAATTCTTGTTATAATGAAAACCATTTTATTCTCAATACAGAAATAGATACAATTTTGTTAATGCTTATTCTGGTATGATCGACTATATTGTATTACTAGAACAATGAAACTGAAAGATGGAGTTTTTTTTAATACAAAAAAGTAAAACATTAGTCTTATATTAAACATTCATTGATTTCAGATTATTTAGATAATTATAAAATTTATGACACAACATCTGTCAAAGAATTGTTACATGATTCTGGTAGTGAATTGTTACCAGCTATACATGGATATCTGAATAAAAATGTACAGAAAATCACCATAGAAAGGACAACAGGAGACGTATTGGTTATATGTGAGGTAGAACTCTTAGGAGGTTCGAAATAATTAAGACCATAGTTCTTCTATTACAATGATTATCAATTAAATTATATTGTTTTATCACATTTCAATCTTGCTCACAGGGGGGGATATGGACAGACAAAAAGCTAGTAACTATGGCAGAGATGTGATATGCAGATAACAACGTCATGCTTGTTTAACGGTAGTTCTTGTTCTTGTAGTTGTCTGAGTGTTAATGTACCTTTGTATTATCTCTCTTTGTGTTTTAGTATTTTTGTAGTATCGAATAGGTTTGTATGCGCTCTTGTTTTCATGTTTCCTGTGAGTTTAAATGTTTTTGCATTTAAGCTGTAATTTGATGGATATTCGTATCCCGTTTTGGTATAACATCCATCCCGATGGTGTTTGTTTATATTTCTAAATAACCGATTTTGAACTTTGCATTCTAAAACATTTTTTTAAGATTGTCCAGTTAATCAATGTGGATACGATTGTTCAAAAGTATGTCATTGTAAATCAATGAAATCTTTAGAAAATAAGATATCTGGTATTTGTACATCTGGTTGTGAAGATAGATGGACAGGAGAAAATGGTAAATGTAATGTTGGTAAGTGTATTTGGTTGAATATGTTTTTTTTTATTGAGGAAGTCTAAATATTTTACATGCTACTATGCGGAATATTAATTAACTGTTTATTTTGAAGTTAGAAATATTTTAATATTTAAAGGATGTAAATGTTATTTTAATATTTCGTGTTTATCAACACTGATCAGTGTGAATTGATGAAACGTTCTTGAAGAATTACTATACTGAAAGGATAAAGAAACGCAGGGTAACATTTCTTCCGATATCTTGAAAACGCGTACTCCAAATATAGTGAAATTTTGTGGATTGAGTAATTGGGTCATATTACACCTTGCCATGTATCGAAAATTTAGTCACGATTCAGTGCGCAGTTCTGGTGAATGGAGGAAGGAAAAAACAAAAATCTCGTGCACCGTGTTGTTCTGGACTCACGCAGCGTTGGTCAAGTCACTCTGTGTTAGTCTTTATAAGGACCAACTGCTTTCCTAAAATTAATTGAGAATTTGATTGGTTTTAAGAATGGCACGACCCACAAAAGTTCAAAGGGGTCAGGTCATTCAGATGCTGATGCAAGGACAGCTACAAAATTAGGTTGCTAGGCAATTTGGCGTTAATGTTTCCACCATAGAACGTCTTGTAAGAAGTCTTCGGGAAACTGGCGATCGATCTAGGTCAGGACGTCCGCGCGTAACGTCACGACGTCAGGATCAATATATCGTCGTCTTTCTTGTGTGTAATCGGCGTCTTACTGCCGTTGAGAGTGCACTTATTGTTCGTGGAAATCATGGGTGTCCTATAAGTTCAAAAACTGTAAGGAATCGATTACGAGAAGTTGGTGTAAGAGCACGTCGACCCTACGTAGATCCACAACTTACCCCTACTCTACGTCAGCGTCGTAAGACCTGGATCGCTGCACATGCTCCACGACGGTTTCCACTGAGGCAGATTTGCCAAGTCTTTCTGGCCAATAACAACATTAAACCACTAGATTGGCCGCCATATAGCCTTGATCAAGCATCTTTGGAACCAGTTAGATAATCAGGTTCGAAAGCGCCAGCTCCCCCTGCTACTCGAGAGCAGTTGACCAGAGCTCTGATTAAAAAATGGGACAACATCCCCATAATATCCCCATAAGACGGATTAACGCTCTCATGAACTCTATGACCAGAAGAATAAGGACCGTGACCACAGCAATCAGCGGACACACAAAATATTGATGACTCAGATCAATTTCAATTTCAAAATTCTATGGTTCCATTCAATTCAAACGTCAATACCACTAAACCAATTGACAGATGCAATATACAGACTTTGGAAATTTTTAAGCATTAATTTATCTGTAAGTATACGAAATTTCGTTTTAAATAAAGCCCGATATCATACTTAATTTCTGGTTTATATTTCACCCTGCGTTTCTTTATCCTTTTAGTATATAACTGGTTATAAAATATACCCGGATAAAAACTTGAGGTATTGTTCCATCAATATTCATTTTGATTTTGTTAGTCTGAAGCTAACAAGTATCTTATAGATAAGTTTGTTATACATAATGACGTTTTAGAGTTGCCTTACTCTGTTCATGTAATATCAATCACAATCCCAAATAATATTACCCATGCAAAGGTGTCAGTTCTTGCAGTTAACATCTTACACAATCACAAATTCTGCATTGCACTATCGATTGCTAAGCTGTAAGTTAATTTAATAAAACAATGATTACCTTTATGCATTGTATCATACTATACTTGACTACTTTTGTATATAACTTTGTTACATTTAAAGAATGTGCATATAACAAATGGGGAACATCCTGCCAGAATGAATGTGGAGCCTGTAGACAAGGAACATGTGATGTTGTGACTGGTAAATGTACTGGTGGTTGTCAAGATGGATATTACATTACTAATGATAATTGCAAAACTGGTAAATTTCAAAATTAGGTTACTCAATAAAGTTGTATCTTATTTAACCGAATAAAGATATGAGTGTAAATGCATATTTAAAGTCATTGATAATTAAATATACATTGGCACGTATCTAATATTTAGTGTTAATATTCTATTTGTAATTATTACTTTTTGCATGAAAGCTGTTACCAAGATGTCATACTTTTTGCAATTTAATTCACATATTTGTGTATGCTGTATGTATATATCGTAATAAAATAAATCTAAAGCTGTATATGATTAAAGTAAGACAAGCACATTTTACCTAGTGGTCATTTGTTTTTGGTTAGAAATTGTTAAATGTGATAATATGGTAAATCTAACTTCACATGAATACTAAACATTGTTAAACAAACCGACTAGTATGTTATGCACAATATTTACTTTTTATGATGTATTTGTGCTCGGAATTATTTAATCAAGTGGGTTTTAATATATGTATGTAAACTTACATTAGGTGTCTCAACACCAACAACAATAAAACTTGTGTGAAGCAAAAGTTTTACCCTATTATTGTTTCATATAAAATATATTTACAGTATGTGTCATAGGTTTGTATGGATATAATTGTCAAAGTAAATGTTCTGAACACTGTAAGAATAGTTGTGATAAAGTAAATGGTAAATGTATAGACGGTTGTAATCCTGGATACGTTGGTGATAAATGTGAACAAGGTATCTATTTATTAAACACATGTGCTAAGATGTCATTTGTTTCCGTGCCAAATCATTTGATTAATTCCTAATGTTTGCAATGTGCATTAATGAGCCCAACTGCATACAATGGACAGATCAAAAGCTAATGATTTAAACTATATTGTAACTTACTTGATTGATGATATAATTTCGAATGACATTTTTGTTCTACACACAATATATTTTAAAATGATGTATATTACATCTTTATATCAATGAACAATGAAAACACCATTTTGATAAATGTGTGACGTGTATCCGAGCGGTTATATATAATATTATATTTTTTTTTCCTCAGGCTTATTTGCCTTTTGATTATCAATTTGTTTTAAAATTACTGTACGTATATAAACAAATCAACCAGAATCAATATTACAAACATCAATAATAACAAAACATATTATTCAACTTATATAAAATTAAGCTGTCAATCACTGAAACTTTACAATAGTTTATTCATAAATATACTTCTAACACAGAGACCTAAGCAAGCAACTCTTTTTCGGTTCTCAGCCTTATCAATATTCACATACAGCAGCTATAGAACACGGCTGCGATCCGGTCGTTTCTCCAAATTGCATACCACTCTGGGGAAGCGAGGCTTCAGCAGAGTTGAGGTAAACAACAAGGAGGACAGTTAACTTTGGGTTTCCCAGGTATTTATTATAGCATTGTCTCACCAAAAATCATATACACGTCTCCACTGTAATAACTAGCAGAGTTAATTACATATATAACAGGAAGTAGATAAATAATTCTTAATTAACTCTGGGGCTCAGAGAGTCGGACGTGCGAGTCTGCTGCCAACTTCAAACTGACTTAATTTAACTGATTTTCTCCTTTTATACTCTTCGGAACAACTTTATTCAATGAGCGTCTTACAATTAAGACGTAATAACACGTCCATCGACCAAGATGAACTGACGTCACTTTAGACATTGTTAAAACCCTTACTTACGTACCCATGCTCGTCACACATGAAAACTGTGTTTTTATTATTTATTGCATCATAGTGATATCAGATCGAAACCGAAAACAGAATTAAGTTGTCAGTACTTAAAACAAGTTGTCAATACTTAAAGCAATAGTTTGTACCGCAGTGGGATTTATATGAAGTATTTTAAATTAACAAAACCACGCTAACTTACATACTTAAGCTCTGAAACGATATCGATCCATACATAGTCAACGTTTACAGTATGATATAGGGTGCTCTTATACAGAAACCTTTTTAACTTTAAGGAATGGGCACTCATATTTTCATATGAATATTTTGTTACCTCGTAAAATGTGATAACGGTACTTTTGGTATTGGATGTCATTACATGCACTGATAAATGTTTAAATGTTTGTAACAAACTAAATGGTGTATGTTCTCATGTACAGTTGGTTTGACTGGAGACTAATGTGACAATAGCATGTAACAAAAAGTAGAAACTTATGTTTAAAGAAGAAGTTAATCATCCTAATAGTTTGTTTTGTTCTTCAGAAACACATGATGTAATGCTCCAAAATAGATTAGACATTACAAACAAACTTTAAGACAATGATATTCAATTCGAAGGTTATTGGGCCTTAAACAAATGCATGCATTACGTTGAGTACCTAATTGGTATCTATATATTTATCAGCTATTAGTTATTTTGTACAGTGTGTATATGCGTTTTATTCGAATGCAACTGGTATTACACTCTTTTGAAACTGAAATCTAATATAATGTTATATTACAAATGCTCGGACGGAACTTATGGCCTTAAATGTTCTAAGCTATGTAATAGTAATTGCATAGATATATGTAATCATATCACTGGAAAATGTTCACGATGTTTGGATGGATCGCAAGGTGATTTTTGTGATCAAGGTGAGTTATGTAGTGATATTGTATTTAGTAAATACTTTGATACCATTTGCAATTGTTAATACCATTATTTCTTATCAACAAGGCTATCTAAGTCTTAAACCGGATATAAATGTATTATTCACTCGTATTTTTTCTAGTAAATAATCGAACATACTCGCGAATCATAAAATTTGATATCCTAACGAGTGAAATAATTAGTTGTCTATTTTAATCATAGACAAACTATGCCTAAAATCACAAACTTATTGTTATATTATTAACCAAAAATTGGTTTCATAATTTAAAACCTTTGATTTGTGATGTATTATTTCATATATGCAAATAATTTTCTTATATGATAATACTATTGTAAAATGTCACTTTTGATTACTTAAAGAATGTCCTGATGGAAAGTATGGCGCTAATTGTGCAGAAATGTGTACTCCAAGATGTTTAAATGATTGTAATAAACAAACAGGAGACTGTTCGCAATGTAAAGATGGATGGACAGGTAACACTTGTCAAACAGGTAATTATTATAATTATTACATTATAGACATCTTAGCATTACTTCAGAAAACACAGACTGTTCTGATAAAAATCGAATAATAATAAAACGTTACGAATTTTATCGCTAGATAACACTTTAACTAATTTTAGCCACGATAAATTTAGATGAAATCATTTTGTTTCACGAGGCATTAATGCTCGTTTATTATTATGATTGCCTATAAAAATAACTTACTTAAACGTTATATATAAACTTGTTACACAATTAATTATATGTTTAATTTTGTAGAATGCACTGACGGCATGTACGGTCCAAACTGTAAGCACAGTTGTAGCGCACAATGTACAAATATATGTGCAAAAGAGAATGGATTTTGTAATTGTACGACTGGTTGGTATGGTGAAACCTGTCATGATGGTAGTGTTTTTAACTATTAATTTATCACATGTCGTGTTTCATATTTATTGTTATCAGTAGTGTGGACCTTATAGAGTATACTGTCCTTTTGTCACGATAACCATGTCTGATTACATCTACGAGTATGTAGCTTACGTAAAAGTTTAATTGTATTGTTTTGCGAAAGAAATAGAAAGATGATTTAAAAATACAACTAAATCGATAATAAACTATTTCCATTGACGCGAGTGATGCCATGGGTTATTTATATATATATGTATATATATGGTGACACCAGTCATGATGGTAGTGTTTTTAGATTTATAGTTATCACATGTTGTGTTTCATATTTATTGAAATTAGTATTGTTTACTTTTTCTTTGTTTATGTATATTATCGTTTCATCACAACATGATTTCACCAATGTGTCTTAAGTAAAACCTGAACTGTATTTTATTGCGAAAGTAATAGTAAGATAATGTAAAACAATTAATAAGTACCAAACAATTTCAATTGACACAAATAATGCCTTGAATTATTGATATAAACATTGTATGAAAAAGTTAAACAAGCCAATTGATATAATAAGTAGTCATAAAGTCTCGGAAAATAAAATTAAATCTTACTTTGCTGAAGTTTTTATCATTAAATCTTAATTATTAGAATGTGAAGATGGAAGTTATAGTGACATGTGAGCACGTGGCGTTACTTTGTTCTTTTAGTCCATCAGGAGTAACACAATTTGATATTTCTGAACTTGTAAAAATCGTTTGACAAATTAAATTTTGAAACATATTTTGTGGTTTTTTTTCTAATTTGGATCATACAGTTATCCATTCACTTTTCAATAAACCGTTCACATTTTGTATGTTACATTAGATATATCAGGTTTACTCTCAGGTACAACATATTCCTGTTATTGATAAGTACGGGAAAACATATTTCACATATTTTTATTCAATCGTGAGAGAGATTTCTGTCCAATTGGCAACTTGTTGTACTGTTACCTTATGAAGTATGAATCGTAACAGCTAAGAATAAAATAACTTCCACAGTGACAAAAGGAATGAGGGGTAGTTTAAGGGTATTAATGTTTTGTTATAAAAGCGACGCCACAAATACATATCGAAAACAGACCTAAGTGGTTTTTGCCTTGGACCGGACTGAGGCAAACTTTGTTACTTTGGGTTTAATCAAGCGCTACGGTACACCAAACTTACAACTGCTGAAACAAGTTCACGTTAGAACAAACAATAGCAAATCGTCAAGGTGAAAAAAGATTGAAAGGGTTTCCACTTCACTTACCATTTTACTATCATGTATTAATAATGTTTTATGTAAATCGTTTGCCACTACGTTTTGGTTTAATTTTTACTTGCGCGTGAAACTAGCAGTCGAAGTCATATTGCTTTATTGAATAAACGCTGCAATATTTAATCATGACAATTTCGTTGTCTTGATCAGTAACTTTATCTTCAAACTTATGTTATTATGTTGGATTTGCTGAAATGGTTAGCATGTAAGTGAATTATTTGGTGGCGTAATGTCTTTCGATAAAGGTTAAATTATGTTGCTGATATGAACAAGAGCAATGTCCCCTTACATGAATGTTTACCATTGCGTATCCTTCCAATTGTGTATTTATTGTTGCAAAGTTGTTTGTCATCGATATTTAGGTAGTATGATAATAGTATACCTTAAATAAAAATGTTGTTATACTTTATTGAAATAAATTCTTTTAGAATGTCCTGCAGGATATTTTGGCGAGTATTGTAAAAATACTTGTAGCGAGAATTGCGGTGTCACGTGTCAACACGTGGATGGTTCGTGTACAAGTTGTAAAGCTGGTTGGAAAGGAACTTATTGTAATACAGGTCTGCCAAATTTAATATAATCACATTTTGTGCAATAAACAGCTTTAGTAAAAGGTTGTGTACAATATATTATATATAATATTATTGCGTTTGTGTTGCGTTTGGCTCTTAGCAAAACATTTAAAAGGTCATATCACGGCGACCAGTTAATCCTTATCATCGTTCCTTAAAAAGCTTAATCTCTGGATTCAGCTGTTATCCACGTACTAGGAACATACTACCGTCAGTGCTTGATAACATCCCTACATGATAAAGAATTCGCGACAGGTGTTAGAATGGCTTTAGAAATCAGAAAAGTATATCCCGCCCGGGAATCAAAGCTACCATCCCTCGATCGGAAGACCTGCGTGCTATCAACTAAGCTAGTCAGGCAGTTTAGGTACATACCTTGTTTCGTGATTGAGCTAATTAACATTGCAAAACTGATTAGTTTATTAGTTAGTCCTTCTATGATCATAGATGAATATATATGGGATACAAACAATTGTTTGTTTGGAAAATTACAAATTTTAGCTACAAAATCACGCCATGACATCGTTATGGTCAGTGTGAGCTAAAATCCTGTTTTATTTGAATTTTGTAGAATGTGAAGGTGGTACCTACGGTAACATATGTTTAAACAAGTGCACTGATAAATGTTTAGTTCCATGTGATAAAGTTAGTGGTGTATGTACTCTATGTCAAGCTGGATGGACTGGAACGTTTTGTGAATATGGTTCGTACACTCATTGCTATTATTTAATCTAATTGTTGTCTTGAATTAATTAATGTTGTACATGAACACTATCGCTCTAACAAACTTACTAAAACTTGTGTTTTTTTACCACATGAATGCATTATTAGATCTATACTTACTAGAATTATAATCAATGGTTTTTATGTGTTCTAAATATTACTTAAACTGAAACTATCAAAAACTGTCTTTTTTATCAAACAATGTTAGATGGCACGTTTGCTTTTTTCGAGCTTGTTGTGCAAGAAATAGTTGTAGACATGAATGCATTCATTTGCAATTGCAATGGCAGGACATTGTGAAGTCATAAAAATAAAACTGAAAATACTGAAATTAATTGTTTTTATTGCCAGTAGTAAATACTACGGTAATCAAGGTAAGTAACTCATTCAATTATATATTTATTAACTGTGCAATATATTTTAAAACGCATTAAATGACAATGTACACATTATTAATATTAAGTGTTTAACTTACAGAATGCCCAGCTGGTCAATATGGTCCAAACTGTAATGAACAATGTAACAATAATTGTGTAGATGTATGTGATCGTGTCACTGGAAAATGTACACAATGTATAGATGGATGGAAAAGTGATTTCTGTGATCAAGGTTAGCTCTACAGTTATTGTATCTGTAACAATGACATGTGTGTACATGTATTTGTTTGTTTTGGTTCTTTCTGTTGCATAATTAAAGACATTATCTAAAACCAGTTATATAGATATAGATTATCATTGCACTTATTACTGTAATTCTGAAATTCATCAAAACCAGTTATATAAAATATAGATTACCAGTGCACTTTTGTAATACTGAAATTCATCAGGACCATACTGTGTTATCATCACGGTTTACTAGTATTTTATCAAACCATTCAATTTGACTATCATCTTTGAAACAAAACTAACGTAATCAGCAGCTGCTTTGAAAATGCCTTTGATAAGAACAAGGAACGAACAAGTTATATGATCGTCTTAGTTATCATAGCTATTACTTTTAGCAGAATGTTTTTTCTAAATATCACAATAAACATTTCTAAAGAAAATGTTCTAAGACAATGCATTATATTAAAACTATGCAGATAAAGCACAAAATTAATGATACAATATGCTTAAAGAAAATACATATGACTGAAGTAGACTACCAAACGTTTATGTTCGTAGATTAGTGAAGTAATATGTCGATTGGTTTTATATTTAAACGTTTTACTGAGCTATCAGAGTAATATGATCAGGACAGTTGCACGTCTTGTTGTTTAAGCAGTATCTTGCAAATTTAACGCACTGATTAACACTATGTATTTTTATCAATTCAGAGATTTCTACAAGTGAAGAACAATCAAGAGACTCCAGTTCGTCAGTCATAGTTGCTGCCATAGCAGGTTCTGCCTCTGCTATTGTTGTTATTATCATAATTGTAACTATAGTATGTATAATATGTTTGAGGAAACGTACAACGTAAGTATCATTGATTGTTGATAAAAACGGTATATTAAAACGCAAATGAGTAGAAAAAGAAACAAACCAATCTGGATAACGTGTCAATCTCTCATCATTCAAGTTTCTGTTATAATAACGCAGAATACAAAATACAAATGTTTGGTCAAAGTCAACAGATAAAACAAAATTGTTTAAAAACATAAGTTATCATATGGAAGTTTTGTAAATTAAAGTAACATTTTAAGCAAATAAAATCTTATTTCCGTTTTGATCTTTTTTTCATTTGAAGTGCATATAGTAACATGAAACATCAAATCACTTCAACACACCATTTCGGCGTTAGCAGTTTAGATAAAGAGTATAATTTTCTTCTACAATAAAAGAACGATCTATTGGTATTTTCAATAAGTCCGAGCAAAAATGTAAACTTAAATGAATCATATACGCTTACAGTAAAACGTCATGGTGATAGTGAAACGAGTTCAAAACTCAGTCTGTTCTAAAGTGATTGTTAAGTTTTTAACTAGTTCATCAAGTAATATAGTAATGAAAAAATAAATAAAAACTAAGAATATTGCTTGCAGGTTTATCATTATTTTTCATATTTATAGTCTAACGAATCAGCCTGATACAGAATTGACTAATAGGCAGGGAAATGACTCGAATCCTGTTACTGATTATGCAGAAGCTTATTGGACAGGTAAACTGTTCTATTAAATTATCACAGAATATGAAACTATATAATATATGCTCACAAAATATATGCTGCAGAAGCTCCTTCGTGTTTCTTTTTTTGGGTTGTATCTAGCCATTTAATATCTTCAAAGATTTTGCGCTGATTAGATTTTGTAGCCAAGTCAACTGTCCGTTAGAACAGTTACTGTTATGCAGAGTACTTACATATATCTTATAATTTGTGTGAAAAAAAATGAGTACAACTGTTAAAGAATGGATTACTGTTAAAGATCGTAAATCGCATTTTTGTATTACAGACTTGCATAGACAAGAGGCAACACCAACAACTCAAAATGCTGCTCAAGAAATTGACAATGATTACGACATAATCCAACAGAAATAAATATATGACAAGTGGAAGACAAGTGTTCAAATACACACAACCCTAACTATACAACACTTGTATTTGCATAATCTGTATGGTATTACTATTCTTTATATTGATGGTAATCATACAGTTTATTGTTCTGTTAGTGCATTGTATTTGTTTTTAATGTTTATTTAGACTTCTTCAATTACTTCATGCATGAAAGTATGTATGTATATTTCTTTACACTTCTAAACTTGATATTCATTTACGTTTATTACTGCTTTATATATAATTCATGTTTTATCATGTTTTTATTTTTCTATATTTTACAACCAGTTCTCTTCCATGTGCATTTATCGTAAAAGTTTTACAAATGAAACAACATATTTTATGTTAAAAACATTACACAACTGAGACTGCATAGGAAAACTTTATTAAATATATAATTTGAGCAAAATTCAAAAATGGTTATAGTGACAACAATCATTGCAGTGCTCGCTGAGC
Organism: Mactra quadrangularis; assembly: GCA_025267735.1. NCBI lineage: Eukaryota > Metazoa > Mollusca > Bivalvia > Venerida > Mactridae > Mactra > Mactra quadrangularis. Next base: position 4,335,578 of record CM046300.1, on the reverse strand, counting down.
CTTTGAAGCAATACAGATCATTTATTGACAGTTGTATGATTAGGAGCTCAGAAACATATAAAAACGAAGACAAATTATTTCCACTCAAGTTTTGCAATATAATATTATTAACTACAGTTCCAAAGCTCATTAAACTACGTGATCAGTAGAATAATCATTTGAGGCCATAATTTGAATATTTATAATCACTATCATGACAACTTCTACTTTTTTGACATGAAGGAAAATCACACAATTTACATACTCCACTCCACCCGGTATCATTGTTTCAGAATATTTTAGAATGTTTCACAAGATCAGGATGTTTTGATCAAGTAGTTTTGTAATTGTATTGCTATATCAATAACAAATTTCAAGTAACTTATAAAGACAACTGAAATAAATGTACATCCCCAAACTTGATTATCCAGATTAAAACTTATATCAAATTAGTATTATCCTTCTATCATTGAATTTACCATATTAGTAAAATGAATGTGTTATATTTGCTAACAATTATTTTGTTATACAATGTCATGTCATCAATGGTATGTAAAATAATGATATTATATGTATTAACATACAGATGTATATTTGTATATCACTTGTTATAATTCATTTCAGAATCTGCACTAAATAAACGTTTTTGTACTCAATTTAATGGAATAAAAGTTAACAAATTGCCTTTTATATAACATGTTGTTTTTGTCATTAAACGTTTTGGAAAATAATTAGCCAGATATTGCATATTTATCCACATATTTATTTTACCAATTTAGTACTCGCCATCGCTAGTTTGGTGAATACTGTTTTTGGCATCAAATATATAATGTTATCATATATTACATTGCATGAACAAAATTCCTGTACATAATAGATTTGTTATAACAATAAACAAATATAGACGACACAAACAAAAAGACATTAATGTAATTATTTACAAATTATTATTTACAGCATATCCCTAATTCCTAATTGTTTGAATTATGTTAAGTTCCATTGTCAGTTATAAGCATATATAGCGTTCATTCAAGTTTTGGTTTAAGGTTATGAAATCAAATGGTTTACTACTTCATGAAATTTGTTCATAGTAAGCTAACTCAAATATCAACAATTGTTGGTCAACTTATTAATTAAATAATCTACGCTTCGGATTCCTTGTAGACGATTTTTACTTAAATAATAATTACTTTCTTCTACTGTTACAAAGTTGCTACATCCAACTTCGGCATAAAAAATCCTTACTCAAAATTACTATATTACAAAACTTGTAAAACCAAATTTAGATACTAAACATATTTAAACATACTTAATATAAAAACAAATGAAAATAATTGACTGAATTAAGATCAATTTCTCACAAATGGAAATTGATATAGGTAGGCACAATACTATTCGAAGGGAAAACAGACTCTGTAAATTATGCACCCAAAAACGCTGTTGATTTTGAATATCACTTTTTCATTATATTGTTCTTCCTATAAACCATTAAGAAAGAAATATTGTAAAAACATTTAATGGTAATCTTTGATAAAAAAGTAATGGTATAATTTCGTCATCTTATAAAAAAATTATGTTCAATATTTCAAATTGTATTAAGCATTAAAACTTGGAAGTTAAAAACGTTCATATCGTTGTTGCTTTGTTCTAATTGACTTTTTACAAATACTGTAATATATTCTAATCAAAATGCATTTGTTAAACTCATCAGTGGACACGTCCCGGTCGGGATGCTTGTTGTCTCGGTAATTGTTAAAAGTACTGGCATCTGGGTACCTTTAGGCTGTGAGTCAACTGAAGAAGATATATTATATTTGGGTTCTAAGCAAGATGAATAGTTGGATTGACGTTCAGTATCAGAAGGAACTACACCAATACTAGAACAACAAATATCAATAGGTGTCACTTCCGTAGAGATATCATCAGACTTCATTGAATCCACATTGTAAGTATAAGATACTATATCACTACTGGTAATCAACTTGTTCAATATCAACTTTACAAGAACCAGAACAACCCTGTGAACCAAGCGTAGCTTCCAAGACTCGTACTCGATCTTCTACTTGTATTATATTTGCATTGCTGAGGAGCTTATAGAACGCATCGTAGTCACTGTATTATTCAAGATTTCTGCAATAATTTTTGTGCAGTTCAGAACACTATGTTTTAAGTCAAAACTAGCTGACTTAAATTGAACGAGCTGGTCATTTATATTTTTATCATTTGCTTGTATAGTTTGTCTCAACAGCAACATGTTAGCCTCTAAAGTAGACTGAGTCTTTTAGTTTATGAACCTCTAAAATGCAGTAGCAATTACCCGTTCATGGGTTCATTGTCGTTTTAGAACGAGTACGTTGAGTTGATGAAACAACGACTTTCGCCCAGAACTGATCTTGGGTTTTAAGATAGAATAATCCTCGCCTTTTGTGACATATACTAAGATGTCTTGCGCAAGGCGCCAAGATAATGGATCTCCAGACCGAGTGAACATTCTACGATTGAGACAAGAGTCTTCAACGAAGGGAAAATCTTCATAAATCAACTTCAAATTTTCAAAGTAAAAATTACGCACTTTTTCAAGTTCACTATCATTAGAGTCAAATGCTTAACTATTGTCGAGATACATTTATCCTTGGGTACTGTACAATATCTCAATATTCTTTGAGGACATCTTCATCATCTACCTCTGTGAACGGAAAAAACATTGTCGTCCGAAGACTGGGTCGTTTCATTAAATCAAACTGAGTTTTGCACTGATCGCTGACCACAAGTCAGTAAATCCATGGAATCACCATGGGTGCATTGCATAAGCATATCGCTAGGTATTGCTACGAAGTAAAATCATAGGAAACGACTTGCTACAAGATATCGCTACATTTTGTTACATAGCGAAAGCTAGCGTAAAAAATCTTCGCTACCCGAGAGCGCTGTTACAAATCAAAATGGCTGCCTTCGCAGTACTGTGACTTGCTGTTTGCCGACAATTTGTTTTTTTATGTTTGACTGACAATAGATGAATTGAAATTAATTAATATTTGTAATTGTTCAAATGAGGATATGTTTTGCAATGATTTTATACTTTTTACAGACTGATTTGAAAATCGCCCTAAAAGCATGCAATTGCAATAAGCGCTTTCTGTACATTAGCACAGGCAGCCATCTTGATCTGTGACGTAAATACCAAGCCGTTTTCTACTGAAGAATTGCTCGAAATTACAAGAAAGTGCTTTTTCATTGCGATGCGTAGCAAACGCGTTACATGTAAGTGATTGAATCCCACGAAACCATCTTCATCATCTAGACCTCTGAGAATAGTTTCTGAGTGACTATAGTCATCCATCGTACACTGTTGTTGAGGGCCGCTGACGTTTATTAACGCCGCACGAGCACCCTATGCAATTACTATTGTTGAGGGCCGCTGACTTAATTAAAATTTAAAAAAATAATTCCGCACGAGCACCCTTTGTATAATCGGTTGTTGGGGGCCGCTGACATATAATATCGCCGCACGAGCACCGTTTATAAAACTGTTTATAAAGCCCACTAACGTATAATTTATATCAGAGTCCAAGGCCCATATTTACTATCGCTTTTGAGTCTGAAACTGAGTAGTTTTAGATTTTTAACTCGGACTAAAAGCTCAAAAAAACGGAATTCACAAAACATTTTGAGTATTGAGTCCGAGTCTAATGTTCAAGTCTGAGTCTCAAATATTGAGTCTAAGAATTGTAGACTTAAAACTTTACTGAAGAGATGAAAATGGTTGATTTGTAGTCAAATGTACATGTTTAACCTTTGACTGGTTGGGACATGTGGGAAAAAGTAGACATTTTTCACCATAATGCGCTATGGATATTTCAAGATGCTCTGATTACATTACTAATAAACAGACATATAATGCAACTTGGCCAAATTATTCTCGGATGACTCCCTTTTAGAAAACTATGTTGCCCTGATCCCATGACAACGCTGGGGTGGAGCACAAAGAGCAAACGATGCAATTTCGCTCTTTTTCAATCCCACTTTGGCATTTTAAACAGTAATATTTTCAGAGACGGTAAAGCAAGATTTCATCAGCATTATGTGGCATTCTTCTGCACTCAATGACCCCTTTTTCTTGCGAAAGGATCATGTTTTGTACAACTTTTAAATCCATTTAAAAACACCAATTACAAGGCAGTGGGAACCATTTTGAAGGGTGTCAAGACACATTAAAATACAGGATTGACCAGTTTAGGGTTATATTGATTGATGATAACAAACTTAAGTTACTTTTATAAATAATCACTCTAGATTTACTGGTATGCAATCAGTAGCTTATAGGTTTCAGTTTTGCTGGCATTGACAGCAATCAAATAGAACTGGAAACTATAGATTTAAGATGTAAGATAAATGAAAACAGAAAAAAGAAATTATGTTGAAACACTACATGTAATTTTTCTTTTTTATTTATTATATATGAAACATGGCAATTACAAATAGAAAACATTGGTGATGACAGGAATTTTCTGCAATCCTGAGATAAATGGAAGTTCTCGCAATTTTCTGTCAATGTCGTTATTTGAGGCCTTCTCAAATGAGAAAAAATTAAAACAAATCACGTTTTGGCCAGTTACTAAGATCTTGCGCGTCACTCAACCATAACACAGGCAGACGACATGCTCACAACGTTCGAGTAAATAAGTCATTAGTAGTCAGTCATGCGTGACAAAAGTTTTGCCATAAATCACATACTATTGGATTTTTAAATAGTTTTCTTATATCAATTTATAAACAGAAAAGTGTTAATATAAAAAGTAATACAGCACAATACAATAGGTGAGAAAAAAACTGATGAACTTTATAAAGTCAAAATTTCAACATTTCACAAAAAAGTACCAAGCGTTCTTACTGTAGACATATTAAACATCCCGAAACTAAAAACAAATCACAAGGATCACTTTGAACACTAGAAAATCCAAAAAATAACACCGAGAAATTTTGGTTAAACTAACCGCATTAATCGCAAAGGAGGGTATTTTTGAAAAAAGATACAATAATTAAAATTGTCACCTAATATTTTTGACATTCAATTAAAATAAGGTAGTTATAAAGTAAAGACACTGTATAAGAGATATGTGCGTAAATGGACATATTACGACTTCATCGGTAACTGCAATTAATTAAACCAAATTCGGACTTTAGAACTGTATTTAAAGACTCGCATGTGACATTTTTTGCAAGTCTGTTTGACTTTGTTTGTTCACATGTGACAGCCTCGACTGTACTATGATACACTCCTTTCAGGAAACAGTCAACATTTCCTTTAATTTCAAACGGTGACCTAAGTCAAGTAGATGGAAACTTAAACTAATGTACCTGAATATATAACAATTATTTCAGTTAGATATTTACTGATACTGTTCCATTTATGTTCTCAAGAGATTGAAACACGGATGCAACTCTTTTACTATGATAACTTTATATAAAGAATTTAAATTGTTCACTTCAAAACTACTTAAATTTTAATATCAGCAGTAAACAATCATCCTATTTATGCTTCAACTTCAGCTGAACCGTATATTGCTTTCCGCTGATTCAATTCGTCCTGTTTGATTTCTTTATGATTACTTACTACGTTATGTTCTTCATCTGATGTTTTAATATCCGCTTCAATATTTAAGTAATAGTTGCTTGATCAAAATAAATCAAGTAAGATACATTACACACTTGAAATGTGAACGCTTGTAATTGAATTGGCCAAGGTTGAGGTGCATATATATATACAATATAGAAAATCATTCTCATCCTAAACAACAATTCCTACGCCAGTACCCGGCCAAATCGCTTATGGCTCAGGTTTGACCTAGGGTTATCACATGAACATAGTGGGCTTGGGCAAGTGATCACTAACTTTTCGCATTTTGCGTATAAAATCGGCACTCAGATGGGTCATGTTTCAGGGTTCGAATCTCGAGTTTAAACGATTTGGCCGGGTACTGGCGTATACCACGCAAGAGTTCTGACGTAGGGCTGTCACGTGGGCATAGTTGATATCCTGGAAAAATTTCGTGGTCTTGGACATGTGACCACTAAATGTCGGTACTTTGTCCTTTGCATATAAAATCAGCACTAAGATGGGCCATGTTTCCGTGCTCCAATCTCGAGTTAAAGCGATTTTGCCAGGTACTGGCGTATACCACGCAAGAGGTCTGACCTAGGGCTGTCACGTTGACAAAGTTGCAACCCTGGAAAAATTCCATGGGTTTAGGTCAGTAGTGTTTTATCAGTCGCTCATAACACAGTTAAAAAGTGGGATACATCATAACGTTTTTCCAATGATTTACTCAAGAAACCAGAGCGTGAAAGTCTAAGTATTTAAGCTGATGCAAAAGGAAACGCCTCATACAACTCGGTATTTTTTTTGGTTCAGAATCGCAAGGCAGAACAAAGTTCTACTTGCAAATTATATCATATTATAGAATACCTGGTCGTTAAGAAATTATTTTACTGTCACAATATATAACGACAATACAATTAAGATGCCAACCAGATATCGTTGGACCCTATCTCAATCCACTTCCTAAAAGTATCATGTCATCGACTGCCGTTTCAGTTAATCTTACATGTGTTCGATCAAATTGCGGACGCGACGACCAAGCTTAAAATAAATACTGGAAGCTTGAGGTCAATGTTAGATCGAAGTCGCTCATTGTCATGCTGAAACACACAGTCTTGTCGAACATAGAGACAATTGCAGAACTTTATAGCTGACCGATGTTACGTCCTTGAAATTACCTTAGCAACAACACGTCTTATCATAAACTAATAGTTAAGGGCCGACTAGACTATAATGTTGCCATCACTGTAATAAGGAATTTTCGTCAAAAGTTCATGACGTCGTCTTGACTTTAGATACCGATACGTTCATTGGCGTTTTATAAGTCGACACTCTGCCAACACTGGCTGAATTTGTTACGAGACCACATCAATCGTTACTATTTTAGATGATAGCAAAACTATAGAATGAATACGGGGTATGACATTCGCCGTTCTCTAAATCGATTTATTTGACGGTCGCCGTTACCCTTTTACCGCACCTGACTTAGATATTGCCGTGATAAATCCACCATGAATTTGACGTAAAAGTTAATGTCTATCGTACTGACAATAATCGCGGTCTGTCTGAACGTGGCATATCAGCATTCATTTCGGATTAGGCGTTTCTTTTCCGTCAGTATGTATTTATGTGTAAAACTATCTTCACGTATTCTTGATTTTTATTTAGTTTTGCACGAAATTCACTGTACAAACTTTTATGGTTAAGGCTAATTCATATTATCTAAAGTTTTACATGACTTTATGGCGGTTATAGTGTGAATACGTGCCGAAAAAGTAAACAGTAGGTGTAATAAACAAATAGATTTATATGATTTACTTTTGGAAAGAATAAACTTGCAGATAAAAACATACACAAATATAAGCAGTATTAGTGGGCACCCGCGTCTCATATTTTTCCTTGTGGTGAATATTTGTACTAGAATGCAGACGGAAGGTTATAGAACTTATTATGTAGCAGTATTGTATATAAGTTACACTAAATGTTTAACCCATTAAATGTCATTTCGTATTGTTCAATGTAGATAGTAGTAATTATTGTACTCATGGTGATGGAGACTGGCAAACGAAGAGCTGGGTACCGCCAGGAATTTTATACCACGGTATACCGTGTTTTTTACTTAATACCATGGTATACCACAATATCACTAAAATACACTTTAAAAAAGATCATTTTTTAATTTTTAAAAACACAAAAAACATTATTTAAGGGTAATAACTATATAAACTTAATCATCCTATATTTTGTTTATGTTTTTGCTCAAACTCATCGAAACTTTGATGATATTTCATAATCAACGTTGAAAAAAATGAACCTGGGTTAAAACGAATCAGTCCGTCTAACAATTGTGTCATGACGCCATACATGTTGTTAATACGAGTCACTCATTAGGGATTTATGCTAAAACTTACAAAAAACAGTCGGGGAATTAATACGGTTTTTTGTGGAAAAAATGAAAATAAATAAAACAATCGTTGAAAGAAACCCATGCATACAAAAACTGCGTTCCATTGCCTTTAGAACCAATCGCGAAATGAAGAATTAAATCAAAATACTTCATTTATATATACTAACTAAATTTTACAATTAACGTATCACAGGTAATGACGACTGTCGATAATTAGTCAACGTTTCTTTCTCGCAGTATACAATACAACTCTGCTAGGCGATTGCTACTATGCATGTGATTGCATGTCTAACTTCCACAGCGTTATGCAGTGGAGAAACTATTTTTAACTAAATAAAACAGAACTTTTCACTTGTCCACGGACAAATCAGAATTAAAAAAAAACTTAATATACGACTAGGACAACCGTTGATTTTGCCAACCCTGCTGACATATATAACGTGTAAACACTAAATCACGGGTACTACTCGTTCACGTGTACTGTAATACCGGTATTTCCGAAAATACCGTGGTATTGAACCGCGAGATAAAAAAACCACGGATACCGGTTTACCGGTAGTACCGCGCACCTCTAAAGCTTAGGTTAATTCTGTTGGACTATACATGTAAGTCTATTTGTACAAGATTGTAAAGTCGGCTGAACATGTAGATGGAAGCAGACTTTAAACCGCACTTATTTGTATGTAATATAATTTTGATATGCCCCCTTATAAATCTTACGAATCGACGGTCCATGTTCACACTCCACCTTCGTCTGCACAAGTCTAATGAGCACAAACATGTGATGTTTCACAAATATCTTTGAGTATAACTCTTGTTTAAACATTGCTTTATGTTGAATTACGAAATTCATTTATATTAAAGGTACAAGTTCACAGATTTCAACTTAAATGTCAATTTTTTCTAAAACTATCAAACTTGTATAGAAATATGTTTGAAAGCAGGAAAGTAGTGTTCTGATAATGACAGGTTTAGTTCAAATTGACATACAACTACAAATGAATGTGTTTCATGTAGTAAATACCTACCCCGTATGTCACGGTATAGACACGTATCTATCTAAACTTCCATTTTACCCCATCAACCCTTACTTTACTATATGTACTCATTTATGAAATTTGTCGATCAATTTTTTTTTCATAAAAGTATTTTAATAAAATATACAGAAAGCATTACACCAGAAATGATGCAGTATATGTATATATTTATGTGTTCATAGCTCACATTACGATATCTAGGCTAGCATATATTATTGTTTATTTGTTCACATACGTATATTGTCTAGCAATGCCACATTCATTCATTGGAGCTGTCTAACGATAACAAACCCTCCTCTTACAATTGATAGATTCCTCCTTCCGTACTGATGTCGATTCAAAGACATGTGTAAGGTGAAAAAACATTGAAGAATTGTTTCGCATTGTCAACAAGCATGGCATTAATATCACGCAATCATTCAGATGGACGAAACGTTTACAACGTTTCTGCAACACTTAATGTATATAGCTTAACAATTAAATTGAACATGATGTATCGAAAGAAATCATAAAATGTTTTTTTCCATTGCATTAACATTTATAACGTGAAGTGAAATCCAGTAATTCACAAAATGATTAATGATTTCAGTTCATCGTTTCATCAGTACTTCAGTGCTTTAATTTAAAATGCATATAATATTAAACTTGACACCAAACTGCGTCCAACTCAGGGCAATTTTTTATTGCATTATACGTATAATTTTGACAGGAATGTTCCAATCCTTTTGCTATATATATGCAATATAAATGCACAATAAACAAACACTCGCATTTAGCATTTAAGTTTATACAATACCCATGTATCTCATATACTATCTATCAAATTTACTTCCTGCTTCAATTTAATTATAAATTCAGCATACAGAAACAATTGTAAGATATTTTTAAAATGGATACATATCTTAATAGACGCAATGTGCGGATGTTACTTTTACAAATTTTGTTTGTGAGATTCATTCGGTTTTCTGGTAAATGACAATTGTTATTGTACTTTATATGATCTTCCATTTTTCTATGTCTTATAAAATTTAAACCTGGTTAGATTTTGACACTATTTATATGCAACTAGCATTTAAATCAATTAAAGTAACTGCTCCAGAACTGTAATTTTATTTAAAGTATGTAATTACCAATCGGTGAGGTACCATGCTTTACAAATACATAAATACATTTTATTAACTGTCATTTAAAAGGAGAGCAATTACTTAAACTACATGTTTATAATTATATAGTATTGTTTTTTTCTTCTAAATTGATCATCTGTTAATGTGTCACAAAGTCCTAATAAACTTATGTCTGAACTTATAATAGGTTTGCTGTCCGCATATTCAAAACCTATTCAGTTTTTCAAGATTTCGCACACTATATAAGCAAATACTCATGTTTCGAAACAGGTAATTCTCAAATTACATACCAGGAACCTCTATTTCAATGCATATGTCCTTCCACATATTTATTACTGCTGTTATGTATGGGAATCATGCAATATGGGCTTATCCAATGTAATACTAAAATTTCAAAACTGGACAGCTCGTATAACTCTCGACTAGCCATTTGACGCTCCATCTGAGGAATCTTTTAAATAACTATAATTGATGAAGTTTGCAGACTACGTTGACAACAAAAAGCAATTATTGTATACAAAGCCTTAAACAGCAGTGCTTCGGATTACTTAAATCCTAGTCTAGATGGTAAGAAAAGGCATACCTTGCCACTTTTAAGACTTGCATTTAATGTTTCAGGCTAAATTACATTAGTGTCACTTATTAAACATTTTGGGCACAATTTCGCATATAACCCTACAATTTTATATTGTTGTATAGCTACTTGATGCATAGACTTAAAATATGCATTAAAAAGTCATTATACTTATGACGTTAAAACATCAATTATTCACTTGTAGATGCAAAATATGATCAAAAATTAAATACATAATTAAATTTACAATTTAAACAAAACCATCATAATATTTCAACAAAGTCTATAATGTGCAATTGTTATTTGTAAAAACAAAAGAATTGCAAACAGTAATCCTAACACGCAATGTTAGGTAATGAAAATTAACTGTGACCCTTCATATTTTGTATTAATTTATTGTGTTTCGTTGAATTTTTCTTGTTCTTCTCTCTTGTTCTGATGTTCATGTTCGCCTGGTTTTAGGCAATAATCAGTATACAGATTATGCTGAATGAAGAAATATTGTATAAAATTGGATAATATCATATTGGTGTTAAAATTGATTAAAACCAAAATATTGGAAAGAACTTACAAATTATTAACTTACTAATTGCATTATTTTGAAGTAAAATGTGATAAAATTATGTTCTTATAAATTATGCTGATTGCAATATAACTACACCCGGTGTTCATGCATTTGGACCAGAATGTCAATACATGTGTCATTGTAAAATGTTGTTTTAGATGCTGATTGTAGTATAACTACATCCGGCGTTTATACATTTGGATCAGAATGTCAATATATGTGTCATTGTAAAAATGGTGAAAGTTGTGATACAACAACAGGAAAATGTAAATCGGGATGTGATCGATATTGGTTTGGTCCAGGATGTCAATTTAGTAAGTAAAAATTAGATAACTATCTCATTTTAGTGAATATTATGTATTTAGTTGGGTAGACAATTTTCAAGACGGTATTAAGTAATGGGTATATATTAATGCTACATTGTATTAAAAATATACATTTTGTATTATCATGTCTTAATTGAATTGTGTCAAGGATAGATGCGCATGCGCACAATCTGAAGTAAGCTATCATGTTGTTCGCCATTTGGTTGACAATTAGTGAATTATTTTGTTCAGCGTTGCGCTATGTATGTAAGCAGTTTTGGTAATGTCGCTGCATGAGGAACTTTTCGGATGTAACTGCCTAATTACTGTCCAACTCACTTTTCTCATTGGATGCCGCAATTGAAATCAATGCGGTTTACGTACTTTTTGTGACAATACAGAGAGACACGAAGTTTTAGGTTAACGAATTTTATATATGGAGTGTTTTGAAAACATTCTTTCAATTTGGTTAAACATTTATATAATTACTACGTTTAAAAGGAGTTTCTCCAAAATATAGTATTTTCTCTTCTAAACTTCGGATTAAAAAAAACAAGCATACTCGATCTTCACGGTCTTCGTACGCGCTTGAATAGATACATTTTGGGGACGGTCTAAATCACTGACAAAGACATTGATACTCTAATCAAAGAAGGATTATCCGACCATCAAATTGAATAATATCAAGGAATTATATTTTTGTTACTGTTTTTATCATCAGAATTACAGTCTATATTCACAGGCTAAATATCATAATTTTCTACCGACAAATAAAACTTGTATAACATTTTGTATTATAAAAAAATATTTTCATAAATGTTGTTTATTAAAATTCACAATACTTCCAAAAATGCAAATACAACAATTTTAATAGCTTCACCTGGATATTTCCACTAATACAACAAAATATTATTAGGAGAGCCAACAGAAAATGTGACGAATTTCGCCAGCTTCAAAAACCACAAATCAATATTCATATTTTTTGACTATGAAAACCGTTTCTGCACTCAAAGTTTCCTATTTTATTATTTACTTTATACCATATGGCATTGAACAAAAGAAAGAAATTAATTTCACCACAGCTAACTCACAAAATAGTCATTTGAATACATCGACCCACCTTTCGTGGAACTATGTCAAAAATCAAGTGACTAATCTAATATGAGATAAACACTTTTTTTTTACAGTAATGGCATGCATTTTAACGTCATTACTGACTATTTTTTACCATCTAAAGGCATTAATCACTAGCAGCTAAGCGATGACGAATTTGTTTGGGACGAACTTGTTAAGGGACGAATCCATTGTTTAAGTTGGATTTAAAAACTTCCGGTTTAAACTGTAACGCGAATTCTATCAAATTTCTCAAATAATTGTGAGAATTAATAATCTTTGTAGTAAATGTAACTATAATATTAATAAATTTTGAAAAAGGAAGCATTTACACAATAAAAAAGTATATGCTAGCATTATCAATTTTTAACGACATCGATGGAAACACCTCACGTAATTTGTCGACATGACCCGATATCGCCTGAAGTTTGAAAGCAGCTGTTATGGGAAGTCTACCTTAACCCGTAGCAACACATTGTAAAGGTTATATCACGGCGATCAGTCCACCTACTCACTCCCCCTGGAAAGGCTAAATCTCTATTTACCAACTACTAAGCGCATACATTCGTCAGTGATTGACAACTGCCCTACATAATTAAAAATCATTGGTACGAGGGAGAATGGTCGCATAAATAATTTCATGACCAAGCTCCACGAAAGTATGCCCGCCTGGGAATCTAACGCACGGCCCCTCGATCAGTAGATTTGCGTGCTACCAACTGAGCTAGCCTAACGGCTTTAAAAGGCCGATTTGAAATCTCGACTAGATTGAGGTTTGTCGGTTAATTTGTGACAACTAAAATATATTACGCGATTAATTTCATTTACATGTAATTAAATACAGACAGTTTTTTATTAGATATTTGCTTATTTATTCGCAACTCAAGTAAGTTGATGAGACGTTGAACGATTATTCATGTCAATCCGCGTGCATGTGTCACTCAATACATTTTTGTTTACAACCAACTGGGATTCGACCAAGTTGAACATAGGTATCAGCTGACGATAAGGTTCAGTAAACAATTAGGATATTTATAAAACGCAACTGTATGGCGTTTTGCGTTCTGTGTTACATGTACCTTTCAAGCGAATTACGACAATTTATGTCCATTGGTCATAAAAAAGTTGTCACATTGCTTGTTTGCTTTCGTAGATTCTTAGATTCGTACCATTTCGAAGCGTGAGCGCGTATTATGTGTTTTCAGTACTTGGATTACCAGTCGCACAAGTCAAACAAATTAAATATTATAAAATTATTTGAAATACCTGATGATATTTACTATTCTAACCTTGACACATCGTTTGCTAAAATCAAATACAAAAAGAAACTTGATCTCAATCCTCGCATCACCTTTATCAATACCGGGTTGTTTATTGAATAACACATTTGGATCTAAATAAAGTTAAACATTTGTGATATAATCGTAAAATATGAGATATCCAGAAGTTGTAACAGTAAAGCTTTTATTCTGTGAAATTATCAATATAAGTTGCTATTTTTCGTTTAATCTATGATAAGAATCCGTATGTACAAACTCATAGAAAACCATATAAATGTTCTTATACAAATATTACGGTGACAATCCCACGTGACCTTGGCATCACGTTTTCAAGCAGAAAACTACAAAAGAATTCGCCTCCACTCAAAGTGATAAAGTGTTGTCAGTATATTAATGTACGCCAGATGCACATGCTATCTTCTCGAGGCTAATCAGAAATGTGTACGCTTACATATGTACAGTAAGTATTATTGAAATCTGACAAGAATTAAAAGACTTATAACCCTTTTAAATTTTCTACGAAGCAAATGTTTCTCTGTTTATGTCAGCGCTCGGCAAAATCTGAAGAGAACAAACAACACCTAATTGTCTTATGTTTCAACTCAATAGAAAGCAATCAGTTCATGCGACCAAGAAAATAGTGCAGCAGAAAAATAAGTGTACTATCAAAGGTAGATAAGTTAAATAAAAACTAGTTTAAACTAAAAAAATATGATATTTGATGTTTGTTTATATCAATCAAACATTGTTCTGTGTACGGAGAATAGTTATTTTGTATTCTGGCGCATTAGCATCAACCACATGCTTGTTTATATACATCTTTAGCAGACAATTGTCACAGCTGGAGTTTATTGTGAGAACAAAGAGCAATGGGTAGTCTTAGTTAGCAACGAATTGTAAGATTAGTGGTTAGATGGATGACCGTTGTTAATTAATGTAAGCTCGATGCGCGCAACATTATTTCTGTTTAACGCCGTGGCAACACATTGTAAAGGTTATATCACGGCGATAAGTCTCACTGTTCCTAAAAAAGGCTAAATCTCTAAATTCAGCTGTTAACTAACTCTTAGGCGCGAGTCCGTGACTGACTACTGCCCTAAATGATTTAGAATCAATGGTAGAAGGGAGAATGACCAAAAACATAATTTCATGACTAAGCTCTACGAAAGCATGTCCCGCCCGTGAATCGATCCTACGACCTCCGTTTAGTAGAATAATGTGCATGTATATGAATTTAAAAACACAGTAACCGTTGACTATGAATGAGAAAGACATAATGATGGATATAGAAATAATAACTTTGAAGTCTTATAATCGTTAAAAAATCCTTCCAACATCAATTTCAGTGTTTTTCAGTACTTTGATTATCTTTATACCGTAGCATTCGTGGTGTCATAGTCACGTGCTATAGCCACCGTGAATAAATTCCCAACAAAATTTAATCATTGTAATTTACTATTATTTCTTGCCAGTAAACTTATATTAAACTCAATAAAACACTGTAAGTCAGTAAGAACCCATCTTTACATTTACCTTTTCACCGACTTATTGTATAAGCAACTGTGTCATGTAGCTAATAACTTTCTGATAATGGATTTAAAACAACTTTAGAAGTTGTTGATATAATCAATACTTTGCCAAATCAATTATGAATTATGAAGTATATATTTCAAAGATTTAAGGCTAGAGAAATATTAAAGACAGACGAGACAGTACGTATTTCTTTTTTAAACGTTGTATAGTCTAACAGAATTAACCTGAGCTTGACCTTTAGGCAAGAATAAATTAAACTCAGTATTTACTGTCTATTTTTGTCTTCGTTTGTAAATCGCGCTTAATCAGAAGCTTTAGGCAAAATAAACGTACTGAAAAATCGATGTTGTTTTCATATGAATAAATACTTTGAAACTGTGCCATAAGTAGTGCTGACTTACTTGTTTCCCAAAAAACTAATGTCTCCAAAATTAAATTTACAATGACGTGATACTTTTAATAAATTGATTTAAAGTCACATCGGTTGTTATAAACACGCGTATAACCGTATACACGCGAACGGAATCTCACGATTTAATATAAGTGAAGTGTGTAATTATTATAATTAGGTAGTTCAAACTCAGGTTAATTCTGTTGGACTAAATAATAATCTAAGCAGCGAAATAATGTGATTTCTGAATAACATTTATTTATTTTAGGGGACCTAGCAGAAAATGAGAATTCTAGGCATGCTAGTAATTTGGTCGATAGCCCTGCACAGTATGCACATAAAGGTATTGATGGAGATATATCAACATGTAGTTATACAACAGAAGTATGGTACAGTACTGAAAAACCCTGGTGGAAAGTTTTATTAGAAAATGAAGTAACAATTACCGATGTCTATATACTGACTTCAACTGATGGATTACGTAAGTAAAAAGCAAATAAATTGATTGGTTTTATGTTGGATTGTGAAAATAATTGATTTTGGTAATACATGTATGTTGATAAATCTTGTGATTTAAATTTGATTGCACTGAGTAATGAATAAGTTTCTGCGTTCGCTCAAAAAACGCATTTAAACATAAAGGGTGCTCAAATGAGTTGTTAACCATTATGTCACAAAATATAATAGACAGACGAATGTGGAAGTTATTTGTTTTATATATCATGCAATGTTTGTGGCGTTTACTTGTCACTCATGTTTTATAAATACTAATAAAGAAATCTTCAATCAGTCGATGAGAGGTTCACTTGATATATTTTCATAAAAAGTTGTGAAGTCGCCGTACATCTTACAGTTTTAAAGGCATGTATTCCTTTGAACATTTTTTAAATATATATATATGCAGTCTTTTTAAATTTATACCTTTTCGTTACTGAGGTAAAGTGTGACCAGTTGGTCACTAATCGCAGACATCAATTGAGCTCACCTTAATTTAGATCGTTCACTGCATATTTCTTGATTGACGTAGAATGCATGGTTTTCAGTTTACAGCTTTTGAGTAAATAATTATCGGCGTATTCGAATGAGACGACAAGAGATTTTACTTAGGACTTTTTGTCCTTTGTTATTTTAGACTCCTTACTTACTAGTTTTACATTGCTACTAGTCAAAGTGAGCATTACAGAGACAGATCGTAAGTTCGAATAAAAACTACTAATAAACGTCCATTACTAATGATTCGACCGAAAGTATCTAAATATAAGAAAGAAGAATTTTTTTAAATAAGATGTCTGAATCATTTACGAAAGTGAACACAAAGTTATTTTAGAGATATGAATACATTCCGGGTTGAATATTTTAAGTATGAATTTAACCAATAATTTAAACAGGATCGTTTCCACGAAAATAAAGCTGATATCTTTATAAAATATATCTGGCGATAGATTATATAAAATACAGAATTATTAATAATCTATCAATTAATATTTTTTCAATGGTTTTGTTGGGCTGATGCCTTTTTAACGCTTTTCAAAGTTATACATGTATACTTAAGTAAATTATATTATGTATAGCATTGTATGGGTATTAAGCTATTCCAACATCAATGTAATAAATAACCACAAAAAAATTCGTCCCTCAGACAGCCGAATATTGTTTCACCTTTTCGTTTTAATTTATTTTTTTCTAAAAATTGAGTATTCTTGTTGTGAATAATGATGTTAAAGTACATAAAGAATAAATAATATCTTCAATAAATGATAAGTAAACACTATCGGTGTACCCGCGGTCATTTCGTTGTGGTGGCCATGTTTGGTCACGTGGTATTACTAGCGTCACGTGATTTACGTGTTAGCAGAGGTGAAGTAGCAACCCGACACGTAAGCACTGTGAGGAGTATATTTGACGTTCAATCTAAACGTTATCACTTTTTATTGTTCTTTAACAAATTTGCAGCAGCTTTATCCACAGTGAAACTCTGATTAAAACACTTTTGCCGTATTATGTATGTACAAATTAACAAGACTGATCGTACATATTCTTTACAAATGCATCTGAACTGCGATGTAATTTTTCAGAATATTTTCCTGAATTTGAAGTCACAGTAGAAAAAATACCTTATGCAGATAGACTTGATAAGACTAGACCACCAGATACAAGTTTATCATGTTATAAACATGATAATACTATACCAGACAGTACCAATATACATGTAACATGTACTACACCATTAATTGGTAATCAAGTGAGGATTACTTTATCTGAAATACAATCTCAACTTATTGTATGTGACTTTAGAATAAACCGAGGTAAGATTTTACTGACATCACTTACGCATTGTTGTTTTTAAGGATATTACACACTGTTGATTCATTCAGTTCTAAACAAAGGGAGATTACTACAATTTTATATTAGATGTGTTCATCGTTATGCATGTAATAGGCAAATTTGTTCTAGGTAATTATCTAATCGTGCCATTCTTGTTTACCAAAATTTCGTAGACATTAAGTCAGTTCTAAACCTGGTATACCTTACTGGATAACATTTTAAAACACACAAATACAGACTTACATCGACGCTGAATTACTGCTGAAGCAGTATGCAGGAAATGCAGAACATTATTCATGATCAAGAACATATTATCTCTGTTGTGAGACCGGTTATGATTATGCCCAAGCGCACTATTAAACACACAAAATTTAAGTATCCGCTTATGTGCTCGTTTAAAATACAACGTTTATTTTTAAGCAATATATTAGTCGTTTGGTCACATTTTAAAGATTGAAAGATAAATTACAATCCCGAGCCCGAACATTGCAGAGATGAAATCTTTTTAAGTTCGAAAGTTTGTTATTGTGCCATACCAGGTGACTGTAGGTTATTTTTCAATCTATTTAAAGATATATTCGCATTATTTTCGTCACTGGGTTAAAAAATCAAACTTGTCTGAATACAGAAATACTTGAGGTGTTATTTGATGCTGCAACATTATTTGGTTGTCTATTATGTTAATCATGTTGCTATTATGAACAAGCAATGCAGATGTATATTACAATTACATGTATATATAACAATCTTTTCCGATTGACTGACTAAAATATTGAACTATCCATCATTTTGTATCAACATATAGTATTGCCAAAAATATGGGGTAAAAATATTTACCACCAACGCATATTTACTAAAACTTATATTAATTTATAGTATTTTGTCCAGGCTCTATTAAAATCGTGCATTTCTATTATTTCTATGCTTGGTAGCTAAGGCGAAATGTTAGTAGATATACCAGTACATTAGACATATGCATGAAATTATCGTATACATTAACTATATACATTATATTTTCAAGCTTAAATACATCGCGAGATCGTGGCGCAATAGGCTATGCGAAGAATAACAAATAGAATGATCCAGAGAGTACATGTAGGTGGTTCGTCACTCGACTGAGCTGGTTATACTTTCTAAAAAATCAACAATAACCCTAAAGCAAACTTACACATAATCAAAATCTGCTCTCAAGAATAATGCTCAACTCATATACATGTATACATGTTTGGGTTGCTGTAATATAACTATCTTAATGGTTTATACGTACATATTGTCATTCTATATCTGATAAACATGGTAATAAGTTATAACATTTGCAAACGGATTCTTATAACATAATCAATGAACGCACTTTACATTTTATAGTATATTCAAATTGAACCAATTTTATTGTTTTAATTCAAAATTTGTAAAAATATATTTTCTGCGTATAAGTAGCATGAGTTATAATTTCAGGTAGAAATCTCGCCTTTCGCCAATCAGTTACATCAAGTGCAATCTATCAGTACAATACTACGTCTTTCCAAGCAGCATATGCAGTGAACGGTTTAGTATCTAATACTAATTGGCTAGAATGCTTTGTAACTGGTAGTTTCAGTAACAAATGGTTACAAGTAGAATTTGATCGTTCAATAGATGTCTACTTTTTCAATGTAACTACATTGAGAACTAGATACGGTAATCACATCGGATCTTATCTGCAAATTTTGTAATATGTATGATTATATTATAATATCGTGTGAAGCTGACAAAAATTATATGAGCGAATAAAAGTTCATAAAAATATTTTATGACCGATGTCCTCGAAAGTATTTTGTTTCTGCCCGGGAACTAAACTAACAATTCTAGGGTTTATAGTCAGACTTGCTACCGACTTGGATATCATTGAGCGTTACAAGTTAATTATAAGTAAAGATACAAATGCCATTCGATGATTTGCAAATTTCGGAAATTGGTCTTAGAGTTTATAAATTCAAATTACAAGTTAGTAATGCTTGTTATAATGAAAACCATTTTATTCTCAATACAGAAATAGATACAATTTTGCTAATTCTGGTATGATCGACTATATTGTATTACTAAAACAATAAAACTGAAAGATGGAGAAAACGTGTTTTTTTTTTAAAATACACAAAAGTAAAACATTAGTCTTATATTAAAAATTCATTGATTTCAGATTATATAGATAATTATAGAATTTATGATACAACATCTGTCAAAGAATTGTTACATGATTCTGGTAGTGACTTGTCACCAGCTACACATGGATATCTGAATAAGAATGTACAGAAAATCACCATAGAAAAGACAACAGGAGACGTCATGGTTATATGTGAATTAAAACTCTTAGGAGGTTCGTAATAATTAAGACCATAGTTCTTCTGTTTCAATGATTATCAATTAAATTTGATAGTAATGTTTTACCACATTTCAATCTTGCTCAAAGGGGGAGATATGAACAGACAAATGCTAGTAACTATGACTGATATGTTACGCAGATAAGAACGTCATGTTTGTTTTACTTTAAGTGTTGCTGTTCTTGTAGTAATTTAGGTTTTACTATATCTTTGTATTGTCTCTCTTTGTGGTTTAGTATTTTTTGTAGTATCGAACAGTTTTGCATGTTCTCTTGTTTTCATGTGTCCTGTGAGTTTAAATGTTTTTGCATTTAAACTGGAATTTGATGGAGATTCGTATCCCGTTTTGGTATAACATCCATCACGATGGTGTTTGTTTATATTTCTAAATAACCAATTCATGAACATTGCATTCTAAAACATTTTTTAGATTGTCCAGTAAATCAATGTGGATACGATTGTTCAAAAGTATGTCATTGTAAATCAATGAAATCTTTAGAAGATAAAATATCTGGTATTTGTACATCTAGTTGTGAAGATAGATGGACAGGAGAAAATGGTAAATGTGATGTTGGTGAGTGTATTTGATTGAATATGTTTATTTTATTGAGGAAGTCTAAGTATTTTACATGCTACTATGCTGAATATTACTTTACTGTTTATTTTGAAGTTAGAAATATTTCAAGTATGTTAAAGCCACTAAACGAAGACAAAATCTTTATCATCAATCTAAAAACAAGTTATACTATCTAAAAGACTATAGAATATAACCGACTTGGATTATGATAACTCTATCAAGCGGGTTCCCTTGTAGGGGTCAAGCTCTTCAAAATATCAGTTTTTTTATAAAAGTGGGGTGTTTTTATAACATGCAAATTAGTTTACGGATATACACTCTCAGCCAATAAATTTGCTTGAAAAGTATTTGATAAAACTTACACGACTATGTTAAGTGTTGGATATATCAAATCGTTTTCCAGTGATTTACTCGAGAAACCAGTGCGTGTAAGTTTTGAGTTCGCAAATATCTAAACTGATGCTAAAAAGAAACGCCTCATTTCAGCTAGGTACATAATTTTCATGATCAGAATATCAAGAGATAACATTTATGTTGTTAGCCTGTAAAAAGTCTTTGGTGACGTGCGCAACGTGAGGTCTGTCGTTCTTATTATGATAGAAAAAGTATTAACGTTGCCAGAATATAGCGACACTTACATGGCATAACAGCTGGTCAATGTGATTTGTCCTCAGCAAACAACGAGTTGTGACTGAAATCCGTTTTTAAGACACTTATAAGTCTGAGGGAGTTACATAAGTCGAAACACGACTCATCACTGAACTCCTAATACCATGCCCGCGATGATACGAGGGTAGAGATAGACATCGGTGACGATGGCAAAACTTAAGAATTAGTCCGCGGTACGGTTTACGCCAAACAAGAAGATTTCCTCATTATTTGTCGACTTATTATTTGGCGTACATGGTTACCCTTTCACTACACGTGACGTAGATATTGCCGTGAAAATATATTACGCGAATGACTTTGGTGTTTACATAAATTTTGTAGTTGTCTTGTCTTACCCACGTTACACCCGTTCTATCTGAACGTGGCATATCAGCAAACGTTTCTGAATATATAAAGACTTAATTGATTCGTTTCTTTTTCTTGTCAGTATATGTTCATGTATGCTTTTATAAAACTATTTACATGAGTTTCGTGAATTTTAATTAGCTTTCGCACGAAATTCACTGTACAAAACGTGTATTTATCAAAGCAGGGAATTTGTTTGCTTCCGAATTGAAGTTATTTTTAGCCACGACGGGATATCCCGACCTTTTCGTCGAGTTCCGTGGTTTTCCGGCATTACTTTGGTTTTAAATCGCGAATTTCAAAATAGAATTAGTATAAATTCTGGAGAAAATTCTTGAGATTTTGTGCCTGGATGCGTTTTATATATTAGTTTAATGTTTGCATAAGTTTTAAGCAAAAGCATGATAATTGAAAATTATCAGCGTTCAGTTTAGTAATGGGGCTTTAATGCTATTTTAATAGTTCGTGTTTATCGACACTGATCAGTGTGAATTGATTAAACGTTCCTGAAGGATTTCTATAACTGGTTATAAAATATACCCGGATAAAAACTTGAGGTATTTTTCCATCAATATTTATCATGATTTTGTTAATCTGAAGCTAACAAGTATCTTATAGGTAAGTGTGTTATACATAATGACGTTTTAGAGTTGCCTTACTCCGTTCATATAATATCAAGCACACTAATAACTCAATAACTTTTGTTACATTTAAAGAATGTGCATATAACAAATGGGGAACATCCTGCCAGAATGAATGTGGAGCCTGTAGACAAGGAACATGTGATGTTGTGACTGGTAAATGTACTGGTGGTTGTCAAGATGGATATTATAATACTGATGATGATTGTAAAACCGGTAAACTTCAAAATTATGTTACTCAATAAAGTTGTATCTTATTTAACCGAATAAAGATATGAGTGTTATTGCATATGTATAGTCATTGATAATTAAAATTTAAATATACATTGACATGTATCTAATATTCAGTTGTTTTTTCTTGTATTTATTCCATTTTGCATGAAAACTGTTACCAACTAAGATGTCATATTTTTGCAATATAATTCACATATTTGTGTTTGTAATATGTATATATATATAATTATATATCGTTATAAAATACATGTAAAGCAGTATAGGATTAAAGTAAGACAAACACATTGTACATATTGGTCATTTGTTAGTAGTTTGAAATTATTAATATGATAATATGCTAATTCTAACTTCACATGAATACTATAAACATGTGTTGTAAAACAAACCGACTAGTGTGATACGCAGTATATTTAATTTTTTACGATGTGCTAAGAATTGTTTAACAAAATAGATTTAATGTATGTTTGTAATCAGACAACTTGTGTCTCGAACGCCAACAACATCAAAACATGTAAAAAAACCAGAAGAATTCCTTATTTGTTTTGTGCATTTATTTTGTCTCGAAGCAATTAATTGAATAGGTCATATCACTGCGGTTAGTAAATCGTTCTCACTGTTTCTGTAAAGGCTTAATCTCTGGATTTAGATGTAAACCACATACTAGTAACGTACTTTGTCAGTGATGATCAACTGTCTTACATGTAAGCATCTGTGGTAGGAGGGAGAATGACCGTAGAAATTATTTCATTACAAAACTCAACGAAATAATTCCCGGCCCAGGAAAAGAACCTATCGAACAGTAGACTTACGTGCTACCCACTACGCTAGCCGGAATGCTGCTTTTAGATACACACTTCGTTCAATGATTGACCTTACATCTTAAACCTTTACGAAACAGTTCTACCCCTGCCGTAATAAGCATTGTGAATTAGACGATGCAATTAAAAAGTTACATCATTTGTAACTAGTATTTAATTGCACCTTGTAGAGTGTGACGATGGTACTTATGGTGTTGGGTGTATAAATAGCTGTTCTGATACATGTTACACATGTGACAAACGTAATGGTCGTCTTTGTTCATCATGCGTGCCGGGATGGACTGGCAGTACTTGTGAAACTAGTATGTTCAAGTTAAACATGATTTTTGAATAGAAAATGAATACCGTTTTACAGAAAACAAGGAACATGAATGTAACAGTTTTGTTACGATATACGATTTTTGTTTATAAAACGTCATGCTGAAAACAATCCAGAATATGCGGATGGAATTTAAACGTATTTGTCTCTTAAAGCTGAATAGGAATTCTAATTATTTTGTTATTTGCATGCAATTATAATTCAGTATACGTATAGTCATTTATTTCAAAACAATTCTTTATTTGAAACCTATATATTAAGGTGGGTCGTACTTACTCGGAGGGAAAAACGAAAAAAATATTTTGTTCACCGATTATAATAAAAGTTGGCAGGCAGATACCTTCATGCTTCTTGTTTGTTTTTTCTGGTAACCTTAGCGACGTTGTCGTTTTTTTCACGACGTCATGGACGTCACAATGGTTCGCGCTAAAAATAGGCATGCAAGTACATTAAACCCACGTATTTGAGATATTGAATGTCCGAGGTCAATGATTATTATACCGAAATGTTTCTGAAATATTCTGTCCTACAATCATTTTGTTCCGATTATCCAAATATCACGTCATTCGTAAAGATTGAACATTTCATTACTGAATTTAGGGTTTTCACGTCTAAAAGGTTTCACCAATTGCCGAGTTATAATGGTTATTTTCAAATTAAAGCAGAACGGTGTTTAAATTCTTATCGCGATTTTTTAAATCTACACACTTTTTGTGTCATTTTGATGAAATAAAAAAGGAAAGTGAACGTTCTCAGTTTTTCACAATATCGCGTTCAAAGTAAAATTACCTTCATTACAACGATGTTAATATAACGTTACGCTGACGTTGTGATTAAAGCATTTGTTGTAAAAATAAGAAGAAGCAGATTTTAATTGACTTATGTTAAATTAATTTTGAACAGATCAGATGCTGAGTGTCGCAAGAAATTAATAAAGAACAGGAAAGAAACTACAAAATTGAATTTACAAGAAAATTAAATACATAACGCAAAATCACAACGTCAGCGCAACGTAATATTAACGTCGTTGTTTTGTAGGTAATTTTTACTCGGCAATCGGTGAAACCTTTTAGACGTGAAAAGCCTAAATTCAGTGATGAAATGTACAATCTTTACGACTGACGTGATATTTAGATAATCGGAACAAAATATTTGTATGCAACAACATTTCAGAAACATTTTGGTATAATTATCTTTGTCCTCGGACATTCAATACTTTAAATATGTGGGTTTAATGTACATGCATGCCTGTTTTTAGCGCGAACCATTGTGACGTCCGTGACGTCGTGAAAATAACGACAACGTCTCTAAGGTTACCAGAAAAACAAACAAGAAGCATGAAGGTATCTGCCTGCCAACTTTTATCATAATCGGTGAACATAATATTTTTTTCGTTTTTCCCTCCGAGTAAGGTACCGACCCACCTTAAAGTATTTTAGCAATAGCTTTTCTTCACAGCGTATCCATGAGTATATGTTGTAACAGTCTTTTATGCTAGTGTCATTCAAATTCAAACTTTAAGTCTATTTCAGAATGCCGAGCGGGAACTTATGGTCTTAAATGTTCTGAGCAATGTAACAGTAATTGTGTAGATATATGTAATCATGTCACTGGAAAATGTATACAATGTATAGATGGATGGACAGGTGATTATTGTGAACAAGGTAAGTTCAATATTAAACATAGTTACCATTAATATCATTACATCATTTTATCTGCCACTATAAGCAGTCATGTATTTATATCTTCAGTCTTTTTACTAACAAAGGTTCACACATAATGGTAACAAATAATTTTCTGTTCAGTAAATTGCGAAGTACAGAACAGAACAGAACAAATCTTTTATTTTCAACTCAGGTACAAGTTGTACAGCAAGAGGAAAAGACAGATATAAATTAAACAATACATTGGTAACCGGTGGAAGGAAGAGATATAAATTTGCTTGTAATATACATGTATAAGAAAATATAGCAAACAATTGATGTCTCTAATGAGGTCACGATTACAATATTTGCAATTTAGCGTCGAGTGGTAAATAGCTGAGAGTAAAATTTCCAACTCTTAAAACCAGCAATCAGTTCATAATTTATGTGACATTGTTGAAATAAACTTTAAATAGGTTATACATGAGGTGTACAACATTTCAACAAAAAGTGAGAAGGAAAATCAACTACAACAAAACGAAAAGAATAGTCAGCCATAGTTATAGGTAGTGGACATCATAATTTTAAAAAAGAGTATAGTCAGAGTATAGTATAGATGACTATTTTAATGAAAATAACCATAAGAAATCGTTATATTCTGTATGAACTTAAAATCCTGTTTTGTCCGAATGTCGTAGAATGTGAAGATGGTTCCTACGGCAACAGATGTGTAAACAAATGCACCAATAAATGTTTTATTCCATGCAATAAAGTAAATGGTGTATGTACTCTATGTCAAGCTGGATTGAGTGGACTTACTTGTGAATATGGTTCGTATACAAACATTTACTATGATTTAAATCTAGATATTGTCTTGATTTATTTAACGATGTACATGGGTATTATCTTTTCATTGCATTTGTCAAAAATATACAGTTTTCTAAAAAAAGAAAACAGAACTAGGTTTATAAATACCATAATTATAATTAATGAGTTTAATGTATTATGAATAAAACTTAAACTTAAAGTTTTATCAAATGATTGTGGCACCTTTGGTTTTGTCGAGCTAATTGGACAAGAGGCATTTGTAAAAATGAATACATTTTACATCGCCAGTTTGAGTAATATGAACATTCTAACATGAAATGTTTCTATTGCCATTAATAAATATTATTCATTTTTATGTGATGAAAAGATACGTATTTTTATCAATTATGTATTTATAAATTTGTACTATATTTAAACCTGAAATGACATTTCTGACAATATACACATATATGTGTTTAATCTACAGAATGTCCAGATGGTACATATGGTCCAAATTGTAATGGACAATGTGACAATAACTGTGTCGATGTATGTAATCGTGTCACTGGAAAATGTACACAATGTATAGATGGATGGAAAGGTGATTTCTGTGATCAAGGTTAGCTCTACAGTTATTGCATCTGTAACAATGACATATGTGTACATTTATTTTTTGTTTTGGTTCTCTCTGTTGCATGATTTTAGACATTTATCTAAAACCAGTTATATAGATATATATTATCATTACACTTATGACTGTAATACTAAAATTCATCAGGACCATACTGTGTTATCATCACGGTTTACTAGTATTTTATCAAACCATTCAATTTTACTTTCATCTTTGAAACAAAACTAACTTAATCAGCAGCTGCTTTGAAAATGTCTTTGATAAGAACAAGGAACGAAAAATTTATATGATCGTCTTAGTTATTATAGCTATTACTTTTAGCAGAATGTTTTTTTCTAAATATCACAATAAACATTTCTAAAGAAAATGTACTAAGACAATGCATTATGTTAAAACTATGCAGATAAAGCAGAAATGATATAATATGCTTAAAGGAAATACATTTGACTGCAGTAAAATACCACACGGCTTATGTTCGTAGATTAGTTAAGTAATATGTCGAGTGGTTTCACGTTTTTACTGAGCTATCAACGTAATATGATCAGGACAGTTGCACGTCTTGTTAATTAAGCAGTATCTTGCAAATGTAACGTACTAATAAACACTATGTATTTTTATTAATTCAGAGATTATTACAACTGAAGAACAATCAAGAGACTCCAGTTCGTCAGTTATAGTTGCTGCCATAGCAGGTTCTGCCTCTGTCATTGTTATTATGAGCATAGTTATAAGTATAGTATGTATAATATGTTTTAGGAAACGTACAACGTAAGTATCATTGATATTTGATAAAAAACGGTATGTTAAAACGCAAGTGAATAGAAAAAGATATCATTTAAGTTAATGTTATATTAACGCAGACTACAAATGTTTGGTAAATGTCAACAGATAGAACAAATTATTAAAAAACATAAGTTATCGTATGGAAGTTCTTTTAGATTGAAGCTAATTATTTAAGCAATTGAAATCTACGTTCCGTTTTGATTTTTTTTTCATTTGAAGTGCATATAGTAACATGAAATATTATACGTGTAATTCACTTCAACACACATAAAGAGTTTAATTTTCTTCTTCAATAAAAGCACGTTTAGTTGGTATTTTCGATTTCGCATTTTTTGAATCTAAGAGTCCGAGCAAAAATGTAAACTTAAATGAATCATATACACTTGTACAGTAGAACGTCATAGTGATAGTGAAAAGAGTTCAAACTCAGTCTGTTCCGAAGTGGTCGTCAAGTCTTTGAATAGTTCAGTAAGTGATATAGTTTTGAAAACATAAATAATAATTTTAAGAAATATTGTTTGCAGGTTTATCATTACTTTTTTATATTTATAGTCTAACGAATCAGCCTGATACAGAATTGGCTAATAGGCAGGGAAATGACTCAAATCCTGTCATTGACAATGCAGAAGCCTATTGGACAGGTAAACTTTTCTATTAAATTATCACAGAAGATGAAACTATATAATATATGCTCACAAAATATAAGCTGCAGAAGCTCCTTCGTGTTTCTTTTTTTTGGTTGTATCTAGCCATTTAATATCTTCAAAGATTTTGCTGATTATATTTTGTTGCCAAGTCAATTGTCCGTTAGAACAGTTACTGTTATGTAGAGTACGTACATTTACCATATCATTTGTGTGAAATAAAATTGAGTACAACTGTTAAAGAATGGATTACTTTTAAAGATCTTAAATCGCTTTTTTGTATTACAGACTTGCAGAGACAAGAAGCAACACCAACAACTCAAAATGCTGCTCAAGAAATTGACAATGATTACGACATAATCCAACAGAAATAAATTCAGAGAAACATTTATAGTTTAGACAAGTGTCCAAATACACACAACCCTAACTATACAACACTTGTATTTGCATAATCTGTATAGTATTACTATTCTTTATATTGATGGTAATCATACAGTTGATTGTTCTGTTAGTACATTGTATTTGTTTTTAATGTCTATTTAGATTTCTTCAATTACTTCATGCATGAAAATATGTATGTATATTTCTTTACACTTCTAAACTTGATATTCATTTACGTTTACTACTGCTTTATATATAATTCATGTTTTTATCATATTTTTATTTTACTAGATTTTACGACCAGTTGTCTTCCATATGCATTTATCGTAAAAGTTTAACAAATGAAACAACATATTTTATGTTAAAAACATTACACAACTCTTAAATATATAATTTGATCAAAATTCAAACATGGTTATGGTGACAACAAACATTGCAATGCTCGCTGAGCTTTGGAAGCAATACAGAAAATTTATTGACAGTAGTATGATTTGGAGCTCAGAAACATATAAAAACGAAGACAAATTATTTTCGATCAAGTTTTGCAATATAATATTATTAACTAGAGTTCCGAAGTTCATTGAACTACGTGATCAGTAGGCCATAATATGAATATTTATTACCACTATCATGGCAACTTCTACTTTTTTGACGTGCGGGAAGATCACACAATTTACATACTCCACTTTACCCGAGATCATTGTTTAAGAATACTTCAGAATGTTTTAGAGTTCGCAAGATCAGGATGTTTTGATCAAGTAGTTTTTGTTATTGTATTGCTATATCAAATACAAATTTCAAGAAACTTACGTACATTGTATAAAGACAACTGAAATAATGTACATCCCCATACTTGAGTATCCAGATACCAACTTTTATTAAGCTAGTATTATCCTTCTATCATTGAATTATTATATTAGTAAAATGAATGTGTTATATTTGCTAACAATTATTTTGTTATACAATGTCATGTCATCAGTATTATGTAAATTATTGATATTATTTTATATTAACATAAAGATGCCTATTTGTATATCACTTGTGATAATTCCTTTCAAAATGTGCACTAAAATAATGTTTTTGTACTCAATTTAATAGAATAAAAGTGAACCCATTTCCTTTTATAAAACATTTTTTTTCGTCATAAAACGTTATGGAGAATTATTAACAAGATATTGCATTTATTCACATATTTATTTTACCATTTTACCAATTCAGTACTCGCTATCGCTAATTTAGTGAATACTGTTTTTGACATCAAATATATAAAGATATCAAACATTACATTACATAAACAACATTACTGTACATAATAGATTTGTTATAACAATAAACAAATATAGAAGACATAAACAAACACATTAATGTAATTATTTACAAATTATTATTTACAACATAACCCTAATTGTTTGAATTAAGATAAGTTCCATTGTCAGCTATAAGCATATCTAGCTGTCATTAAATTTTTGGCTTAAGATTATGTAATCTCACGGTTTACTAATTCATCAAATTTATTCAGAGCAAGCTCACTCATATATCAACAATTGTTGGTCAATTTATTTATTAAATAATCTACGCTTCGGATTCCTTGTAGACGATTTTTACTAAAATAACAATTACTTTCTTTTATTGTTTCAAAGTTGTTACAGCCAACTTTGGCATGAAAAAAATCCTTACCAAAATTACTGTATTTCAAAACTTTTAGATACGAAACATATTTAAACATACTAAATAACAACAAATAGAAAATAATTGACTCTATTGAGATCAAACTCTCATAACTTGGAAATTGAAATAGACAGACACAATAACATTCTAAGGAAAAACAGACTCTGTAAATTATCCACCCAAAACGCTGTTGATTTTGAATATCACTTTTCATTATATTGTTCTACCTAGAAACATTTAAGAAAGAAATATTGTAAAAACATATAATGGTCATCTTTAAATAGAATGTAATGGTATACTTTCGTCATCTTATAAAAATATTATATTCAATATTTCAAATTTTATTACTTAAGCATTAAAACTTGGAAGTGACAAACGTTCATATCGTTTTTCTTTGTTCTTTTTTATTATTTATACTAAAACTGTTACATATATTCTTAATATTTGCACTATATTTATATTTTCTTGTACATGTATTATCTCTGTGTTCATCTAGGCCAGCATGATGTATATTATGTATATGTATGGCCAAATTTATTTCTTATATGTAAATTCATATATATATATAGATTTCGCTATTAATAAAAGTATACAGTTTACTTTTTTAGTAAAATAGTGTATTTTGTGTTACGTCATTTGTAACATCTTAGGCATACAAAGGGGTCAAGTCGTACTATCTCTGGATTGAAGTCACTATATAAAGCTATATTAATTAACATTATACTTGAAAAATGTTTTACACCCACAAAGTAATCAACATATAACATGAATTAGAGACACAATAAATAGTTCAAACAATTCCGCTTAGTCAATTTAAATTTGACAAAGTGTCCATTTCTTAAAAAAGTGGGGAACTTTTATAACAGCACTCTATATTCATTTATACTCTAATGTACAATATTCATAATTAAAAGTTGGTAAGGAGCTTAATTATGTAAGTTGCACATCTGCCTTTAACATGTGTAATGTTGTTCTTGGGTTTAACACCATGGAAACAAATAGAACCGCATATAACAAAGCTCAACGGTGATATCGTGTTGTGAAACCATAAATTTTAGCAATTTAATACACAATTTTAATCTATGAAAAAGTAAATAAATAACCTTAAAACGTTTGAAATATATCTTATGTATATCATAAAAGCTAGATGCTGCTGATATTATTTGTTTATCTTTGATGAAAATATAATGTCCATATCATAGTTCTTTTTTATTTTAAAAATGTAAATGTGTAAATCAAAACATACCTGTATTACGATAATCTCCTAACCAACAAACCCTACAACGTGTACATGTACCAGACACGTGATGGCACGTGGCATCAAAATTTTTACAAGTATTTCTACTTCAACCCTTGCATTATTTTACCGCGGGACATTCTAATGATGGATTGTGATAAATGAATTAAAACTTTTCAGCTTTTCAGAGCAATTATTTCTTACATCCAGTATAATTCTGAGTGTCTAAAGTGTCCTTACACACAGTTATAAAACAAAGATGTTTTAGATACTAAAACTTTTGTTATAATAATAACACCACCAATAAATAGGGACAACGAGAAGGGGTAAGTATGGACAGTGGCAAAATAATTGTAACTGGAGGTTTAGACCAGGTTCTAAACTGCATCAACCTCACACTTGCCTCAACAGGTTCATACTATAACAACGCGTGCAAAAAAAATGTACCGTTTTCCAGAGTTAACACTAAAAGTTTTTTTGGTGCTGGCTATTGCACGTTCAATACAAAACAGACTTCAATTCAGACTATATTGACGTATTTTAGTGAACTATAAGAGCCGTCAATAAGCGTTGTGTTCATATGGTTCCAAGAACTCTTAACAAACAGTCTCTATTTAAGACGTCAGGAAGATAGACCTTGAATCAATGCTCAAGTTCATGCCGACAGAAGATCAGTTATGCATGAAATAAAAATAAACCGTTTAATTTCTTCTGGCACCCGAATAACCTTTTACATACCAGATGAGTGTTTCATTACATTTTTGTTATCTGAACAACATTTTATATCTAATCTTAAAAAAACACTTTGAAAATGTTATGAGTACGTACATACTTAATGAAGTGATAAAAAAAAGAGATAACTATCTGCAGTATTATATTTTTAACTAACTTATACTGGTCCATTCACACTAAAAGCAGTTTATTTGCTTGATTCATAAACAAAAAATCCGAATTGATATGTGAAGTAAGATATCTAAGAGCCACAACTGTGTCGCATTTACACCAAATGCGACACATTAAAGAAGGTTATAAATTCAAAATGGATATACAACCTGGAAACAAAATAAGGAAATCAATTTTAAATGTCATCAAACTAGAAAATCATGTTTTGCTTAATATAGACAGTGTTTTAAAGTGAATTATTTGATCATGTCGCATATTTTGTTATTGTCTTACAGAATAATAAAATATGAATCGTTTGGCCTAAATATTGTATAAATTATCTATAAAAATAGCTTCCCATACCTCTTTTGGTGTTTTTAACCTCAAAAACATGTTTATAAACCATGAAAACCTATAAAATGATATATTACAAGCTATGGTGACAACATAATATAGTCCTGCATAACCAAAATCGGCCATTTTGGTGGCCATTTTGAATTTTTGCAAAAAATGAACCTAAAAAGTCATCGTAGATAATTTTAATAGTGATATTCAGACTCAGCACATAATTTGGCCATAAAAAAACACCTGTTTGGTTTGCACCTTTTAAAAAAGTTAATATTTGCCCATGTCTAGTCATATAAATAGTAACGGAAGGTCATTGTTAGAGCTTTGTAAACTGACTGGTTTACGAATCACGAATGTTAGAGTGAGTCATGATTCCATGATTGGTTGATATACATGTATACCTATTCGAGGTTGTACATGTCGTAATCTAGGTCATGCGTGTTTTTGTACTTTAAACAATGGACCTGCCCACTGAATAGGTGAATAAGCTGATGCATGAACAGCATTTTACTTATTTAAACATACCACTTTGATATTTAACACTTGCTTTAAATAGTGTATACATACTTGGTAATTTTGAATATTGATATTTTTACAAAGTAAGTGTAAACTTACTAAACTATAAAATTGAAAAAATAATTGACCCCTAAATACTGGTGTGTAATGAAACTGGCTATGTTTACATACGCAATGTTTATGTGGACGACATGTAGTGTTGTAGATTATCTTTTATGTAAATATCATGATTTTTAATATATATCGTCATTAAGTATTGACGATCCAAATATTATGTCTGATCATTGTTTGATGAATGTTGAATTCTGTAAATGCTGTTTTCAGTCAGACACATAAACAATGATTATGATAGTATTCCATATAAATATGTATGGAAAAATGAGGATACAAACATATGCATAGATAATCTAAACACCACTGAAAATTTGTCTTTTCTCGAGGACCTGTGTTTAAATATTAATTCATGTAATGATCAAAATAGTATTGATGAATGTATACATCAGTTCGAACATATATTAAACCACGTCACAGAACCATTTATAAAAATAATAATCACAACACAGTGTGTGTATTCGTCATGTAATATGGAATCTAACCAGCCTGGTTTAATGATGATTGTTTTAATTAAGAGGGAATGTTTTAATAGCTGTTTAAATAAATATAGATTGTGTAAAACCGACACAAATAGAATTCGTATGGTTAAAGCTCGTTCGGATTATAAATCTACACTATAACGGGCAAGATATAATTATGATAGAAACAAAACTGATAATTTAATGATTAATAAAAATGCACGTTTATATTTGGAAGATGTTAAAGGAAGCTTCAGAAGTCAAGCAGTGTAATATTTCTCTATCAAATTTTGAAAACTATTTTAGAGCAATTATTGACCCCGAAGATAGATGGTCCTCTCCGAATGAAGAAGTTTTGAACTTTGTTGAAAATTACGAAAAACAAGAACATAAAGTTATGTTTAAAGAGTTAAATATAGCAATTACTGAGTCTGAAATATGCTTAGCGATTAAACAATTAAAAAACAATAGATCTGGTGGTCCAGACATTTTATTGAATGAATTATTTATCGCTGGCAAAGATGTTTTATTACCAGTTATGCATTCTCTTTTTAACAAAATATTTACTGTTGGTTACTTTCCACATAGATGGTCTGAAGGCTTTATTATCCCTTTGCACAAAAAAATCAAATATTAATGATGTGGCGAACTACCGTGGTATCACTCTTTTATCTTGCCTAGGAAAGCTTTTTACTAGAATTATAAATAATAGACTTACTTCATGGGCAGAGGATTATAACGTATACATTGAGGCACAGGCTGGGTTTAGACAAAATATAAGTACTGTTGACAATATTATTGGTCTGCATGGCCTAAAATCACACGTTCTTAACCAACGAAATAAATTGTTCACATTATTTGTTGACTTCACTAAAGCCTTTGATTACATTGTTCGTGATAATCTTTGGTTTAAATTATTAAAATTAGGATTGAGAGGAAATATTTTCAATATCATTAAATCGATTTATGAAACCAAAAAATCTCGAGTTAAATATAATAATAGTTTAAGTGATGAATTTACTAGCTAACTAGGCGTAAGACAAGGGGAGTGTCTATCTTCTTTCTTATTTTCTATTTTTATAAATGATTTAGAAGAAAAATTATATGTAATAATATTGAAGGCAGATGATATTGTTATTTTTTCAAAATCTGCATCAGAGTAATCTGCATATGAATATTGTGAAACATGGAAACTTAAAGTGAGGTACTTTAAATGTCGAAGTGCGACTGGGAACCAGACAATCTAGTCATATTGTTTTCATTTGCATTAAACTTGATAAGGATGCATGGCTAGGTAATTGCTCGAATGATTTCGAACATAGGTCATATTGGATATAAAAAAACTAAGTCACATTATCTAAAAATAGAAAATATTGTTAACACTTTTGTTGCTACTTTTTATGGCGCTGAAGGCACTGAATTTGTTTGGGTTTGAAGTCACATACAAATAAAAATGTCTCAGTCAGAAGGTCATTATCTTCATGACTTAACCACAAGTTGTTTTGATGATTGGAAGGTCAGGTTCGAATATGGGTCACTGGGGTCAAAAACAGTACTTTCAGTACTTTGATTTTTGTTTCAGTTTTGTTGATAGAATGTTCTGGAAGAATCTTTAATGTACTACTCAAATGTGAGTTTACCTTGATGTTTCTAAAATATACTTGAACATTTCATGAAAATATATATATGAAGGGAAATGGCCCTGGGTCAACTATTTTCAGTCACTACTATTCAGTCATTACTCATCAGTCATCAAGTTAAGTTATTACATTTACATCAATGCTAATGTTTGCGATTCGAATTATGGTGCAGTATTGATTAGACACTCATATTGCATGTTAGAATAAAAAGCGAAACTGAAAGTTCAACTTTGTGTTACAATATGTACATTTTGTATCTAGGTGTAATTCATTTATTCATACTGGGTTCAACAATGTTTCAACACAAAGAATATTATTTTACGCCGGCCAGCGCACCTAACATATATTTCCTGGGTCCTTCTCTATTACCAGTATTCGCGAACCTATCTACAATGCTTGGAACTTCTTTATATGCCTTATTAATGGACATTGTTGTCAAAACTTTCATGTCAGGGTATATAACCACCAAGGAGGATTCGAACTCATACCTCAATTAGTGTCTAGGTGTAAATTATAGGAATGTGTAATGTACATGTTATATTAAAACCAACCGGAAAGTCTTGGATGGTCATGGTATATCACAGTGGAGTAGACCTTCAAGATTAAAACTTGGAAACTAAAACAATGAAAACACAGGTGCCATTATAAAACGTTTATTAATGCCCATATGTTACAACAAATAATAACAGATAATGTTAGTTTTCTAAACCTAGCAATACAAAATTAATTCTATAAGCATCATTTGGAATTCCTCGGCCATTCACTACGGATAACCTCGGACTTATCTAAACGCCCTTTTGGAACTACCTTTGCATCAAATGTCCAAACATAACACTTTGACCAGTGTTGAAGTAAACAAATCCACGGCGACGGTTAATGTTTCGTTATTTGTCTATAGATTTCGAATAACACAATTAAATGAAATCGCTGAACAATATTTAGTTAAATATAACATAGATATATGTTTTAACAAAGCCTTGTGTGTATTCTACAAGAACCATTTTGCATAACCGTTATGTGCTTCGCCTTGCGTATTGAATAAAAACCCAATATGCGCGATGGGTCCCAACGAATCCTTCCGAAATTATTTATTCATGAATGTTCGAGGAGTTCCGAATGCTGTGCAACATAAGTGGTAAATAGAGAGGAAGCACTAGTCGCTCAGTAATAACCAGTACAGTATTGACAGAAACTTCAAAACTTCATTCATAATTTGACAAGAACCGACATAATAAAATAGATTGTCTCGCTATACAAAAATGGTATTTTAGCATAGCTTGTTAAAACTGGTGTGAGACAAATACAACAGAAAAATATTTTTTTGGATTATTTAAATCATTTATGAGTAATGTAGTTACCTGACCATTCAATGTATTAAAGCCACTATATGAAAATATATTCATTAACAGTAGACTTGAAAACTCTTTTACATTCCCCAATATACGACTGTTATGTGTCCAATAATATCTATAATATTTAAGTGTTTAATGCAAATACATGTAACATATTAGTATAGATTATTCGTGTACCAGTCAAAAATCGATGTTTTATTGGTCAGAAGTTTTTGTTCGGGAACCAGTCAAAAGTCCTAGTTTTCTATGTTTTCTTTTCTATAAAATTATTGCGTCGAATGTAACAACTAAAACATATCGCTGTAAAGAATGCAATGAGAGCCACAGCTGACAGGAAGCCTATCAAAACTTGAATATATGTATTATCCATACAATCTCTAAGACTGGTTGTAGTCAGTGACACTGTAAAATAAATCAAATAAAAAATCAAAGCACTATTTTAGCACTGTCGAACATTTAATTTCGATTAAGTATATAAACCCGGAATAATGCAACTAACGAAAACGATCATCAGAAAACTATTATTAAAACACATTAAATATACGAATTATTTTATGCAATACCAAGCTGCATTGTTTAAGTGGTTAACTAGTTACTGTAACTAGTTAACCTCTTAAGCTAATTAAGTTAACTGGTTAACTAGTTACCATAACTAGTTAACCTCTTAAGCTAATTAAGTTAATTGGTTAACTAGTTATCGTAACTAGTTAACCACTTAACTTAAGAGGTTTACTAGTTACCGTAATTAGTTAACCACTTAATTAACTAGTTATGTGGTTATCTGATGGCAGAAATATGCCACCATACCATTGCATTCTGACCAACCGAAATTTTTAGAGTGGTCATTGGTTGAATTTATCCGAGACAAAAGTCGCACTTGATTCAATAAGAGAAAGTGAGACTTGAAATTAAAAAGAAAGCAACATTTACCATTTCTTGTTTGTCGATCATTATTTCTGGAGTAAGGAAACACATAAATATTTGTTGTTATATTGTCCCTGTTTTCCGTCTGTCTCTTCTTACGGGTAGTTGTTTGTGGTTGACATATAGTCTGTATAATAGAAAATATCTATATATGACGCTTTCGAAATTTCAATAGTAGACGTAATACCCATCCAGCCAGCTCAGTCGGTGCGTACAAGACTACTGACCGATTGGTCCGTGACAACTATTACTCGGACAAAGATGAAGCTGCTGGTAGTGATGGCAAAAGTTTATTTAAAATTGTTGCGATTTGTTTAATGCAGAAAATATTGGTCTTGTTCTGCCATCTGGAACCTCACCAAAAGACATCTCTAAGAATTTTAGCATGTTTTTTTCAACTAAAATTGATGGCATAAGGACTGAGCAATACCAAGACACTAAACTCAAAAACCTAGTTGGTGCTCCTCAAGAAGAAGTGAAGAAAATCATTAAGAAGTCACCAAATAAATCTTGAGTTAGATCCTATTCCAACTAAAAGACATATAAACACTGGCTTATTTGAATATGGAATGTATCATTTAATATGGAATTCCCTATACTCACTGTACAGTTCATTTTGTTCAACAAAATAGACTGTATGTAGCCTATTCTAGTTCATTATACAAGTAATTTCTGGTAAATTTTTCAATTTATGTACAAAATATGATAAACTTACTTTTTTCAATAAGAAATGCTGCTGTAAAAATTCAAAGACTGCCGCAACGTGACTTTCAAAATGACGTCACAAATACCTGTGATATAGACTGGTACACAAGTTACGTAGTTACCTTTCTACGTTCTATATACAACTCGGAAATCAGTCAATCGAATGTAAACATAGTGAATTCCATATTAAATGATACATTCCATATTCAAATAATACAGTGTTTATAGTTAAAATTAAAGTAAATGTGCGGTTAAAAGTCTGCTCCTATATACGTGTTCAGCCGCCACCACATTTTTGTACGATAACCCTTATTATTGAAAACACATTCAAGCAGGTGATCCTTAACATTATTTATTTACACCTGGGTGGAGTATAACAACTGTAAAAGTCGTGATCAATGAAATAAGCAATGTTTCTAGTGAGGTTCGAACCCGGGACCTCTAGATCTCTAAGCGTTCTACCACTGGAGCGCTGCTCCGACAATAATGAAATATACTTACATTACAGTCAGCGTCCTCATCATCTATACAATATTTTTCTATATCACATTTAAAGTGTAGCTGTCGTACATTAGGAAACATTCCTAATTTCATAGCACCAAGTCTTAGATATTTTGGCTCTATACCAGTACTTGTAGGCGAAAGTGCAAATTCACCAGCAGGAATGAATGGACCTTCTCCTGGCATAGCACAACTGAATAAAAACATAATGTAGAACAATAATTTGGGAGAAGTTTTATTGTTTCCAGTCAGCTCAACATACGCCTGGTGAGCACAGCTGGTACGTGCTAAGTATGCTGAACGAGGGGTTGTGGGTTTGATTTATAGGTTGGCATACTCCTATTTGAGTTTGGTCATGATATGATTTCCACGGCCATTATCCTACCTACCACTGATTCTAAATCATGTAGGATAGTTGTCATTTACTGACGACAGAATGCACCTAGTAACTGGTAAACAACTTTATTCAGAGATTTAGCCTTTCCTTCAATGGTGAGGTGATTAATTGGTCGCCGTAATATGACCTATACAATGTGTTGCGTTGGTGTGAAGCCCAACAAAAAAAATCATTAGGCCTAAGATAAAGATTCGTGGAGGATATGGAATCATAAGTCATTTTTACACGCTAAAAGAATGTAATAGAAATTATGAAATACAGTCAAGTGGTTAAAATTTAAACAAAATGGCAATAAACTTGACTGGTTTTAATAAAACCAGTGTTTAGGGGCCAAACATAAGGACAATTTAATAGTTAAGTTTGTGCAAGTATACTTTTTAACTATTATTATATATAACTTACAATATGCATATGCACAATTGATAATAAATGCTGAATAATAAAGGATTCTATTTTAATCAGTAATATTATGAACACACATCACCATATTCGCCCATTAAGTCGGCAAATGCATTCAAAATTTATAAATATGCATGACCTATTATACGACCAGTATACAAAGGTGAGGAATTTCAAAACTTCCCACTTGTCCACGGAAAAGTAAAATCTAAATATAAACTTGCCCAGATTCAAAATGCACTTGTCCTTGAGTTAATTACTCGGAAGGAAATATTTAGAACTATGATATAAAATACATTTTATCAGTAATAATAATATTTGATTATAAAACAGTTCACTGTCGAGTATGACTGAAGCATTGAGACACCTACATTATCAAGTATTGCTATGTTAGAATGCTTACCGCTTAAAACTAATACTTGTCCACTTGTCCACGAGCAGTTGGGAGGAAATATTAACTTGTCCGTAGACATAAATGTACGAGTGGGACTAGTCGGGCGTAATAATTCTACAACAATGTGTACATGAATTGAGCACCAGGTCAGTTGATTATATTAATTTACATACTACACTTAACAGTAATTAAGTATGTATATAGCTCAGATAGTAGAGGCGACGGCTCTTAAATAAATAATATATTCCAAATATGATTTTGTATGTTTTTATGTATAATAATGAGTTAAGACATAATACTGGATTTTTTACGAAACTGCTGAGACTTTCAAACATAAAGTTATTCAGGTAAAAAAGAAAGAGCAAGATATCAAACTTAGAACTACAGGTACAACAGATATCCAGATGAATACACAACAGACAGATTGTAATAATGCTTTAATTCAAGAGTTAACGGATCAAATGAATGACATGGAGTTAACGATGGAGGAGATTAAGAAAAAAGCAGATATAGGTAGACAATGATGGAGGAAGAGGTTGGAGAGGACGTGGTGAGTATTGGAGAAGACCAAGTTTTAACAGGGACAGTAGTCATGATTTAAACGGGCAGTAACTCTTATTATGCAGCCAATGAGACCAATGGAGGTCAGATTTAATTGACAAAGGCGTAAGTCGTTCTAAACCTTGAAAACTGTTGGTACGGTTAATTCTACCTATGTTAGGATTCATGGTGTACTGTGCAAAGCTTTATTGACATGGCTCTCAGATTACAACTATCAGTAGCAAAATTCATTTTAATATGTATAGTAAGTATTTAGATAAATTAGGTATTGAAGTATATTGTGCTAATGTAGGTAAAGTTCCATATATAGGATTCGTTGAAGCTGAAATTAGAATTGATTACATGGAACCTGCTATTAAAACTTCAGTACTTATTACTGATTTGAATACAAAAGATGATATTCCTATGACATTAGTACACATATTATGAGGGAAGTTTCCGAATTAAGTGATGACCATAAGCGGATCTAGTGGGGAGAGACCATAGAATTTGGAAATGTACCTGTCCATTAATGTATTTCTTGAATTGGATTTGTTTTTAAGTGGCAATTTTCCTCGATGCTTAACATATATTCATAACGGTTATGTAGTTTATATTATTAATATGTGGCATTATTTTGCGAATTGTATATAATATGGTTGTGGTTCGAAAGTTTGACCCCCCCCTAGAAAAGTTTGTTACCCCCCCCCCCCTAAAAATCCGTCATCAACCCCTGATGACACTCCAGATGTTTGGAATTCTGCTCTTAACAATTGAACTCTAGTATTAGTCTTGTTACAGTTTTTCAAAATTGTACTATAATAAACCTTGTGAAACTAAACTAGTTACAGGTTTTATGCGTAAAAAAGTGTTGCAACAACTGTTACTGAATCGTTTGAAATTGCAAGGCTCAATGCTATCATTTGACTTAGGGAAGTAAGAAATTATGGAAATATTTGTAAAAAAAGTTAAAATGTGTAATTTAACCAGAAAGCCGATTAAATTAAAGCTAAAGGTCGAATTTGTCAGTTATGATGTGAGATGTTTTACCTGAAAAGGTTTATACTGATGTACATGTACCTGTTTATAAGAATGTTCAATTGACAATGTTATTGATTTTAGCAAGTTCAACATTAATATTGATACCAAATGATTATTCTGATAAACAAATGTCCAAACTGAAAATGTTTAGCCGTCCGGCTACCTCAGTTGGTAGCAGGCAATTCTACTGATCGAGGGGTCGTGGGTTCGATTCCCGGGCAAGGCATACTTTCGTGGAGCTTGGTCATGAAATTATTTCTATGGCCATTCTCCCTCCTACCAATGATTTTAATTATGTAGGGCAGGTGTCAGTCACCGACGAGTATGTGCTATTAGTAGTTTGTTAAATCCAGAGATTTAGCCTGTCTAGGAAGAGTGGGTAGGTTAACTGACCACCGTTATATGACACATAGTATGTGATGTTTCGGCGTTAAACCCAACAAAAACTAAACAAAACAAACAAAAGTAAGTGGAGAATATACTTCCTGGTTCTTCTGTTCATTTAGGTTATACTGATAAAATGAAGCACAAAAATAATCTAACAAATTAGCCATTTAAAGAACCCAGTAGACGTATCCCTACAGGTATTTACAAAGAGGTAAAACCCATATTCAAGAGAAGCTTGATATAGGTGCTATCAAAGAGTCTAGTAGTCTGTGAAGTTCCGGATGAAGGATGGTTCTATTCGTCTTAGCATAGACTATAGAAAACTGAATAAAATAACAAAGAAAGATGTTTATGCAATTCCTAAAATTGACGAATCACTGCATGCTTTTTTAGGTTCAAAGTATTTTACAACGTTGAATTTAAAATGCGGTTATGGGCAGGTGGACCTGGAAGCAGAAGATAAGGTAAAGATAGTTTTTCATGTAATAACAAATTATAAAACGCACAGCTTCAACAGAATTGTATAAAGAAATTATGAATAGCTCATAAAAACAACCACCAATTATCCAATGAATATATTGATGTGATTTAAATCAATACGTAGCCGGTTATCACATGGTATATAGTCACACGTCATAACCACTCGTTCACACCAAATGCATTAATTGTGTTCTTATTAAATGTTACGTACATACTTTACTACTTACCCATTAGCATCAGTAATTTATCTGGAGTTTGAGAATGACGGGTCTCCGGATACTTGGCAATTAACAACACGAACACTTACTGCCCCAGCCAATTCTGATAAAAAAGGCAGAAATGTTTGCTGTTATTCAAACTTAAATTAAACTACGCAATAAAGGAGGGCTGTTAGAAAGTAACCAGAAAGGTTTCATAACTTTTTTATTTGTGCACTAATTTTAATGAAATTTTTAACATTAATACTTAAAATAAGTCTGCTTATGATACATCCAAACAAGTTAATATTTATACTTATGCGTTACATACAGTCACAATGCCAAAGTCGGGTGACATCGAGGGTACAATTGTGTTTAATTAGGTAAATGATTTCATATTTTTAAAATCTGGGTAATAAAACTGAAAACCGGGCCAGTAACACTTATTGGCCCTAGGACCAATAACAAATTTCTGCGCTCTGATTGGTTGACAAAACAGGGCCACTATCAGTTACATTTTTCGCATAAAATGACGGTCATAGTGGCGTCTCGTACATAATGTTTGGTTCCCGGCATATGCCGTTTTAGTCTGTCTTTTTACGTCACAATTTGCAGAAAATAAAACGGTGCAAATGCCGACGAACGCCAACAGGTAAACAAACAAGGGTTTTGTGCAGATTCGGAGTCAGTTCAAAGTCCGTAAATTTTTAAGTTATTTATTTATTTAATAAAATTGCCATTAAATAGATAATTTGATATATACCTGTTATTTTTTCCTCGGGACAGTTATATTAGCTCTCGGCCTTTGGCCTCGGGCCAATACGACTGCCCTTTGGAAAAGAAATAACAGGACCTATATCAAATCACTTATTTAATAACATATAGTATAAGGCCAGTCTGTCTTAAAACGATAATACTTTTTTCTAAACTCAATAACAGACAATTGTCATTTTATCAAAATAATTTAATCAAGAATATAAATGAGTTAAATTTCAATCTTTTGAAAAGTTCTTTAATTGTGTCAGTGACTAACCAAACTTCAAGTACCTTTTGGCTTTCCTATACCAGTACTCGCTTTCCATTCACAAAGGGTGAGCAACTTTTTCCTAGTAGGAGAGAATTCATATCAAATCAAATGATGAATTTCAATGCAACGATATCACCTCACAATGGCAATACCACGTGACTATGACATCAAATATTCTACGGTTTGAAAGGGATAACTAAAAATCCAGCCTCAATTTATAAGAGCTGTATTTTAATTATTGCAGATGTCGATGATATCAAAGGGAGGCTAAGCAATAAATTGCATACTCGTTGCTGTACATCACATCTCCGACGCTAGCATTATACATTTTGCTAACACCCTGGAAAACTATTCTTTTAAGAGTGCTACAGCGACAAGTCATTGTCATTTTTGTTAGAGCAAAACGTATAAAATCGGCATTTGA
Source organism: Mactra quadrangularis (assembly GCA_025267735.1). Classification (NCBI taxonomy): domain Eukaryota; kingdom Metazoa; phylum Mollusca; class Bivalvia; order Venerida; family Mactridae; genus Mactra; species Mactra quadrangularis. The sequence continues at coordinate 4,290,866 of CM046300.1, read as the reverse complement.
GATGTTTACTATTATGATATTATTTTTGCATTATTTTTGTACTAGTCATTGACTCTGGCGGATTCTGTTCTCCACGATTGCTCGAACTTTTTATCACGGGCCGTCAAGTTCGAACATTCAAACTTGTACTGTATCTGTAACAAAGACATACAAACTAACCTTTAGTTAACGCTATAGTATCTTCATCGGTTTCGTCATCACCATCATTATCTGTAAAAAAACAATGTACATATATATCAGAGGACAATCTAATTAAATCCCGATTTAAATTCTCCGCTCGAACAGTCGCTTTTTACATTGTATAAGCCCGCCGTAAAGGTCACGTTCAGCTGACTTTACCTTATGGTTATTACATTCATGGCGCAGACATTGTGCTCAATGAATTATACATCACCCACGTTTGTGTTTGAATAAAATGTGGTGCAATTTGAAATAACCATCAAATAACAGCCCATTAATAATACCGATTGTGTTCACACAGTTGCCTTTACACTATGGGCCTGATTGGGAAAGCGATCGCTGGCTATCGTTTTAAGAAAGTGATATTTTGAAGAATACGACTTCTATGATCCTATGATCCAAAATCAACTTTAAAGCTTTATATTATAATTTGAAGGTGATATATATTCTACTTTATGTTTTGATCTTTTATTACTTTGAAGAATGGTGACAGAAATTTGCCATTATAACAAATTTATTATTTACTTATTTTATCCACTTTTTCTTCATCTATTAATCCATCACAATCGTTATCTATACCATCACCTCGACGTCCAATTGTAGCATTAACACACTATAAAATATAGAATTGTAACCACAATAAAAACATAACCAAAAGTGATGAAATTTTAAACTACTACATACACCACCTTCCTTTCCTTATTCTTGCTCGATTTGTTTTCCGTATCTATCTAAATTAGCGGGGTTTGGTGTATGCGCACCTAACAGTTAAAATTAAATTTAACAAAACAGAGCTTTCAAGTTAATCTGATAAAAAAAGCATGACATGTTTAAAGTAGTCTCATTTGCTTAAGTTAAGCTACTCTCTGCTTGTGAAGCAGTTTGCCAGCTTCAAGTTCATAGATGCATCTCGCAAATTTGTAACCGGTTACCGACTTTGTATACCAGTTTCTGATTCAAAAAGCCACGTGTCTATATTCTCTGCGGGTGCAAGTTTCACATTGACTTATTTATTCTTATTTATTGGAGTTAACGCCGTATCAACACAATTTAGGTCATTTCACGGCGTCCAGCGCACCTAACCTATCTTTCCTGGACCATTGTCTATAACCATTACTCACTAAAAACATCTCCATATTATCTAATCAATGGAGAAAAAATTGACATTATTGTCAAATTTTCATGGAAAGATATAACCTCCCCGGGTGGGATTCGAACCCGCACCCCCTCGGGCACGAGTATCCAAATCCCGGCGCGCTACTAACTGCGCTATTGACCCGGGTTTGACTTATTTATTCTCTAACAAGAACACGATGGCAATAACACGTGACTATGACTCCACAAATGCTACGTTTTCAAGTAGATGAAATTCGCCTCGATTCAAACATTTTACGAGCTGTAAGAATTTCAATTCTTGTCAGATGTCATGATACCATCTACTGGTGGCTATACAGAAAATATTTACATCACATCTCCAATGCCAATTAATACCTTTTGAAAACACCCAGGAAAACCTACAGACGTTTTAATCATTAGTGATGTCATAGTTACGTGGTATTACCATCGTGGCCAAGAATTAACCCATAGGAATTCAGACTAGGAACTGATAACCGGATACATGCACAACGTTGTATCAAGTCTATATAACCATTATCTAAATGGTTACTTTACCTCAATCGGGTACCTCAAACCAAGAGGAGGGAATCCTATAAGTAAATCCGAATCAGCTATGACAGGACTAGGAGTCACGAAACATAATACCATCATTGTTGTGATGTCATCAGCAAGTTTTATCTCATATACTGAACCTGATGGTAGAGGATTACCTTTGGCAAACACAAAGCCGCTTGGTCCTGTAATTTAAATCAAAGCGCTGATAGCACTGGCGTAACATGTTGCACTATAATTAAAAACGAGGCGCTGAAAGCACTGGGGTAAGTTGTTGCGTTTTATTCTAATGTAAACATACACTTTGAACCGAAATGCAATGAAATTATGCCTTATGATCCTTGGTTATATGTACTTGGAATCATATCTAGTGGATTATACTAAATGCATCGGTAATTTTGATTGCTTGGAAATTTAGTACAATTTTCCACATGGCATAGCATTTATGTAGAACAATTTAACTAATGTGAAAAAAAACTGGTATGACGCCCAGCTACTCGAACCATTTTTGTTCTACACGTGCACTTCGATAACTGGACATGCTAATAAAATTTACTTGCTAGATACATTCAGTGTCTGATAAAATAGATTTTCACCGTGAAAATCTAACTATAGTTTAAGCAAATCGACCTGAGATGTATACATTAATACGTCACACGCTTTAGTAACTATATAATGAAAATGTATGCAAATGATATCTTGTACTTTTTTCTCAGGTCAGTTCTCACCTGCTATACCTACCTGCCACATTAGTTGTTTGTAATTCAACGGGTTCACCGTTAATGGTGTATTGTGACTTGTCGCTATCAGCTTTCAGTACAGTCACTATGGTAACATAGAAGTCTGTTAAATGAAAATCAATGGTATAAGAAGGTGACCATTGTTCTACTGAAGGCATGACAACCAGTGTGGGTTGTGAATCTGAAAGTAAAGTACAAATGTATACGAATGTAATTGTTTACAGTTTTAAAACAATTATCAATACATGTATTTAAGGAATAAGATTTTGTTAAAATTAACGAATAGAGAGTATACGCTCTGTAATTTCACTATATATGATGTTATATAATATTAGGTATGCAGTGTAACACAGGACAGAACAGAATAAAACAGATTAAACGTGGATTTTGTTAACAAACGATATGAGCGTATATCTGCTAAAGTATTAAAGAACAGGACGATATAGAATATGCACAAACCCGGTTCATTTATTTCATTAACATAAAGTTTGCCGATCATATAACACATAAACGTTGTCATTCATTCCATTTTTTTCTTGAATTGCGATGTTCTTTGTGAAAGTAAGGGTCATCTAAACAAACACACACTCAAAGTATAAAACTATTAAAGTAATTTTCAAACAAATGTAAGTCGTGTCACTGTTTTATGCAAATGTGACTGTATACATATATACTTGAACCCTGTAGTACCGGTACAACTTTAATTCCGGTGCAATCTTTAAATCCAATGCATTTTACCGTAGCGCAATCTCAGTCGATTGTTAACATTACAAAATTAACAAGTGCCTATCATGTTGTCATAAAAGCATTTTTTAAAGGATGGGAGAATTCATTGTGCCTTTTGATCGTTTTACCGCCTAATCCCATCAAATTTGAGTTAACTCCATTCCTCTCTTTGACTGCAAAGCTAAATTTTCCGTAAAATTCCTTTGTTTACATCCAAAATCAAGTTTGCTTGACACTAACGCTATCTTGTTATCGCCAGAAGTCAAGTGATAACTGAATTTTGCTTATGTTACAGGTTGCCATATTTAGAAAATGATACAATATACCAAAAATACATATTGCCTCCCTTTACGATGTTCAATACTTAGTATTTATTTACTTTTTGTCTGGCATAATTTAGTGAGGTTTTCTTTATTTTTTAGATAAAACGAAAGATAAATCGTTAAATAAGAGGTTTATTTTCCAATCGTTCAGTTTGATTACAAGTCTCTCATTACACTCATCGAAACTAATAAGTACACCGGTATTACAAAGGACCATCCTGGTACCTACCTACAGACAGTGTAACCAGTTGTGAGATCATGATAGGATGGTCTGCAAATACTTCCGCATGTGACCCACTGGCTAATGCAATAGTAAACTGTTCATGAAGTCGAATTGTATGTTCTGTTGTTCTATCAGGAAAATATATTGTTACATTTATTGGCACACGACCTGAATCTGAAATGTACGGAGAATATTCGTCAACTATGATGCAAGATAAATTTTTAGTTCCCCCAGGGAGCTAAGAAAACATATTTTGATGGATGCCTACAAGTTAAAAATCAAAATTTAAACAACTTGTATCATTTAAACTCACTAAAATGCGATTTTGTATAAATTTTCAGCGTAGCAGTGTAAACTAAGAGATACAAGAATGACGACCGCTTTTTCAGACGGAACCAAAGCACAACTGTAAAAACGAAATACAATATACATAATTGTATTACGTTATCCTGAGACATCGTAAAATCTGTAATCATCCTTTTGTTATTAGGTTATCTACTTCGGCCGTTAAGTTTAATAGCCTTCTGGAACACTACTCTACCAGAACTCGCTTTATCTGCCACATGGAATCGGCAACTTTTCCCTTTTGGTGGAAAATCGCATTTAGATGTATCGAATTTTAAAGGAAGAACCTAACCAGTCGCAATTGGTATTTAAACCAAGGATCTCAAGAATCACATTTACGCGCTCAAACGGGACTGCACGACTACGGCCGGTCTCAGTGTAAGCAATATCACCAATTTTAGTTTATTCAGATGATTCATTGCTCAATGGTTTTACCGCAGCACTATATTGCTGAAGTGAAAAATGATTTTATTTTTTATAACAGAGAAAGTAAATAAAGAAAAAATACCTAGATTCACTGCAAGAAAGGTGTATCTTGTTATAATACCTACGTCAGCCAAATCCACTGACACAAGAACGTAATGCTTGCCAAAATGAGTCACAGGTTGTACTTGTGTAGATAAATGATCACCTGAAAATCTCATGTTTCCAGTAATCAGAGAAATTGATTCATTGGAGGCAAAATGAAGTTGATTAAGGTTGGTATGCCATTCAACTACAACGTGAAAGGTTTGTAGTTTCTTTAGAACGGCTGTTCTCCTTCCATAGGCACTAGGAAGTATTAAACTCATGGGTGTATTTATAACAACCTCTGTGAAGTCAGCTTGAGCTACTATAATGTATTCAGCTTCGCCAAATGTATACATTGGTGGAGCTTTGTATTCAGTACCAGTTATGTCTACTGGTATAGCAGTGTAGCAATCGGCTGTTCCTACTTCAAAGTTACAAACTACAACACCTACTTCCATTGGATGTGAATATATCTCTATTCCTTTATCCGCTGTCTCTGATGTTCCTTCTGTAAATGAATTAGTTCGGATGGAGTGTCTAAATCTATATCTGCTGATTCATACTTTGACAAAATAGGTATTCATATATTGGTTTAAATAATTCCAAAGAATGTAAAAAAATACAATAAATTACAGGTCCGTGAAGTTAGCTATCTATTGTTCATAATTCAAAAGTTTATTCGCTGTTCATTGATAAATCTATATATTCACAAATATATTCGCATTTATTGTATATACAGCTATACATTCAAACTTTTTCAGATGTCGATTCGTGAATCAACGATTAGACAAATGTCTATATAAAGGTGTTGATGCGTGGCCATATTTTTGCAAATAGACTTCAAGAAAAAAAATTAATGGACATCTGTCTATTCGCATTCCGATAAAAGACTTTTGAAACATGCATCCCTATGTTTTTGCGAATAAACTTCTGAATATACAGCTGTCTATTCGCGTTCCACGAATAGACTTCTGGAGCATGCTGAATGCATTGCCATGTATTCGCTGATAGCCTTCTGAATATACTTTTGAATGGACAGCTGCCTATTCGGTATTTTGTGACTAGACTTCCTATTAAATTTTTCAATGTAGTACATTAAATCTAGCGAAAAAAGGCTAACCTAGACAAAATTGCCATAGAATGAATTTTTGTACAACGTAAAAGTTCATAGTCATAGGAGTATCCAAAAAAAAGTTGCACTCAAAAATTCGAGGAAATGTCCTAATTGGGGTCAAAACGTTGAAAATGTAAATCAAAGCGCTGAAGGCACTGATTTTTTTGGGTTTGAAAAGACAAAGATTTAGAACTCTAACCACGTATGTATACAAAGGACAATTCTTTTACGGATTGATCAAGTAGTGAGTACATTTTTGCACGAATTTTTACTCAAACAAATATTAAGGGTTTAAGAGATTCGTTTCAAAAAAGGTTTCAAACGGCTTTTATAAAGAATAGACTGTCTATTCTAAGTTTAATTCTCATACGTTTTAAAAGCGTTGTGCCTTTCATATAACTATCTAAATAGTCAAGTTTTTGTTGTGCAGTATAGTACATACTGCACAACAAAAACTTGACTATTTAGATAGTAATGATCAATTATGTGAATTGAATTAGAGACATATTTTTACAAAAATATCGATATGGTCTCTAACAAATCATACCGATAAGTGATTCTACTTTTTGGAATACTTGTGACATGTTCCTTTTGATCTAGGTTTATTATCTGGTATTGTTCCGGGTTCAATAAATTCCATTTAATCTGCTTCTCATATATCTTTTTTATAATTAGGATCTTAAAAAGGCTACAAATATATTCTAGCAGGTGCTTGAACAATAATTACAACATTCATAAATAAAAAACAGAATTGTTCAGTTTTCGGATAAAAGTACTATAATTATATACAAAACTTCGAATTTCTGGAAGCTGATTTTCGTGTACCATTTTCAAAAATCATGATTGGTAACCACTTAAAGTGATTAAAAGCGTATCAAAACAAGGGTTTTAATATCATTATTAAATATCATAATATGAAGTAATCATTTAATGAACAAAATGTCAGGTATTGGGATAAAAGTACCAAAATAATACCCGAATCTGTGAATTTCTGGAATCAGCTTTTCGTGAATCGATTTCTAAGACTTAGTTACTAAAACAGATTTAAGAGTCAAAATATGATTTCAAACAAGTGTTTTTACGTATGTAATACAGATGAATAAATGGTATTACATAAATAAATATTTAATGAATATAATTTGTTGATTTTGTTGCTGTTTTTACACATGAAATTTTGTTACACAATATATTTTGTTACAAAATGTACGTATTTACATTCTGTTTTTGTAACCTAAAGTTAGCTTTTGATCAATGTCACTGCCGCCATCTTCACTATCAGAAGTATTGAGTGCAACATCAAAAATATCGTGGCACGAAATCAACCCAAAATTAACACTTAGCATGATCATTTTGGTCCTAACGCGCTTCCGTAGTAAACAATTACTTTTGTTCAAGGTCGTCACTAAAAACAGTGTTTTCAATGAATTTACTGCCATGTATCAAAATGATTAAATGTAGATGTATACATTCACATCGGAAGGCCAACTCAAAATCAAAATACTAGTGGCAACCATTATTTCTGTGACCCTCGCAGCAATATTCACTGCGGGACAGAAGTACGCAAGTGTTGCAGCGCCTTTCAATATGAGTAGAAAATGCATACATTGTAAATTTTCATTCCTTTCACCTCATTATTTTGAATGCAACTTTTTGTGCGTGTCTTATTGTATTGATAATCTTTCTCACAGTAAAAAAATATTTTCTGTTGCAATTTTGTCAGGGTAAAAAAATAAATTGAATGGACTATAAGGTACACGGAGAGTTTTCCGGCTTGTGGAAGGATATGGGAGTCTTGATCTATACAAGGTTCCAGGAAACGAGGTTAGGTGCGTTGGACGCAGTTTTATGACATATAAATGTGTTGCTACGGCGTTAAACCCAACAAAATAAATAAATAAAACTCATTATTTTGCTACGATCAAATACTTCCATATAATCACGAGCCATACTTTCGTGTGGCTTGGTCATGAAATAAGGCCATTTTTCCTCCTACCAATGATCCTTAATTATGTAGGGCAGTTGTCAGTCACTGACGATAGTATACGCTTAGTAGTTAGTTAACAGCTAAATCCAGAGATTTAGCATTTGCAGAAGGAGTGAGTAGGTTGGGTGACCGCCGTTTTATGACCTTTACAATGTGTTGATACGGCCAACAAATAAACCCAACAAAAAACAAACTAACAAGCATTTATATTGCATTAAGGTATTGTAATTTGTAACTCATGTAATGGACGTTTTACAGTGACCTGTCTCCAAACCTAGTTTCCTGGACCTTTGTCCATAACAAGTACTCTACTACATGTACAATTTTACGAGACCAATAACTTCTTCATATACTTATAGTGGAAGAAAATTAACATTATCGTCTTATTTACATTGAATGGTATAACCAGCCAGATAAAACTCGAACCAGCCATACGTTCGGGGCCTTAGATTCGGAATCCTAGAATTTGCCTACTGCGTAATGAACCTCGAGCTCTGTGATTTTATATGTATTTATCATTCATCACACAGGGTGATATATGAAACTTTATTGACGTTTTATTTATAATACTATTTATAATACGATGTAACCCGGGTCGGTAGCGCAGTTGTTAACGCACTCGGATTTCGAATCTAGTGTCCCGAGGGGGGGGGGGCATGGGTTCGAATCCCATCCAAATAGGTTATACCCATCCATGAAAATTTGACAATTATGTCAATTTTCCTCAATTGATAAGGTATATGGAGAAGTTTCTGGCCTTGTACGAGGCCAGGCGAGTACTGGTTATAGACAAGGGTCAAGGAAAGCTAGGTTGGTGTGCTGGTCACAGTAAAATAACCAAAACTTGTTGACACGGATTTAAACCTGGTATAAATAGATAAATATAATGCAACGTGATGTAAAATTTGTCTATGTTACAAAGTAAACATGCCATACTGGTAAATACAAAACTTTTTTTAATTTACCTGTCGCATTTCCCCTAAACTCTGGATCAAACTGAACTACCAATGCTGTTCCATCTTCCTTGACATAAGTTTCTGAGCTTACAGTTGTTGTGACAGTAATGTCCGTCCTATAACCATATTTAGGATGTATTATGATATACAAATCACTATTGATAGGTCCTGATAGTGGTTCATTTCTCAAAAATCCAACGAAAAAATGTGTCCCGTAATTGTCTGGACCTGTCAATGAGATCAATACACATTAAAAATCTTATATGTATAGTTCATTTTTTCTCTACTGCCAAACCATAAATAATTTCACGGTGAATTCGTGCTTCTGGTGCAAATATCCCACGTGGTCAGTTTTGGTGAAAAACGTTAGTGTGTTGATATGCACAACGAAAAAATCAAGAAATTGTTTGAATGTCAAGAACGGGAAATTGCCATAGGTCTTTTGCAAAGCGGTGCATCACCTGCAGGATATGATTTCTAATTGCTACATTTTCTGTTAAATCAAAGCACTAAGAAAACTTCCCATATCAATGCATGCACGACAAAACCGTTTTTATATCCATAATATAGTATAAATCATGCAAACAGACGACGGTATATTCCTTTACACATTTCTGTTATCGATCGGACTCAAATGTTAAAAAATGAACATTTACAATATTGAAATCGGGGTACTAGGATGTTTCGTTAAGATGTAACTTGGTATACTAAATTTAGCTCGATTGTGCAACAAGTTCTAACAACTTAGATTTGTCACTTTCGAGTTCGCTTTCTGGTTCCCCAGTGCTGAGCAGCCTGAACTAGTAAGATAAAGTTTCTTGCCCAAGGAAACAATTTGGTAGGGTTTGAATGAGGTTCGAACCGACGCGAATCTGGCTATCCAATGATTACCAGTACGGCCACACCAGTTCGATTATCGCTAATCGCCTTTTTTGTCGTGTATTTACATCCAATTAAAATTATGTATATTTTTTTAAATTTAAACCCTTGATGCATAATTTATACTAGCGGTCGGATTATTGCCAACCGGTCCACCTCTGTCGTCGTTGTTGAATCAGTTAGCGGTAAAATGTGACGAGACCTCACTAAAAAGGTCAAGGTTAGTGAAGTTTCGAGTTACTCTGATCGAAACTTCACTAACCTTAAAAAGAGAAGAACTCAGGTGACAGTTTGCTTCGGAAAAACAGTTTTTAACTTTTTTGGCGAAGCTGTCTAAGCCAACTTTTTACCTGTATTTTAACAAATACAATAAGCTCTACCATTCGTGTTTGGTCAATGAACTTCTCTTCCGGTATTGAGGAGTGGCTAAAATATAATTATGATACCATTCGTTGTTCCTAAATAAAGTTTAGTATACGGTCTCAGATTTTCAATATGTGGGACCGAAAATGTTTAGTATCAGGTCACATTTTCACATATGCAGCCCATCCCTTTCAAGTAAAGTATAAGATCCCAAATTTTCCATAATTTGGTGTATCATTTTCTTTATGAAATTTAGGTTTTATAGTACCAAAAAATAAATTTAAGTAATATTTGCTGGCTAACATTTAAACTTCAAACAAATTGAATCTTGCACAGCACTGTATATCTTTTATAAAGTTGGAAAATTTAATTCCTACAACCACCCTTTAAAACGTTATCATTTATTTAGTATTTTTTATGCCATTGATGTGATAATAAGTCATGATACTACTTAATTGGACAGCAATAAAGACTGCATAGAGATAATATGAAATCAGATTTAAAAATGACCGAAAAGGACTGATTTTAAAATGAGTCTATGGGGTAGACCATGTACAAATATATTATTGTTACCTTGACTGAGTTCAGGATAGAATTCTGCTGACAGTGTAACACGCTGCCCTAGTTCCGCAGCAAGGACTGGTTTCAAATTATCTGAATCTAGAATTCTTAAGTAGGCACCAAACTGTGGAGGAACGACATTTACAAGTTTTCCACCACTGAAATAAATATAAAGCACTGAATAACTGAATTGTTATGGTTACAAAATTTGTAATTTATAGTTTGGAATTTGAATTTTACTCCTAGAAATAAGAATCTAAAGGGTCATTCTTAGTACCTTTCAGCGACCCTGGGTTAAAAGCTACAGCTTTTTAGACTTTCGGCGATTTCGACGTTAAAAGTTATACCACAAGTCGGAAACTATCGACGATTCAAATGCCTGGCCAGTTTAACCTGCGGAGTGATACACGTGTTTCTGATATACTATGCAGTTAATGTTTAAGCGATAAAAGTAGTTCCATCATCTGACAGGTGTTTACATCGATTGATTAGCGCGTGGAAGGGGTGGGCAGTTAAATATCGTTAATACACTAAGGAGTACAGTGTAACCTCTGCAGAGCGACTTTCGGCGGAGTTTGAAAAAAGTGTCGCTCTGCAGAGGTTGACTTTTTCTAACGATCACAAAAAACAGCCGTTTTCAGTACGGAAAATTGGCCGTTATCCGTTCCGTAATGTAAATACGGTTATTAGCGGGCGCTGATCGACAAAAGTTAAAAGTTTTAATACGATTACAAAGTTTTTTTTAAATAAATCATTATAACCGTTAAAAATTCCTAACATGATGGTTAGTTTTACGCAAAAGAAAGCAATTAACTAGAAAAATCGTTTCTGGTACCGTCAAAATTGTTTTATACCTGTCTAAAGGCGAATAATATTTAGCATGAATTATCGTCGTCTTTTCGGGAGTTAATATCTGATTCGCTCTTAAACCTCAACTTAACTTAAAGCAGAATTCTTTCCATCGAAGTTTTTAATAACAAGTACAATAACAAATAAGTTTCATTTACTATCGTCAACTAGCTGAGCGTATGTACATGTACAACTGATACTTGATGACGTCAGCCTACCAAACAAAGCGCTCCTCATCTTAGATCCGTTTGTTGGTGTCATGGAAACCATATGTCACTTGTTTATTAACCCCTGTTGGTCAAATGATTTAACAACATGACACTTTAGGGTAGTATTATACGATTAAGGGTATCGCTTATTGTTTAAATCTTCCGGTCATAGATAATTATGGATTATTGATATTAAACTTGCTAGACTTAGTGTCGCTGTACGGAGATTAAGAATGAATTATGGGAATTTATCTCAACGGCCGTTCACCGCTCTGCGGAGGTGTCGTTCATTAGAGGTAAAACATAATGCAAAAACGACGGGGGAATTCGAAAATGGCGCTCGTCGGAGGTTGCCGCTCGTTAGAGGTGCCGTTAGCAGAGGTTATACTGTATACTTGTACATAGTGATCAATGAAGTGTAAATATTAACCACAGTAAATAGAAGGTTTACACGTCATTGTCATTGAAGAGTATCTAATTATAACATGCGAATTCATTGGAAGAAGATTGAGCTCCCCTGCCTCGAGGATATTCATGTTAATGAGATTTGCCAGTCAAATTGCCCACGGTACGTATGGTAATGGAAGAAAGTACTGGGTTGCCGTCGATGACATTTCTAATGAAGTAAACTATTTAGCAGCATTATACATGTACATGTAGTATGTTACTAAGTACATTATAATATACCTGTCTCTAGCCAGTGGCTATTTACAAATATTGCACCCTATCAAGGTTGAAAGAGAGCGATATAGTTTTGAAATAGTATAGTTTCACAAGTCAGAGAGGACAGTTGTTCCTAAAGCCTGTCTCACACAGATCACAAGGCTTATACGGTTGGCCACCCGTGTAAACCGTACATACAACCAAAACAACAGTGGTCTGACCCGAGTTACATTCGGGCCATTCGAGTGTATCCGTGAAAGGCGAGTATAATTTTAAAAACTTAAAAAAAAACTGGCACGGGTGTAATGTCTGTGTAAAATTGTATATGCGATCGTACACGACTGTGTGAGACCGTGTAAGGCCGTGTGAGACCGTAAATCGAGTAAATGTCGTGTTCGATCGTACTACACAGTACCACTCTGTACCAGACCGTACTTGGAACTATTAAACAATCGTATAAAAGTCGTGTGCAAATCGTTAAAACGTTGCTTGACCTAGTATACCCGTGTTTATTACTACACACTCGAGCTGCATTTGAGTCTAACTCGTACCAGTCAACCCGTGTATAACCGAGTATACCGTATATGAACCGGTCTTCTAACCGTGTTTTGTGTGAGACCGCCTTTAGACACTCAGCATTGTGGGGATGCTTCCTGGCTGGGTGTTAGGTGCTTGTACCATATGTGAAGTTGTATTAATAAACCTTGTAAAATTATACATAATTATGGACTAAGTTGATTATTTTACAAAGACTTTTCGTTGCAATTATCACTTTAACTAAACATTATAGTGAATAAGAGTAATAAGAAATAAAATATTCTTATTTTACAGTTAACTTTCACTATGAAAGCACATATATTGAAAAATCAGTTTTAACAATTTTAAGAAACAAATGGTTAACTTAAGATAAAAAAATGTCCCTATATCAATATCATGAGTCTACAAGAGTTTAATGATCCTAATAGTGGGCTTTTACTAGGGCTGTTGATCCGTAGTGGCGATCCGATCCGAACCACGATTCATTTGTAGTGATTCACGAATCGAACCACGATTCACTAATTAATGGAGAAGCATATAGGAATTCATGTAATTACAAAAATTAGTGAAGAATTACAGAAGCTTTTACTAAATGGAAAATTATATACTCCGAACATTTCTATTACCAGGCGTTTTATGGAAACGTTAACTGATAACATTTTTTGTTTAAATGTGTATCAATCGAAATTTTGAATTAAATTAAAGTTTTCATCAGTAGCGTGGCTCGTTTTCAGTGGTAATTAAGCTGAAAATGCTCTTTCATAATTTCCAAAATTAGATCACAATTTCGGACGTGACGAATATTCGTACATTTCGTACTCGATTTTCTGGTCGGGATCGCGAATATCCGAGTACTCGGATACTCTCAGCAGCCCTAGATTTTAAGTACCTGAGTTCAGCTTTAGGAGTAGATAAAATTGTAGGGTCTAAATCATCCAAACTACATTTTACAAGAAACGAATCATCGTCTATGTCTAACATTGTATCATCATAAGCATATACTCTAACTAACAACACAGCCACTGATACCCCATTATCATCATACTGCAATTATATAAACGTAGAATTATAATACATATAACAGATTAATTTATTTCATTTGGGGGGTTGACGTCGTAGCAACACATTGTACATAAGTCATATAACGGCGGTCAGTCAACCTACTCACTCCTTCTGGAAAGGCTAAATCTCTGGATTTAGCTGTTAACCAACTACTAAGCGCATGCTTTCGTTAGTGACTGACAACTGCCCTAGATAATTAAAAAAAACATTGGTAGGAGGGAGAACGGCGTAGAAATAATTTCATGACCAAGCTCCACGAAAGTATGCCCCGCCTGGGATTCAAACCCTCGACCCCTTGATCAGTTGACGTGCGTGTACCAACTGAGCTAGTCAGGCGGCTCCATGTAACAGATTTATTGTGTGTTAGACATTATAGTGTACCGTCCCCTTCCTAGTTGTGAAATGTAAAAACAAAAATAACCCGCACATCGCTATTTACTTATTTACGGAGCCCCTAAAGTGACATTTTGAAATACTTTTTTTATTATCACAAATATTTCGTTTAAACGTAATATTATTTCGTTTATTAGAAATATTATTTCGATTTAACGAAATAATATAACGTTTTTTCGAAATAATTATTACGTTTTTTCGAAATAATTATTTCGTTTTTTCGAAATAATATTATTTCGTTTTATCGAAGTAATTATTACGTTTTTTCGAAATAATTATTTCGTTTTATCGAAATATTATTTCGTTTTTACGAAATAATATTTCGAATTTTCGAAATACATATTTCGTTTAATTGAACTAATTATTTCGGAAAAACGAAATAATTATTTCGAATGAACAAAATATTATTTCGTTTAATCGAAATAATATTACGTTTTTTCGAAATAATTATATCGAAAAAACGAAATAATATTTCGATTAAACGAAATAATATTATTTCGAAAAAACGAAATAATTATTTCGAAAAATCGAGTTAATTATTTCAATTTAACGAAATAATATTACGTTTAAACGAAATTATATTTCGTATAAACGAAATAATATTTCGAAAAAAACGAAATAATTATTTCGATTTTTCGAAATAATTATTTCGTTTTTTCGAAATAATATTATTTCGAAAAAAACGAAATAATTATTTCGATTAAACGTAATATTATTTCGTTTAATCGAAATAATATTTCGAATAAACGAAATAATATTTCATTAAACGAAATAATATTTCGTAAAAACGAAATAATATTACGTTTAAACGAAATAATTGTGAAAATAAAAAAGTATTTCAAAATGTCACTTTAGGGACTCCGTACTTATTATTACTTTAATTAGCAACTTTTC
The DNA here is from genome assembly GCA_025267735.1 of Mactra quadrangularis. Lineage (NCBI taxonomy): Eukaryota > Metazoa > Mollusca > Bivalvia > Venerida > Mactridae > Mactra > Mactra quadrangularis. The sequence continues at coordinate 4,275,687 of CM046300.1, read as the reverse complement.
AAACTCCACATTTTTAAATGTCTACTGTTGAGTCTTACTTTTTGTCGTTATATTTTGAATAAAATCATATAACATGTACCATAAGCTACACGTAAATAGTGTTTACAATTTATTGTTAATCACGTAGTATGCTTAGTCCATGAAGCACGCGCATTGCATGCCTTTTGTCTGGTGATTGCTACCAAAGGGTAGAATTCATTACAAAAACACACATATTTATTTTGTACGTATAGATACGTTCGGTAAACACTACACTTTAAAACCCAACGCTAAAGTTATGGCGAGGATGTCAGTAGAAGATAGAGAGCGTGCTGTTGACACAATGTGGACACAGCGCTATTAAACTTTGAAATTGCAGACATCACGCCATGACATTAAATCTATTACAAATGCATGAAGTAGTCTACATCTAAAAAGATATGAAATTGTTGTCAACAAATAAATCAGGCAGTTAATATAAAGATGGACATTTTAATACATCAGTGTATCATAGAAATATTACCCGAACAATATTGTGAGTTTATAACAATGTTGTTTTGTTCATAAACTCATTCATGCGACAAGCTTGAATCATAAAAATTCTGATGAACAAATTAGTGCTGTGTTTGTATGGTGGCTGATTTATGCCATGTCGTATTTTCGTTTCTACGCCGCGAAGAAACGAAAAGGAGAAGATACGACAGATGTATTGCGAAAACACGACGCATTTTATTTGTCGTTTTGTTGTATTTATTTAGGTTTCTTCGTTTCTTCGTGGCAAAGAAACGAAGAAACCTAAAGACGAAGATGCGACAAACTATGGATTTGTCGTGTCTTCGTGTTTTCGTGTTTTCGTTTCTTCGTGGCGAAGAAAAGAAAATACGACATGGCATTAATCAGCCACCATTGTTTTTGAAATTTGTTAAGACGACTTTGTGTTATCATTTTGATATTTGCTAAAACGACTCTGTGTTATCATTTTGAAATTTGCTAGGACGACTCTATGTTATTATGTGTTAATGTGAATAATTTTATCATGTACATTATTTTGTCTAGGGTCCTTTGGATGACATATAAAACAGAACCAAACAATTGTTTAAGACATAAATTACAGTTGGTTTTTGTTGTAGAGTAATGCATAAGCACGAGATATAATGTGCCAAAATTTAATAACGATAATTCTATGACAAAATATTGAAGAAAACTGTATGTTATTTCGATTCTAAATAAAAATATGATTTTATCATTTTTTTTATTTTTATAAACATGGGAGTAAATTGTCAGACATGAATGTGTTCACTTGACTGAAGATGATTTCAAATCAATGCTTAGAGGTTATCGTACACAAATAGTAAAGTCGGCGATATTAACATAGAAGCAGACTTTGAATTAATTTTTATACACCCGTTTAAAAAACCCTCTATATGAGAAGAGTTTGGACCATTACTCGACACTTGCTGTATCTAGGTTTTGCAAATGTACTTGTAAATAGCCCTTAGGCCATGAATGTGGCCTTTTGATTCTGAGACCCTTTGTCAAAGGTTAAAGTCACTGGACTTCATATTATGGCTAGCTCTCCATCTCCGACAGTCCCCGGCTTGGGCAGCACTCGTGCGCATAATGCCCGCCCAGTGAAGCTCTTAATAGTGTAGCAGAGATATAATATATCACTTGTATTCCCTTGTTTTCAAGCTAGCTTTTATGACGACGTGGTAGAGTGTCCGCCTACGACTTGAGAGGTCGTGGGTTTGAATCTCAGTTCGGAACATGGATTTTGATAGGGTTACAATACTATATATTACTATATAACTTACCACATTTACACCACAGCTATGTGATGCAGCAGTTGTTGTAACTGTTATATTATATTCTATAGGATCCTCAGTGTTATCTTTAATACATGCAGCATCTGTCACTCTGTTAGCCGTCGTGGATGTATCGAGTGTTGTAGCATCAAATGCATATACTTTAAATAAGGGATCATCATTCTTCGTTATTCTAAACACTATTCTTACAGAATCTGGGTCTGATTCTACCACAAGACATTGATGTGATGCTTTAAACATAAAATAAGATACTTTTTAAACAGTTTGTCAACAGAATAATCTATTTTTGCTAACCTGACCCATGTGTGTCTAGTTAGAAAACACCCAAAATGTTAAAAGAAATTATTTAAATATTGACTAGCAATGTACAAGTCTCTGTTGCAACCAAAATAATGATAATGAAACGCTAAATCTGGAAAAGGGCAAGTGAAAAATTTGACAAATAACCCATTAAAATTAAAGGAGCATGTGATGGCGATTTATTATCTATGATGTTATAAATTATTTGATATAATGTTAACTCACCATCTTTTGGCACCGATGATACCAAGGTAAAGTATAACTGAAAAATAGAAATGATAAAAATAAAAGTATGATTTTATCAAAGGTAGCAATGTCCAATATAGTCAGCTTTTAACGTCATAATGAAATACGGGCTTTGTCAATTTTGAAATATGTTGGGCCTAGATTTAATTTGGAACCTACATTAGAACCCGTAATTTTAATGCATATTAAACTTCCATTCAGTGGTAGGGGCGGTGGTTATTATTATGTGCGTGTTATTTTAATAGTGTTTTATACGGTGACATAGAGGTGACATGGAGAAATATTTTAAATACCGCTACTATTACGTGGCCACGCAGTAGCTTTTACGTGCGCACGCAATAACGTTTACGTGGCCACGTAATAGCTTTACGTGCGCACATTATAATTGACCAATGAGAGTTGTCGAAATTGGCGGCAATTTTTCATTGGACAATTATTACGTGTGCACGTAAAGCTATTGCGTGGCCACGTAAACGTTATTGTGTGCGCACGTAAAGCTATTACATGGCCACGTAAACGTTATAGCGTGCGCACAAAAAAGCTACTGCGTGGCCACGTAATTGTAGCGGTATTTTAAATATTTCTCCATGTCACCTCTATACCACCGTAGTTTTATACCTCGCATATATATTTAAATTTTATCTCCAGAAGTGAATTTTTTGGTTTTAAGATGTTCAATCTAAAGTTCTTTATGTAGATAGGATTCAATGTACAATTTGTTTTATCTTTTAAACTGATTCTTTTGCATCTTATTACCAGCGTTTTTATTTATTTTCATTTTCAGAAGCCGGGATCCTAATACCCTTCATCCCACAGAGAATTTGTGATAGTGCACCAGGTACACCATGAAATCCCCAAATGCATTTTCTTCTTAGTCTTTGTTTTACCTTTCATTTGTTTACTGGGTTTAATGCCGTGTCAACACAGTTTATGTCATTTTACAGCATCTAGTGTACCTAGCTTTTCTGGACCCTTATCTATAACCCGTACTCACCTACCACTCCACAAGGCCGGAAACTTCTCCATATTATCTAATCAATGGAGGAAAATTGACATTATCGCAAATTTTCATGGAAGGGTAAAACCTCCCCGGGTGGGATACCAAATCCCAGCGCGCTACCAACTGCGCTATCGACCCGGGTTTATCTTTCAAAAGGGTGACATGAATGGTTCGTCAAATAGTTGTTGACTTATTAGGTTAAGAGTTGAGGTGAGTACCTTTTTCTTTCTGTTTTGGCAAAATTAAAGTTGAGTTAAAAATCTATACATTTTGTTCAAATATTCCATTGGTATATCATAAAATTGTATCATTCTTAGAACGTACATTTACAAAGTTTTGTTTGATTTTTTGGAGGAAGATTTTAATAAGGTTAGGATCTAAAGTAAACATAAATGAATTATTTATTACATTTTGTAGAAAAATGATTTCCTTTTATTTATTCAAAACAGTTTAAATGATATTTATAAAGATTAAAAACACACTACAACTTCAATTAAAGCTGATGTAAAATGTCCCAAGTGTAACATTATGTCTCATCATACTAATATAATTTGTTTTCTCCTGTTACCCACGTCACCAAGATTACATAACACATAGATTTTCTCATAAAATGCATGTTTTTTTTGTTAACAAGTGCATTACGATGTCCCGAGTATAACAATTTTAAATACTTTTTAGATTTTAAGTCATTACCTTTATCTATTACGACTTTTCTTTCGACGATGAAGTGTATGGTTTTCACATTTTGAATTATGGTATGGAGCCTAAAAGTTTTTCACCAAAATTATGTTAAGAGTATTATTTCGATTTATCTAAAACATTAATCTATCTACCTCCTAAATTTATTGAGTTAGTTTCTTAACTTAATACTAATATGATATATATGGTGGCATATTTCTGCCAACAGAAAACCACATAACTAACACGTTATTTAAGTGGTTAACTAGTTACCATAACTAGTTAACGTCTTAGTTAATTAAGTGAAGTGGTTAACTAGTTACCATGACTTGTTAACCACAGAAATTAACTAGTTATTTAAGTGATTAAATAGTTACATGAACTAGTTAACCTCTTTAGTTAATTAAGTGAAGTGGTTAACTAGTTACCGTAACTTGTTAACCACAGAAATTAACTAGTTATTTAAGTGATTAAATAGTTACATGAACTAGTTAACCTCTTTAGTTAATTAAGTGAAGTGGTTAACTAGTTACCGTAAATTGTTAATCACAGAAATTAACTGGTTAGTTAAGTGATTGAATAGTTACATGAACTAGTTAACCACTTTAGTTAATTAAGTTAAGTGGTTAACTAGTTATCGTAACTAGTTAACCACCTTAAGTAACGTGTTAGTTATGTGGTTATCTGTTGGCAGAAATATGCCACCATAGATCGATGACACCAAATTAACTTATGTTTTTATTTAATATAGCACTCATATTACTCCATGGTCGAAAATGTTACACGGGTGTTTTTCATTGTTCTCATTTGTTATCTTTGGAAGTCATGATTTTTAACAAGAAGTATAATTATAGATGTATGGTGAATAACCTGGCCATGCTCAACTGTTATCATCTAAACACAGAATCAACGAGTAGTCTTTTGCATTAAGCTGTTTCGGTGTAGGTTCAATTGCGTCAGAAATTGATTTTGAAAAACTTCAATTTCTTCGGCAGCTTTGTCGCTTGTCTAATTACAATGTAAGTGTTCGTCAAAAGACTTGTTTATCATTATAAAAGAGAAAAACAATTGTTTGTTTAGTTTTGTGCCAGATATCAATAGAATACTGACTAATTATAATCTGAGACATTGTTTGTTCAACTTTCTAGAAAAAACTTGAATTCCATCAGCAAGACAATGGAAAGGAATTTCAAGATCAAGTATATTTGATCGTAAATTCACGACACATCTTTCAAGAGTACGAGTATCTAGCCTTAAATTCCCGGTTACACTGTAGCAATCTTTAGTCGTTTATAAACTCTGTTCAATCTGGATGTTTACAAGACGCTATCCACAATTAGGGACTTTAGTCAGTTATTTTTCCCTGATAAAATCTGAAGCAATGCAATTGTTAAGTAGGTCCTTACAGTTGAAATCTCTCGGATTTTATCATTGAATTACTATGTAAGGATAACAAAATATTTCATCTAATATCTTTCTTGTTATTGAAGATATTAACAGAAGTGAGATAGTTCTTTACCCTTAAAATACTTAGCTTGAATTTCAAACAAATAAAATGATTGATAGAAAAGTTATTTGAGACTAATTTTGGCAAATTGACATTGAAAAGTAAGGGTAAAATCCGAGTAATCCAACTAATTGGACCTACCTATTTGAAGAGTATACAAGGGGAAATAACTGTCGAAAGTACCTAATCAAAAGTTAATTGTTACTTCGACATTTATGCACTAACCCGCATCGTTTCATCAGAAATATGTTAATATTGTGTTAACTGTAATAAATTTAAACTAGTGTTTATTTTTTGTAAATGTATATAATACTTCTGTATGCATGATAGCTCTCCTATAAGAAGGTAAATAAAGAATCTATCTATCTAAAGAATATATCTATCATAAATTAACTCGTATCAAATTCATTTTGACTTCTTTCTGTGCAATCTGGTTTGAGACAAGGGTGTATCTTGTCGCCTTTATTGTTCAATTTTTAAATTAACGATCTAGTTTCTTATGTTAAGTGTTTTAATCTTAGTGTTAATGTAGGTGATGTGAAAATAGTGTATACAGTCAAACCTGCCTTAGCGACCCTCTGTATAATGTGACAATCTGTCAATTGCGACCTAATATGGTGTCTCCCGTGACATTTTCCTACATATTAAACCTGTATTTTACAATCCTCTGTCTAATGTGACAAGCGACCTATGAAATTGAGGCTGAAAATGCATCCGACTCTGTGTATTAGGACCGTGTCAAGGGAGAGGAGAGAGCCAAATTCCTGTTCCAACAACATCGGAAGCAATAGACTTAGCATCCAAACTTAAATTATATTCCCAACATACAGGAAATGTTGAACTAATGGATTTAGCCGCCAGTATGAGTGACAAATTAGTAGAACTGTCGTTAATGAAACGCAAACAGACAAAAATTAGTGACTTTTTCTCAAGCAGGACCTCCAGAGTGCCACAAAATCTTGATAAACACTTGTTTTCTTAGGGCAACATGTATTTTATAGATTTTATAGGTTTTATAGATTTTATAGATTTTAAACATTTTTAACATTAACCTTTGTGTTGGATACATTGTACTTCTGAATAGCTTGTTAAGTAAATAGTGTACACAAAACTTGAGTTGTATTTGTACCCTGCGTATTGTGACCCTCTGTCTAATGTGACCTTTTTGGCTAAATCCGAGTGAAGGTCACAATACACAGGTTTGACTGTATTGTTATTTGCTGATGATATTGTAATTTTAACTGAAAATGCCGATGATTCACAAATTTTACGAACTGCTTTGTCAGATTGGTGTTATTTGAATGATACGATTGTTAATACATGTACATGTAGTAATAAAAGTAATATTGTGCACTTAAGACCAGTTTCTGTACCGTGTACTGATAGAATATTTACTTGTGGAAATGCAAACTTTTCTGTCGTTAATAAATATAAGTATCCATGTTTGGTAATTGATGATCATCTTGATTTTAATATTTCGACAAAAGCGGTTGTCCAGGGTGCTAGTCGAGGTTTTTGGTTATTAATGGCCAAATGTAAATCCATGGGGGGAGTATCTTATTATGTATTCACAAAATTGTATGATTCCATTGTTGGGCCAGTAATTAATTATAGTGCTCCTATTTGGGGTAATAGGTCCTTTTCATGTATTGAAGCTGTTCATAATCGGGCAAAGCGATTCTTTTTGGGCGGGAAAAATTTACTCCTTATGCTGCACTGGCTGGTAAAATGGCTTGGGTTCCACCTATAGACAATCCCAGAAATGAAAGTTAGACCGCCGCCATATTGTGATCACGTGATCCGTCCGCCATTAAGGTACTGAAGATTCCTTCTGCAGCTATAATAGATAAGGTCTGTTGCACATTATTTGTGCCATTTTACGGCATAAATTGAAAAATAAAGACTCAAATGGTGAAAACACACTTTACAGGTGTCAGCAAAATATTTGTCCAAATATCACAAGAGGTTTAAAAGTTATATTAATTCTAAGTGTCGAAAAATGGCCATTTTTGTGTGTAATGCGTAAGAATCAGTTTAAACCTATTTTTCAAAATGCTGTATTTGGGTGCAATTAAACTTTAATTAAAAACTTATATCAGCATGTTATAAAAAAGTTAATGTTTTAAAACATTGCCTTTAACAATTTGCAGTAAAAAGGGTTTTAGTTGGTTTTTTAATTTAAAGGCGTCTTTTCCGTCCCCGCCTCCTAAAAATGCTATTTATTCGGAAAATATAAAACCTAGGCATATTGATCAATGAATTTATGTGACAATATAGTAAATATACCAAAACATAAAAAATAAATAAATTTAAATGAAAAATAGCAAAAAAGAAAAGTTTTGTATGGTCCGACCTACTGCTTAAAATTGGTTTTTTCCAAACTAATCTAAATATTCGGCAGAACTTAATGTATTTAAGTGAAGTAACATCAGATAAACAAATAACTTGCTTAATTACATTTTAAAAAGGTTAGCTGAAATAAAAGAATATCCGTGATATTTGTCTCATCTCTCAAATAGCTAATTTGATATATAGCTAAACGTCGCTCAAAAAGCTATGTATTCATATTATCTTTAATCAAACCAGAACATCGACAAAAATCATTTTTTATGAAATCATAAGTAAACATTGAGAAGCTATTTTAAGCTGTCTGTGGTCGTAAATCACGAATTTTTATAGGATATAAGATTAAGAAATTCAACCAGATTTCTATCTTTACAATCCTTTGCAAGGTATATGTAGTTGGCGGAACTTTACACATAGTATGTTGAGCATTTCGAAATTAATTCTGATTGAGTTTTTATTTCTTCAGATAATTTGTATATTATTTTAAGTTTCATTCTAACTATGATTATGTCTAAGTCAATAAAAATATTAAGAAAAATCCTTCGAAATTAAAAATGGTCAAACTTACACAAAGGTGTCATCTATTTTCATTTTTTAAAATAAGACACCTGATGTATTTAGGATCAGAAAGAAAATATTGTCATACAAATATTCAGTTTTGAAATATATAAAAGCAAGTCACAAATAAGTACTATGTACATCACTAATTTGGCAAACATTTTTTTTCAATTAATACTTGGTTAAGGACTATGTAAAAGTTGAAATTACAGAAAAGTACCTTTAAGTACCGGCCCTCAAAAAGTTGGTAAGGGTAAATGCAGTGCTAAAAATATCATAATGTTTAATCATCCCTCTTGCCTGAAATCTTTTGGACCAGGCTATATTATCGTAGGTACTTCACATCACCTGTGAATACAGAAATAAATACGTTATTTTCTGTGCAAGTTTCCTTTTATTCTAGCGAACAATTTCAGAATACATATGCAGATATTGAATGCACTAATATTACTCTAGATGCACTGAGGCTTACATTTTCTATATCTGTGACTGAATTTACATATATGAACAAACAAACAAGTGGACTCTGTAATCAAAATTTGGGCGTCCATTTTGTGTGTATTAAAAACTTATTCATTACACATCTTTGCGGAAGTCAGGGGCTAATCACAAAAACGTGTGTACATACGCGAATTAAACTTCTATCTAAAGATTGCAAGATTTCGATGAAATGTCTTAAGAATGGTTTAATTTTTATGAAGTTATTACTATATATGTCTGTAGATTTGATGATTTATTGTTTTAAGGTATTTATTTGACGCCACGTGGGAACTTTTTTGTGCCTAATTACTTTATTTTGACATACATCGGTTCCGTCTTAAAATGGTCGATGTTTTGTTAGCAGATGACCATTTATTGTGTCATACCACCTTTGTTTAAATTGGCCGTGTATTGAAAATACAAGAGTATGGTGGCTCGGTATAGCTCTCGTGCATATCCTTCGAGAGCTTCTTATCTCCGCTTGTAAAATTGTTCGTTGAAGTTTGTGGAACATATTGTATTCTTTAAATGTTTTGTAGTTTATAATGTATTGTTGACAACAAATCATGTGACCAAAATTTGAGGGCTTCACCACTTGACGTTGACTTAAGTCAGATCGTATTGTAGCAAAGATTTTAAGTTTCGAGTGCGTCTTTGAAATTCTCTCATCGTAAACTAAGTTTGACGTAAGTAAGTTATTTCGGAAATTTCGCTATCTTACGTAAGATTCTTATGAAACAGTCCAAGTTCCTCACCAGCCCTGCGTTCAGTAAGCATTTAACGTTAGTCTATCACCGTTACCGTTATGAACGGTTAATTGAACGATCCGTTGAAGCGCGAACGTTTAAAGATAGCGGACAAGAGAAGCTTTACTTCAATTAATTAGAAAAATTCGGAGAGGAGGAATTGTTTTCTTGTTTACTTGTTCTTTGGTGTAAATTTATTGATCTAAATCAACGGGAGTAACACCGCCGGCTTCGTTGTAATGGCAGTTACTAATTTGCACAATATACTGGAACTATTTTGTTTCAGGTTGTTTCATACTCGCGTACTATATACTTAAACCGTTTGCTGTTTGCCTGAAACGTTTTCCGCTAACAAGCCGTTCAATAATGACAATAGTGAATTATACCTATTTTAAGCGTGTACCTTTCATTACCTGCGTCCATTATTGGACACCGTACTTTTTGTTTGTACTACTTCTTTTGTGTAAAGTTGTATTTTGGTCATGTTGAAATTTATAAATTTTAGTATATAGAGATATTTTATTATACTGATTTCAGACAAACTATGAGTTAATTTGTATTTTTAACTCTTAGTGCATCTGTACGGGGGTGTACACAATCTGATTGGAAGATTTTATTTTAACTGTTATCACTGTACTTCATGTAAACTTGCACAAAAGTTTACATGATTAAACTCACTTTTGTCATAAAAAATAAATATTACTAAACCACTTTTTTGATATTTTTCTATTAAACTTACTTATTTATGTCATTAGGATTAAAATGAAAACAGAAATTTATGAAAATTATTTGTAAATTTCAATTATTGCAACCACCCCTATTTTAAAGTCATGAAGGACATTCGTCAATTACATAGTCCTTAAAGTAACATTACTGTAAATAATTAACTGCAACTTTTTATTTGTATATGGTGTCATATTCTGTGATGGTCAATTATGTAATATTATGTAATAAGTTAATCCACTACCTGTCGGATCTGTATGATCTTATCTGTTAAATACATCAGTATAACACTAGGAGTCCAATTAAGGGACACTTACTGATAACTATCAACAAAATATTTTTGCGTCTGCATTTCATATCGATTTTTCGTCAGTACCTTAATGTATTTTCATATACTGTATATGTTTCATGTTGTAAATGGCTATGTACTTATTTGTATACGCTAATAAAATTATTTATCTATCTTAATGGCGGATTTGAAGAGTAGTCAGGGGAGATAACTTTGTCGGACTAAATTTCTGGGATTGTCTATAGTTCGTCAGTGAAAATCTATATATGCATTTTGTGCTCGTATTTGCTTAAAACCTAAGGTTAAATTAGAGAAAAGCTCTGTGGGCAGCAGGTCGTGCCGAGAATATTCGTACTAGTAAAAATTGGTTTTTCGTTGTAAAGCAACAATTTCTTTTAAGTAATAAGGGACTTTAGTCAGTTATTTCCCCTTGTACACTTTTCAAATAGGTAGGTTCAATTAGTTGGATTACTCGGATGATACCCTTACTTTTCAATGTCAATTTCCAAAAATTAATCTTAAATAACTTTTTTGTAAAACAATTAATTTGTTTGAAATTCAAGCAAAATATTTTTAGAGTAAAGAACTATCTAAATTTTACCACTTCTATTAATATCTTCATTAAAGAGAAAGGTATTAGATGAAATATTTTGTTATCCTTAAATAGGACTTTAAGATAAAATCTGAAGATTCCAATTGTAAGAACCTACTTACCAGTTGGATTGCTTCAGCTTTATCAGGTGAAGATAACTGACTAAAGTGTTTTGAATGATATTTCATTTCATATTCCAATCTGTAAGAAATTTGTTAGTTACTCATGTATCGAATTTGTTCTTTGTAATTTTATTAATGAATGGGAAAAAAGTATTGATAGACACACTGGTTTAAGTGGTAGAGGTCGAAATAAGCTACGTACATATTGTTCTTTTAAATCACATTTCAAAGTTGAAAACTATTGTAAAATGATTTTACCACCTCATCACAGATCAGCATTAAGTACATTTAGATGTGATGTCGCCTCTATACGAATAGAAACCGGTAGATTTGAAAATATTCCCTTTGATGACAGAAAATGTCCCTTCTGTGATTCAGTGGAGACCGAATCTCATGTTTTTTTAAATGGCATATCTATAATGACCTAAGAGGCTTACTGTTTGATAAAGCAATCTCTCTTAATTTGTCGTTTTTAACTTTACCTGATTCAGAAAAATTTAAGTTGATTTTTACTAATAAGTATATTGTAAGATTTTGTGTCAAAACCTTTTTTAATATCTTTAATAAAAGGCATTATAATACTTCAAATAAATTTGCCGGCTTTAGATTGCCTGATCGATTCCGCGAAAAAAAACCATATACACCGTCTGTGAGTTCATATACACTGTGTTCCCTCGGGTAGCCTCACAAAATAATTCATACACTACCTGAAATATCTAGTCGCTGATTGGCTGAAAATACATCACATTCCAAATATGGAAAGCATCAATATCAGATGGATTATGTTAAAATTGAAAGTCAGTTAACTAACGTCCAATTTTTCAAACAAAGACGGTTCAATGGAATTAATGTCTAAAATCATAACATTTTATTAAGGATTAATCTGAAGAACACACGCAAAGACCTATTTCATGTGTACGACTTCCATTTATGGCGAATGCGCAGTAGGCTAAAACACATTTCGTTAACATTTCTTAGACAACGGTGCCCCTTCTCAGCCAATCAAATTGCATAAAAAATGTTTGATAAATTTTATACCACACGGTTAAATGTTTGATATTATTAGCCCGTTATATCCGTGCTTAAAACTCGAGAAAACAGTGCGTGAAAGTATGGGGTGGTTCCAGACTTTTCAAGTTTTGTGCACACTAAGAACAAAATGCAATGTTATAGTTTGTATTAAATCAGCAATAAAAATTGGAAAGTTCTTATTCATGATCTCATTTGTCGATCAGCATAAGTCATGGAATAGTTCAACCCATTGTAAAAAGTCTAGATCCACCCCATTTACAGTTTAATACCATCAATTGCTGAGAATATACATGTATATTTTCTAGGTGAAATGTTTCAATAAGCTTATCTGTATTGATTTAAACGCCAAGTTTTGAGAAATTACCTGCCCTTATTACGTATTACCTTTCAATCAATTGTTTTTGGATAGTTCCATGATACTTGCAACAAAACAAATAGTGTTAATGCGTCATCGTGCACAAATGCTTGTATAACATTATGTATTTTACCATGTAATTGAGATTTTGCTACCATTTATGTTCACGAAATTGGTCTTGATGGTTTTGAAGCAGGTGAACAAAAATATCGGCAGGGTTTGATTCAAAGTTCCACTTGTTCTTACATTATGGAACGACCAGTTTTATGTAACACAATGAAACGGCAAAATATGTTAGCATACGTATATACGTAGGGGTGGCGGTTTAACAGCCACACTAAGTTTGTTTAGATAAATCACACAACCTTTATTTTTAATACATTCTCGTTTCCAGAGTCTAGTAGCATTCTCAATACTAGTATTGAGAATCCTACTAGACTCTGGGAACGAGAATGTTTTCAATACTGTCCTGTAAATGAATTTTGTTACTTGGTGCGTCGAATTAAGAACAAAATAGTCCGTCACATATGGATTTGGTTGAATATATGCAGACATATTCTTTTATTATCTATGTAAAAACAAGTGAGTAATATCTAATGTCTTATTCACTGAGCCATACGTACTGAATGATTTATTAAAGTCCTCACAAGAATTAATACTTTGTCACTGTACCACAATAGTCTGGACTCATGTGCCATGTTTTGAAAATTGATGACGTGGACTGGATTATTTTATTTTGATGTTATTTTGTACACGTACCGTACTGGTTTGAAATTTGCATACGTATAATTACGTAATTTTGTGGATTATGTAATTATGTGAGACTGCATTGGCACCATTTCCTATCTATTTAACCCCTCACGATATGATTGTTAGAAAGGCATTTGTGGAAAGGAACTCGAATGTAAAATGGGCAATTATTTTGGAAAAATCCCAACTGAATAAAGTAAAGACCTATAGAAATTTTGTAACATACATTACAATAGGATCTAATTTTTTAAACTGATAGTTAAATAAATTTTGTATACCTTCTTACTTTAAATATTTTGAGGGGAATTAAATGAGACAGGAAATAAAGCGCCATGATTGTGCGACCACATGCACGACTCATGCATATCGGTTCGTCTCCATTCGGAGACAAACACCAAAATCAACAGCGTAAGTCAACTCCTGGCAAAACATTAACCGCTCTGGTAACCATGCATTATTTCCTTTCTCTATGAAAAAGGAATGGCATGGTGTTTAGGAACGACCGGAGCCAGTCAAATGCTTTGCTAAAAAAGGCAAACGCTTGGCTATATGTATGACATTTAAGTCAAAATAACGACATACACATTAAAACTGTGATGTTTTCTATCATAAGTTAAATACTAACGAATGGGTTGTCAAAATAAGCAGTTTATTATGTCAATTAAATTAAATTGGTCTTTAATTCTGTCTTACTTAAGCTTGCAGATTCTTTGTTTATTATTTAACTAGATATTTAAATATTATTACAAAAACTTATCGAAGACTTATCAAATTAATGAAAAACAAAATTTATACAGCCACGCGTTATAATTTGTATATTTCTATATCTTGTGTTTAAAATCATAAACATGCCCCCGGGGCGTATCAAACTCCCCGCAGCGGTTATTTCCCTGTATCAAATCAATAACCACTGCCACCACAAGTAAATTCGTCCCTCAGAGAGCCGAATATTTTTTTCATCATTTCTGTTACATTTCAATATTTTCAACAAATTGAGTCTCCTTGTAGTAAATTATGATGTTCAAAGTACATATAGATAAAATAGTTTTAATTAATAATTTGTAAACATAACAAAACGTGACGTTAGCACTGTGAGACGGTTGGGCATTCTATAAATAGATGGTATTACTAGCGTCACGTGATTTACGTATTGGCAGTGATAAAAGTAGCAAAGCGTGACGTAAGCACTGTGAGGAGTTTGGGGACGTATATCTAATTATCGTAGGTACCTGACAGACGATAATAACAATTATCAAGATTTGAGCATTTTTGTGCCGACACCGGTTGCCATAAGCCAATCAGAACGATGCATTTGAGGTCACGTGATGAAAAAAATGACGTCAAACAGTCAAAATAGGGGTGCGTGCATGGACTCGTCTTGGACGTATATTATCCGGTTACATGTTTGTATTACCAGAACAATATCATAATCAATATATGAACGCGTACCAGTTTCAAGGAAGTTGCAATATAAAACAAAAAAACATGCATAACTAATTGTTACATGTTCATGTCTTGAAAAAAAATGCATTTGTTGAAAAAAAGCAAACCTATCTTCCCTACTTCCGGGCGAGTTTATAACGTTAAGACTAAAACACGAACGTCTACTTTGACATCATACAGCCGGATCAGAGGCATGTTTATATACAAAATGTACCAAGCTTTAAATTTGTAAATTTTTAATAAAGTGTTATACGTTCCATGTTTCTGCTAACATTTTGTTTAGCATATATAAATCATCTTTAACGCGAGTTTCTCCAAGACATTTATATTTTCTCTTCTAAACTGTGGTTTAAACGAAACATGTACACTCGACGGCCTTCGCGGTCTATTTATAGAAAGTCACAGTCTAAATTACTGACGTAGACACTGACACCATAAACAAAGAAGGGTTATCAGACCATCACTGATAATGATCCTTTTATATATTGTACATTTATTTATTGAATTATCAAACATAGTTGGTTTAATTAGCTGCTAATAAACCTTTATAAAAGAATTTTAATGCCTCAATTATAGATAAACAGGCTGAAGCAGTATTTCCGTGTTAGTAATAGTTTGGGCTCTTTGATGCTTTGCGTCAATATTTTCTTGTAAATAAATATAATCTACGCTCGATGAGCCGTCGGATTATGGGACAGAACATGGTCTTGAATAGAATAATCTGGTTTGCTTATCAATAAATAACGTTTCTTGCCAAAAGGACTGGTGAATTGTAAAGCCTACCTCTAAAATGCGTTTGTACGTGCTCCGCCGAAACATGACGAAATTGTTAAACTCTGACACATATATTTCTTGAATGCTTTATTAAAAGAGATGTCATTCATGGCTAACCGACGATTTCAAGCATTTTTGGAAATGCTAAAACGATAAACATAGGCAAGGGAGTTAAATAGGATTTTAGCACTTGCCATTGTTGCCTCCCTTTGTGGCAATTTAATGTAGTTTTTAATAACAAATAGTAAGGCATTATGCTTTTTAAATCTTGACCGTTCTACTTTTTTTCTTTTTGTACTTTTTATCTTACATTATTTTTATGAGAAATATGGTCTAAATTGAATGTTCACACGTTCACTAGTTATAACAATGTTAAAAAGTGATGGAATATATACAAAACAATAACATGTACTTACAGCTTAATAGTGCTCCTGGTTAGCCAAAACAGTATTTAGTTCTGTGAAAAAAGAATTATTCCTATGACGAATCACCACTGTGATTATTTATCAAAAATGATTGTTAATTTGAATCTTTTATAATTGTTTAACTGCACATTATGTACATAAGCACGTTAATAATATTTACATTCATGAATAACACTATCTTATTGTGTTTATGAGTTTTAATTAGCTTTCGCACGAAATTCACGACACAAAATTTAATATCTTTTGTTTAAGTTTAAGGCCTACTATATTATTCTGAGTTTTATGTGGCTTTAAGATGGCAGTAGTATAAACACGTGACAAAATAAATGAAAATGGACATTATAAACTTACAATTTCATACCCGTTGTCTAAGTCGGATAGAATACTCGTAGCAGTTTGATATAGGATTTATCAACTCGCTTCGCTCGTTGATAAATCCCATGTCAAACGGCTACTCATGCTCAGTATTCTATACATAACTTATGTCTGCCATTTTTTCATCGGTTCGAAACTGTTTTTTTTTTAAGTCATGACATAAGTGCGCAAGTAAGACATAATAATGCCCTGTACTAAATAAAAAAGCGTTTTACACAAGATTTTTTATATGAATTACAAATCTCTTACTTACAATACTCTAAACTGTAGAGACAAAATTTGACTCTTTCCGATCAAGGCAATGCTTCTTTTTCTATTCTGTGACTGTGTGACGAATTATCCAGTCATAATGCAAATAATACAAAAGTTGACTAGCGTAACACTCAGGCAAGCCAAGCTTTGGGTTCAGTATAAATAATGAACCTGGCTGTCAAACAAACGTTTTTTACGACTCTATTTTCGGAAAATCATTTCCATCGTGCCATAATAGTTTATCCCTTCACCGAGTAATTCCTTGATACAGTCCATATATTTCTATCGCCCGTATGTAATTTTTCTTTTTTTAAAATTATCCTTGTACTTTCCGATCTTTAAATCCACGAGTATTATTAGTTTAAACGTCAAATAGTTAATCATGCAACACACCAAAACATGGCCGCCACTATGACATCATGATTAAACGTACATGAAGATCAAGGTCAAAAAGCAATGGGGTGCGCAGCGGGGACATTGAAATACACATTTGGTTAACAAAAATTCATAACTTTTGTCCGCCATTTTTTCATCGATTCGAAACTGTTTTTCTTTTAAGTCATGACATAAGTGCGCAAGTAAGACATAATGATGCCCTGTACTAAATAAAAAAGGGTTTTACACAAGATTTTTGATATGAATTACAAATCTCTTACTTACAATACTCTAAACTGTAGAGACAAATTTGACTCTTTCCGATCAAGGCAAAGCTTCTTTTTCCCATTCTGTGACTGTGTGACGAATTATCCAGTCATTGTGCAATTAGTACAAAGGTTGACTTTCGTAACACTCAGGCAAGCCAAGCTTTGGATTAAGTATAAATACTGAAATCCACGAGTATTATTAGTTCATCATGATCAAACGTAGATCAAGGTCAAAAAGCAATGGGGTGCGCAGCGGAGAAATTGAACTAACAACTGCATTTGCTATATATTTTTTTGTACATTTTAGAGCTGTCGACGGATTTTAATAGGAATTGAAGTATTATAAAATCGTAATAAAGATGGTCCTTATACCCCTCGAAGCTACATATAACCCCTCGGCTAACGCCTCGGGGTATATGTACTCTCTGGGTATAAGGACCCATATACACCGTCAGAAATCTTTATAACTAGAGGTCTAATAGTGTCTTTTCAATAAATAAAAAAAGTGCTCCTGATTATTTCTTTTAGATCCTTCTATCAGATATTCTTTCATATTCTTAGATATTTCTTTATGTAATATTGTAAAAACAGTACTATGAATCTTTTACAATATATGTAGGTAATCAATGCTATTCAAATAATCTATGATTTGATCAGAGATGATGCTCGATTTTCTAAATCCTGCGCATTAATGCGCCCAATTAATTATTGTCAAGTTTTAAGTCTTTTTTAAATAAATATTTAACTTGCGAATAACATAGATTAGCTACTTTTTTATTTTTAATCAGTTTTATAATATGTTTGTTGAAAATAACTATATTGTTGATAAATGTGTGATAGTTTTAGTTTTTTTAAATGCGTATAGTCTTTTATAACTTTATTAAGAGTGACTATGTACATTTTTTTATATTGTACAATATATATGTTTTATATACATGTTGTACATAGATGAGACTTAAATAAATAAATAAATTCTTAAATAACGGTTTAATACTAAATTATATTTTGCATTCCCTGGTCAGATTTGTAACATTGATACTGGTGGATTACTAATTAAAAACAATTAAGCAAAATTAATAGAATTGCTAAATTTAGTACGTATGAATATTAAAAAGGACACATCGTTGTAATAAAATCATAGTTAGGAACAAACTAACATGAGGAAAAGAGCTGATGGAATGCTGTGCTAAATTAACATGTGAACAAATTGTTAAGTGTATAAACTATCATAACATTTATATTGGACAAGATACATATTCACATTTTGATTAGAATAATTTTAAATGGCATGAAATAAACAAAAAATATTTTAATACATAACAGGCACCAATGACTTTGCTCCTTATCGTATAAATCTTTTTTACATCTTTTTAGTCATTTATAAATATCTGATTATCAGTTTGCAAATTTTGTATTATATTGGCACAATCAAAGTTCCGGGTTCTGTGTCAGTGAAATGATTAGTTAAGTTATCCCAAGTGCAACACTTAGTCTGTTTTAACGTAATGATTTCCCTCCTGTTTGGCCAAATGATTTTAAACTATAGGCCTACTGAAATGACTTACAATTGTTGAGTGCTTTAGCTTAAACTGATATACAAGAAAATTATTTTAAAATGTGTTTGATTGAAAGAGGTTACATCAACATTACAGTTAAATATTTGACATATAAAGAGCTGTTTTGGGTAAATATTTCAACAATATCTCACCTAACAACATACAATATGGCTGATTAAGTTGTATATCATATGAAAAATATTGAACTAATTGTACTACAATGTTTAAAGCTATTTCTGCCATGAATTTATACCATAAGGGAATATATGTTCCTAGTGAAACGCAGTGGATAAAACACACCTGATTTTAGCAGTACCTAAAATGATTAAACATACTGATAACTTAATGAAACTTCACTGATGTATTTTGAGATGTTCCTTATTTTGTAAACAATTGTTTTTCAATTAATATCTACAGTTGCAATTTGTCAATATAAACTATTAGAAGTATACCAACCAAAAACATCATCAAACACAATAAACGTGTATTTTGTAACAAAAATGGAACACATATTGTTCTTTTCCTGATATATTTTTTATTATGTACATGTATGTAATGATATGAGTAGAAAAAAAGTTACATCTAACTGTAAATTTTGTTTTTCTGATACAAAGTACTTTGAAGATAAAATATTGATGTTGAAAAAAGATTTATTTCTTTCAATAAAACTTTAAAAAGCAAAAACATTCATATTTCAAAGCCTTAATCCTGTGTGATTTTTATTTGATCGGGAAGTAAGTTCTGAACAAATATATTTACCGTATTTCAGACCTTTGCTGATTTTGAAAATTTACCGAATCCAGAAGAAGTCGCTCAGCACACAATACAAAAATTGTTTACTTATATAAATGGTTATAAATTGTATACATTGTATTTGTATTGATATGATATTTAAATATCAGTTCTAAGAGGGTACAATAACTTGTCGATGTACCGGCACTATTATATGTGCTAGAACTTCCAGATAAACATATACTTACCAACGTATGTAGAATGATAAATATCACTCCGAGTTCCTGAAAATAAAAGTAATATGTGTGTTTCACTGATTTTATATTTATTATTAATATTATTTCATTATCCGTTTTATTTGAATACAGAATGTATCATATAACAATGAATTCACTATATTCACTGTACGTCTCGTTTGTTTTTAAATTTATGTCGACACTCGACAGAACAATAGTTATTTCATTTATTGCGAGATATTACACAAAGCATCCATTTTATCATTTTTTTAAAAAAAATACAGGTTTGAATCACAGCAATCGGACCATCTATCCACTGGATTATAATCTGTAGAAGTTTAGTACTCAATTCCGTTTTAAATAATAATAATGATAATAATAATGATAACAATAACAACAATAACAACAATCAAAGCGCTTAAAGCGCTGAAGTTAAGCGCTTTCCTGACTATGCTGTCTGGCCACTTACATATCCTTCTTCCCATAATGTGAACAGATAAGTGCCGTGACATAATCTCAATAATGATTTCAGAATTCTATGCTGTTTAAAAAGCATTTATTTTGTTACAAGCATTTCTCAAATGACCAAGTAATTGTCACGGTCCCACGTTGGGCGAAAAATCATCACAGGGTAAGGAAAATATACAGATTTACCGGGACTCGAACAAAGAACAATAGTATTTGTTCCATTGTTTGTGCAATTTAGATATAATATTTAACAAACGTTGTTCGTACCACAGGTGCCCATCGCATTACAAATACAAAAGTATTATCAATTTTTACTTTAACATGCTCTAATTATCATAAAAACCCCAAATACAAAAGTTCCAACCAAAAGCTAAAATTTTGTTTTGTAAAAAATATAAAGTATCCAACTCGATGAATTCCTTATGAAATTTACTCGGAAGAGATGTGACAGGTCTCCTTTCCAAGACTAAACACCCATTTCCCTATGGTTTAGCGCTAAAATCGAATACTAAAAATGAAATAAACATAATAATAATGATCCGTCTTTAAACAATATTTGTTGAAAATATGACTTAAATCGGACTAGCACTTACGTAGATACGAGCTCAAATATACATATATACTTATAAGTTTTGTTAAGTGTATAAAGCCATCCAGACATGATCAAACGCTTTAAAATCATTTTAACACTTCAATAATGATATTCAAATTAATTGCGATCGAATGCATGCCGGTCATATCGTCTAATTACCCTCGATAATTTCAATAGAGTTCGACTCTTTCCGGCAACTTCGTTCATCTCCGTGGGTTGAGTGACGTCATAGAAAAATAGTTCGATATCTTTGCGCGTATTCATATCAAGGAGCATGTTCCACAAGGCTATCGCTAGCTAGCGCTTTTTGAAAGCAATTTTGTGTAGCATATTAGCGCTCGCCTTGTGAAACGTGCCCAATATAAACGGAACACTTTGGGACAGATTGTTTTGAATGATTTTATGTTCCATATGATGTACTTTTGTCTGTAATTTCGTAGAATAGAGACAATTTGTACATATTATGAAAGAAAATTGCGTGGTTGTGGTAAAATAGAGGTCGGAAGAACTACTTTGTCTTAGACTTGGGTTGGCTAAACGAAACGACTGTCGAGATGGTCGTAATAAGTTAAGCCCTTAAAGCGCTTAACTTAATAATAAAAAAAACAAAAACAAAAATAACAACAACAATTTCAACAATAATAATAATAACAACAACAACAATAATTATAAAAAATATTAATAATAATTATTGCTATTATAATTATTATTAACATTACTATTAATATAAATATTAATATTATTATTTTTAATATTGTTATCATTATTATTATTGTTATTTGCATTATTATTATTATTATCATTATTATCATTATTATTATTATTATTATTATTATTATTATTATTATTATTATTATTATTATTATGAACGATTTTATTTAATGTGGGATAAATATTTGGCTAAAACAAATTATCAAGATAGTCCACATAAAATGGACATTAGAATGCAAATAGGGCAATAAATAAACTACATTTGTCTCATGGCATTTTGATTGGTCACAGGTTATAACATGTACATAACATCATATTGTAAAATTTTCGTCAACTGCCAGTGGCGCATACATTAACCCTCTTGATTAAATACTCTCTCCATAACTTATGCACTCACTATTAATAAAAATAGTAGTGATCGAAAATAATATAGAGCATTTAAATCACCGCGATTATGTATGTGCCGCTGATAATTGAATACAATTGAATTTAACAATAATATAATTTAAGATTGACCATACCTGTCAATAGAAATAACTCACATTTACAATGGTAATGAGTAATTAGAAATTTAATAGAATGTGTGTCTTATAGTATCGTAATAATATACCTAAATTTGAACATATTGACACAGAAAAACTGCATACGGCACAATACGTCCTATAGATAGTCACCGGTGGTCATTTTCACAAAAAAAATCTTACAAAAATAATTATCGTAAGTCAATTTCAAAACTTTAAAGTTCAAAGCTTTCAAGATATGATATCATATAATGACATGAATTACAGAAAGTAATCATTATTCTACATAATTAAAGAATATTATAAAGTAATTGGACAAAGAATGAAGGCATTATAAATGTTTCCTGTTTCTAATTTAAAATGAGTTTTATCGTAAGATATTTTGTGAAATGACCACTGGTCGACAGGTTTCATTATAAATGTACATTATGTACAACTAATTTGTGCACATCTTCATGTATGTTTTAATTTAATCTAAATTAAAATGGAGAGATTTGATAATTTTTACATACCATATTTTATCTCGTCGGGAAAGTAAGTACTTAATATATCTCGTCGGCACTGAAGTTCTTACGTAGCTAAGTAGGTTATTTGAAACGTTCATTTAAACACGAAAATAGTATAGTTCGTTTTTTCTCAACTGTCAAAACATGAATAACTTCACAGTGACTTCGTGCTCTTTGTCTAACACTCGTGATATTGTAATAGCAAGTATTCAATAACCGTGAAATTATTCAAACTTTGACAGTTGAGAAAAAATGAACTATACGTACAGTTTATTTTCAAATTACTCATTAAAGAAAATTTCATTTAATAAAATCCAATATATTTAATTCAAAAACCTATTAACAATAGTATGTTTCATTAATGTACAAAATAATATAGACAGCGTTCACAAAAACTATCTTTATTTGCTGTACACATAAAATCTAAAAATGTCCATCAGCGCATTACATGAATCACTATTTCTTACAAATATCAAAATTAATATTGAAAATATTCCAGTACCATAAAGTCAAACAGTCATTGCGATCTGTGACAAGGCGGTAGATTTAGACAAATACTTGACTAGTTGCAATTAAATAGCACAAGCGTAGTGACGATCCAGTAAGCATGTTAAATGTTCGATCATAAATTCTGAAGTTTGAAAGAGTTGATTTCAGAAAATGTGCATAACATCACCATTAAAGTATCATATTACTACATTTAACTATTACGAATAAAATTAATGTTTGAATGTTCAGAGCGTTAATGACTTGCTACATTTTTAGTGTGTTAGTGCATAAAGTTTACAAATTAATTTTGCCTTACATACGCTTTTGTAAATGAATACATTGCTTTTTGATTTCACGCAATGGTTACTGTACAGTATTCACTCATTTTCAATAAGAAGGCACCAATTGCATGTCTTGTCGTCGCTATGTCGAGAGCTTATATATTATAATAAAAGTAAAATGTGTAAGTCATTTATCTAACATATACCTAAGGATGTTGGAACAGCATATAATTCTTTTAATTATGCGCGTATGTTTTGGAAAATAAAAAATTAATGTTACGTTTTGTAAGGTTCGCTACTGTCGTCGGTGCAGTTTCATTAATTCAACGATATGTTGTGTAATAATCAACACATACCTGCATGTTAATGTGTGATAATTTGTAAGTATGGACATGTGTTACTTGGAAATTGTGTTTGCAAGTCGATTTTTGCCAACTTATTGAGCTTTAATAGAGTGTCGCCGAAATTATGTGTTTTACGCCTCTATCACTGCCGTAGCATAATATGAAATAGAATGAAGTTTATATCAGGTACTTATAATGCTTAGAACAACATCTGGTCTTAATTGAAACAAAATATACAACTTTTTTGTCATATTAGGACATTTCATCACGGTATCATGATTTTTGTCATTTATTTTTTCGCGCAAATTTAAGAGTGCAAGGATCGTTTCAAGCTTTATATGTAAGTTGCCATAAACAATCGTAATATTCGCCATTCACAATAATATAAATCTCATTTGAATGTTTTTATTAACAATAAAGTTCATTTTTTACGCTTACATCATTAATTATCAATTAGCAAAGTCGTTTTGTAAGGTTCGTTTCGTAAGGTTCGTTGTAACATACACTTGATTTAATTTTAATTGAATAAGCAAGGTTTGACATGTGCTTTATTTACGTCAGTTTTAGTGCATGTGATATCATTGTCTCTCAAAATAGCTACCACGCCAAGTTTTTATATAAACACTGGATAAGACGCGTATAGTTCTAGAAAGCTTAATAGCTGTTGTAA
Organism: Mactra quadrangularis; assembly: GCA_025267735.1. Taxonomy (NCBI): domain Eukaryota; kingdom Metazoa; phylum Mollusca; class Bivalvia; order Venerida; family Mactridae; genus Mactra; species Mactra quadrangularis. The sequence goes on along the minus strand of CM046300.1, from coordinate 4,251,139 downwards.
CCAGAGGCAAGATATAACTCTTTACGTTATTGATGCAAACTATGTTTTCGTATAAAATGTGTGACTTTGAATATGTTAACATAATTATTTACCTTAAATTTTGAAATACCAATAATTTTAATCATAAAATGCTACGAAACTCGATGTCAAGTTCGTTACCTTCGATAACGAACCTTACTTAATTAAAAAGATGAATGTTTATGAATAAAATATTATTCAATCAAATGCTTAGTTTAACAGTATGTACTTACTTGAACCTGCAAACGATTTATAACTTTTAATTGTTTGAGAATGCAACGATAAAGGGTGTATGAACAACTGACAGATTATGAGTAGGGTCTTACACCCTTCCTACTGTAAGGGATTATATTATCTATAGCTATTACACAAATGAAAATCAAAATGTGCTAATGTATGAGTCAGTCATAGATATTTATATAATGGGCCATATTTTGAGTCGTTATATATGTATTCATTGGCTATGGTCTATGAAAATATGAGTAAGGTTCGTTACCAGTGGTAACGAACCTTACTATATTTCTGTTCATTTTCTGAACATTTTTTTCAACAAAAGACAAACAATTTTGACATAAATTTATTGTTTTCAATTATAAGTGCAAGTGCACTGCTGACATTCATAGACATAGTAATACCAAGTATTAAGTAACTGGTTCTTTTACTCAAGAAAGTGCAGTACTACACAGACAGCTCAATATCACAAAAAAGAAAAAAAAACATTCCGAGTTGTGGCTTATCATGAAGATATGGATGGTTATTGAAGTTTTAAATTGTCTTTTAACTATGATATGTTAGTTGAATAAATATTTCAAGCATGCAAGATTTCATTTTACCGTGTAAATTTTGAATTACTTGGCTTAAACAAGTACAAAGCCAATGTAAGTTTCGTAACGAAATCATCTTAACAGTTGATAAGCTAGTTTCTGTCAATGGCGTATGTTTAGCGATATTTAGATTGTATCTGTCACTCGATATTATTATGCAAGTGTTTCAACAATCAAATATTTAAATTAGGTCTATCAAATGTCATATATATTGAATTCCACAAAAACGTTCTAATAAAAAGTGCAATTATTCAATGCCATTGCAACATATACTATACTGTTGAAGTTTAATATTGTGTTTTAACAGTTATATGTTAGTTAAATACATGTTTCATGCATACAACATTTTTTAAACGTGTAAAGTTTGAGTTACTTTGCTAAAACAAGTCAAATGTAAGGTTCGTAACGAGATCGCCATTGCAGTTGATCGGCTTATTTCTGCCAATGATGTATACATTGAGTTATACTTATATTGCACATATCACTCAATACTTTAATGCACCTGTTTGAATATAAACTAAGTTAATAATCTCCTATAAGTATTTGCAATAGACATAAATACCATGAATGTTTAAATAAGGTTTGGTGTTCCTGTTCCAACAATATTTTTTTGTATTATCTGTCAATGCTGATGGAGAATAATATAGGTACTACAATGTTAAGCATGCCCGTTTAAATTTGGGTTATCTATACTCTAAAGTTTTTTATTATTATTCAATTCCTAGCTTGCAAGTTAGTCGAGTAATTTAATTTGTTGTATGGGGTATCCTTATTAACGAACCTTAACCTAGCAGTTCAAGAGATTTTGAGTGATGATTTTTAAATTGTAATATCTAAAAAATCCTTGGAATGATGATGGAAATATTTGACAAACGTCAACTAGACACATCGAACAAACGAAAAATGAACTATTTGTGATTCAACTAAACAATTCATTTTTCAACATTTTCAAAAAATAGTTGGCGCTTTCTTATTGAAAATGAGTGATTTCGTTTCATAACAAAAAATATGTTCTTAATTTATTAACCCTTTGTCAGGTCGCTGGTTATCCTTTTAAGAGTCACATAACTTGTCTAAAACAACTTGATCGTGCATTTATTTAAGGCAACGCCTAAACGTTGCGCTCTATATGTAATTAGTTTTGGTACTGTCCCTGCATGCGGAACTTTTCGGCTGTTACTGCCTAATTTACTGAGCTGCACAATACTATACTATATGATGATATCATACACAAAAACTATGTTACTATGGTTACATGTCTCAATTGTATACAGTACATTGTCATATGATATTGTATCATCTTTTTTTTATTTTAGTTTTGTTGATAGAATGCTCTGGAAGATTCTTCAATGTACTACTCAATTGTTATTTTACCTTGATGGTTCTTAAATATTGTTGAACATTCCATGACAATACATATATAAAGAGAAATGACACTGGGTCAACTCTTTTCAGTCACTTCTATTCATGCGTTATTTTTCAGTCATCAAGTTTAGTTATAAAATATTATTTCATTATTGTTCATAAATATTATTATTATTATTTGGGGGGTGTTAACGCCGTGTCAAACATGTTAAACACAATTTAGGTCATTTTACAGCATCCAGCGCACCTAAACTATCTTTCCTGGACCTTTGTCTATAACCAGTACTCACCTACTCTTCCACAACTCCGAAAACTTCTCCATATACATTATTAATTGAGGAAAATTGACATTATTGTCAAATTTCATGGAAGGGTATAACCTACCCGGGTAGGATTCGAACCCGTACCCCTACGGGACACGAGATTCCAAACCCGGGCATGCTATCAACTGCGCCACTGACCCGGGTTAAAAGTATTATTAGTTGCGGCTGTGGGTAGTGGTTAGCATGTCTGACTTCGAATCAGGAGATCGAGGGTTCAAGCCCGGTCGCAGTAGTCATACCCTATAAATGAGTTGTCCGCTTCGTGGTTAAGTAAGTTAGTACTCGTGACAGAAATGTCCAGGAAACCTTTAGTAGGAAGAGCTGGTCGTCGTAAATATGACCTAAATATGTATTGAATACGAGGTTAAAAAATTTTATTAGACAGTGTTGGGATAATAGAATTAACATCTTTTTTGGCTATGTACGTGAAGACAGCAGTACAGCGGTAACATCAGTACACCAGTTAATCCTTACTGATAGAATGCAGTAACTGCTGTCTTTACGTACATTTTTTGGATTTCAATAGTGGGATTATAAATAAATTGGACATTTAACATCGTAGGATTTTTACAAAGAAACCCAGGACCAGTGAAGAATTGGACATTCATCTACTAAGGTTTCATTTTATATTTTACATTTTTTACTTCTGTTTGTAAATTTTATACAATTCTGTTGTTAAATTAAATTTGTATTTGTTCATTGTAGTTTGTTGCTGATTTCATTCTTTTTCTGTATTATAGCAGAATACAAATGTAGCATTAATGCTCGATTACACGGTGGCCGAGAGGATTGTGTTGAAATTTTACTCATAAACACACTTCTTTTTACAATCACTGTAAAGTGATTGCTCATTTTGAATTATATTACTTGCCGAAGTGTAGAATAGGTGCAGTACTGCCTTTGTCGGGATATGAGTAGATAAGTATTAGATGCAATGTGAAAGGTTAGATCGGGTCAAACTTTACGCATTAAATTTTTTTTTGGTAAATCTATTAAATTTCGGTAAGAAATGATGCCCAGGCAAAATTATCAAATAATAGGAGGGTGAAGTGAAACTAATTGTGATATTAAAGTTAAAGCAAGGTTTTTGAAGTCTACTTTTAGTATCACTATTCTACGGTGGCATAGAGGTGACATGGAGAAATATTTAACATTTATGTGCGCGCGCAATAACGTTTACGTGGCCAGACAATAGCTGTACGTGCGCACACCCAACAAAATGGCGGCCAATTTCGACAACTCTCATTGGTCAATTATAACGTGCGCACGTAAAGCTATTGTGTGGCCACGTAAACGTTATTGCGTGCGCACGTAATAGCTACTGCGTGGCCACATAAACGTTATTGCGTGCGCACGTATTAGCGCTCGCTTGGTGAAACGTGCCCAATAAAAAAGGAAAACTTTGGGACAGCTTGTTTTGAATGACTTTATGTTCCATATGATGCACTTTTGTTTGTAATTTCGTAGAATAGAGACAATGTGCACATACTATGAAAGAAAATTGCGTGGTTGTGGTAGAATAGAGGTCGTAAGAACTACTTTGTCTTAGACTTGGGTTGGCTAAACCCGAAACGACGGTCGAGATGCTTGTAATAAGTTAAGCGCTTAAAAAGCGCTTAACTTAAAAATGTTTTATTAGTTTTCAAATAAGGTTTAATTCAATTGTGATAGATACCATAATATAATTGCTTACGTTAAGAATGTCCAGGGAGAACATACGGGCAGGATTGTAGAAATATTTGCAATTATTTCCTAGTTCGATCCTCTCAAACGGAAATAAATCATTTATCCCCTAATCAACAAACCATATAAATGAAAAACAACAACAAAACATATATAGTTAGGAACAGCCCTGCATTGTGTATTTATTATAATATATTTGAGCACATGTACATTAGTTCTATGGTTATACATATCAAAAAAGAATAATGTTTATAACTGTATCATTGAGCAAATCTCGAAAAGTATGCAGCGTGATTCATTATATTTATACATGTAAGATGTTAGTAATTGTATTTTAAACTTTGATCATGGATGACATAATAATAAGTTTACAGAACTTAAGTTTACATGTTATGACAAATGATATGCAGATATAAGCTAATAATTATAAGAATAAATAATCAGAAAGCTTTCAGTAACTTTGACTTACAATTGTAGTGTAATACGCATTGTTTTACGCGATAATGATGTAAATGTCAATATTCAATTATATTGTTTAGTTGTTACATATAGATTGAATCTATTCTTCTTTCATTTCTTTTAGCCAAACATATATTATCATAATTTAAATATAATATCATAGTCATGATAGACATGGTAGTATATAAACTATGTGAAATTCACAATATGTGCATACATTAACAAATACGGTATATAATTTACATGCCCCTTTAGTTGTCATAGGTAGTGGCATAATCTTATGATCATATTAATATCCTGTGAATAAGTATACAGACACACTTTCAATATCATTCTGCAAATGTGGTGGACTCGCTCAGGTAAAACCAGACACTTTGTGTCGGGAACCCTGTGCCCAATTGTCTGCTTCTAGGCATTCTTCACACCACTAAATGTTGGGCCTCATTTCGCAGAGTGATAAAAAAGTGATTACAATTATAAGCTCGAACTTATTGGTTAATATTACTATTGGAAAACTAATTTACAATACTAAGATAGAAGATTATAATGTATAGCAGCAGTATGTTTAACAAATATACTTCAAATTGTTAACATGATAAGAATATTTAGTTTGGTCCTACTGATATTTTCAAGACATTAAATTTTGATTTGATATCTGACAAATACTTAATTGTATACATAATGTGTATATTCAATACAACTTGTAACACATGATATGATAATAATAGAGTCTTATTATGAATAAACGTGATTGATATCTAGAGTCCATCGATTAATTTAAACACATAAAGTTCATGTAAACACAAAAAAGGGAATAGCTGGTTTCACAAATTTATGTCCACGAAATGATATTGATGTGTCCATCTCTTGACGGAAAGAATAACAATCTTGAGAATAATAATAAACTCTCCTCTCTTATGTTGATGACATACATGTATAACACACTTTCTAAAACTACAAGCAAACAACATCACTTCAATAAATTGCGTCTGAAAATATATTGAAAATATAATAATACATGTTTTAAGTCTAGACAAAAGGGTGAGAGGGTTGTAGTAATCAGCAAGTTAAATTACTTATACTAAATCTTAGAATGACAAATTACTCAGTTCATGCGGTTTCTATATGAACCGCCAAACATGTCTATTACAATATATATTTGGTACAATCGTGCAAACCATAGATTACTATATAATTCTATATTAACTCATTTGATATAAAATACCAATTTCAAACATATGGAGGGATGGGATAGGGTGGGTAATTCTCTAACAAACTTCTAACACAATGCAAAGACTTCGAATGACTAAAACACACTAAGTAAGCTATTTATATGGTGTGTAATCACACAAACTTCGTGCTAAAACTACACATAACTCACTACTGATATGGTTTACTGAACCCTGGATAAATTCATTTATTTCCTAGTTCGATCCTCTCAAACGGAAATAAATCATTTATCCCCTAATCAACAAACCATATAAATGAAAAACAACAACAAAACATATATAGTTAGGAACAGCCCTGCATTGTGTATTATCGACATACAAAGAACGGGCATTGAAATGAATTATGATAAACAAAATAGGAATAAAATATTTATGTTTAAATTTACATCATTCTCATAACATAAAGGAACATAATATACATAAAAATAGACTTAAATTATCACGCCTCCAAAAAGTCAAAAAATCACAGTTTGATTTGATAATATATTACACATTAACCTATTTATTTTCAAAGTATTTTGAAATAAGCACTTTCAGTCAATGTCATCTTAAACATAGTCTAGTCATATTACATTACCTTACACTTTGTAACCATTATCATATTTATAGTAAGACAATGAACGGAAAGGAAATTTAATCAGAATCGTAAGATATCCAACATATAAAACTGGACAAATTATATATAAACACGCCATTGGGCTATAAACACACTAATTGGCTATAACAGACATTTTGGCTTTAAATGTAGCATTTGGGTAAAACAAGCAATTGAGTTATAAATTCACATTTGAGCCATAACCAAACATATTTTAACAGGCATTTTGGATAAAAACACACTTTGGATATAAAACTAAACTCTAAACACAGCATTGGGCTTAATTTGGCAATTTTGCTATAATTAAATCATTGAGCTTAAACAGGTAATTTTGCTATTAACATGCAATAAAACATGCCATTCGGCCGAAGAACATGTCATTCTACTATAAAGCATGCTTTCGGTCGAAGAACCTGTCATTCGGCTTTAACATGTAATTCGGCTATTAAACATGTCATTTGGCTTAGAAACATGCCATTCGGCTATCACATATGTCATTTGGCTTTAAAACACCCCATTCGGCTTAAAAACAAGCCATTCGGCTTTAAAACATGCCATTCGGCTATAAAACATGCCATTCGGCTTTAAAACATGCCATTCGGCTATAAAACATGCCATTCGGCTATCAAACATGCCATTTGGCAAAATATAAACAATTATATTTCACAAGCCACAAACACTACAATTAGCTGTGGATATGTCATATGTTTTAATAGGTGTCATTCGACTTTTCTGTATATAATGTAAGACCCACAAAAAATAAATATATAAATTTATTTTAAGGCATATACTTATATGTATAATGTTCAACGACAACTTTGTTAAAAAACAATGTCATCTGACTGTTATTACCTTACCAACAACTTACGTCCAGAAATTTACGTTTTATACTGATGTTTTCAAAATATACTTTAAGACTTAGAAAACTAAAGAATATTTGATATGTTTGCATTATTTTATTTAGTTTTCCAGAATGTACCTGCTTGGCTTTTTATGTGCAAACAGCTATGCATTTTATTGAATGATTTTTAACATAAGGGGCAAGATTTACGGACGGTTTAGCCAATTATCTCTCTCCTATCAACAAGAAACTTATCCTCAACTTTAAATTCTCAGATCCTGGCGGTAAATCGTTTCAGTTGTTATTATAAATAATATTAATAGTATTAAATAACTATTAATAATCCATGAATTAAATAATTCGTTCAAGGCACCCCGATCAACTACGCCTATGAATTTATTGATATAATCTGTAAACTCGTAATTTTTATTTTTCTAATATTTCATTCAAGATCTACGAAAAAAATTCCTTAAATGGATGTGCAGTCACATGACTATGTCAAAAGTATAGAACCAAGTATAGTGATTTAAAAACAGTATTGAGAACATAAGAAATCACTTACTAATGACATTTTACCCTTATAATATTCAACTGAACGAATTAAACATGTAGCGTACACATTGTGGAAAAACAAAAGTAAGATACTGAGGGAATCACCAAGTTATTTACAGATTTGTTCAAAATTAAACATTTTCATTGGTTGTTTCTTGTCTTTTCAACACTCTTAGGCGGTAAGGATATCTATTTAATCAAATTATGCTAATGTAGTACAATAACAAGCTTTAGTATCGTCCAATCATTAAATGCATATTTTAACACTAATCTCTTTTGCTAACCTGACCCACGTGGATTTAGATAGGGAACAACCCCGAATATTAAGAGAAATTATAGAAATATTATGCCAAGTAATATAACAGCTTGTCTGTATCAATCACAATTATAAAAATATGACACAGAACCATGAAATTTTTTAACTGAAAATTTTGCCTTCTAATACCTTTAATATATAAATTAAATTTTGTATAACTGTTTAATGTGCATTAGTCATAGAACTCCCCTTACCACTATACGCATGTAGTTTTGATTTTACTTTCTTATTTTATTCGAAGACTTCAGCTCAAATAGTACTTTTTGTCATGATCATTATCATTTAATTGTACAAATTAACATGTAATAAATTACTAGTCGTCCACGTAAACATTGCGTATATAAACACAGCTAGTTTCATAACACACCAATATCTAGGGGTGTATTATTTTAACATTTTTATATTTTAATACGTTTACACTTAATTCATGAACATGTCATTTTATGAAATTTACAATGTGTTTACTCACTATTCAAAAAAGATCTTACATATAATTTTTTCTGTTTAAATCAGTAAAATGTTATTCACGTATGAGCTTATTCATCTGTTTATAGGGCAAGATTATTGTACAAAAAGACACATGACCTAGAATACAACATGTAGCCTACATAATAAAACAAATGAATAAACAAGAATTATATGTCAAATGAAAAAATAAGTAAATATGAATGTCATCTCATTATCAGTACACCAGTGCTATCTTTCGTTTCCTATCAAAGGAAAAAAGTCTGTAATGTATAAAATAAATATGACAAATTTTTTCATGTTAAACGTCTGATATTTTTATTATGACGAGGGCATCTTTTATGAATTTGGTCACAACAATTTTCGGTGACAGCACTATAGATTGCACAAGAAATGTCTGAATAACAATTGACCGCTTCTGGAACGGGACTAGAATGAACATAGTTTTTGTTAAGATTTGATTTCTAAAATGACAAGTTTGTCAAACAGCCTGACAATGTGATATATCAAACACTGTATCCCTATTAGACCTAGACTTAATGACTCTATACAAATTGTATGGACATTTATAAACAAAATATTCGAAAACCAGGAATCATATAAATACTTTTACGTGCAAATCTACTAAATTCTCTTCCTGTTAAAATGTACACTTCACTATAACACAGACAGACTGACACTCTATTTTAAGTCACTATACAAATGTATGAAGATATTTTCATCAACAGTAGACTTGAAAACCGTTTTACAACCATGAAATTACCCAATCATAACATGCATTAAAGGCACAATTAACCGTTCAAACCGTTCTGCTTTCTAAATCTGAGTTAGACAAAATGTTAAATTCTTAAAAAAGTGGGGTACTTTCATAAGAGCACACTATATTCACACTATATCCTGATCCAAAATAGTTTAAAAACTTAATTATGTAATTCGGAGTAAGTTTTCTCTCTAATAAGACTTCATCTTAAAAAAATATTTTGATCAAAACTAATGTTTCAAGTATTGACAACCAAATTCCACTTTCGGTTTCGATCTACTTTCAGTTTGAAATAAACAATTGACATGAACATATCTAGGTAATATTTGCATATATTTAAAAAATCTTGTTCATAAGAGGTGATTGAAATAGATAAATGTCTTTTCTTTGCCTTCAAAAAACAGAGTTACTTTTGATATAGGGGCTTTAAACGTCGCACTAAGGCACTAAAATATTAAAGGCCAAACCAATCTGAGCCGTTCAATAATCTTAATTGGAATAAAAATTGATTTCCTTTAAACTTATCAAAAACCGCATTGATTTGAACAACTATCTCTGAAAGTAACCATGATCTTGAAAAATTCTATATCTAACAATATTTCTGTAATAAAAAATTCCACAATAAAAACTTAAACATTTGTAAAAATAATCATACGGTTAATATACAAATGTTCTAAAAAGTTAAAACAATACGCCTATTGAATTTCTGTATACCATCTTTTCAAATATAAATCTTAAAATAGTATGCAAGAACTGAGAAAAATGTATGTGATGATAAGCCGAAGAAATGTCACAAAATAAACTTATTGGCTAAGACACAATTTTCAAATTGAAAAAGCTATTTTCTGTTAAATTTTGTACAATTAAGTCTATAATGAGTCTGTTTTCTCGACATTGTTTACTGACAACTGTAACAAATTACAAATCTGAAGAATGAATGATAATATCAGAATGTTCCGTACGTATTATTTTCCAAAAATAAACTATTTTGAATTTTAAAATATAGTCTAGAACAACTTGAGTGAACATTGCTAAAGAGATATGTAATTGCAAAAACGTACTTTCATTATGAAAAAGTAAACGGTCTAAATTATAATCATTGTTACGACAAATTTATTTTAAGAATACTTATCTATTTCAAATTGTCACTGTGTAAAAGACTTCTTCTTACACCCCATGGTTTTGGTAGTTGTTTGTTGCTAGAACCACTGAGAGCTTGATATTCCATGAACTAAAAATCTGACGACAATAATTTGTATTCTCCATGTAGCATAGTTCTGCAGCAGACGAAAAGTCCTTGAATTGTTTAAAGTCGGCATTAAAGTAGATTTCTTCACATAAATTTCGTCGTAATAACTTCTCATATATTGGAACTTCTAAAAATGGTGTACTTCTCTTGAGCCATTAGTAAAAGTCGCATTTAAACCCAACTGGTTGACCATGTGCTCCAAAAATGTATAATTTTGCCAATTTTTAATTCTCTAACAAACTTCTAACACAATGCAAAGACTTCGAATGACTAAAACACACTAAGTAAGCTATTTATATGGTGTGTAATCACACAAACTTCGTGCTAAAACTACACATAACTCACTACTGATATGGTTTACTGAACCCTGGATAAATTCATTTATTTCCTAGTTCGATCCTCTCAAACGGAAATAAATCATTTATCCCCTAATCAACAAACCATATAAATGAAAAACAACAACAAAACATATATAGTTAGGAACAGCCCTGCATTGTGTATTATCGACATACAAAGAACGGGCATTGAAATGAATTATGATAAACAAAATAGGAATAAAATATTTATGTTTAAATTTACATCATTCTCATAACATAAAGGAACATAATATACATAAAAATAGACTTAAATTATCACGCCTCCAAAAAGTCAAAAAATCACAGTTTGATTTGATAATATATTACACATTAACCTATTTATTTTCAAAGTATTTTGAAATAAGCACTTTCAGTCAATGTCATCTTAAACATAGTCTAGTCATATTACATTACCTTACACTTTGTAACCATTATCATATTTATAGTAAGACAATGAACGGAAAGGAAATTTAATCAGAATCGTAAGATATCCAACATATAAAACTGGACAAATTATATATAAACACGCCATTGGGCTATAAACACACTAATTGGCTATAACAGACATTTTGGCTTTAAATGTAGCATTTGGGTAAAACAAGCAATTGAGTTATAAATTCACATTTGAGCCATAACCAAACATATTTTAACAGGCATTTTGGATAAAAACACACTTTGGATATAAAACTAAACTCTAAACACAGCATTGGGCTTAATTTGGCAATTTTGCTATAATTAAATCATTGAGCTTAAACAGGTAATTTTGCTATTAACATGCAATAAAACATGCCATTCGGCCGAAGAACATGTCATTCTACTATAAAGCATGCTTTCGGTCGAAGAACCTGTCATTCGGCTTTAACATGTAATTCGGCTATTAAACATGTCATTTGGCTTAGAAACATGCCATTCGGCTATCACATATGTCATTTGGCTTTAAAACACCCCATTCGGCTTAAAAACAAGCCATTCGGCTTTAAAACATGCCATTCGGCTATAAAACATGCCATTCGGCTTTAAAACATGCCATTCGGCTATAAAACATGCCATTCGGCTATCAAACATGCCATTTGGCAAAATATAAACAATTATATTTCACAAGCCACAAACACTACAATTAGCTGTGAATATGTCATATGTTTTAATAGGTGTCATTCGACTTTTCTGTATATAATGTAAGACCCACAAAAAATAAATATATAAATTTATTTTAAGGCATATACTTATATGTATAATGTTCAACGACAACTTTGTTAAAAAACAATGTCATCTGACTGTTATTACCTTACCAACAACTTACGTCCAGAAATTTACGTTTTATAATGATGTTTTCAAAATATACTTTAAGACTTAGAAAACTAAAGAATATTTGATATGTTTGCATTATTTTATTTAGTTTTCCAGAATGTACCTGCTTGGCTTTTTATGTGCAAACAGCTATGCATTTTATTGAATGATTTTTAACATAAGGGGCAAGATTTACGGACGGTTTAGCCAATTATCTCTCTCCTATCAACAAGAAACTTATCCTCAACTTTAAATTCTCAGATCCTGGCGGTAAATCGTTTCAGTTGTTATTATAAATAATATTAATAGTATTAAATAACTATTAATAATCCATGAATTAAATAATTCGTTCAAGGCACCCCGATCAACTACGCCTATGAATTTATTGATATAATCTGTAAACTCGTAATTTTTATTTTTCTAATATTTCATTCAAGATCTACGAAAAAAATTCCTTAAATGGATGTGCAGTCACATGACTATGTCAAAAGTATAGAACCAAGTATAGTGATTTAAAAACAGTATTGAGAACATAAGAAATCACTTACTAATGACATTTTACCCTTATAATATTCAACTGAACGAATTAAACATGTAGCGTACACATTGTGGAAAAACAAAAGTAAGATACTGAGGGAATCACCAAGTTATTTACAGATTTGTTCAAAATTAAACATTTTCATTGGTTGTTTCTTGTCTTTTCAACACTCTTAGGCGGTAAGGATATCTATTTAATCAAATTATGCTAATGTAGTACAATAACAAGCTTTAGTATCGTCCAATCATTAAATGCATATTTTAACACTAATCTCTTTTGCTAACCTGACCCACGTGGATTTAGATAGGGAACAACCCCGAATATTAAGAGAAATTATAGAAATATTATGCCAAGTAATATAACAGCTTGTCTGTATCAATCACAATTATAAAAATATGACACAGAACCATGAAATTTTTTAACTGAAAATTTTGCCTTCTAATACCTTTAATATATAAATTAAATTTTGTATAACTGTTTAATGTGCATTAGTCATAGAACTCCCCTTACCACTATACGCATGTAGTTTTGATTTTACTTTCTTATTTTATTCGAAGACTTCAGCTCAAATAGTACTTTTTGTCATGATCATTATCATTTAATTGTACAAATTAACATGTAATAAATTACTAGTCGTCCACGTAAACATTGCGTATATAAACACAGCTAGTTTCATAACACACCAATATCTAGGGGTGTATTATTTTAACATTTTTATATTTTAATACGTTTACACTTAATTCATGAACATGTCATTTTATGAAATTTACAATGTGTTTACTCACTATTCAAAAAAGATCTTACATATAATTTTTTCTGTTTAAATCAGTAAAATGTTATTCACGTATGAGCTTATTCATCTGTTTATAGGGCAAGATTATTGTACAAAAAGACACATGACCTAGAATACAACATGTAGCCTACATAATAAAACAAATGAATAAACAAGAATTATATGTCAAATGAAAAAATAAGTAAATATGAATGTCATCTCATTATCAGTACACCAGTGCTATCTTTCGTTTCCTATCAAAGGAAAAAAGTCTGTAATGTATAAAATAAATATGACAAATTTTTTCATGTTAAACGTCTGATATTTTTATTATGACGAGGGCATCTTTTATGAATTTGGTCACAACAATTTTCGGTGACAGCACTATAGATTGCACAAGAAATGTCTGAATAACAATTGACCGCTTCTGGAACGGGACTAGAATGAACATAGTTTTTGTTAAGATTTGATTTCTAAAATGACAAGTTTGTCAAACAGCCTGACAATGTGATATATCAAACACTGTATCCCTATTAGACCTAGACTTAATGACTCTATACAAATTGTATGGACATTTATAAACAAAATATTCGAAAACCAGGAATCATATAAATACTTTTACGTGCAAATCTACTAAATTCTCTTCCTGTTAAAATGTACACTTCACTATAACACAGACAGACTGACACTCTATTTTAAGTCACTATACAAATGTATGAAGATATTTTCATCAACAGTAGACTTGAAAACCGTTTTACAACCATGAAATTACCCAATCATAACATGCATTAAAGGCACAATTAACCGTTCAAACCGTTCTGCTTTCTAAATCTGAGTTAGACAAAATGTTAAATTCTTAAAAAAGTGGGGTACTTTCATAAGAGCACACTATATTCACACTATATCCTGATCCAAAATAGTTTAAAAACTTAATTATGTAATTCGGAGTAAGTTTTCTCTCTAATAAGACTTCATCTTAAAAAAATATTTTGATCAAAACTAATGTTTCAAGTATTGACAACCAAATTCCACTTTCGGTTTCGATCTACTTTCAGTTTGAAATAAACAATTGACATGAACATATCTAGGTAATATTTGCATATATTTAAAAAATCTTGTTCATAAGAGGTGATTGAAATAGATAAATGTCTTTTCTTTGCCTTCAAAAAACAGAGTTACTTTTGATATAGGGGCTTTAAACGTCGCACTAAGGCACTAAAATATTAAAGGCCAAACCAATCTGAGCCGTTCAATAATCTTAATTGGAATAAAAATTGATTTCCTTTAAACTTATCAAAAACCGCATTGATTTGAACAACTATCTCTGAAAGTAACCATGATCTTGAAAAATTCTATATCTAACAATATTTCTGTAATAAAAAATTCCACAATAAAAACTTAAACATTTGTAAAAATAATCATACGGTTAATATACAAATGTTCTAAAAAGTTAAAACAATACGCCTATTGAATTTCTGTATACCATCTTTTCAAATATAAATCTTAAAATAGTATGCAAGAACTGAGAAAAATGTATGTGATGATAAGCCGAAGAAATGTCACAAAATAAACTTATTGGCTAAGACACAATTTTCAAATTGAAAAAGCTATTTTCTGTTAAATTTTGTACAATTAAGTCTATAATGAGTCTGTTTTCTCGACATTGTTTACTGACAACTGTAACAAATTACAAATCTGAAGAATGAATGATAATATCAGAATGTTCCGTACGTATTATTTTCCAAAAATAAACTATTTTGAATTTTAAAATATAGTCTAGAACAACTTGAGTGAACATTGCTAAAGAGATATGTAATTGCAAAAACGTACTTTCATTATGAAAAAGTAAACGGTCTAAATTATAATCATTGTTACGACAAATTTATTTTAAGAATACTTATCTATTTCAAATTGTCACTGTGTAAAAGACTTCTTCTTACACCCCATGGTTTTGGTAGTTGTTTGTTGCTAGAACCACTGAGAGCTTGATATTCCATGAACTAAAAATCTGACGACAATAATTTGTATTCTCCATGTAGCATAGTTCTGCAGCAGACGAAAAGTCCTTGAATTGTTTAAAGTCGGCATTAAAGTAGATTTCTTCACATAAATTTCGTCGTAATAACTTCTCATATATTGGAACTTCTAAAAATGGTGTACTTCTCTTGAGCCATTAGTAAAAGTCGCATTTAAACCCAACTGGTTGACCATGTGCTCCAAAAATGTATAATTTTGCCAATTTTTAATTCTCTAACAAACTTCTAACACAATGCAAAGACTTCGAATGACTAAAACACACTAAGTAAGCTATTTATATGGTGTGTAATCACACAAACTTCGTGCTAAAACTACACATAACTCACTACTGATATGGTTTACTGAACCCTGGATAAATTCATTATATTACGTGTCACAATGTGTCTTGTACGTGTACACGTTGTAAGGCGGGCTTTACAGGAGATTATTATAGGAATAAGGCCATGTTTTTATGGTTACTTGACATAAAAATACCAAAATCATTACATACATTATAGTTTTATTCATTAGTAATCTGATATTTTTCATAACTTAATAGTTGTCTTACATAATAGAATGTGATGATGGTAGGTTTGGTGTTGGATGTCAACAAACATGCCCTGAAACATGTTTAAATGTTTGTAACAAAGTAAATGGTGTTTGTACTTCATGTACAGTGGGTTAGAGTTAAAACTACTGTAACAAAATTATTTATCATAAAGTAGACACATATTGTTTCATCAAAACGTTAATCATCTTCGTGATAGTCTTAGAAAACACATGTGTTAAATGTTTCGAAACAAATTAGTATTTATAAACAAAATTAAAATCAATACTTTTTAATTAAATGAATTGTTGACGCATTTTTAATTGTCAATGTTTGGTCAAAAACCAGGTCAGAAACCTCTAAATAAACACGTCTTAGTTACAAAATTTTGCTCCAATATTCACCAATCTATGTCTAATAATTTAAAACTTTTAAATACCATCAATTTTAAGTGCTTGCTTCACACCTGTTAATATTAGGTTTACCGAAAAGTACTCTGAAATGATATGTTATCTTAATTTCAGAGTGTGCCGATGGGTATTATGGTTTTGAATGTAGAAATATGTGTACTGATAAATGTTTGGACATACGTGACAAAACGAATGGTGTTTGCTCTTCATGCCCAGTGGGATGGACTGGAAGTACTTGCGAAAACAGTACGCCAATATATAATGTAAAATGCTGTGAAATGTGTATCGCTATATTTTAAAAGCCGACACCATGAATGTTACAGTTTTCGTTTTATATAAGTAAGGTAGACATGATACTATTCAAATTTAATTGTCAAATCAATGTCCTTACTGACACTATTGAAATAAAGTTTTATCGCTATCGCACAGGAATTTCTATCATACTTGATATTGTTATTTAAATGCATGTGTTAGTGAATATTCATACAAACAGTGACTGTCAGTATTGTTTTATAAAAAAAATGTCAAATTTACTCTTAACTGTACATGTGCGCAAACATATTTTACGCGTGCGTTTTATGAGAATATAAGCGGTATTTTACACTTGAATTATATTTCAGAATGGCGAGCGGGAACCTGTGGTCGTAACTGTAATGAACTATGTAATAGTAATTGTGTAGATATATGTAATCATATCACTGGCAAATGTATACAATGTAGTGTTGGATGGAAAGGAAAGGTGATTATTGTGATCGAGGTAAGTGATTATTGCTTCTATTTAAATTAAGAATATCAGTTCATCTTTGAAGTTATAATTGATTTCTCATTAAACAATTATTACTGAAATTTTGGCCAATATACCATTATATGGAAAAGACGAAAGTCTTTTCCACTCAAGGTATTGCGAGATATTTTGGCAGATTAATTTCAATATACTATCCAAACTAAATTTTGTGTCGATCACTTCCGGTTTATTTATTATCTCCCTTTGCTCCACACAATTCATATGCAGAAACGAAAACATACCGGCGTTTTTTTAGACTAAATTTGCACGTTCGGAACGCTTCTGGTTCCGGTGTTGCATTGTGGGACGGTGAAGTTTATTCTCCGGATAAATATTTATTTACTTCTGGGACAGAATATTTTTAAACAAAATGCGGCTCTTGCTCTCGATATAAATGACTTTTAATCAAATAAAGCAGTCTAATATTGTAAGGGGTCTAAAATCAGAATAACAACGGTTAAATTTACGAAAGGGAAGTAACTGATACTACTTTTTCGGTAGATGACTCAGCTTAGAATGACGTAATCCCTCGTGAAATATTGCACAGACGCTGAGTGAGATAGTGATGTTGACAACGAAAGTTTAATACAGAAATTATCTGAAATGCTGGATTAAATCTACCAATCCCCGTGCAAGGTTAGATTTCTTTCATTCTGTTTTGTATTTTCACAGCACCGTAAGTGCAATTTTGAAACTAATAAATAACAATCTTGTCATTGTCATCACGTATCGTCTGTTGACAGTGTTGTTGACGTTTCATATTCTTGATTTTTTCTGTAAAACACAGCTTTATTGCTTACTTATTAGTATCGATGAAATAAAAACAAATTGCAAGAATGTTGTAGCCTCAAAGTTGCCGCATAAGATGCGTTTCGTAATAGATGAGAACGAACAAAAATTTATTTATGACATTCGTACGCTTACCGATTCGTACTTGGGGACGAATCCGGAAATGACCTTTTGCATCAAGACCGCCCTTAATTAAACTGTATTATCATAAGTTTGCTGCACACAAATTGTTATTATAGAGTCTATATATATGCAAACATGTATTGTTAAATAAGTTTTTTTTTAATATATATATACGTACATGTCTTATCTTATATTTGCAGGTTATTTGTGTGTGAGAATGGAGAATATTTATTTGGAGGAAAAACTTGATGAAATGGCAATGGTATTTAATCATGATGAGACATATTGCTGTTGTTTGTTGGTAATTGAGTTAATTTATTGATAATATTTCATTACTGGCTTACTATTATATACAAACTTATTTTGTAGTAAAAATGTGTATGAGGCACCAAATAAAATACTGGTCTAGTTGCTGTAAATTTATGTTGTTATAATTACCTTTTAATCATCATTATTATATACCATATTTGTATAGCACTCTATATAGACTACTTCAGAATTAAATCATTATTTGAATGATTTATCAAAGTTTTCATCAAGTGCCTTGATTTAACCAAGTAGATCTAAGTTATTTAAGTTGGTTTTCTACTCTTAAATATTTTGTATCCTATCTCAAGAAGGTGATGCTCATAGTGGGGTCAATAACTGCAACAATCTTTCACTTGGTGATACAAGCACCAAATTTGGCACAGATGGTCCGCATGATCTACCGTTCACAAAAAGCACAATTTCCACTTCGAAATTCAAGATGGCCGCCGTTTCTGCGCATGCGCCTGGAAGTCAGCTTCCCAAAGCGACTCAACTTCTTTTTACCGCTTTAGATGTTATATAGGATGATACATTATAGTGTTTTTGCATACTAAAAAATTTCACCATGTTAAGACATTGATTTACTTTATGTGATATACTTCCAAAATCAAGGTCAAGGTCATGGTAAAGGTAACATACATGAAAAAGTTGTTTGAAACTTTTTGACTCATTTGAATGATTATGTGGGATTCGAGATGCAATTATAAAAAGTTATTATTCAAATTAACTTGACGGAACCATTGACAAATCTGTAGGCCTAATTGACATTTGCCGTGACATTGACCTTGATCCAAGGAGGATATTAATAGGCCTACACGAGGATGTTAATAGGTCTACCACGTAAATACTAATTGAATAATCAAACAATTAGTTTATCTAAAACTCTTATTTGACAATGAAATATGAAAATATATATTTGATTGCCTTCATCAAGAGTTTACTATGTTTATGCTTAATATTGTCCACATGTTGTGTAGGTCAAAGGTCAATGTCAAATGAGAAGGTATATGTATAAAGTGATTTTATCAGAAATTTAACACGATTTTAAGAAAATGAAGCAAGGATTCTCGTAATCCTTGATAAAACTAAACGTTTCAGCAATAATGCGTGATGCACACATGTCTAGAAGGTCAATGTCGTATAGATAATTCAAATATTGTTGTGATAATTATATGAATGCAATCATTAGATGGTTTAGTATGTGTGATGATTTCATTATGCGCACATGCAAGCACATAAACGAGTTCATTTAAAACTGACTCGATAGCATTTGCATCGCTCATGACATTCCCTCTTGTCACCACATTTGGTTAACTGATGACAACTTTTGGCAATCGGTGAAAGGTTGGCCAATAGCTCTTGCCATTCGCTACTGTTTACCAGAGCCAGTCGACTGGATTTTGATCTTGATAACCATCAATTGACCCAAAATACACGCAGCATGGAAGACATTGTTTTACATATTCATAGAAAGACGCCCTTGTATGTGGAATTGCATCATAATATATGTACATTTGCATTTGCTCTTGGATAGAAAAATTTAAGCCTAGCGTCTCAACATTGTCTATAAGACCGTTCTAATTGTTCGTAATCATGACAAATGTCTAGAGTGATTTGAAATCTTGATTATGTCTGCTAAATATAGACTTAGCTTTTTCAAAGAGTATATACATATAATGTACATATAATGAACCAGTAAAATCGTGAAAGAACAACATTCTATTAGATTTTTCTGAGCCGTCATTTTGTGTATTGGTTACGTCCTAATTGACTTCCCTAGACCAAACACAATCCAGAATTTATAAAATCTGCACCTTTTAAGTAATACAAACACGTTGATTTCAACAACATCAGTCACACATGCTTTATTATAACAAATTTTTGGCTTTTGCTCTATAGTATAAAGTGGCTTGAATATGATTCTTCGTGAATACAAGGATTCATTTTATTATAAAAAAACTATAAATAATGGATGAATTTGATAGTGCAATCTCACATTTTGTCAAACAACATTACAAAAACACATATTTTGTCCGATCAGAACCCAATGTAGTTCGGTCTTGTTGTCACTACCACGTACAATTTTCTGCCAATCCGGTCGTAACTTTGCTTTGATTGCTACTCTCCATGGCGCTCATGTCTTTCTCTAATTGACCCTCGTAAATATCGAAACTAATTACATCTGTACGTTCTGTTCTATTTCGAGGCATACGCATGCACCTATGGAATTAAATCTTTAAAGCATATTATCCAAAGGCCCTTTATGCTTTCTAAGAAAAAGAATATATGAGCAAGAATTCACAAATAACAATTGAATCGGAAATAGGCTGATAGTCACGGATAATGACCGCAGTCTGAAAAATATTGGCCAGCTGATATTTCTGACCTGTATAGAGTTTGCTGGTGTCACTTTGAATGACTACGAATGACTAATCTGTTAGGCTGCTCGTTTTCTAGCTTATTCAATTTTGCAAATAGTCATCATTTGATGAAGGAAGTTTTGTGATACTCCTCACTATTGCATTACAAAATTCATTAATACAAAATCAATCGTCTAATCAAGATGGATTAAACCTAAAAACAATCTGAATTGTCCTATGAAATGGTGGTATACTTGGAGTTAATATAGAATATTCATTTGAGCTACTAACAATTTGGGGAGACTTAAACTTCGTATGTGCCGATAGAGACAGCAGCACTAGTTTAAATCGGTTGTTATAGAAATACACGATGGATTTTGTTGTTGACATTTCCTGCTTTACATCTTTTGACTGCCTTACTGTAAAAAACATTGAGATATGGGATAAAACTATCGGTATATACTTTTAAAAATCTTGGCCACATATTAACACAAGAAGGAAATCGGTTAGAAACTGACAAAAATGGAGATGTGACTACTGAGACATGAAATACTTAATGAATACATGTATGTTATTAAAGCAGTTTTTGAATTTAAACCGTAGTCATGGATGAAAACGGATTAATTTAAGATTTACACTTATTGATACGAACGCCGCTGAATTTAATTCATAGTTGTCCGGGATCATCATTCCTAAATGTGTGTCAATGGCAAGAGTACCCTACATCTAACCCATTGATTCATTTAGTATTATTTAAATTCCGTGCGAGCAGTACACCATTGTGGTAACTTAAGCCCTGTTACCATTGGCTCCTTCCATTGGCTAACGATAGTTATGTAATATTAAAAGGGTTGATTCGAATGCATTTGAGACTCTTTAGTATAGTGTACAGAAAACTATTTGATTTCTTTTGTTAACGTCGCATTTAACACATATAAAGGTCATATACAAGACGGCCAGCTCTTCCTACTATAGGTTTCCTGGACACTTTTTCTATCACCAGTACTAACTTACCCTACCACGAAGCCGACAACTCATGTATAGGGTATGACCTGCCGCGACCAGGTTTCGAACTCGCGATCTCCGGATTCAAAGTCAGACATGCTAATCACTACGCCTCGGCCGCGGCTCTATTTGATTTCAACAGCACACAAAAAAAAATATTATATGCCAATACAGCAGTAAGCACACTTCATACTGACACTGATATACATGCTGAGTATCACAGCACAGGCGGTCGTATATATAATGGTTTCGATCCGGGACCGTGCAGGATGCCTAGGTTTTACTGTAGTGATGTCACCAGATGCACTACTTATACTTTGAGATACATTCTAATAAATGTTAAAATGTTTTGAATCAATTAACTGCAATGAATTTTATCCGAGAATAAGCGTTAGTGTACAAAAAATTTAGGCGTCTTGTAATGACCGCCATTTTGAATTGACAGCCATTAAATGGATTTTGTTTTAAAGAATTTTACTGAATTGTTTATTTGCCATAAAATATTGAAATTATATTGATAAATACGTAAATAAAAATAATTTAAAAAGCTATTGTATATGAACAGGACAAAAATCCCTATCATCGGCGGCCATCTTCAAAAAATGGCGGCCATCTTAAATTTGGAGATGGAAATCGTCCTTTTTGTAAACTGCACACTATGTACAACAACTGTACCAAATTTGGTGCTTGTTTCACCGAGTGAAAGATTGTCGTGAAAAATGACACTTATCGACCCCACTATCAAGACGCTGTGAATTATGACAAGTTATGGGCTATGTCTTCTATTTGTTGTAATGTACATGTATTTAATGCTGCAGTTATGAGCAATAAAAAATAAATCGAAGTTTACAACGTTGTTACTTCCCTTACTTTCCTCTATTGTTATATAAAGTTTTTAATTTAGAGTAGAATTCTGCACACAAGACAACCAAGACTTAGTATGCTCAACTATGTGACTATATGACTGAGGTTCTACAAAATACATTTAGAAAGAAATTCGTTTGTTTAACATTAAGTAGAAGGCTGAAGAGACCTTTCAGATTAAACAGAGATTCTATATAAAACCCTATATATACAAGGTTGAATTAAATTATCAATTATGAAGTATTAGAACCTACATGTATGAAGAATTCTTGTACCAAGGTCCAAGAGGCTATCAAGATTCAGAGGCAAGTATTGACAATAACGATAGCCTCTGCCCTGAGTATGAGAATGGTACAAAATGGTAGATTCAGAATTTACTGGTAGTATCCAGACTCCATTGTGACCAAATGTTATTGAAGCAGAAAAAAAGCCCACATAAATAGATAAAAATATAGACAAGAAACGTTGTGTCTATCATTATAAAACCTTCATTTGAAGGTTAGGATGAATTTTAGGTAGATCTCTTAGCCTGAATGTCTGCTGAGTGTATTCCAAAAATTTTGCCTGTTGTGCAGGGCCTATAACTTGAATTTCTCCTCACGATTTTATTTGGAAGCAAATATTGCATGTCTTTCCCATCAATAGGTCGTGCCTATAATTATATTAAAAGTTGTAAGACTCCTCACCTATACCGTTACTAGTGTTACGGTGTCAAAATGATAGATCACGTACGACATATTGACCTAATGCACTTCAATCTTAATTAGGGCTGGGTACCGCCAGGGTTTTTTTACCTCGGTATACCACACTATAATTAAAATACACTTTTCAGAAGATCATTAATTAACTTTTAAAAACACAAAAATCCTAATTTAAGGGTAATAACTATAACAACTTAATCACCATTGATTTTGTTTATGTTTGTTTGCTCAAATTCATTGAAAATTTGATGATGTTTCTTAATCCAAGTTGAAAATAACGAACCTAGATTAAAACGAATCAGTCCGTCTATTAATTGTGTCATGACGACATACGTGTTGTTAACACGAGGCATTCAAAAGGGATTTATGCTAAAACTTACTAAGATTTATAGGGGAATAATACGGCATTTTTGTGGAAATCGTTGAAGGAAACCCATGCATACAAAAATTGCGTTCCACTGCTTTTAGAACCGATCTCGAAATCAAGAATTAAATCAAAATATTTTATTTATATAAACTAAAATTTACAATCAACTTATAACAGAAAATGATGACTGTCGTAAATTAGTCAACGTTTCTTTCTCGCAGAATACTTGTTCACGGACAAGTCAAAGTTTAAAAAAACTTAATGTACGGCTCGGACAACCTTTGATTTTGCCAACCCTGACATATATAACATGTAAAACCATAATCACGGGTACTACTCGTTCACGTGTACTGTAATACCGGTATTTCCGAAAATACCGTGGTACCGTACCGCGAGATAAAAAAAACCACGGTTATCGGTTTACCGGTAATACCGCGCACCTCTAATCATAATTATAATCAGTATACAAAATGAGTATTTTCACTATGAAGTCAGTTAACATTTGAGCGTCATAGTTGAAACATGTAGTTAATGATAAATAGATATTTAGTTGGTCGAGCGCTGTTAGCGGCTCGAACATATAAGTTAATAAAATTGCTTTGAATCTAGACTTAGTTTATTAGAAAATTAGATTTAGAACTTAAAAATTATATTTGTAAACAATAACGATCACGGCCCGGTTTAAATGTCATATACAAACGTGTGTTGTTAAAACCTGTATCCTAAGTATTAATATTGGTATTGTAAACCAGAGACATGATACATACAACAGTGTGGCAACATACCAAACAAAAGCATACTGCTACGCCACACACCAAAGAAGCACCTTAAATCTGAATATATAAACACATAAATGATGATAAGAAATATAATAACGAAAGAAGTAATGGTAAAAGAGAAGTTTAAAATCATAACCGTATAAAAATATGAGGAAAAATAATAAAATGCATTCATTAGGGACTTTAGTCAGTTATCTTTCCCTGGTGAAATCTAAAGCAATCCAATTGGTAAGTAGGTCCTTACAGTTGGAATCCTTGGATTTTATCATTGAAGTCCTATGTAAGGATAACAAAATAGTTTATCTAATACCTTGCTTGTAAATGAAGATATTAACAGAAGTGCAAATTAGATAGTTCTTTACTCTAAAAATATGAAAAAGCTTGATTTTCAAACAATTTTAATGATTTACAAAAAAGTTATGAAAGATTAATTTTGGAAAATTGACATTGAAAAGTAAGGGTAAAATCCGAGTAATCCATCTAATTGGACCTACCTATTTGAAAAGTATACAAGGGGAAATAACTGACTAAGGTCCCTTATATATGAAAAAGTTTAAATATTTCTAAGTGGCTTACCGAAACTTCTGATATATTCAAAAATAGATAATCTTAAAAAACTACATATTTGAGCCGATAACAAAATCTAATATCAAGCTGTATAAAGGTAGCCAATGTCACATGCTCTCTCTGATTTGCGACAATGATCTTAATATATTAAATAAAGTAATTCATGTTCACTGATTTTCTCAAATTCATTTACGAACTTGCACTTGTTTTGAATATCTATACTTTTTCATGAGCGTTGCCACCAACTAAGGAATGTTTTAAATCACGTAATATAGTCATCGCCTGTTTTAATTGTTAAAGCTTACACGGATATATTTTGTTAAACTAAGTAAAATGATAATGTTGATTTAATTTTGTTTTGTTTCCTGACAAAATGTCAGTTCACATTCATCATTATAATTTTATTTCATTAATTACTCACTATAAAAGTCTTATATTGACCTGAAAGTATTTTTTTATATTTTTGAAATATGTAGAATGTGACGACGGTTCATACGGAAACAGATGTGAAAACAAATGCACTAATAAATGTTTCATTCCATGCAATAAAGTTAATGGTGTATGTACTTTATGTCAAGCTGGATGGACTGGGAGTTTTTGTACATATGGTTTGTATATACCTTGATGAATAAGTAAAGACAATAATATCTTATTTGATCACACAATGTGTTCACGCCGTTTTATTTCGTCGATCCTATGACAAGTTCTAATACATTTTTTCGACCTTGATATTTCAAATATCAGAATTGAATATACATGTAGTAGTATACATAACAATGTAACTGTTTTCATTACTAGGGGGTTCAGGCCCTTTTTGTTCCATGCTTTAATAATTTTGTTACAGTTCTTAATACACAGCTATTGAAATGAGGTTTTATTTGAGGTATAAACTAGTTTGATAGCATGATGGGTCTAGAAGTTACCGACCTTTACATATTGGCATTTGAACCATTTTATGAGGCAGATCTTTATTATATAAAATAAACAGAAAAAAGGCACCAAAATTAGAAAAAATTGATATTATAGATGATGATTAATTTAATTTTTGGTATTGTGAGAAATGCGAATCCCCTGAATGTATACATTTTCTGGATGCTGTACAACGAGGCAATATGATGCATTTTGATGCATTACAAATTTTTGAGTATGTTGCTGGTTTGGCGGAGTGGAATTCAAAATGGCCGTCATTTTTTACAAAATAAAGAAATAACATCTGAATTATGACAGCTAGTACATTTAATTTTAGTTAATGTCATGTGTGTATTGTTCATTACTTTTTATGGCAAGTTATTGACATTGTTTTTAGTGATGTTTGCTACAAAATATAGGAAATTATCTTTTTCTGTTACCATAGCAACGCATAATACTATATATAAACCTATGAATTACCTACCTAGATAACATGAATACTCTCAAGGTAATGATATTGACATTTTTTGTAAATTTACTTGACATCAATTAGCAACGATTTTGCAGTATCAAAGAAAACATACTTTTTGGTTACCATAGCAACAATCCCCCACAAAAACCATAAAGTCCTAGAGCATAACATTTCTCCTAAAAATAGCATTTATAAGAAAAATAATCCGAACAGGGCGTTTAACAGAGTAAATATAAATAGGGAAATTACTAGATTAAATAAGGTAGAGTTATTATTCTCAGTATTGACTACACTCAGTCACAAAATCGATATTTGACGCGGTCTACATTAATATCAGTACAGCAATGTCGGCGCGCCTTTGATCACGGTCCCTTAAAGTATTAAACGACGTCATCAGATACGTTGCCGCCATAACTATTCTGAAGTAGCACAAAGATCAAAGAAAACTATAATACGTTGAAACATTCTCTTTAGCTATTTAAGAATAATGTTAACGGTGGACTCAAAATTTAAACCTTCCAACAAACGCCTCTTACTTCTCTTTCAAACATTTAAGTGCAAAATGTGCGTAATTTATCTAATAGACCGACTTTCATTCTAATATGAATTAAAATCGTGTGACTGGTGAATACGGCGGTTTCAAGTCAGAACTTTATCGTTGATCAGAAGCGTATTTGCGAGAAGAGTTATGTCCGTTATTCAGTATAAATCTTTCATTTAAGTTGAATTAAAAAAATACCAGCAATAATCATGTTGTTCGAAATTAACATTTCATGCATATTATATTTTTGAAGATGAATATTGTTAACTTAAAAACATGCGTAACTATGTACATGTACACGTCACTTATAGATAGTGGAGTATTGACCAAGATAGAAGGAGGATAACTAATCTGAGAAAATATGACGTAGTGGAGAAATGACGTCAGCCAGCGATGATCGGTGGGTGGAATGACGTTACGTTCACAAAATGTCAAAAAATCTCGAACGGTAGGGTTGGAAATACACGTTTGCTAGAGCTATGCTACAGGTTTCTTCATTATTAATCTTTGTTTCTAATTTACAAAGGTATGATAAACATAGAATAAGTTGAAAGTCAATGTAAAATCAATTGAAACATAACATAAACTTGGAAAGCTGTCTTTGTTTACATATCAAATTTTTATTGACAATGCAATTTTCAACTATCAATCACCAATGAGAAGCTGCTTGTGTAAGCTACATTTTGATTGGTCAATCGATTTTCTGTGTTGGAAGGGGGCTCTAGCAAACTGCATAAGTCTTTTCCACACCTCGTCAAAATGACGCGAATCCGCGTCCATTGCATGTTAACGTTGCATTCGACGGCAACAGGAGTTGTTTTCTATCATCATTTATTCGGGATTCTTGTTACGTTTTTTCAAGAAAAAAATATTAAATGATTAAATAACGATTACTCTTGCAATACATGTTCTTATTGTTTTATATTTGTCCGTAATAAAATCAAATTTAGGGCCTAAACTTAAGTAAAAATCTTAAAAAATGGCGTCGACGTCACGACGACGTCATGCAACGTCACGTCACCTGAACCCCCTATCATTACCAGTAATGCATATCATTCACGTGAATAGTGGTACGGGATCTTTCAAATAGAATGGTTTGGAAACGCGCTATGTAAACGTTTCCCATCCCGATAAAAGTTGTTTCGCTATTATTTACCTGAGAGTGATTATCATATGCGTGTTAATATCACGGCACTATTTCTTCCGTACGATATCGAATATCGAACGTCGAATATTGTACCATTGAATAAAAAAGTCACAATTATAAATAAAATATTACGATGGAAAAGAGTTTAAGTATTGTAGAAAAATGTAAATAATTGAATAAGTGTGTATTCTAACGACTGAAAATATTAAATGAAGTCCCACTCTATTTGATTTTCCCCCTTGAAATGGCTGAAATACCAAAAACGTAATTTTTCAAACTTCAGTATTACTAAAAACCTAATTCGGCATTTAAATTTATGTTTTTTTTTCGTCCGTGCCCAAGCGATACAAACAAAGTTAGTTACATATTATTGCTAAATAGCACGAACTATTAAATCCTATTGTTCTTTTATACGTGTTTTCATTGTAACGGTGAAAGTTTGTTTGTACCGGAGGGGAAAACCCAAATATTTGAATTCCGGATATAGTTCATAATAAGCCACCACCCGATTAAATATTTTCACGTCGCTGTTGAACAAACTTTGTTTTTGCATTAAGCATAGTTCTTTTTTATGAAAAAACAAGCAATCTTAAAAGTGTCAAATATGCTCATAAACATAGACTGTTTTTCGAAATATAAAAATGTTCAGCGTGGACATTTACCTCGACACCGTCACTGGCAAAATCACGGAATTCCATTAACATGCCATACAATATTACTCTTTTCCGAATATAATGATATACGAGTGTACTTATCATATTTAATACCTTATTCTTTGTTGGCAACTGATGGTAAAGCGAAGTCACGTGGCCAAGTAAGGCAACTTTATTCCGTAACCGATCGGTTTCTAGACCGTTCTATTTGAAAGACCCTGAGTGAAATAAATAATATATTACTTAGTCTTGGTCATATTATTACGTACCTGCGTTTAATTTACAGAATGTCCAGCCGGAACATATGGTCTAAATTGTAATGTACAATGTAACAATAATTGTGTTGATATATGTGATCGTGTCACTGGTAAATGTACACGATGTAAAAATGGATGGAAAGGCGATTATTGTGATCAAGGTTAGTTCTACAGTTATTGTCTCTGTAACAATGAAATAGTTATACTTGTTTGTTTTGGTTCCTTTTATTACATGAGATTACGACGAACAAAAACTATACTATTTTATATATTAAATAACCAATATACTTATTTCTGTTATAATGAAGGTCATCGGAATCATACTATGTTATCATCACTGTCTTCTTATACTGTATCAAAAAACATTGTATATATATGACTATGACTGTCGTCTTCTTTTATTTATTTTTATTTTTTAAGTTAACGTAGTGTCAACCCAATTTAGGTCATTTTACGGCGTCCAGCGCACCTAACCTAACTTTCCTGGACCATTGTCTATAACCAGTACTCACCTACCCTTCCACAAGACCGGAAACTTCTCCATATTATATAATCAATGGAGGAAAATAGACATGATTACTGGCGTCTTCGAACTACAACTAACGCTCAGATTTCTGAGAATGTCTTTGATATCTTCCATAAGCTTTTTGATTGATAAGCACGAAGAAGGAACAAAACTATTTCAAAGGATCGCATTGGTAACCATTGCATATTTTGTATCAGAATGGTTATTAAATGTAAGTGTTACAATAAACATATCTACAGCAAATATAGGAAATAATGCATTATATATAATATAGAGATAAAACAGAAATGACAAAAACCATCAATGAGTTTTGGAGCTACAGTATTGCAACACTAGGCCGAGTTGCATAGATTTCTCAAAACACGTATGTAGTGGATACGGGTTATAACATTTTTATTAATGTGCTACCAATGAAATCCATTTAATTGAGCACTTCTGAATATAACTACTAATGTAATAGCATAATACTAACAACTTACTTACTAACGAAATATGTATTTTTTAATTAATTTAGATACTTTTACATATGAAGCAAAATCAAGTTCGTCAGTTTTAGTAACGGTTGCTGTTATAGCAGGTGTTTCCTCAGCCATTGTTGTAATGAGCATAATTATAATTATACTATGTCTAATATGTATGGGGAAGCGTTCAACGTAAGTATCATAACTTGTTAGTGAACGGTTCGTTAAATTACAAATGAATAGGAGAAGAATCAAATCAAGCTTGACAACGTGTCGATTCCACCAACAATACGGTTGCCATCATAATATAGCATTAAGAATGGTAAATGTAAATAAATGAAAAAATTCTTGAGAATGAACTATCATTCGGAACGTATACAATCTATCACGACACTTAATGTTGCATAGTTTGACATTAAAGTAGTAATCGAAATTTTCCGTTTTAATCTACTCTCATTTTATGTGCACATAACATATCAAAATACTTGTAAATCACTTGAACATAATATTATTATATATTGTCTGTTTTATTATATTTATAGTTTGAAGAACCAGCCTAATTTAGAAATGTCAGAAAGGCAAGGAAATGAATCAATTCCTGTCAATGACAATGAAGAGGCTTATTGTTTAGGTAAAATATTATGATTGAATCATATAATACAATACGCGTAAATGCTACAAAATATATAACATTTTGAACGAAACAAATTACCCCGTGTTTTATAAGTTTTGAAATACAAATTCCTTCAAATTCTAGGGTGTTTCGACATCCCTTTGCGTCTATTGTTACTTAGTATTTGTCAATTGTCTGTTAGATTAAGTACAGTTATGTCGATTTTGTACATTCATCTTAACATTTACATTTGTATAACACACTATACATACAACTGTTGATGATTAATCACAGTTTCAGTACACATCCAATGTTTTTGTATTACAGACTTGCTAGGACAAGGAACCTCACCACCAACCCGAAATAATACACAAGACAATACTAATTTTTACGACGAAATCAATGAGAATGAACTGCAGTGATACAGAGATAGTTAGACAGACAAGTGTGCAGATACTCAAAATCTGAACTGTACAATACGTTTGATTAACACAAATATGTACCAAACAATGTGTGCAATATTTAAATGTCTCTTGAATGGATTATTAAATAAGAGATGAAAACTTCCATTCGTGTTTTTCGAATAACGTTTACAGCTGCTGCATATCCTTATCTTCGTGTTTATAATTTATGTTGCTCGTTATAGCTTAGTATAACCATTGTAAGTTGTTCAAAATAATTTTCACATTGTACGGTAATCATTTAAACTTAATACATCGCATTTACATATTTTCTTGATATTTTCTTAATGTGTAAATGTTTACTGCCTAGTAGTGAAATATTGTAAATCATTTTAGTCGCATCCTATTTGACTTTCCTGTGCTTTAATTGGACATCATACTATACTAGTGTACGTAGTTCCGACGCACCTAAGAAACTATGACTATATACCGTTACAAAAAAAAGGCTTCTACTAACAAATGACCCGAAATATAAATATTTTATTTTTTTGTCCATCTTTTACAACTTTTATTTATAACTGAAAGCTTTCGTAGAAATCAAGAAATAAAAATAAGTCAAGTAGAGATTTCCAATATGGCTGACACGCGAGTACAGAGAAACGACGCATTTGATTGGTTTCTATTTTTAGTCATACCAAAACGAAAGTACACTACCAGTCACGTGACATCCTTAAAATAGCGAGAAATAAGGGATGCCAATCTGTCTGTCATATATATTATTTTTGAGAAAACGACATTTTCAAAACTATACTAAGAAAGTAATAAGAAAAAACACCATTTTTCAGTGTTTCACGGGAAAGTGTATGAAAAGAGTCCCCCAAAATCCCTGACTCTTCACATTTTGGCGGTAAGAAATCACCATACTGCTAACTATCAGAAATGCACGGGAATGACGTCATAGGGTAACCCAAAATCGAAATCGAGGCCAAAACAAAAATGGCGTCGTAATTAAGATGCGTCGAAATAAAGTACCGGAGGATATATCAATTATCTTTACTTACATTGCAGTATTTTATACTGTTTCTTTTTTACAACTATTTTATATATGTGAACTTATTCTTTTTTATATATGTAAATGAATGAAATATAAATGTGTGTATAACAACATTGCGTTATTCTTTCTTAATAATGCTTCGTGCAATTGTTGTTCCTTAGTTGTCATGTAATACAATATATTGTTCATTTACTTTATTCATATTTAAGTCAATGCCTCTTCTACAACATCGTATGAAAAAGATAAATTATTAGCATTTTTATTATGATTTAATGTTCGTAATGCATTATTTAGAATGCGGCAAAATACGGAATACGAGATAGATTGCGAAAACTCTTGTAATTAAAATTGTTATATCACGTGTCATCACGTGTTTTGTACGTGCACAATTTGTAAGGCTGGCTGCAAAGGAGACTATTGTAATAAAGGTATGGTGTATTGTACACATGTACGTCATTAAAACAATCTATTTCATGCCTGCCACATATCAATCAAAGATGAACAAATCATATCAAAAGAGTTACATTCCAAACGCTTCAAAGGTACTTATAAACTTTTGTCTAAATATACAAAGGGTTATCAAAAAATTATTGGACATTCAAAGCATCTTTTGAACGTCAACGAGTATTGTAATGAATTTTCATATGCATACATTTTAGAATAATATCAACACATTTTAAAAGTAACATGTAACTGCGTCAATCAGTGTTGGTTTTACATTGCTTTTAAATAGACCCATACACTTTACCTGGCGCACGGTAGAACATTACAGTTATTCATCGTATAGTTGATGCTAAAATAACTAAGGAACTTATGGTTACAACTGTATTAGACAATGTAACAATAATTGTGTAGATATTTGTAATTTTGTCACTGGAACATGTATACAATGTATGGATGGATGGCAAGGTGATTATTGCGATCAAGGTTTGTAGTGAGTATTGCTTTATTTTTAGTATGTCAGGCCAACTTTGAAGTTATAATTTTCACTATGCTTACCGATTCATTGTTGCCACAACGCTAATAATGCTTTGTACCGGTTTCTAAATACTAACACATTCGTTCCGTAAAATACTATGATATTAATATTTATTGGATTGAGATGGTGATGATTTAAATGAATGATTGTATAGGTCGTTTGCGTTAATGCTGGACCCCTATTTGCCGTAAATATCTTTAAAACTATAACAGCGATTTTGCTAAAAATTTTAATACAATCTTATTTCAATTTTTCCTTCTAGGATTTAAATTTTCAGAATTTTTGATAGATGAATAAAAAAGTTTTCCATAAGGTACAATGCAAAATATTTGGAATTTTTTATCAAAAATCCGGCGGGAGGTAAAATAAGCTGTTCTGATTATAACATTGTCATATTCCAGTGTATTTATACTAAGTCCCGTGCGTTTACTGTAAATTTGTCGCTTAAATAAACACTCGACGGTCTACTGAATTGTAAAGCAGAGGCCCGTCTTTAAAATCCTACGTGTAGAATTTGTATAGATTTTGACGACACAGACGACAGTGATGATGATGTTTGAGTTTGTATATACTGTTATACTTTGTTATCAAATAAAATTTCTAACCGGGCCTCACATTTAGCTATTATTTTGTATCTACTGTTATGTGGCTGTTCTGATTATGGCACATACCCATTTAACAAAAGTCGCTTTTTGGCTTCAAAATTTGCATTGCATGTCTATGGGAAGTATATTATGTAATTAAAGAAAAATTCTGAATTTTTGGATTTGAGAAGGAAAATGCTAGTTATGATCACATACAAAATTTGAGTTAATTCCATCCGATAGTTATTGAGATATTTCATGATTTTAGGGGTCCAGCTTTAACGCAAACGACCTATATAAGTATGTATTACTAGTTCATGTGTTTTGATTGTCTTAACTAAACTTCGCGTACATCTAAAACTGATATTCTTACAATAAATAATTAACAATTTGTTGCCAATAACAACCAAAGCGCTAGAGCACTGGAGTTTTTCGACAGAGAAAACATGTTGTGCTTCGGTCACTTAATGTGCTCAAAAATGTGACAAAATATGTAGAATAAGATTTCGTTTCTTGAAACATAGACTGCAGAGCTTTCGTTGTATGAAATGTATCTTCAAAATGGTGTCATTTGTACTTGTAAACTATACATGAAAATTCCAGTTCAATTCGATTATCAAAAATACCGATATCCCAATGTTCAAGTAAATCTAATTTAGAAATTGATTACAATGCATACTCCTATAATTGCACAGTTATAATAACCATAGAGGAGTACAGGGAAAAACAATTGAATGTTTATACAAATTAATAGTATATGTTACTAATATGTATGTATGGATAAGTATTTTTGTAGTTATAAGCCAGCATTTTTTACAATTTAATTATCATGATTTTATCTTTAAAAAAAAAGAAAAAAACATACAACGGTTTTATATTCATGTATACGCCGCACTACTGAGTTAAGCGTCTGAGGCAAGATATGTTTTATCGTCTACGTAAAGAATGAGAGATTAATGCGTCACGCCCTTTCAAATTGGGGTTCCCCACAGGGAATCTTCACCGTCGTATATATTTTCAGTGTTTGGTTAAATGTAATTATTACAATTTAATTATAAAAAACCTTTCTCAGTCATACACATGCTTGAAGAATTGAGTTCCTTCATGTACCTCATAAGGTAGATTTTGTAGTAAGCTTGCTATACTGATTTCTTAAAACTGGCGTATATAGTTGTTCTTCGAACAATTAATGATAACCCTGTATCTCATATTTTTGAGAGTTTAGCCCCGTTTTGTACCTCAAGAAAGTAGAATCCGTAGTAAGGTTGCTACCCCAATTTCTCAAATTGGCGTATAAAGTTGTTCGACAAGCGAACAACTAAAAACCTTACACTTAGTCAAAATAGCATCAATCTCAGATTTGCTATAGTGCAAGTGATATTGCAAATATGTTAAGAAAAATAAATTAACGAGACAAAAAATTTTATTTGCCTTTTTTACATTTAAATTGTTTACATTAATTAATAATAATTAATTGCCTATTCAAATCAGAACAACTTTTAGTAGACAATTCCACAGATTGCTTATGGAAACGCGATCAATAAATAAGAAGGTTTACTTGCAAATTGTAGATTTGTTCTCAATTACAGCACATGTTACCTCTCTCTGCTTGAGAATTTAAGAATTGAAAAAAATGTACGCCAATTTTGACTTTGTGAATTGGTCAGCTATGATTTCGAGACAAATGTGTTACCAATAGAATAAGATTTCTATTGTTAATCAGTCTCAAGTTTGACTGATGGCATAACTGTACCAATATCAGAATGGAACTTATGTCTTGGTTAATCTAGTGTCTGATAAAGACAGTTAAAGACGGAAAGTGGTACAAATTAATAAGAAAGTACAGTTGTTGAAAAATTTGAATTTTGCATTAAAACAGAGCAATGCATTCTGTAATGCCTGAAATGTAGTTGCTTTTGGCAGGTTATCCAAACAATGTTGTTTAAGTCTTTATCCTACACATCCTTTCAAGAGATTAAGGGTGACACAATATCCATTAACAGGGTCACTATCAGGCTTTTCACGGGCCGATTTTATTTTAGTTTAGACTGCCAACCAGTATGTGTCATACGCTCCACTTTAAAATTTATGACTTTATTTTCAATGTTTTCCATACTAGACATCATATTTGGATGGAAAATCTATGTATATCAGGTTTACATTTTTTCTAAAACTTTCAGGCAATTCGCGCCTGTTCCATTTAGGCAATTTAGAAATTAGAGCCATATATTGCATTCACCAAAATTTATTCCATTCATTCAGTTATTCATACCAGTTCAGAACTTTCTTTCGCTGTTTGGCTTAATATGGTTCTGAACTCATACATATTAATTTTCGTACATCAGATATAAACAACAAATTTCCTTTAACATATTTATTAGAAAAATAAAGATATAACAAGTATACACGTATATTAACAAAATAAACATTATTAAACATAATTACTTACAAATTATTATTTACAACATACCTACAATTTACAAGTAAAATAGTGTATTGTGCTTTATGCCATTTGTAACAATTTTAGACATACAAAGACGGCAATTCCTAGTATATCTGGATTCAAGATTTTATCCGAGTACTTAGCACATATAAGTAGCTGAAAACTGCCATTTTTGATACACAAGTTGGCGACAAAATGCAGAAGACAATATTTCAAGCCCAATCAAAGCCAAGGTACACAAGTCCAAGTCGGGAGTCGAACTACTCATAGAGTCGTTGTCAGACGCGCTATCGAAAGAGCGATCTGGGCGTTCATCCACAAAACAACAGCACAAAATACCTTTTAAAACATTTTGTAAAAACAATATGTTTTTATGAATCAACACAATAAAATATATTAACTTTAAATTATTGTTAGCAGACTCAGTGAAAGAAGAGAAAATGCATTATGGTTTAATAAGTTGTATATGAGGGATTAATCTATTATATATACATACATTTTTAATGATTTGAGTACTGGAACATAAAATAATTCACAAAAATATTTCAGTGAAAAATTACATGAGAGACATTGTGGAACACGCGTTATTTTGGGATTAGTTCATTTATACTTCGTGCAATTTTTTAAATAACAAAAAACAATACAATAAACTAATCCATGACAGGGGATGCTAAGTATGACAATAAAATATGTTATTTAAATATGTTTCATTAGTCTTGTTGCAGTAGTGGTAAAGGGTTCTAGCATTACAAGCATGATTTACCAAGAGGTGTCGGTTTATCCGCATAACTAATTTTGTAAAAATGAACTATTCAACTTTATTTTCAATACTGCCTACCTCTGGAATGTATTGGTTCATTTTCAATGTTTACACAAACACGTTTTGTTATTTTGTTAACACTATACTCAATGTTGTTACTAGAAAAGTGTGACCTTAGTATAAATCTCATCGGTATGAAATTGAAGTCAACGTTGTTCATTATACACTTACACACCTGAGAATCCCAACACATATTTGGATATATTTTAATGCAACACTATATCTTATGTTCAATAGTTATCGTACTGATTATTCAAACGCGTGTTGAAAGTCATACATAAGAACATAACACGAACATAACACTAATTGAAAATAATATAGAATCTGTATTCCACCTATATGTACAAAAATTGACAAAATCTCGCCAAAACCACCAGATTATAAGTTGGCATATGTAGAATTGCTGCCAGTATAAGATAGAAGAACATCATGACAGAATTTATATTGCTCCTGAAATACAAAATAACATAAATGTTATATTGAAGTTACTAAGCTTTATAAAGAATATTCGCAGATATTGACAATTTAATACATATAATCATTCATCAAATGTAATAATGTATATTTACATTTCATTGACGTTTTAAAAAGAATATCAGGAATCATTGTTTCATTATAAATACTGTTGACAGTAAGTGTACTGAACATTATCAATAAAGGTTTCAAGACAATGGTTGTCTTAATCGAATCATGATCTGAGTTAAATCTAAATAAAAACCAAACATAAAAAAATACGAATGTTAATCAACATTCTTTAAGCCGGGTATATGTTTAATAACTATTACTAATTTTGTTTTTAACATCAATTTTGTGTTGTTGTTGTTGTTGTTGGGTTTAAAATCGTGACAACACACGTAACTTTACTTAACAGCGACAGAATCGTGTATGCCTTTATACTCAGTAATACAAAATACCACACTTACGTAATTTGGAACAATTTGCTTTCTTCTACTCCTTAGGTATCTAACAACTTGTACTATAGAAACTTCTTCTTCTATCCGTGACCTTTCTATGATGTTCAACAAAACAACAAACAGTCCACTCCTCTCGGCACCATTACTGTATTATAAAACATAAATTACAAATATTGCCCTTATTAAGGTACATTGAATAGCACGAGAACGTGAACTAAATGTAGTCTGATACGATAAAGATGAAGCTAAATTAACACACATTGTTCACGATTAACTGATATGTGTACAATAGACTAAATGAATTCAAGAATAATACGGTGCTTAGGTTTGCCATCGTTAAAAATTATCAACAGAATAAAAACCAAATGTAACTGGATTGAATTGTTACCATTTAGTATGTTCATAACACCTAAGGATGTCATATGGGGAAGCATGCAGTAATTGATTTGTCCGTTTGATCACGACTAAGTTAACAAACGTGTTTTTAAGTACTTAGATAATTATCAGTCACTACAATACTTTAATGGTTAATTTTTTTACATTACTTATCATCAGTGTATGCACAATAATATATTTTCACTTTAGTTGGAATTTGGCCTTACTTTGACATATACACTTCGATGGTGGTAACTGACAAGAACACAAATGTACAGTGATTAAAACTTAATTTGATGATAAAACATTTGTTTGTTCTTGTATTTCACTTGTATGCGCGATTCATACCGTTAGATGAAATGTAGATTTTGTTTAGCAATTATTTAAAACTGGTGCTAATTTTGTGTTGCAAACAGCGAGGATGATTTTAAGTTTACTAGAGATTTTTTATATCATTATACATACAGGCATTGTAACAAAACAGGCTTATTCTCATAATGTCTTTGTAGGTCAGTGATATCTTGTAATATCTGTAACATGGTTGAAGGGTCTTCTGGTACCAATTTGTTTGTAGGCCACTTCTGACCAACAACTTGTACAACTTCATGTTCCTTAAACAAGAAAGAAATTCAATAACAATTCTAACAATATTTCCATAATTTGTCACATTCATTGTGAACTTACTTGTCAATATTTGACAATAATTTGTTCCAAGTTGTATCTATTGTGTCAACAAAAGTGTGAAGATAAATTGAAGAAGCGTGTCATTCGCCGTTGTTTTTTCAAAAACGTTTTTAAAAAGGCAACTAGATTTCCATACCTCTGTCCATATTCACTACATATTTTTTTTCGAAACAAGCCGACGCCCATACAAAATTCTTCATTAGGGAAGAATATTGGTACTATTGTTATATTTTTAGTGTTGAACCGCCTCGGGTGGGACGCGATCCTGAATCCCCTTCTGAACACTTGTTCGTAATTAACGAGTTCACTTCACCACAGATAGGGTAAAGCTAAGAGTAAGGACTGAACTTTTAATTGATTTTAAATTAGAAATGTCATACCTTAGATTTGAATGTCAATGTATGTCTCCTGATAACATATCCATGTTTTACGTCTTCTTTATTCAATGTTACTTCAAAAGGACCAACATCAATTTTATCTGTGCTTGGCAGAAATGCGCCAACCTTAAATAGGTGAAATGGTTATTGAAATTAAGTCTGTTTAATTACGGGTGTATGACAATATTCAGGTTCCAGTATATTTTGTAAGGCTATAATTCTAAATCATGATAACAAAAGAAGTCTTACAATAATTTATTTATATATCAATTACTGTAATATGATATTTATTCTTTTTTCGCATTGTCATGTAAATGCCTAATATAATATACTTAGTCTGGTTAAACGGCATTATGAAGGTTTTTATTATGGTATGTATGACGGTCGCACACATACTAGCTTCCCTAGTTTCGCTACTTAAATTGTATATGAATTCTTTCTTAACAAACACCGGATAATTTATACACCCATATAGTCGATTCATGTATTTCATCATTTGTTGCATTTGAATCGTAACCAACACTTTTAAATTCGATTCTCTTGACGCTTAACTATGTCGCGGCTAATCTGCATAACACAATAACGACCATAAATCGTAATTAATAAAAACAACATTAATATTCATACGAGTGACCAATGCATACACAGTAAAAAGCAAATATTACTGTACATGAGATAAAGACAAATAATATCTATTGAACTATCTAAATAAATTTTCGTGTGTCTCACTTCATTAACACCATCATCATTGAATGTAACGACGACGTGAATATCTTGATCAATCATAAGTCTACAACAATCTACGGCAGTATCTTGAAGGGGTGACTGTGTTATAATATAACTAAACAT
Organism: Mactra quadrangularis; assembly: GCA_025267735.1. NCBI lineage: Eukaryota > Metazoa > Mollusca > Bivalvia > Venerida > Mactridae > Mactra > Mactra quadrangularis. Next base: position 4,210,827 of record CM046300.1, on the reverse strand, counting down.
ATCACTGTAACTCTGTAAAAACAAACAATTTTCAATATAAACATTAACATTGTTACACAAGATATCATCATGCCGTTTTGAGGCATACAAGGGTAGCAATCATTTCAATTTTCTGCAAACTTTTTCCATTAGAAATAAATGTCAATTAAATCATAAAAATCGGTTTATTTCTATACTGCGTCAGAAAATAGTTTGATTGGGAACAAATCAATACCGTTTGAAATATGTTTGAAATGTAGGGTCTAATCATTTAGGCTTATCGATTATCTCCATCCTGGCTCTACATTGTTGTTCAGATTAACATAATGAAATGATAAACTTACGGGCATATATATTGCATTAATATAGTTGGTAGTTCCTGGTACATGTGTACTCATAAAAGGACGAAACTCATCAGCTGTAACATAAACACATTCGTTTTAGTTCTAACAATTATATTTAGTTATATTTTAAATATATATGCATTGTATTGTGTAATTGAATTGAAAATGTAGTAATCATATAACTTAACATTCAAGTGATATCATTTTTAATCTTATTACTATAGGAATTGTCTATTACTCATATGCTGTACAATACTCATTTGTTTAGGGAAAAAAGTATCTTGGTCCCTTAAACTGCAGTTCATAAAATATGAAGAAACGATTTGCATATTTGCTTAATAATTATATATGCTATATAATTAGTTCTTTATACACAATTTAAGAAAATTTGGTACGTTGTAACTCCTTACGTTATTATTTGATTTCAATATTTGCCATACGACATCCTATTTAAGAGCACCATTTCGTTTGTGAATCTTTAAAAGGGACCTTTATTAATATTCGTCTGACGTAAAGAGGACAACATATATATTAACTATTATACAGTTTATTTTCATACTTACGTGCCAAAATGTTACTAAAGCGATTTTTGTCTTTGTTAACCGCAAGTTTTGCATTCTTACAAACATACTCTTGAGTCTCAGAGTCTTTAATCAAACAATCAGTTTGTGACATTGTCTGAAATTTACAAAATTATCATTTCATTATAGTGAAGTGGATGAATACTAAATTCTATCAATTTCTACTTTTCTTTCTAGGTAACAGTTGGTTCCATATACATTAACAGGAACAAAATTTGTATCAGTTGATCTAGTTCAACTTTTAATGCAACGAATGCATATATCACCGGTGATTTTTACTCTAAACAATTGATCCCGATACTTAAATAAATCTATTAACGACTGACTTAAGAAAATTTAGGGTTTTTCTAGGACAACAACCTAAACTGCTTGAAACACATCATAACATGAAATGTTAAAAATCAGGAAATGTCTTATCCAACCGTAACTACTTCATATGCATAACCCCTTGTTTATTTTCATTCCCAAAGATATTTGAACGTCTCACCTCAAACTGCAATTTAAGTTTAGGTTTTCTGGTTTTCTGGTCTTCCAGTAACATGTCACTATAGTAAGCATCAAAGTTATGTACCGACAGTGGTGTGGAAGGTAAGATCAAAGCTTCAATCATAATTCTATATAAGTATCTGTACTGTTCCTATATAAATAAATATTTATTTTATCATACAACAATGCAGGATAAACTGCTAAGGCTTCTTAATTTCCCCATGAAGTTTAAAACAAATACCTCATATACATTTTAATTGGGTCGACATGTCTATGTAAATGGATACTTTTCTTACTTATTATGATTCAACAGTTTTCACATATGCCATGTAGTATGAATGTATTGTCATGTTGAGATAAATGCAGTTAAAATTGCACATAATAGACATATTAATTTAATTTGTCGTTGTTACTTTCATAAATAAGTGGAACGCGACGCCGCGTTTATCACTAAAGTAAATAATAATCTTATGAAATATTACCTTTACTTGAACCATGTTAACTCTTTGATCTCTGAGTTGTCTAACACAAACATTTATATCTATAAACCCAGCATCCACACCTTGATCATATAAATAATCCAAAGATATAAATGTACCAGTTCTACCCACACCAGCACTGTAATCATAAAATGAGTTTTTACATGTGCTTACATAACAAGATCTTTTGCATTTTACAAGTGCTTACACAATAAGCTTTTTACATTTTACATATGCTTAGAAGATTTAAATACGTTTTAGTATGCGTAAATATTAATATTAATATTTTTTACATTTTACGTTATATTATACGTGCGCTTTATGGTAAATATGTTCATGAACCATTTTTGCTTCTATGGTTAAACTTTTCATGATTTAGCATCGTAAACTAGTAAGTTAAAACTTTACATGACTTAGCAACATGTGCTTGTATGGTTGATATTTTTGTCCACGGTAATTCATGTTTATCTAGTTGTCGGCTCGTAGTTTTAGTAAACATGGTATTTACTCGAATACTCAACTATTACGTTCAGTCAATTTGGAAATTTGTAAAATTGAAACACAATCATGTTTACCTGCAATGAACTAGCCAAGGTTTTGTCTTATTCGCATCGTGTTTTCTAATTTTATGCCAAAATTGAAGTAAACTGCATGTACTGAGAGGAATGTTTTTGTCTGGCCAAGCCGTGTAGATATAGTGTGTCACAATTCTTTCCCCCTTTTCACCCTGAATAATATAAAACATAAAATTATAATTAAATTGAGAAGGCAAACACTTTTGCAATTAATATGTAAATAATATTGGACTTAATTATATTGTTATTATTGACTTATTATAAAAAATAACATTTAACACAATGAAATAATATAATTTTAATTTAAATGTTACATCCATTAATTTTTAACAAAAACTTACTACTAATGTTATATTCTTATTGCGTGAAAAATTATTGTTAAAAGTAAATTTTTAAACATGTAATGATATTACCATCTTTAAGAAAATTTCGATAAATATAAGATCAAGTCAATGACGTTTAAATATTAGCTAAACTTACATCATATTTTATTTTCAAACGTCTTACAGTAAACTCGGCAAACTCTTTTTCACTCTCTGTGAACACTGTAACTTTACCAAATGTTTTACTGTTGCCTTTTTCAGCCCAGTATTTAACACATTTCGTCTGTTGAACAAAAAACGAAAAAGACCTAAATAAATACATTGTACAATAGCATAACATAGACATTTTAAACAAGACAATAAATTTATTATGAATGTATTAACATTCTCAAGTATTATTTATCTAGTTGCACATGTAAGTTGCATTAGTTTGAATATCATAATTAGTAAGCAGCTTTGTTACTTTGATACCTATAACAACAAAATAATCAAGTGCACGGTGTCTAGTGGGGAAAGTCACAAAAAGTTACCTTAGTTTCTTCAATGAGTTTTGTCAACATAGCAATCAAATTCACATTATTTTCCCAGATCATTCTCCAGAATTCGTTTTTATTGGTCTCTGTTGGGCCTGAAAAAAACATTTTGTTAACGATAAAATGATATTAACAATTGACTTAAACATTAGATGGAAACTTCCAAATGCATCCTAAATTATTTTAGTCATTAACTTAACATCTTCTAAATGCTAGTTGCATCGTTTATAAAGAGTAACACCACGTGCTTAACTCCACGATCATCATATTATCTTACTTTTTTTCTTCTCGATATTTGAAAAAAAATGTAAAGATCTAAGATATTTGGACTCTGGACCTTTCACCTAATTGTTTTGAGTGACTCTTTTAATGGTATTAATTTTGGCATCAACTTCATTTACATGACGCATTATAAAATCGTGCCACCTAGGTTATGATCATAAGTGACCAAAGGAACATTATTTGTACAATCTTTAAAAAGCACATTAATATGGTACTACATTCTAAAGATGGCACATAGGCGCCATACTTGTGGAGCTTTTCTTATTGTAATTACCAACAGCGAGTCAATATCGATAACAGGCATAATTTAACTTTGTACAAAAGCTTCAAGAATATATTTACCTTGTGCAGCAATGTATGCACAATCTTTTTTGTAGCCCTGTAAAAATATATAAACTCATTTTTAAAATCTAATAAAATATACGATTTGCACGCAACATTATTTGTTTTTACTTAATTCGGAGCCGCTAATTGGTTTTACCTGGTAGCGCATACTAGTAACGTAGTTATGAAATTGTTTTCTATGATCATCAAGCTTTTAAACTCAATATTATGTATGACTTATGTTCGTTATTGGTGGAGTTCCCTATTGAAGCATATGCTAATGAGTTTTGACACCAGAGATAATCAACTCACTTTTATGACTAAAATATTGCGGTCAGAGAGCCACTTTAAGTACATTAAAAGCCAAACATCATATTAACGCATTTAAGCAACAGTTGAGTACGATAACATCCCATAGTCCTTTCCATATGACATTTACTTTATTTGTGTCAAGTCTTTTACTACTTTCCAATGATATTTGCTGTCAAACGGGCTTATTTGATAAAGTATGATAATTCAAAGTATTTATGAAAACACAACAAGTATTGAATATCATTTATGAGAAAATAAATTCAATCTACGTTTTTGTAGAATTGCTAATTATATTTACCTTTATGAAGGATGCATTAATGTAATCTGAATTTGGTTCAGAAGGAAGTGTTTTAAGTACAACACGTGCATGATCATCTGTAAATCGAAAATAAATAACATTTATGATTCTGATAAAATAAAATTAACTTAATTCGTGTATTTTGGTGTAACGCCATCTAGATAAATGCTTACAATACTGTTTTGACATAGCAGTAATATTCTACATACAAATGTCAAAATACTAATACCTAGTAAACATTATGTGAGAAAAGTTACGTCTAGATAACAAGTAATAAAATGTGGGTAACAAAGGACATAATTGATGTCTTCAAAATACAATCGATGATGATATTAAACAAACATTAAACATACACATTTGTTGATAAAATGAATTGACAGGCTAAAACTCTTTTTGTGATTACAAAGACATGTATAAAACAGAACTTGAATCAGAATGTAATGACAGATATGTATAGATTGTATTATTCTAAAGTACAACTTAGTTTAGTAAACTGATACTTCAAACAATGAAATATAATGACGAACCAATATTATATAAATATTATTATAATATAATCAGAATGTAATGACAGATATGTAAAGATTGTATTATTCTAAAGTACAACTTAGTTTAGTAAACTGATACTTCAAACAATGAAATATAATGACGAACCAATATTATATAAATACAGTGAAAATTGTTCACTATAAAAAATGTTGTGATAACTTACATGCATAGAGGTCCTTATATCTGTTTTTCCCTTTATTTCCAGGCTTCGTAGCATCATGTGTAGGGTGTTGTAAACCATATGGGATGTCCTTTCAATAAATAACAAAATAAAAATAAACCTTAATTTAGTTTTTGTCAAGACAGATCATGCATCTATATCCTCGAAATAAGATTATATACTGGAAAAGTCTGCATAGAATTATTTACTTCCATTACTTTCAGTAAAAAGACTTTATGTAAAATATCCTAGTTGTATTGTAAAGAATACTTATTGATTTGTAGTCATGGCGAAGCTATGACTGTTGCAATATTTTGATTTCTTTAGGAGATGAAATGTAAATCTACGTTTCTACAAGGATTAATTAGACTATGAAATCGCCATATGTTTAATGATAACAACAATTGACATAAACCTTAGTCAAAGTGTACAAATGAGATTGAACTAAGTGACCAGATTACCTGAAATTCATCATCAAAGAAGTCAACATTAGCTATTTTAGTTTTTACAAAATGTGTAAGCCTATTCATCGCAATAGCGGTTGAACTTTTGATACTAGCTTGAGCATTTCCAAACACATTTACATCTCCCGTCTCATTGCTTGTCGTTGCTTTTGAGGAACTTTCCGTCGGCTGTAGATGCACGTCTACAATATATGTATATATATGTATATTAGTACAATATACATGTAGTAAATGCCTTACACATTTGATATTACAATATAAATGAAATTGCTTTGAGTTGACTAATAAAAGCTTTCATTCAGTTTTAAAGAGTACATCAGTCACTTTATATTATTGAACATACTCCTTCCGTTACCAAAATTGCATTAGTACTTCTTAGGAGATGGGGGCTGGCCTACATGTTTCCTCAAGTTGTAAATATATTTATTCTAGTGCATACTTCTCAACATATGTATACCAATATAATTGAAGTGCTGTCAATGTGCATACGAGATAAGAAATTATCCCGACAATAACCAACATGACAATTTTTAACAAAACTCCAAAATGATAAATAATTATCAAAAATTATATCCATAACAATTAAATCCATATATAAACGAGTGTGGCATATTAAGCGTGGTTTACATAGTATTTTTGCAATCTCCATAATCAGATATCCTACTGATCGCTGACGTTAAGGATCTGTTTTTGTCGCTTCAAGTGTCACTTCTAGATGACCTTCGAGTCGACCAATCGCCTTTATCTAGACATAACACTAAAAGTAGCATCTTTATTTCTTATTTTTATTTTTAGATCGAGGTATGCGGGTGGTGTTATTCACAAGTCGGGATTCGACAGCTTGTAGACAAAGTGGACAAGTTACTAAATATAATTATTGCGTCATGACTTTTATTACGAGAAAACATCACCGATTGAAATGACCAGAACTTAAATTAGCGAGTAGACGGGCAAATTAAATAGGTATGTAACAAATATTTTCAAATAATTCATTATTTGATGGACAGAAAATAGTTGAGAAGCTGCACACAAAAACGACTCATGTAGATTTTAATACATGTGTACGCCAATTAAAGTAAAACATATAGATCAATAGTCGGAACCATTGAATTACAAAAAAACTCTGGATATTTCAATGCAAAATATTTTTACCACTCATTTCGTCAGGTTTTGGAAATAAACCAATAGAATTTTCATAAACAGTGTCATCATGTTTAAAACTTTGCATCCTTTTAACATTATCTGAAATGTATGAAAAAATTTTAAGTTACAATAACGAACGTAGCAGCTAACGTTTTAACAGAAGATATAAAGAACTTAGAAACAATGAAATTAACGAAATGCATTTTCATTCAAGAAGACAATTCTGATATAACGATGTTGAGTGTCAAAAATGGGTTATTTAATATAAAATAATGAAATACAAAAACTTTTGATAGAGACAAATTGTATTATAATAATAACCTGATCCATTCTTCTTGTGACTGGCTGAAACATTTTTCCATCCAGTTTCTTTGTTGTCAATTGATTCTCTACAACCTTCATTCTTGTTGCTACAATATATTAACTGAATAATGTACTAGTAATAGTAACCATAACGGATTTGATACAGAAAGACATAATATAACATAACCATTTACAATTAATACCTGATTTAATAAAAAAGTTATTGCCCAAGCTTGTAAAATTAATATTTTCATTCGTTACTTTGTGTTTAACATTTCATATGGGAGTAGAATCATAACATAGTTTTGTTTGTAATATTATTTGATTTAACTGCCAACTTGAGAAAATAATGACTTTTCTAATGGTAATAAATTAGATATGTCCATGAAAGGTGAGGTTGACATGGTTAAGGAGCTGACATGATGACAAATCTTAAAATACAACGTACAAACAACTACAATGTGTAATTATTTCTTGAAAATTTTCCCCTTGGAACGTACTTTTGAAGAAAGAAACGCATACTTTTAAATGCAAATTGTTACTTGATATGTTTACTGAGCAAATATAATTTTAACTTATATCTAAATATAGATTAGGAAAAGTTCCACAAATTTCGAATATAAATATCTCGTCATGTAATGGGTTTTTTATATTGCTTTTTGTTTATTAAAAATTACTCTGTATTGATAAGCAGTCAAATTGACTTACACATCGAATGAATGGAAATAAGATATAAGGTAACAGTAACATTCTGCAAATTTTTATAATTCATAATTTTACAGCGAGGTATTTAATATTTTTTATTATCGGCTTTCCTGAACGGCGATATATACAATCATCGATACAGGTTGTCTTAAGCAAATTAAAACGATATATTTTAGATTACATGATAAGAAATATGGCCGTCAAAAAGACAAAAAGGGGTGCATGAATGGACTTGCCTCCGCCATGTTTTGGTGGGTAACCAGTTTTTATTACTGGAAAAGACAATTAATATATGAACGCTGTATCAGTTTTAAGAAAGAAGCAATATTTGACCGAAATTGAGAATGCTTCCTCGATAAGAATGTTTATATTTTCTTTTTTTCAACTGGCAATTTATTTCAAAAATGCATATTTATTTTCTTCTTTTTCGGATATATTGAACAACAAATTCGGTGGGCGTTCAATAGGCTATCGGGAATGGGAAGAACATGTTCTTAAATCGAAGAATTAGGTGAGCTAATTAATTTATTAAAGTTTCTCAGTGACCAAATAGGCTTGAAAAATGCTAGATTCTACCATAATAATGCTATATTACGTGCACATTTATAAAATGCTTAAGACAGCCCGTGCTCATTCGATGTGTTTTTGATCTGCCAAAAAGTTGCGCACAATGAATCAAATCGTCCATTTTTGTTTTACATATCCTAAACAGAACACAGTCATTCTATTATTAGCAGGCGAATAAGTCGTTCAGTAAAAGCGTTTGTGTACAAAACGCGCCAATAGAAAATTGCAGTTAATTTCTGATTTAGCGTTCAGTAAATAGACACAGAACGGTTTAAAACGCTGACACATATTGCTTAAATGTTTTTACTAAAAGACAAAGATGTCATACGCGGCTAAACTGCTATTATAAGCATTTGTTGAAATGCTAATACTTGTTGAATTTCTATAATCATTGTACATTATCTTACCCTGAGCGTCTCCTTAAGACTATAAACACAATAACAACAATTATCACTATCACAACAACAGCTGAAACAATACCTACTATAGCTGCAACAGGAAAACCTTTATCGGTTGGTGATTGTACTGAAAACATGTCATCAAAACGTAAGTTATATTATGAAAGTTAACTACATGTTTTTGAGTATAATCTGTGTATCCACATATCTATCAAGTAAAAATTATACGCTTAAGTCACAATATATTTGTTTAGGTAAAACAGTTAATAAATGGATCTTAAACAGTATTATCTTAATATTTGCATTCAATAAAAACATAAGTGAAAAATCTGTCTCAGTTCTTGATGGTTCTTAAGTTGTCTTACTTTGAATGAATTTAAACTCCATTATATTTCGAATTAATTACAAAGTATTAAAACTTTTGAACTGAATATTTGTTACATTCGAATATCTAAATTATATGCAAAACTTACCTATTTTTAATGTACATAAAGAACCTTTAAATCCAGAGTCACATCCTTTATGACATGTTCCATTTATTTTATCACAAGCTATTTCATCTTTGCAATTTCCACATTGTTCTTTACAGTTATCACCATAACTACCATCTTCACATTCTGACAACAATATCGAATGATGAAAAATCTCTAAATATAGTCCAGCAAAGCATTTTTTATATTTTTTTTTGTCCTAGACTTTCAGTTTACTTTGCATCATTGCATCAATTGGGTTGTTTAATTTTTCTGACGATCGATATAAAATTAAGTTAAGACACCACTTGTGTCAATAAAAGGAGTTTGTTACTTTATTCACTTTTTCAATTACCTTACTATTATTTGGCGAAAAAACTTAAACTGTTTAACTTGGTACGCCTAAACAATACTGATATCAATAAATATAAAACAAAGCATGTGCTAGATAAATAAGTAATTAAAAACACTACCATCATGACAGGTGTCACCATGCCAACCAGTCGTACAATTACAAAATCCATTCTCTTTGGCACATACATTTGTACATTGACTGCTACAACTGTGCTTACAGTTTGGACCGTACAAGCCGTCAGTGCATTCTACAAAATTACAAGCAAAATAAATTGTGTTAAATGTTTATATTAAACGTATCAGCTAGTTATGTTCAGATGCAAATATTATAATAATCGAGCGTTAATGCCGCGTTAAATTAGCTTGATAAAAATATTACAAATATTTAAAAATACAGTTCATTTAATAAATGTAGCTCAATTTATTTCATTCTACATTTGTTAACTGTAACAATTCTGCTTGAGAAAACCTCAAATGATATTGTTTATGCTACAGCATTTAGGATGTTATATCGTTACTAAAATAGTTAAAGTGCTATCTACTGATACAATCCGATACTGATACAATTTGATTTTTATAAGAATTTTTAAATGTATTAATCTGATGTAATGCTTATATGTTTATATTTGTATGGTAATTAACATGTTGTTATCTTTAATTTAGAATTACCTCTTTCACAAATGTTACCAGTCCATCCATCTTTACATTGTGAACAGTCTCCCGTCTGTTTATTACAAGCATATAAACATCTTGGAGTACAATTTTCTGTACAATTAGCCCCATAAGTTCCATTAGGACATTCTTTAAGTAATAATGATATGACATTTTACAAATAGCAAGAGAATCGTATATCAAATCTTAAATTATAGTAGCATCTTTAGTGATTAACAGTAAACATATTAGAATATCGATTTTACAATTTTTAAATAAATTTGGTACTTAAAATACAAAAAGGTACTAGTATATATACGGCAAAATAATACATTTATAAAAGGCATACATCCCCTGAAGCACCACACGTTTCGATTTCTTTTCGAAATCATTTATCTGTATTGACATAGGCATTAAACAATGCAAAACTGGATTGCTTCTATCAACCGGTTACAGTCTTTAATATCATTGACGGTGCAAATGATTGGTCATTATCGCACCAACAATGACAAGAAGTATGGAAATATTTACTTTAAAATATAATTACATTACTCACCTTCATCGCAAAAATCACCTTTCCATCCAACCGTACATTTAGTGCATATTCCAGTGACATGATTACATATATCTACACAATTACTGTTACATGTATCAGAACATTTAAGACCATAGGTTCGGTCCGGGCATTCTAAAATATTTCAAATGTATTGATATATTTCAAAGTTAATACAGTGTAATACTGGTAACAGTTGCATAACTCGCATTCACACTCAATGTACCAAATAACTAAAAGCTGATACATATTTATAGGTCGGTCGGTACTGTTCATATGCATGTTGGTAAGGTTGGTACGTACGACACATGCAGATATGTACGTAGATAGGTACGCAGCTATGTATGTTATTTGGATGATAGGCAGGTACGCACGCACGGAGGGAGGTATGTATGTACGTAGGTCGGTGGGAAGGGAGGAAAGGGGGTAAGTAGAAAGGTACCGTCCTTACACATTTTCAGTTTCTTTCCTGGTGTATACTGCTTGACCAATACCAAACTCGCCGGAAATTTGATGATTCAAAGTGTCCTGCTAGGTTTGATACAAAACTGTTAAATTAAGTGCGTTTACTCGGTTTTACAAATATAACTCCTACCCCTTGGGGCCTTGTGTGTGATGCCATATGACGATGTTTGTATCAAACTCCAACATAGCAAATTACCAAAGCCGTTAGAGTTTGATTCACTTATAGCCAGTGACCAGGTAACATGAAAATTTGAAAAATCATGTGACCTCTACAATGTTCACAAAGACTGCAGAACAAACATTCAGCGATCATAAATGATGAGATGAGCTAAATGTAATTGAACGCAATAGAATTGCAAGGGACAAAGTGATTCTATATTGATACATTCATCTCTCATATTTTTGAAGAATATCATCAAAATGATAAATTAATTGTTAAACAATACATGTCTATTTTATTATACATACGTTCGTTACAGAAGTTTCCAGTCCAACCAGCTGTACATGAAGAACAAACACCATTTATTTTGTTACAAACATTTAAACATTTATCAGTACAAGTGTATTGACATCCAATACCATAAGTACCATTATCACATTCTACAAGGTAAGGAAATTATTATATGAAAACTATTAAATAACTTTTAAACAGTGATTTTATGATTTTGTAATGTCATTGGCTATTAATAATAAACAGCGATAGTATGTTGTCTGTAGTATTAATGGAGAGTCTTTGTTATTGCGTTACATTTTGTTCCGCTTTTTACTTCTTTTTACAAAGCTCTTTGCAAACTTATTAAAACAGGAACGCCTGGAAGGTGTAATACCAAAATTACAACATACCTGATTTACAATAATCGCCTTTCCAGCCAGCCTTACAACTTGTACAAAAACCATTCACGTGATGACACGGGACATTGCAATTTTCATTACATTCATTTTTACAATCTTGACCGTATTTTCCGGTTGGACATTCTAAAACATATTAGACATTATAAAAGTTTATCAATAACGATTTAAAAGATAATTTTGTGAACATACGTAAATATAAACTTTATACTTAAGTTAAAGTTTTACAAAATGCCCGTTTTTGTAAATGGCTTTTATAAGGGCAGAGCAGAGGTATGCTAAAAATTACATTAATTGTATTAGTAAAATTAATCTGTTTTGAAAGCATTTAACGTTTACAAAAATTATGAAGTTGATAAGCTATCTTGTACAACAGTAATTTTATACTAAATGATACATACTATTGTTACAGTAGTTTCCAGTCCAACCCGCTGTACATGAAGAACAAACACCATTTACTTTGTTACAAACATTTAAACATTTATCTGTACATGTTTGTAGACATCCAATACCATAAGTACCATCATCACATTCTATAAGGTAAGGCATTTATTATATAAGATTCGATAGCTTTTTGATAAACAGTGAATTTTTTATGTTTTGTTATTTAATTGGAGGTTTATGTAATTGTAGTACTTTTTATTTCCTTTTCCTTAATCTAAGCACAATATTTAAAGTGGTGAACAAATTTATTTATACAACTAAATCGAAATGTTCACTTTGACAAGCATTTACACACCGTATATTTATGATTTTGAACAAGTTAATAAACACTACGAAACCTTATTAGACTAAATGTCTCAAAGATGTAAACACCAAGATAAAAAACATACCTGTATTACAATAGTTTCCTTTCCACCCAGCCTTACAACTTGAACACGTGCCAGATATATGATGACACAGGCTAGCACAATTTGTATTACAATAATTTATACAACCCTGACCGTATGTTCCCTCTGGACATTCTAAAATGTTTAAGAAGTTATTGTATGCTATCAATTACGATTGAAATTAAGCATTATAGTAAACCTTTGGACATAATTAAAATCACGCAATGTATGAAGATATATACATTTACAACACTCACAAAAACTGTCTTGCAACAGTTAAGTTATTGAAATACTACAGTCATATAAAACATGTTTTTTTTTAATTTAAGTTTAACAAAGTTTCCGTTCTATAAAGCGGTTTTTCTGTAAGACCACAGCATAACATTCTGTTTGAATATATATCATCAGTCAAGTAAATTGCTAACTTGTATACGTTAATTTTCTCCATTTTATGTAGATAGGCACATTTATACAAACATTAGGAATGAACTAATGGTTTGGTACGCAAACAAATTACAACTGTAACACATTTATAAAATAAACAAATACCTTGTTCACATTTATCACCAATGTATCCAGGATTACAACCGTCTAAACATTTACCATTTACTTTATCACAACTATTCTTACAGTGTTCTGAACATTTACTTTGACAATTATTTCCATACCAACCGCTGACACATTCTGTAGAATAATTTATATGAACTAGTTTTTCTTGAAACATTTGCTATAAATACCAGCTTAATTACTTTATGCTATTATTTGAGAACTAGATACAATTTGTTACTTACATTTAACATTCATTTAGATACTCGAGTAAGTAATTTTGAGACAAACATGTCGAACATTGTAAGGGTGCAGTCAGTGGGAGAATGTTTAATAATCTAGCGAAACTGAACCAGTACATGAACATGCGTTCACTGTTTGACATAATTTTCTTAATGAGTACATAAATCATCGTTCGATGGATTAGTTTAAAGTGAATATTCGTGGATAAAAGTATCTTGCCTTTTCGTGAAAATGGTGAATGAGACGGAATAGCCCTCTCGCCTCGTCTCGCCACGACCGTGAACTTCCGTGAGTGTTTTTCCGTTACGAATCCATCTAATATAGGATCCATGACACAATTAACAAATCGCCGATGAGTGATACACTGTTTCAAGTGTTATACACATTTTAAGTAATACATTATGATATTTGTTCACACGCATTACATTTTATATGAAGGAATGAAATGTTTTAAACGGATACACTTAAACTATATTGCAACTATCCATCAAAACAATATCCTTTTACAGCCTTATGACAGAAGACTATACTGTCGCATTCAAAAGAATATTGAATATCTAGGAACATATCGATGTATAATTAAAATCAATGTCTATACATGTATTAATGGGGGCATATATATTTCAACTTAAAATGGATTCATATATATAATGCCACTTTATTGAGTTTCAAAAGATAAAGCGTACCAGTTTTACAATCATCATAAGCATTATAATATCCATCTTGACAACCACCAGTACATATACCAGTCACTACATCACATGCTCCTTGTTTACAGGATCCACATTCATTCTGGCAGGATTGTCCCCATTTATTAGATGTACATTCTGTAAATGAAATATTTACATGCTAATACTTAAGTGTTTATGTATGTTAACATTTTCAGCATAAGTGTATTAAGCTATGACTTTCCACTCAAAACTTCGTTCGCAATCTTACGTAAATCTTAGGTTCGAATTTTACTTCACTATAACGAATAAAGGTTAAAACAGTACAAACGTCTATATGAAAATCGTCAGAATAAATAATGAAAAACATCATACACAAAATATAGATAGAACATTCTGGCTAGTAAAATCTCGACACGTATTACCTCTTTGTAATTTTATCAGATATTATTCTTACCAGACTTGAGCATCAGCTTTATACTCATTCCTGTTCATTGGCGGATAATTGCTTATCAAAGGTAATATTTTTGTTCATGTAACGTCCTGACTAGAAATAGATGTCTGCACAGGTCGTATTCTAGACCATATTTTTTTTAATTAAGACATAGACTAGCCCACTATATAGACTACAGTTTGAAGCATTCCTTTTGATAACTAACACTTATTAAAAATATTGTGTAATTATTGTAAGCATTTTAGTTTTATAAGATTAAATGTTTATTTGGTAAGTTTAAACAAATAGCATTAAAAATTAAAGATATATCATCCACAAAAATGGGTGTGCCATGAAACTGGTTGTATCTTAATACGCACTGTATACGTGGACGACCTGCATCTTGTATGTATCTTGTACATCGAGACACACTAAATATGTTTGAGTTAAATATAAACAATGCAATGATATTCAATGGTGTGGCATTTACATATAGACTTTCTCAGGTAAGTATAGATATTCTAGCCAATAGTCAGTTTTTTCTCAACTGTCGAAGCTTGAATACGTTCAAGGTGACTGAATGCATTGTTTTGTACAGGCGGACGACTTGTTATTAAATATAGCATTACTTAAACGTATCATACGGCATAACCAGCTTCACTATACACTTACCAACATCACATTTATCATTTTCTCCTGTCCATCTATCTTCACAACCAGATGTACAAATACCAGATATTTTATCTTCTATAGTCACTGATTTACAATGACATACTTTTGAACAATCGTATCCACATTGATTAAGCGGACAATCTTTAAATAAAAATGTTTTATGATAAATAATTTTCTAAAAAAAGATCTAGGTTCTTTAAAAATTTACTCAAACATTACACATGTTACACCTACATGATAATATACCAGTATGGGATAGAAATCTACATTAAATCTTACTATATACTAGCTACTCGTATGTAACATATTTTACGGTGTTCCATTAGGTCAAGTATTTCTTTCGTCAGTAAATAAAACAAACGCAGAGGAATAATTAAACCAGGAAAGAAACAAGACGACGATACCACGATGGTAAAACGCAAAAAAGAGAACAATGGTACAAAGCTATTTCGAAACTCTAATACCTAGAAGAACAAAAAATAAAAAAGTGAACAATTCGTGGAGTTGTTATCTTCATTTCACGACTCTGGCTTAGTATTTCTCCCTTTCTCATGTGCTTTTAGTCGTAGAATAATTCATTAAGAAACAGACAGTATTTTTTGGTCTTAACAGACATATTTATTAATTCCCATCCTCGTATTTAAATACGTACACTCATCAAAACAAAACAAGTCTTGAACAAGATTGACATGATATAATAAACAAATAACATCAACATTTCAATGAAATTTTATTTATCATAATTGCAACAGAATGACATAATTTTACTTATCACTGACCTCCCAAAAGCTCTAATTCACATATAACCATTAAATCTCCTGTTGTCTTTTCTATGGTGATTTTCTGTACATTTTTATTCAGATATCCATGTGTAGCTGGTGACGAGTCACTACCAGAATCATGTAATAATTGTTTCACAGATGTTTCGTCAAAAATCTTATAATTATCTATGTAATCTGAAATCGATAAATGAACATTAAATACTAATAAATAACTATGCTCTGAAGTTTAAGATTTGAACAGATTCTTGATTATGTAGTTTCATTGTGCAATTTATTCATCGTTATCAATATAAGAGCATTATATTCTAATATTTTTGTATCCAGAAAAAATATGCATTTCACGATAACTAAATATATTTGTTATTTGGAATGTTAACTCCTAGTTCAGTTTTCAAATCATCGAATGGCATTGGCTCTTTCCTTTTAGCAACTTGTAACAAACCAAATTGTTCCAGTCGGTAGTAAGCACAATTTACAATCATTGGATCGTAGATTTTGTTTCAAAGCGTAATCAAAATACATTCGAGGAGTTTGGTTATTAGATATTTTTATGAACAAACGCCCTCTCATATATTTCGATGTACGCGAGCTGTCAGCAATAGTCGAAGGTAAATTCCTAGTTCTGCAAGCACAATCTGGAGATCAATTTATTTATAGGAACCGCGATTTAGACGACTCAATGCTTACATTTGACCTGCAAATTTTGCAATATATCGTTCATGTACACTCTCATATATCTCATTACGTATTGTAAGTCATATAGAAATATTAGGATAAAATAATTAGTATATCTGTGACATCTGTAGACTATGTTTTTTAATATGTAAACAACATCGATACAGTGAGATAAATGTCGCTATTCAGGGTATTTAAGACCATTATTTGAAGATTATATCTGTAAGTGTGGTATCATTTGATTACCGTATCTATCTCTCAATGTAGTGACATTGAAAAAATATACATCTACTGAACGATCAAATTCTACTTGTAGCCATTTGTTACTGATTAGCCCAGTAACAAAGCACTCGCCCCAGTTGGAATAAGTTACCACACCGTTCACTGCATTTGATGCCTGGAAAGAAGTAGTGCGGCTCTGGTGAATTCTACTTGATGTAACTGACTGTCGAAATGCAAGATTTCTACCTGAAATTATTACAGATTCTACTATTACGCACAAAATATTTTTACAACTCTGAGTGAATTAAAATTTTCTAATAAAGATTATTTCTTGTTATAATTAAAATACATTAAAGAAATATTTAAAAAATATATTCATTGCTATGCAGGATTTATTTTGTTTAATGTATGGAGAGTTATATTCGCTATTCAGCTATACCACTAGGAATGTACCACGACGAATGTAAAATCAATTACACAAAATAAGTACTGTCCGTGATAAGCACCTGATTATAACAAATAATCAATGGTATCATATTTTTTTCCATATTTATACCGAAAGAAAATTTCATTGGACAAACAGGTATGACACAAAAGATTGAATTGGTTAATGATATAGGTTTAAAAGGCGGCTTAGACAGCTGCCCAAAGAATGGTAACGTGGATCTAATGGTTTTGTCTTAAGAATTCGAATGCACATGTGGTAAGAGATAACAACGTAAACGCTTACAGAAAGAAAATATTTATGTATACACCAATACAAAACATGGACATTTCAGCTTCAGTTCATGGCGCCGATTTAAAAACATAGCAAATTTTAATCAAATTATTCGAACATAATACATGTACAATTATATTCCATGAAACTGTTTGAATAAGGTCATGCGTAGCATTTGCAGAGTATACTATATCAGTTAAAACAATGATTGTAAGTTTGCACTAGTATATTGGCGAATTTACATTAAAAAAAATATATTACAAGCTACCACTATTTAAAATAGATGTGTTACCATGTGGATCTATTTCTGCACCCCTAGCGTTTTATCTAAGCGTGAAATTATAATGTATATAGTTACACAGTAATTTTTGTACACATGCTTATGGTATGGTATGTTCTGGTATATCTACTAACATACTAACAAATATTTACTGACAACTCAGCTTCCATGCATATAAACGACAAATAATAAAAACTATTTTATATAGCTTCTTTTAATTGGCTAGACGAATTAATATAAATCAATTCATGTTTCAGTAAATGTACTTGGACGGTTACTATAAATACCCCCATAGCTTTTTAAATGATATAGTTTAGAACAGAGAAATAGAAATCTACATATCAAAGTTAGTCCATCGAAAGGAAAACGTGTTTTATAAACATGCCAGCATTATAAACATAGTAAATCACTCGGCCATAATTGAAACCTTAGAGAGTAGTTCAAGAATTTGTTGTACCGAATAATGCTTGAGTACAAGTATCAAATAACACAGTATTTTTGTATTTGTACTTTTGGTAGTTTAATCCAGTAATGTACTTCATGTTTAGACATTCCCTGAGATAACCACAATCACCAAGCATACGACAGCATAGACCTATCTAAATTTGAAACCAAATCACATATTACATTCCTGATGTTAACAATGATCGCATTCATTAAATATGGGATGTTGCTAAAAACTCAACCAATCAAAACCGACTAAACGTCTAATATGATATAAAGCAATATTTAACTGATGTCTGTATTTCTTACCTCGATTTATTCTAAAGTCACATAAAATAAGTTGAGATCGATTTTGAGATAAAGTTATCCTCACTTGATTACCAATCAGTGGTGTAGTACATGTTACATGTATATTGGTACTGTCTGGTTCAGTATTATCATGTTTATAACATACACTTGTATCTGGTGGTCTATCTTGTGTTGTTCTATTTGTATAAGGTAACTTTTCTACCGTGACTTCGAATTTAGGAAAATATTCTGAAAAAAGACTTGTAACATATTCACATTTCCGATGTGTTTATAAAGTAGATGTATTTGATCAGTATTGTTAAATATAAAAAATATATTATTTTGCAAGGGTGAGTTTAACATAGATTCAATAAGAAAAAAAACTGCTGAAATTTCAATAAAAGAAACATATACTGTTACATTTACATAAAAGGTCATTGCTTTTTTTATCTTTTATTCAATACTCTTTTCTGTTAGTACCCTTAGCAAAGTAGATTTTAAATGGGAAAATAGTTTAAATCTCAAACGTGACAATGATTTTGTTGAATGATAAAGTTGTTAGATAAACTAGTAGCTAATATTACTTTTGTTGGGTTTTACACCGTAATATCACTTTGTATAGTTCCCATTACGGCGGTCATGCAACCAACTCATCCTTCCCAGGAATTATAAATCGCTAGATGTAACTGTTGACCAGTTACAATAAATGTTTTTGTTTGACTGACAACTGTCGTTGTTTCGGCCCTACATGATCAAGAATTACTGGTAGGAGGGATAATGATCGTAGAAATTATTTCAGGCCCTAACTCAATAAAAGTAAGCTCCGCCCAGGAATCCAGCCAACAATCCCTTCATCAGTAGATTTGTGTGCTACCAACAGAGCTATCCAGACGGCTAAATAATAATGTTGGAACATTATAATTTAATCTAAAATTCAACTCAACGGACAACTTGTTGTGTCGATCATTACAAAGTACAGTCCAACCTGTGAACAACGGCCGGCCAAGGGAAAAGAGAAAAGTGGTCTTTGTTCACAGGTTGCCTTTGTTCGGAGAGAGGAACGAACGGGCTATGTTTAGTCAGACTTGAGAGACAGAGTTCATAATTAACTTAAATAATAATCTATATTAAAAAGAGTTTATCTTTAAACTTAATTCATTATTCACATTATCATTATTAATGTTGTGAACTTTGAACAAAGAATGACTGCAATAAAGAAATCAGTGATTTTTTGTTTGCAGCTACGTTTCATGCTTTGCCCTCAACTTTAACAAATGCACTCTACAAATTATCATTACTCTGACCTTTTGTATAGTATTTCTATCTTATCCCAGTTGTCAATTTACCTGTATACAGCGGTCACAGTTGAACGAATTTAGGAATTAACAGCGTGTCACAAACATTTACATTGATATCATGGCCACCAATTGCGGATTAAATGTCCTGTCGCACATCTGGGTCAGTCTGATAACTCAAAACAGAAGTTGACCATGGATCACGTATTGAATACCTTTGCTTTTCTGACGAAATCCAAAGTACATTACCATTCAATAATAGAAGTTATAACTTTATTAAACTCAATTTAATTATTTGACAAAATACACCATTGATTTTTAAAGCAACAATAAGTTCATGGTCAAAATCAATATTGGAATAACATTGTCTTAGACCAATTTTATATCAATTTGGACAAAATAAAAATGGATGTAGAGAATAATGTTTACTTAAATGTACTAAAATGTACTAAAAAGTTTTTCTTACTGATGACTGACGACGATACGTGAAAAATCAGGTAGTGAAATCTAAAAAAAGATGTATGACTTAATCACAAACTTTTTATCCATAGCCACACAAAATACTTATATGACTAAATAATAGATGTTATGGCAAATAATACTTAAGTGGCTAATAAACGAGCGCTTAAAGATTTTCATGTGTGCTTAGTGTTATTGGGGGGAGGTTCGACTGACGGTGATAGCAGTAAAATGTATAATAACCTATAGATATAATAATATCACATGGTTGTACCTACAAATTACCAATTACTCTTAATTATCACAATGAGTCATTTAATAGTTACTTACGTAATCCATCAGTATTAGTCAGTATATATATATCAGTGATTGTTACTTCATTTTCTAATACAACTCTCCACCATGGAATCTCTGTACTACTATCTGCTTCCTTTGTATAACTACATGTTGATATATTTCCATCATTACCTCTAGGTGCATACTTTGCATTTCTCCAATCATTCAAATTACTAGCATGTCTAGAAACCTCATTTTCTGCTAAATCTCCTATAGAAAAGATTTTTTTTAGTTTAAAATAACATCATTTCACTGTTTAAATTACTATATAATATCAGAATTATTTCTACGTTGACTGCCACAAATGTTATAAGTACGATGTGGTTGCATTAGCTAGTGATCAATGTACGAAAAAACAGGCTCCTTTAGACTCAAAATGTTGCTCGATGTTAAAAGTGTGATTAACTGAACAATAAAAAACACAGTGGCATATGTTCGACCTATCTGGTTGTGTTTGTAGTTATTTGAGTTGGGACTTGTGAATGATAATGATGAGGCATTACAACATATTCACTTTTTCAAGCTCTAATTTGATATATCAGCTTATTTTTGCGTTTTTCCGAATAGAGAGCCGATCTGAAGCAACCGAAAGATACCTTAATTTAAGGGTTCACTTTCTTAAAACAAGCATTAAACACAATGTAATTCTAAATAATATATTAACTATATAATTCAGTATTGAGAATGGGTAAGATAATGAACATGACCAGTTTTGGAACGATTTATTTTGTTTGATAAAGTAAGAAAAACCTTGCCATGAGCAAACACTCGAAACGTCTAGTGCTGTCTTAGACTGCTCTTGTTAAATTCTATTAATTCATACTACATTATTTTATAGATATCATTGCTACACAAGTTTGATATTTTGACAAACTTATATTCTTTGTTTTAATAAATAAGTTCATGCCACTGTTCTTCCAGCACTCCAGTGCTTTGATTCATATTGTGCTACGTTTCACAGCAAATATTATACTAAGAATCGTGGAGTAAATAACATTGTCCTGTATTTCATATAATTTTCAGGCTATATTGTTTGTGTTACGTAATCGATAAAACTAACTTAAACATTTTAAAGGGACATTTTGTCGATAGGAAAGTTCATTGCAAAAAAAAGATTATTTTGACAAACTGCAATGTGATAGAAATATTGAAATCTGTAATAAGCTTAAAACATATTATACTGATTAAAAAAAAATCTAGACACTTACGTTTTATGCCAAAACATTTTATCTAGCTATTCGTGCGTATTCATTTTACACAACTGTCAGTTCATAACCTGTCTAACAAGTCCAGTGAAAATGACAAAAATCAGACCACCACACAAAGGGGCAATTTATACATCTGAAAAATTCCCTTTTAACCCCAACGGTCACGTGATTTAGATTTTGGCATCGCGATTTTTGGTGGCCACCCTCTATACATGTAGCAACCAATAAATCACATTTTGTTCAGAGAAGAATGCTGCATGAACATGTCTTGTCTTTCCGAAAACCAGCGAATTAGAAGTCTAAATCTTCTGTCATCAGGACATAACGTCAATGACATCGCGTGCATGATGAATTGCAATGGAAAACTATTCTTTGTCTGTGGACTCATTTATATCAAGCTGGAAGTATTTCCGACCGTCCTAGGTCAGGACCTCATAGGGTTACGAATGCTAGAACACATCGCGTCATCACGTTGACGCACATTCGCGTCAATTTTCGAGTATTCTAGACAAAAAAGGCCGAATAAGAAAACTACTCGACGTTTCTACAAAATACTGTGTTCTGTGGATTGTGCAAAGCATTGTCATAGTAATTGTGCAACATATATGCGAAAAGTATTTAAAATACGGTAAATTTTAACGTATTTAGCACTCTAAGCGGCAAAATGCACGTGCACATCGTAAGGCCCCTATAAGTATGGTATATGACGTCACGACTTCAAAAAAATTACGTATAGGTTATTAAACAGGGCAAGTGTGCCTTAAGGAAGATATCGGGGAAAGTGTGCCGATATCGACTTAAGGCACACTTGCCCTGTTTCATAACCTTTTTATTGCATATGTTGACCAATGCATGTAATGATGATTTTTCTACAACAAAAGTATACTTTTTTCTCAACGTAACGCGCTATTTTGCACGTTGACGTTACGTCACATGTATTGTTTTGTTTTCAACGCCGAAACGTTGGAATCTAATGAACGCTTGTTATAAAACGTAAGTCTGGTTGTTGATTATCTTATTAATTTTTATATGAAAAAAAACACGTCGTTAAATTTAGTAGCTTCTTGTTGCTAATTACGTACGAATTTCACGTGCGGAAAGTCTGCCGTTGTTAAACTGCAGGTGCGTAATGACCGGAAGTTGCCTCAATATCGATTTTTGGCACACTAGGAAGTGAGCCAAATATCGAAATTTTGGCACACTTGCTCAATACCGGAATATATTGCCCACATTGAAGCTCTATTGGCGCACATTCTCGTCGATTTTGTTACTATTTATAGTAACATATGCAATACGTTACGCTAAATTTAGTCTTCACACAACAACCCTTCAAACTTTCATTACAATCGGCCGACTTTCACTTTCTTTTTTGGGAGGAAAGTGTTCAAGTAGAACTGTACCTTAAAACAGCCGCTTTAATTGCTCGGGTATGGCATCAGTTTGCTAACACATTCAATGCCATGATTTTAGAGCTCATTCTTCCAAGGCAACTTAGGCGCTTGAAACGCCTATGTTTTGCTAGACATCATGTGCGTTGGAGCCGTGCCCAATTGGGGCGAGTGATATTCAGTGAAGAATTAAGCTTCACGTCGAGTTCATCTTTGGAATGAATTGGGACGTAGAGTGGGGGCACACGGTGAAATCCCTAATTTGCGCAGACTTCCAGCTCTTTTGGTCGAAGAATAACATTGTTTTCCTGATGATCTCATTCGACATTACGTGTGCTCCATGCTTAGCAGAATGCTT
The DNA here is from genome assembly GCA_025267735.1 of Mactra quadrangularis. Lineage (NCBI taxonomy): Eukaryota > Metazoa > Mollusca > Bivalvia > Venerida > Mactridae > Mactra > Mactra quadrangularis. The sequence continues at coordinate 4,186,835 of CM046300.1, read as the reverse complement.
GCATTGCAGCATAGCAGAGGTGGAATACTCGATATCAAAATTTGATGCATTTTCGGCGTAGCTGTCTAAGCTGGCTTTCGAAATACCAAACGTCTATTTATAAAATCTCATTCTATTGGACAAATCAAAACTTTCTATGGCTATGTAGGTGAACCCTCCCCCCCCTTATATCGGTTAAAAATAGCAAAATAGGTCACAATAACTGAAAAGAGTAATTCTCCGTGTTCGTCAGTTTATGAAAATTTAAAACAATCGGTGGTGTTTTCGTAAGCGTTACAAATGTACCCAAGGTATTTCTATTCGAACATGGTATATTTTTCACTGATGAATTTATTAATCGTGAGTCATGTTAGTATTAGTAAGTATAGTTAGTATTTTTTCACATACCACAAGAATTATATTCCTGGTTTTTATGTGAAAAGAACGATGTTTATAAATGACTTTGTTGAGAGGGGGTTCCCCTTCGTATGCAACATCGCGTTGGAACAATGTCTTAATCAATCAGTATACTAGTACATGAGCATACATTATCTCCCTTTGATAAAATTGAAAGTTTTTGTAAATTTTCTAGTATTTGGACAACATTGTAATATGTTTTAATTATCACAAATATTAAGTGTTAATTCTTCTAGACATTTTATTCTGAATATTTATCAAAAGTTGTGTTTTTATTTGCTTTTATAATGCGTATTTACCATTGTTTAAATTCCAATTAATTAGCGTTTGAATTAAAATTCTGTGTATCAAAATTAATGGCGCAATAAATGTGACAAAGATCCTGAGTTATCTATTTTGGGGCATACTATAGGAAAAACGGAAATGCAATGTGGTTACTATATAGGACATTAAGGATAACTTGAGACAAACCTTAACGATTTTTTATATAAATACCATGTCTCGTGTTATCCAAAATGAGCTATAGTAAATAATAATATAAATTGCTTTCTTAAGGTTCTGGAACTGTAACTAACTTAAGTAAACTTCGACACTCGGTATAAGCCGGTTTTACCCGAAAAGCTATCATTGTCAAGTTTCGTAATTGCTATTTTTAGTACTTTTTACCTCGCGACCCGGTTTTTCCATGACGTCATAGCGTAACACATTTTCCAAAAATGGCGAAACCAGAAGCTAGATCGTGGAGGTCTTTATTGTAAAAGTAATGGTTTATCGGCAAAACAATGTTACGTCGTGTAAGATTATAACTATTGGGTTAATTCTGTGTATGCAGGTGTAAAATGCACTGTTTTATCTTGTATTTGCGATTTAAGTTTGTCATCACAACCGCTAGAAGGTATCACCTCAAATACAAATACTATGACGCAAAACACATCGCCATATTCAGCAATTTGGTATGTGTTAGAATATAGTGAGGCAGGGGCGGATCCAAGATTTTTTTCTAGGGGGTCCGAACTCTTCTAGGGGGGTTCCGAACTTTTCTAGGGAGAAGGGCGTTCAAAACCTCGAACCACAACCACATAACACACATTTTGCAGAAAAAAAATGCAACATAATGACAATAAAAAAACTACATAACCATTAAATATACGTTAAGCACTGAGAAAAATCGCTTCATACAACTCATAAATTACTTTCAATCAAGAAATACACTAATGGACAGGCACATTTTCTAAATTCTAGGGGGGGCAGACCCTCTGAACCCCCCCCCCCCGCTGGAACCACCAATGTGAGGCATATGAGGACAATGTCGTTGTACTTTTCTGTCTATTTAAAAAGTAAATGATACAATAATCAGCATTAATTGAAAGCTAAGGCTAAAAATATGTCTGGTGTCAAAATGTGTATGCAAAACTATTGCAGAAAACACGGCAGGATAAGGTTTAACACGCCTGCTCAACATCCTCTGATATTTCTCTGGCTGGTCAGAATGGTCTTTCAAATGTGTTTATGAGTCAAAACTGTGATAGTCAACCATGAGTCTCTAATACAAAAAGTGTTTTACTCCGTTGTGCCTAACTAGTCAGAATGTTTTACGAAAAAACGTGTTAAGTTGTAAGTTTCTAATATTTCCCTCAAACCAGCCAAAATCAGTAAAAAGAAGATTTCCATATGATAATGCAGTGTTCTACATTCATATTTCTATATCCAGTACCAATTTAGATGATATATTTCAATAAAAGAGTTTTATCTGTAATTTACCATTTGACGTAATTTTTCGCTATAAATTCTCTTGCAGTTTCATTACAGTAATCTTATACAGATTCTTATAAAAAATTAGAAACGGTAAAATTTCTTTATATTTCATATCATGGGCAGAAAAGACTGCAGAAAATTTTAAAACTGGTTGCATGTGTCTAACTAACTTTAAACTGAAGATATTAGCTTTGAAAGATAGAGTAATTTTTGAACACTCTCAAAAACTCGGATTTTTGCTTGGGGGTACATGTATACAAAACACTATATTTTTATAGTATTTGTATTAAAAGTATTTGTCCAAAGTGCAATCTGATTGTTCTGGATTATCATGAATTGATTGTGTAACAGGAAAATTGATGAAAATGTGAATATAAAACTGCAGAATTTGAAAAACACTGTTTTTTCATTTTATGTCACAGCTTAATTTACGTCTCTTCGAAAATCAAGGGTCGCGTTATAAAATGCACATAACTTAAGTTACGAACGGTAAACTTCCCTAAAAATTCACCATTCAATGTCTTTAATAGTATAAATTCAAGAAAAAATATCATAATAAAGATTGTTGAAGGTCACCATTACAGTTCGTCCCGTATTATCAACTATCTTACGACCGATTTTAGTCGTAAATCCTTCTATATTGTATTGTTAAAATTATCGTAAGTTTTTTGATAATATGCTGTCCAGAACCTTAAACAAACTTTTTGTGAAATGCAATAATTGATTGCACATGATGAAGATATTTCGTTAAAGCACTTGACGTATCATGCTTGTTTCTTAATTCAATGCCGTTTGTCTTTTTTAAAGACATTTCTTGTTTCAGTCAAATGAAAACAGAACAAGTGAGAAACGCTCCCTAAAACATTACTGACTATGCTGCAAACTGCTTTTGAAGTGTGACCACTAACCTATTGTGACACAATCGAGTGCGATAAAAACGTGCCAAAACACCACTTCTGAACGGTACGATGTTTCAGCTTAACTTTGAATCCTAACATGTGGGAGTTTGACATAGTCAACACACCAAAAATTGCATTAACAATAACATATGTGGCCAGTTTTTTTAGTCAGTATATTTACTAACACGAGGGTTTTCTAATATTAACTTACTATATTGACATCCTGGACCAAACCAATATCGATCACATCCTGATGTACATTCTCCTGTTGCTGTATTACAACTTTCACCATTTTTACAATGACACATGTATTGACATTCTGATCCAAATGTATAAACACCGGGTGTAGTTATACTACAATCAGCATCTGAAACAACATTTTTACAATGACACATGTATTGACATTATGATCCAAATGTATAAACATCGGGTGTAGTTATACTACAATCAGCATCTAAAATAACATTTTTAAATGACACATGTATTGACATTCTGATCCAAATGTTTCAACACCGGGTGTCGTAGTACTACAATCAGCATCTAAAATAACAAATATACAATGACATAATTTATGTTTTGACATTCTGATCCAAATATATAAACACCGGTTGTTGTTATAATACAATCAGCATCTAAAATATACAAATATACAATGACATAATTTATGTTTTGACATTCTGATCCAAATATATAAACACCGGTTGTAGTTATACTACAATCAGCATCTAAAATATACAAATATACAATGACATAATTTATGTTTTGACATTCTGATCCAAATATATAAACACCGGTTGTAGTTATACTACAATCAGCATCTAAAATATACAAATATACAATGACATAATTTATGTTTTGACATTCTGATCCAAATATATAAACACCGGTTGTAGTTATACTACAATCAGCATCTAAAATATACAAATATACAATGACATAATTTATGTTTTGACATTCTGATCCAAATATATAAACACCGGTTGTAGTTATACTACAATCAGCATCTAAAATATACAAATATACAATGACATAATTTATGTTTTGACATTCTGATCCAAATATATAAACACCGGTTGTAGTTATACTACAATCAGCATCTAAAATATACAAATATACAATGACATAATTTATGTTTTGACATTCTGATCCAAATATATAAACACCGGTTGTAGTTATACTACAATCAGCATCTAAAATATACAAATATACAATGACATAATTTATGTTTTGACATTCTGATCCAAATATATAAACACCGGTTGTAGTTATACTACAATCAGCATCTAAAATATACAAATATACAATGACATAATTTATGTTTTGACATTCTGATCCAAATATATAAACACCGGTTGTAGTTATACTACAATCAGCATCTAAAATATACAAATATACAATGACATAATTTATGTTTTGACATTCTGATCCAAATATATAAACACCGGTTGTAGTTATACTACAATCAGCATCTAAAATATACAAGTATACAATGACATAATTTATGTTTTGACATTCTGATCCAAATATATAAACACCGGTTGTAGTTATACTACAATCTGCATACAAGAGTAACAAAAACAACAGTTAATAAACGATGAATAAATAAATCAATTAAAAAATTGTTCTTTGATGACAAATAATATTATTGACCTTATGTGATTTGTTTACTATATAGCTAAATGTGACGTCACCGGGTGGCAATTTGTAATGTTACCCTCGGGATATCGATCCGCTTGACATCACCTATCGGCTCGCTTAAAGTGAAGGGAGACAACTGCATTAAAGTTTGTAAATACCCGGACACTAGTTTTAGCCATTCAATTTGAGTTACCTCCCCTGCGCATACGCTTGCTTTTTACGAAACAACAAACTTAATGGTGTAAAATGTATTCAAGTTTAGAAGCAAATAAAAACAAATAAAACTAAATGATTTGTGCTTATTAGATTGTCAAGAATTTCTTATATTTGTTGTTAGGTATAATAAAATCAATATCACATCCTACAGAGGGTGTTATAACGGAGTTGTCCCCCTCTACAAGTAATATGTCAACGTCGGTTAAAGTTGAGGTTAACATTACTTGTCTCGGGTGATCATTTCGTTCTATCACCCTCTGTAGGATATGATATTTATATAATGAGTGGTACAGCAGTTTGTAATTGCTTGGTATTTGTAAAAGATGTATTCCGCATGTCAGTGGTGTTTGATACGTAAAATTAAAGTAAACCGTATATTTTCTTCTACAAAAGATCAGAAATCACTTCTGCGAACGTAATAGTTCATGTTCGCCTGCTTCCTTGATTCACACTCAGCGTTCGACTAAATATGGATCGCCGGACTTAAAAATAAAATATATGAACCCTGGCCCCGGCATTAAGGGAAGCTTCTCTGCATCACCAACGACTCATTCACTGATCCCTCTAGCCGTGTGTACGTAAATGGACATCCGTCCGAGCACTTTGTCAACAAACAGGGCACTAGACAGGGCAGTATTTGAGCGCCATTCTATTACACCGTTTTGTTTACTCGACGAACTCGAATAGTCGAGATATGGTTTGAAAATTGCCAGAATCGCCTTAGTATCCCCAACTCAATCTGATGAAATTTTCCCGCTATCACTTTCCACGAACGAAATTCAACAACTCTAAACATTTGTAAAAGAATCGCATCCAGAGATGCGTTAAGCAATGCGAGCGCTCGGGCGTCTCTCGTTCTTAACACGGGAGCCCGGGCGAGTGCTCGCGATCGGTCGCGATTCAGCTCGAGATGTGTATTGCTTAGATATCAAAGATGGCGGCTGGAAAGTCCACATTTGTATCTCAAAATAATATCCCTGAAAAGTGGGACGCAAGCGTATCCACATAACATATATACACGCAATTCGAATAAATGATAAATTATATCATTATAATTCATATAAAATTAAATAGGCAAATGATCCATTGTATCAACAGAAATAATTGTTCCCTATACCGGCTATTTTCAATAATGTGCTGTTTGGATTTTACAGCGAGCGCTTGCAATCGTTCAATAGCCAAACAATTCGCAAAACAGGCGCTCACTCGAGCTCTCGCATTGTTAAACGTATCTCTGTTACGCACCAAATTTTGGTGAAAGACTTTTACAATATCAAAATGACTGATCACTTGATATTTCATCGTAACTATTTTCCTTTCTTTGTCTCGATTGTGTATTCTCATTGATAAGTTTCTCGTTCCTATTTTTCAGATATGTTTGCTTGATTTGCTATTTGCGGTATATGTACATGTATAATCTCTCTAGAAAATGGAGGCTAAATAAATAATATACATTGTAGTAACTAAGTCTGATTTCTGTTTGTTTGTGTACTTCGATTCAATGTGTAGTATTTAATGTTCCTTCAATTAGAACATTTTAGAATCTGAGATGTCTTGTTCTATATTTTTAACACCAGTTAACGACAAAACAGGTAAGTGTAAGATGATTAGCTAGTTAGTTAATTTTTGACCACAAAGCTGGTGAAAAAATACACAATTAAACAAAACGCTCTTCCTACATTTATAAAATAAATATTAAATAACTAATGTCATTTACTTAAAATCCGAATGAATTTCACAATCACAATTTGTAAAAGTAATTTCCACACATTGCATATTTAAAGAAAGATATCAATTTTAAATTATTATAATATGTTCATTGTACGTTGGATTTTAAAGTTGAATAAGGAAGTAATGTCACATAGTTAGTATATGTAAGACGGATGTTTGTATTTTTTTTTCTTTGAGTAAATACAAATGTATTATTTGATATTGGCGTCGAAATTTCTTTCAATAGTTTTACATATAGATCTAGTGCAATAATTTATTGGCAAATAACAGCATTTACATATGCCTTTGGCCATTTACAATACTCATGACAGACCACACATTCAAATATATAAAACAAATGCAATATTCAATAAAATGAAACAGTTAAACAATATTGTAACAAAAAAAATTGTCCTGAGATGGTTGCAGTTTGGTGTGAAGTTTAACATAGAGTCAAAAGAAAGTAGGCCATATACTGGGAAATGTATTTGAAAAAAGTTACTTATACGTTATAGACTAGTTCTATCACAGAAAGATACTATTGATCGAAAGACGTAGGCGACATTGAAAATAAAGCAAACTCAACATTTGGTAATCTGATACATGGGTTCTACTGATTTGACAATTTATTTTGTATAAAACTTATTTGATTACATATTTTCTTATTTTTCAACTTAATAATTATTCTATGTAAGAATCTAAATAGCCAACATTTTTCCATATTAAGTCGAAAAAAAAACATAATCACTAACGTCGATGCATATACATGTATTTATTAACTCGTTCTTAAGCACTCGACTATAAGTTTGCTTCCTCAATGACCGTGTTTATGTTTTACAACAAAATACAGACAAGTGGCATTTCTTAGACAAACTGAGGGTGCTTGAAAATGGCTAAAATTCAAATACGGTTGTAATCATGAACGCGTAAAACTATCTTAAGGATATAAAGAGACACTTTAAACTTCAGCTTATTTACTAAAATGACAAAACTACTTCTTAGAGGGTTTTAGACAAAATATCTTAGAATATGCATGTGAACATATCAAATTTCACATTTCCCTTCGAACAAACCACAAACCGCCAGACTGTGATCTGCCTTAGAAATAAAGATGTAGACACGTTGTACAAGCAAGTGGCTCATCAATTGAAAATATTTCAAAATGCAAAAATGTTTTAGAACCATTTACGTTCATTTGCCACTATATGTAAATGTTACTTCACTTTTGTTAGCAATGTATATATAATGCAATGTCACAACAACAAAAAACATTACTAAATTATGATGGTAGTAATGCATGAAAGGAATCTTTGAACCAAAATTGTTGACAAGCAAGAAACATAATTACTATCAACTAGTGACATTGACAATTTTATCAATGTTATATAAGAAATTAACTAATGTGTTTCTGTGATAAACTTCATGATAAACGCCTAAAGTTGTGGGTAAGTATATTTGAACTTAACGGGCTCCCATTGTTTCTATCTTTTATTCAGCTGAATTGCAATGAACAATGCTGGAAAATATAACGAATAGCTACTGTCAATGATCATAAAAACTTTCACAACTTGAACATTTTGTTCCAAATTAGATTTTTTGTTAATTAGAGTAATATGTGGTGATTTATGGTCATACATAAACCGTAGAATACTAAATTCTGTATAAGTAATGTTGTTATATTGGTTTCATCTAATTATGTAATAGTATGCTTTTTATAGTATATTTTCATACATGTTTATTCATACATCTACATGGATTCTATTTAAAATAATTGTATAATACAATGTACATGTATTATACACATGTATAACCTTGTAAATCATGTTATTATCTCTATAATGGAGGATTCAATAAATAAATTATGTAACTTTTCAAGGGCAAAGTCTAAGGTTATTTTTCTAATTGGAATCACGCAGAAACGATACTTTTGGGTTGTTTTAAACATTATTTTAACATTCCTGTGAACGTTTCAAATATATATATATATTTGTTTACTTAAATGATTATGAATATTGCATAATCGATTGCTTCATACCAATGATGTATATAATGATAATTATCGTCAACATGAGTTGAACTTGTCTTTGTAAGGTTATTGAGTATTTGCCATTTACCTTGGCCATGCTATCAGCCTCTTGTTTTCATGAGTGTTTGCTCTTTTACATTCAACATTATCGAGGAAATGGTGGGTTTGAAAACGTTTTTCACCAAGACATTTTTATTTGTTCCAACATGAAACTGCTGTGACCAGTGTGGTGTTGGAGCACTGTAAAACCTGGTTTAAATTTTATCATCAGTAGTAATTAATTAGCCAAAGGCCCTCAGGCTATTATGGACGTCATCGGGTGATTATTGCATAATGGCGAGTAGCAACTAATCTTTAACCTCTAATTATAAGCATTTGTTTGTTAAAAATGTTTGTAACAACAGTATCGTAATTAATTAACATGCATTGTATATATAATGTATACATGTGTAAGAATTGTTTGTCTCGACTTATGCCTAAATATCATATTTTCATTAATATTGATGTTAACATGTCAAAATAGTTCAAATGTCATTAATATAAACATTACCGTCTATAGTTTTCTTGCTTAAACGTAACTAAAATGCAAGATACAAATTTAAAAGAAAATATTTCGGGAGTTCTCGTCTTTTTGTCTTTCGGTAAGAACATTGACCCTTCGACCACAAGACAATTCGTCTCCAAGTCATTTCGACCTTACGACATGCGATAGACATACCCACTCCAGTACAATACACGTTGTGTTCTCTGACACATTTTAAATTTCATATTGACAAATAAATCAAATGTCAGATCAAAATACGCTATGATATCACCAAACAAGTTTTTATAGCTAAAATTGTATGGTTAATGCGCAGCAAATCAAACTCCAACTTGCCTCGGCTAACATATATAAAAATATCTTAGCAATGGGTAAATAAATTCTGCTTTCAGATTTGAAATTGTTGATTCTTGATATAAAGTGTAAATTTGAAATAAATTTCATTTTAATTACTGCTTAAATGAAGTTTTATTAATTAAATTGTGTTCAAAGACTCGACATTTGGTAAAACTCGAATATACGTTAAGATAGCGGCCATCTACTTTAAAATGCGGTCCGCATATCAATATCTCAGCTATGAGTAAAAAATAGGGTTGGGCTGAATAATCAGTTTGTCAAGTAATCGTTGAGGAAGATGATGGTGATTATTCGTCAACGAAGACTATTGATTCCTGAACGAATTAGACATCAACTTTAAGTTAGCTAGCGTTGCTGTTCTTGAAAAATTCTCATGAACGTTTCCAATCATGGCAAAATTCTTTAAGTGTCCAAGAAAAAAAGGTGTCGCAAACTTATCAGCACTAGATTAGTGAAAACTGAAACATTCGAAATATTCAAAGATGGACTTATTGGCTTAAAGAATTTGGCTATACCTGCTTCAAGTGTTTGTCAGAAAGGATTTTTAGTTTAACTGGAAATTTTATTTCAAAAAATGGTCAAGGCTTAGTGCATATTTTGTGGATGCAATGGTGTTTTTGAACAAACAGAAAAAAACAAAACAAAAATATTTACCTTAAAATTTCTTTTGTCAGTGTAATCAGGGATTTTCCTGCAGCGTGTTCAGTTACCTTGAACGTTCCAAAACGTTCCGTAACGGAAATGTCGAAACAACTCAACCCATAGACAACTCAACCCGATCTCAAACGGATTGAGTTGTCTCAACTTTGAGTTGAGTATTGCACGGGTTGAGTTGTCTTCGGGTTGAGTTCTCCCGTACCCGTGACGTTAGCCAACAGTAGTTACTGAACAAGGGGATGAGTTTAAATCGCATGAAGGAATTCATCTTTACATATTTTTACAAAAATAGACTAAATTTTTACAATGAATTTTAAACTACATTATGGGTATTACCAGTGGATTAGGTGTGTCAAAGATCTCTACCGTAATACGGATGTTAATAATAGCGTATATGTCAACTACGTGGTTAGAGTTGTAGTTATAACCTTTTTACCATTTAACAAGAAACATCTTTTGAAAGATATTCGGCGCTATGCAGGGATCAGTTTGTTTGAAGTATAGATAGTCATATTTGCTGTTCAGTCATACCGCCAAGAGCGTACCACGATAAATGTATAATCAATTAGAATATATGGAGTTAATAGTCAGCAGCTACTGTCCGCACTACGCACCTGTTCAATACAAAAACCCAATTATATCATACATTGTATTAATTTCTCAACACCGAATTGGATTTCAATGGACAAAAATATATAGCAGAATGAATTGTATTGGTTAAAATGTAGGTAAAAAGTTTGGCCTAGACAGGGGTGCCAAAATATATGAACCCGGATCGATAGCGCAGTTGGCAGCGCGCAGGGGTTTGGAATCTTGTGTCCCGAAGGGGGTACTGGTTCAAATCCCCCCGGGGAGGTAAAACCCTTCCATGAAAATTTGACAAAAATGTCAATTTTCCTCCATTGATTAGATAGTACGGAGAAGTTTCCGGGCTGGTTGTGAAAGGTAGGCGACTACTGGTTATAGACAAGGGCTCAGGAAAGCTAGGTTAGGTGCGCTGGCCGCCGCAAAATTTTGTTGATACGGCGTTAAAAGCCCAGTAAAAATATAGGCTGATTTGATTTATATTTCTTTCAAAACATGATCGAGAAATATATAAGTATGATAGAAGCAAAGGAGCTAGTTCAGAGTATGTTCTTGGGTCAAAGATATCCAGAGACATTATCATACAAGAAGGCGATAAGTACCTCTGAACATTTTTAGCTCTAAACCATCGACATATTCATTTTATTATACGCTTACAGCCGAATACCGGGATTAATCGGTGAATAAAAATCTATATTTCAACGTTTTGAAACAATGAAATTGAATTTATTTTCACTATGGATGTGCCGTTTTGAAGGCATTTCAGACTTTGATAATAAATAGTGCTAGTTTAAAGCATAATTATACTAAACAGAAATTATGTTTTTTTCGGTGCAATATATACATATTTATTTCACTCGTTAGCTTAGGATAACATATCTTTTTTTATTTATTGGAGTTAACGCCGTATCAACACAATTTAGGTCATTTCACGGCGTCCAGCGCACCTAACCTAGCTTTCCTGGACCATTGTCTATAACCAGTACTCACCTACCCTTCCACAAGGCCGGAAACTTCTCCATATTAACTATTCAATGGAGGAAAATCGACATTATTGTCAAATTTTCATGGAAGGGTATAACCTCCCCGGGTGGGATTCGAAACCGCACCCCCTCAGGCACGAGTATCCAAATCCCGGCGCGCTATCGACCCGGGTTGATAACATATCTTCACTCGTGGCTACGCCACGCATGAAAATATTGCATCCTTAGCCCACTTGTGAAATAAAAATCGATCATACACCGAGATAAACAACTATCCTTTATAAATTGTGCTACTAGACAAGCTTTCGTGATGTGAATCCGGATCTCACAGCTGATGTTTAAGATAATACAATAACTTTCCGTAAAGATAAACATTTTAACATTTATAAGAAATGTTGGCGTTTTCTTGTAAAGTTGTACCCATGAGGTCAGGCTTATTAATTTCCCCCCACTATAGATAATAATCATAATATTTTGGGATTGTTTGACTTTCAACCATGTGTCATGTGACCGGCGAATGGTGACACATGCACAAGGTCGTATACAAGTACATTGAAATTTAGATTTAAGTAGCCCTACTCAAGATAATGGACTTGATATTTTCCGGGTATAAAGTAACGTGATTTTAAGATTGTAGCCGAGCGCTTATAAATGTATCGTTGATTTTTGTACCAGTCAACCCTATATAGCAGAACACTGTCCATCTTAAAAAGGGAATTTCCGCTGATTCCCAATTAAAGTACGAAAAACTGTGTCTTTCTACCCATATTTTTCAATATTTTTTATGATTTTGGTACTTTTTTGTTAGGCCTGCTTAACAAATATCCACCAAATGCACTAAAAATCATCCAAAATGTAACCATCTAGGATTATTTGCGTGAAAATGGCATTGTTATGCCAGCTTAACACATAAACAAGAAAATTCAAACGTGAATTTATAACATTTATTAACATCACAAACATAAAGCAAAATACTTAGTAAAGCCAGCATAGCATAACAGGTAATCGATTAGTGCTTTAAAATAATTCTACCTTTCTTTTTCCGAAAGTCCAATGTTGGCCTTTGTGGAATGAAATTGTTAACTTTGAATTCTCTGCACAAAATATTGCAATGCAAGTGACCTAGTTTACCGCTCGACTTGATAATATAGTTTTTAATGTTATATAAATTTAAATAGACTTTTACGGGAATTCAAATACAATTCGCATTATCTCGACTACTCTTGAGTCGACATTTCGTTGTCTCGATTGAAAATCGAAAGTCCCGATTTTTTCTCTTCTTTATTCATATGAAAAATGAATGTTTATCTCGATATTTTTCTCTCGACTTTTTCCATATATCGATCAACAATTTCGGACCAAACGTTTGTTTCACTCTATAATCATAATGTTTACCTCGACTAGTTAAAATGTCTTCGACAATCTGACGAGGTGCGCCAATCGATTAGCGATCACGCTGTGAAACTGATAAATAGGTGTGTCGTTAGCAAGACGCGGCATGATGAATTGCTAAACATCAAAGAAAAGCCGACATTGCGCGAGTTGTATGACGAACAATGACGTCACAACACGTATACACACTAAGGCTTAAATATTTAATATAAAATTGTTGACTGGTTACAAATGGTCAAAAAAATAAACGCGTGATAAGTTTGCTTCATCGAGACATAGTCTGTGTAAAATTAGAAATCAAAAGTAGATTTTCGGAAAATACGCGAATTTTTTTTAGTAAGTCGTCCAAAGGAAATAGCGTCAGTGTGAACGTACAACACAACAACTCGGAGTACATTTGTGATATATGAATTGTAATAAAGCAATTTTTTTAACTACACGCTCTGAATAGGTAAAAAGTGCTACTGAAGACCCCAAACTTACCTCCCTTCGTAAATTTTGTTTATTTCGACTATTCGTTATCTCGACTATTTTTCAACAGTCCCAACAAAGTCGAGATAACGAGAAATGACTTAGGGTTTACTCCTACGGTCAAAACAAACTTTCACTGTCACAATGAAATTACAAACTACTAAGACAATACATGTATGATTTAAATTGTAATTTGTGCTTTTCAGAAATTATGTGTAACAAAATATTTTGTCCGCCTGCGAACGAACAGAAAATCCCACAAATCTGAGTTCCGAATTAGGTTTATTATAATGCAGTTTTTTGTAGCTAGCACACCTAACCTAGCTTTCCTGGACGCTTTTTATAACCACTACTCATCTACCCTTCCATTAGGTCGGACACTTCTCCATATACCTTAATTATTGAGGAAAATTAATATTTTGTTGATTTTTTATGGAAATGTGTAACCGCCCCGGATTGGATTCGAACCCATACCCCCTTGTTGAAAGTAGATTTGAAATCTCGGCGCGTTACAATTTGCGCTACAGGCCAGAGCTACTGAACGAATTATACAAATGCACAATGAATTAACATGGTAGCTTCTGATTAGCATCTTTACCTGCAGCGTGTTTAATTACCCTGAACATTCCGAAACGTTAGGGTCGGGACAACTCAACCCAAAGACAATCCATTCCGAGAAAACTAAATACTCTACTAACGGTTTGATTTGTCCCAACGTTGGATTGCGTTATCCATGGGCATTCTCGGTCCCAGAGTCTAGAAAGATTGTCAATACTACTTAGTATTGAGAATCCTACTAGACTCTGAGAACGAGAATGTCCATGGGTTGAGTTGTTCCGAATTCATAACGTCGCTAACATTTGTTTCTGAACACGCTGCTGGTGTAATAGACTTATAGTAACTGTTTTTAGGGTGCACTGAATTCAGCTGTGTTTAGTATTTACATGCTTTGAAATGTATTAGAAAATAAAAGAAGGTCCTATATTTGTATTGTTTAATTTATCATGAATAATTAAGTATGAAATACAATATTTAAACAGGTATTAATTAGAACTAAGAACATTAAGTAATGGATTTTTTACTATTGATATTACCAGGGCTCGAATTTAACAAAAGATTGAACTTGCAAATTTTTGCGAGTTATTTTATTTCAACTTGCAAAATGAAAAAAAACCACTCGCATTTTTTCTCCAAAATTAATAGCCTACATAGTAAATAAGCATATAAGCAATAACAGCATAATTACTTGGTACTATATTTAACTATAGATCGAAGAGGGCATGATTGTAGAATATACAAAGAGAATTGAACATGCTTAATCTTTAGTTAATGCTATCGATTTAGCTAGCCGCTTCAGTGCTGATTTAAGTCTCATTAGTTAAGACATTGATATTTTGTGACAATTTCAACTCGCAAAAATTTGTGAGTTAAAATAAAAGTTACTCACAATTTTCAAATTCAACTCGCATTTTGCGAGTATGCGAGCTTAAATTCGAGCCCTGGATATTACATAACTGATTAATCATTAATTAGTCAATAATTTAGCTGATTAGTTTAAAATTAATTTTATTGCCTGTAATACATATTTACAATAACAGAAATACAGCAAATATATTAATAACAAATAACTATAATTATGTATATACGGCAATCAGGTATATAAATATAGTTATTTGCTATTATTATATTTGTTTTAGTAAAGTGTACTATAATTAATGCAATATGTTACTGTAACGTATATTTCACGTTCTTAATGATGTCTATTAAGTAAGAGTTATACTTTAGGAACTTGTATGTTCTATTAATAAATCTCAAATATCATATGAATAGTTTTTATGAACGAGCTATCATTGTAAAAGCCTTTTAGAAAAATGGTAATTTGTTTGTACTTTGGTTACGGTATTTAACCTGATTTTCTTCTAAAAAATACAAACATTTCGTCTGAAAGCATTGCAAAATAATCGTTTGTACGTGATGCATTCTCTTAGATGATTTCTATGGGTTTGCATAATCAAAAACACTTTTTAATTGTTCTTACGTGAACTTGATAACAAAACTACTGTAACGTAAATTGCGGCGTACATTTTCTATAGACTTAAACAAAATTGCACTTATTGCATACATTTTTTATTTTGGTAGTAAAAAAGATTTGTTTAAGATCAATTTTAACAAAAGGGCAAAACTTATGTGAAATAATATGAAAATGATAAAATTCGGTTACGGTAGTTAAAATGCTATAACTTTAAGACAACTTGAATAATAGATGCAAAAATCATTGGAAAATGTTCACATTGATATTATGTATTCAAAAACATGGTTATTCGTTAGTTTTGTCAAGAGTAAGCACTTATAAAAAAGG
This sequence comes from Mactra quadrangularis, assembly GCA_025267735.1. Lineage (NCBI taxonomy): Eukaryota > Metazoa > Mollusca > Bivalvia > Venerida > Mactridae > Mactra > Mactra quadrangularis. The sequence continues at coordinate 4,170,850 of CM046300.1, read as the reverse complement.
TACAACACTAATTTAATACATTTTGTACAGTAACGTAAATGAAAGCTGATATATCATTGGTATAAGCACCAAATTTCATATGATTTGTGCAAATATATTGTAAATGCATTCGAAATAAAATATTATAAATCAAAAATGTAATTTGATGTAAGTAACAGCTGAAAAAGTACGCATGAAGTTTAGGGTGCATTTTGGTGTTTTTGGTAACGTACATCCTTGAACTCAGATTGTAGGAAAACGCCTACCTCGCCAGTTTTAAGAAATGCATTTTCGAATTCCTCAGACAAAACTACATTATAATCACTCATCAAACCTTTTGGGTGCGATACCGCACTTAAAACCCTGCGAGCTCTCGGACTAATATTGGAGAAAGGGAAAATCAACCCGTGGACAACTCGATCTGTATTATAATTGCTAAAAAATTGAGTGATAGAGTGTTTAAATTTAAACCATTGATAGATGTTTTCCACAAAGTATATCTAAATAGTGTTTAAGACCATGTTCGACCTTGTAAAGTCTGTAAATAAAAAATGTGTTTAAAGTGTTAATATCTGGTTTTCAAATTTTGCAAAAAAGTAGACAAAATATTTTCTATTGTTGAATGTAAATGTTTTTGGAACCATAGTTTTTAGTTAGTCAAATATAATTTATCCTGTATTCGTCGCGAATTCATTTAACAAAATTTATCCATTCGAGAACGAGTAAGTAAAAGCCTAATATAAATGAGCGTAAATTTGAAAGACTGACTATTCATAACGTAAAAAAAGAATAGTCAGTGAATAGATTTATTAAAACTCAAATGTTTCAAATTTATTGTCCAATTGATCGACCTTGTTGTAACTTCTTTTATATTTTCATTTTGTTTTTCATGGGAACATATCTTAATCATTTTATGGTATAACTCAAATTATTTGACACCTGCGCGTTCTCGACAAGTTTTAACTCTCCGACAGGATTAAGTCTAAAAGGTCGACTTTACCCACACACATAAAGAGGCCATTATTACTTTTTAAAAATTGTCTTAAAAATCTACTTCTAGATTAATTTTTTCTGTCCGACAATTTCGAAGAAGTAAAATTTTCCTTATTCATATCTAACGAGAATGACCGACTGTAAGGCTTACTTTATCCTCATATACAGAAGGTATACAATCACGACAGATATATTTCTCGAACTATTTGTAAATTTTGCATGATCTTTCATTTACAAAACTAAGTACATTTATTCAATAGCTATAGTCCGTTTTTCTCAACTGTCAAAGTTTGAATAATTTCACGGTGAATGATAACACATTTCTCAATATCACGAGTGTTAGACAAAGAGCACGAAGTCACCGTGTAATTATTCATGTTTTAACAGTTGAGAAAAAAGGAACAAAATACTTTTTTGTTTGATGGTGAAACAAGTTCATACAATTCAGATTAATTTACTCTCATCAAGTCCACTTCCTGGTCTGCCAGTATTGAGGAACATACCAAATAAAAGGGTCGAGAGTATCAATCAAACACAAACTAACTGTCTAATGTGACGTGAACTCAACGTTAAGAGGAACTACAAAAAAGATTTAATGTAAACGAACCATACTCTACACTGAGGACTTTTCACGGAAACAACCTGCAAAGCTAGTTACCCGCTTTTTTATTGTCACCACGCTGTGATCGACTTATAACTTATGTAAGTTCTTAATTTAATCGATTAAGGAAACAAGGTTCCTGATACAAGCACCGCTGTATAAGTATACAATGAGACTTAAAATCTAACAGAAAACTCGAGTAGCGTCATTAGCATATATTCATCGTCCATACAATGTACTTCAGTTGAATTCTGTGTCACGACATTCATGCATTTAAAGTTATTTTATTCAAAAGCTGACAGTAATACAATACATTATCCAATGTGAGCTTACGTAGTTCCATATTGATCTATTTGTGAATTTACGTAAATTGAACGCGAGGATTCTACAATTTGATACCATTTAATAGAGTTTCTCTAAAACGATTAGAGTTTTAGAATGAAACATAAATTTGTTAAAACTAGATACTGACTTCAAACAATCGTTTAAAAATAATTTATAAAGAAAATAAACTTTAACTTACCCACGTCCTGAATAAAACTCAGAAACAACAATTGTAAAAAGATAAATCCCAGCCAAGTACGTTTTGACTGACATGCATCCATTTTGAGTTGTGTGAACACGCACAAGTTATACAGGGGATTTATATATTCATCAAAAGAGGAAGTTAATTTTCCAAATATTAATTCATGGTACAGAGGTAAATACATTGTAACCAGAAAGCCTTTGTATAAGGACAACTATTTTTATACTTTAAGAGGTTTAAATCAGTCAGCTAGTACGTACTTGTAGTATTGTTATTTTAATATATTTTATACTGCTAACATTTTGAATATTTAGGTAAATTTAGCGACAGTGTTCAACAGTAGCTTAAATTATACTCTCCTTTTCAGGTTAACATTGGGCAATCCCACAGTGTGTCGTCTTAGTCTCATTTAAAGTGTTTTAAAAGGACTGGTGAAAGATAAATACAAAGTTGAATTGATCGTTTAGCGACATTGGATTTCTGGTTTTCACTCAAATAACATAATAGTACAAGTGACATCGAAAAAGGAATTCAAAATTCAAGTGAAGAAAGAAATAGTAATACTTAGTAATGATGCAGGATTTAAAAATGACAATTAATTCATAGATCAATGTTTGAATTCGACTTCTTCTATTTCTATTTGCTATTTGGAGTGATTGAATTGAAATAACGCTATGTTAGAGCGTCGTACTATATAGTCAAACTATAAAGTAAATAAATCATCCCTAACTTCTGTAAAAAGAGGTGGCGTACTAGTACTATCTATGTAGGGAACATTTTTATGTTAAACGGTTTCTTTTTAAGACTTTTTAAAACTTACTAAACTGTCTAGGTACGAGACATGGTCTAACGCTTTGTACTAATTGTGATGCTAAACTAAACATGAAATCAAATAGTAGGTATAACACAAATTTAACCTCTTCAGACAGGTTATATAAATTGGCATTTTGCCAAGAATTTATATAACAGGGATTTGTAAGATTTTCATCAAATTTCACTGTCTGTTTTAATTATTTCGGCCAATACAGAAAACAAGTATAACAAGTTTAAATAAAGATATTCACATGAAATTCTGTACCAGTACCATTAAAATTGATATAAAGGAGTTTCTAGATGATTTTGAAGTAAATTACGCTCACAGACTGTTTTACAATGAATTTTCCCGCCGATCGTTTTAGACCCATTTTACATCACCTAAAGTCATATTTTCGGTCATAATTGCAACAAATTTTGTCAAAAACTTCAGAAACATTCACAAGTTGTGTGGAAGACATATGCAAAAACAAAAATCAAGTTTTAAAACTCAAGAATAGTTTGTACAGCCTGCTGTAGCCAGTTATAGACAGTGAAGACCGTGAATTTTCAAATAGCACTTCGTTACAAATTCCTGTTAAATAGAATCCCTGTACCTATGTATGTATTTATGTTAATGATTACTTTTAAATGAACAAGTAGCATTCGTTTGAGCACGCAATATGTACGCGAATGTACATCTTTAACCAAGTGAATATTGTTTGAGACCGTACTAGGTTCAGTTCAAGTGTATGTATTTTTACGTAAATATTTTCTTTTAAAGAATGTGAAGACTCGACATATTTTATCATTCTTGTTTTCTTGCTGATTCATCTTCAGGTGCTCTGATTTCAGAACAGCCATTGTATGAGTACTAAAAGTCTAGCCTGTTGCCTCGGCAATACCATTATCTTTTTGTTTTTTGTATGTTGGTGTGATTTTGCAAGCAATCTTGTCGAGTAAATGATGGTTCGTAGTTTGTTCACCCAGACAATTTGTAATTGTTTGTTCTTGTGAAGTTGATGCGCCCTTAGGCCTGGTGTTAACTCTAGAATGGAAATGAGTTTGTCACTGACCGTTTCACTGCGAAACCCCTTAGATTCATGTTTTTATATTTAGTTGTGGCGTCCCTTTTATTCGAAAAGTTTAAAATCTAGAAAATCTCCCTCTTTGATTTATGACTGTGTGGTAGGCTGAGTTGTTTGACTGTTGTTTTTGTTCCTGATTTGTTTGCTCACACAGTTTTCCTCATTGATTGTTCTCCCCACATTTGTCGTCATTTATTTCAATATTGAATCATCATCTCACGCGCCAATAAGAATTATGAGGAATATTAGTAAGGTGATTCCCCGTGCCTACTCTTCAACTAGTTTGGTTCATTTAGTTGGATACCTAGGGATTTGTTCTCACCCTAATAGTACTAATTTGCCACAATCTATCTTGATTTTATTGTCTCATAAATCATTTGATTTTACTAAAAATCAAGAAACGATTTGTTTTTGGGTGATAACATATCTGTATTCCATCACTTGTTATATCTTAAAATAAAGCAAGATATTAGATAAAACATTCTACTAATTTACATACTGAATTCCAACAGATAGGATCTATTTACCAATTGGGTTTCTTCACATTTTATCAGGAATATGTAATTGATAATATCCAATATTATTTGTAACCTATGCCCAACCAGCCCCCGAAGAATAGCGATATAATCTTCCTGTATCAGACGAAACCAGGAAAGTCGATATAGTATGAGTGTGAGAACTATATAAATGTATAATATCTCATGTATATATACAATACATAAATATTCAAAGTTTGTGAATTGCTCTTACATCTTGAGAGTACACTTGACATAAGTACTTGAAGTAATTAATGTAAACTTATTATACATCGTACACGATGAATTGTTATCCTTAAGCATGATTATATAGATGATGACTAAGTTCCAAACTTTTGAATTGATGATAAATTATGATAAAAACGACCTGCAACAAGGAAAATAGTATCATTTACATTTACTGCGTATGTCAGCTATTAGGCTTAAACAGTTAAAGTGTGGTTTAATGTCTCTTTCCACGAACATGTTCAGCCGACATAAAAAGGGCCCAATTAAAAAAATCGTAGGACATTATGGGCTACATGTATTCTATGATTCGTCTTTCATTTTAGTGTTTTTAAATCATACTTGAATAATTATTATATTATACTGAAAGGATAAAGAAACGCAGGACGAAATATAAACAAGAAATTAAATATGATATCGGGCTTTATTTAAAACGAAATTTTGGATACTTACAGATAAATTAATGCTTAAAAACTCCTTAAGTCTGTATGTTGTATCTTACAATTGGTTTAGAGGTACTGGTGATTAAATTGAATGGACCCATAGGATTTTGAAATTAAAATTTATCATCAATACCTTGTGTGTCCGCCGCCGCTGTGGTCACGGCCCTTATTCTTCTGGTCATAGAGTTCCCGTCTTATGGGGATGTTGTTCCACTCTTCAATCAGAGCTCTGGTCAACTGCTATCGAGTAGCAGGGGTGGCTGGCGCTTTCGAACCTGTCCATCCAACTGGTCCCAAAGATGCTTGATCGGGGACAAAATCAGGGCTATATGACGGTCAATCTATTGGTTGAATGTTGTTATTGGCCAGAAAGACTTAGCAAGCTCTTGCTACGTGGGGCCTAGCATTATCCTGCTGGAGGGTTAGATTATGCTGCTGTAAGAAAGGGATAACATGGGGATGAAGGATCTCATCTCTTTACTTAGCTGCTATTAAATTGCCATCAATAACAACCAATTGTGATTTTAACCCTTGTGAGATTCCTCCCTACACCATTACTAAACCGCCCCCAAACCTATCCCTCTCTACAACGCAATCGTCATTAAAACGTCCGCTACGACGTCGGTAGACACGTTGACGGCATGTCATATCGATAAAGGCAGAATAGAGACTCGTCCGTTAAGAAAACTTGTCTCCACTGCTTCAGTGGAAACCGTCGTGGAGCATGTGCAGCGACCCAGGCCATGCGACGCTGACGTCCAGCAGGGGTAAGGTGTGGACCTACGTAGGGGCGACGTGCTCTTACACCAACTTCTTGTAATCGATTCCTCACAGTTTTTGAACTTATAGGACGCCCATGATTTCCGCAAATATTAAGAGCACTCTTAACGGCAGTAAGGCACCGATTACGCACATGCGAGACGACGATATAGCGATCCTGACGTCTTTATGTTACGCGCGGACGTCCTTACCTAGGTCGATCGGCCAATCGCCCAGTTTCCCACAGACGTCTTACAAGACGTTCTTTGGTCGAAACATTAACAACAAAGTGCCTAGCAACCTGATTTTGCAACTGTCTTAGCATCAGCCTCTGAATGGCCTGACCCCTCTGAACTTCTATGAGTCATGCCATTCTTAAAACGAATCAAATTCTCAATTAATTTTAGGGAAGTGTGACGATCATTGGTACGGAGATACAGGTTTTAACATTGTCCTATGTGACGTCAGTTTATCTGGATCAAAGGATGCGTTATTACGTTTTTGTTTTAAGACGCTCATTGAATATAGTTGTTCCGAGTATAAAAGGAGAAAATTAGTTAAATTTAATCAGTCTGCGGTTGGCAGCAGACTCGCACGTCCGACATTCTGAGCCTCAAAATTAATTAATAAATATTTATCTACTTACGGTTGTATGTTTAACTGAAATTGTTAGTTGTTATAGTGGGTACGTGTATATAATGGTTGGTGAGAGAGATAACGCTTTATGAAAAACCTGGGAAACCCGAAGTCGATTGTTGTTTCGATATTATTATTTTGTTGGGTTTAACACCGTAGCAAGATTTTGTATAAGGCAGTCAGTCATCCTCGCTAGTCATGGGGATGCAAAATCTCGGGATTTAGCTGTAAACCAACTACAAGGCGTATAGTTTCATCAGTGACTGGCAACTGCCCTACATGATTAAGAATCGGTGGTAGAAGGTGAATGGCCGTAGATATTATTTGATGACCAAGCTGTACGAAAGTATGCCCAACCCGGGAATTGAACCCACGACCATTTGATCAGTGGACTTGTGTGCAACCAACTGAGCTAGCCGGGTGGATAATATTGATAATACAGTAATCGCAAATACATATACATGTATACATGTTGTCATGTTCCATGTTTTCATAATATATTTATATTAGTATGTTAAGTGTTTGGTTTTTTCAAAGTTAGCTCGTTTTACCACAAAATGAGGCACCTATTATTTAGCAATGTTTTCATGATGCATGTTGATAAAATTTTCCATTTACGCACCATGTGAATGCTTCTCATATCTTTGTTTTTATTAAGTATTCTTTCTTTTCTTTGTTACTCTCACATATGTTACTTTTTGTAATTTAAGTTAACAAATAAGATTGCGCTGTGCTGTGTTGTGTTATACTGTGCCGTGCTTTGCTCTGTTCTGCTCTGCTGTGCTCTGCTGTGCCGTGCTGTGCTTTGCTCCGCTGTGCTGTGCTCTGAACTGCTGTGCTCTGCTTTGTTGAGCTGAGTTGTGTTCTGTTATGCTATGCTGTGTTCTGCTGTGCTGTGCTGTGCTGTGCCGTGCTCTGCTGTGCCGTGGTTAGTTGTGCTCTGCTGTGCTTTGCTCTGCTCTGATGTGCTGTGTTCTGCTGTAATGTGCTCTGCTGAGTTGTTCTGTTATGTTGTGCTGTAATCAGTTGTGCTGTGCTCTTCTGTGCCGTGCTCATTGAAATAATAGAAATACAAGAGAAAACAAGGATGCCTATTTCTAGAATTTTGACCGCCATAAAACAGAGTTTTAGTAAATGAGTGCAGTATAGTAGGATGGTTAAGTAATTTTAACAATAACTAAACTTTTTATAACTTTTAACTTTAGTTAATGTATGTTCTTTGTTGTTTTAGCTGACCTGTATGGTGGCTGATTTATGCCATGTCCCATCGTTGTCCCGGGGGCGCCACATTAAAACACGAAAGTACGATTAAATGGCATAAATCAGCCACCATATTTAATGGTTATTTAGTTTCTATTATGAAAATATTGCGTGAACTATACGGTTGTGGTTTGAAAGTTTACCCCCCCCTAGACAAAGAGCACGAAGTCACCGTGAAATTATTCAAGTTTTGACAGTTGAGAAAAAAACGGACTTTACTTTAAACAATAGTATTTATCTGTATAATACGTTTGTATGAAAATGTGTCATTAATGCATCAGAACCGTATTGCGTTACGTACCAAGATATATTGGATTTAAAACATAAGACATAAGTTGCATGATACTTTTGTATTAAAGAACTTATTCAACTGTTCAGTATTAAAGTATGTTATAGCATTTTAGGGAAAGCGCCTGGAAAAACTTGACCTTTTCAGTTATGGGAACATTCCGAACTAACCGTAATCCTAATGTGCATGTTTTATCATTATTATAAATATCATATATACATTGCAAACATACCTTTATTCAATTCCTTCATTATTCCCTAAATCTAAATACATGTTAACAACACTAATTAGGACCTCGTTGCCATTTTCGCGTACATATTTGCACCTGTACTATATTCGTCATTTTTGTTAACGAGGCATGACATATTAAGTATCCTAAATTCATTCGTGATGACTTTATTTAAGATTCATAGCTTGTAGATTTTAACAAAATTTTGTAATATAAACAGTTTAATAATTTCAGATGCAAGTAATGAAAGTCGAACTATTTTAAACATAGATAATGTAAACGTTTCCAACCTTCATACTCTTGCAAGACATGCAAGATTCATAGCTTGTAGATTTTAACAAAACTTTGTAATGTTAACAGTTCAATATTTTCAGATGCAAGTAATGAAAGTCGAGGGGAGAAACTAAACCACCTAAGCACATACCTTTGACAACATCAGCAAAGACAACTGATTCCTTTGCCGATGGCAACCGACTCAATATGTCAGCATCGACATTGAACTTCCCGGACCTATAGCTAATGTCAAAGTCAAAGTTGGAAAGCGCAGCCAACTAACGATGCGACGTTGCACCCAACTTGGCTGTTGACAAACATAGGTTAGAGGATTGTTGTCAGTGCGGGCTCTAAACTTGTTACAATAAAGATTGTCCTTGAACTTATCCGTAACAGCCCATTTAAGGGCAAGGAACTCTAACTTAAGAGCGGGGTAATTCTTTTCATTTGGTTTCAACCCACGACTAGCATAAGCTATTACTCACTCCTTGCCATCCTGAAGCTGATACAGAACAGCACCAAGACCAACACCACTGGCATCAACATTTAAAATAAATGGCTTAGTAAAGTCTGCAAATGCAAGCACTGGAGGATTAGTCAGACGATCAATAATGGCTTCAAACGCCTGTTGATGGGCCTGGCCCCAGTCCCAAGGGCTCAAACCCCTTCAGGTCTTGCTGTTCTTATGCGCCGGATGACCAACCAGTAAGTCGTTTAAAGGTTGCGACAACTTGGCAAAGTATTTTACAAAGCGGCGATAATACCCAGCAAAACCGAGGAAGGCGCGCAAGTCCTTAATAGTCCTAGGTACAGGCCAATGCTTAAGTGTAGCAACTTTCTCAGGATCAGTCTGAACCCCCAATTTGCTAACAATATGCCCTAAATAACCAACACTTGTACAAAAGAACTGACACTTTGACCCTTTTAACTTAAGATGTGCATCTTCTTTAAGAACAGAATTCAACCTCTCAAAATGCTCATCTTTAGTCTTGGAGTAAACAATAATGTCATCCAGATATGTGAGACATTCCGAAAGATTTAAATAACCCATAGCACGTTCCATCAAATCGTAAAGCCAAAACCTATACGATTGCACTCATAAAACCCAAGCGGACCAACTGAGAAGGTGGTAAATCTTTTATCGCTCTCTTTCATTTTTACCTGCCAGTAGCTCGACCGTAGATCCAACTTCGAAAAGTATTTAGACCCTATCAGACTATCAATAGTCTCATCAACCATAGGAAGACTATATGCATCCTTAACTGTTCTGCTTTTAAGTTTGTGATAGTCTATACAGAACCTCCGAGACCCATCTTTCTTCTTAACAAGGACCACATTGGATGAGAATGGACTATTAGAAGGTCAAATAGCACCTGCATCCAGCATATCCTTCAGATGTTCGCGAACTTCCTCGAACATACCAGAAAGAATACGCCTATAAGGTTCCTTAAATGGTGTGAGATCAAGTAGGTTAATACTGTGCTCGACATCAGCACTACAACTTAGATTCGTCAGGCCACTGCTAAAAACATGCCTCCATCCAGAGAAAAAATCCTTGGCCTTGGCATGTTCATCTTCTGTTAATACATCAGAAGGAATACTTATGCCAAGGTCTTCAAGAGACTTCTCACTAGAGGAAGACTGGATCTATTTTCCTTACCACATCAACTTCTTGGAGACGACAAACGACAGAATTAGGTTTAATAAAAACAGTCTCAGCCGACATATTATACATCTTAACTGGTATACGACAAAAAGACTGTGAACTGATCTTAACTAGATTGGGATATACACTGATATCATTAGAGTTATCTATACTCTCTGTAATGGCTGATGTCATAGAACCAACATTCCTTACTTTCCCAGTCACAACTTTCGAGGAGAAAGGGGGAATACGGATTGTGGTATCAGACATACTTTTAACAGAGAAACAATTTACATCAGGCATACATGAAAAAAAAACAGAACACCATGCAGCTGGAAACAAATCAACATCAGAAGAGGATTTTAAAAAATTCAAAACATTAGTACCGAGAAGTAATTGAACCGTACCGGAATACTTGGTGTCCCGAACAACTAAAACAGGCACAGTGACATAATCTAAATCAACATTAGGCACACCAATGTCCAACAGCACATAGCCAATATATGGTACTGCAGAACCATTGGCACATGAAACATCCAAACTAAAATCAGACAATTGATTTAATTTGGGTAAAGGGTTCAACATATTAAACATTGACTGACTGATGGACGAAACCATACTGCCAGAATCAAGCAACCCTTTCATAATTACATTATTGACAAGCATATCAACCTCATTTGAACTCCCAACTTAGGGGGCAATAACTGGTCACTTAGACTGGAGACCCTCCATAGGCCCACTATAGGGGGTCGCATCAAGTTTAAATGTTTATTATCACCCAGCTCCTTCTCAAGTGTGTTGACTTTAGTGGTCAACTGCGTCATCTGTTGAGTAAACACTTGCATTTGTTGCAAGAGCTTATTCTCAACAGAAGACATCATTTGAACCACTGGTTGTTGATTAAGCTCACCTGTCTTAGTGGATGTGGTGGTTGAGGCAGGTGGAACAGAATTCTTTGAGTAACCCATCAAGTCCTGCTCCATCTGTCTCAACTCCTTCCTCAGAACACCAAAGTCTCGAATAGTATCGTACTTGTACCGGGAACTACTATTTAATTCTTTGTTTTTTAGTCCGGGCCATATGCGCCCATAATCCAGTCCGAGATTAGCTCTTGTCAAAGGCTGCTCTAGTTGGAGGCTATAGTCAATTAAGGACTCATTAGCCTCCTGACTAGCACAGTAAAACTGCTGCTTAAGTGTCTCGGAACTGGTCACGTTACTATAAATGTGACTTAACTCATGCAATATGGCATGCACAGTGGCATCCTCCCCAAGAGTTAGCAGAACAGTTCTGGCTTTCCCTTTGAGACTTGCCCTTACTGCCTCAAATATTAAATTCTCTGGGTATAAACCAGTTCTCAATAATAACCTAACCTAATATGACCACAGATCAAAAGCTGCATCATCTTTACCCTCACCAGAGAAAAATGAAATTTTGGTTATCTCATGATGGGGAAAGTATGATCATATTTGGGCGGAGTTACTACAATGGGAATGAAAGATCTTGAAACAGAACGGGGATGAGGAGGGACGGGTGGTGCTCCACTATTATCAGAATGAGATAAAGGAGGGTTTTGGTCCAACACCGACCTGCGCCGGTCATAATATAATTGTTCAGGTGTATTAACATCATTTACAATTTTACTATGACGTGAAAACACAGGTGGTCTTGCTGTAGAAGTATTTACATGATAAAGTTGGTATTTTCCAGATTTAGATAAAATACTGGCATAATGCACAAGTTCCGAATCGGTTAAACTATTAGCTTGTTCAGATGCCATTATTTTTACAATGAAAATGAGTAAATGTAAACTACTAAAATGTACAAATAGAATAAATAAAATGTAAACTTATAAAAACACAATTAACTTATCACTTCAGTTAAACTTTTATAGTTACATAATGGTAAAGTCAAGTATTGGAAAACTCAAATGGAACAAGGGAGATAATCAATAGAAAAAATCCCTATCTAAATTTCAAAATTAATTCAAAAGACACAATATTACAATTATCAATTAAAGGGAGACAATCAAAAATAACCTTCATTCAATAAAAAGGCATAAAGCACAAAATTTAACAAATAAGAAATGTCTTTTACAAAATACAACTAAACACACTGCAAGCTACCTCCAGATCTTAGTATAGACAAGGTATTAAACAAACATTCAACCTCACAATGATTTAAAGGTTAAATTAGCTCAAATAATCTAATTGTAGTGTCTGCAGATTCAAGCAAAATTTGTTTCAAGGGAGACAACCCAATCAAGAAAATACACCAAAACTGTATAGGGCTAAGTCAAAATAAACACAGTTTTTCAACAATCACAAGATAAATGAATACAATTATAATAAAATTTACCTTTCCTGTTTTCTTCACCAAACAAAGCTTCTCAGCAAATGTTCACTTTCCCTATAGCTGTAAATACTGTAAATACTGTGATTCAATACATAGAGTTATCTATGAGATGAAATTTACAAAACAAATCTATTCAACTGTGTCTACATGTGACTGGTGCAAAAACAAAACGCCAGCGCTTTTTAAGCACTACTACAAATGCCGCACTACAATTTAAATGTAAGTTCAAACAACTAAACAACTACGAATCTCTATAAGAACTACACTACAACTAAACAACAATAACTTGCTGTAGTCAAATAAATGAATACTAATTGCGTAGCAAATTAGTCCTTTTTTTAACTACTGCATAATAATAAGTACCAAATATAAACAACTTATCTTGCCCATATTAATACATATCATACAGAACTATAATCATGAAGGATACTGGATATAAGAAAGAGTTAACTGATGATGTATGATGACAGAAATTAATAATTCATGCAGTTAATAAAATGATATGAAATGATGATAAGTGATAGTCTCACTATGAAATGAAGTTAGTGATGATGATGTATCCAGTGCAGTGATATGATCTTTCAATCCACAATATGATTCAATATGATCACAACAAAAACAAGAGCACCGCTAGGCGGAGCATTATTAGCCCGAAAGTGTTGGTTTTTTTAGTTAAGATGAAGCATTTGTAAGACTGACCTTGACCTTTGACCTTGTGACCCAAAAATAAATAGGGGTCTTCCACCCGATATGGACAATCATCGTATGAAGTTTGAATATTGTGGGCCAAATGAAACTTAAGTTATGCTCCGGAAACCAAATTGCTAACGGACGGACGGCAGTGAGAATAGCATTCTTTCGGGCATATAACAATACCATGTAATAAATTCACACCTAAAATAACAAAAATAATAAAATTTAAATAACAAGCAATATGAGCAATGCAATCAATAACACTAAATATGAAAGTTCAATAGTCTAATAAAACATTAAAGTTCAATTGTTCAATTCACAAATGTATACTAAAGGTTCAAAAGTCTAAATTAATGATAAGTCACTAAATGTATACAGTTTATTTATTTATTTATTGGAGTTAACGCCGTATCAACACAATTTAGGTCATTTCACGGCGTCCAGCGCACTTAACCTAGCTTTCCTGGACCATTGTCTTTAACCAGTACTCACCTACCCTTCCACAAGGCCGGAAACTTCTCCATATTGTCTAATCAATGGAGGAAAATCGACATTATTGTCAAATTTTCATGGAAGGGTATAACCTCCCCGGGTGGGATTCGAACCCGCACCCCCTCGGGCACGAGTATCCAAATCCCGGCACGCTACCAACTGCGCTATCGACCCGGGTTAAATGTATACAGTGTATGAAGTAATGTCTTGAAGTGATGAATTCAAGTACCAGAGATGGTGTTTGTGTATGTTCACTTTCATTATTATTAATATGTTTTTCATTTCTATAGTAACATGCGCATGTGGCTGGTGGAATTGCAGGCGAGAGCTTGTTTTTGTAGTAGTTTTGTGTATGTTCTCCAGAGAGTTAGGTTTAGTAGATACCTTTTTGTAGTTAGTACATGTAGTCAAATAGTTTTAAATGTCGGGACGACATTTTACGAAGGGGGGGAGATGATGTCGCAGGGTCACTTGCCCATGTTATATATATTGTGTATAATCTATTTCTTTCATTTCTCTTCACCCCATTTCATTTTTTATCATCCTCCTCATTAATTTATACACATCGCACCTACAATTATTACATGTCATCAACACTTTACATTAGGGCGGAGTCAACCTGTCAGCGCATGCGCGCAGGTTCACTAGTGAAATACTGTTATCGGCGCATTTGCCAGTGGACACTCAAAGTGGTGAGAGTCATTGTTTGTCCATTTATTTCATATTTTATATTACAGGTTAGTAGCCCTTCTCTATTGTGTTGTTGACATGTTTCATTTATAAACGCGACTTGTATTTTATCTCATGTTTGTATTTCATGTTTATTTATTTTCTATTGTTGAACGTATTCAATAAATAGACTGGGCGTGCGACGTGTCACCCTCTTTGTTGTCCTCGTACAAAACTAATAATGAGGTAAGGGTTCTTATGGTATACCTGTAATATAAAATATGGAATAAATGGACAAACAATGGTTCTCACCACTTTGAGTGTCTACTGGCAAATGCGCACGTGCGACATCACGTCGCACGCGCAGTTTATTTATTGAATACGTTTTTTAGCCTTCAACACAGTCTTGCTTCAGTGCTTTTCGGCACTTTTATTATACTATTTATTCGATTTGCATTACAATAACTATAGTTTGTTGATGTATTCTTGGTGTGATTATTTGTATTTTGCTCTGTGGGAAGTTTATATATATGCAAGAAACGTTCAAAACATAGGCCGAAATTAATCATTACCATAAGTTTAACCTTTTGAACTTTTTGCTTTTCTTAACATTCATTTAAAAAGTAAGTTTTGGTAAATATGGTTCTTTATTGCACACTTTACTGCATCGAAATGACACGTTAAATTTGCGTAATGATGTTTATTTTTTATTGCTTCAGATTTTATAAGAAATTATAAAATTTATGACACAACAATTGTCAAAGAATTGTTACATGATTCTGGAAGTGACCAGTTACACATGAATATCTGAATAAAAATCTACAGACAATCTCAATAGAAAAACTTACAGACGACATTATGGTTATATGTGAATTAGAGCTTTATGGAGGTGTGTGATAGATAAGTAAACATTGTCATGTTATACCAATAATTACAGTGGACAATGTCATACTAAAACTAACATGGTGCCTTTTATTCCGTTTATTTGATCAACATAAGTGAGTTCTAACGTTAGGGATAAATACACATAACTTGGAATGAACTATTCTGAAACGAAACAGACAAGTGCAACACGTAATATTATGAATCAAAAGAACTCAATAAAATCTTTATTAACGTTTCAATATAAAATTGTGCGCTTTCGAATCTTAAAGTGTATTAATCTGTATCTCTTAATATTTTATCGGACAAAATGTACGTTTAATTGTTAAAATCATTTTTCAAATGTCAAAATTGAGACAACGCAATTAATACAGACCACTTACTCCAACGTACCTGAGCAAAAAATTTAAATAGTTTATGTTATTTATAGGCAGCTCTGTTGATCAATGTTATATCATAATGTCACAGCAGTCTGTGTCTATTAAATCGCAAAAGAACATGTTTTCACAAATTTCTAATTGTTTTTTTTAATAAAATAGTTAATAGATTGTGAGAGTAATAAAGATAAATACCAATTGAAAAGAACATGAAATAATCAACCAGCTTTGACCTTTACCCTTTAAAGTCACATTTGTACTCTAAAACATTTCTGTTTAAAGATTGCCCAGTCAATCAATGTGGATACGATTGTTCAAAAGTATGTCATTGTAAATCAATAAAATCTTTAAAAGATAAAATATCTGGTATTTGTACATCTGGTTGTGAAATAGACGGGAGAAAATGGTAAATGTGATGTTGGTAAGCTTGTGTTAACGCGACAATGTAGATAAATATATCGTGTATTTTTCGTAACAGATCAGTGTGATTTAAAGAAAAATGTCTGATTGATTACCCACAGGTAATAAAATTTATTCAGATAAAGACTAGAGGCAATGTTCTATCAACATTTAATCGCTGCTTACGCTTACAAGTATCTCACAGATAAGTTTGTACTACTTAATGATATCTTTAAATACTTTAAAGACCTTAATACATCTATGTTGCTGCTTATGTAAAACATGATTTCAAATCGTACTTTAAATTGAACAAGTTGCAGTAGGTGCGGTAAATAGATCTTTTCAAAATGATTATCTTAAAGCATTGCATCAAAATCATATTTTACTACATTTAAAGAATGTGCAAATAAAAAATTGGGAACATCCTGTCAGAATGAATGTGGTGTCTGTAGACAAGGAACGTGTGATGTTGTGACTGGTAAATGTGCTGGTGGTTGCAAAGATGGATATATCAATACTGGTGATTGCAAATCGGGTAAACATCTTACTCTATTATCGCTCAATTAATCTCTTATACGTTATAACTGATATGTTTTGCGAACTGAATGAAATATAAATGTTGATGTATATGTATGGACATAAATTTTTTACACATTGACTAGTAACGAGATATGTAATATAACTTCTTATTGTAGATGTGCTGTCTTTTGCTAAAAGAAGATGTTTATTGCTTTAGAAAACACATGGAGTTTCAGTATTCATGTATATGTATTGTAATGCAATTTAAATCACACTAAAACGAATACAGCAATAAACTCATTTGTGATTTGCTTATTTAACGAAATTATTTAATGCGTGTAAATATACTGATTCCAATTTCACATGACTACTACATAGTACAAATGTTGTTTCTTTATTCGAATTACTAAATCATCTTTTTGTATCGATTCAAATGATTGCCGCTTTTGTTATGTTCAATGGACATATAGAAATGCTTTGATATTTCAATTAGTTGTATCTGTTATCAGTTATCATTTAATGTTCAATTCAATTATGATAGATTACTAATATCGTTTAGAATGTCCAGGAGGAACATACGGACAGGATTGTAAAAATACTTGCAATGTAAATTGTGATGTTACGTGTCACCATGTCTCTGGTACGTGTACAACTTGTAAGGCTGGTTGGATAGGAATTTATTGTAATGAAGGTAATTTTATTTGTTATTTACAATTTTATGACTGTCTGTAATAATAAGGTTAAGAGGAATTATACGCATCATTTTCATGATTATAATAATACATTATGCTCTGGCTATCGTAATTCCATCAAGTAAGTACACAATGATACATATTGCTAACACTTTAAAGTTTATTTATTTACTTTTGTCAGAATTTGCTCTTTCCAATGGCTTATTGGTGCCATGGCACCCACTTTTTGCATTAGTAAAATAATGGAAAATTAACCAAAATGCAAGTAAACACTGATTTTTACACGTGTCTCTCGCATCTTTTAACTGTAAACTTAGGGCATATAAGAGAAGAAAACTTCCAATTGTATCCTTCGAATAACTTACACAGCTGCATATTCTTACCTTCGTGTTTATAATTTATGTTGCTCCTTATAACCTTATACGTATAATCTTTTTAAGTTGTTCAATATATTTTTTCCCATTGTAAGATAATCATTTAAACTTTATATATTGCATTGACATATTTTTTTTATATTTTCTTAATGTGTAAATGTTTACTGCCTAGTAGTGAAATATTGTAAATCATTGTAGTCGCATCCTTTTTGAC
Source organism: Mactra quadrangularis (assembly GCA_025267735.1). NCBI lineage: Eukaryota > Metazoa > Mollusca > Bivalvia > Venerida > Mactridae > Mactra > Mactra quadrangularis. Next base: position 4,152,910 of record CM046300.1, on the reverse strand, counting down.
TCTCCTGTGCTTTAATTGGACATCATACTATATCAATTATCTTTACTTACATTGCAGTATTTTATACTCTTCCTTTTCTACATTTTTTCATATGTGAACCTTATTTTTACATGTATGTAAATGAGTGAAATAAAAAATATGTATAACAACATTGCATTATTCTTTCTTAATAATGCTTCGTGCAATTTGTGTTCTTTGTTGTCATGTAATTAAATGTATTGTTCATTTACTTTATTACTTTATTCATGTTTCGGTCATTGCTTGTTCTAAGCACAACATTATCAGCTTTTTATTATGATTTAATATTTATAATTCATCATTTAGAATGAGGCAAAATACGAAATAGATTGTGAAAACTCTTGTAATAAGAATTGTGATATCACGTGTCATCACGTGTTTTGTACGTGCACAATTTGTAAGGCTGGCTGGAGAGGAGTCTATTGTAATACAGGTTTGGTGTTTGTACACATGTAGGTCATTAAAACAATCTATGTTTGCATCATGCCAACCACATATTAATCAAAGATGAACAAATCATATCAGTATAATCATAATTTGATAATAAAAATGAGTTACATTTCAAATGATTCAAAGGTACTTTATAAAGTTTTGTCTAAATATACGAGGCGTTATCCAAAAAATCGTGGACTTTCAAAATATCTTTTGAACGTCAACGAGTATTGTAAGCATACATTTTAGAATACTATCAACACATTTTGAAAGGAAAATGTAACTGCGTCAATCAATGTTGGTTTTATATAGGCTCATACACTGTACCCGGCGCACGGTAGAAAATTAGTTAGTCATCGTATATTTGATGCTAAAGACTGAAGAACTTATGGTCTCAATTGTATTGAACGATGCAACAATAAATGTGTGATTTGTGTAATCATGTCGCTGGAACAGTATACAATATATGGATGGCAAGGTGATTATTGCGATCAAGGTATGTAAAGAGTATTGCTTTTTTTATATAGTATGTCAGGCCAACTTTGAAGTTATAACTTTCGTACTACATGTCATTAAACAACTATTTTTACCGAATCATTGTTGCCACAACGCCAATATTGCAGTGTACCGGTTTCTAGATGCGACCAAATACTAACACATTCGTTCTGTAACCCAAAATACTATGATATTGATATATATTGCGTTGAGATGGTGATGGTTAAAATGGATGATTTTATTAATATGTATTACAAGTTTATGTATTTTGATTACCTAAACTAAACTTCGCGTACATCTAAAACTGATATTCTTGCAATAAATAAAAAACAATTTATTGCCAATAACAAAACCCTGACACTTAGTCAAAATAGCATCAATCTCAGATTTGCTACAGTGCAAGTGATAATGCAAATGTGTTAAAAAATAAATTAACGAAACTAAATTTCTATTTGCCTTTTTACATTTAAACTGTTGACATTAAAAAGATTGCCTATTCAAATCAGAACATCTTTCAGCAGTCAATTTTACAGATAGCTTATGGCAACGTGATCATTAAATAAGAAGGTTGACTTGCAAATTGCAGATTTGTTCTCAACTACAGCACATGTTACCTCTCTCTGCTTGAGAATTTAAGACTTGAAAAAATATACGTCAATTTTGACTGTGTGAATTGGTCAGCTTTGATTTCCAGACAAATGTGTTACTAATAGAATAAGATTTCTATTGTTAAACAGTCTCAAGTTTGACTGATGGCATAACTGTACCAATATCAGAATGGAACTTATGTCTTGGTAAATCTGATGGATGATAGAGACAGTATCACATGCTAAATAAGTCTACTTTCACTTGAAAGTGATACAAGACGACCAGCTCTTCCTACTATAGGTTTCCTGGACACTTTTTCTATCACCAGTACTAACTTACCCTACTACGAGGCCGACAACTCATGTATAGGGTATAACCTGCCACGACAGTGTTTCGAACCCGCGATCTCCGGATTCGACGTCAGACATGCTAACCACTACGCCACGGCCGCGGCTAAGTACAGTTGATGACAAATTTGTATTTTGCATTAAAACAGAAAAATGTATTATGTAATGCCTGAAATGTAGTTGTTGATTGCAGGTCATCCAAAAAAGTTGTTCAAGTATTTATTGTACACTTCCTTTCAAGAGATTAAGGGTGACAAGATATCCATTAACAGGGTCACTATCAGGCTTTTCAAGGGCCGATTGTATTTAAGTTTACACTGCAAACTAGTATATGTCATTTGCCCCAGTAAAAAACTATGACTTTATTTTCAATGTTTTACATACTAGACATCATATTTGGATGGAAAATCTATGTATATCAGGTTTACATTTTTCCAGAAACTTTCAGGCAATTCGTGAAATGCCTGTTCCATTTAGGCAATTTAGAAATTAGAGCCATATATTTCATTCACCAAAACACTTATTTCATTACTCATATCAGTTCAGAACTTTCTTTCGCTGTTTGGCTTAGAATGGTTCTGAACTCATACATATTAATTTTCGTACATCAGATATAAACAACAAATTTCCTTTAATATATTTATTAGAAAAATAAAGATATAACAAGTAAAGACGTAAATAAACAAAAGAAACATAATTAAACACAATTACTTACAAATTATTATTTACAACATACCTACATACATCACGTGTTTTGTACGTGCACAATTTGTAAGGCTGGCTGGAGAGGAGTCTATTGTAATACAGGTTTGGTGTTTGTACACATGTAGGTCATTAAAACAATCTATGTTTGCATCATGCCAACCACATATTAATCAAAGATGAACAAATCATATCAGTATAATCATAATTTGATAATAAAAATGAGTTACATTTCAAATGATTCAAAGGTACTTTATAAAGTTTTGTCTAAATATACGAGGCGTTATCCAAAAAATCGTGGACTTTCAAAATATCTTTTGAACGTCAACGAGTATTGTAAGCATACATTTTAGAATACTATCAACACATTTTGAAAGGAAAATGTAACTGCGTCAATCAATGTTGGTTTTATATAGGCTCATACACTGTACCCGGCGCACGGTAGAAAATTAGTTAGTCATCGTATATTTGATGCTAAAGACTGAAGAACTTATGGTCTCAATTGTATTGAACGATGCAACAATAAATGTGTGATTTGTGTAATCATGTCGCTGGAACAGTATACAATATATGGATGGCAAGGTGATTATTGCGATCAAGGTATGTAAAGAGTATTGCTTTTTTTATATAGTATGTCAGGCCAACTTTGAAGTTATAACTTTCGTACTACATGTCATTAAACAACTATTTTTACCGAATCATTGTTGCCACAACGCCAATATTGCAGTGTACCGGTTTCTAGATGCGACCAAATACTAACACATTCGTTCTGTAACCCAAAATACTATGATATTGATATATATTGCGTTGAGATGGTGATGGTTAAAATGGATGATTTTATTAATATGTATTACAAGTTTATGTATTTTGATTACCTAAACTAAACTTCGCGTACATCTAAAACTGATATTCTTGCAATAAATAAAAAACAATTTATTGCCAATAACAAAACCCTGACACTTAGTCAAAATAGCATCAATCTCAGATTTGCTACAGTGCAAGTGATAATGCAAATGTGTTAAAAAATAAATTAACGAAACTAAATTTCTATTTGCCTTTTTACATTTAAACTGTTGACATTAAAAAGATTGCCTATTCAAATCAGAACATCTTTCAGCAGTCAATTTTACAGATAGCTTATGGCAACGTGATCATTAAATAAGAAGGTTGACTTGCAAATTGCAGATTTGTTCTCAACTACAGCACATGTTACCTCTCTCTGCTTGAGAATTTAAGACTTGAAAAAATATACGTCAATTTTGACTGTGTGAATTGGTCAGCTTTGATTTCCAGACAAATGTGTTACTAATAGAATAAGATTTCTATTGTTAAACAGTCTCAAGTTTGACTGATGGCATAACTGTACCAATATCAGAATGGAACTTATGTCTTGGTAAATCTGATGGATGATAGAGACAGTATCACATGCTAAATAAGTCTACTTTCACTTGAAAGTGATACAAGACGACCAGCTCTTCCTACTATAGGTTTCCTGGACACTTTTTCTATCACCAGTACTAACTTACCCTACTACGAGGCCGACAACTCATGTATAGGGTATAACCTGCCACGACAGTGTTTCGAACCCGCGATCTCCGGATTCGACGTCAGACATGCTAACCACTACGCCACGGCCGCGGCTAAGTACAGTTGATGACAAATTTGTATTTTGCATTAAAACAGAAAAATGTATTATGTAATGCCTGAAATGTAGTTGTTGATTGCAGGTCATCCAAAAAAGTTGTTCAAGTATTTATTGTACACTTCCTTTCAAGAGATTAAGGGTGACAAGATATCCATTAACAGGGTCACTATCAGGCTTTTCAAGGGCCGATTGTATTTAAGTTTACACTGCAAACTAGTATATGTCATTTGCCCCAGTAAAAAACTATGACTTTATTTTCAATGTTTTACATACTAGACATCATATTTGGATGGAAAATCTATGTATATCAGGTTTACATTTTTCCAGAAACTTTCAGGCAATTCGTGAAATGCCTGTTCCATTTAGGCAATTTAGAAATTAGAGCCATATATTTCATTCACCAAAACACTTATTTCATTACTCATATCAGTTCAGAACTTTCTTTCGCTGTTTGGCTTAGAATGGTTCTGAACTCATACATATTAATTTTCGTACATCAGATATAAACAACAAATTTCCTTTAATATATTTATTAGAAAAATAAAGATATAACAAGTAAAGACGTAAATAAACAAAAGAAACATAATTAAACACAATTACTTACAAATTATTATTTACAACATACCTACAATTTACAAGTAAAATATTGTATTGTGCTTCACGCCATTGTAACATGTTTAGACATACAAAGACGGCACTTCCTACAATATCTGGATTCAAGTTTCGAGTACTTAGCACATCTCAATAGCTGAAAACTGCCATTTTTGATACACAGGTTGGCGACAAAATGCAGAAGACAATAGTTCAAGCCCAATCAAAGCCAAGGTACACAAGTCCAAGTCGGGAGTCGAACTACTCATAGAGTCGTTGTCAGACGCGCTATCGAAAGAGCGATCTGGGCGTTCATCCACATAACAACAGCACAAAATACCTTTTAAAACATTTTGTAAAAACAATATGTTTTTATGAATCAACACAATAAAATATATTAACTTTAAATTATTGTTAGCAGACTCAGTGAAAGAAGAGAAAATGCATTATGGTTTAATAAGTTGTATATGAGGGATTAATCTATTATATATACATACATTTTTAATGATTTGAGTACTTGAACATAAAATAATTCACAAAAATATTTCAGTGAAAAATTACATGAGATTCTAGAGTTTTGTGGAACACGCGTTATTTTGAGATTAGTTCATTTATACTTCGTGCATTTTTTTAAATAACAAAAAACAATACAATAAACTAATCCACGACAGGGGATGCTAAGGATGACAATAAAATATGTTATTTAAATATGTTTCATTAGTGTCTTGTTGCAGTAGTGGTAAAGGGTTCTAGCATTACAAGCATGATTTACCAAGAGGTGTCGGTTTATCCACATAACTAATTTTGTAAAAATGAACTATTCAACTTTATTTTCAATACTGCCTACCTCTGGAATGTATTGGTTCATTTTTAATGTTTACACAAACACGTTTTGTTATTTTGTTAACACTATACTCAATGTTGTTACTAAAAAAGTGTGACCTTAGTATAAATCTCATCGGTACGAAATTGAAGTCAACGTTGTTCATTATACGCTTATACACCTGAGAATCCCAACACATATTTGGATATAACACTAATTGAAATTAATATAGAATCTGTATTCCACCTATATGTACAAAAATTGACAAAATCTCGCCAAAACCATCAGATCATAAGTTGGCATATGTAGAATTGCTTCCAGTATAAGATAGAAGAATATCATGACAGAATTTATATTGCTCCTGAAATACAAAATAACATAAATGTTATATTGAAGTTACTTAGCTTTATAAAGAATATTCGCAGATATTGACAATTTAATATATATAATCATTCATAAAATGTAACAATGCATATTTACATTTCATTGACGTTTTAAAAGGAATATCAGGAATCATTGTTTCATTATAAAATACTGTTGACAGTAAGCGTACTGGACATTTAAAAAAAAGTTTCAAGACAATGGTTGTCTTAATCGAATCATGATCTGAGATAAATCTAAATAAAAACCAAACATAAAAAAATACGAATGTTAATCAACATTCTTTTAGTCGGGTATATGTTTAATAGCTATTACTAATTTTGTTTTTAACATCAATTTTGTGTTGTTATTGTTGGGTTTAAAATCGTGACAACACACGTAACCCTACTTAACAGCGACAGAATCTTGCATGCAAGATACACAGTAATAAAAAATACCACACTCACGTAATTTGGAACAATTTGCTGTCTTCTACTCCTTAGATATCTAACAACTTGTACGATAGAAACTTCTTCTTCTATCCTTGACCTTTCTATGATGTTCAACAAAACAACTAACAGTCCACTCCTCTCGGCACCATTACTGTATTATAAAACATAAATTACAAATATTGCCCTTATTAAGGTACATTGAATAGCAAGAGTACGTGTACTAAATGTAGCCTGATATGATAAAGATGAAGCTAAATTAATACACATTGTTCACGGTTAACTGATACGTGTACAATAGACAAAATGAATTTAAGAATACTATGGTGCTTAGGTTTGGCTTCGTTAAATTTTATCAACAGAATAAAAACTGAATGTAACTAGATTGAATTGTTACTATTTGGTATGTTCAAAACACCTAAGGATGTCATATGGGGAAGCATGTAGTGATTGATTTGTCCGTTTGATCACGACTAAGTTAACAAACGTGTTTTTAAGTACTTAGATAATTATCAGACACTACAATACTTGAATGGGAATTTTTTTAATATTACTTATCATCGGTGTATGCATAATAATATATTTCCACTTTAGTTGGAATTTGGCCTTACTTTGACATATACACTTCGATGGAGGTAACTGTCAAGAACACAAATGTACAGTGATATTAAACTTAATTTGATGATAAAACATTTGTTTGTTCTTGTATTTCCCTTGTATGCGTGATTTATACCGTTAGATGAAATGTTGATTTTGTTTTGCAATTATTTGAAACTGGTGCTAATTTTGTGTTGCAAAAAGCGAGGAAGATTTTAATTTTACTAGAGATTTTTGATATCATTATACATACAGGCATTGTAACAAAACAGGCTTATTCTCATAAGGTCTTTGTAGATCAGTGATATCTTGTAATATCTGTAACATGGTTGAAGGGTCTTCTGGTACCAATTTGTTTGTAGGCCATTTCTGACAAACAACTTGTACAACTTCATGTTCCTTAAACAAGAAAGAAATTTAATAACAATTCTAACAATATTTCCATAATTTTTCACATTCATTGTGAACTTACTTGTCAATATTTGACAATAATTTGTTCCAAGTTGTATCTATTGTGTCAACAAAAGTGTGAAGATAAATTAAAGAAGCGTGTCATTCGCCGTTGTTTCTTCAAAAACGTTTTTTAAAAAGGCAACTAGATTTCCATACCTTTGTCCATATTCACTATCTACTTTTCTTTTCCAAACAAGCCGATGCCCATTCAAAATTCTTCATTATGGAAGAATATTGGTACTATTGTTATATATTAAGTGTTTAATCTCCTCGGCTGGTACACTTGTTCGTAAATTCGCCACAGATAGGGTTAAACTACAAGTAAGAAATGAAATTTAAAATGATTTTAAATTAGAAATGTCATACCTTAGATTTGAATTTCAATGTATGTCTCCTGATAACATATCCATGTTTTACGTCTTTATTATTCAATGTTACTTCAAAAGGCCCCACTTCAATTTTATCTGTGCTCGGCAGATACACGCCAACCTTAAATAGGTGAAAATGGTTATTGAAATTAATTCTGTTTTATTACGTGTGTATTATGATATCTATGTTCTATTATATTTTGTAAGGCTATAATTCTAAATCATGATAACAAAAGAAGTGTTACAATAAATTTATTTTATATAACAATTACTATAATATTATATTTATTCTTTTTTTCACATTGTCATGTTAATGCCTAGTATAATATACTAAGTCTGGTTTAACGGCATTATCAAGGTTTTTATCATGGTATGTATGACGGTCGCACACATACTAGCTTTCCTAGTTTCGCTACTTAAATTGTATATGAATTCTTTCTTAACAAACACCGGATAATTTATACACCCATATAGTCGATTCATGTATTTCATCATTTGTTGCATTTGAATCGTAACCAACACTTTTAAATTCGAATCTCTTAACGCTTAACTATGTCGCGACTGGTCTGCATAAAACAATAACAACCATTAATCGTAATTAATAAAAACAACATTAATATTCATAAGATTGACCAATGCATACACAGTAAAAAGAAAATATTACTGTACATGAGTTAAAGATAAATAATATCTATTGAACTATCTAAATAAATTTTCGTGTGTCTTACTTCATTATCACCATCATCATTGAATGTAACGACGACGTGAATATCTTGATCAATCATAAGTCTACAACAATCTACGGCAGTATCTTGAAGTGGTGACTGTGTTATAATATAACTAAACATATCACTGTAACTCTGTAAAAACAAACAATTTTCAATATAAACATTTACATAGTTACACAAGATATCATCATGTTGTTTTGCTGCATACAAGGGTAGCAATCGTTTCAATTTTCTGCAGACTTTTCCATTAGAAAAGATGTCGATAAAATCATAAAAATCGGTTCATTTCTATACTGCGTCAGAAAATAGTTTGATAGGGTACAAATCAATACCGTCTGAAGTTTGTTTGAAATGTAGGGTCTAATTATTTATGCTTATTGATTATCTCCATCCTGGCTCTACATTGTTGTTCAGATTGACATTATAAAATGACAAAACTTACGGGCATATATATTGCATTAATATAGTTGGTAGTTCCTGGTACATGCGTACTCATAAAAGGACGAAACTCATCAGCTGTAACATAAACACATTTGTTTTAGTTCTAACAATTATATTTAGTTATATTTTACATATATATACATTGTATTGTGTAATTGAATTGAAAATGTAGTAATCATATAACTTAACATTCAAGTGATATCATTTATAATCTTATTACTATAGGAATTGTCTATTACTCATATGCTGTACAATACTCATTTGTTTACGGAAAAAAAGTATCTTGGTCCCTTAAACTGCAGTTCATAAAATATGAAGAAACGATTTGCATATTTGCTTTATAATTATATATGCTATATAATTAGTTCTTTATACACAAAATAAGAACATTTGGTACGTTGTTACTCCTTACGTTATTATTTGATTTCAATATTTGCCATACGACATCCTATTTATGAGCACTATTTCGTATGTTAGTCTTTAAAAGGGATCTTTATTAATATTCGTCAGACGTAAAGAGGACAACATATATAATAACTATTATACAGTTTTTTTCATACTTACGTGCCAAAATGTTACTAAAGCGATTTTTGTCTTTGTTAACCGCAAGTTTTGCATTCTTACAAGCATACTCTTGAGTCTCAGAGTCTTTAATCAAACAATCAGTTTGTGACATTGTCTGAAGTTTACAAAATTATCATTTCATTATAGTGAAGTGGATGAATACTAAATTCTATCAATTTCTACTTTTCTTTCTAGGTAACAGTTGGTTCCGTATACATTAAAGACACAACTTATAAATCTTGGACATCAAAAGAAAATTGTAGTATAGTGGTTACATCATAATAGAGGTGAAAATTTCAAGTATTATATGTTTCATGACTTTTTCGTGTTTTGCTAGCAAGTGAAAGAAATTGAGGCCCATGCATAGTTATTGATAGCGATTAATTTAACAGACACCATTTAATTGAGCAGACGACAGTTTTCTTCGTAGCTAGTCAACGATTAGACATATGTAATACATAGGGAAATATTTTTCTATTCACAATTCTATCTAAATTTGTAATTGGATTTCAACAAAAAATCAAAGAAGTATTGTCACCAAGTGCCTTAGGGTACCAAATCCTCTTTATCGTCCAAGGTCACATATGGATTTTCAAAGAATATGAGAGCTTATTACTGTCACTCGGCTGTCGGTATCCGATGTCTCACTGTTTGTGTCAGTAGATCATTTCAGTTGTATCTAGGTTATAACTTAATATAAATAGCAAAAATGTAGTCAATAAGGGACATGTAAGTTTTTTTGCCGTTCGTTACAAATATTCATTTATATAAACGCTACATATGAACTAGGTTCACGCACTCATTGCAGGGCCTCGAATATTATATCCATTCTACGTGATTCACTGAAATTCTACCGTTATATCTAGCCACGAAAAAGCATGCAATACATGTGTCAAAATTTATGATAAGTTGTGTCTTTAACTGGAACAAAATTTGTATCAGTTGATCTAGTTCAACTTTTAATGCAACGAATGCATATATCACCAGTGATTTTTACTCTGGTCAATTGATCCCAATACTTAAATAAATCTATTAACGAGTGACTTAAGAAAATTTAGGGTTTTCCTAAGACAACAACCTAAACTACTTGAACACATCATAACATAAAATGTTAAAATTCAGGTAATGTCTTATCCAACCGATACTACTTCATATGCATAACCCCTTGTTTATTTTCATTCCCAAAGATATTTGAACGCCTCACCTCAAACTGCAACTTAAGTTTATGTTTTCTGGTTTTCTGGTCTTCCAGTAACATGTCACTATAGTAAGCATCAAAGTTATGTACTGACAGTGGTGTGGAAGGTAAGTTCAAAGCTTCAATCATAATTCTATATAAGTATCTGTACTGTTCCTATATAAATAAATAATTATATTATCATACAACAATGCAGGATAAACTGCTAAGGCTTCTTAATTTCCCCATGAAGTATATAACAAATACCTCATATACATTTTAATTGGGTCGACATGTCTATGTAAATGGATACTTTTCTTACTTATTATGATTAAACAGTTTTTCACATATGCCAAGTAGTATGGATGTATTGTCATGTTGAGATAAATGCAGTTAAAATTGCACATAATAGACATACAAATGTAATTTGGCGTTGTTACCTTCATAAATAAGTGGAACCCGATGCCACGTTTATCACTAAAGTAAATAATAATCTTATGAAATTTTACCTTTACTTGAACCATGTTAACTCTTTGATCTCTGAGTTGTCTAACACAAACATTTATATCTATAAATCCAGCATCCACACCTTGATCATATAAATAATCCAAAGCAATAAATGTACCAGTTCTACCCACACCAGCACTGTAATCATAAAATGAGATTTTTCTACATGTGCTTACATAATAAGATCTTTTGCATTTTACAAGTGCTTCAGAATAAGCTTTTTACATTATACATATGCTTAGAAGATTTAAATACGTGTTAGTATGCGTAAATATTAATATTAATATTTTTTACATTTTACGTTATATTATACGTGCGCTTTATGGTGAATATGTTCATGAACCAGAAACATTTGCTTCTATGGTTTAACTTTTCATGAACTAGCACTGTAAACTGGTAAGTTAAAACTTTACATGACCTAGCAACATGTGCTTGTATAGTTGATATTTTTGTTCACGGTAATTTATGTTTATCTAGTTGTCTGTTCGTAGTTTTAGTAAACATTGTATTTACTCGAATGCTCAACTATTACGTTCAGTCCATTTGGAAATTTGTAAAATTGAAACACGATCATGTTTACCTGCAATGAACTAGCCAAGGTTTTGTCTTATTCGCATCGTGTTTTCTAATTTTATGCCAAAATTGAAGTAAACTGCATGTACTGAGAGGAATGTTTTTGTCTGGCCAAGCCGTGTAGATATAGTGTGTCACAATTCTTTCCTCCTTTACACCCTGAATCATATAGAACATGAAAATTTTAATTAAATTGAGAAGGCAAACACTTTTGCAATTAATATGTCAATAATATTGGTTTTAATTAAACTGTTAATATTGATTTATTATAAAAAATTACATTTAAAACAATGAAATAATATTATTTTAATTTAAATGTTACATCCATTAATTTTTAACAAAAACTTACTACTAATGTTATATTCTTATTGTGAGAAAAATTATTGTTCAAAGTAAATTCTTAAACATGTAATGATATTACCATTTTTAAGAAAATTTCGATAAATATAAGATCAAGTCAATGACGTTTGAATATGAGCTAAACTTACATCATATTTCATTTTCAGACGTCTGACAGTAAACTCGGCAAACTCTTCTTCACTCTCTGTGAACACTGTAACTTTACCAAATGTTTTACTGTTGCCCTTTACAGCCCAGTATTGAGTACATTTCGTCTGTCAAACAAAAAACGAAATAGACCTAAATAAATACATTGTACAATAAGATAACATAGACATTTTAAACAAGACAATTATGAATGTATTATCAAGTATGTATTACCTGGTTGCACATGTAAGTTGCATTAGTTTGAATATCATGAATAGGAAGCAGCTTTGTTGCTTTGATACCTAAAACAACAAATCAATCAAGTACACGGTGTCTAGTGGGAAAGGTCACAAAAAGTTACCTTAGTTTCTTCAATGAGTTTTGTCAACATAGCAATCAAATTCACATTATTTTCCCAGATCATTCTCCAAAATTCGTTTTTATTGGTGTCTGTTGGGCCTGAAAAATAACATTTTGTTAACGATAAAAGGATATTGACAATTGACTTAAATACTTAGATGAAAACTTCCAAATGCTAACCTAAATTATTTCAGTCATTAATTAAACATCTTTAAATGCTAGTTGCATCGTTTAAAAAGAGTAACACTGCATGCTTAACTCTATGATCATCATATTATCTTACTTTTTTCTTCGCTATGTTTGGACTCTGGACCTATCACCTAATTGTTTTGAGTGACTCTTTAAATCGTATTAATTTTGACCCCAATTTAATTTTCATAACGCATTATAAAATTGTGCCACCTAGGCTATGATCATAAGTGACCAAAGGAACATTATTTGAACTATCTTCAAAAAGCACAATAATAATGATAAATATGGTACTATGTTCTGAAGATTGCACATTTGCGCTATATTTGTGGAGTTTTTCTAATTGTAATTACCAACAGCGAGTCAATATCGATAACAGGCATAATTTAACTTAGTATAGAAGCTTTAAGAATATTTACCTTGTGCAGCTATGTATGCACGATCTTTTTTGTAGCCCTGTAAAAATATATAAACTCATTTTTTTAATCTAATGTTAGAATAAAACATACGATTTGCACGCAACATTATTCGTTTTTACTTAATTCGGAGCCACTAATTGGTTTTACCTGGTAGCGCATACTAGTACCATAGTTATGAATTTGATAATCGAGCTTTTAACTAAATATAATGTATGACTTATGTTCGTTATTGGTTGAGTTCCCTATAGAAGTATATGCTTAAGATCTTTGACACCAGAGATAATCAACTTACTTTTATGACTAAAATATTGTCGTCAGAGCCACTCTAAGTACATTAAAAGCCAAAGATCATATAAACGCATTTAAGCATTAGTTTGAGTACGATAACATCCCACAGTCCTTTCCATATGACATTTACTTTATTTGTGTCAAGTCTTTTACTACTTTCCAGTGATATTTGCTGTCAAACGGGCTTACTTGATTAAGTATGATAACTTCAAGTTAATATGAAAACACAACCAGTATTTAGTATCATTTATGAGAAAATAAATTAAATCTACGTTTTTGTAGAATTGCTAATTATATTTACCTTTATGTAGGATGCATTAATGTAATCTGAATTTGGTTCAGAAGGAAGTGTTTTAAGTACAACACGTGCATGATCATCTGTAAATCGAAAATAAATAACATTTTATGACTTTGATAAAATAAAATTAACTTAATTCGTGTATTTTGGTGTAACACCATCTAGATAAATGCTTACAATACTGTTTGCCATGGCAGTAATATTCTACATACAAATGTCAAAATACTAATACCTAGTAAACATTATGTGAGAAAAGTTACGGTTAGATAGCAAGTAATAAAATGTGGATAACAAAGGACATAATTGATGTCTTCAAAATACAGTCGATGATGATATCAAACATACATTAAACATACACATTTGTTGATAATATGGATTGACAGGCTAAAAATCTTTTCGTGATTACAAAAGACATGTATAAAACAGAACTGGAATCAGAATGTACAGACACAATAGTAAAGATTGTATTATTCTAAAATACAACAGTTTTTTTTCAGTTTATTTATTTGTATAAACAGGCCTCCGGCCTATACACAACAATGTGCATTTACAAATAAAACATGGTACATATGATAAATATAGAAGTAATAGAATATAATATGAAAGTACATTATAATTAAACAATACAGCAGTGATATCAGTAATAGACAGAGAAATCACAGAAATTTCTAACAATCAATTTTATTAGAACTGAGTTCTGAGTACAACTTAGTTATGTAAACTGATACTTCAAACAACGAAATATATATTGACGAACCAATATTATATACATACAGTGAAAAAATCTTCACAAGAAAAAATATTGTGATAACTTACACGCATAGAGGTCCTTATATCTGTTTTTCCCTTTATTTCCAGGCTTCGTGGCATCAAGTGTAGGGTGTTGTAAACCATATGGAATGTCCTTTCAATAAATAAAAAAATAAAAATAAACCTTTATTTAGTTTTTTTTGTCAAGACAGATCATGCATCTATATCATCGAAATAAGATTATATACTGGAAAAGTCTGCTTAGAATTATTTACTTCCATTAATTTAAATAAAAAGACTTTATGTAAAATATCCTATTGCACTTATTGATTTGTAGTCATGGTGAAGCAATGACTGTTGCAATATTTTGATTTCTTTGGGAGAATAAAGGTAAAGCTGCGTTTCTAAAAGGATTAATTAGACTATGAAGTTGCAATATGTTTATTGATGAAAACAATTAACATAAAAGTTAAACAAAGTGTACAAATAAGATTGGGCTAAGTGATCAAGCTTACCTGAAATTCATTATCAAAGAAGTCAACATTAGCTATTTTTGATTTTACGTAATGTGTCAGATTATTCAACGCAATAGCAGTTGAACTTTTGATACCAGCTGGCGCATTTCCAAACTCATAATAGTCATTTACATCTCCTGTCTCATTGTTTGTCGTTATTATTGAGAAACTAGCTGTCGGCTGTAGATGCACATCTACAATATATATAATAGTACAATATAGTCAATGCCTTACACATACTATACAATAATCGCAATATCAATATAATTGCTTTGTGTTCATTAATACAAGCTTTCAGTCAATTTGTCAGTTAAGTGTACACCATTGTACAGAGCACACCAGTTACTTTAAATTCCTGAACACTCTCCCTGTGTTACCAAAAGTCCATTAGTACTTCATAGGAGATGAGAGGTGGCCTACATGTTTCTTCAATTTGTGTGTATACATGTTTATTCAAGTGCATACTTGTTAACAAATATATGTCAATTTTAATAGTAGTATAATTGGAGTGCTGTCACTTACTGCATACGAGATAGGAAATTATCCCAACTATTACCGCTATGAGTTTTTTTAACGAAACTCCAAAATGTAAAACGAGTGTGGCATATTAGGAGTGGTTTGCATAGTATGTTTTCCAATCTCCATAATCCGATATCCTACTGACTGCGGTCGTTTATGGTCTGCTATTGTCGCTCCAAGTGTCACCTCTAGATGACCTTTGACTCAACCAATCAATGCGTAGCTTTCATCAAGACATAACACTATAAATATAATCTTGATATCGTATTTTTAGTTAAGACCATTTTGGGGGCTAATTTGACGGCGGTGTTATTCACAAGCCTTCACTCGACAGCTTGTAGAAAAAGTTACTAGATATAATGACTGCGTCAGGACTTTTATTATGAGAAAGCATCACCGATCAAAATAGCCAGATCTTAAATTAGCGAGTAGACGAGCAAATTAAATAGGGTTGTAACATAATTTTTCAAAACATTCATTCATTAATGGACAAAATATTAGTTGAGGTGCAGCACAAATAGACGCCTCATACGAAAATAAAAGCAAAACATATAAAGCAATAGTCGCCAGGATTAAATCATAAAAAACTCATGATTTTTCAATGCAATAGATTTTTACCACTCATTTCGTCAGGTTTTGGAAATAAACCAATAGAATTTTCATAAACAGTGTCATCATGTTTAAAACTTTGCATTCTCTTCACATTATCTGAAATGTGTGAAAAATATCAAAGTTACAAAAACGAATGTAGCAGCTAACGTTATAACAAAAGATATAAAGAACTTAGAAACAATTAAATTCACGAAATACATTTGCATCCAAGAAGACAATTCTGATATAACGATGTAGAGTGACAAAAATGGGTTATTTAATATAGAAAAATGAAATACAAAAACTGTATCAATTGATAGAGACAAATTGTATAATAATAATAACCTGATCCATTCTTCTTGTGACCAGCTGAAACATTTTTCCATCCAGTTTCTTTGTTGTCAATTGATTCTCTATAACCTTCATTCTTGTTGCTACAATATATTAACTGAATAATGTACTAGTAATAGCAATCATAACGGATTTGATACAGAAAGACATAATATAATATATTCATTTACAATTAATACCTGATTGAATAAAAAAGATATTGCCAAAGGTGGTAAAAATTGATATTTTTCATTTGTTACATCGTGTTTATCATTTTAAATGGAGTAGAATTATAACATTGTTTTGTTTGTAATATTATTTGATTTAACTCCCAACTTGAGCAAATAATTATTTTTCTAATGGTAATAAAATTAGATATGTCCATAAAGGTGAGGTTGACATGGTTAAGGATCTGACATAATGACAAATCTTATAATAAAATGTACTAACAATTACAATGCGTAATTATTTCTTTAAAAACAATCCTCCTTAAAACATACTTAAGAGGAAAGAAACGCATACTTTTAAATGCTAATTGTTACTTGATATGTTTACTGAGCAAGTCTAATTTCAAGTTATATCTAAATATAGTTTAGGAAAAGTGCAACAAATTTCGAATAAAAGTATCTTGTCATGTAGTTTTTTATATCGCTTTTTGTACATTGAAAATTACTCTCTACTATAATAATGCTATATTATTCACACACTTAGAAAATGTTTAAGACGGCCCGTGTTCAATAGATGTGTTTTAATCTGCCAAAAGGTTCCTCACAATGAATTAAAAACGTCCATATTGTTTTACATAACCTTAACAGAACAAAGGCATTCTATTATAAGAAGGCAAATAAATCGTACAGTAGAAGCGTATTTGTACAAAACGCGCCAATAGACAATTACAGTTAATTTCTGATTCCAGCATTCAGTAAATAGACATAGAACGGTTTCAAACGCTGACACATGTTGCTTGAATGATTTTACTCAAAGAAAAGATGTCATATGCGACTAAACTGCGATTTTGAAGCATTTTTGGAAATGCAATTACTAGTTGATTTTCTATAATCATTGTATATAATCTTACCCTGAGCGTCTTCTTAAGACTACAAACACTATAACAACAATTATCACTATCACTACAACAGCTGAAACAATGCCAGCTATAGCTGCAACAGGAAAATCATTTGATGGTTGTACTGAAAACAAACCATCAAAATATAAGTTATATTATGAAAGGTTACTACATGTTTTGGTATAATCTGTGTATCCACATATTATCAAGTAAAGATTATACGCTTAAGTTACAATATATTTGGTTAGGTAAAACAGTTAATAGAATTGATATAGAACAGTATCATCTTAAAAATTGCATTTAATAAAAACATATAAGTGTAAACATCTGTCTCAGTTCTCGATGCGTCTTAAGCTGCCCTTCTTGTAATGAATTTAAACTTCATTTATATGTCAAGTTGATTACGAAGTATTGGGACTTTTGAACTAGAATATTTGTAACATTCGAAGATTTTACGTATATATACAAAACTTACCTATTTTTGATGCACATAACAATCCTTCAAACCCAGAGTCACATCCTTTATGACAAGTTCCATTTATTTTATCACAAGCCATTTTATCCTTACAATTTCCACATTGTTCTTTACAGTAATCACCATAACTACCATCATCACATTCTGACAATTAATTGAAATAATGAAAAATCTTTAAAAGCAGTTCAGCCATGCATTATATCATTTTTTGTCCTAGACGTTCAGTTACTTTGAATCAATTGGCTTGTTTACTTTTTTCTGAAATCGATATATTATTAAGCCAAGACACAACTTGTGTCAATACAAGGGGTTGTTACTTTATTCACTTTTTCAATTATCTTACTATTATTTGGCAAAAAAATTATACTGTTTAACTTGGTAAACCTAAACAATACTGATTTCAATAAATATAAAACACATCGCGTGATAAATAAATAATTAAAAACACTACCATCATGACAGGTATCACCATGCCAACCAGTCTTACAATTACAAAATCCATTCTCTTTTGCACATACACCTGTACAATCCTGGCTACAATTGTGCTTACAGTTTGGACCGTATGTGCCGTCAGTACATTCTACAAAATTACAAGCAACATTAATTGTGTTAAACGATTATATTAAACGTTTCAGCTAGTTATGTTCAGATGCAATTATTATAATAATCGAGCATTAATGCATCGTACAATCAGCTTAATTAAAGAAAATATTACAAATATTTGAAAATACAGTTTATTTAATAAATGTAGTTCAATTTATAGCATTCTACATTTTATGACTGTAACAATTCTGCTTTAAAAAACCTCAAATGATATTGTTTATGCTACAGCATTTAGGATGTTAATATCGTTTCTAAATTAGTTAAAGTGCTATCTACTGAATCTGTAACGTTTTATTATTATTTGATTTTTATAAGACTATTTTAATGTTATAATCTGATGTAATGCTTAGATGTTTATATGTGTATGGTAATTAGCATATTGTCATACTCCATTTAGACTTACCTGTTTCACAAATGTTACCAGTCCATCCATCTTTACATTGCGAACAGTCACCAGTTCGTTTATTACAAGCATTTAAACATCTTGAAGTACATATTTTTGCACAATTAGCCCCATAAGTTCCATCAGTACATTCTTTAAGACATCAAAAGAAGGCATTTTACAAAAGTATTTTATGTAAGAAAATCATGAACATGTATTCCTGATGATAATAAAAAATCACAATTCAAATGGATTTAAATCATTAAAGCATATTTGGTAATGAATAATAAGATTATGTCATGAATTTCAGACAAAAGTTTGTCAATGATTCTCAAAACAACAGTCAAGTAGACAACTATATTTTTCACTCGTTAGAATATCAATTGTACGATTTGCTAGTGTAACCAGTAATTTATCAGAAATAAATACTAGTAAACGAGTACATGATACATTATAAAAACCATGCTTATACATATATCATTAGTTTTAAAGTCTCCTTAACTATCGTTTCCTTAATAACACCATGTATCTGTACTTACAAAGGTATTGGACATACAAATACTGAGTTGCCTCCGGCAAGCGGTTACATCTTATGAAACCATTGGCTGCACGAAGGAATGGTCATAATTGCACCGTCAATGGCAAGTAGTATTTACTTTAAGAATTATTATACAACTTACCTTCATCACAAAATTCACCTTTCCATCCAACCCTACATTGTGTGCATTTGCCATTAACATGATTACATACATCTTCACAATTACTATTACATGACTGAGAACAATTAAGGCCATACGATCGGTCCGAACATACTAAAAAATAACATTATAGTTAGATATTAGTATCAATAGAGTATAATAGTGGTTGCATTCGCATAAAACGCATTCTCACTCAATGTCCAAATTAGTAAAAGCTGATAAATATGTAGAATACATTGAATGTATGTAGAAGGTAGGCAGGTATGCAGATAGTTGGTAGGTCGGTCAGTCGGTATGTACATATGTTTGTGGGTTAGTATTTTGGTACGTGCATACTGCCGTGGTACGTAGGTACGCATGTAAGTATGTAGTTAGATTGGTTAGATAGGCACGACGGCAGGGATTAAGGAGTCAATAAGTAGCGTTCTATAGATTTTCTTTTATTTTTGTTAATGAAGGTATACGCTTGGTAGTTGGCTAACAGCTAAATCCAGAAATTTAGCCTTTCCGAGAACAGTGGGTAGTTTGATTGATCGCCGTTTTATAAGCTATAAAATGTGCTGCTATGGCGTTAAAACTAACAAAAAAATCGAGCAAACGAATCGCCGGAAAAGTTATTGGAACAAAACAACATACTAGGTTTGGAATAAAAATGTAAACATTAGGGAATAACATCTGGTTCTAGAAGGACTTCCCTAGTGACTTAGTATGTGATGAATAAGGGAATATTTGATGAAAAGTTGAGCAAAATTGTTGCTTTAGGAGGGATATGAGTTTCTCTAAATTGACACAGGGATACAATATCTGAACTCAAATGGAAACTTATCGAATTTTTCGAAGATTTCATTGAATGTAAGCGGTTGCCCCGGTAACATGCAATCATGTGAAGTTCACATAGTCTTCAAGATAGACATTCGACGGTCATAAATGCTCAGCCTAAGCTGAGGTGAGCTTAAAAGCAATCGAACAATAAAAGCCAAGTTACAAATCTCTTATAATATCCAACACAAAATCTCCTTTGTTTGAGGCTAAAATATTCTAACAATTGAATAGTATTGACTTTAATTTTACTGGTGAGAAAAATGATAAATGGACCCACCCAGAACACCTAATACATTGAACCCAATTAGGCAAATAGTTGGGTTGAACTTGTCAGAAATAATTCACTGATCAACTGGATCATTCACCATAAAGAACGGATAAAAATTAGTCATGTGCAATATATGAAACAAGTAACATTTATTACTTAACCTTTATAGTAAACAATAGTTTTCGTCTGCGGACATCTATCAAAGTTTATGAGAAGTCTTAATTGGTCGGCAGAAGGAAAAAGAAGTATTTTTTGGAGATAATTGTTATATGTAAAATAAAACAACAACACCATGCGCATTTATCAAGCTGATAAGATATCTGTAAAGCATAAATGTCTTTTTAATGATACATACTATTGTTACAGCTACGTCCAGTCCAACCAGCTGTACATGAAGAACAAACACCATTTACTTTGTTACAAGCACTTAAACATTTTTCTGTACATGTTTGTTGACATCCTTTACCATAAGTACCATCATCACATTCTACAAGGTAATGAACATTTTTACATGAAAACTATCCGATTTCAACAATAGTTGTCTGTTGAGTGTAAAATTATTTGCATTGATGGTATTGTTATACACTTTTTCCTTAATTTTTATTCCATATTAGACAGGAGTGAATAAATAATCAAAGCACTGGAGTGCTGGAGGAACGATGTCCTGAACTTATTTTTTGATTAAAGAATATATAATCATGTATATAATCTATAAACTAATGTATTAAGTATCAATTAACAGAATTTAACAAAAGGATAGCGCTAGACTTATCAAGTGGTTAGCTCATGGCAAGGTTTATCTTACTTTATCAAACAAACAAAAACAGTCAAAGAATTAATTTTCATCAACACATTTTAGGATCATGTACAGCAGCCATCTCACCAAACCAAAGATTATTCTTGACTATTTTCTTTAACCACAAGGAGCTGACAACTTCTCATTTTTGGTTATCAATGGGTATTTTTTAACGAGATCGTTAATATTTTCGTTAAAATTTTAAAGATTTGGTGTGGAATGACAAGCTGAATTTTTTTCACAAAAACATCGACTTTCTAACAATTCATTTAAGGTTTTCCCCCAAGTACTAAGCTCTTTTGCATCAAGTTACGTTCCCATTTTTGTTCACGAAATTTAAGTCAAATTATCGTTTTGCACTTGCAATTTATTCACAATTAAAATTACTCTAAGAATCGTCTATTTCCTATAAATATTTGCTTAAAATTCCGTACAAAATTATACATATTCATTCCAAATTATAATCAAACTCTATAACTTAAAATCGCTCAAGTAAACTTTTAATGTGACACTCTGAAGACGACAACGTCATATCGCCGTATACTAAACATCCGGTAAGTGTATTAGTCGTATCCAAAATGGCGGGTGTAATAACAATTGGATAAGTCACGTCGGTAAATATTTGTTTATTTCGAGTAATAATGAATTTAAACAAGTTTTTCGACGTTGAAACATACGCATGTTATTTGACTTCCGTAACTCTAGCCAACCCTGGCAGGGTTGTCGACAGTTACGGAACTTCCTTAACTCTAGAACCTGGGTCTAGAGTTACGGTACCGTAACTCAGCCACTGCCTTATTTGTAACGTTGACTTCGTGTTTTAGATATGCACAGAACGGTGCGCACAAAAACTACCAAAATCGTCCTTAATGTATTGACATAAGTATCATAACATAATACAATCATTTAATATTGTTTATTACTATCGAATGATGTAATTATGCTACGCGTATAACAGGCATTGTCAAAAACATCGTAGGCCCTTTTTACTCTAACAATTAATCATTGCAGTTGTCAAGGGTTGAGTTGTCTACGGGTTGAGTTGTCCCGTCTCCATTGCAAAATTTGTATGTACTGAGAGTAACCTCCCTTTTCCTGAAGAGTTTCAAGAACGACAACACAAGCCTGCGTTGTATTACATTTAAATGAGATGTTAATGAGTTTCACGCTTGAACTACGCCTCTTTGTCTATGTTGAAAATTGTTGAAGCGTGAAAAGAGTAATCTTATACTTTCTTGTTACCATTGGAACGATGTTAAAACATCGTTCCAAAAATGTATATAAGAACTGTAAGTAGAAAAACATGTATGTCCAACATGCAACACAACATACACTTAACCAACGTACTAACTACACCGATGCTATCATTAGTGTTTTGAAATTTTGAACACACTAAGGTAAATCCTTTCCGTTGTATTGGTTGTTCATTTATGAAAAGCACGTCTGCTTACAAGGGATATAATAGTTTACAAAATTAAAGGGGGTAATCAAATCACAATAATCAATAAAGGATATAACTGCCATTTGCTCAAATAAGCCGTAACCTAAATATGATAAAAATATTTCAAAAAATAAATAACAGAATAAAACAAACCCGTATTACAATACTCTCCTTGCCAGCCAGCTTTACAACTTGTACACGTACCAGACATGTGATTACACGTGACACCACAGTTCTCGCTACAAGTATTTTCACAATCCTTGCCGTATTTTCCGGCTGGACAAACTATAATATATGAGTCATGATATCATTTTATTTATAGCATTATTGTAACCCTATGGAAATAATTAAGTCACATTATGTAAAATTATATATAAAAATATATTTATTTACAGCAGACACAAAAACTGTTTTGCGACTTTAAAGTTATATACATACAACATTTAAATAAGCCACACTACTCATGTCAAACAATTTGGCTTTCAAAGCTAAAGTTTAGACTAAAAGTCTATTTTTTATAAAACTGTTTCGTTTTAAAAGAGAAAAGCTATTTTAAAGTCGAAAAAGTAAAGATGTATTCTTTTGATACGTTTGAAAAATACGCTCGTTTATTTTCGGCCAGATTATATTAATGGAATTATATTTTCTTACATTTAGTTTACACGTTCGTTTTTGGGAACTATTTGTTTTCAGACGACTATCATTCGGCTGATCAGCTATTTGTTAAACATAAGTTTCTACTTAATGATACATATATATATTTATATATTTATTGATATTTCATGACATTGACATAGTACATACATGGTGATCAAAATGATGGTACAATATAAGGATAAATAAAGATTTATGCATAAAATATTGTTTAATATATATAAAAACAGACTATAAAATTGCATGTATAGTAAACTGAGAAATGGTTAAAACATGTATTTTTGGTTGATAGGCAAATTGATACACACTTCTGTCACAGTAGTTCCCAGTCCAACCTGCAGTACACGAAGAACATTCACCATTTACTTTGTTACAAGCATTTAAACATTTATCGGTGCATATTTGTTGACATCCAGTACCATAAGTACCATCATCACATTCTACAAGGTAAGACTATTATTATGTAAAAGCGATCATATTTTTCATAAACAGTTTCTAATAAACATCGTATATTGTGTGTAAAGTTATTCGTAATGTCTGCTATTGCTAAACTGGTTTTTTCCTTAAGCTTAGCAAACACTTGACATGAGTGTATGAATGCGTGTTAAATTAAAAATGTAATTAGATAACCTATGTAAAACAATTCACACATTGAATCTAAAGTAAATATTTAACATTTTTTACAAATCTCATTGTAACCTAATTATATCATATGAATATATTATATATATGAATACCAAAATAACCCATACCTGTATTACAATTATTTCCTTTCCAACCTGCATTACAACTTGTACATGTACCAGACACGTGATGACACGTGACATCACAATTTACATAACAATTATTTCTACAATCCTGGCCGTATGTTCCCACTGGACATTCTAAAATATATGACATTATATTACTATATCAATTACGATTTAATAAAACAGCCATTCGCCAGAAATCCTTTCGGCGCGATATGACCTTTCTGTGTTGGTGCGCCGTAAAACCAAAACAAACAAACAAACAAGAAATCCTTACCATTTTGAAAAAAACGTGTCTCCAGGTTATATACGACTATATACACAACTTTAAACAAAACTTATTGGTATAATCACTTGGAACCTTAACTTAGATTGTTGTTGCTAAAGCGGTACAATAGAAACAGTGAAATCGTACACCTTTTTGGCAAAAGTTTGGTAAGCAAAAACTTAAATAAGAAGGAAATGCCGTGTCTCCATCTCAATTTTTCATATTTGCATTGAAAAATATGTATTCCAGGGTTTGCTATTGTTTAATGCTTAGAGTATGCACTTATTTACAATATATGCGTAGTGTATTGCATGCTTTTAAAGATATTCTTCTCATACGAATATGAAATTCTAAGATTTTCCACACTTCAGGGTAGTCGCCAAAATAGTCCTACGTTACCGTTACTATTTTTGCATGGTTAAATTACTTTCCAAAAGGTGTTCTTTTTAATTATTAAACAATGTACTAATATACCAGAATAAACGTAAGAATGAATCAAATGTCGTGTAAAACAAAGTTTGAATCTTATCTGTCGATAAGAGAATGAATAAATTAACCCCAAACTTAAATTTTAATTGTCGCATTTAAGAAACTATGCTTTCATAACGAGCGTATCACAGTTGCTCGCAACAACATATGTGTTTTTGAATTAAATTGTTGTTTGCCACTGTGATCAAGTGCAAGTTACGCGTACATTTATTGGGAAACTCTTACGAAACCCCTGTGTTCCGTAACGACTATTCTCCGTAACAAGTATTTGACATGTTATATAATTTAATGAAGAAACAAACGGTTATTGTTTTCGACATTCTTCTTTTGATTGTTTTAGCATGTTAAAATCAAAATTATGCCTTAGCACGAACAGTCATAGAACATGTGAGGAAAACATATTTTAGTGCAGGTACAGGATAAACCATGAATGTGAAATCTGTGTGATGAATGACTTTCATATTTTTAATTTTACAATTAATCTTACATCCATGGACATATTTCTTTAAGTTGAAAGAAAAATGTTGATCTTTCATTGAAAATGAAAATTCTTTTCGTTACAAAGCACAGAGAGCTTGTTACGGAACATCACTGAATTAAAATGAATGCATTTCAAATTTCACACTAGCTTTGGTACGTAAACAGACAAACTGAACGATTCTAGTCTTATATGATGAAAATTGTTGCTTCCGTGAAGATTTATATTTTTGACACACCTGAATGTGTTTCATATTCATAACAAAACTATTTTTGTGTAACCAATTTATACAAATTCATGGTCATAACAACATCACAGAATATATAACAGATTGGCAATGTCTGATTCGTTTTTTATGTGTTTTTTAACGTCGTATTCAACACATACAATGTATATAGGTCATATATACGACGGCCAGCTCCTACTATAGGACACTTTTATATCACCAGTACTAACTTACTCTACCACGAGGCCGACAACTCATGCATAGGGTATGACCTGCTGCGACCGTGTTTCGTGCCCGTGATCTCCTGATTCGAAGTCAGACATGCTAACCACTACGCCACGGTCGCGGCTAATGTCTGATTCGACTCTACAATGATTCTTATAAATTAAAACAATGAACTACGAAACCAGTATGTCTAAAGATTTGAGGATGTTATTATCCTTTAAAAGTTTCATTTTATCTTGTGCGTTATCAGTTCAAATGTTTAGTAATTGTATTGAAAAAATGTCTTTACCACTGATGATCAATCTCAACATGAGCACCCACCAAAGACGTTGCACAAAAATAATTTTAAATGTCTCTTGTACCTACGCCACCGGCATTTAAAATCCGAAATAAAATACAGCCAGGAATCTCGGAACGCACAAAATATTATGGAATATCTAATCGAATTTCTGCACAGACCATATTTGCTAAACTACCGATAGATGTCATACTATTTATTATTATTTAATGATATTCTTACTTAGACGGCGATTCGTTAGGTAATATCGGTTACGACCAACTGATCTTTCGCGTTCAACGTCGCATAACTTTCTTTATTGGCTTTTCATTAATAAGCTTCTATATGTTATAGAAAGATTAACAATTTCTTTGATAAATAAGACCAGGTTTTTGAAAATCGATCCAGAAATAAAAACACACGAGCTCATTATATGAGATACATGTAGGTCTTTTTTCTTGGTTTCTGAGGCGACGAGTTACATACCTTTACTATATATTATGTGTGTCTGTATACACTATATTAAAGGGGGGAATATTTCATGCCGGCAGCCTGTGTTGCAATTGACATATATTATCTAAGTCTATACGTAACAAAAAGTAGTTCTGTCATTGTGTTACTGCAAAGAGGTTTTGCAAATATAAATTCTATTTGAGGTTTGATTAATACACCAACTGAATAAATAATTTATATCTTAAGTCTGAATAAAAACCTATACGCTGTTTAGATTTGTCTTGCATGCAAACTGTAAAGATAGAAGTATTAGGGGTGTAACGGTTAACTGATACCGGTTAATACTGCAATACGAATTTTAACGGTTTTTAACCAGTTCGTTTTTCCTCGAACCTGGTTTTTGTAGTTGTAACGAAATTCAAAAGTAAAATGTTTTAGTTAGTATTAAGATGTGTTGAATATTTGAAATCCTATAGCTGTGCCTAAAAGGTTAATAATTAAGTCAAATGAGAGTAAAAACATTATCAAACGTCCGTTTCACTTACGCATTTTTCTAACATATAGACCATTTTACACAAGTAATTCCAACATTTGAATAACGATCATTTGAACTACACCTTTGCATGTTATGCTGACCCAATTAGTACGATACACACGCATTTATTCTTGCTTTACATGTCTATCCAAAAACCAAAAAACCGGTACGTATTGCGATATAATGCAATACGGGTTTTTTATATTGTAATATATTGCAATACGTTTTTTACCGTATTGACATATCCCTAAAAAGTATACAGAGGTTAAACTATTTTTAAATGCGACTTAAAACCATGTCTTTCAATTACAATTCAAGTTCAGAAGTGATAAAACATATTTTGTTGTTTACCAACCAGATGACCTATGAAATGCCAAACAAGAACGCTTATCTCGAGGAATTTGACTAGGTTAAAATGCATTCACCACAGACTATAAGATCCAGCACACTATGAGGATAGTTAAACGCCACTAATTTCTAGCAATGTTAATGTTGACTAGTATACATGTATGTATGCTGACCGAAATCAAAACCTGACAATATGTTATACATTAACTTTCTAAACATACGATTTAGATAGAGTCAAACCAAAAATAGGACATAATACTGCAATGTCGTCCTGAAAAAATATGCAATGTGATTTTCCTAGGGCATACGTCAAATTGTTAAATGAAGTTGAATGTAAGTTAGGGGCCAAAACTCGTTTTGGTATACCCAAGCTGTTGCCATAAAGTTGGTTTTCAGTGGTGATTTTGAAATATTTTGCGAGTTTGTCTGATAATCAAAGTTCTAATGCCCCCTTGGTAAATGTCTTTTTAGCAGCCCATAGACAATGCTCATCTTGATATTAGGCTGTAAAAATAACTGCATTTGAAAAACATACATTGTATAAAACAAGAATGTCATTCAAAGTGATATCTTTAATCAATAAATTACTCATTAGTATACGCATTTACTTTAGTTCATTTTATACAGCCGGGCTTATTTAAGCATATTGCAAACAATACGAATGAATTAAATGGTTCGTTACACAAAAAAATACAAATTGACGCATTTATTAAATAAACAAATACCTTGTTCACATGTATCACCAATGTACCCACGATTACAACCGTCTATACATTTACCATTTACTTTATTACAACTATTCTTACAGTGATCTGAACATTTACTCTGACAATTACGTCCATACCAACCACTGAAACATTCTGTAAGATAATTTAAATAAAACTAACATTGCGTGAAACATTCAATACAAAAAGCAGCTAAGTCATGTTCTTGTTGAAGACTTAAAGACAGATTGTCAGTCCATGTATAGCATACATACATCAAACATTCATTTAATAGAGAACGTTTCGAAAAAGAATTACCACAAACAATATGAGGGTGCATTAAGTTTTACCATGTTCCTAGCGTAATCTCACTTTTTGCTACGTAGTTATTCTTTCTAAATGCAAGACAATCTCCGTAAACAGATATTATGTAGAGCTTAATCGTACAGGATCTCTAAGATCTCAATGGAGGGTCACGTCGAGATAACCTTTATGCCGACCAATCAATACGTACCTTTCATTTAGACGAAACACTTTTAATAACATTTTGATTTCACATTTTTATTTTTAGACCAAGGTTTGCGAGCTTATTTTACAGCGATATTATTCACAGTCTGCGATTGACGGCTCATTTCAAATTGCTTGACGTAGACGATGTAAACCAGTTACTAATCATAACAACTTCGTCAGGAATATTATGATGAGAAAATGTCACCTGAACGTGACCCTAGTTTGAAAACGGCCAGATCTTAATTAGCGAGTAGGCAAGCAGAAATATTTAGTTCGGGTTTTAATCAGATTGGATGCAAAAGAGCATAATGTTATGTTCATAAAATCGATCTTAATTAAACATATTACTGATTATTATTCTTCCATTGTTTTATGTCTGCAAAAGTTAACATGGCGCGACACAGTAAAACATTGACCCCTACCGCAAAACGAGTTATAATTCAACTATCAGAAAAGGAATTATCGAGCAGAAAATTTCAAGAAATAATAGGTTACAAAAGAAGAGCAGTTCCTTTAATTCTAAATAGATATGCTGAATGCTAAAATAATGAAATCTTCCTTGAAGTGGTCGAAGACTGAAAACGACTAAACATTTGGACAGTGTGTTATTTTGGATGGTAAAACTATGTCGTCAACAAACCTGGGCTTAGTTAACATCGGACTTTTATACTACTACAGGATCTTCTCTATCTTCTTAATTTAAAAATACTTCGATTTTGAGTACAAAAAATGACATCTTCGTTACAGACCAAATAATACACGTTGACAGAATACTTAAAACCTAGATACATGTCAATGTATATAAATATCATATTCGTAACATTTATTCATACGCGCACGTATTTATCTGCAATGTAGAAGATGAAATTGTTGTAATGATACAACTGTATTGAGTATCAACAGATAAAGTTTACCAGTTTTACATTCATCATCAGTATATCCATCTTGGCAACCACCAGTACATTTACCAGACACAAAATCGCAAGTTCCTTGTCTACAGGCTCCACATTCATTCTGACAGGATTGCCCCCATTTGTTACTTGCACACAACTCTTTAAATAAAATTCACTTTATAATATCACGTTACTTGTTATATAAAATATATGTTACATTGCTCAAATATAACTCATAAAATGAAGAATTTATTACAACCTAAATACTAGTTTTGCATTCGATATAAATTCAAATTTTTATCAAACAGTACAAAAATAAGTTGTTGGATGCTCGTCTATGGCTTGACAAACGTTGCAATATTCTATACTGAAAAAATATGTGTTACAAAAATTATTTGTCTTGTATATAAAACATATATGTTGTAAAAAATATTTATGTGTTGAAAAAAAATAGTTATTGTATAAAAATGTATATGTTGTTTAAAAAAATATGTATGTTCGATAAAAATATGTATGTCTTGTAAAAAAATAAATATTGTATAAAAATCTTAAAAATATATATGTGGTATAATTAGCATGATGGGAAATAAGGTTTATTGTAACAAAGGCTCGGGTTGTCGACACTAATGTAGATGGTAATTAGAGTAAACAAACCAATTTTCTATTTATTTTTGGAACGTCTGCATTGATGGCCTTACAACGTCTGGCATCATGATAAGCAGTTTTAGATTTATAACAGTATCAGTCATATATCAGAGAACACGAAACCGAGTTCACGTTGTGCTTGAATCTAGGGGAAGTAACTACCCCTTGCACCCGATCCTGCAGCGGTAAAATGTTCGAACCAGATGCATCAGTCATAGACAACTGATGTGTAGTTTGTTTGCACCCGGCATATCCCCTAAAACTATTAAATATGAGTATAATATTTGACTTGATTGACACGACTAGTTCGACCCTTTGACTGCTGTTGAACAGAGTACAAGGGATGGTTTCTGCTGTGTTCTGTGATACATACATGTATAACTGAGTCAAGTAACGAGTTCGGGTATTTATTTTGTAACAGTAAGTTTTAGCACAATCCCCTGATTATTTATTTTATAATCCATCATATAACAGCTACATCATCGTCGACCAATCAGATCCCTTGTTATTATAGACCTTGTTTCCCATCATGCTAATTATACCATATTTACTTTTGAAATATTTGCATACCACAAATATTATTTTTACAACACATAAATATTTTTATCAAGCATTCATATTTTTTATCCAATATATATATTGTTTATACAAAACAAATATTTTTTGTAACACATATTTTTTCCGTGTACAATATTGCAACTGTTGCCATGCCATATTCGTGATATTGACCTTTACTCTGAACCTTTGAACAACAAATGAAAGTTAACCAAATTCAAATTTAGCCAAATAACTTTATACGCATTTTTATGAAACGATCAAATGACGATCAAAAAAGTATAAATAGACGGGTAAACAAAGTCAAACAAAGTTGGCGTGATCATACTATTGACGAATGCAAGCACGTATGACGTCATAATAATATTGTCTCATGATATCCTTATGAAAAAAGTATCTGCTTATGAGCTGGCGAGGCCTGCAACCAATCTTCTACAACCATACTTAACTTATCGTAAGCAACAAATCAAAATTGGAAATATAGTCAGCGATTGGAGTTGTACATCTAGGGAAGTTCCTCAAGGATCAATATTAGATCCAATATTATAGTATAATAGGTATTCATTGTCTTTATTAATGACATTTTCTTTTTTATAAATGATGTTGATGACAATACTCTTTCTTTCACACTCTAAAATTTAATGAACTGATTTCTGTATTGGAATCTGAATCTAATATTCTTATAAGCTGGTTTTACTTTATCAAAATGAAGGGAAATCCAAACTTTGATTTTGTCAAATTTTAATGTTTGTCCTTTAGCTTGGCAGTTTTGCTCTAAATAAAACACAGATAAAATAGAAAAGGATCAAGAAAAGGCACTTAGGTTTGTGTATGATGATTATACCTGACCTTATCATTTTGTACTTAATAAAATAAATATACCATCACTGCAAGTCAGACGTATGAGAACTATAGCAATTGAAACATTTAAAATACTAAATAATTTAGCACCAACTGTTCTTACACACTTGTTAATTAAAAACGAAAATATATGCATTTTTGGTTACTCAAATGTTTTACAAATCCCTAAAGTTTACAGTAATAAATATGGTAAAAAACTAATTTATATTTACTGCATCTACCCTTTGGAATACATTACCAAATTATGCGCAAGGTTTGGTCAGTTTTAAAATCTAGTTATGAATTTAAACGGAAATGTTGTAACTGTGTTTATTGTAAGTCTTAAATTGTTAATCGCTTTGCCGCTCGGCTAGCTCAGTTGGTAACTCGCAAACTACTAATCGAGGAGTCGCGGGTTCGATTCCCGGGCGGCGCGTACTTTCGTGAAACTTGGTTAAGAAATTATTTCTACGGCCATTTTTCCTGCTACCAATTATTTTTTTTAATTATGAAGGGCGTTTGTCAGTCACTGACGAAAGTATGCATTTAGTAGTTGGTTAACAGCCAAATCAAGAGATTTAGCCTTTGCAGGAGGAGTGAGTAGGTTGACTGACCGCCGCAATATAACCTATACAATGTGTTGCTACGGCGTTAAACCCAACAAACAAACTAACAGTTAACCTCTTAATTTCTATTTATTCAATATTACTTGTGCTTTGTTGCGATAGGCTTATATAAGATGCATACATCATGCATTTTTATCATCCATTTACCTATCTTATTAACTTATTAAATATATTCATTTTACTAAAGTTTCCAATACAATGATTTATTTATCTATTTAATAGTGCAATTTTTACCATGTTTTCATAAGGCTATGATATTTTATTTGTTAGGGACTTCAGTCCTGAACAAATATATTTACCGTATTTCAGACCATTTTCCACTTTGAAAATTTATCGAATTCATAAGAAGTCCCTCAGTATATATGTATAGAGCAATTAAAAAAGATCGTCTGCTATAACGGGCGCATTAATACTCTGGTACCCCGAACTATATCTCAAGCTTAAGAATATTTTCTGCTATGTTGTGCGTCTCAGTAGGAATGATTACGTCATCTTATATAATAGAGTGTTATCAACGATTCAGTCACGACCCGTCGTTTGTGCCAGTTGTCAGTAGAAATGTTAAATCATCTTATGTAATAGAATGATTCTATAGAAAAAGTAAGATCGTAGTAAATGACGTTGAATGATGTCTGAATAGTGGACTTTATTTATTTTACATACATATGCAGTAGAATAAATGCGCATGAATGATAACTTTCAAGCGGCAGTTATTGAATTGGTGATTGTGTGAAAAAATTAATAGTGTGTTCGCCTGCCTGGTTAACCTGTTGGATTTAAGGTCAATTGTATAAAGTGTTTTGAACCGGAACAGGGCTAGTC
Source organism: Mactra quadrangularis (assembly GCA_025267735.1). Taxonomy (NCBI): domain Eukaryota; kingdom Metazoa; phylum Mollusca; class Bivalvia; order Venerida; family Mactridae; genus Mactra; species Mactra quadrangularis. Next base: position 4,119,459 of record CM046300.1, on the reverse strand, counting down.
TACCTATCAAACTAATATGACTGTACTGTTCATCGTGAATAAATGTTTTGTTGTAGCCGGAAATCTAATTCCACTTTTCAAACCCGAACAAATTCAGTGCCTTCAGCGTGATAATCTTTATCTTATAGGTATTGTTAATTTTGATAGCCGCCCGGCTAGCTCAGTTGGTAACACGCAAGTCAACTGATAAAGGGGTCGTAGGTTCGATTCCCGGGCGCGGCTTACTTTCGTGAAACCAGGTCATGAAATTATTTCTACGGTCATTCTCCCTACTATAGTAAGATTTCTTTCACCTTACAATGGTCAAAGTGCATTGAATATTCATGAAGAAGATCCGAATGCGGTGAACAGGTGTGCAATACAATACTTGCAAGCGTTAATTAAAATTACTTTGACGCATCTCAGTAACTGATATCCTTAGCCCAGTGGTAACGCGTCGGCCGTCAGACCTTAAGGTTTAAGGTTCAAATCCCAGTAGCATAATATTTTTTCAGACTAAAACCTTGCTACGTTTTTTTCATCTTATTTATAATATGATGTCAGTACTATATGAATTATCCAAGTTTTTCTCCCTCGTGAATCTCGTTCACACAAAGAGTGTATATAACGACCCAAATGTCTTTAAAGTGTTAGTTAGGTCATCATGTCTGAAACGTGTAAGCACGCGAAAAATTGTCAAAAATGTAAAGAAATTATTTATAATGATGCTAAATTCTTTGAAATCGGGTGCTAAGCCGTCTTTCGATAATTGCTACATTATAAATTTGATTACAATTTAACATTGACCAAGGGGAATAAATCCTCGGAGAATAAACCTTCCGATCAACCTCTTTTATAATGGTTTAGCCCATATTTACAAAGGTAAGCGCCGTGACCTTCGTAAGGTGAAAGAAATCTTACTATACTAATGATTTTTAATAATGTCAGTCACTGACGAAAGTATGCACTTAGTTGCTGGTTAACAGCTAAAACCAGAGATTTAGCCATTCCAGGAGGAGTGAGTAGATTGACTGTTCGCGTTATATGACCTATACAAAATGTTGCTACGACGTTTAACAAAACAAAAACATTTTTGTTGATTTTAACATTATGTTAATCATAGTCGATTCAAAAGTTCAGAGCTTGTGTTATTTATCATGTATATGCACCGACTCATAATAAAGATGATTCTATTCTATTCTAAGCGTTGCTTTTCTATATTTAAGTTTAATGTGTTTTATGTTTACAGTTAAAATATCAAAGATACACGTGTAAAAAGTACAGTATTTAAATTCATTTGTGTTTCCATTATTTTACTAATGCAAAACTGTCTGACATCTTTGCATATCTAAACTTTTAAAATATAGGCGTGAACATTTTTCGCATTTTAGTAGTAAATTACACATCTATCTTTAATACCACGTGGCAGTCATTATATTAAACGTGATTGTGTATTTGTCTAGAAAAGAAAAATCGGTTTGCACTCTTTCAGCAGAGTAAAAAAAGAACAAGTGATATTTGAGCGAAGCAAAGGAGAGTAAAATAATGAAATAATTATATTAAGTCTGCATCCTGATACATAGAATATATTATACTGCTTTAATATATTTAATATTTTCCTGCCACACTGACAAGGGTTGATTAGAAAAAAATATTGTTGTTAATTTAGAAAAATAGTCAAAGACATTGATAATAAAATGATATTCAAAGAAGTCACAGCGAAATATAGAGACTTACTCAATAAACATATTCTAACATATATACTTACCAACATCACATTTACCATTTTCTCCTTTCCACCTATCTTTACAACCAGATGGACAATTACCAGATATTTTATCTTCTAACGATTCCATTGATTTACAATGACATACTTTTGAACAATCGTATCCACATTGATTAACTGGACAATCTTAAAAAAGGAAAATGATCGTGAAGGGTATATTATGTCATACCTGATTGACAATGTCATCTTTATTTCAAATTCTTTAGGTCTTATATTCTATTGACCTCTACATGGAGACATTTTGTGTTTTTGTAATTTAGAAATCGTGGAATAGTGATAAAACATTAGTGAACTACATGTAATTAACTGTTTATACATGTTATAAAATGAGCCAATGTTTGTTTAGGAAAGTAAGAGTACACTGAATGTATTTAATTGTTTTGGGGCTCAATTATAGCGTTTTGAAATGATTCTAACCATTAAACGAAACATAATTTGGCCAGATTATATGTCATCAGATAAAGAATTTAGACGGTGTAAACCCCGAGGGTACATAAGGGTACTCTGAGACGTTAGACGAGGGCTTATTTGTGGCTTCCAAGGATAGAATAATCATCAATATACTCCTTAAGAAATGTTTATTACGGTTGTATAATACTTCAAATCCTTTTGAAATCCGTAGAGAACTCTAAAATGTACAAAAAGGCAAATGCAGTGTTTGTAAAAAATATTTGATATTTATGCTAATAATACTCGTAAATTTTAGATATCGCACAATACATGGATCTATTTAAAAATACTGTTCACGGACGATATGGATATATATGGACTGTATAAAGGAAACCTGTGCGCTAACGGGATAAATTGTTATGGCACGATTGGCATAGTTTTCCGAAAAAAATGTGTAGACAACACAGGCTGCCGGCATAAAATAGTCCCCCTTTAATATACTGTATACACACACACATATATGTATTAAAGGTTTGTAACTCGTCGCCTCAGAAACCAAGAAAAAATGACCTATCTCATTCAACAGGCTCGTGTGTTTTTATTTCTGGGTCGATTTTCAAAAACCTGGGCCCGTATTCACGAAGCTCCTAAGGAGAATTTTTTCCTTAGGTATTCACTTTTCCCTTAGTTTTTGTCATTTTTACCTTAGATCTAAGGAAATTCCTAAGCTATGTTGATTTTCTCCTTAGTTTTGTCAATTTTCTCCTTAAAAAGTAAGGTACCTCATACCTTCCCTTAACTTTGATGAAAAAATCTAAGGAAAAAATCTTTCATGATTTTTTATATGTTTTTGACGAAGACAATACTTTTTGAAGACCAAAAACGTAAGTATAATATTACCTACAATATTTAAACAGTAAAGAAGGGGTATAACCATGCATTTATTTAAGTACTAGTTGACGGAAGTGTAGCGTGCAATGTTATATTTATGCAGTCTTCTGAGTTATTGCAGACAGCGTCAATAAACGGCTTTTGATGACAATTACGACTTGATTATCGTCGGAACCTGTCCGACGATGATAACAATTATCAAGATTTGAGCATTTAAGTGTCGACACCGGCTGTCTTTAGCCAATCAGAACGTTGCATTTGAGGTCACGAGACCAAAATGATGGCGTCGAGTAGCAAAAAAGGGGTGCGTGTATGGAATCGTCCACGGCGTGTATTATACGGATACCTGTTTGTAATACAAGAAAATATCATTTCACGGCGTCTCAACGCCGTGATATTGTGGTGGGTAGATTTTGATAGCAATGGGCAAAAGTCACGTGACATAAATCCTTTCGATTTCCACTGCCGACAATTTATTGTTTGTTTTAATGCAGTCATAGTACAGCCCATTTCCGTTAAAAGTTTCATCGAAAAAGCATTTTTAAGGGAAAGCATATAAACACTATTTCTATCAACAATGCAACACACGAAAAATCAGCGTTTTACATCAATACATTTCTTCAAATCCTTTCGACTCACATGTAAAGGGGTAGGTATAATTTGCAGAACCAACCGGACCAGCGGACCAGTTTAGTATACGGATACAGTATAACAAATATGCGTATCATAATGTGTGTATAGTAGATATATAACTGAGATTTGCCAATATTTTATTTGAAAAGATAAGATTGATAGAGTTTTCGGAAATTACTCAAATTTAAATATATAAATACCAATATCGAAATTGTTTTAAGAATAATTGTTATTACTGTTAGAGATTTTTTTCATTTGAAAACAAATTTGATAGGATTCAAACGTAATATTTTAATAATATACCTTTTTGTCCTTTTAAGCGGACTTTATAACAACAATAACAAATGTTCACGCCTGTAATATCAGAATGTCGAAATTCAAAGATGTTGGACAGTTTTGCATTAGTTAGATAACGGAAAATTAACAAAGAAGAAAGTAATCATTGATTTTTTCGAACGTGCATTTCTGGTCCTTCACGTATAAAAATAAAGCAACTTATTGAACTTGAATACAAAGTGTAGCCACGATATATGACGTAATACGAGGTTGCATTCGTCACTAGTAGGATAATATCATATAAGGCGTTGTTTACACGCTCAACAAATGCGTATAAAGTTTTGCAGCTATATTGGATATAGACAATTGTCAAGATTTGAGCAATGTGTAGTCAACACCGGTTGCTTAAAGCCAATCAAAAAGATGCATTTGAGGTCACATTATGAAAAAAATAGACGTCGAAAAGTCAAATTAGGGGTGCGTGGATGGGCTCGTCGAAGCCATGTTTTGTTGGGTTACTTGATGGAATTAATTACCAAAAATACCTATATCAATTAATAAACGTGTGCCAGTTAATTGACAGTTGCAATGTTAGACCAAGAAAAAAATGCTTAACTATATGTAACGTGTTTAATTCTTTCTAAAACTCGCATTTGTTGAAAAATTGCAAACCTAACTTCGCTACTTCGGGGCGAATCTAAATCAGTGGTTTTACCTAGGGTACACTAATTCCTGGTATTCTATAAAAAGACTCACTGGTTTTACATATCTTTACCAGCCCCGTGTCCAGTTACTACTGTTAGCTAATAGCTAAGGTTCAGGATACAGGAGAACTCAACCCGAAGCCAGCTCAACCTTTGGAATACTCAACACAAAGTCGGGACAACTCAATCTGTTAGTATGATATTGAGTTGTCTCGGGTTGGGCTGTCAATTTGTTCAGTTGTTCCGATTCTACAGTTACGGAATGTCTATTTGTCGGGATCTTTTAACTTTTTCTTTATTAATCCTTTTCCGACGTGCACTTAATCCTGCCTGTAACACTCGAGAGAGGGATTGGCAGTATAAAGACATATTTTTTTTGTACAGCAAATCAACATCCTATTGCTTCTGTGCAGTTCGGTATAGGCTTATCTGTGGACGAACTTTCTTATGATTATTATGACATATCTTTTAGTCTTAAACCGGTTACGTCATGTTTTGTTCTTGGGATGTAGCTGTTGCGGTTAAAAGGCCCCTTTTTATGTACTTTGTTTTGTTTTTCATTTTGCCCGGAGACCAACGATCGTCCCTTATTAAACAGATCACTTTTGGGAACCAACAGTCACACGGATTGACAAGAACAGATCCGCAATGTAAGGAGCATTTGACTGAACAGAAGCGATAAGTCATGTAAATAGTGTCTGTTTTGAAAGACTATGTTTTCCCTTTTGCCAATCTTTTTAAGCGTCATGCAAATATGCATTACTGGAAATAAATCCAACTGAAACCAAACATCCTGTCGGCATAAAGATGGTGTCTAGATCAAGACCATTCTCGTACTCTGCGGTTATCAAGCTTCTCGATCTAACTAGTTTCGAGAATCTTACTAGGCTATGGGAACGAGAATGTTACATTTGAACAGGAAAACGTTTTATAACAAGTTACCTTTTTATTACTGAAAGATATTAACATGACAATTCAATATAATGCTTTTTGGAGTTACCTTTAGATTATACTTAATAATTCTTTTTTTGTTTGCCGTGACAATCCCTTTGCTGCATTTCGCAGCAATTTTTTACTTGTTATCGATATATGAACGGGTATCAATTTAAAGGAGTAACAATATAAAACCAAAAAAACATTCATGCCTATTCGTAACATGTTCATTTATTGAAGAAAGCTCGCTTTTGTTGAAAAACAACAACCTATCTTCCCTATTTCCGAGCGAGTTTATTAGTAAATATGAACGTTCGATTAGCTGGCGGAATGTAGGGCAGAACATGTTCTTGAAACGAGCGCGGTCGGAATATGTCTGGACAGCACATGGTAATTCGATGGTTTTTATCTGGCCTTACAGTGTGTAAAATTAATCAAACGCTCTGTAGTCTATAGATAGACTTGGAACGGTTTAAAGCACTGACGAATACCTGAATCTGTGGTAATACGTCAGATGACCACTGCTGGTATTTATATCCGACGGGGATGGAGGCGCTGTAGTCGAGCTTCAGAAGGTCTGATTTAAAGCCCTCTACTGTAAAGACATGCACTGTTTGATCTGCATATTGCTTGAATCTTTATTCTCTATGGAGAATACACGGCTAAACGACGAATTCAAGCATTTTTGGAAATGCTAATACTTGTAATCAAACACAATGCTACAAACACTTCAAAATTGACTAATTGAGAAGTATATGATCGATCTAATAAAACAAATTGTATCACCATTACATGTCGAGTTTAAATATCAACGAATCTTCGTGAGAAAACATGTTTTTCGGATAAACTGATTTCGGATATCACTATGATAAATATTTCATCTGAAAATCTATCACTCCTCATTTTTTATCAGTCATGAGCGGTGATCTTCTCAGAAAAGACTGGATTATGTAGAAGTGACTGGATTATTATAGGTGGCCAGTTGTTCAATATCTAATGTCTATAGACTATGATTATTGTTGATCATGATAAAAATTATATTCCACAACAGTGATTGTAAATGTGCCAGTGATGATTGATTTGTGTTGCCAACAATTTATGATAACCTTTTAAATATTTGCTCCTAAGAACTTTAGTTAGTTTGTTTATTTATTAATTAATGTATGTATAGTCACTATAGGCATGGATTCCCATATAGATCATGGCTATGTGTCCATATCAATGTCCAGTTTCTATTGGCAGTGTAATATTATTTGTTTTACCTTATCATACAAAGCTTATTATTTTTAAGTATTCCAATAGGTCTCCAATTTAAGTTAATATAATTATGTTGATATATACACAGTGCACATGGTATTTAATTTAATGATAATCCCTACCTTAGCATGCAAAGTAACTAATATTTTATAGGTTTTAGGCGCCTTGCCCAATTAGACCCATTAGAAGTTCTTAGAAAATTTTAAGTGTAAATACTTGTATCCTGAATTTTCTTAATTTAATCAACCGTGTCCCATTTCAACACAGCTTGAGAGGGCCTAAAAATGTTCCATAAAGGCTATTATTTTGGATGAAGAAAATATTAACCTTTTTCTCTTTATGTGAAGGGTGAAAAATGTTTAGGTTTTATGCAATTTTTGGCATATATGATACATGTTTTTACTGTAATTATTATATTGCATTTTAAAAACCTGTATTATTTTAATTCTAACTCTTAAATTGCATTTATTTATTTTCAGAATTGTGTGTCTGCAAATCAAAATGTTATTTCTCAACAGTGAATTTGTAATTGTTTTGTTTCTTGCCTTTTACAAGTCATTTGCAGTTTATTGGATTATGAATTCAATTAGTTCTGTATAAAAGATTCATTTAATTTTAAACTTCACTATTACTTATAATAGTGTGACTGTCATTGAGTATTTGACTTGGTTTATTGCATACATTTACATGCATTTGTATGTGCTTGACTTTTGCAGTGTTAATATTTAATACCGTTTGGATATACCAAATGTATTTATTGCATTGTACATACATATACCATAATTGTGCTGGAAAGAATTCAAATACAAGCATATTTGTTTATTCATTCCTTTTTATGTCATTATAATTTACAATATTGCATATAAACACATATTTCATTGTTATTCATTTACTTTCAACTTACTTAAAACAACTATTTTCTTTTTTTATTGCAGGGAATACTTGATAAAGAAGTTTATAGACTGAAGAAATTCATGGGACATTGTTATTCTAAATCAGAATGAAAAGTACATTTGGACATACATGTATTTGAATTCACCCATTGGAGATCATTATTCCATTTTATTAGATTGACATGACTTTTATAAAAGCACCATTACAAAAATAAATGAAATTTATAAGCTCATGATTATGTACTACAAGATGAAATATAATTATGACATGTTAGATATTTTTACCACTCATAAAATATTGTGACTGACATTGTTTCCCTTTAATTAAAATATAAACAATTCATTCAATAGAACTCTGTGATATTTTAAAATGTGACACCAGTGTGAATTTAAACTTGATCTGCATGTTCATGAATAATTTTAAATTTCAATTTGATAAATTTGACTGCTTATTGGAAAACTATAGTAACTCACTTTGTTTTAAATCAGGATTTTTACATAATGTAACCTTTATTTACTACAAAATGTCTCAAACTATCAGTAATTATCAGTGGTAATAACTTGACCATTAATTTAAACTAATTTCATGCTGTCAGTTGAGTGGAATTGATAGTGGCTGGACAGAGCTGAGAGGTATTGATAATAGGAGGACAGAGTTGAGAGGCACTTTTCCAGGAATTTGGACTAGACCAATTTTTTATGGAAGTGTCATTACATCTAAAAATGAATTTGATATATATATATATAAAAGGTTTAATTAAGTTCAGCTAAAACATTTAGAATTGAGACTAGTACACCAAAGATCATACTGTACAAGTATAATTTCTATGACCATGAATGCTGCTTTGATTTATTTCAGCACAAAATACTTTCCTCATATGCTGATCTTAGTGCTATAAGTCTGTAGAGGTTATATTATAGTAAACAAATACCCTAAAATTCAGACTACTTCAATGATTTATGGTCACTTTGTGAAAAGGGTGTTTTTTCATCAATGTATCACCAGTCTTATGCACTTTTTGCTTCCTCTGAAAAACTAAGAAAATCATACACTGGGGTCCAAAAGTGTTTTTACACATGTTCATTTTTGATATTTTACAATATAATTATTGTTGTTGTTACTTTCACAGCTAATGTACATTTGAACATGAACACTAAATTATGTCCTTTAATCCTCCCTTATTGTTAAAATGTAGTTTTTAATGAAAAAAATACTTCAATTCATAATTATTTAATTCTATACAAAAGTTCAAGTTTTCAGTAAAAATAAAAAAACAAATACATGTGTAAAGAAACTTTTGAAACTCAGTGTACATACAGCAGTTTTCCAATAAGCAGTCATATTATTGATGTCTTTTTTGAGTATGCTTGATTATACACATGTCTGTTACCATTGAAGTAAATGATTTTGTGCATTGTAATCATAAAGCTGATAATTAGCATAATTAAAATATATATTTAGGTTTTTGTTATTGATATTTCTTTTTGTATTGCCTTTGACTATATTAATTAATGTTTTATAACTTCATTCTTGCATCAATTGAATTTGTTACATTTTCTAAAAAGAAATCTATCTGCCATATACATTTATGTTGGGCACCTTAATTAAAGTTACTATGAAATCATACTTATTATATCTCAAAAACAATGAAAGACAAAATATTTTGGACATCTTTAGTGTAAGCAGGAATGAATTGCAATTGTCACGCCACCTTATATTTTGTATATTTATTTGTATAATAAATCATTGGTGCATTCCACCATTTCTCCCTAAATGGTTACATAACTAGAGTTTCCATTTTTTATTAGAAAAATCAAATTTTACTTAATGTATACACTCTGATTAGTGTTCATGTAGTACATTCATATGAACAGTAGTGTAGCTGTTGGATATCCATATTCCAGTCAGAGACTTAGAGCCTACAGTACATTGTAATTTTGTTAAATTATTATATAACTGCAGACTGATGCAGGTTTAAGATTCTATCCTAAAAAAAATTGCAAGTTCTACTAGCCATGAAGCTGGACAGTGTAATACAGACCAAAATGACTGAAACCAAGCCTTTATCACTGGACAAATAGTTTGGCATCTCACTGGCCATTTTTCCCTTTTATTGATTTCTACAGTATAGAATGCTGTAAATATTTTGTATATTCTGTTTTTTGTAACATCAATAATTCAATTTATTGTTCACATTCAAGAACTAAAGTATCATTAAATGTATTAAATTGTAAACAATTGATTTCATTTTGTATATCCCACAAATAAAATTATAAATTAGTTCAGTAAGATTGACAGGCAACAGTGATCATAGAAACAAATGGAACCTTGGTTTGAGAACCATGGACCCTATTGAAAAAGAAAGACCCATGAAACAGATTGGGTAGAGATAAAACTCTTTACTTTAACAATTTGATAGGGAATCATCTGGAATCTAAAGAAGTAGTATCCTGTCATCAGAGACATAGATCCCTACTGTGAAACTGGCTACCTTCATATCACCTCACATGACTGTGAAGTGTGGAACCTGCTGCCTGGCCACCTAGCAATAGATCCCAGTCTTGACATCTTCAAGGATGGCCTTACTCAGATATTAACAACAGTTGATTTAACAACAACGTTAACTGTACAGTTTTATAAGATTTTAACCATTTGCACCACACCAAAGCTCTAGATAACCTTTCTTTGCATTTGTGACAATGTATCAAAGAGGGATATTGCATAGTAGGAAGGAGGTTTGACAAAGTAACAATCTCAGGCCCGTAGGAACAGCAGGGGGGGCTAGGGGGGAGACTTAGCCCCTCCCCAATATTTTCAGCAGTTATAGCTAGTGGTTGAGGATCTTTATTTAATCTGTAACACTAAATTGATTGATACATATTTAGGCAAAATCAACTTTGCAAACACTTTTTATGGAACAAGATGCTCAAATGCAGAGTAAACTTGAACTTAAACATAAGTACTGTAACATTAGGAAACGTTTTCTTTTTCTGAAAATAAATCTCAACAAATCAGCCCCCCCCCCATCTGAAAATGCTGAATCTTAGTACCTGGAACATCCACGGGACAATATTTCAAATAACACCCCACAGCTGAAGATGTGAAAGAACGTGTGACAGCAACTAAGGCTTGATAAGTATCTCAAATTTCGTCTGCTTGTTTGTTGAATTCCTATTTATAAATTCCGGAAAATTTGATTGTGATAAAAGTGAGGTTAACAAAACAGGCACAACAATGTAATTGATACATTAAATAAATACCAACTACGTATCATACCAAGATTGTTAGACCCCATTATGTCTCCTTTAATGATATATCCACTTCATTTATCATCTAGCGGTAACAAAATCCGAGAAAATTGATAAAATCCGTCTTCATACTGCACTATGCATAATCAGAGCCGCCATCTTGTTTGGTCTATTTTTAGAACAAATTATGTCAACTTACAATGATAAGGAATATTTTTACACGAAATCGAAATTTTTTCCTTAAATATTCCCTTACCTAAGGTTTTACCTTTGGTGCTTCGTGAATACCATCTTAGATATTTTCCTCAGCTAAGGTGAATTTTTCCCTAAGGAAAAAAAATCCTAAGGAGCTTCGTGAATACGGGCCCTGGTCTTATTTATCAAAGAAATGGTTACTCTTTCTAGTGCTTAAGAAGCTTATTAATGAAAAGCCAATGAAGTAAGTTATGTGACGTTGAACACGAAAAACCAGTTGGTCGTACGTAATCGGATCTAACGAATCTCTGTCTACTTCCCGAACGTTACTCAAAGATTTGTTCGTGGAACTCCAATAAAAATGAACTAAACACAGAGAAAATAACATTTAAAGTCACCAGCCTCTCTCACAGTTGTCTAAGATAAATCATTTGACCACTATCGTAAAATTTCCTCAACGAAATGTGTGTGTTAACATTGGCATCTTTTTTGCAAGAAGTTTAGGATAAAACCGGACTAACACGTTTTCACGGGCGGTACAACTCAACCCGAGGACACTCATATTTGCTTATTAATGTGAAGAATACAGCGAAAACAACAGTTCCGAACCGATGAAAATAATGACGGACCGTGATAAGCCATGAATTTACGTTAGCCATAAGCGTATTACTGCGCATTCGCCATATATGTTTGTCATACGAATTATGTAGTTGAAGATCACGCTATTTATTAGGCATTCATCAACTTAATCCCATTTGAGAGGCTACCTGAAGAGTCTCAGTGCATATTAAATTTTAGGTTGGTTATATGATTTTTTTCGAGCCCGATCAGCCAATCAAAAGCTGGCAAATTTATTTGAAGTACAGCGGCGAATCATATTATCATAAACAAAATCGTCGCCTCAATCTAACAATGTCCTATCTCCATTTTTGAAAAAAATGAGATAAACATACCAAGTGATTTGTATGACCTTGTTCTATCTTCTAAAAAAGGTTTTGAGACTCTATCATGTCAAACTGCCCAATTCGCCAATCGTACATTGTCCTATCTCCACACATTTTCTCTGCTCACAGCGTAAACATTGCTCTATGTCCAGGACATAGATCAATGTTTGGGCTGAAAATGTTGTTATCCGATCAAAATAAAGTCTTCGTCACTCGTTTTATGTCCTAATTGACTCTAACAATGCTCTAAGTCCATAGAAGCTTGTTCGAACATTGCCCTATCTCCTTTCGTCCAGTCGGAGTACACAATATGATTATCGTGTTTTTCCTCTCCAGTGACATCATATTTTCGATGTATACCAAAATAAATATGTATGCTGCAACATAGGCAGTGTTACAAACTAAAAATTATAGAAAATGTGCACAAATACCATTATAATGTCTTCTTGGAGATAGCGCAATGTTAGAACGAGATGCATCAACCAAAATAAGCGAATTTTGATCTATCTCCAAACACATTTTTGCAATTTTCAGCATTATTATTCATAATATTTCCATTATATTCTTCAAGTATGTGTGGGATAACATTGTAAATGTGCCTACCAAGTCTCATGTCTATGAGTCAAAATATATTTTTGCAACAAAACTGGCATATCAAATCCAAAAATACAAAGTATGTTTGAGAGTGACTTGGGGTATGTTTTTTGTTAGATTGAAGCATACTCTTAACAACCCATGTAAAAATGACCAACATTTTGACCTGTTTCGGGAAAAAAAATATTATAATCCCTGACCTTGGTTTCATCATTTCCTTCATGTAACGATTTTTTATATTTCCATGTCTGGCTTATGATTACACCTATTCACTTAATTTCTGTTGCAGAACTTCAATTAAGATACGTTTTGATTTTAGGTTTTATTGTTTATTGTAATACGATGACTGTTTGCTGTGGACTTGCGTATACGCACTGAAGGGGTAAACACGGCATTTTACCAGTCTTATTTGTTTTACTGTAAAAATAAAAAGCATCAGAATGGTTTTCTCTGTAGTTGTTTTCATAAAATCGGTTTATCCCTTTAAATTCACCACTTATCATAAGTGCTGTCAGAACTGTGAAGAAAATAAAACGGTCCGACATGACTCGTTACACTACTGAATGATACGTTACATCAGAGAACATTTTTTGTTACAGGAAGGAGTTAATTACTGAAATTCGTTTAAAATTTTAAGAACCAATGAACAATGAATAAGGACATAATAAAGAAATGAAAGATTAACATTTAATAAGTTGTCTAGTGAGTGTTTTATACTTCAGATAAAAGTTATTCGAGTTAGGTAAAAACTTAATATATTTCTTTGTTACATGAAAGAATATGTTCTGTTACAGTTAGGAAAATTGAAAATAAAACTTGATATTGCTGACTGAAAACTACTTCAGCCACGCATTATTGAACTATCAGTATGATAAACACAGACAGGTTTCAATATTGAATGCTTTATTCTTCAGATAAAAGTTAATGAGTAAGGTCAACGCTTAAAATATTTATTTGTTACATGAAAGAATGATGACTGTTACAGTCAGGAAAGTTGATAATAAAACTTTATATTGCAGACTGAAAACAATTTAAGTAACACAGTACTGTACTATCAATGTGTAGACATAGAAGCATTTTGATATTTACAACCAAGGCCAATCTAATCTCTACGTTGAATGTTTTGTCTTAAACTATTATGATAGATTGTTTCGCCACTGAACAATATATGGTGACCAACACCATAAACTAACACTCAATGATAACAAAAGGAAAATGGCTAACATTTTCAGCCTTAAAAATAAATGAACTAAATGTTCAATATTTCTGAAGTTCAATGATATCTAGTCTTTTACGTAGAGTCTAGATGCCAACAGACGCCCATGTTCATTCTCAAGAATAAATCCCCCATGAACTACCATGAAGAAAATACTTATTCTTTTTCTGGGATTTGTTTTTAAAGCAAGCTAGTGAAATGATTTCACTCGCATCTAACTACATTTTGTCTTGAGATTTTCTATGCCAGACTCTACAAAAAGACAAAAATCGGTTGGCATCTACACACTACAAATAGACGAAACTCGATCGTCAACCAGATGCTACAAGTAGAAATATCGGATGGCATATTCACTCAATAAATAGACAAAATAGGTTGGTTTCTTTACAAATAGACACAAACGTTTGACTTTTAGACGTTACTAATAGACAAAATGGGTTGTAATAAAGACTCTTCAAAACTTAAAATACAGATTCTACAAAGAAACCAATATAGGTTGGCATCTAGACTCAACAAATAGACAAAGTCGGTTGCTATCTGGACTCTATAAATACTCATAAATCGGTTGGCATCTACACTCTACAAATAGACAATATTCGGTTGACATTTGCACTCTATAAATACAAAAAAGACTATAGCTGGAATTCAAATATTTGGGATTTCCCCACCGGTACAAACAAACTTTCACTGTGACAATAAAAACACGTGTAAAAAATCAAAAGGATTTAATCCATTGTTTGTGCTGTTTAGCAATAATGTCTAAAAAACTTAGTTGTACCGCCTGTGCATGGACGGAAAAAAACATAAATTTAAATCCTGATTAGGTCTATTAGTTGGCATATGCACTCTACAATTAAACAAAAATCGGTAGACATCGAGAAAATACAACTTGACAAACATAATTAAGTATCTTGACTCAACAAACAGACAAAACCAGTTGGCATCTTGCCTCTACATTTCTACAGACAAAATTCGGTTATCACTTGAAATCTACAAATTGGCAAAAATTGATTGGCATCATCCGATTGACAAAAATAAGTTGACATCTAGATTCTACAAATATACAAATAAGGTTGGCATCTACACTCAACAAAAAGAAAAATCGTTTGGTATCTGGACTCTTATATTTGACGAAATTCGATTGTCATCTACTTTCAACAAATAGACGAATTCGGTTTGCATCTAGACTCTACGTATAAACCGCAATCAGTTGGTATCTAGCCTGTACAATTAGACCAAACGATGTTGACATCTACACGCTACAAATAGATAAAATCGGTTGGCATCTAGACTAAAAAATAGACAAATGAAGATTGCATCTAGACTAAACAAATATACGAGTTCATTTGGTATTTGGACTCTTCAAATAGACACACTCAGTTAGCATCTAGACCCAATAAATAGACAACTTTGGTCTGCATCTAGCCTCAACAAATCGACAAATTCTCTTTGCATCTAAAATCAACAAAAATACAAGTTGGTTTGGCTTCTAGACTCAACGTATAGACCGAAATCGGTTGCTATCTAGCCTGTACGTAAAGACCAAAAGAGGTTGACATCTAATCTCTACAAATTGATAAAATCGGTAGGCATCTAGATTAAACATCAACTTATATCGGCTGGCATCAAGACTTAACAAATAGACGAAAATCGGTTTATATGGACCAAATTCGAGTGCATTTTGAGATTTACAAATCGATCAAAATCGGAAAGCATCTAGATTACACAAATGAACGTAGATCGGAATCGGATCCAGAATCTGCAAGTGGGCCAAAATTGATAAGCAAATAGGCTCTTTAAATCGACAAAAATAGATTGGCGTCAAGACTTCTTATATTTACAAAATATCGGTAGGCATCCAGACTCTAAAATGAATACAAATCAGTTTGTCTTAGGACCCAACATATAAAACCATAATCGGTTGGCATCCGAACTCTAAAATTCGTCTAAAGTCAGTTGGCAAATAGACTCCACGAGTCGAGCGAATTAGGTTGGCATCCAGAATCCACAAATCGACAAAAATCGGTTTTTATCCATACTCATCGCCCAAACTCCTTTGACAGCAAACCTTCTCACATAAACCAAAGTCTGTGGGTATCTCTAGACGGCACAAAACAACCAAAATCGGTAAGGATCCGACGCCTACAAGTGGATTAAAATTGGTTAGCATATGTACACTGTACATCGTCCTTCAATAATCCTTAAACGTGTTTCAATTATCACCATGTAAATGCCATTGTAATATTAACATTTTGTATAGGTATTTTCATAGAATTAGCTATGTTTTAAACAACTGTTGTAATCAGATGTACGTTACATCCTCATAACAAAACTAAAGTTTATTTCAATATTACTTCTAGAAACAATTGTGAGTTATTCCTTGATGTAACAAGTTCTGTTTGATTAATCTTAAATACACAAAAGATACCAACTTTCCTATTCATGTGCGAGTATACAAAACAACACACATAGCTAACTCAAAAGAACATCGATTGTATCAATTAAAATCAAAATTGAAAAATATCTTCGAGCTAAATTCAATGCTGTATCGAAATCACTCCTTGGTGTAACGATTTTGTTGTGTTACAACACTGAATGTTACATAAAGGATGTATAGCATGCATTTCATCACTTTATTAGTCTCAGCATGTCAGTTTTCTTTACTTTTATTTAGAATGGTCTTACATGTGATAAATGTAGTTTTATTCATCGCTCAGAATATTGGAAGTCTGTACTTCAAACAGTTTTCTGATTGTTACATAAAGGATCAGGTAGAAATATACGCAACCACCTCTCCGCCTTGAAAATATAATTTTTGGTGTTTGGCATCAAGAATGAGTGTTCCGGTTGCAGGCAACTTATTATAAATGAATACTTTTCAAAAAGGAAAACAATGATGTATCTTTTGTAAATGGAGGAATCGTTGTATTTATTTTTTATCCAATTCTGTTACAGCACGGAAGTAGTTTATGGGGACAACATAACTGATAGAAAAAATACGATAACATCTAATTATACTAAGTGTATAAGTGTGTTTTTCTGTGTAAATATGTATGAACTAAAATATGTATTAACATCATCACTTTTGCATAAGGTTTCAACAGGTAGCTTTAACCAAAATCACCAAAAATTTACTTGGGAGACATTGACAATAGTCACTTTTGCTTGATTAATTGATTTTTTAAAGCATTTTCTTTCCGTCTAAATGTGTATTTTATATGTGCAATATTTCCAGACAGGTACATTTCACTACTTAAAAGTTGTTTTATATTCCATACATCACAAAAACAAGTTAATATGACCTGGGACCTGTTTTTGTTGCAAAAATTTATTTTGGCTCCTATACAGACTGAAACAACGAAGATATAACCTTTTGAACTTTTGAAGTCGATTTCCCAAAAATAAAAATTTGGTAGTTAGAGAATTGTTAGATTGAGGCGACGAAATGGCGTCTACGTGATGCGATTTATAAAATGTTGACGTTTAGGGTCTGTTTACATATTGCTCAAGTGTTAATTTGAACATAGTTGATAATGATGTCATAGTACAACGTCATACCAATGACGTCATAACTTATTTTTTCCAAGAAAAAGGTTTTGTTTTGGTTTCTGTTTGTATTTACTTTTGTAATGGGAAATTCAAAGATTTAAGCACCAGTGTTAACTTGTATTGTAAATAAATATCTGAACGGAGAAAACTATTCAGAAATAGCTAGACACTTTAATTTAAATAGATGTTCAGTTTATGCTGTAGTAAAAAGGTTTCATCAGCGGGGAAGTACTGAAAATAAACAACGAACTGGGAGGAAGAGAAAACTTGACGCTCGCGATGAACGAGAACTTATAAGGTAAGTTAATTAGAACCGTGTTTTACCGTTGGCGGATATTACTGACACATTTAACCAGCATAGAGACTGTACTGTTTCTGCTGTTACTTTGAAAGTTTCATACAGAAATAAATTTCACAGGATGGTAGTTCGGAAAAACATACGAATTAGGGAGATTAATATACAAAATCGTCTAGCATGGACACGGAAAAAAGACACTGGAAAATTGACAGAGACTGGCGTAAAGTTATATTTTCTGATGAGTGTAAGGTGGTTATTAGAGAGAACAATCGAGAGTATGTTTGGCGACAGCCCGGTGAATAGTGGCGACCTGAATGTCTCAGTCCAGGCTGTGTGCCAAAGCTCAGTGTTATGATCTGGGGGTGTATTTCCTGGTTTGGTGTAGGGACAATTTCAGTTGTTAGTGGAAATATTAATGCACAAGCATACATAGATATCATTGTTTCAAATATTTGGCCCGTGGTTGCAAGACATTTCTCATTTAGACCATATATTTTTCAAGATGACAATGCCCCCGTTTAAGGGCCCGTATAGTCTCACAGTTTAAACACATTAACAATATTCCTGGAATTTTAAACTGTTGGTTGTTGTTGAAAACTCATCGTATCAACTCTGTCCAAAATCTTGAAAATGAAATTTGGTTAATATGGACTCGGATTCCCCTAGTCTACATTAGGAACTTGTATAGCTCCCTACCTAGGTAGATGCAGCTAAGGATCACATCACCAAATATTAAAGCAAGTTTTTTAATTAATATGTTTAATGTTTGAACAATAGCGCTAGAAATTTTGCCGTTGTTACCAAGACGTGAATAACGTCGTCGTCAGTTTTTATAATACGTGTAATGACCCACCGCTGGATATAAAAAAAATACACTTAAAAATTCGCTATCAAACATTGCGTTTGTTACAACACTGACACAAAATCATATTAGTATGGAATACGACGTCATATTACCATTACAACAATGAGTACATCAAGACGTTATTCTTACGCTTACTTGTGCAAGAAATAAAACCATTAAGTAATACACGTACAAGTACCAGTGATGAAACACGATCCCACACAAGTACAAATACAATGATACGATGTTGCAAATGCTTGATGTCGAAAATCTTCAAAGTATAACAAAGAATACAAGAAATTTTAAGGAATGCATTCATTGCGGTTTAGTCTCAACTCGCCTCTCTTACATAACTCGTCTTTTCACATCTCCGGGTAATTCGTGTCTGGTGCTTTTTTTATGTATTTCATTTTATGTTTTGTACAAGATACTACATTTCATTTAATTCAATCTGTATTAATTATTATAGTATGACTAACCTCCATAAAGTTCTAATTCACATATAACCATGAAGTTATCTGTAGTTTTTTCAATGGTGATTTTATGTACATTTTTATTCAAATATCCACGTTTAGCTGGTGACGAGTCACTACCAGAATCATGTAACAATTCGTTGACAGATGTTGTATCATAAATCTTATAATTTCTTATATAATCTGAAAACAATAAATGTAAACAAAAACGTTAATATAAAACGAGTTTCGATATTTCATGCAGCAAAATAGTAAATGCATAAAAGGCACAGGGGCCACTTTCACGAAACAACTTAAGTTCATTTTTAAACTTAAGTTATATATACTTTTATATACTTTTATTACCTCCAGTTTTGGAGAGTTACAAAAGTTACATATTTACAGACAATGTATGAGTAAATAAACAAAGGTAAACTAGTACATAGTTATAAATATAGTGAACAGAAAGAAAAGAAAACATTAATCATGTTATATACTGTATAGCGGGTTATTTCTGCGGGGCAAAAATTTCGCGTAAACATGAGAGTTTTGTATTGGCGATGCTTAATATTGGCGGAAATTACTCTGAGCGCCAATTTTAAACCTCCCGGTGAAAGATGTGCAAAGTTACATAACTCTGCCATTTCACCTGTATAAGCAGTCACTACCGACCGCGACTTTTCAAATTTTTGAATTAACTAAGTGTCACCAAAGTTGCATAATATGAGCGGACGTGTGAAAAACCAACGCTTACACAGCAAATTATATATTTCTATGACGATGTATTAACAGGACAAGTTTAATCATATGATAAGAATCGCCATAAAATGTGAAAGTTTTTGTTAAAAATATTACCTGGGTTCCGCTAAGTTTGATTGATCGTTCGACAAATTGCATCAGTAAGCCCAACTCGCGAGAGTCTTATAATAATAACAATTTGTTGTAATAAACAATCAAAATTTTCGCATGTTTGAAAATAGTCGTGGAAAACGCCTTTGTCTTTGTTAAAAATTACCGGTATTGAAGTTTGTGGCTACACATTCCTTGAAAATCGCCAATTTACCTGAATCCATTGGTCAAAGTCAAACAAATTTTGAAATTAACAGCTTGTCACAAACAATGTATCATCAACGCACCTAGTGGAGTCTTTAAACGGACAAAATCAATTATAAAGCGTTGTCACGTGACGAAATTTGACAATAGTTTTCTTTTGAATATCAATAAATAAAAAAGCTACATAAACACTAACTCCGCTCTTTTTACTCAATTTGTTAAATTATGTGATGAGAAGTTTGTCTTCGGTTCGCTAGAAAGTACTGAAATTAATTGCAATACTAAAGATGGCTTTGTTTTTTACGACAATCAAACAAGTGTTTGAGCTAAATTCGTGAAGATTCGGAAATGACCGACATACGGGTTTATAATGTAAACAAAATGGCGACACCGTCGTCGAGTTTCGTAACCGAGATTTGATGGAACCTGTCGTCTTATTGTTAGAATGACTGTGTTGTCTGTCTGTATTTTCGTTTCTACAAACATAATTTTGAATCAATTCCTTTGCGTTATTCAAAATACTAAATTTTGTTCATTTACATAATTAATCTCCACAAAATTTACTACATAAATCTTGATTTTAAGGGAGTTAATACATGCACATATTAATGAATAAAAAATTCATTAAGAGTAATGTCCCTTAGTAAACAATATGGCGGCGACTTAATACTGCGGCGGTTTGTATTCGCGGTGTTTATATTTGGCGCATTTTCATTTTCCGCCAATAAAGCCAAAATAAAACCCCCGCAGATAATTCCCGCTATACAGTATACGAGCATGTAAATATAAACAAAACATAGATACACATTTCATCAATGAGTGACTTTGTTCACATACTTTACAAATAGTCTGAAAGCGGCAGAACTTGTAAGTGCTGCCCAAAAAAAATAATTGCATTGTTCAAGACAGGACAATGTTATAATATATCTGTACTCACTTAATCCCAAAACTGAAACTAATTCAGCCCAGACTTTGTTACGTTCAGTATTTAAGTACTGGCAATGATATATACGATTAAATGTAAGTGTTTCAGTGTAACAGTCACATTTAATACACTTAGTAAGTATTGGCATTGAGGCTAATATTATTAAAGTTTGTATAGCAACCTCATGATATTTGTACTTTGGTTTATGTTTATCAATTTGCCATAATGAACATGGCTGTTTACGTAAAAGTAACATATCTGTATTTATCCATGGATGTTTATCTTGAATTGTTTGCCTAACTTTGTCATATTCTGCATGTATAACATTACGAGTTAACACTGATTTCCACTGGTACTTAGAAGGGAAACTACCAGTTTGTATATATAGTTCAGTGTATTCAATTAAATTATATTGATTGAGAATGTTCATCATTTATATAATGTGTTAGTCTATTCACAAACATTTGTTTAGGTAAATATTGGCTAGAAAGCCGACATAATAGGCCGAGAAAAACTAATTTTTGCAGAAATATTTCAGTCTTTATCGAGGTAATTACAAAAGTACTCAATGATAGATCTGAATCGGCATATGGAATAAGATTTTGCATTATTTCAATGCTGAAACGATTTGATCGCTCCAGCGTTGAGATTGCACTAGATGATGCGCTAGTCCATAGAGCACACACATACAGGGATTTAGGTATAACAACTTGTTTGTATATAGTTCTCTATGTCGAGACACTTAAGCTAGCCTGATCAATGATCTACGCATTATAGAAAACACTGTACAACGTAAAGTTTAGACGCGTCGATAACATTTGTATCACTAGACAAATAACCATCTTGATCAATTCCTAGGTGTTTTTATGATAGTTTTTCACTGATAGTAGCATCACCAAGGTACCAGCATCGCTCGGATAAGTTACATTCATTTTTAGGTGTGTTATAAACAAATATAGAACATTTGTCTGGATTGTATAGATATTTACATTTTCTAGCGTAATCATTACATATATCTAGCATTGATTGAAGACCACTTCTGGAATTAGACACAAGTATCATGTCATCTGCTACTGTTGGACTAGATACGTGCAAATGGTATACACAAATTCTAAGATTACTTTTCTAAAGTTTACATATTAACTCATTGACTTATAAGACCCGTTACAAATACGACTCTGCATTGATTTATACATACTCACAAAAAGTTTCAATAAGTAGAGTCAATGCCAGTATTAAAATGTTTGTCCAGTAGCCCATTGTGCCATACTCGATTGAACGCTTGGCGGGCATCTAAGTACGCAACATACACTTTACTATTGTGTTCCTTCCCGTACATGATGGATTCTTTAAGTAAGGATGATGTCATCCTAATAGGGTTTGAATCCGCATTGTTGATTGTTAATAGTCTCTAATAATTTTGGTTCCATTTTTCGTACTACGACTTGTTCACAGCATTTTAATATACATGACGATAGCGATATAGCTCTGTAACTATTCGGATCATATTTGCGCTTCTTACCGCCTTTGTAAATGGTTACTTTCCTAGTCTTATTCAATTCAGTAGGAACATACCTATATTGCAGCATGACAGTATATAAATTACCGAGAATGATTGTAAGAGTTTGAGTTCCATGGATGATATGCTCATAATATACATCATCCTCACCACAACATTTACCACGCTTACATTGCTTAATTACACTTGAGATATCATCTGTCTTTACAATCACTGATACTTTTGCACTATTCAATTCTGTTTGCTTAATATATTCACCCATTTTGTGATCAACCTCAGTTTTCTTTACTCCATCAAACTGATCATATGTGCTGCGTGTATAAAGTTTGTGAAAATATTTTCCCTCTATAGACTGTACCATTAAAGTTCAATTGCTCACTTGTTTTATTGCTTATACCCTTCTTTCTATTATTCAATAATTTCCAGAAAAGCTTACTATCCATTTCAGCCGTAGAACTCAATTCATTGTCTTGCTTTTGCATAAAATTTGCAACAAATTTTCTATGAGCTTTTCTAAAGTTACGTTTAGCTTCTCTGTATCAGAAAAGGAATCATCTTGATACGTGCGGGGTTTTCCACGTTGCGTCCAGACACTATGTAACATTGAGGTATGTCTTTTAATTTAGTAAGCTCTTCACACCAGTATGGTTTAAGAAAGGTCTAAATCGTCTCTTGCGTATTGCAGAATCAGGCGTCTATATAATACTTGTCACTACATTATCACAGTAATCGTCTATATCAAGTTCACTTTCTATTTTCATATTTGTCATATCATAAGTAAAGAGATTTAAATCTAATGCATATTGATAGGCTGCTATTTCATCAGAGCTCGTTTTTGACAAGTAAACGAATAACAAATCTGTCAAATCAGTGCTTTGATTTCAATATGGCTTCGCTCAATGTTTAATTGGAAGATGTAATTTGAGTAGGCCGCGAATAATTAAAATATATTTAACCCTGTAGAAGTGTTTGACGACCAATACTTAATAACTATGTACAGGTTATCCAGACCAGAGAGTTACCTACAAGATAACTCAGTGCGACCTACAAGCAGTTCACATAGTTTGCCAGTTAACATGAAAGTTTTTGTTGTATTAAAGTTCTATGCTACTGGCATTATAATAGAATTCAATTAAATGACGCTTAATTAGAATAAATGGCATCCAAATACATATATTTATATCTATTTCTATGAAAAGGCGAACAAATAAAAATACATGTAAAGACGACTAAAGCTATTTGACAACAAAATTGAGGTTTAAATACAAATTAAAAGCAAACATGTTAAATAATGTATAAATGATTTATTGTAAAAAAGCAACGAAATGCAGAATTTAGATAATAATATATTGATTAACCTTTTCAGTGATAACCTCGCAAATCCTGTCATTTGGCTGCTTACTAATAATAATCCATGACTGCTTTGCCTGCAGGGTAATATTGTTTTGTTTTTTCAAACTCTACATGAACTGCATCAACTTCTGTTTAATGAAATTTCGTTCTCTGCTTGTACAAGGATAACACGAGGACATCGTGTATTGATATTTAATGTGTCTGTGTGATTTGTATATAAGTCATTGCTAAAAGATTGTACATGTATTACATCATACTATTGATTATTTACTCATTACCGGTTTAAAATTGACAGATTTAACAGCGTTGCTATGAAACATTGATATGGTCAAAACTAAAGACCAGGGGCCACTTTCACAAAAAATCTTAAGTGTTTTCATAAGTCAAGACTTAAGCTTGGACTTAAGTTAAAAGTTGTGGTGAACTTAAGTTTTTACTACGTCAGTTTCTCGAAAAAACTTACGACAATCTTATCTGTTCCTGACTAAAGTCTGGTCTTTTGACTATATCAATTTTTTAAAGCTACGCTGTTAAATCTGTCAATTTAAACCGGTAATGTGTAAACCGTCAATAGCATGCTGTAATACATGTACAATTTTTTAGCAATGACTTATATATACACATCACACAAACACATTATATATCAATACACGATGTCCTCGTGTTATCCTTGTACAAGCAGGGAACGAAAGTAAAGCAAAACAGGTTGGTGTAATATATACATGTATGTAAAGCTTGAAAAACAAAAAAAAATCACTGTGCAGGCAATACTTTCATGACTAATTAGAAAGCAGCCAAATAACTGGATTTATGAGTTTATTACTGAAAAGGTAAATCAATATTTTCTTATTTAAATTCTGCATTTCGTTGCTTTTTTAAAAATTCACTGATACATAATTTTATTTGTTTGCTTTTATTTTGCATTCAAACCTGAGTTTTGTTGTAAGATAGCTTTAATCGTCTTTAAACGCATTTTTATTTGTTCGCCTCTTCATAGAAATAGTGATACATATTTGTATTTGAATGCCATTTATTCTATGAGTCATGCCATTTGAATTCTGTGCCAGTAGCATAGAACTTTAATGCAACAAGATCTTTCATGTAAACTGACTATGTGACCTGCTTGTAGGTCGCACGAAATGGCATTGCAGTAACTTGCTGGTCTGGATAACCTGTACATATTTATTAAGTATTGGTCGTCAAACACTTCTAATGGGTTTAATATATTCTAATTATTGGCGGCCTACTCAAATGGCATCTCCGAATTACAACATTGGGCGCAGCCATATTGAAATTTCTGACTTAAGTTGCCTGTTTTAGACTTAAGTCACCGCCCTAGGTGACTTAAGTTTTGTCTTAAGTTTATGTTTCAAAATCGACTTAAGTTTTTTTGCGAAACAGTGATAAGATAAAAACTAGACTTAAGCAACAACTTAAGTTAAAAAATGAACTTAAGTTGTTTCGTGAAAGTGGCCCCAGACTTATTAAGTCAGGAACAGATAAGATTGTCTTTTCTCGTTTTTTCGAGAAACTGACTTAGTAAAAACTCAAGTCTATCATAATTTTTAACTTAGTCCAGACTCAAGTCTTGTCTTACGAAACAAATTAAGATTTTTCGTGAAAGTGGCCCCTGATCTAATCAAATATTAATTTAATCACTTACTTTGACAAAATGTAAGTTCAAAAGCTTTTAAACGTTTCTTGAATCCAGTAATCCTAAAATTGTACGACCTATCAGGAACATCAACATTAAAGAAAAACTTCTCACACATAGAAAAGGTACAATTAATTCAACTAAATCACAAATTACAATATTATTTATAATTATGCACAATTTGGTTTCTGTACGGTGAGTTTAAGGAACTGC
Organism: Mactra quadrangularis; assembly: GCA_025267735.1. Taxonomy (NCBI): domain Eukaryota; kingdom Metazoa; phylum Mollusca; class Bivalvia; order Venerida; family Mactridae; genus Mactra; species Mactra quadrangularis. The sequence goes on along the minus strand of CM046300.1, from coordinate 4,093,659 downwards.
ATGAAAACAAAGAAAATAAGTGAAAATTTAAATGTAAACAAGTATGGCAGTTGTCAGCTACAGAAAACGGACACCGGTGTGCGCATAGTACTAAATATAAGCTTTAATCCAGAGATCTAATTCTATCCAGGGTTCGTGAGTGGAACGAACTTTGGCTGCAATATGAAAGGAAAATGATTCAACGTGGCGCAGAGCAACAACCATTGCACTACTTATCATTATTGGTTTATGTAGTTTCACTTAACCTCATCGGTCGAAATGATAGTAAATTTTTGCCTACAGAAGATACTAATTGGCAACACTAATATAGTAAAATTAATACCGGGCTTCAAAATATCATTGAGATCATTAAAGGGCAAGATTAGAAAGAAAGTTAAAACTTAATAGATTACCGTCTCTTCCACTCAGTGTTGTAACAATAAAATATTGAACATCCAATAATTGATCAAATTCTACTTGTAGCGATTTGTTACTGAAACTACCAGTAACAAAACATTCAGCCCAGTTATTATTAGATACTAAACCGTTCACTGCATTTAATGTCTGATAATAAATATTACTGTTCCCATAGATTGTACTTGATGTAACTGATTGTCGGAAGGCGAGATTTCTACCTGAAAATATAAAGGATGGGTCAACTCATCAATTACTTTGACTTCACATAACAAGTATTTATTCATTTCATTAAATAATATAATTTCATTGATAATTTAAATAGTTATTATTTAAGTATTTTTAATAAATGGATCAAAAAGTGTATCCATTTATATAAATATGTTTAGTTTTGTAATTACTAACAGTTCACAAACTTGATAACTACATTAAACACTAAAAGTAGGTTTTATCGATCCCGGTCCTATATACCTTAGTCACATATTCACAGAAGTCGACAACGGAAGAGCCACGAATTAATTCCGGCATCTTCCGTAGCAACCAATAATATCCAATAGTTCTCCAGTATTTGACCGTAAGGAATCGCAGTCGTCCTTATTTATCAGTAGCGATCCTGAACAATTTTTGAACATGTACAAAAAAGTTCTATGGAATATCAACCGTAGCGTACCTCTACTAGACAGCATTAAACCGTACTGATACGCACTGGGCTGTACTGGTTCGTACAAAAATCGTACATGTTTGTTCTGATTCATTGGCCGAAATCTGTCAATGATTTCCACGGTTTGATACGGAGAACTATGTACGTATTTGTACGATTACCCTACGTATAAGCTACGGGTTTAAACGGATTTATTCTGTATTGTCACGGAAATATATGATCGTAATACGTTGGTACGGAGAGGCATGGATAGGCACGGTTTTATACGGTTTACTACGTCGCAAAACGAAACAAGACGTTTTGGTACGGTGCACGACTTTTCGTACGGAAAAAATATGTACTTTTTGTAAGGACACTACCATCTTGTTAAAAACATTTTTAGGTTTTTGTCAGGTTGCGAACAAAATCATCAACACTAAAAAATGATGTTTGCCATTAAATGGAGGCAACTGGATACTGATACGGCTTAGAATGCGGAGGCAATGGTTGAGCTGCTTATGACATGCATTGAAGTAAAATTATACTGAAGACAATTTGAGGTATTCAACCCCTAATGCGACTCAAAATAATAACTGATTCTTAAAAATAGATAGCGCATAACATCCTCACGAAACTATTTGTTTCATTCATTACAATATATTCATCATTTTGTATAGACTAGATTCATTCTACAGCTCTTACTTGAAGCTCAATATCCAGTATCCTACAGTAACTTCATTACACTGCACTAGTTGTTGGTCGGAGTATAACGTTAAATAAGGACACTATAAAAGATCCGATCCGTGGCGCATAATAACCTGTGCTTATGTTATAGAAGATCGTAGTGCATATGCAGGGTGTCCGTGCCGATTCGTGCGACTCCGTTCTAAATCGTGTCGGATGGTAACAATCCGTGTTACTCGTCATGTTGACGTACAGGAACCGCAGGCAAACTATGAAATTTGACATTTCCTTGGCGATCCGAGAAATATGTTTCCGTAGTTCTTGCGTAACTATATGTGACTCGGCCATAATGTGTATTTTATTCCCCAATAATATTTTTATAATCTCAACATGTAGAACTTTAATATTCTAGTTAAACAATAAATAAGACACTGATCAAAAATACACGACATCGTCTTTAAGAAGCCGAAATTATTAATATCATATTTTGTTAAAATAAGATGATCATACATGCCAGCGATGGTATGCTTTATATCTTTAAATAACAAAAAATATTTCAGTATTTTAATCTGTTAATCCCAAGGGGTCAATGGTCCAATAAACATAAAAAACAATGTTTGGATAGGAAAATGTTACATGCTTAGTTTTATTACTATAGGTTTTATTTATTTGATAAAAATACGTAGGAAAAAGTTGACGACAGACGCACGTACGAAAAGTCACTTGTAAGATCGATCATTATAGTTCACTTTGAACGCCTACTGCTCAAGTGATCTAAAAGTAATAAATCAATGTTACTAGTAATGTATACAAAAACTTACCTTGGTTTATTCTAAAGTCACATAAAATAAGTTGAGATCGAGTTTGAGATAAAGTAATTCTCACTTGATTACCAATTAATGGTGTAGTACATGTTACATGTATATTGGTACTGTCTGGTATAGTATTATCATGTTTATAACATATACTTGTATCTAGTGGTCTAGCACGGGAATGTCTATCATCATAAGGTAACTTTTCTACTGTGACTTCAAATTCACGAAAATATTCTGAAAAATGACATTAACACTATACTCGCATTTCCGACGTGTTAATAAATATATGTATTTGATCAGTGTTGTTTTATAATATGAATTTATATTTTAGTAACTGTGAGTTAGAACAGATCTTCAATAAGCTGAAATATAAATAGACGGAAATGATACTGTTACATTTACATAGAAAGTTAGTACCCTTAAAAAAGTAGAATTTTGGGGAAATAATTTGAAATCTCAAACATGACGATGATATTTGTATTGAAAAAAATGTACGATAAACTGTCATTAGAAGCTTAAACGTTATAGCAATTGTATTTTGTTTTACGCCGTATTAACATATGAATTATTTCATATCATGTCGGCCGTTTAACCTACTCGTCGTTCCTAAAAATACTAAAACGCTGGTTTTAGCTCTCAACCAGTTACTAGGCACTCAATTTTGTTTTAACTGACAACTTTCCTACATGATTTAGAACGACTGGTATGAGAGAGAAAGGTCGTAGATATTATTTTATGACCAAACTCTATGAAAGTATGCTCCGCAAGGACTCCAGCCAACGAACTCTCAATCATCAGATTTGTGTGTTACTAACAAAGGTAGCCAGCCTGCTAATCAATGATGTTACAGTCTTATATAATTTAAGATAAAATATAACTCAATAGATAAATTGTGGCGTTGATCAACACAAAGTGATAAAAATGATTTGACAAAATGTCAGAATTCAGAATTCAGTTTATTGAGGATCATACAAACACTTCAATATTAATCATTATCCATTTGCATTAGATTTGCAACATAAAAAAGCTTAGATTTAATTGAGTTTATCATAATATATAATAATAAAATATATCAACAATAAAATCATAGACCTTCCTGACAGTCAAAAGCTAAGAGACAGAGTGATGGATTCATAAACTTATGTTTTAAAACTGAAGTCTTAAACAAAATAACAATATTAAAAACGTCGAGTTTTACGCCTTGGAACGATCAGTGATAAACAATCCGTCACCTTAATCTAACAATACTGTAACTACCAAATGTTTCTCTTATTGGAAAATCGACTTCAAAAGTTCGAAAGGTTATCATCATAGATCCGGATTGAAATATTGTGAATATTAATACAGAAAATTCTAAACATGTTAAAAGAGGTAGATCAGCATTCTTTTACTTGATGCATCTCCTTCTAACATTGCGTTATCTCCAAGAAGACAATATAATGGTATTTGTTCTATATTTTCTATAATCTTGAGATTGTTACACTGCCTATATTGCAGCATACGATGTACATATTTATTTTGGTAAGCACAGGGCATTGATGTCACTGGATTGCAAAATAAACACGATTATCAAATTGTGTACTTCGACCAAACAAAACGAGATAGAGCAATGTTCGAACAAGATTATGAGGACTTTGAGCATTGTAAGCGACAATAAGGACAGTAAACGAGTGACAAAGACTTCATTTGATCTATCCGATCAAAGTATTTTATCGCAAACATTTCTCTATGTCCTGGACATAGAGCAATGTTTACACTGTGAGCAGAGAAAATGTGTGGATTATGTTTGTCGCTAGGGATGTTTATCTCATTTTTTCAAAAATGGAGATAGGACATTGTTAGATTGAGGCGACGAATTGATACTGAAGTGTTAAACCCGATTCTAGGGTGCATTAAATCTAATATCCCCCAATAGGCTCATTAAGAGCAACACATACGAAAATGTCCTAACTAAAACTTCCAATCCACCCATTCAATACCAAACACACAAACACTCTAATAGCATAACGAAAGTAAAAGACAAGATGTAATATGAAATCCAAGGGACCAGACCATCCGTGTTACATCGGCAAGAACACAACAAAAACGAAAGTAAACAAGTTGACACTTTTGTTTTGTATATATATTGTATATATATATATATATATATATATATATATATATATATATATATATATATATATATATATATATATATATATATATATATATATATATATATAAACACGTGACCAAAATGTCTTTTACATGACTGGCTGGCCTATTTTTGATCTCAGACCGCCCATTACGGAATTAATGTCCTGCCGCGCATATGGGAAAGTATGCTAAATTCTCTTAATAACAGAAGTTTACCAGGGATCACCTTCGTTATGCTGACGAACTCCACGGTACATGACCATTTAATAATAGAAGTTATAACTTTATTAAACTCATACATCAGATTTATTATTTGACAAATACATCATTGATATTCATAAGCAACAATAAGTTCATGGTAAAGATCAATATTGGAATAACATTGTCTTAGACCAATTTTACATTATTTTTGGACAAAAGCAAAATGGATGTAGAGAATAATATTTACTAAAATGTACAAAATAGTTTCTCTCACTGATGACTGACGACGATAAGTGGATAATCAGGAATTGAAATCTAAAAAAAGATGTATGACTTAATCACCAACTTTTTATCCATAGCCACGCGAAACAATATTGTGACCAAATGATACATGTTACGGCACATAATACTTTAATTAGTGGCGAATATACGAGCGCTTAATGAGTTTCATATGTGCTCAGTGTTATTTGGGGGATTTAACGCTAGACTGGCGGTGATTTGAATAAGATATTTTCTCCTCTTTCTTATTGTAGCATTTATTTAATACGATTTGTTAAATTACTTTTGACTAATTAATACATTACACGCTTCAGTTATTTGATAAAAGAATGTCATTAATATTTCTGATATCAGGTCAATTCAGACCAGCTTTGAGTGTCTTATATTTTGATCAACGAATCACACACATACAATTGTAATTAACATGTCTTTATCAAAATCAATATCTAATAAAAACCGGATAAAAACACAGCATACACGAAAACTTAAATAGTTTGTAACAGTTTACAGTTTGTAACAGTTTATTTCACACTCAGCACATAATACATATGAATAGAGGTACAGTAAAAAACAGTACATAGATAATATGTACATGATATCAGGCTATATAGATATGTTACATGTGATCATACATTATACATAGGTTGGAACCTCCTTGTGTCATTCAAAATTGTTATTAATCTTTGTTTCACAAGTTATGCCATAGTTATTTTGAAAACAAATAGTCCAATAAAAGTGAAAACTAAGTACACATATAAAGGAGAGAGGTAATTAGTTGTTAAAGCCATGTGGATTGTTAAAAAAATTAGAATAGTTTTAATAAAATTACAAATTTGAGTCAAGCGATCGACATTTTCTTCATTCATGGTGCGTTTGAATGTTATGATGTTACTATTTCTGAAATCAACAAATGATAAAAGTTTATGTCCATCATTTTTAAAGAATGTACATTGCAGTAAGAAATGAAATTCATCTCGTATATCATTGAGGTTACATAAGAAACATATTCGGCTATTTCTGTCTATCCAAATGCAACTGCGTTTCACGACTGGTATGTAGTTATTACATAATCTGAAATTGATAAGTGGTTGCAAATACTGATGTGGTAATTCTACACATAATTTATCAAGAGTATGTTCAACTTTGTAAGTTCTATATTTAAGAGCAATGTTAAAGTTAAAATTACAGAAAGGTACCTTTAAGTACCGACCCCCAAAAAGTTGGTTAGGGTAAATACAGTGCTAAAAATATCATAATGTATAATCATCCCCTTGCCTGAAATCTTTTGTACCAGACAATATTATCGTAGGTATTTCACATCACCTGTGAATACAGAAATAAATACGTTATTTTCTGTGCAAGTTTCCTTTTATTCTAACAAACAATTTCAGCATACATACATAGATATGGAATGTACTAATATTACCCAAGATGCACTGAGGCTTAAATTTTCAATATCTGTGATTTACATAACTGAATCAAACTAGTGGACTCTGTAATCAAAACTTTGGTGTCCATTTTAAGGTGTGTATTAAAAACTTATTCATTACACATCTTTGCGTCAGGGTCTAATCACAAAAACGTGTGTACATACGCGTACTGAACTTTTATCTAAAGATTGCAAGATTTCGAGGAAATGTCTTAAGAATGGTTTATTTTTATGAAGTTATCATTTTATATGTCTGTAGTTTAGATGATTTATAGTTTAAAGGTATTTGTTTGACGCCACGTGGGAACTTTTTTGTGCTTAATTTCTTTATTTTAACGTCTATCGATTCCATCTTAAATTTGCCGATACTTTTTTAGCAGATTACCATTTTATTGAGTAATGTTAACTTTGTTTGCGTTGTATTGAAAAATCCAAAGTACGGTGGCTCGGGATAGCTCTCGCGCATTTTCTTCAAGAACTTTTACACTTCGTTGGTGTAATTGTTCATTGAAGTGTGTGGAACATATTGTATTCTTAAAATGTATTTTAGGTCATGTGTTGACCACAAATCTTGTGACCAAATAATTATAAACCAACATTCTGATGTAAAATTGTAAATGAAAATGTTTGATGAAAGTGAGTTATCATCTTCCTTTTACATGAAAATAGTGTAATCGTAATTATCAGTACAAAATAATTAGTAATATAATTTAAAATTATGACATCGTAAAAATATCAAAAATACAATGGTAAATAAGAGACACCTTTTCTGAAAAAATACCTGTGGTCGAAAACACCATTTTGAACACAATGACTTATACCTAATCTAAGTGTTTACCTTACATTGTCTGTGTCTATTATTGGACACCGTACTTATTGTTTGTACTACTTCTTTTGTGTAAAGTTGTACTTTGGATTTGTTGGAAATTATGAATTTTAGTGAACAGGGATATTTTATTATAATGATTTAAGACAATGTTTAAATTAATTTGTATTTTTAACTCTTAGTGATTCTGTACAGGGGTGTACACAATCTGATTGGAAGATTTTGTTTGAACTGCTTTCACTGTACTTCATGCAAACTTGCACGAAAATTTTCATTTTTGAACTCACTTTTTTCATAAAAAATAGATATTACTAAACTACTTTTTTGATATTTTTCTATTGAACTAACTGATTCATTTCATTAGGATTAACCCTTATCATGCTATATATCTTACTACTGATAAGCCTCCTCACTGCTGAATTAATTTAGCTGATATTGATCAGCGGATGCCGTGGTGATAGGTGTTGTGTTTATCTGCTTTAAATTGGGTTTTTTAGCGAATTTATCATTCCATAACCTATCCCTTTTGAAAAGTACATAGAATACAGAAATTGAATATACAATTTTTATTGATTTTTGTCATCTAACCATCTGTTTAAAGTCTTCCATAAGACAGGAAAGAAAAACATACATGACAATATTTCAAAGATTTCGATATTCATGTGTAAAAACCATACCATGCGCTTTAAATTTTATTGATTTAAATGGGGAATGATTAGTAAAATAACACCATGCATATTACTAATATTAATTGGGTAACTAGAATAACAATCTAACATATTCGTTGACCGATGCTCGGCATTATTTCCGTATGTATTGAATGATCACAGTATTCAAATATTATTTACACTCCAAAGAATTGAATAATAAACACTGATAAACACTATATACAACACACATACACGCATCTTCACACGCAACATATTACAAATAATTATAAAACTTGATGTCAGTGAAAACATAACATAACAATTAAAAAAAATATTGGGACAATAATTTTAATACAAGTGAACTCCAACAGGCATTTTTAGTCCTCATTCGCTTAAGGTTGAAGCCGATAATCCTTCAATTGTGAAGTTAATATCACAATCGCTGTCACCACTAAAATCACTATCTTCAAATAATTCTTCTAAAACATGGTCTAACGAAAATCGTTTTTTTGCGTAAGCCGCCATTGTTAGTATTATGAAAACTCAGCGAGAAATGAAGTTTGTTTTTCGCGCGTGAAGCTAGATTAAACTTCTATTGGACAATAATTTAATCAATATCGTCATCAACAAGATATCGGCCTACGATAAAATAAATTTTGTACATATGTCGATCTGTTTTAAGCATAATAAGAGGATAATAAGAGGGTGCAACTTAGAAACATATGCATCGCGACTGTAGGTCGCGCTCAGCAGTGGGAAAATGATAAGATCATCGCGACCTGTGGTCGCGTATAGCATGATAAGGGTTAAAATGAAAACTGAAATTTATAAAATTTATTTGTAAATTTCAATTATTGAAACCACACCTATTTCAAAGCCATGAAGGACATTCGTGAATAACATAGTCCTTCAGCATTTTGTAGACTCAAAAATAGCAGTAGATCACGTTTGTATGTATTGTCCTTAAGTGAGCTTTCTAAGAGATTTAACAATTCCTGTTTGCTACCTTGGAAATATTGATCGTGTCAAATGTAACTTAAGCCTCAATCATCTGAAATACTTGTGATGTTACTTAGACATGGGTAAATCTTATCATTAACTGAAAAATCAATGTAAACAACTCTATTTAGATTCGAAGAAAGAAAAACCTGACTGTGTGTTAGTTTAAACCAAGAACCGATAGTCCTCTTTTCAATGATAATGTCTAAGGGGAAGCGATCAAAGTCGCCGTAAATCATTATATGAGGGGGACTCTTTTAAACGTGTATGCCTGAACTTATAAATTAAAAAAAGAATACAATGATGTCAAACTTAAGTGCAGCAATATTATCTATAAAATAATGTATAAAGTGTTAATTAATATAATTTTTAACAAGAGCAGTTAAAGGACAGCATTGGACTTTTCGAATGTTGTGCTCACGGCAAGATTTATCTTACTTAATCGAAAATAAATCAGACAATGAATAATAACCAATTCATATAAATATAAATGAGGCATAACTTCTATAACATAAATCCATAATAACGTCCTTTCAAAGGTAAATAGACCTAGCATCAATGAATAAGCATACCTACTTTCATTTAGATATCTTAATTAAATATGCACACGTTAACTAGACACTATGATTATGTCATTGCAATCAAATACCATAAAGTTTGAAACATGCTAACACACATCTTAAATTGGTTTTATCAATTTCCGTTCAAAACTGCAATCAAGTGTTAATCAGTCACCAAACAAATGGTTAAAATTGATTTTAATTGCTGCAAAGAATTAATAAATAAACTCTACAAGAGCTAAGATTACTGACTGATTAAAGTTTATATAATATAGAAAAAGCTAGTGTTGCACATAGAAACTGTATTTGAGTTACGAAACGATGCGAGTACGTGACCAGTATTTACTTGATTAAATATTTTGGGCGGAGTTTCACGCATGCAAGCTGTTTACTTTCGCATACAGCGTTTGATAGTTGGTGAGTCGCTCATATGAATCGCTTAATAGTCAGCGTTTTGTTTATCAGAATTAGTGTTTAGTATAAATATCATGTTTTACACAACACTTTTGCGATTCGCTATCGTAATATTAAATACATGTACATACAATTTTTGAATTTTTGGAAAAAAACACAATCTAGTGGACGATCTAGGTTTCTCGGTTTAACATATAGACTAAAGAGAGTTTTCTTAGATTGAGCTACAGCATGCTCTTTTGCTTTTGAAAATTTTCTGTATTTAGAGAATTAAACTCTAAATTAAATGCAAGTGTCAACTAATTCAAAAACATGATTTTGTGTCAGGCCCTGCTAGGACGATCCCCGAAACAAGAATATTTGATTTTGCCACATTTAATTCAAGTTTCCAGATATAAAAAATAATCAATAAAAGTATCAAGTGATGAAATTAGATCAACTTCAGTATTGGCAAAGGTAACAATGTCATCAACATATAAGAGTATAATAAGCCTCAGACAAATATCTAAGTTATAATCCTCAATATTAACACAGTCTTGTTACACTATTACTTAACATACATGTATAGTGTTCTCAGTCATTCAGATAAAGAGAAAACAGAATCGGCGAGATGTTTTCACCTTGTCGAAATCCTCTGCAGCATTGAAACTAACCAGATTTTGTATTATTTATAAAAAGATAAGACTTAACATCTTCGTGTAGATTCTTAATAGCTGATAAAAGCTTTCTGTTAACTTTAATATTATACTCATTAAGTCAAGCTCTCTAGACCAAATCGAACGCTTTTTCTAAAGAATAGTTCTGATTGTTTGTTTTTACAATATTCAGAGAGCATTTAGAGAATAAAAATGTAGTCAAGAGTACTATGGCCCTTTCTGAACCCAGCTTGATTTTTAAGAAGCAGTTCGTTTTCTTCAAGAAACGTGGTTGGTCTATCGTTTTTAATCGAGGTAAACAATTTCCCTAGAGAGCTTAAAATGGTAATAGCTCGATAATTTTCGGGGAATGACGCATCACCTTTCTTGAAAAAATTTGGAAAATAACACAAACTGACCAAGATGCGGGAATTTAACTTGTTGGAATATTTTGTTGAAAAGTTTGACATAGATTGGCTCAAATATATGTTAAGAATACTTAATAAATCGGTTCGTAATTTGGTCAATGCAACTATTTTCCATTTTTTAGTTCACGAATGGTGCATTCGACTTGAGTTAGTGAAATGTCAGAATTTAGATTATTGTTAATATCAAGATCAGGGAAATCTGCATTGGGTTCAATGTGTTCTACATTATCAGAATTCAAATCTTTAAAAAATATGTAAAACACGTTCATATCTATATTGTCATTTCTATGTTTCTTATTCAGACTATTATTGTAATTCCAATCTCTAATTTGCTTTTTAAATGAACGTTTATAGTTAAACATTGCATTTCTTATAGCTTTCTTATATTGTTTTCTTGCACGCGTCATTTCTCCTCGGTTACAATTCATTTTACGCGAGAGTAAATATCTTCTACATGTAAAATATGAGCCCTAGATGTCAAACAACTATCATTGAACTAAGCTTTTGTATTATTTTCATGATTGTTTGTATTGGAGGGATTAAACGTCCCGAACGTAGTTTTGGCAGAGTCAGTAAGAGTTTCACCAATCAAAGAGACGATAGTATTTATGTCAACTGTAGCGTTTGTATCAACAATGCAACCATTGTTATCAGTATTCAACAATGCGTTAATTCTTAACACATTTTCATCATCAATGTTGGCCAAGAACAAATCTCGTTTCTCATTTTACCAAGGTTTGCATGTTTCAGTCGTCTTCTGAATATTAGTTTGTGCTAACATATTATTAGACTAATCATTAGAACATTTTATCGCAATAATTGTGAGCGAAAACAGTAAATCAATCATTTATCAATGCAATCAATTTTATATCACACGGTTTTACTTTCATATTACCAATGTTTATGCTTATCACCATTTGTCATTTGATAATTAAAATGTACTTACGTAATCCATCAGAAGTAGTCAGTATATAGATATCTGTGACTGTTGTATCATTTTCTAATAAAACTCTCCACCAGGGTTTTTCAGTACTGTGCCATGTTTCTGTTGTTTTACTACATGTTGATGTATCTCCATCATTACCCTTAGATGCATATATGGGAGATAAATTCTTCAAATTACTAGCATGTCTAGAAAACTCATTTTCTGCCAGATCTCCTAAAGTAAAGAAAGGAATTTTTAAAGTCACGTCATTGAAGTATATTATCATACCACATCAATAGACTAAGTTGTTTAACAAAAATGTTATAAATATAAAATGAACATCGGGTTGCATAAGTATTCAATGAAAATACTGTTTTGTTTATATAAATTACTTCTCTTACCTTAGATATCTTAGATATTAAAGACACGATGAATATGACATACAGCACAGTTTTAATGATATCGAATATAATCATTACGAGATTAAACATTCGCTGTTCCAATTTTTTTTTCAATGCCAGTGTAACCAGATTCTAGGACATTTGCCCCCCTTCGACATTCCCCCCGGACATTTGCCCCCTTTTTTCGACAGTGCGAACATTTGCCCCCCTCAGTTTTTTTGGAGGGCGGACATTTGCCCCCCCTTTTATTGAGAACAGGTTTTCTACTCGAAATTATGCTTCTGAAATAATACGAAAGCAAAACAATTTCTTAAAAAAATATCTAAATATACAAACTTTGAATATCTCATAAAAAATCGGTCTTTTCTATTTCAACCAATACTAAAGTTTCAATTAAACTCATAGTTTAAGAAGCCTGTTTACAGTTAGGATGATAGTTTAACACGAGCAAATTAGGTTATGGCTATGACCCCCAATTATCTTTCCAAATTAGAACATGAAAGTACTTTCTTCACAGTTTACAAATCTAAGTATTGTATAACACATGCCAATTAATTTGGACCCCTAATTAAATGTCAAAACTAGGATAATAGGCTGTACTCTACTTCACAGTTTGCACATGAACTGTCATTATACCGCCTTTCTTTTTGGGACCTCTTCGTGGTGAGGAGGAGTAACATGTGCCCATTATGTAGGTGCTTTTTGTGCCTGCATGATGGGCATATGGCCAACACCAAAACTGCCTGTTTGCCGTGGGCAGCGTCCCGTAACCGGGAAAGGAGGATCCTGGTAGTTGAGGGAGACCCAGGGATCTCCAGTCTTTCCAACACACTACTTTGGCCTCTGATTCAGGGTAGACGGGTGTCCAAGTGGGCCCGACTTGGTCAATCGGCTGGTCATGCCTTGCCCTTGAATAGTTGCATACTTGCAAAAGCCATTTCATTCTTGTAAGTTCACGTACTCCTTTATGTGCACTATCTCAAAATTATTAACATTACTAGCATACTCACAATTTGAAAAACACATCAGTGTACTCCATTACGGTCTGTGTGTGCTTACTGAATTTAAAGTACTTTCTTTTAATATGTTCAAAACACCTATTCAAGAATCGGTGGCTCATGGGCCAATTGTGTTGATTGTAATCATTTGCAATTACATGCAAGTATATCTCTCATGTATCCTTGTGGTGCGGAGGCTGGATACCCGCCTCCATTGCGCTTCCCCTTGAGTCCGAGGTGGCTAGGGAACCTGAGAGATGAATCATTATTATCTCAACCATGGATCCTTTAACCTCTTCTAAAAAACGTAAGTCTGACGAATCACCCAACATTTCAAATGAACAATCAAGTCAATCATCCTTTCCACGCTTTCTGGTAGTAGAAGCGTTGGGAGATGAAAAATTAGCACAGTTGAACCCGTTTGTCATTGAAAAGTCAATTTCTGAACTCATAGGAACTCCAAAATCGGCCAGGAAGCTCCGTGATGGAGAACTCCTGATCGAGGTCCAAAGAAAACAACAATCAGATAATTTGCTTAAATTAAGATCTTTTTTTTAACATTAAATCTTTTTGCACTGCACACAATACCCTCAATTCACCCAAAGGAGTCATTCGCTGCCCTGACCTTGCAGAAATGTCAGAGGCAGACATAGTAAAAGAGCTAAGCTCTCAATGTGTTTCAAATGCCAAACGTATTCTATCCACCAGAGACGGTAAACGTGTTCCCACATACATTTTAACATTTGATACCCCCATTCTTCCATCCACTCTTCGAGTTGGGTATCTCAACGTTCGCGTTGAGATGTACATACCAAACCCGATGCAGTGTTACAAATGCTTTAAATATGGACATCCTGAAACTAAATGCACTAGAGAGAATATATGCCGTAAATGTAGTACTTCTCATGCTGGTCCGCTTGAAAACTGTTCTAATGAAGTCAAATGTTCAAACTGTGGGGGTAATCATTTTGCAACCTCCCGTTCTTGCTTAGTTTGGAAGACAGAAAAAGAAGTTCTCCGTTAAATGTACACAAAGTTTGTCTTTTCCTGATGCACGCAAGCTTGTAGAAAGTTCCAAGAATAATTCTTATTCAGCTGCTGTATCAAAACCAGTTAAGATGGTTGATTCTGCTGTGCAGGTCAATTTATGCAAGTGTTCTCCTCTTGAAATCACTCCAGTGCAAAAACCGTCTCCTATTCTTTCACGTGATACGTCCAAAGCAAGTACAAGTTCACAGACAACATCTACAAGTATCTCATCTGTACCTCAGAGGCGGGTCTCACAGGCTTCTCCGTCTCCTGAGCGGGTGATTCAAAGGCAATCACCAAAAAAAAAGGTCGTCCTAACCGACCGAGTTAGAAAAGCGGAGAGGGACCCTGTCCCGTCCTCCAACCGATTCGATGCTCTTATGAGTGACATGGAGTCGATGGAGGACGAGGACATGGGTGTCAACAGCTCTCATCCCCGGACTTCGGCCCGAAGTCCTGTTAAGTTTCCGAAGTAAGTTTTTACTTTTCGTTGAACCATGAGTCAAGCTATACTTCAATGGAATTGTCGTGGTCTTAAATCAAATTAAAACGATCTACTTCTTTTATTATCGAAATACTCCCCGAAAGTTGTATGTCTTCAAGTAAATTTCCTATCTACAAATGATAAAACATCAATAAAGGACTATACGCTTTATAATAAAATTTGCACAGACACAATAAGAGCATCTGGTGGCTCAACAATTGCGGTTGCAAACTGTATCCCTCAAAGACAAATTCAGATACGAACTAATCTGCAAGCCGTAGCCGTTGAAGTAACTTTGCACAGACCTATAACAATATGCTCATTATATCTCCCTCCCAATTTATCTATAACTGTTGAAGACTTAGAAAATTTAACTAAACAACTCCCAGAACCATTCTTTTTACTCGGCGATTTTAATGCGCATAATCCAATATGGGGAAGTACATCTACGAATAATAAAGGCAGCATTACAGAAAAATTCATTGATAATGTTCAACTATGCCTTTTAAATAACAAGTCACCAACTTACTTACATCCAGTTACTGGAAGTTTTTCTTGTATAGACCTCACATTATCACATCCATCAATATACTTGGATTTTACTTGGTCAGTGCTTGACGAACAATATGGCAGTGACCACTTTCCATTGTTGTTAACTTTAAACGACTCTGTTCCAGTAAACAACCGCTCTTATTACAAATTCTCAAAAGCGAACAATTTAACAAATTGTGTTCTGATGATTTAACAAGCCCGAATTTTTCCAACTCTTCGGATAAAGCTAATCTCTTTGCGTCCACTCTATCAAAGATAGCTGATGAGTGTATTCCAAAAACTTCAAAGAAAAACTCAAGTAAAATTAAAAAACCATGGTTCAACGATGAGTGCAGAAGATCATATCGGAAACGAAAAGCAGCACTTAAAAAATTTCAGGTTTGCCCTACAGCTGCAAATCTAGACAATTATAGAATCCTACGAGCACAAGCTCGTAGAACATTTAAGTTTTCTAAACGTAAATCATGGAAGTCATATGTTTCTAAAATTAACGCCAACGCTCCAATTAAAAAAGTTTGGGAAGCAGTTCGTAAAATTAATGGTAAACACAAAAAAAGTTCCTACTGCTCATCTGAAACGTAAAGATTCGAGCGTAGCAAAAACTACAAAAGATATAGCCAACACGCTGGCAGAAACTTTTGAACATAATTCTTCTTCAGCACACTACACTGAAGAATTTAAAAAGGTCAAATCTAACTCGGAAAAACAAAATATTAATTTTCATTCTAACAACGAAGAAGAGTATAACACCCTCTTTGCAATTGGCGATTTAACCGATTCTATTAAGCATGCCAAAGATACAGCTTCTGGCCCTGATGAAATTTAGAATCAATTTTTAAAACACCTCCCATTGGTATCTCTACATTTATTGCTCGATATTTTTAATGATATATGGATATCTGGTAAAATTCCAGATTCCTGGAAGGAAGCTTTAATAATACCAATACCGAAACCGGGTAAAGACAATACTGACCCCCTTAACTACCGACCAATATCTCTAACTAGTTGTATTTGTAAAACCTTTGAACGCATGGTTAATAAAAAACTTATCTGGTATTTAGAATCTAACGGTATAATAACTAATTTCCAATCTGGTTTTCGAAAACAGCGAAGTACAAATGATCATTTAGTACGCCTCGAAACATTCATAAGAGAGGCTTTTGTCAATAAACAACATGTAGTTTCAATTTTCTTTGATCTTGAGAAAGCTTACGATACAACTTGGAAATATGGTATTCTCAAAGATTTAAAAGATGCCGGTCTAAACGGTAGACTACCAATGTTAATTTCTAGTTTTCTGTCTGACAGAAGTTTTCAAGTTAAATTAGGATCAACATTATCAGATAGCCACAAACAAGAACAAGGCGTGCCACAAGGCAGTATATTATCAGTTACCCTCTTTGGACTTAAAATTAATAATATTGTAAAGGTTATAAATCCAGGAACAGATTGCTCATTATATGTAGATGACTTTTTAATCTGTTATCGTTCTAAAAATATTCGAAGTATCGAACGCCAACTACAACAAAACTTGGATAAAATCCAAAAGTGGGCAACAGAAAATGGTTTTAAATTTTCCATGTCAAAAACACAATGTGTACATTTTTGTCGATTAAGAAAGCATCATAATGATTCTGAACTTTACATTTCTGGCCCAAAAATCCCTGTTGTAAATGAAGCTAAATTTTTAGGCGTTACATTCGATAAAAAACTCTCTTTAATACCACACTTAAAGTCTCTAAAAACAAAATGCATCAAAGCTTTAAGTCTACTTAAAGTACTTTCACATACTGATTGGGGATCTGATTCCCAAACATTACATAAATTATGCAGAAGTCTTGTTCGTTCAAAATTAGATTATGGGTCAATTGTGTATGGATCAGCACGTAAATCGTACTTGCAAATGCTTGATACAATACATAACCAGGGCTTACGTATCGCCCTTGGTGCATTTAAAACATCACCTGTTGAAAGTCTTTATGTTGAAGCTAACGAGCCATCATTAAAATTACGTCGTCAAAAGCTTTCATTACAATACGCAACTCGAATATCTTCTAACAATAGTAACCCGGCGCGAAAAGTTGTTTTTCAACCAAATTACATTGATAAATTTGACAACAAACCAAACGAAATTAAACCATTTGGCCTGCGCGTTAAAAACGACTTAGAAATGCTTAATATTAACATCTCTTCCGTTCTACAGAACTTTGATGAAAATGTCCCTCCTTGGACCTACAACATACCAAACGTTAACATTGATTTGTCAAACTTACGTAAATCTATTACCAGCCCAGAGGCCTTTAAATCGGAATTCGTTAACATCTTAGAAAAATATAAAGATTGTACACATTTATTTACTGACGGCTCTAAAGATGATAACAAAGTTGGTTGCGCTGCATATGGAAATTCTTTTGTTGCAAGAATGCGATTGCCTGACCAGGCATCCATATTTACAGCTGAAGTCAAAGCAATAGATCTTGCTTTATCATACATATCAAATAGTACTAATTTTATCATTTTTTCAGATTCTCTATCTGTATTATTGGCCATAAAAAATCGTAATTCAGACAATATTCTTATTAAAAGTATCGAATTGAAATTGCATGAAATTTTAAAATCTAAAACAGTACACCTCTGCTGGATACCAAGCCATATTGGTATACAAGGAAATGAAAAAGTTGATATTTTAGCCAAAGAATATTTAAACCTTCAACCAGTGGATATCAAATTGCCAAGCAGTGACTTCAAATGTTCAATAAACACGTTAATTAAATCAAAATGGCAAACATTGTGGAACAATGCAATTTTTAATAAATTACGAGACATAAAGCCAACCCTTAATTCATCTTCGTCAATTATATTTTCTAATCGCAGAGATCAAATAGTAATTTCGCGATGTAGAATTGGTCATACTAGATTAACACATTCATACCTTCTCAAAAGAGAAGAAGCACCTAAATGCATACCATGTGACGAGCATTTCAATGTAAAACACGTTCTTCTTGACTGTCAGGATCTTAAATACATTCGTGACAAACATTTTAGGGTAGACTCACTTAAAGAACTTTTTGAATCTGTACCATCATATGCTATACTTAACTTTTTGAAAGAAATAAATGTTTATAATAAGATATAGAGTTTTACATCGTTAGTGGAGTTTGAATTATTGTTGTCATTGGTGGCTTTCGGCGCGATATGACCTTTCTGTGTTGGTGCGCCGTAAAACCCAAACAAACAAACTGTCATTATAATTTACTTTGATTGTAAAGTGACGCCGTAGTCGGCGCTCTTTGTTTCGGAACACAACTGATAATTGTAGTTTATTATTGTGAAAAAAAGTAAATATAAACACCAGACTCGAGTTATAGAAAATAATTATTCAAAATGTACCCATGTGTTAGGATTGAAATTCCGTATATTGTTAATTGCACGTTAACCAAAGTAGCATAGTATTCGAATAAACATATTCGGACACGAAAAAAGAAACATTAGACATTAACGTCCCTTGAATATTTGTTTTACAGAAAAAAAACGAATATTAAAATTTGTACTGGCTCCAAAAATTGCCAGATAACATTTTATTTACACAAATGTCCACCCTGTCGAAAAAAGGGGGCAAATGTCCGGGGGGCAAATGTCCGGATACCGTGTAACCACTATGACGAGGCTATTACCAACATAATACGGTTACTAATATAAGTTAAAAAGTTAAAGTGCGGTTTAAAGTATTCTTCCATATACATGTTCAGCCGACTTCACAATCCTGTACGATAACTTCTGATCATCACTGTCTGTTTATACGTATATTCAGCTAGTTAATGCAGTCGATAGAGAAGAACTTATAAAATTTTCACTTTTTTTAAAGAAACACTATTTTGTATTTAATAACGATGTTTAATGCTATATATTGTTCATTCTCCTACTAACGCTATCCAATGCCATTAAATTAGCATTTCCAATATGTTTTAGCATCTTTTACAAAAAACACGAATGAGTAAAATTATAATGTAATTATACATACATGCGTGTGTATGAATATGTTTATGTATACAAATTGTGTATAATATTATATGTTTATACTATGTTATTAAAAGTTGTATTGTTTATTGTGATCATGTTAACAAGATTATGCAAGATTGTACTTATCTTTAATTAATGATCTGTTCTGTTCAAATCAAACCTCAGACATAATGTTGTTTTTAATAGCATTTAGAAAATTTAGAAAGATCTCTAAAAACTGTTCAATGTAGCATTGAAAAGGGGTAAAGATTATGTACATGATCAAGTTTTCTGATTATGATACATTTCGCAGCATATATTGTGCCATGATTCGTGGAGTAGCTGAAAATGTCCAGTATTTCATTAATTTTTCAGGCTATATTGTTTGACTTGCTCAATTGATAAAACCAACAAAACATTTCATGACACATAAATATTGTGTACTGTTTAATGACTGTGTTAAAGGGACATTATGTCGAAAGAAAACTTTTGTTTATAAACTTAAAACAAAATATTTACTAATAATAGAATTTTCTAATCTTAACTTACTATATTGACATCCTGGACCAAACCAATATCGATCACAACCTGATGTACATTCTCCTGTTGTTGCATCACAACTTTTACCATTTTTACAATGACACATGTATTGACAATCTGATCCAAATGTTTCAACACCGGGTGTAGTTATACTACAGTCAGCATCTGAAATTAACATTTAACATTCAATTACTCCAAAAATGAAACACGATTATAATTACATTGCAGTTTAACATAATTTTTGTCCATGTGTTAGCATTGTGTGTAACGTAAAAGGAAACCCTAATTGTAGTAAGGATGTGTTATCCATTTCTGCTTTCTATAGGTGTTTACATACCACTCTTGCTATCTCATATCCTTCAATTAGAAGATTTTAGATTTTAACTTGTCTTGTTCTATTTTCTTAATCTACCAAACCATAACAAGGCGGTGAACGTTCTCCAGTGTATCAAAACAAGAAAAAATGGCGCCAAACCAAAAAAGGCAAGTTTTTCTTAAATATCTTTTTTAAATGGCTTCCTGTGATAAAAGAATATGTACCAGAACACGCTACTCACTTTCCGGAACACGGCGGTACGTGGTTTATTGTATAAAGTCTAATAGTTTTGAAAATATGCGGAACCTAGGATTCGAGTTGATAAAATTCTCCCAAGTATTCATTATGATAGACTGGAGTTTTTTATTTAAATTTTTAATTTTCTCTTTAAATTCATGGTTTAAGATGATTATTTTTAAGCAATAGTTGTATTTTTGTATACAAAATCTGTCTAATTGCTGCCAGCATCTAACAGGAAGTTTTTAACACAAAACTTACTTTTATTTAAAAATGATAGACTGGAGATGCAAAAAATGATGGATAGACTGGAGACCCAATTTTGTACAACAATTAATAATTATGGTTTCTTGTTTCAGACAAGCGCAGAGGTTATCCAGCAAGTTTGTAGAAAGTATAAATCTGGCGTTGGAGATGTGCATCAAGTAGTACACAGTTTTCTGCTTAGCCTCGAATAAGTATAGTGGAAATATGACTCAAATCGCTGCAGATTCTTTACTATTCTCTTCTTGACACCGTAGCATTTTTTACATTATAATCACGTGGAATTGCCATCGAGAAGCTAATGTACTTCCAAATGTTGTGGGCCAACTAGTCTTATAGTGTACTTATTATTTTATGGTTGTTTACTGTTCAGCTCACTGAACACAAATCATTTCACTATAAACCATTTGCAGTCAATATCAAAATAACAAGGTCAAGTTCCAGACATTGATTAAAACACTTGGTCTCTAATTAAAATATATGAAAAAAATCTTTTTACGCTAAAATAGTGTTTATTTATTGTGGTAAATATGCATACAAAATTGGCAATACGAAACATATAATAATGTTCAGGTCAAAAATAACGCAATATTTTAGGCTATAGACAGGGTGGAGTTCAGTTACCGCGAACGTTACAGAACGTTCCGTAACGATACATTCGGAACTCCTCGGCCATTTGCTGCGTATAATCTCGGACATATTTAGACGCTATTTTGAAACTACCGGTGTTGAAGTAAACAAATACATGGCCGAGGAGTTCCGAATGTATCGTTATGTAACGTTCTGTAACGTTCGCGGTAACTGAACACGCCCCAGATTTAAAGATAATGGTTGAAAATTCAGTCTATAGACTTGGTACTAAGTATGGTTCATGGCTTTTCCACACAAAAGGTCCCACGTTATAAATATTTTTTTAGATCAAGGCGTAAACTATTATGGCTCAAATTTAAATAATATGATTCACATATGTAATATAGAGGGAAAACATATTAGACAGTGTTGTTAGCCTCTAATATTGTTTACAAGTTTATGGAGTTCAATTTTGAAAATGCAATGTATAAAAATCCATAAAATAATTATTTTAAAGATATTTTTGTTAGATGAATAAAATGCAAAAACAAAACCTGTCTTTTTAAAATTATGAACAAGTAACAAATGTGAAAACCAAATTAAATCAAGATTTTACCCGGATGGATTGAATAAAGAACCAACTTATATTCCCACGGAAGAAATTCAGAGTGAATCAATTCAAGCATGTTCGCTTTTTAGGGCGACATGGAGGAAAATAGAAATTGTTGTCGAATGCCATGTTAAAAGTATAAAAATCAGTGTCAGTATTACATTTAGTAATTCTACATCGGTCATATTGTCTTCAGCAGAATCGGTACTAGAATTGATATTGTTCAAATCATCCCTTGCTTCACATTGATCAGTAACCGAATTATCAGATTTTTCTCCTTTATCTAATAAGAGCGATGGCGATGATTCAAATAGGGTTTTCTGTCGTTTACATGCAGTTGATAGTAGGAAGACTTTATAAGAGTTCTTTCAAATTTACGTTTGTAATTATCAGGAAGAGTGCTTATCGCGCTTCCAGAAACAACACTGAGTCGAATTTTCTTTCTCAAAGTATATTTTTAGCTGAAGCGGCTATTTGATGTTCTTGTCTAGCTCATATCCTGAAAAAAATGAACGTAGAAAAATTACACTTTTTATATACATGTACTTATCACAGAATAGTGATAAGAAAAGGATAGGAAAACTTGGGTATGCAAAAAGCAAACACAGTGTTGATGGTAATCCATAAAAGTTGGAAGAAATGAAAATGTTATCAAAAGATAACTGATACTTTATTCCAACGCATTTACCATGCCGAGGTTCAGTTATTTTCCTTCATTAGTTAATACCCCGGTTACACAAAGGTCGGACTTAAATTGATCCTCGATCGGTAAAATATGTCTTTTAACTAATCGGTTGGCATCGGTAACTGCATTTCAGATTTTTTTGTGTAACTGGGTATCGCCGATAGAATGGTTGTTTATTTTTCCAGCTTATCAGGGGCATATATCGGCGATATCGGTCATGAACAACTTGCCAATCGTTAATTCGTTTGAATTTTTACCGATAAATGTTTTTAAACATTTTGAAATCCGATCAATAAGTTTTTAACCAATGAAACTCGCTTTTACCAATAGCTCGTGGTGAGTAATTTTTCTGTGGCTAATCAGAGACGTAGTTGATAGGACGGCGTTCGTCGGATCCGTTCTCTCTGGAAAACCCGAACAACCGATCTATTACCAATCCCAATGTGTAATCGGGCCGTAAAGATCGTTTGTTGTTTTTCCCCGTTAATAGCGGAACCGACGAACAACGATTAAGCATTGACATCTCCGATACGGCCTATATATCACTTACCACATGCTATTGAGAAAAGATAAGTTTCATTGGCGAAAAACGATCGGGATGTTTAAATTTTTAAATTCTCGATCGTTGAAAATTTCAAACGAATTACCGATTGACAATCTGTCTATGATCGATTTAACCGATATGCCTCTGATAAGCTACCGATGTACAAATATGAATCACCGATAGGAAATGAGGGTTAGTTTTCACCGATGAAACTCGTCTTTTCCCAATAGCATGTGATAAGTTATAAATCGGCGGCAAGTAGGAGACGTCGTTGATAGATCCGTGGTTCTGTTCTTTACTGGAAAAACGAAAAAACCGATCTATCCTGATCCCCATGTGTAATCGGACCCTATGGACCCAGTTACACATGGTGATCGGTGGAAGATCGATTTTTGTTTTTCCCCGTTAATAGAGGAACCGAAGAACACCGATTTAGTACCGACTTCGACTAGCGGTCGATATATTACTGGCACATTTTATTGGGAAAAGATGAGTTTTATTGGTGAAAAAAACGACCGGGATGTTTGAATTGATTAAAATTCTCGATTGTTAAAAATTTCAAACGAATTACCGATTGACAATCTGTCTATGACCGATATCACCGATCGATATGCCTCTGATTAGCTACCGTTTGACAAATATGAATCACCGGTAGGAAAAGACAGTAAGTTTTAACCAATGAGTCTCATCTTTCCCCTATAGCTTGTGATAAGTAATAAATCGGAAGCTAATCGGATATGTCGGTGCTAAATCGGTGTTCGTCGGTTCCGTTCTAAATTGGGAAAAATCGAACAACCGATCTCCATCGCCGATACCCGGTTACTCAAAGAGTCTGAAATGCAGTTACCGATAACATCCGATCAGATTAGAGAAATTATAAACCGATTAAAGACCGATTTAAGTCTGACCATATGTGTAACTGGGGTGCGCTGGACGCCGTAAAATGACCTAAAATTGTATCGTCACGTCGTTAAACCCAGTGAAAAAACAACAACAAAACAGCGAACAGTTCGTTTTTTCTCAACTGTTAAAGCATGAATAATTTCACGGTGACTTCGTGCTCTTTGTCTTACACTCGTGATATTGAGATAGTGTGTAATCATCCACCGTGTAACTGTAGGCTTGTTATTTTAACTAGACCTTTTAATAAATTGTAGACATTGGACGCATGCACACACACTCTTATCCATGCATTAACAGACGCTGGATTAACCATCACATTAGCTTATATATGCATTGTAGTTTGTGTAAAACTATAACTCATGTAGAACAATCTTACTTTTCACAATTTCTTTTTGTATTTAAGCTATAAATGACCAAATAAGTCTTCCAAAACATCTTCCTACGGATACTGAAACAAGAAAACATAATAATCAGATGTTGTACAGAATTGGGTCTCCAGTGTATCCATCTTTTTTTGTAACTCCAGTCTATCATTTTTAAATAAAAATAAGTTTTGTGTTCAAAACATTCTGGTAGAAGCTGGCAGCAATAAGATAGATTTTGTATACAAAAATACAACTACTGCTAAAAAATAATCATATAAAGACTTGTGTTTTAGGAGAAAATTGAAAACTAATAAAAAAATCTCCAGTCTATCTTCTGAAAAGTTGGGAGAATATCGTCGATTCGAATCCTAGGTTCCGCATAACTTCAAAACTATTTGACTTTATACAATAAATCACATATCATCGTGTTCCAGAAAGTGAGTAGCGTGTTCTGGTACATAATTTTTTATCAGAGGAAGTCATGTCAAGAAGATATTAAAGAAAAACCTACCTTTTTTGGTTTGGCGGCCATTTTTCTTGTTTTGATACACTGGAGAACGTTCACCGCCTTGCATAAATAGAGTTAGAATTTACATTGATATCAATACATATATCATTGGTATACAATACGTGTTTTGGTGGTTAGTATTTAGTAAGTGGATTGAAATTTGTTTAATGTATAAACGAGGGTTGATAATGCAACTTGATCTCCTTTTAATTTTCTAAACATTAAACGTTAAATTTTAGGATTATTCTTTGCAATCCCTATTTGTTCAAAGAACAAAACTGTATGCAATAGACTTTATTTGTTAATGTACATAGCTTTTTATGGTGGCATTTTCTGCCACCACATAATTACATAATTACCATGTTAATTAAGTGATAAACTAGTAATGTAACTAGATATTTTGTGAAATAAATGAATGACCATAAAATATATGCAAGTTAGTGTCTACAATTGCCAGTTAGTATTATTTCACCAGCTTAGTGTTAAGTGATAAACTAGTTACTGTAACTAGATAACCACATACCAGTTAGCGACATTGCGGATAAGTGTTTACTGGTTAATTAGGTACCGCAATTGATTAATCTCTTAAATAAAATGTTCTCTAATTGATTATCTAGATACGGTAACTAGTTAACCACTTAACACGAAGCTGGTGAAAAAAATACACAGTTAAACAAAACGCTCTTCCTACATTTAACTGTTGATCGAATGCAAGGTATTTAGAAGCTATGTGAAAGATTAACTCGCAATTAGATTAATAAAAATGCATTGCTAGTAAAGAGAGTTCAATTCTAAGTGATAGTGGTATATGAAATAATGTCAAAATCAAATCAGTTTTTATCTTTAAAAGAAATAGAGAAATATAAGTCAATTTTAAGTACAATAACTGATGTCATTTACCAGAAATTCGAATGAATCTCACAAATACAATTTGTGAAAGTAACATCCATTCATTGCGTCTACGATGATAGGTATCCATTATGAAATATCTTAAAATTGTTCGTGTACGTTTAAAAATAAGTTTAATTAGGATGTAAAATTGAAAATATTTAGAATGTTTTATGTGGGTATTGAATAAACATGAGTGCTATGATTGCTTTGGTAATTGTATTATTTTCGTTGCGTATAATATAAGTTTCATAATCGGTGTCGAAATTTCTTTCAACATTTTTACGTATAATTTATTAATAATTTGTCCTGAGATGGTTTCAGTTTGGTGTCAAGTTTAACAAAGAGACAAAAGATAATAGGCGATATAATGGGAAATGTATTTGAAAAAGTTACATATTTATTTATTTAGTGTATGCTATGGTTTAGTATGATCACGTACAGGTCCTCTTGAACAAAAGACGTAAGCAGCTCTTGTAAATCAAGCAAACTCAACATTTGGTAATCTGATACACGTGTTCTACTCTGTTGATCTAGATAAAATCAATCTGATAACATGTTTCTAAGTTTTCGCTTATTTATTATTCTATGGTAGAATCAATAAAGCAAACGTTTTTCCTTATATAACGTTGAAGAATAAAACTTGAGCACTCTCGTCGATGCATATGCATGCATTTATTAACTAGTTCTTATGCACTCATAATAATTTTACTTCCTCAATGACCGTGTTTGTTTTACAACAAAATACAGACAAGTGGCATTTCTTAGACAAACTGAGCGTGCTTGAAAAGGGCTAATATTCAAATATAGTTGTAATCATGAACGCGGAAAACTATCTTAAGGATATAAAGAGACACTTCAAATTACAGCTTATTTACTAAAATGTCAAAACGACCTCTTAGATCTCGAAGTTTTTAGACAAAATATCTTACAATTTGTTAACATATTAAAATTCACATTTTCCTGCGAACAAACCACAAACCGCCAGACAATGATCTGCCTTAGAAATAAAGATGAGAACACGTTGTACAAGCCAGTGGCTCATCAATTGAGAATGTTTCAAAATACAAAAATATCTTAGAACCATTTATGTTTATTTGCCACTATATGTAAATATTACTTCACTTTTATAAGCAATGTATGTATAATGCAATATCACAACAACAAAAGCATTACTAAATTATGATGGTAGTAATCATGAAGAGAATCTTTGAACCAAAATTGTTGACATATGCGCTTAGTAGTTGGTTAACAGCTAAATCCAGAGATTTAGCTCTTCCAGAAGGAGTGAATAGGTTGACTGACTGCCGTTATATGACCTTTTCAATGTGTTGCTACGGCGTTAAACCCAACAAAACAAACAAGCTTATTTCAACAAGACATTTTATTTGTTTCTACATGAAACTGCTGTGACCAGTGTGGTGTTGGAGCCCCCTAGAACCTGGTTTATATTCCCCAGGTGGTAATTATTTTACCACTGCCCGTTCCATGGATCCAAAGCCTTTATAGGTTTGTGTTTTGTTATTTGTTTCAGGCGTCAATTTAATAACAAAAGGTTTGGTTTAAACAGTATTTTTTTAAGTCAATACAAACACTTTTATATACATATACACGGTAATAGTAGAATGTTACAGTATCGAAGATTGAGAAGATAGCTTAATAAACTAATTTTATCTCTCTCCTCAAATTACAAAAAACTATTATTACAAAAATAAACATATACCAGTGACATATATTAAAATAATAGCTAATATGTGATAGCAGTCAAGGTTGAAAACGGGGGACAAGAGATAGTGCGGAATATTTAAGAAAACAAAGATACTTTGAAGAAGTCAATTCTTTGTAAACTCTTGGCAGCTTTGAATGAATACGATAAAAACAAACAACAGAAAGAACTGTGGTTGGACTGACCTAGTGGTAGGACGCGCGCTAGTGGATCGAGAGGTCTGGGGTTTAAACCCCACTAGGGGCACAGCTAATTTTTCTTTTTAAGCTAGAAATTTACAATTGTTGCACTCAACCCAGGTGTGAATGGGTACTGTTAGTGATGAGCTGCCTGTAGGATTTTCAATGATCAGGGATTATCGTACAAACTAGTATAGTCGACAGAATGTGTATATAGAAGCAGACTTTAAACCGCACTGTATCTTTAACTTTGACTTTTCAACCTCAAGATTCATTTAGCGTGTTATATAGTTCAGACAACTTCTAATGTTTTACTGATATGTTAACTGCGACGATCTTACACCTCTCAAATTATATTTTTCAAAAGTTTGCTGTTGCTTGGTCTGGTTACAATAGCAACATTAATTTGGTAAGACAAAACTGTGTCCATTGTCTTACAAGGAGTTAGATACAACGAAAGAATCATTATCATTTTAAAGTATGACCACAATTCTTAATGTCAAATGCGTAAAGGTATAAAATGCTGCATGTAAATGCATTTTCAAAAATTCGTATCGTGCGAAGAAGTACTAAATATTCACACCTAAAATATGACATTATTCCTATAAATGGAATAAACAAATACAACTTGTTCAACACATTTAACTTTCAATTGTGTCTAACTTTGAACAAAAACTCGTAAAAATATACCACTATTTTTATTTCGGAGAAACTTTCTTTCTAAGAAATTATAAATGTGTTTTGCAATAAAATTTTAATAACTCTTGCATACAAAACGTATAACGTATAACGAATTTAATCTTTACGCCGTCGATTTACATTTTCCCAGTCGTGGCCAGTCGACCTAATCACGATTCCTTAATAGACCTAGATTTCAGAACCTAACCTTTTAGCCAATCTTTAAGAAAATATCCTTAGTAGTTACCGACAAAACAGTCCTTCTTGATAAAAAGGCAAGAACAATGACCATAGAAAGTATTTCATAATCAAACTACATAAAGCTATATTGGTTCGGCCACGATACCTGCCCCGTGTTCAGTAACTACTGTTAGCTAACGTTACGGGTACGGGAAAACTCGACCAGAAGACTACTCAACCCGTGCATAACT
Source organism: Mactra quadrangularis (assembly GCA_025267735.1). Lineage (NCBI taxonomy): Eukaryota > Metazoa > Mollusca > Bivalvia > Venerida > Mactridae > Mactra > Mactra quadrangularis. Next base: position 4,064,738 of record CM046300.1, on the reverse strand, counting down.
CAACTCAAAGTTAGGACAACTCAATCCGTAAGTAGGAGATTGAGTTGTCTCGGGTTGAGTTGTCTATGGGTTGAGTTGTTTCGACACTTCCGTTACGGGACGTTTTGGAACGTTCAAGGTAACTGAACACGCTGCTAGATTCGTAGCCAGTCGAGTTTACAGTGCAGTCACAATAACACGTAATAAGAGTATCGATTTAGTTGTTAACGCAAGTAGTTGTTAATGCAGTAGATATTTTATCTTCTATAGAAATATTATTATAATGTAAATTACCTTGAGTATTAAATAGCATTTTTGGCATTTATATCAAATTTGGTGTCTGCATAACCGTACGTCTGTATTATTCAAATATTAGCTAACTTACGATCAACCTAGCATGTTATGTATATATGTACATTATAAAGACATTTTGAAGTAGGCCATGTTACCAAATCTATTACTTTATGATTTATCATATATTTTGTTAAATATCCTTTGTAACCCAATATTAAAGGGCTTTTTATTTAGCTGGCAACAAATTTGAAATTTGTTATACTCACGCGTGCATGCATTAAAGTCATTTTCTTTTTAGTGAAATTGGGAAAGAAGAATGAATAAAACAATAAGCGATTTATTTCTTTAAGAAAAATGCTTAGATACTTTTAACTTTAGACTGTACAACATAAAATTGAAGGTGTCGTGCTGTTCAAATTAATCGAAATCTTGCCACCTTGCCATCTTGATCTTTTAGCAACTTGTGTAACCAAGGTTTAATAAAATGAACGAGAACGAGTAAGTAAAAGCCTAATATAAATGCGCGTAAATTTGAAAGACTGACTATTTATAACGTAAAAAGAATTGTCAGTAAATAGATTTATTAAAACTCAAATGTTTCCAATTTATTGTCCAATTGATCGACCTTGTTGTAACTTCTTTTAAATTTTCATTTTGGTTTTCATGGGAACATATCTTAATCATTTTATGGTATAACTCAAATTATTTGACACCTGAGCGTTCTCGACAAGTTTTAACTCTCCGTCAGGATTAAGTCTAAAAGGTCGACTTTACCCACACACATAAAGAGGCCATTATTACTTTTTTAAAATTGTCTTAAAAATCTACTTCTAGATTAAATTTTTCTGTCCGACATTTTCGAAGAAGTAAAATTTTCCTTATTCATATTATACGAGAAAGACCGACTGTAAGCTTACTTTATCCTCATATACAGAAGGTATACAATCACGACAGATATATTTCTCAAACAATTTGTAAATTTTGCATGATCTTTCATTTACAAAACTAAGTACATTTATTCAATAGCTATAGTCTGTTTTTCTCAACTGTCAAAGTTTGAATAATTTCACGGTGAATGATAACACACTTCTCAATATCACGAGTGTTAGACAAAGAGCACGAAGTCACCGTGTAATTATTCATGTTTTAACAGTTGAGAAAAAACGAACAAAATACTTTTTTGTTTGATGGTGAAACAAGTTCATACAATTCAGATTAATTTACTCTCATCAAGTCTTCTTCCTGGTCTCCCAATATTGAGGAGCATACCAAATAAAAGGGTCGAGAGTATCAATCAAACATACAATTACTGTCTAACATGACGTGAACTCAACATTAAGAGGAACTACAAAAAAGATTTAACGTAAACGAACCATACTCTACACTGAGGACTTTTCACGGAAACAACATGCAAAGCTAGTTACCCGCTTTTTATTGTCACCACGCTGTGATCGACTTATAACTTATGTAAGTTCTTAATTTAATCGATTAAGGAAACAATGTTCCTGATACAAGCACCGCTGTATAAGTATACAATGAGACTTAAAATCTAACAGAAAACTCGAGTAGCGTCATTAGCATATATTCATCGTCCGTACAATGTACTTCAGTTGAATTCTGTGTCACGACATTCATGCATTTAAAGTTATTTTATTCAAAAGCTGATTGTAATACAATACATTATCCAATATGAGCTTACGTAGTTCCATATTGATCTATTTGTGAATTTACGTAAATTGAATGCGAGGATTCTACAATTGGATACCATTTAATAGAGTTTCTCTAAAACGATCAGAGTTTTAGAATGAAACATAAATTTGTTAAAACTAGATACTGACTTCAAACAATCGTTTAAAAATAATTTATAAAGAAAATTAACTTTAACTTACCCACGTCCTGAATAAAACTCAAAAACAACAATTGTAAATAGATAAATCCCAGCCAAGTACGTTTTGACTGACATGCATCCATTTTGAGTTGTGTGAACACGCACAAGTTATACAGGGGATTTATATATTCATCGAAAGAGGAAGTTAATTTCCCAAATATTAATTCATGGTACAGTGGTAAATACATTCTAACCAGAAAGCCTTTGTATAAGGACAACTATTTTTATAGGTTTAAATCAGTCAGCTAGTACGTACTTGTAGTATTGTTATTTTAATATATTTTATACTGCTAACATTTTGAATATTTAGGTAAATTTAGCGACAGTGTTCAACAGTAGCTTAAATTATACTCTCCTTTTCAGGTTAACATTGGGCAATCTCACAGTGTGTCGTCTTAGTCTCATTTAAAGTGTTTTAAAAGGACTGGTCAAAGATAAATACAAAGTTGAATTGATCGTTTAGCGACATTGGATTTCTGGTTTTCACTCAAATAACATAATAGTACAAGTGACATCGAAAAAAGGAATTCAAAATTCAAGTGAAGAAAGAAATAATAATACTTAGTAATGATGCAGGATGTAAAAATGACAATAAATTCATAGATCAATGTTTGAATTCGACTACTTCTATTTGCTATTTGGAGTGATTGAAATGAAATAACGCTATGTTAGAGCGTCGTACTATAGTCAAACTATAAAGTAAATAAATCATCCGTAACTTCTGTAAAAAGAGGTGGCGTACTAGTTCTATCTATGTAGGGAACATTTTTATGTTAAACGGTTTCTTTTTAAGACTTTTTAAAACTTACTAAACTGTCTAGGTACGAGACATGGTCTAACGCTTTGTACTAATTGTGATACTAAACTAAACATGAAATCAAATAGTAGTAGTAACACAAATTTAACCTCTTCAGACAGGTTATATAAATTGGCATTTTGCTTACGACCCGTTATAACCTATCAGGAATTTATATAACAGGGATTTGTAAGATTTTCATCAAATTTCACTGTCTTTTTTAATTATTTCGGCCAATACAGAAAACAAGTATAACAAGTTTAAATAAAGATATTCACATGAAATTTTGTACCAGTACCATTAAAATTGACATAAAGGTTACGAAAAATGAGTTTCTAGATGATTTTGAAGTAAATTACGCTCACAGACGGTTTTACAATGAATTTTCCCGCCGATCGTTTTAGCCCCATTTTACATCACCTAAAGTCATATTTTCGGTCATAATTGCAACAAATTTTGTCAAAAACTTCAGAAACATTCACAAGTTGTATGGAAGACATATGCAAAAACATAAATCAAGTTTTTAAACTCAAGAATAGTTTGTACAGCCTGCTGTAGCCAGTTATAGACAGTGAAGACCGTGAATGTTCAAAAAGCACTTCGTTACAAATCCCTGTTATATAGAATCCCTGAACCTATGTATGTATTTATGTTAATGATTACTTTTAAATGAACAAGTAGCATTCGTACGCGAATGTACATCTTTAACCAAGTGAATATTGTTTGGGACCGTACTAGGATCAGTTCAATCTATAAGACTTTGAATGTCTACCATACGCACACGGAAGTCAAAGACACGAAGTCAATTTAACGGTATAAGGGAAATTGCATGCCAACTCGTTTCTCTTAAGTAGGGACATAAATTCGTACTTAAATTTAGTGCTAGACAAACTCACCAGTGGTTGTATTCTTTTTCATTCCAAAACTACGAACTTTATCTCTCGGGTTAATGATAAAATGGAATTTTCGATGTAACACGTTTTAGGACTTTGTGATTGTTCTGTGATCTTGGTGATGTCATTGAACCGGCTGCAGTTGATTACTTTGTTAACCTATTAATTGTTTTTGCACAACGGAGGTAGGGAGAGTGTATGTATTTTTACGTAAATATTTTCTTTTAAAGAATGTGAAGACTCGACATATTTTATCATTCTTGTTTTCTTGCTGATTCATCTTCAGGTGCTCTGATTTCAGAACAGCCATTGTATGAGTACTAAAAGTCTAGCCTGTTGCCTCGGCAATACCATTATCGTTTTGTTTTTTTGTATGTTGGTGTGATCTTGCACACAATCTTGTCGAGTAAATGATGGTTCGTAGTTTGTTCACCCAGACAATTTGTAATTGTTTGTTCTTGTGAAGTTGATGCGCCCTTAGGCCTGGTGTTAACTCTAGAATGGAAATGAGTTTGTCACTGACCGTTTCACTGCGAAACCCCTTAGATTCATGTTTTTATATTTATTTGTGGCGTCCCTTTTATTCGAAAAGTTTAAACGCTAGAAAATCTCCCTCTTTGATTTATGACTGTGTGGTAGGCTGAGTTGTTTGACTGTTGTTTTTGTTCCTGATTTGTTTGCTCACAAAGTTTTCCTCATTGATTGTTCTCCCCACATTTGTCGTCATTTATTTCAATATTGAATCATCATCTCACGCGCCAATAAGAATTATGAGGAATATTAGTAAGGTGATTCCCCGTGCGTACTCTTCAACTAGTTTGTTCATTTAGTTGGATACCTAGGGATTTGTTCTCACCCTAATAATAGTAATTTGCCACAATCTATCTTGATTTTATTGTCTCATAAATCATTTAATTATACTAAAAATCAAGAAACGATTTGTTTGGGTGATAACATATCTGTATTCCATCACTTGTTATATCTTAAAAAAAAGATATTAGATGAAACATTCTACTACTTTACATACTGAATTCCAACAGATAATCTGGCGCGATATGACCTTTCTGTGTTGGTGCGCCGTAAAACCCAAACAAACAAACAAACAAACAAATCCAACAGATAGGATTTATTTACCAATTGGGTTTCTTCACATTTTATCAGGAAAATGTAATTGATAATATCCAATATTATTTGTAACCTACGCCCAACCAGCCCCCGAAGAATAGCGATATAATCTTCCTGTATCAGACGAAACCAGGAAAGTCGATATAACATGAGTGTTCTATATAAATATATAATATCTCATGTATATATACAATACATGAATATTCAAAGTTTGTGAATTGCACTTACATCTTGAGAGTACACTTGACATAAGTACTTGAAGTAATTAATGTAAACTTATTATACATCGTACTTGATGAATTGTTATCCTTAATCATGATTGTATAGATGATAACTAAGTTCCAAACTTTTGAATTGTAGATAAATTATGATAAAAACGACCTGCAACAAGGAAAATAGTATCATTTACATTTACTGCGTATGTTAGCTATTAGGCTTAAACAGTTAAAGTGTGGTTTAATGTCACTTTCCACGAACATGCTCAGCCGACTTAAAAAGGGCCCAATTAAAAAAAATCGAAGAACAATATGGGCCACATGTATCCTATGATTCGTCTTTCATTTTAGTGTTTTTAAATCATACTTGAAAAATTATTATATTATACTGAAAGGATAAAGAAACGCAGGGTGAAATTTAAACAAGAAATTAAATATGATATCGGGCTTCATTTAAAACGAAATTGTGGATACTTACAGAAAAATTAATGCTTAAAAACTCCTAAAGTCTGTATGTTGCATCTTACAATTGGTTTAGAGGTACTGATGGTTAAATTGAATGGACACATAGGATTTTGAAATTAAAATTTATCATCAATATCTTGTGTGTCCACCGCCGCTGTGGTCACGGCCCTTATTCTTCTGGTCATAGAGTTCCCGTCTTATGGGGATGTTGTCCCACTCTTCAATCAGAGCTCTGGTCAACTGCTCTCGAGTAGCAGGGGTGGCTGGCGCTTTCGAACCTGTCCATCCAACTGGTCCCAAAGATGCTTGATCGGGGACAAAATCAGGGCTATATGACGGTCAATCTATTGGTTGAATGTTGTTATTGGCCAGAAAGACTTGGCAAGCTCTTGCTACGTGGGGCCTAGCATTATCCTGCTGGAGGGTTAGATTATGCTGCTGTAAGAAAGGGATAACATGGGGATGAAGGATCTCATCTCTTTACTTAGCTGCTATTAAATTGCCATCAATAACAACCAATTGTGATTTTAATCCGTGTGAGATTCCTCCCTACACCATTACTAAACCGCCCCCAAACCTATCCCTCTCTACAACGCAATCGTCAGTAAAACGTCCGCCACGACGTCGGTAGACACGTTGACGGCATGTCATATCGATTAAGGCAGACTAGAGACTCGTCCGCAAATAAGATTGCGTTGTGCTGTGCTGTGTTATACCGTGCCGTGCTTTGCTCTGTTCTGCTCTACTGTGCTCTGCTGTGCCGTGCTGTGCTTTGCTCCGCTGTGCCGTGGTCTGAACTGCTGTGCTCTGCTTTGTTGAGCTGAGTTGTGTTCTGTTATGCTATGCTGTGTTCAGCTGTGTTGTGCTGTGCTGTGCCGTGCTCTGCTGTGCTGTGGTTAGTGTGCTCTGCTGTGCTTTGCTCTGCTCTTTTCTGATGTGCTGTGTTCTGTTGTATTGTGCTCTGCTGAGTTGTGTTCTGTAATGTTGTGCTGTAATCAGTTGTGTTGTGCTCTTCTGTGCCGTGCTCATTGAAAAAATAGAAATACAAGTGAAAACAAGGATGACTATTTCTAGAATTTTGACCGCCATAAAACAGAGTTTTAGTAAATGTGTGCAGTATAGTAGGATGGTTAAGTAATTTTAACAATAACTAAACTTTTTATAACTTTTAACTTTAGTTAATGTATGTTCTTTGTTGGTTTAGCTGACCTGTATGGTGGCTGATTTATGCCATGTCCCATTGTTGTCCCGGGGGCGCCACATTAAAACACGAAAGTACGATTAAATGGCATAAACCAGCGACCATATTTAATGGTTATTTACTTTTAATATGAAAATATTGCGTGAATAATACGGTTGTGGTTTGAAAAATCCCCCCCCTAGACAAAGAGCACGAAGTCACCGTGAAATTATTCAAGTTTTGACAGCTGAGAAAAAAAACGGACTTTACTTTAAACATTAATATTTATCTGTATAATACGTTTGTATACTGTTGTATGAAAATGTATCATTAATGCACTAGAACCGTATTGCGATACGTACCATGATATATTGGATTAAAAACATAAGACATAAGTTGCATGATACTTTTGTATTAAAGAACTTATTCAACTGTTCAGTATTAAAGTATGTTATAGCATTTTAGGGAAAGCGCCTGGAAAAACTTGACCTTTTTAGTTATGGAACATTCCGAACGCGCCCAGGGCCCGGTTTCACGAACGCATTCTTATCTTAAATTTCTAGATTAACCTTAAATTTTCTATTTTTAGCATTTTAAAGTTAAAGTGCGTTTCACAAACATTTTACAATTTAATCCGTTCTTAAATAGTCTAAGTTATGAGTAAAAATTTAATCGAGTGAACGGGTAGATTAAACCGAACGTAAACATTACTTAAATATAAACAAATGGTTATCGGTCGTCTAAATTATATTTGACTGGTTATAGAGTCCCTAGACGGCGGGCATTCCGACGAAGGGACACTTTGAGTGTAAGATAGAAGATATCAGAGTTACAGATTTTCCCCTGCTACAATTCATTTCATCGTTAAACTTATTCGTCTCCTCACGTATAAGACGGGGTATGACAGTTTCTGCACTACTTCAAGACATAGGTTGGCGAAGTTGAGTTTCTGTATTATTATACAAATAATAATAAAACTTGCAGATTAAAACGAATAGATACTTTAACATCTAGATATATCGTCATTCTGTTGAGATTTTAGAGATGACAATCATTCCAACAGAAAATTGATTAATTAGTTTTATGAATTCCATTATTTTCCAATCTTAAAACACATTCGACATTACCTTCATTATTCCCTAAAACATGTAAACAACAATAAATGGGACCTCGTTGCCATTTTCGCGTACATATTTGCACCTATACTAAATTCGTCATTTTTGTTTACGAGGCATGACATATTAAGGATGCTAAATTCATTCGTGATGTCTTTATTTAAGATTCATAGCTTGTAGATTTTAACAAAACTTTGTAATATAAACAGTTTAATATTTTCAGATGCAAGTAATGAAAGTCGAGGGGAAAAACTAAACCACCTAAGCACATACCTTTGACAACATCAGCAATGACAACTGATTCCTTTGTCGATGGCAACTGACTCAATATGTCAGCATCGACATTGGACTTCCCGGACCTATAGCTAATGTCAAAGTCAAAATTGGAAAGCGCAGCCAACCAACGATGCGACGTTGCATCCAACTTGGCTGTTGACAAACATAGATTAGAAGACTGTTGTCAGTGCGGACTCTAAACTTGTTACCATAAAGATAGTCCTTGAACTTATCCGTAACAGCCCATTTAAGGGCAAGGAACTCTAACTTAAGGACTATGTAATTTACGAATGTCCTTCATGACTTTAAAATAGGTGTGGTTGCAATAATTGAATTTTACAAATAATTTTCATAAATTTCAGTTTTCATTTTAATCCTAATGAAATAAATAAGTCAGTTTAATAGAACAATATCAAAAAAGTGGTTTAGTAATATTTATTTTTTATGAAGAAAGTGAGTTTAAACATGTAAACTTTTGTGCAAGTTTACATGAAGTACAGTGAAAACAGTTAAAATAAAATATTCCAATCAGATTGTGTACACCCCCGTACAGATGCACTAAGAGTTAAAAATACAAAATAATTCTTACATAGTCTGAAATCAGTATAATAAAATATCTCTATATACTAAATTTTATAAATTTCAACATGTCCAAAATATAACTTTACACAAAAGAAGTAGTACAAACAAAAAGTACGGTGTCCAATAATGGACACAGGTAATGAAAGGTACACACTTAAAATAGGTATAATTCACTAATGTCATTATTGAACGGTCTGTTAGCGGAAAACGTTTCAGACAAACAGAAAACGGTTTAAGTATATAGTACGCGAGTATGAAACAACCTGAAACAAAAAAGTTCCAGTATATTGTGCAAATTAGTAACTGCCATTACAACGAAGATGGCGGTGTTACTCCCGTTGATTTAGATCAATAAATTTACACTAAAAAGTAAACAAGAAAACAATTCCTCCTCTCCGAATTCTTCTAATGAATTGAAGTAAAGATTCTTTTGTCCGCTATCTTTAAACGTTCGCGCTTCAACGGATCGTTCACTTAGCCGTTCATAACGGTAACGGTGATTGACTAACGTTATATGCTTACTGAACGCAGGGCTGATATAGAACTGGGACTGTTTCATAAGAATCTTACGTAAGATGGCAAACTTTCCGAAATACTTACTTACGTTGACCTTACGTTTACGATGAGAGAATTTCAAAGACGCTCTCGAAACTTAAAACCTTTGCTTCAATACGATCTGACTTAAGTCAACGTCAAGTAGTGAAGCCCTCAAATTTTGGTCACATGATTTGTTATCAACAATACATTACAAACTGCAAAGCATTTAAAGAAAAAAATATGTTCCACAAACTTCAACGAACAATTTCACAAACGGAGATTAGAAGCTCTCGAAGAAAATGCACGAGGGCTATACCGAGCCACCATACTCTTGATTTTTCAATACACGGCCAATTTAAACAAAGGTGGTATGACACAATAAATGGTCATCTGCTAACAAAACATCGACCAATTTAAGACGGAACCGATAGATGTCAAAATGAAGTAATAAGGCACAAAAAAGTTCCCACGTGGCGTCAAATAAATACCTTAAAACAATAAATCATCCAATCTACAGACATATATAGTAATAACTTCATAAAAAATAAACCATTCCTAAGACATTTCATCGAAATCTTACAATCTTTATATAGAAGTTCAGTTTGTGTATGTACACACGTTTTTGTGATTAGCCCCTGACTTCCGCAAAGATGTGTAATGAATAAGTTTTTAATACACACAAAATGGACGCCAAAATTTGATTACAAAGCCCACTTATTTGTTTGTTCATATAGGTAAATTCAGTCACAGATATAGAAAGCCTCAGTGCATCTAGAGTAATATTAGTGCATTCAATATCTGCATATGTATTCTGAATTTGTTCGCTAGAATAAAAGGAAACTTGCACAGAAAATAACGTATTTATTTCTGTATTCACAGGTGATGTGAAGTACCTCCGATAACTGGTCCAAAAGATTTCAGGCAAGAGGGATGATTAAACAATAGGATATTTTTTAGCACTGCATTCACCCTAACCAACTTTTTGAGGGCCGGTACTTAAAGGTACCTCTCTGTAATTTCAACAATTACATAGTCCTTAAGAGCGGGGTAATTATTTTTATTTGGTTTCAACCCACGACTAGCATAAGCTATTACTCACTCCTTGCCATCCTGAAGCTGATACAGAACAGCACCAAGACCAACACCACTGGCATCAACATTTAAAATAAATGGCTTAGTAAAGTCTGCATATGCAAGCACTGGAGGATTAGTCAGACGATCAATAATGGCTTCAAACGCCTGTTGCTGGGCCTGGCCCCAGACCCAAGGGCTCGAGCCCCTTCCAGTCTCGCTGTTCTTATGCGCCGGATGACCAACCAGTAAGTCGTTTAAAGGTTCCGACAACTTGGCAAAGTCTTTTACAAAGCGGCGATAATACCCAGCAAAACCGAGGAAGGCGCGCAAGTCCTTAATAGTACTAAGCACAGGCCAATGCTTAAGTGTAGCAACTTTCTTCATTGCTTACAATATGCCCTAAATAACCAACACTTGTACAAAAGAACTGACATTTGACCCTTTTAACCTTTTTTAGATTTGCATCTTCCAACCTTTTAAAAACAGAATTCATCCTCACAAAATGCTCATCCTTAGTCTTGGAGTAAACAATAATGTCATCCAGATATATGAGACTCTCCGAGAGATTTAAATCACCAATAGCACGTTCCATCAAACGTTGGAAGCCAAAACCCATCCGATTGCACTCATAAAACTCAAGCGGACCAACTGAGAATGCGGTAAATCTTTTATCGCTCTCTTTTATTTTTACCTGCCAGTAGCCCGACCGTAGATCCAACTTAGAAAAGTATTTAGACCCTATCAGACTATCAATGGTCTCAACAATCCTAGGAAGACTATACGTATCCTTAACTGTTCTGCTTTTAAGTGTGCGATAGTCTATACAGAACCTCAGAGACCCATCTTTCTTCTTAACAAGGACCACATTGGATGAGAATGGACTATTAGAAGGCCTAATAGCACCTGCATCCAGCATATCCTTCAGATGTTCGCGAACTTCCTCGAACATACCAGAAAGAATACGCCTATAAGGTTCCTTAAATGGTGTGGGGTCAGGTAGGTTAATACTGTGCTCGACATCAGCACTACAACCCAGATCCGTCAGGCCACTGCTAAAAACATGCTTCTATCCAGAGAAAAATTCCTTGGCCTTGGCATGTTCATCTTCTGTTAATACATCAGAAGAAATACTTATGCAAAGGTCTTCAAGAGACTTCTCACTAGAGGAAGACTGGATCTATTTTCCTTACCACATCAACTTCTTGGAGACGACAAACAACAGAATTAGGTTTAATAAAAACAGTCTCAGCCGACATATTATACATCTTAACTTGTATACGACAAAAAGACTGTGAACTGATCTTAACTTAATTGGGATAAACACTGATATCATTAGAGTTATCCATACTCTCTGTAATGGCTGATGTCATAGAACCAACATTTCTTACCTTCCCAGTCACAACTTTCGAGGAGAAAGGGGGAATACGGATTGTGGTATCAGACATACTTTTAACAGAGAAACAATTTACATCAGGCATACATGAAAAAACAGAACACCATGCAGCTGGAAACAAATCAACATCAGAAGAGGATTTCAAAAAATTCAAAACATTAGTACCGAGAAGTAATGAAACAGTACCGGAATACTTGGTGTCCCGAACAACTAAAACAGGCACAGTGACAGAATCTAAATCAACATTAGGTACACCAATGTCCAACAGCACATGAAACATCCAAACTAAAATCAGACAATTGATTTAATTTGGTTTAAATGTTTATTATTATCCAGCTCCTTCTCAAGTTTGTTGACTTTAGTGGTCAACTGCGTCATCTGTTGAGTAAACACTTGCATTTGTTGCAAGAGCTTATTCTCAACAGAAGACATCAGTTGAACCACTGGTTGTTGATTAAGCTCACCTGTCTTAGTGGATGTGGTGGTTGAGGCAGGTGGAACAGAATTCTTAGAGTAACCCATCAAGTCCTGCTCCATCTGTCTCAACTCCTTCCGCAAAACACCAAAGTCTCGAATAGTATCGTACTTGTACCGGGAACTACTTTTTAATTCTTTGTTTTTTAGTCCGGACCATAAGCGCCCACAAAGCATCTCATTTCTGGTAACATAATCCAGTCCGAGATTAGCTCTTGTCAAAAGCTGCTCCAGTCGGAGGCTATAGTCAATTAAGGACTCATTAGCCTCCTGGCTAGCACAGTAAAACTGCTGCTTAAGTGTCTCGGAACTGGTCACGTTACCATAAATGTGACTTAACTCATGCAATATGGCATGCACAGTGGCATCCTCCCCAAGAGTTAGCAGAACAGTTCTGGCTTTCCCTTTGAGACTTGCCCTTACTGCCTCAAATATTAAATTCTCTGGGTATAAACCAGTTCTCAATAAACACCTAACCTCATATGACCACAGAACAAAAGCTGCATTATCTTTACCCTCACCAGAGAAAAATGAAATTTTTGGTAATCTCATGGTGGGGAAAGTATGTTCATATTTGGGCGGAGTTACTACATTGGGAATGAAAGATCTGGAAAACAGAGCGAGGAGGAGGAGGGACGGGTGGTGCCCCACTATTATCAGAATGAGATAAAGGAGGGTTTTGATCCAACACCGACCTGCGCCGGTCATAATATAATTGTTCAGGTGTATTAACATCCTTTACAATTTCACTATGACGTGACAGCTCAGGTGGTCTTGGTGTAGAAGTATTTACATGATAAAGTTGGTATTTTCCAGATTTAGATAAAATACTGGGACAATGCTCAAGTTCCGAATCGGTTAAAGTATTAGCTTGTTCAGATGCCAATATTTTTACAATGAAAATGAGTAATTGTAAACTACTAAAATGTACAAATACAAATAAATAAAATGTAAACTACACAACTAACTTATCACTACAGTTAAACTTTTAAAGTTAAGTAATGGTAAAGTCAAGTATTGGAAAACTCAAATGGAACAAGAGAGATAATCAATAGAAAAAATCCCAATCTAAATTTCAAAATTAATTCAAAAGACACAATATTACAATTATCAATTAAAGGGAGACAATCAAAAATAACCTTCACTCAATAAAAAGGAATAAAGCACAAAATTTAACAAAGAAGAAATGTCTTTTACAAAATACAACTAAACACACTGCAAGCTACCTCCAGATCTTAGTATAGACAAGGTATTAAACAAAAATTCAACCTCACAATGATTTAAAGGTTAAATTAGCTCAAATAATCTAAATGTAGTGTCTGCAGATTCAAGCAAAAGTTGTTTCAAGGGAGACAACCCAATCAAGAAAATACACCCAAACTGTATAGGGCTAAGTCAAAATAAACACAGTTTGTCAACAGTCACAAGATAAATGAATACAATTATAATAAAATTTACCTTTTCTGTCTACTTCGCCAAACAAAGCTTCTCAGCAAATGTTCACTTTCCCTATAGCTGTAAATACTGTGATTCAATACATAGAGTTATCTATGAGATGAAATTTACAAAACAAATCTATTCAACTGTGTCTACATGTGACTGGTGCAACAACAAAACGCCAGCGCTTTTTAAGCACTACTACAAATGCCGCACTACAGTTTAAATGTAAGTTAAAACAACTAAACAACTACGAATCTCTATAAGAACTACACTACAACTAAACAACAATAAGTTGCTGTAGTCAAATAAATGAATACTAATTGCGTAGCAAATTAGTCCTTTTTTAACTACTGCATAATAATAAGTACCAAATATAAACAACTAATCTTGCCCATATTAATACATATCATACAGGACTATAATCATGAAGGATACTGGATGTAAGAAAAAGTTAAATGATGATGTATGATGACAGAAATAAATAATTCATGCAGTTAATAAATGATATGAAATGATGATAAGTGTTAGTCTCACCATGAAATGAAGTTAGTGATGATGATGTATCCAGTGCAGTAATAAGATCTTTCAATCCACAATATGATTCAATATGATCACAACAAAAACAAGAGCACCGCTAGGCGGAGCATTATTAGCCCGAAAGTGTTGTTTTTTTTAGTAAAGATGAAGCATTTGTAAGACTGACCTTGACCTTTGACCTTGTGACCCAAAAATAAATAGGGTCTTCCACCCGATATGGACAATCATCGTAAGAAGTTTGAATATTGTGGGCCAAATGAAACTTAAGTTATGCTCCGGAAACCAAATTGCTAACGGACGGACGGACGGACGGCAGTGGGAATAACATAATATGCCCGAAATTCTTTCGGGCATATAACAATACCATGTAATAAATTCACACCTAAAATAACAAAAATAATAAAATTTAAATAACAAGAAATATGAGCAATGCAATCAATAACACTAAATATGAAAGTTCAATAGTCTAATAAAACATTAAAGTTCAATTGTTCAATTCACAAATGTATACTAAAGGTTCAAAAGTCTAAATTAATGATAAAGTTAAACTCACAAATTGTATATTTAAAGGTTTCAAAAGTCTAAATAAATAATAAGTCACTAAATGTATACAGTGTATGAAGTAATGTCTTGAAGTGATGAATTCAAGTACCAGAGATGGTGTTTGTGTATGTTCACTTTCATTATTATTAATATGTTTTAGTAGTTTTGTGTATGTTCTCCAGAGAGTTAGGTTTAGTAGATACCTTTTTGTAGTTAGTACATGTAGTCAAATAGTTTTAAATGTCGGGACGACATTTTACGAAGGAGGGGAGGATGTCGCAGGGTCACTTGCCAATGTTATATATATTGTCTATAATCTATTTCTTTCATTTCTCTTCACCCCATTTCATTTTTATCATAATCCTCCTCATCAATTTATACACATCGCACCTACAATTATTACAGGTAAGTAGCCCTTCTCTATTGTGTTGTTGACATGTTTCATTTATAAACGCGACTTGTATTTAATCTCATGTTTGTATTTCATGTTTATTTATTTTCAATTGTTGAACGTATTCAATAAATAGACTGCGCGTGCGACGTGTCATCCTCTTTGTTGTCCTCGTACAAAACTAATAATGAGGTAAGGGTTCTTATGGTATACCTGTAATATAAAATATGGAATAAATGGACAAACAATGGTTCTCACCACTTTGAGTGTCTACTGGCAAATGCGCACGTGCGACATCACGTCGCACGCGCAGTCTATTTATTGAATACGTTTTTTAGCCTTCAACACAGTCTTGCTTCAGTGCTTTTCGGTACTTTGATTATACTATTTATTTGATTTGCATTACAATAACTACAGTTTGTTGATGTATTCTTGGTGTGATTATTTGTAAATTGCTCTGTGGGAAGTTTATATATATGCAAGAAACGTTCAAAACATAGGCCGAAATTAATCATTACCATAAGTTTAACCTGTTGAACTTTTTTGCTTTTCTTAACATTCATTTAAAAAGTAAGTTTTGGTAAATATGGTTCTTTATTGCACACTTTACTGCATCGAAATGACACGTTAAATTTGCGTAATGATGTTTATTTTTTATTGCTTCAGATTTTATAAGAAATTAAAAAATTTATGACACAACAATTGTCAAAGAATTGTTACATGCTTCTGGAAGTGACTTGTCACCAGTTACACATTGATATCTGAATAAAAATGTACAGACAATCTCAATAGATAAACTTACAGACGACATTATGGTTATATGTGAATTAGAGCTTTATGGAGGTGTGTGATAGATAAGTAAACATTGTCATGTTGTACCAATAATTAAAGTGGACAATGTTTTATACAAAAATTAACATGGTGCCTTTTATTCTGTTTATTTGATCAACATAAGTGAGTTCTCATGTTAGGGCTAAATACACAAAACTTTGAATGAACTATTCTGAAACGAAACAGACAAGTGCAACACGTAATATTTTGAATCAACAGAACTAAATAAAATCTTTATTAACGTTTCAATATAAAATTGCGCGCTTGATTTCGAATCCTAAAGTGTATTAATCTGTATCTCTTAATATATATCGGACAAAATGTACGTTTAAGCGTTAGAATCAGTTCCAAATGTCAAAATTGAGACAACGCAATTAATACAGACCACTTATTCCAACATACCTGAGCAAATACGTTACATAGTTTATGTTATTTTATAGGCAACTCTGTTGTTCAATGTTATATCATAATGTCACAGCCGATTAAATCTCAAAAGAACAGGTTTTCACAAATTTCTTATTGTCTTTTTAAAATAGTTATTAAAATGTGAGAGTAATAAAGATAAATACCTATTGAATAAACATAAAATAATCAACCAGCTTTGACCTTTTCCCTTTAAAGTCACGTTTGTACTCTAAAACATTTCTGTTTAAAGATTGCCCAGTCAATCAATGTGGATACGACTGTTCAAAAATATGTCACTGTAAATCAATGAAATCTTTAGAAGATAAAATATATGGTTGTGAAGATAGATGGACAGGAGAAAATGGTCAATGTGATGTTGGTAAGTGTATGTTAACGCGACAATGTAGATGAATATATCGTGTATTTGTCGTAACTGATCAGTGTGATTTGAAAAAAAATGTCTTATTCATTACCCACAGGTAATAAAATTTATCCGGATAAAGACTAGAGGCAATATTCTATCAACATTTATTCGCTGTTTACGCTTACAGATAAGTTTGTACTACTTAATGGTACATTTGTATCTTTAAATACTTTAAAGATCTTAATACATGTAAGTTGCTGCTTATGTTAAACATGATTTCAAATCCTACTTTAAATTGCACAAGTTGCAGTTGGTGCGGTAAATAGATCTTTACAAAATGATTCTCTTGACGCATTGTATCAAAATCATATTTTACTACATTTAAAGAATGTGCAAATAAAAAATGGGAAACATCCTGTCAGAATGAATGTGGTGCCTGTAGACAAGGAACGTGTGATGTTGTGACTGGTAAATGTACTGGTGGTTGCAAAGATGGATATATCAATACTGGTGATTGCAAATCGGGTAAACATCTTACTCTATTATCACTCAATTAATCTCTTATACGTTATAACTGATATGTTTTGCGAACTGAATGAAAAATAAATGTTGATGTATATGTATGGACATAAATTTTTTACACATTGCCTAGTAACGAGATACGTAATATAACTTCTTATTGTAGATGTGCTGTCCTTTGCTAAAAGAAAATGTGTATTGTTTTAGACAACACATAGAGTTTCGGTATTCATGCGTATGTATCGTAATGCAATTTAAATCAGTCTAAAACGAATACAGCAATAAACTCATTTGTGATTTGCTTATTTAACGAAATTGTTTAATGCGTGTAAATATACTGGTTCCAATTTTACATGACTACTACATAGTACAAATGTTGTTTCTTTATTCGAATTACTAAATCATCCTTTTGTATCGATTCAAATGATTGCCGCTTTTGTTATGTTCAATAGACATATAGAAATGCTTTGATTTTTTAATTAGTTGTATCAGTTATCAGTTATCATTTAAGGTTCAATTCAATTATGATAGATTACTAATATCGTTTAGAATGTCCAGGAGGAACATACGGACAGGATTGTAGAAATACTTGCAATGTAAATTGTGATGTTACGTGTCACCATGTCTCTGGTACGTGTACAACTTGTAAGGCTGGTTGGATAGGAATTTATTGTAATGAAGGTAATTTTATTTGTTATTTTACCATTTTATGACTGTCTGTAGTGATAAGGTTAAGAGGAATTATACGCATTATTTTCATGATTAAAATAATACATTATGCTCTGGCTATCGTAATTCCATCAAGTAAGTACACAATGATACATATTGCTACCACTTTGAAGTTTATTTATTTACTTTTGTCAGAATTTGCACTTTCCGATGGCTCATTGGTGCCATGGCATCAATGAGTTTTCGGTTTGCTGACCGAAAACGTATTGTTGCTAGTTTGGCTTTTACAACATTATAACGGTTGCTAGACCAAAAACTTAATTAGCACCTTTAATCGAAATATCATCATTATAGCTATACATGAATGATAATAAAAAGTATGACGAAGGAACCAATTCTAAAAGTGAATTTTAAATAACAATCCAAATAACACAGGGGAAAATTATAAAATGCGTTAAGTACTAGTTATATTGATTGATGTCTTTCATGAGCGTTATTGCCATTTATTATAGGCATGTGTTGTATAATCAGTTATCCCTTCTTTTCTTTGAATCGCTCAAATTTTCACTTGTTCACTTTTCACTCTGCTTAAAGACTTTTGGCAAACTGAAACCGGGGTATTTCTTATCTTAGACAGTCACTCAAACACATATAAATCGCATGACTGTCATGTTGCTTTTAAAGATAGATATGTAACTAACTACTAGAATGCAAAAACTGCCAACGCCTATAATTTTGAAATGTCGATATGCAAACATATTGGCCATTTTTTGCATTAGTAAAATAATGGAAAATTAACCAAAATGCAAGTAAACACTGATTTTACACGTGTCTCTCGCATCTTTTAACTTCAAATTAAATACGAAGTGAAGCCATATAACAAGGACCTATAACAACAACCGAAAATAATACACAAGGCAATGCTAATGCGTACGACGAAATCAATGAGAATGATCTACAGTAATTAATAGATAGTTTGATATACAAGTGTGCTAATACTCAAAATCTAGACTATACAATACGTTTAATCGACATAAACATGTACCAAAAATGCGTGCAATATTTAAATGCCTTTTTGAATGGATGGTTAAATAAGAGAAGAAAACTTCCAATTATATCCTTCGAATAACTTACACAGCTGCATATTCTTACCTTCGTGTTTATAATTTATGTTGCTCCTTATAACCTTATACGTATAATAGTTTTAAGTTGTTCAATATATTTTTCCCCATTGTAAGATAATCATTTAAAATTTATATATTGCATTGACATATTTTCTTTATATTTTCTTAATGTGTAAATGTTTACTGCCTAGTAGTGAAATATTGTAAATCATTGTAGTCGCATCCTTTTTGACTCTCCTGTGCTTTAATTGGACATCAAATTATATCAATTATCTTTACTTACATTGCAGTATTTTATACTGTTTCTACATTTTTTATATATGTGAACCTTATTTTTACATGTATGTAAATGAGTGAAATAAAAAAATATGTATAACAACATTGCATTATTCTTTCTTAATAATGCTTCGTGCAATTTGTGTTCTTTGTTGTCATGTAATAAAATGTATTGTTCATTTACTTTACTACTTTATTCATGTTTTGGATATTGCTTGTTCTAAGCACAACATTATCAGCTTTTTATTATGATTTAATATTTATAATTCATCATTTAGAATGAGGCAAAATACGAAATAGATTGTGAAAACTCTTGTAATAAGAATTGTGATATCACGAGTCATCAGGTGTTTTGTACGTGCACAATTTGTAAGGCTGGCTGGAGAGGAGACTATTGTAATACAGGTGTTGTGTTTGTACACATGTACGTCATTAAAACAATCTATGTTTGTATCATGCCAACCACATATTAATCAAAGATGAACAAATCATATCGGTATAATCATAATTTGATAATAAAAATGAGTTACATTTCAAATGATTCAAACGTACTTTATAAAGTTTTGTCTAAATATACGAGGGGTTATCCAAAAATTCGTGGACTTTCAAAATATCTTTTGAACGTCAACGCGTATTGTAAGCATACATTTTAGAATAATGTCAACACATTTTGAAAGGAAAATGTAACTGCGTTAATCAATGTTGGTTTTATATAGGCTCATACACTGTACCCGGCGCACGGTAGAAAATTAGTTAGTAATCGTATATTTGATGCTAAAGACTAAAGAACTTATGGTCTCAATTGTATTGAACGATGCAACAATAAATGTGTGATTTTTGTAATCATGTCGCTGGAACAGTATACAATGTATGGATGGCAAGGTGATTATTGCGATCAAGGTATGTAGTGAGTATTGCTTTATTTTTTATATAGTATGTCAGGCAAACTTTGAAGTTATAACTTTCGTACTACATGTCATTAAACAACTATTTTTACCGAATCATTGTTGCCACAACGCCAATATTGCAGTGTACCGGTTTCTAGATGCGACCAAATACTAACACATTCGTTCTGTAACCCAAAATACTATGATATTGATATATATTGCATTGAGATGGTGATGATTAAAATTGATGATTTTATAATTATGTATTACTAGTATATGTATTTTGATTATCTAAACTTAACTTCGCGTATATCTTAATCTGATATTATTACAATAAATAATTATCAATTTATTGTCAATAAAAAACCTTACACTTAGTCAAAATATCATCAATCTCAAATTCGCTATAGTGAAAGTGAAAAAGCTAAATTAACAAGGCAAAATTGCTATTTGCCTTTTTTACATTTAAATTGTTTACATTGAAGCGTTTACCTATTCAAATCAGAACACCTTTCAGCAGTCAATATTACCGATAGCTAATATGAAGGTTGACATACTAATTGCAGATTTGTTCTCAATTATAGCACATCTCTCTGCTTGAGAATTTTAGACTTGAAAAAACATATGCCAATTTTGACTGTGTGAATTGGTCAGCTATGATTTCTAGAAAAATGAGCTACCAATAAAATTTCTATTGTTAAACAGTCTCAAGTTTGACTGATGGCATAACTGTACCAATATCAGAATGGAACTTATGTCTTGGTTAATCTGGTGTCTGATAAAGACAGTTTTAAATGCTAAATACGTCTACTTTTACTTGAAAGTGGTACAAATTAATAAGAAAGTACAAATGATGACACATTTGAATTTTGCATTAAAACAGAACGATGCATTCTGTAATGCCTGAAATGTAGTTGTTGATGACAGGTTATCCAAAAAAAGTTGTTAAAGTCTTTATCCTACACTTTCTTTCAAGAGATTAAGGGTGACACAATATCCATTAACAGGGCCACTATCAGGCTTTTCACGGGCCGATTTTATTTTAGTTTAGACTGCAAACCAGTATGTGTCATTCGCTCCACTTTAAAATTTATGACTTTGTTTTCAATGTTTTCCATACTAGGCATCATATTTTGATAGCAAATTTATGTATATCAGGTTTACATTTTTCCTGAAACTTTCAAGCAATTCGTAAAATGCCTGTTCCATTTAGGCAATTTAGAAATTAGAGCCATATATTGCATTCACCAAAACACTTATTTCATTACTCATATCAGTTCAGAACTTTCTTTCGCTGTTTGGCTTAATATGGTAATGAACTCATACATATTAATTTTCGTACATCAGATATAAACAACAAATTTCCTTTAATATATTTATTAGAAAAATAAAGATATAACAAGTATACACGTATATTAACAAAAGAAACATTATTAAACACAATTACTTACACATTATTATTTACAACATACCTAACTATGCAAAACTTATAACGCAAACAGTAGTTTTCTTTATATATTTTTACTTTATATAATACATGGGTATATTTGCCATCATAAAGTCTATCGGTGTGTTCATTCATGATATGGTATTAAAATTTCTCGTGTGGTCACGGTCACGCTTGGGTGCACAACATCGGTGAATCCTTTTTACTGAGTTTCATGAATCTTGCGCAGCACGTAAGTGTCTACGCAAACATTTAAAGTTTGCTGAGACCTCTAGAGACCGCATGACATTGTAGCACTCGTCATCTTGGAAACAAGTCAGTAAATATGACAAGATTGAGCATTAAAAACCGGGGATAAGCCGTTTGACTGACACGCTATTAACAATTACCATCAGCGGGTTCAGTAACTACTATTAGCTAACGTTACAGTAGGGAAAACTCAACCCGAAGACAACTCAACCCGCGAATAACTAAACTCAAAGTTTTGACAACTCAACCCGTTAGTTGGGGATTGAGTTGTCTTTGGGTTAAGTTGTTCCGACCCTAACGTTACGGAACGTTACGCAAAATTCGGGGTTATTGTACAGGCTACAAAGCATGGAACAAATTTATTCAAACAGTTAATTGTGGAGTGATATTGACCATTCTGGCAAGCTGGGTTTTGTAGTGATAAATGGGAACCACCACTCCCAACGCTACCAGGGTGATTTTTAACAACGTTGCTGTTAAATACGCCATCGGACGTCCAAGTCTTTTTCTCTAACAAGATAACGCCAGACCACATTCCGCCCGGGCAACAATTTATTTTCTCATGGCTTATAACATTAAGATTTTAGACCTGTCATCATTTTTAGTAGATCAAAATCCAAATGAACGTTTTTGGGACGTGTTTGATAGACGCATACGTCAACGTCTTGAACAGTATTTGACGCTACCGGAACTAAACATTGCTTTACAAGAGGAATGGACAAGCATCCCACTACGTTTTGTAAGACTTCCTATTGGGTCTTCAAGACTCAGGATTTTAGCAGTCATGAATTAAATTAAGCGCTTGCTTATTATCAAATCTTGATAACCTTTTTTCTCCTACTGGGCTTTTGATTCTGTGAATATTTTCTTTTCAAAAATCGTTATATATTGTTTTGCTGTTGAATAATCGTGACAAGTGATTGTTTTATTATCAAGTTAAATTTCATATTATTAGCATTAAAACTTGCGTTATAACTTTTGCTTAGTATACAATTTACAAGTAAAATAGTGTGTTGTGCTTCACGCCATTTGTAACATTTTTAGACATACTAGGGCGGCAATTCCTAGTATATCTGGATTCAAGTTTTTATCCGAGTACTAAGCACATCTCAATAGCTGAAAACTGCCATTTTTAATACACAGGTTGGCGACAAATTGCAGAGGACAATATTTCAAGCCAAATCAAAACCAAGGTACGCAAGTCAAAGCCAGGAGTCCAACCTCCGACTCATAGAGTCGTTGTCAGACGCGCTACCAAAAGAGCGAGCTGGGCGTTCATCTACATAACAACAGCACAAATACCTTTTAAAACATTTTGTAAAAACAATATGTCTTTATAAATCAACACAATAAAATATATTAACATACTTTAAATTATTGTTAGCAGACTAAGTGAAAGGAGAGAAAATGCATTATGATTTAATAAGTTGTATATGAGGGATTAATATATAATTATCATATATACACACATTTTTAATGATTTGAGTACTGGAACATAAAATAATTCACAAAAATATTTCAGTAAAAAAATGACATGAGATTCTAGAGTTTTGTGGAACACGTGTTTTTGGGGATTAGTTCATTTATAGTTCGTACGATTTTTATGATAAAAACAGTACAATAAACTAATCCACGACAGGGGTTGCTAAGGATGACAATAAAATAGGTTATTTAAATATGTTTCATTAGTGTCTTGTTGCAGTAGTGGTAAAGGGTTCTAGTATTACAAGCATGATTTACCAAGAGGTGTAGGTTTATCCGCATAACTAATTTTGTAAAAATGAACTATTCAACTTTATTTTCAATACTGCCTACCTCTGGAATGTATTGGTTCATTTTCAATGTTTACACAAAAACGTTTTGTTATTTTGTTAACACTATACTCAATGTTGTTACTAGAAAAGTGTGACCTTAGTATAAATATCATCGGTATGAAATTGAAGTCCACGTTGTTCATTATACACCTGAGAATCCCAACACATATTTGGATATATTTTAATGCAACACTATATCTTATGTTCAATAATTATCGTACTGATTATTCAAACGCGTGTTGAAAGTCATACATAAGAACATAACACGAACATAACACTAATTGAAAATAATATAGAATCTGTATTCCACCTATATGTACAAAAATTGACAAAATCTCGCCAAAACCATCAGATCATAAGTTGGCATATGTAGAATTGCTTCCAGTATAAGATAGAAGAACATCATGACAGAATTTATATTGTTCCTGAAATACAAAATAACATAAATGTTATATTGAAGTTACTAAGCTTTATAAAAAATATTCGCAGATATTGACCATTTAATATATATAATCATTCATAAAATGTAACAATGCATATTTACATTTCATTGACGTTTTAAAAGAAATATCAGTTTCAGTATAAAATACTGTTGACATTAAGCGTACTGTACATCATCAAAAAAAAGTCTCAATGGTTGTCCTAATCGAATCATAATCTGAGTTAAATCTAAATAAAAACTAAATATCAAAAAAATACGAATGTTAATCAACATTCTTTTAGTCGGGTATATGTTTAATAGCTATTACTAATTTTGTTTTTAACATCAATTTCGTGTTGTTGTAGTTGTTGGCTTTAAAATCGTGACAACAGACGTAACTTTACTTAACAGCGACAGAATCTTGTATTCCTTTATACACAGTAATAAAAAATACCACACTCACGTAATTTGGAACAATTTGCTCTCTTCTACTCTTTAGATATCTAACAACTTGTACGATAGAAACTTCTTCTTCTATCCTTGACCTTTCTATGATGTTCAACAAAACAACAAACAGTCCACTCCTCTCGGCACCATTACTGTATTATAAAACATAAATTACAAATATTGCCCTTATTAAGGTACATTAAATAGCACGAGTACGTGTACTAAATGTAGCCTGATATGATAAAGATGAAGCTAAATTAATACACATTGTGCTAGATTAACTGATGTGTGTAAAATAGACTAAATGAATTAAAGAATACTACGGTGCTTAGGTTTGGCTTTGTTAAATTTTATCAACACAATAAAAACTGAATAAAACTCGATTTAATTGTTACCATTTGGTATGTTCATAACACCTAAGGATGTCATACGGGGAAGCATGAAGTAATTGATTTGTCCGTTTGATCACGACTAAGTTAACAAACGTGTTTTTAAGTACTTAGTTAATCATCAGACACTACAATACTTGAATGGTTAATTTTTCTATATTACTTAACATCAGTGTATGCACAATTATATATTTTCACTTTAGTTGGAATTTGGCCTTACTTTGACATATACACTTCGATGGTGGTAACTGACAAGAACACAAATGTACAGTGATTAAAACTTAATTTGATGATAAAACATTTGTTTGTTCTTGTATTTCACTTGTATGCGCGATTCATACCGTTAGATGAAATGTTGATTTTGTTATGCAATTATTTGAAACTGGTGCTAATTTTGTCTTGCAAACAGCGAGGATTGTTTTAAGTTTACTAGAGATTTTTTATATCATTATACATACAGGCATTGTAACAAAACAGGCTTATTCTCATAATGTCTTTGTAGGTCAGTAATATCTTGTAATATGTGTAACATGGTTGAAGGGTCTTCTGGTACCAATTTGTTTGTAGGCCATTTCTGACAAACAACTTGTACAACTTCATGTTCCTTAAACAAGAAAGAAATTCAATAACACTTCTAACAATATTTCCATAAATTTCACATTCATTGTGAACTTACTTGTCAATATTTGACAATAATTTGTTCCAAGTTGTATCTATTGAGTCAACAAAAGTGTGAAGATAAATTAAAGAAGCGTGTCATTCGCCGTTGTTTCTTCAAAAACGTTTTTTAAAAAGGCAACTAGATTTCCATACCTTTGTCCATATTCGCCATCTACTTTTATTTTCCAAACAAGCCGATGCCCATTCAAAATTCTTCATTATGGAAGAATATTGGTACTATTGTTATATATTAAGTGTTTAACCACCTCGGGTGGGACACTTGTTCGTAAATTCGCCACAGATAGGGTTAAACTACAAGTAAGGAATGAAATTTAATATGATTTTAAATTAGAAATGTCATACCTTAGATTTGAATTTCAATGTATGTCTCCTGATAACATATCCATGTTTTACGTCTTTATTATTCAATGTTACTTCAAAAGGCCCCACTTCAATTTTATCTGTGCACGGCAGATACACGCCAACCTTAAATAGGTGAAAATGGTTATTGCAATTAATTCTGTTTAATTACGTGTGTGTTATGATATTCGGGTTCTAGTATATTTGTAAGGCTATAATTCTAAATCATGATAACAAAAGAAGTGTTACAATAATTTATTTATATAACAATTATTATAATATTATATTTTTTTCGCATTGTCATGTTAATGCCTAGTATAATATACTTAATCTGGTTTAACGGTATTTTATCATGGTATGTATGACGGTCGCACACATACTAGCTTTCATAGTTTTGCTACTTAAATTGTATATGGATTCTTTCTTAACAAACACCGGATAATTTATACACCCATATAGTCGATTCATGTATTTCATTTTCATGGGTGGGTATAATCATTTGTTGCATTTGAATTGTAACCAACACCTTTAAATTCGAATCTCTTAACGCTTAACTATGTCACGGCTAATCTGCATAACATAATAACAACCATTAATCGTAATTAATAAAAACAACATTTATATTCATAAGATTGACCAATGCATACACAGTAAAAATCAAATATTACTGTACATGAGTTAAAGATAAATAATATCTATTGAACTATCTAAATAAATTTTCGTGTGTCTTACTTCATTATCACCATCATCATTGAATGTAACGACGACGTGAATATCTTGATCAATCATAAGTCTACAACAATCTACGGCAGTATCTTGAAGGGGTGACTGTGTAATAATATAACTAAACATATCACTGTAACTCTGTAAAAACAAACAATTTTCAATATAAACATTAACATTGTTACACAAGATATCATCATGCCGTTTTGAGGCATACAAGGGTAGCAATCATTTCAATTTTCTGCAAAATTTTCCATTAGAAATAAATGTCAATTAAATCATAAAAATCGGTTTATTTCTATACTGCGTCAGAAAAAAGTTTGATTTGGAACGAATCAATACCGTTTGAAATATGTTTGAAATGTAGGGTCTAATCATTTAGGCTTATCGATTATCTCCATCCTGACTCTACATTGTTGTTCAGATTAACATAATGAAAAGATAAACTTACGGGCATATATATTGCATTAATATAGTTGGTAGTTCCTGGTACATGTGTACTCATAAAAGGACGAAACTCATCAGCTGTAACATAAACACATTTGTATTAGTTTTAGCAAATATATTAAGTTATTATGTAAATATATATACATTGTATCGGGTAATTGAATTCAAAATGTAGTAGTCATTTAATTTAGGATGCAATCGATATCATTTTTAATCTTATTACTATGGGAATTTTCTATGACTCATATGCTGTACAATACTCATTTGTTTAGGGAAAAAAGTATCTTGGTCCCTTAAACTGCAGTTCATAAAATACGAAGAAAGGATTTGCATATTTGCTTAATAATTATATATGCTACATAATTAGTTCTTTATACACAAAATAAGAACATTTGGTACGTTGTAACTCATTACGTTATTATTTGATTTTAATATTTGCCATCCTACTTAAGAGCACCAGTCTTTAAAAGGGATCTTTATTAATATTCGTCAGACGTAAAGAGGACAACATATATATTAACTATTATACAGTTTATTTTCATACTTACGTGCCAAAATGTTACTAAAGCGATTTTTGTCTTTGTTAACCGCAAGTTTTGCATTCTTACAAGCATACTCTTGAGTCTCAGAGTCTTTAATCAAACAATCAGTTTGTGACATTGTCTGAAATTTACAAAATTATCATTTCATTATAGCGAAGTGGATGAATACTAAATTCTATCAATTTCTACTTTTCTTTCTAGGTAACAGTTGGTTTCATATACATTAACAGTAACAAAATTTGTATCAGTTGATCTACTTCAACTTTTAATGCAAAGAATGCATATATCACCAGTGATTTTTACTCTAAACAATTGATCCCAATACTTAAATAAATCTATTAACGACTGACTTAAGAAAATTTAGGGTTTTCCTAAAACAACAACCTAAACTACTTGAAACACATCATAACATAAAAAGTTAAAATTCAGGAAATGTCTTATCCAACCGATACTACTTCATATGCATAACCCCTTGTTTATTTTCATTCCCAAAGATATTTGAACGCCTCACCTCAAACTGCAACTTAAGTTTAGGTTTTCTTGTTTTCTGGTCTTCCAGTAACATGTCACTATAGTAAGCATCAAAGTTATGTACTGACAGTGATGTGGAAGGTAAGTTCAAAGCTTCAATCATAATTCTATATAAGTATCTGTACTGTTCCTATATAAATAAATAATTATATTATCATACAACAATGCAGGATAAACTGCTAAGGCTTCTTAATTTACCCATGAAGTATATAACAAATACCTCATATACATTTTAATTGGGTCGACATGTCTATGTAAATGGATACTTTTCTTACTTATTATGATTTAACAGTTTTTCACATATGCCAAGTAGTATGGATGTATTGTCATGTTGAGATAAATGCAGTTAAAATTGCACATAATAGACATACAAATGTAATTTGGCGTTGTTACCTTCATAAATAAGTGGAGCCCGATGCCGCGTTTATCACTAAAGTAAATAATAATCTTATGAAATATTACCTTGACTTGAACCATGTTAACTCTTTGATCTCTGAGTTGTCTAACACAAACATTTATATCTATAAACCTAGCATCCACACCTTGATCATATAAATAATCCATAGCAATAAATGTACCAGTTCTTCCAACACCAGCACTGTAATTATAAAATGAGTTTTTTTACATGTGCTTACATAATAAGATCTTTTGCATTTTACAAGTGCTTACACAATAAGCTTTTTACATTATACATATGCTTAGAAGATTTAAATACGTGTTAGTATGCGTAAATATTAATATTAATATTTTTTTACATTTTTCGTTATATTATACATGCGCTTTATGGTGAATATGTTCATGAACCAGAAACATTTGCTTCTATGGTTTAACTTTTCATGATTTAGCATCGTAAACTAGTAAGTTAAAACATTACATGACCTAGCAACATGTGCTTGTATGGTTGATATTTTTGTTCACGGTAATTTATGTTTATCTAGTTGTCTGCTCGTAGTTTTAGTGAACTTTGTATTTACTCGAATGCTCAACTATTACGTTCAGTCAATTTGGAAATTTGTAAAATTGAAACACAATCATGTTTACCTGCAATGCACTAGCCAAGGTTTTGTCTTATTCGCATCGTGTTTTCTAATTTTATGCCAAAATTGAAGTAAACTGCATGTACTGTGAGGAATGTTTTTGTCAGGCCAAGCCGTGTAGATATAGTGTGTCACAATTCTTTCTCCCTTTTCACCCTGAATAAAATAAATCATAAAAATATTTAAATAGGGAAGGCAAGAACTTTTGAAATAAATATGTTAAGAATATTGGATTTAATTATATTGCTATTATTGACTTACTATTGGAAAGAAATTAACATTTAACTCAATGAAATAATATAACTTTAATTCAAATGTTTTATCCATTAATTCTTTACAAAAACGCACTACTAATGTTATATTCTTATTATGTGAAAAATTATTGTTAAAAGTAAATTCTTAAACATGTAATGATATAACCATCTTTAAGAAAATTTCGATAGATATAAGATCAAGTCAATCAATCACGTTTAAATATTAGCTAAACTTACATCATATTTTATTTTCAAACGTCTTACAGTAAACTCGGCAAACTCTTCCTCATTCTCTGTGAACACTGTAACTTTACCAAATGTTTTACTGTTGCCCTTTGCAGCCCAGTATTGAACACACTTATTCTGTAGAACAAAAAAACGAAATAGACCTTAATAAATACATTTTACAAAGCATAACACAGTAATTTTATACAAAACAAACATGAATGTATTAACGTTCTCAAATATGAATTACCTGGTTGCACATGTAAGTTGCATTAGTTTGAATGTTATTATTAGAAAGCAGCTTTGTTACTTTGATAACTATAACAACAAATCAAGTGCATAGTGTCTAGTAAAGAAAGTTACAAAAATATACCTTAGTTTCTTCAATGAGTTTTGTCAACATAGCAATCAAATTCACATTATTTTCCCAAATCATTCTCCAGAATTCGTCCTTATTGGTTTCTGTTGGGCCTGTAAAATAAAATTTTGTTAACGATAAAATGATATTAACAATTGATTTAAACACTTAGATGAAAACTTCCAAATGCTAACCTAAATTATTTCAGTCATTAACTTACCATCTTTAAATGCTAGTTGTATCGTTTATAATAAATAACACTGCATGCTTAGCTCTTCGATCATCTTATTATCGTACTTTTTTCTCCTCGATATTAAAAAAATGTAAATTTCTGAGGATTCTGCACCTCTCGCCTAATTGTTTTGAGTGACTCTTTAAATGGTATTAATTTTGACCCCAACTTCAACATTTACATAACGCAATATAAAATTGTGCCACTTAGGCTATGATCATAAGTGACCAACGGAACAATATTTTAACAATTTTAAAAAAGCACATTAGTATGGTACTGCATTCTTAAGATGGCACATTGGAGCCCGACTGTGACTGTGTTAGACAAATATATTTGTGGAGCTTTTCTTATTGTAATCACCCACAGTGGGTCAATATCGACGACAGGCATCATTGTTCTTTGTACAGAAGTTTAAGAATATTTACCTTGTGCAGCAATGTATGCACGATCTTTTTTGTATCCCTGTAAAAATAAATAAGCTCATTTTTAAAATCTAATGTTAAAATGAAATATACGATTTGCACGCAACATTATTTGTTTTTACTTAATTCGGAGCCACTAATTGATTTTACCTGGTAGCACACACTAGTACCATAGTTATGAAATTGTTTTTTATGATCATCGAGCTTTTTAATGCAATATAATGTGCGACTTATGTTCGTTATTGGTAGAGTTCCCTATAGAAGCATGTGCTTAAGTTTTTGACACCAGAGATAATCAACTCACTTTTATGACTAAAATATTGTCGTCAGAGCCTCTCTAAGTACATTAAAAGCCAAACATCATATTAACGCATTTAAGCATTAGTTTGAGTACGATAACATCCCACAGTCATTTCCATATGACATTCACTTTATTTGTGTCAAGTCTGTTACTATTTTTCATTGACATTTGCTGTCAAACGGGCTTATTTGATAAAGTATGATAATTCAAAGTAATTATGAAAACACAACAAGTATTGAATATCATTTATGAGAAAATAAATTCAATCTACATTTTTGTAGAATTGCTAATTATATTTACCTTTATGTAGGATGCATTAATGTAATCAGAATTTGGTTCAGAAGGAAGTGTTTTAAGTACAACACGTGCATGATCATCTGTAAATCGAAAATAAATAACATTTTATGATTTTGATAAAATAAAATTTTAAGATGTATTTCGGTGTAACGCAATCTAGATAAATGCTTACGATACTGTTT
This sequence comes from Mactra quadrangularis, assembly GCA_025267735.1. Classification (NCBI taxonomy): domain Eukaryota; kingdom Metazoa; phylum Mollusca; class Bivalvia; order Venerida; family Mactridae; genus Mactra; species Mactra quadrangularis. Next base: position 4,033,128 of record CM046300.1, on the reverse strand, counting down.
TACATGGCAGTAATTTTCTACATACAAATGTTAAAATACTAATACCTAATAAACATTATGTGAGAAAAGTTACGTCTAGATAACTAGTAATAAAATGTGGGTAACAAAGGACATTATTGATATCTTCACACTTTTGTTGATAATATGGATTGACAGGCTAAAATTCTTTTCGTGATTACAAAGACATGTATAAAACAGAACTTGAATCAGAATGTAATGACAAGATAGTAAAGATTGTATTATTCTAAAGTACAACTTAGTTAAGTAAACTGATACTTCATACAATGAAATATAATGACGAACCAATATTATATACATACAGTGAAAAAATCTTCACTATAAAAAATATTGTGATAACTTACATGCATAGAGGTCCTTATATCTGTTTTTTCCTTTATTTCCAGGCTTCGTAGCATCATTTGTAGGGTGTTGTAAACCATATGGGATGTCCTTTCAATAAATAACAAGATAAAAATAAACCTTAATTTAGTTTTTGTCAAGACAGATCATGCATCTATATCCTCGAAATAAGATTATATACTGGAAAAGTCTGCATATAATTATTTACTTCCATTTTATTTCAATAAAAAGACTTTATGTAAAATATCCTATTTGCATTGAAAAGAATACTTATTGATTGTAGTCATGGTGAAGCAATGACTGTTGCAATATTTTGATTTTTTAGGAGATGAAAGGCAAGTCTACGTTTCTACAATGATTAATTAGACTATGAAATCGCCATATGTTTATGACTAGATTACCTGAAATTCATCATCAAAGAAGTCAACATTAGCTATTTTAGATTTTACGAATTGTGTTAGCCTATTAAGCGCAATAGCGGTTGAACTTATGATACCAGCTGGAGCATTTCCAAACACGTAGTAGTCATTTACATCTCCCGTCTCATTGTTTGTCGATGCTTTTGAGGAACTTTCCGTCGGCTGAAGATGCACGTCTACAATATAAATATATATAATAGTACAATATTATCAATGCCTTACATATTTGATAATTACAATATCATTGAAATTGCTTTGAGTCGACTAATACAAGCTTTTATTCAGTTGTAAAGAGTACACCAGTCACTTTATAGTTTTAACATTCTCCTTCCGTTACCAAAATTGCATTAGTACTTCTTAGGAGATGGGGGCTGGCCTACATGTTTCTTCAAGTTGTATATATATTTATTCTAGTGCATTCTTCTCAACAAATGTATGCAAATTATAATACTAGTATAATTGAAGTGCTGTCACTGTGCATACGAGATGAGAAATTATCCCGACAATTACCAACATAACATTTTTTATCAAAACTCCAAAATGTCAATGTTCAAAAATTATCTCCGTAACAATTAAATCCATATATATAGACGAGTGTGGCATATCAAGCGTGGTTTGCGTAGTATTTTTGCAATCTCCATAATCAGATATCCTACTGATCGCTGACGTTAAGAATCTTTTTTTTTTTGTCGCTTCAAGTGTCACATCTAGATGACCTTCGAGTGGACCAATCGCCTTCATCTAGACATAACACTAAAAATAGCATCTTAATTTCGTTATTTTTTTAACCCGAGGTATCCGGGTGGTGTTATTCACAAGCCGGGATTCGACAGCTTGTAGACAAAGGGAACAAGTTACTGAATATAATAATTGCGTCATGACTATTATTACGAGAAAACATCACCGACCGAAACGACCAGAACTTAAATTAGCGAGTAGACGAGCAATAAAAATAGGTATGTAACAAAACTGATCAAATTATTCATGAATTGATGGACAGAAAATAGTTGAGAAGCTGCACACAGAAACGACTCATGTAGATTTTAATACATGTGTACGCCAATTAAAGTAAAACATATAGATCAATAGTCGAAACCATTGAATTACAAAAAAACTCTGGATTTTTCAATGCAATAGATTTTACCATTCATTTCGTCTGGTTTTGGAAATAAACCAATCGAATTTTCATAAACAGTGTCATCATGTTTAAAACTTTGCATCCTTTTCACATTATCTGAAATGTATGAAAAATTTCGAAGTTACAAAAACGAATGAAGCAGCTAACGTTTAAACAAAAGATATAAAGAACTTAGAAACAATGAAATTAACGAAATGCATTTGCATTCATGAAGACAATTCTAATATAACGATGTAGAGTGACAAAAATGTGTTATTAAATATAGAAAAATGAAATACAAAAACTTTTTCAATTGATAGAGACAATATTTCTTTATCAATTGATAGAGACAAATTGTATCATAATAATAACCTGATCCATTCTTCTTGTGACCAGCTGAAACATTTTTCCATCCAGTTTCTTTGTTGTCAATTGATTCTCTATAACCTTCATTCTTGTTGCTACAATATATTAACTGAATAATGTACTAGTAATAGTAACCATAACGGATTTGATATAGAAACACATAATATAATATATCCATTTACAATTAATACCTGATTTAATAAAAAAGATATTGCCAAAGCTTGTAAAAATTGATATTTTTCATTTTCATGTTTATCATTTAAATGGGAATAGAATTATAACATTGTTTTGTTTGTAATATTATTTGATTTAACTCCCAACTTGAGCATATAATTATTTTTCTAATGGTAATAAAATTAGATATGTCCATAAAGGTGAGGTTGACATGGTTAAGGATCTGACATAATGACAAATCTTAAAATAAAATGTACTAACAATTACAATGCGTAATTATTTCTTTAAAAAATCCTCCTTAAAACATACTTAGGAGGAAAGAAACGCATACTTTTAAATGCTAATTGTTACTTGATATGTTTACTGAGCAAATCTAATTTCAAGTTATATCTAAAAATAGTTTAGGAAAAGTTCAACAAATTTCGAATAAAAGTATCTTGTCATGTAGTTTTTTATATCGCTTTTTGAACATTGAAAATTACTCTCTACTATAATAATGCTATATTATGCACACACAATGTTTAAGACGGCCCGTGTTCAATCGATTTGTTTTAATCTGCCAAAAGGTTCCGCACAATGAATTAAAAACGTCCATATTGTTTTACATAACCTTAACAGAACAAAAGCATTCTATTATAAGAAGGCAAATAAATCGTACAGTAGAAGCGTATTTGTACAAAACGCGCCAATAGACAATTACAGTTAATTTCTGATTCCAGCATTCAGTAAATAGACATAGAACGGTTTAAAACGCTGACACATGTTGCCTGAATGATTTTACTCAAAGAAAAGATGTCATATGCGACTAAACTGCGATTTTGAAGCATTTTTGGAAATGCAATTACTAGTTGATTTTCTATAATCATTGTATATAATCTTACCCTGAGCGTCTTCTTAAGACTACAAACACTATAACAACAATTATCACTATCACTACAACAGCTGAAACAATACCTGCTATAGCTGCAACAGGAAAATCATTTGATGGTTGTACTGAAAACAAACCATCAAAATATAAGTTATATTATGAAAGGTTACTACATGTTTTGGTATAATCTGTGTATCCACATATTTATCAAGTAAAGATTATACGCTTAAGTTACAATATATTTGGTTAAGTAAAACAGTTAATAGAATTGATATAGAACAGTATCATCTTAAAACTTGCATTTAATAAAAACATATAAGTGTAAACATCTGTCTCAGTTCTCGATGCGTCTTAAGCTGCCCTTCTTGTAATGAATTTAAACTTTATTTATATGTCAAGTTGATTACGAAATATTGGGACTTTTGAACTAGAATATTTGTAACATTCGAAGATTTTACGTATATATACAAAACTTACCTATTTTTGATGCACATAACAATCCTTCAAACTCAGAGTCACAACCTTCATGACATGTTCCATTTATTTTATCACAAGCCATTTTATCCTTACAATTTCCACATTGTTCTTTACAGTTATCACCATAACTACCATCTTCACATTCTGACAATTAATTGAAATAATGAAAAATCTTTAAAAGCAGTTCAGTCATGCATTATATCATTTTTTGTCCTAGACGTTCAGTTACTTTGAATCAATTGGCTTGTTTACTTTTTTCTGAAATCGATATATTATTAAGCCAAGACACAACTTGTGTCAATACAAGGGGTTTGTTACTTTATTCACTTTTTCAATTATCTTACTATAATTTGGCAAAAAACTTATACTGTTTAACTTGGTAAACCTAAACAATACTGATTTCAATAAATATAAAACACATCGCGTGATAAATAGATAATTAAAAACACTACCATCATGACAGGTATCACCATGCCAACCAGTCTTACAATTACAAAATCCATTCTCTTTTGAACATACACCTGTACAATCCTGGCTACAATTGTGCTTACAGTTTGGACCGTATGTGCCGTCAGTACATTCTACAAAATTACAAGCAACATTAATTGTGTTAAACGATTATATTAAACGTTTCAGCTAGTTATGTTCAGATGCAATTATTATAATAATCGAGCTTTAATGCATCGTACAATCAGCTTAATTAAAGAAAATATTACAAATATTTGAAAATACAGTTTATTTAATAAATGTAGTTTAATTTATAGCATTCTACATTTTTAAGACTGTAACAATTCTGCTTTAAAAAACCTGAAATGATATTGTTTATGCTACAGCATTTAGGATGTTAATATCGTTTCTAAATTAGTTAAAATGCTATCTACTGAATCCGTAACGTTTTATTATTATTTGATTTTTATAAGACTATTTAAATGTTATAATCTGATGTAATGCTTAGATGTTTATATGTGTATGGTAATTAGCATATTGTCATACTCCATTTAGACTTACCTGTTTCACAAATGTTACCAGTCCATCCATCTTTACATTGCGAACAGTCACCAGTTCGTTTATTACAAGCATTTAAACATCTTGAAGTACATATTTTTGCACAATTAGCCCCATAAGTTCCATCAGTACATTCTTTAAGAAATCAAAAGAAGGCATTTTACAAAAGTATTTTATGTAAGAAAATCATGAACATGTACACCGGATGATAATAAAAAATTACAATTCAAATGGATTTAAATCATTAAAGCATATTTGGTAATGAATAATAAGATTATGTCATGAATTTCAGACAAAAGTTTGTCAATGATTCTCAAAACAACAGTCAAGTAGACAACTATATTTTTCACTCGTTAGAATATCAATTGTACGATTTGCTAGTGTAACCAGTAATTTATCAGAAAGAAATACTAGTAAACGAGTACATGATACATTATAAAAACCATGCTTATACATATATAATTAGTTTTGAAGTCTCCTTAACTATCGTTTCCTTAATAACACCATGTATCTGTACTTACAAAGGTATTGGACATACAAATACTGAGTTGCTTCCGGCAAGCGGTTACATCTTATGAAACCATTGGCTGCACGAAGGAATGGTCATAATTGCACCATCAATGGCAAGTAGTATTTACTTTAAGAATTATTATACAACTTACCTTCATCACAAGAATCACCTTTCCATCCAACCCTACATTGTGTGCATTTGCCATTAACATGATTACATACATCTTCACAATTACTATTACATGACTGAGAACAATTAAGGCCATAAGATCGGTCCGAACATACTAAAAAACATTATAGTTAGATATTAGTATCAATAGAGTATAATAGTGGTTGCATTCGCATAAAACGCATTCTCACTCAATGTCCATATAGGTAGAAGCAGGTAAATATGTAGACTACATTGAATGTATGTAGAAGGTAGGCAGGTATGCAGATAGTTGGTAGGTCGTTCAGTCGGTATGTACATATGTTTGTGGGTTAGTATGTGTGTACGTGCATACTGCCGTGGTACGTAGGTACGCATGTAAGTATGTAGTTAGATTGGTTAGATAGGCACGACGGCAGGGATTAAGGAGTCAATAAGTTGCGTTCTATAGATTTTCTTTTATTTTTGTTAATGAAGGTATACGCTTGGTAGTTGGCTTACAGCTAAATCTAGAAATTTAGCCTTTCCGAGAACAGTGGGTAGTTTGATTGATCGCCGTTTTATAAGCTATAAAATGTGCTGCTATGGCGTTAAAACTAACAAAAAAAACGAGCAAACAAATCGCCGGAAAAGTTATTGGAACAAAACAACATACTAGGTTTGGAATAAAAATGTAAACATTAGGGATTAACATCTGGTTCTAGAATGACTTCCCTAGTGACTTAGTATGTGATGAATAAGGGAATATTTGGTGAAAAGTTGAGCAAAATTGTTGCTTAAGGAGGGATATGAGTTTCTCTAAATTCACACAGGGATACAATGTCTGAACTCAAATGGAAACTTATTGAATTTTTCGAAGATTTCATTGAATGTAAGCGGTTGCCCAGGTAACATACAATCATGTGAAGTTCACATAGTCTTCAAGATAGACATTCGACGGTCATAAATGCTCAGCCTAAGCTGACGTGAGCTTAAAAGCAATCGAACAATAAAAGCCAAGTTACAAATCTCTTATAATATCCAACACAAAACTCTCCTTTGTTTGAGGCTAAAATATTCGAACAATTGAATAGTATTGACTTTAATTTTAATGTTGAGAAAAATGATAAATGGACCCACCCAGAACACCTAATACATTGAACCAATTAAGCAAATAGTTAGGTTGAACTTGTTACAAATAATTCACTGATCAATTGGATCATTCACCAAAAAGAAAAGGATAAAAATTAGTCATGTGCAATATTTGTAACAAGTAACATTTATTACTTTACCTTTATAGTAAACAATAGTTTTAGTCTGCGGACAACTATCAAAGTGTATGAGAAGTCTTAATTGGTCGGAGGAAGGGAAAAAAGTATTATTCGGAGATAATTAATGATATGCAAAAAACCAATGTAATGAAACGTAATTCATGAATTAATTAGTTGTCCTACTATCATTTCAAATATTTTTAAATACATTGAGACAAATATTCTCCTCAGCCGTCAAAATAACATGTGACCTGGTCTGTGCATATGTGAATTACGTAAATAAACCGGAAATTCATAGTTCGGCGAAATCAGATCCTCTTCGAAAATAAATACCGTCAGGCAGTTAAATTGAGCCTAGCCAAAATAGAGAATTTAAACTAAGATGCCCGTTAGATTTTGTTCAATAAATGCAATATATGTTTTAGATCACATCAGTTGATTAAATACACACATTCAAATGTGAAAAAACAAATAAGATTAAAACGATTTAAGCATAAGTGAATAATATTCATAATGACCTACGTCAACACGTTTTAAAAGTGTTTCTTTTCATTACGTATCATATCCGACATTAATGCCAGCGTTTATACACATATACAAACGTTGACTATCTTTAAAGTTAAGTCAAGCGATGCATAGTATGCATATAATGTAACTGGTTACATGTTATATTTCAAATCCAACGTCCTAGGTGATGAGTAGCGCTGCTTTTTGGAAGATCAATTCATCATTGACATGCGTTCATAAATAAATAAAACCAACAATTTTCAAGTAAAGCTCGTTAAAACTGTCTGAAAAGCACCATATTTGCACGTCAATATCCAATTATTTTAACTGCATTTAAAAGATCAATCCGACAACAACATCATGCGTTTTCATCAAGCTGATAAGATATCTGTTAAGCAAAAGTGTCCTTTTTAATGATACATACTATTGTTACAGCCGCTTCCAGTCCAACCGGCTGTACATGAAGAGCAAACACCATTCACTTTGTTACAAGCATTTAAACATTTTTCAGTGCATTTGTATTGACATCTAATACCATAACTGCCATCATCACATTCTACAAGGTAAGGAAATAACTATTGAAAACTGTCCGATATCTTACAATCATTGATTGTATGTTGTGTGTAAAGTTATTTGTAATAATGGTACAGTCAATTCGCATTATCTCGACTACGCTTGAGTCGACTTTTCGTTGTCTCGATAGAAAATCGAAAGTCCCGATTTTTCCCCTTCTTTATCTATATGAAAAATGCATGTTTATCTCGATCTTTTTCTCTCGACTTTTTCCATATCTCGATCATAAATTACGGACCAAAACGTTTGTTTTACTCTATAATCCTAATGTTTAACTCGACTAGTAAAAGATGTCATCGGCAATCTGACGAGGTGCGAAAAACAACACGCGCCAATCAATTAGCGATCACTCTGTAAAACTGATACATAGGGGTCAATTTTAATCAACATGTCATTTAACAATAGTGAATTAACAAAGTGACAGCTTTTTGATTGACAGGTGTCACAATTAAATTAATTGAGCATCGTGGACTCTTTACTTGTTACATACGCTTTTTTATGAAAAAGTATGTATAACAATAAAATATTAAAAAAACGAAACATCTTTTATATTCCTATATTTATTCAATTTCGTTTTTAGTTGATCGATATGTTTATACTCAATTTTAAAGCATACTCTTAATAACTAAAATTAATCACTCCACGCGCATCAGAAAAATGCCGGTCGGACATAAAGTTGTTAACAACTTGATTATATATGTTACTACTCAATTTTACTTAGTGATCTTCTTTGTGTGTCGTTAGCAAGACGCGGCAATGATAGATTGCTGAACATCTAAGAAAAGCCGACATAGCGTGAGTTGTATGGCGATCAATGACGTCACAACACGCGTACACACACCCAGGCTTAAATATTTAATATAAAATTGTTGACTGGCTACAAATTGTCAAATAAATATACGCTGGATAAGTTTGCTTCATCGAGATATAGTCTTTGTAAAATTAGAAATCAAAAGTAGATTTTCGGAAAATACGCGAATTGTTTTTATAACTCGTCGAGACGAAACAGCGTCAGTGTGAACATACAACACAACAACTTGGAGTACATTTGTGATATAAATAGTAAACTCCTATCTACAGTTGTAATAAAGCAATTGTTTTAAACTACACGCTCTGAACAGGTAAAAAGTGCTACTGATGACCTCAAACTTACCTCCCTTCATAAGTTTTGTTTATCTCGACTATTCGTTATCTCGACTATTTTTCAACAGTCCCAACTAAGTCGAGATAACGAGAATTGACTGTATTGTTTAACTATGGCGGCATATTTCTACCATCAGACATCCACATAACTAACTAGTTAATTAAATTATTACCTAGTTACGATAACTAGTTAATCACTTAACTTTAGAGGTTACCTAGTTCTCGTAACTACTTGACCACTTAATTAACTAGTTAGTTAGGTGGTTATCTGATGGTAGAAATATGACACCATATTTAACAGCTTATTTTTGTTTTGCTTAATTTTGTCCCATATTTGACAGAAGTGAATGAAAATATGTATATAAAACTGTAAGTAGGGTAACTATGTCAAACATGCAACACAACATACTTCCATTGGTATTTTATGAGTGTATGCATGCTTTACAAAGCACTTCATATCCTAAATATAATAAAAAAATTCAAAAAATATATATACCAAAATAAAACAAACCTGTATTACAATACTCTCCTTTCCAACCAGCTTTACAACTTGAACACGTACCAGATACGTGATGACACGTGACACCACAGTTCTCGCTGCAATTACTAATGCAATCCTTCCCGTATTTTCCCGTTTGACATTCTATAATATATGAGTCATTATATCATTTTATCAATAACATTATTGTAACCCTATAGAAATATTTAAAGTCACACTTTGTAAACTATACATGAAGATATATTTATTTACAGCAGACACGAACATTTTTTTGCGGCCGTTAATTTTTTACATATAACCTTAAAAAAGCCACAATACTCATGTCAAACAATTTGGCTTTCAAAGCTAAAGTTTGGACTAAAAGTCTTTTTTCTATAAAACTGTTTCTTTTTAAAAAAGAAAGATTATTTTAAAGTCGAAAAAGTAAAGATGTATTCTTTTATTACGTTTGATAAATACGCTCGTTTATTTTCGGCCAGATTATATTAATGGAACTATATATTCTTACATTTAGTTTACACGTTTGTTTTTGGGAACTATTTGTTTTCAGATGGCTATCGTTCGGCTGATCAGCTATTTGTTAAACATAAGTTTCTACTTAATGATATATATGTATATATATTTATTTATATTTCATGACATTGACATAGTACATACATGGTGATCAAAATGATGGTACAATATAAGGATAAATAAAGATTTATGCATAAAATATTGTTTAATATATATATAACAAGAGCTGTCAGAGGAGACAGCATGCTCGACTCAGTAAGTGTTTGTCACAGGAGATGTGGTTGATGATAGGGAACATACATATTTTAAAATTTGAAAATATAACCTTAACAAATTCAAAGAAAAAAAAAGAAATAAATAGAAAACTATAAGTTCAAGGGGGATAACTCTGAAAAAATGTATAAGGAGTTATGAATCTTGTCACATGAGATGTGGTTGATAATAAGGAACATATATCTAAAGTTTGAAGTCAATACCTGAAGAAATAAAACAGTTGCAGTAAAAACAAACATTTTTTAAAGAAAACTCTAATTTCAAGGGGAGATAATTCTGAAAAAAAATATATTTGGAGTTATGAACCTTGTCACATGAGATGTGGTTGATAATAAGGAACATATATTTAAAGTCAATACCTAAAGAAATAAAACAGTTGCAGTAAAAACAAATATTTATTAAAGAAAACTATAAGTTCAAGGGGGATAACTTTGAAAATAATGTATACGGAGTTATGAACCTTGTCACATGAGATGTGGTTGATAATAAGGAACATATATTTAAAGTTTGAAATCAATACCTAAAGAAATAAAACAGTTGCAGTAAAAACAAACATTTGTTAAAGAAAACTCTAAGTTCAAGGGGAGATAATTCTGAAATAAATGCATTCGGAGTTATGGACCATGTCACATGAGATGTGGTTGATAGAAAGGAACATATAATTGAAGTTTGAAGTTAATATCTTAAGAAATAACAAAGATACAGAAGAAAGTATTTTACTGCACAAAAACTTTAATCTGTGCACAAAAACTTCAATCAGTTCAAGGGGAGATAATTCTTGAAAAAATGTGTTTGGAGTTATGGACCTTGTCACATGAGATGTGGTTGATAGTAAGGAACATATATTTAAAGTTTGAAGTTAATATCTTTAGAAATAACAAAGATATAGAAGAAAGTATTTTACTGCACAAAAACTTTAATCAGAAGTGTGGACGCGGACGCCGACGCCGGGGCGAGTAGGAGAGCTCTACATTACTTCGTAAAGTCGAGCTAAAAACAGACTATAAAATTGCATGTATAGTAAACTGAGAAATGGTTAAAACATGTATTTTTGGTTGATAGGCAAATTGATACACACTTCTGTCGCAGGAGTTTCCAGTCCAACCCGCTGTACATGAAGAACACACACCATTTACTTTGTTGCAAACATTTAAACATTTATCAGTGCATATTTGTTTACATCCAATACCATAAGTACCATTATCACATTCTACAAGGTAAGAAAATTATTATATGAAAACTATCTGAATTATTATAAACAGTTTCTAATAAACATCGTATATTGTGAGTAAAGTTATTCATCATTTCTGCTATTGCTATGCTGGTTTTTCCTTAAGCTTAGCAAACACTTGACATAGGTGAATAAATACATGTAAATTAAAAATGTAATTAGATAATCTATGTTAAACAATTCACACATTGAATCTATAGTAAGTATTTAACTTTTTTTACAAAACTCTTTGTAACCTAATTTTATCAAAAAGTCTCAACATATGAATACCATAATAAACCATACCTGTATTACAATTATCTCCTTTCCAACCTGCACTACAACTTGTACATGTACCAGACACGTGATGACACGTTATATCACAATTTACATAACAATTATTTCTACAATCCTGGCCGTATGTTCCCACTGGACATTCTAAAATATATGACATTATACTATTATATCAATTACGATTTAAAAAAACAGCCATTCTCCAGAAATCATTTCGGCGCGATATGACCTTTCTGTGTTGGTGCGCCGTAAAACCAAAACAAACAAACAAACAAACAAGAAATCCCATTTTGAAAAAAAACGTGTCTCCAGGTTATATACGACTATATACAAAACATGAAACAAAACTTATTGTTTAATCACTTGGAATCTTAACTTAGATTGTTGTTGCTAAAGCGGTACAATAGAAACATTGAAATCGTACACCTTTTTGGCAAAAGTTTGGTTAGCAAAAACTTAAATAAGAAGGAAAGTGCCGTGTCTCCATCTCAATTTTGAATATTTTCAATGAAAAATATGTATTCCAGGGTTTGCTATTGCTTAATGCTTAGAGTATGCATTTATTTACAATATATGCGCAGTGTATTGTACGCTTTTAAAGATATTCTTCTCAAACGAATATGAAATTCTAAGATTTTCCACATTTCAGGGTCGTCTCCAAAATAGTCCTACGTTACCGTTACTATTTTTGCATGGTTAAATTACTTTCCAAAAGGTATTGTTTTTAATTATTAAACAATGTACTAATATACGAGAATGAACGTAAGTATGACTCAAATATCGTGTAAAACAAAGTTTGAATCTTATCTGTCGAAAAGAGAATTAATAAATTAACCCCAAACTAAAATTTTAATTGTCGCATTTAAGAAACTATGCTTTTATAACGAGCGTAGCATAGTTGCTCGCGACAACATATGTGTTTTTAAATAAAATTGTTGTTTGCCAATGTGATCAAGTGCAAGTTACGCGTACATTTATTGGGAAACTTACGAAACCCCTGTGTTCCGTAACGACTATTCTCCGTAACAAGTATTTGACAATTTAATAAGAAACGAACGGTTATTGTTTTTGATATTCTTCTTTTGATTGTTTTAGCATGTTAAAATCAAAATCATGCCTTAGCACGAACAGTCATAGAACATGTGAGGAAAACATATTTTAGTGCAGGTACAGGATAAACGATAAATCTAACATCTGTGTGATGAATGACTTTCATATTTTTAATTTTACAATTAATCTTACATCCATTGACATATTTCTTTAAGTTGAAAGAAAAAATGTTGATGTATCTTTCATTTAAAATGAAAATTATTTTCGTTACAGAGCATAGAGAGCTTGTTATGGAACATCACTGAATTAAAATGAATGCATTTCAAATTTCACACTAGCTTTGCTACGTAAACAAACAAACTGAACGTTTCCAGTCTTATATGATGAAGATTGTTGCTTCCGTGAAGATTTACATTTTTGACACACCTGAATGTGTTTCATATTCATAACAAAACTACTTTTGTGCAACCAATTTATACAAATTCATGGTCATAACAACATCACAGAATATATAACATTTATTTATTTATTGGAGTTAACGCCGTATCAACACAATTTAGGTCATTTCACGGCGTCCAGCGCACCTAACCTAGCTTTCCTTGACCATTGTCTATAACCAGTACTCACCTACCCTTCCACAAGGCCGGAAACTTCTCCATATTATCTAATCAATGGAGGAAAATCGACATTATTGTCAAATTTTCATGGAAGGGTATGACCTCTCCGGGTGAGATTCGAACCCGCACCCTCGGGCACGAGATTCCAAATCCCGGCGCGCTACCAACTGCGCTATCGACCCGGGTTAGAATATATAACAGATTGGCAATGTCTGATTCGTTTTTTGATGTGTTTTTTAACGTCGTATTCAACACATACAATGTATATAGGTCATATATACGACGGCCAGCTCTTCCTACTATAGGTTTCCTGGACACTTTTCTATCATCAGTACTAACTTACTCTACCACGAGGTCGACAACTCATGTATAGGGTATGACCTGCCGCGACCGTGTATCGTACCCGTGATCTCCTGATTCGAAGTCAGACATGCTAACCACTACGCCACGGTCGCGGCTAATGTCTGATTCGACTCTACAATGATTCTTATGAATTAAAACAATGAACTACGAAACCAGTATGTCTAAAGATTTGAGGATGTTATTATCATTTAAAAGTTCCATTTTATCTTGTGCGTTATCAGTTCAAATGTTTAGTAATTGTATTGAAAAAATGTCTTTACCACTGATGATCAATCTCAACATGAGCAACCACCAAAGACGTTGCACAAAAATAATTTTAAATGTCTCTTGTACCTACGCCACCGGCATTTAAAATCCGAAAAAAAACAGCTAGGAATCTCGGAACGCACAAAATATTATGGAATATCTAATCGAATTTCTGCACAGACCATATTTGCTAAACTACCGATAGATGTCATACTATTTATTATTATTTAATGATACTCTTACTTTAACGGCGATTCGTTAGGTAATATCGGTTACGACCAACTGATCTTTCGCGTTCAACGTCGCATAACTTTCTTTATTGGCTTTTCATTAATAAGCTTCTATACGTTAAAGAAAGATTAACAATTTCTTTGATAAATAAGACCAAGTTTTTGAAAATCGATCCAGAAATAAAAACACACGAGCTCATTGAATGAGATAGGTCTTTTTTTCTTGGTTTCTGAGGCGACGAGTTACATACCTTTACTATATATTATGTGTGTCTGTATACACTATATTAAAGGGGGACTATTTCATGCCGGCAGCCTGTGTTGCAATTGACATATATTATCTAAGTCTATACGTAACAAAAAGTAGTTCTGTCATTGTGTTACTGCAAAGTGGTTTTGCAAATATAAATTCTATTTGAGGTTTGATTAATACACCAACTGAATAAATAATTTATATCTTAAGTCTAAATAAAAACCTATACGCTGTTTAGATTTGTCTTGCATGCAAACTGTAAAGATAGAAGTATTAGGGGTGTAACGGTTAACTGATACCGGTTAATACTGCAATACGAATTTTAACGGTTTTTAACCAGTTCGTTTTTCCTCGAACCTGGTTTTTGTAGTTGTAACGAAATTCAAAAGTAAAATGTTTTAGTTAGTATTAAGATGTGTTGAATATTTGAAATCCTATAACTGTGCCTAAAAGGTTAATAATTAAGTCAAATGAGAGTAAAAACATTATCAAACGTCCGTTTCACTTACGCATTTTTCTAACATATAGACCATTTTACACAAGTTTTACTACACCTTTGCATGTTATGCTGACCCAATTAGTACGATACACACGCATTTATTCTTGCTTTACATGTCTATCCAAAAACCAAAAAACCGGTACGTATGCGATATAATGCAATACGGGTTTTGCATATTGCAATATATTGCAATACGTTTTTTACCGTATTGACATATCCCTAAAAAGTATACAAAGGTTAAACTATTTTTAAATGCGACTTAAAACCATGTCTTTCAATTACAATTCGCGTTCAGATGTGATAAAAAATATTTTGTTGTTTACCAATCAGATGACCTATGGAATGCCAAACAAGAACGCTTATCTCGAGGAATTTGACTAGGTTAAAATGCATTCACCATAGACTATAAGATCCAGCACACTATGAGGATAGTTAAACGCCACTAATTTCTAGCAATGTTAATGTTGACTAGTATACATGTATGTATGCTGACCGAAATCAAAACCTGACAATATGTTATACATTAACTTTCTAAACATACGATTTAGATAGAGTCAAACCAAAAATAGGACATAATACTGCAATGTCGTCCTGAAAAAATATGCAATGTGATTTTCCTAGGGCATACGTCAAATTGTTAAATGAAGTTGAATGTAAGGTAGGGGCCAAAACTCGTTTTGGTATACCAAAGCTGTTGCCATAAAGTTGGTTTTCAGTGGTGATTTTGAAATATTTTGCGAGTTTGTCTGATAATCAAAGTTCTAATGCCCCCTTGGTAAATGTCTTTTTAGCAGCCCATAGACAATGCTCATCTTGATATTAGGCTGTAAAAACAACTGCATTTGAAAAAAATACATTGTATAAAACAAGAATGTCATTCAAAGTGATATCTATAATCAATAAATTACTCATTAGTATACGCATTTACTTTAGTTCATTTTATACAGCTGGGCTTATTTAAGCATATTGCAAACAATACGAATGAATTAAATGGTTCGTTACACAAAAAAATACAAATTGACGCATTTATTAAATAAACAAATACCTTGTTCACATGTATCACCAATGTACCCACGATTACAACCGTCTATACATTTACCATTTACTTTATTACAACTATTCTTACAGTGATCTGAACATTTACTCTGACAATTACGTCCATACCAACCACTGAAACATTCTGTAAGATAATTTGAATAAAACTAACATTGCGTGAAACATTCAATACAAAAAGCAGCTAAGTCATGTTCTTGTTGAAGACTTAAAGACAGATTGTCAGTCCATGTATAACATACATACATTAAACATTCATTTAATAGAGTACGTTTCGAAAAAGAATTACCACAAACAATATGAGGGTGCATTAAGTTTTACCATGTTCCTAGCATAATCTCACTTTTTGCTACGTAGTTATTCTTTCTATATGCAAGACAATCTCCGTAAACAGATATTATGTAGAGCTTAGTCGTACAGGATCTCTAAGATCTCAATGGAGGGTCACGTCGAGATAACCTTTATGCCGACCAATCAATACGTACCTTTCATCTAGACGAAACACTTTTAATAACATTTTGATTTCACATTTTTATTTTTAGACCAAGGTTTGCGAGCTTATTTTACAGCGATATTATTCACAGTCTGCGATTGACGGCTCATTTCAAATTGCTTAACGTAGACGATGTAAACCAGTTACTAATCATAACAACTTCGTCAGGAATATTATGATGAGAAAATGTCACCTGAACGTGACCCTAGTTTGAAAACGGCCCGATCTTAATTAGCGAGTAGGCAAGCAGAAATATTTAGTTCGGGTTTTAATCAGATTGGATGCAAGAGAGCATAATGTTATGTTCATAAAATCGATCTTAATTAAACATATTACTGATTATTATTCTTCCATTGTTTTATGTCTGCAAAAGTTAACATGGCGCGACACAGTAAAACATTGACCCCTACCGCAAAACGAGTTATAATTCAACTATCAGAAAAGGAATTATCGAGCAGAAAATTTCAAGAAATAATAGGTTACAAAAGAAGAGCAGTTCCTTTAATTCTAAATAGATATGCTGAATGCTAAAATAATGAAATCTTCCTTGAAGTGGTCGAAGACTGAAAACGACTAAACATTTGGACAGTGTGTTATTTTGGATGGTAAAACTATGTCGTCAACAAACCTGGGCTTAGTTAACATCGGACTTTTATACTACTACAGGATCTTCTCTATCTTCTTAATTTAAAAATACTTCGATTTTGAGTACAAAAAATGACATCTTCGTTACAGACCAAATAATACACGTTGACAGAATACTTAACACCTAGATACATGTCAATGTATATAAAAATCATTTTCGTAACATTTATTTATACGCGCAAAAATTTATCTGCAATGTAGAAGATGAAATTGTTTTAAATAATACAAATATATTGAGTATCAACAGATAAAAATTACCAGTTTTACATTCATCATCAGAATTGATATATCCATCTTGGCAACCACCAGTACATTTACCAGTCACAACATCACATGTTCCTTGTTTACAGGCTCCACATTCATTCTTACAGGATTGTCCCCATTTGTCACTTGCACACAACTCTTTAAATAAAATTAACTTTATAATATCACTTTACTTGTTATATAATATATATGTTACATTGTTCAAACATAACTCATAAAATGAAGAATTTTTTACAACCTAAATACTAGGTTTGCATTCGATATAAATTCAAAGTTTTATCAAACAGTACAAAAATAAGTTGTTGGATGCTCGTCTATGGCATGAAAAACGTTGCAATATTCTATACTGAAAAATATGTGTTACAAAAATTATTTGTCTTGTACATAAAACATATATGTTGTAAAAAAATATTTATGTGTTGAAAAAAATAGTCATTGTATAAAAATATATATGTAGTTTAAAAAAACTATATATGTTCGATAAAAATATGTATGTCTTGTAAAAAAATAAATATTGTATAAAAATCTTAAAAATATATAAGTGGTATAATTAGCATAATGGGAAATAAGGTTTATTGTAACAAAGGCTCGGGTTGTCGACACTAATGTAGATGGTAATTAGAGTAAACAAACCAAATTTCTATTTATTTTTGGAACGTATGCATAGATGGCCTTACAACGTCTGGCATCATGATAAGCAGTTTTAAATTTATAACAGTATCAGTCATATATCAGAGAACACGAAACCGAGTTCACGTTGTGCTTGAATCTAGGGGAAGTAACTACCCCTTGCACCCGATCCTGCAGCGGTAAAAGGTTCGAATCAGATGCATCAGTCATAGACAACTGATGTGTAGTTTGTTTGCACCCGGCATATCCCCTAAAACTATTAAATATGAGTATAATATTTGACTTGGTTGAAACGACTAGTTCGACCCTTTGACTGCTGTTGAACAGAGTTTAAGGGATGGTTTCTGCTGTGTTCTGTGATACATACATGTGTAACTGAGTCAAGTAACGATTTCGGGTATTTATTTTGTAACAGTAAGTTTTAGCACAAGCCCCTGATTGTTTATTTTATAATCCACCATATAACAGCTACATCATTGTCGACCAATCAGATCCCTTGTAATAATAGACCATGTTTCCCATCATGCTAATTATACCATATATACTTTTGAAAGATGTGTATACCACAAATATTATTTTTACAACACATAAATATTTTTTATCAAGCATTCATATTTTTTATCCAATTTATATATTGTTTATACAAAACAAATATTTTTTGTAACACATATTTTTTTCCGTTTACAATATTGCAACGTTTGTCATGCCATACTTGTGATATTGACCTTTACTCTGAACCTTTGAGCAACAAATGAAAGTTAACCAAATTCAAATTCCAATTTAGCCAAATAACTTCATACGCATTTTTATGAAACGATCAAATGACGATCACAAAAAGTATAAATAGACGGGTAAATAAAGCTATATTTGGTGTGATCATACTGGTGACGAATGCAAGCGCGTATGACGTCACAATAATATTGCCCCATGATATCCTTATGGAAAAAAGTATCTTCTTTTGAGCTGGCGAGGCCTGCAACCAATCTTCTACAAACATACTTAACTAATCGTAAGCAACAAATCAAAATTGGAAATATAGTCAGCGATTGGAGTTGTACATCTAGGGAAGTTCCTCAAGGATCAATATTAGATCCAATATTATAGTATAATAGGTATTCATTGTCTTTATTAATGACATTTTCCTTTTATAAATGATGTTGATGGCAATACTCTTTCTTTCACACTCTAAAATTTAATGAACTGATTTCTGTATTGGAATCTAAATCTAATATTCCTATAAGCTGGTTTTACTTTTTTCAAAATGAAGGGAAATCCATACTTTGATTTTTCAAATTTTAATGTTTGTCCTTTAGCTTGGCAGTTTTGCTCTAAATAAAACACAGATAAAATAGGAAAAGATCAAGAAAAGGCACTTAGGTTTGTGTATGATGATTATACCTCATCTTATCATTTTCTACTTAATAAAATAAATATACCATCACTGCAAGTCAGACGTATGAGAACTATAGCAATTGAAACATTTAAAATACTAAATAATTTAGCACCAACTGTTCTCACAGACTTGTTAATTAAAAACGAAAATAAATTCATTTTTGGATACTCAAATGTTTTACAAATCCCTAGTTTACAGTAATAAATATGGTAAAAAACTAATTTATATTTACTGCATCTACCCTTTGGAATACATTACCAAATTATGCGCAAGGTTTGGTCAGTTTAAAATCTAGTTATGAATTTAAACGGGAATGTTGTAACTGTGCTTATTGTAAGTCTTAAATTGTTAATCGCTTTGCCGCTCGGCTAGCTCAGTTGGTAACTCGCAAACTACTAATCGAGTGGTCGCGGGTTCGATTCCCGGGCGGAGCGTACTTTCGTGAAACTTAAGAAATTATTTCTACGGCCATTTTTCCTGCTACCAATTTTTTTTAATTATGAAGGGCGTTTGTCAGTCAATGATGAAAGTATGCGTTTCGTAGTTGGTTAACAGCTAAATCAAGAGATTAAGCCTTTCCAGGATGAGTGAGTAGGTTGACTGACCGCCGCTATATGACCTATACAATGTATTGCAACGGCGTCAAAACCCAACAAACAAACAAACACTTAACCTCTAAAATTTATGTTTATTCAATATTACATGTGCTTTGTTACGATATATAAGATGCATACTTCATGCTTAAATACGTGTAACATAAAAATAATTGTTTTATTGAGTGCATTATTGTCATCCATTTACCTATCTTTTTAACTTATTAAATATCTTCTTTTTACTAAATTTTCCATTACAATGATTTATTTATCTATTTATTAGTGCAATTTTTACCATGTTTTTCATAAGGCTATGAATTTATATTTGTTAGGGACTTCAGTCCTGAACAAATATATTTACCGTATTTCAGACTCCTTCCCACTTTGAAAATTTATCGAATCCAGAAGTAGTCCCTCAGTATATATGTATAGAGCAATTCAAAAAGTCTGCTATGACAGGCGCATTAATACTCTAGTACCCCGAACTATATCTCAAGCGTAAGAATATTTTCTGCTATGTTGTTCGTCTCATTAGAAATAACTACGTCATCTTATATGATAAAGTGGTATCAACGATTCAGTCACGACCCGTCGTTCGTGCCAGTTGTCAGTAGAGATTTTAAATCATCTTATCACACCGTATAACCCGCTAAATCGGGCGCGCGAGGCTAATTCGGGCGATATCCAATACGCTATATTTTTGCATCACAACCAGTGTAAGTATTTTGGTTATTATTCTTTATATATTTAATTTCATGTTATAATAGTGGCACCGATCTGTCGGGCTGGGTTTGGCGATTCAGCACATTGGTTTATATTTTCTAAAAGTGAAAAAATAACAGATTTAAGGCGAGTTAAAGACACCCGAAGCCTAAAAAAACCCTTTTTCTAAGTTTAAAGTCATTTTTCATCTAAACTTTCGCAACGAAAGGTGTAATTTTTGTGTTTGTCTTGTAGAGCTGTCCCTTTTCTATTAAAATGATAATTTGCAACCGTTGAAACTGTATACTTTTCAAGAAATCGCCGTTTTACTTCACTGTACTTAAAAATTGAAGCTAAACCGGGTGAAGTTGCTTTGTATTTAGCGCTAAGTCGGGGAGGAGTTGCTTTATAAAAGATTTCAGATCAAGTTTTGATTAAAAGTGACCACAAATTGACTGAGAAACAGGGTTGTTTTATACGGTTTTTGGTGCAGCTGACTAAGCGAACTTTTGACTTATATTTTAACCAATGCAATTTGCTCTACCATTCCTGTTTGTCCAATAATATCATCCTCCAGTTTTGAGAAATGAATAAAAATATGTTACCATTGATTGTCCCAAAATAAAGTCTATTGTATGGTTCCAAATTTTTCAGTATGCGGGTCTCGATAAAAGTTTAGTAAACGGTCCCATATTTTCAATATGCGGGTCCCGAATAAAGTTAAGGAGACGGTTTAAAATTTGTGGTTATTTGATTCATCATTTCACTTCCCTAAAATCTAGGATATTCTAGTAATTTAATTTATATTTGCAATTGCTGGCTAACATTTATACTGAAATTAACTCAACACAACACCGAATATCTATTGAAAGATATTTCTTGTTTGTAGTACAATGTATCTGTTTAATCTCTTTTCAACTATATATTTATAAATACTCATTCAGCTCTTATCTGTATCAGTTACGACAAAGACAGCATTTACAAATGTCAACGTGAGCTATACCTAAAACAACATTTCTTTTATATTTTCAGAGTAATGCTGTCCTACAGATGCTATTATTGCGAGTTAGAAACTGATAATTACGTGGATATCATTAATCACCTAAATATTATACATACGTCCGAAGATTTGAAATATAGAAAAATTGATCTTGATCCAGTCACAGGCAACCTAGCTTATCGCACTTAACACTATAACAATGTATCGCCTAGTACTCATAAAATTCGTATTTCGAATGATGGAAAGCTGATTGTGAGAGAAAATAAGTTAAAAATGATTCTCCCTCAGTTAATACTACATGTGTCGAAAGTGTAAACTTTAATGATTGTGATAATAACAACACATGTCCGTCAGATGTGTTGAACCAAGCTGAAGATTTACAAGAGATCTCTGATTTATTGCCAGACGTTATCGGCAGTCTTAAGGCACACGGTCATTTAGATATGTATAAGAAATGGTATCGTTTGTTAGCAGAAAAAAAGTTCCCTATGGACAATATTTGTTATTTATTGTTTTTGTATCAAAATAAAATAAAAAATAATTATATTAAAGTGGTAGATTTAAAAATTATATCTGGCAATATGAATTCACTTATTTTTCACTAGCCATAATTAGTTTTTACTAGTCTGGGGCTTTGGGCTAGTGAACTAAGGTAATGGCTATTATGTGTGGCGTTTAAAATGTACTAGAACATTTATTCAGAGCAAAATGTTCTGATGAAATGTAATTTAAAGTTTACCATGTACACAAGCTTGTGAAGGTTTTGACAATTCATGAATTTTATATTCCTACCATTAGTGATGAATTTTCCAGTCATAGATCAGTAATACACAATAATCTAGTTAAAAACCTTAACACATTAGCACTTTTATGTATAGTAGTTATGACCAATTAACTGATTAATTGTCATTAGTTTTCACGACTTCAAAACTCCCATACATGTACGAGTAGTCTCTCCTTTCCAATTATCCGCAATGTTATAAACACCATTGTGACATGAAATCGTACATACCATGTAACACCAGGTAAGTCTTTATGTTAATATCTTGATATATCCCAAGCATAAATTACTTATTTTGGACATCTCCGTTTGTTGTGTGAGCATACGACGGACTTTTGTATTGGTTTATAGCTTTAAAGGGAGGTAAATCTATGAATAAGTTATTCATTGGGAACTACCTCGGCGATCATCTACGAAGAAATACCTCGGATATCAGACGTAGTAGGAATACTACAAAGTTATGAGGTCAGGCGATTAACCTCATTGGTTAAGTAGTGCCAATGTAAACAACCAACACGGTGGATCATTTTGCAGAAAGTATCGAGTACGCAAAAAATGTTTAAGGATCAACTTAGGGTATAAATGACATTACCTCTCTGTAAGGCTTTAACTGCCCATCATCTTCCGTCATTTTTGGTGTGTGCCAGCATTTTATTACAAACGTCGGGAACGAGGCTAGATTCTATGTTGGAACTTCTTTCGCTCCTCGTGATATCCGAGGTGTATTTGCGTGGAAAATCGCCGAGGTAGTTCCGAATGTAAGTTATTGACAATATAAGGGAGGTAATAAATCCAGTTTTGTACGATGCCCTAACAGAGTACCGGACAGAGTTACTAATGTGTAGTTTCAACAAGTTGCTGTGGCTAAAGAAAACGAGCTAGTATGATTAAAACGACACGGATAAATCCCATGTAATTCAATTACTAGTTAAAAACGGGGTTTTTTTTCAGCCATTAAACAATAAATTCTAGGAAGCTTCTCCATAAGTTTTTTAATGTTCGATTAGAACAAAGCTGACTTAATTGATTATTAATACCTTGCCTATAAAGATCGGATAGTCAGGTATTCACTGTACTCGACGAGTACAACGTACTTACCAAAAAAAGTAAGTGACATTCAATCATCCAATGACTTCCATAAATAACTGAATACAAGGTTTAGAAGTTAAGTCTTTTTCTAGTGGGATATAATCTTTAATTTGTCAATTAGAAGATATTTCCGTAAGCTATGTATCCCAAGGACCACTGCTCCCCGACTTAGCGCTATATACAGAGCGACTTCGCCCGATTTAGCTTCAATTTTTGAGTACAGTGAAGTAAAACGGCCATTTCTTGAAAAGTATACAGTTTCAACGGTTGCAAATTGACATTTTAATAGAAAAGGGACAGCTCTACAAGACAAACACAAAAATTACACCTTTCGTTGCGAAAGTTCAGATGAAAAATGACTTTAAACTTAAAAAAACGGGTTTTTTAGGCTTCGGGTGTCTTTAACTCGCCTTAAATCTGTTATTTTTTCACTTTAAGAAAATATAAACCAATGTGCTGAATCGCCAAACCCAGTCCGACAAATCGGTGCCACTATTATAACATGAAATTAAATATATAAAGAATAATAACCAAAATACTTACACTGGTTGTGATGCAAAAATATAGCGTATTGGATATCGCCCGAATTAGCCTCGCGCGCCCGATTTAGCGGGTTATACGGTGTGCTTATGTAATAAGATAAATGTCTTATTTGTTGAGTTTTTTTTATATTTTCACTGCCACATCTATACATTTAATGCACCACTTACAAAATATATCAAAACTATTTTGGAATTAATGGATATTTTAATATGTTTGGTAACCACACCCACTTCATAGATTTTTTCAATTTTAAATCCTGATACGCCCTTAAAGTATGTATTTTTTGTATGTATATTTTTGTGTCTTTTTATGTAATGTAATAATCTTTATCTTATAGGTATTGTTAATTTTGATAGTCGCCCGGCTAGCTCAGTTGGTAACACGCAAGTCAACTGATAAAGGGGTCGTAGGTTCGATTCCCGCGCGCGGCATACTTTCGTGAAACTTGGTCATGAAATTATTTCTACGGTCATTCTCCCTCCTACTAATGATTTTTAATTATGTCAGTCACTGACGAAAGTATGCACTTAGTTGCTGGTTAAACGCTAAAATCAGAGATTTAGCCATTCCAGGAGGAGTGAGTAGATTGACTGTTTGCGTTATATGACCTATACAAAATGTTGCTACGTCGTTTAACAAAACAAAAACAATTTTGTTGATTTTAACATTATGTTAATCATAGTCGATTCAAAAGTTCACTAGAGCTTATGTTATTTATCATGTATATGCACCGACTCATAATAAAGATGTTTCTATTCTATTCTAAGCGTTGCTTTTCTATATTTAAGTTTAATGTGTTCTATGTTTACAGTTAAAATATCAAAGATACACGTGTAAAAAGTACAGTATTTAAATTCATTTGTGTTTTCCATTATTTTACTAATTCAAAACTGTCTGACATATTTGCATATCGAAACTTTTAAAATATGGGCGTGAACTTTTTTGCATTTTAGTAACAATTACACATCTATCTTTAATACCACGTGACAGTCATTGAATTAAACGTGGTTGTGTCTTTGTCTAGAAATGAAACATCGGTTTGCACTCTTTCAGCAGAGTGAAAAAAAGAACAAGTGATATTTGAGCGAAGCAAAGGAGAGTAAAATAATGAAATAATTATATTAAGTCTGCATCCTGATACATATAATATATTATCCGGCTTTAATATATTTAATATTTTCCTGCCACACTGACAAGGGTTGATTAGAAAAAAATATTGTTGTTAATTTAGAAAAATAGTCAAAGACATTGATAATAAAATGATATTCAAAGAAGTCACATCGAAATATAGAGACTTACTCAATAAACATATTCTAACAAATACACTCACCAACATCACATTTACCATTTTCTCCTGTCCATCTATCTTCACAACCTGATGTACAAATACCAGATATTTTATCTTCTAAATATTTCAGTGATTTACAATGACATACTTTTGAACAATCGAATCCACATTGATTAACTGGACAATCTAAAAAAGGAAAATGATCGTGAAGGGTATATTATGTCATACCTGATTGACAATGTCATCTTTATTTCAAATTCTTTAGGTCTCATATTCTATTGACCTCTACATGGAGACATTTTGTGTTTTTGTAATTTAGAAATCGTGGAATAGTGATAAAACATTAGTGATCTACATGTAATTAACTGTTTATACAGTCCAACCTGTGAACAACGGCCGGCCAAGGGAAAAGAGAAAAGTGGCCTTTGTTCACAGGTGGCCTTTGTTCGGAGGGAGGAACAAACGGGCCATATTTCGGTAGACTTGAGAGACAGAGATCATAATTAACATGAATTAATCATTAAAATTGGTTTTATTTTCAACCTTAATTCATTATTCACATTATCATTATTGAAGTTGTGACAATAAATGAATAAAACAAAATTTTGAACAAAGAATGACTAAAACAAAGATATCAGTGATTTTTTTGCAGCTACATTTCATGCTATTCCCTCAACATTAATAATTGCACTCTACAAATTCTCACTACTCTGACCTTATGTATAGTATTTCTATCTTATCCCTGTTGCCAAAATACCTGTATACAGCGGTCACAGTTGAACGAATTTAGCATGAATTGATAATAAAAATTGTTTTTGTTTCAACCTTAATTCATTATTCACATTATCATTATTGAAGTTGTGACAATAAATGAATAAAACAAAACTTTGAACAAAGAATGACTAAAACAAAGAAATCA
Source organism: Mactra quadrangularis (assembly GCA_025267735.1). NCBI lineage: Eukaryota > Metazoa > Mollusca > Bivalvia > Venerida > Mactridae > Mactra > Mactra quadrangularis. Next base: position 4,006,771 of record CM046300.1, on the reverse strand, counting down.
GTGATTTTTTTGTTTGCAGCTACATTTCATGCTATGCCCTCAGCATCAACAAATGCACTCAACAAATTCTCACTACTCTGACCTTTTGTATAGTATTTCTATCTTTTCCCAGTTGTCAAATTACCTGTATACAGCGGTCACAGTTGAACAAATTTATGAATTTACAGCGTGTCACAAACATTTATCTAACTGCCGGACGTGTGAAAAACAATCCTAGTGGAGTCTCCAAACATTCAAAACTAATTAACAAAGTGTCATCACATGACGTAATTTACTCCCGATTTACAAATAAATTTAACAATAAAAGGATACATTAACATATTTTTATAATAAGGTGGCGAGAAAATTGTCTACAGCTTGATAATAACTAATAAAATCGTACTCGTTTACGAAAATCCGGAAAAAATCGGATTACGGATTTTAGCTTAACTTTAACAAAAATGGCGGCCTGCTTTCGAAATCGCCTTGATACGAAATACTGTCTTCAAACAATCGTCTGGCCGTTGTTCACAGTTATAAACTGGCCGCGGGGATGGTTTTGACTGGCCGCTGGTCGCAGACGACAGGTGGCCGTTATTCACGGCCTTTTTAAGAGCATTTTCGGTCGGGGGAATCAAAATGGCCGCTGTCGGCAGGTGCCCGCTATTCGGAGGTGGCCGTTAGCACAAGTTGGACTGTATATTGATAAAATGAGCCAATGTTTGTTTAGGAAAGTAAGAGTACACTGTATGTATTTAATTGTTTTGGGGCTCAATTATGGCCTTTTGAAATGATTCTAACCATTAAACGAAACATAATTTGGCCAGATTATATGTCATCAGATAAAAAATTAAGACGGTGTAAACCCCGAGGGTACATAAGACCCCGAGGTGTTAGACGATGGCTTATGTGTGGGATAGAAAGATCAATATACTCCTTAAAAATGTTTATTACGGTTGTATAATACTTCAAAACCTTTTGAAATCCGTAGACAACTCTAAAATGTACAAAAAGGCAAATTCAGTGTTAGTAAAAAATACTTGATATTTATGCTAATAATACTAGTAAATTTTAGAGATCGCACAATACATGGATCTATTTAAAAAAACTGTTCACGGACGATAGGGATATATATGGTATATATAAAGGAAACCCGTGCGCTTACGAGATAAATTATTATGGTACGATTAACATAGTTTTCTAAAAAAAAATGTAGACAAGAGAAACTTCGAGGATTATAAGACAGATCGTTTGACAACGAGTTTCATTATTTTTATATAATACATAGCATGGCTTAAATGAAAACATTTGAATGAGTCAACCTTTGTAATACCCGCATAATGAGTGGATAATTCGTTGTATTTTAACACAATCACAGAACAGAATGGAATAAGAAGCAACACGCCTTGGAGATGGAAAGCATCAAAATTTGGATCCTTATTTTACAGTGTTGTGAGTAATAAATTTGTTGTCCATGTTGAACTTCCTGTGTATTACGTTATTTGTAAAACACAGGACAATAGTGTGTCATATTTGCTCATTAATGTGAAGAATACAGCGAAAACAACAGTTCCGAACCGATGAAAATAATGATGGACCGTGATAAGCCATGAATTTACATTAGCCATAAGCGTATTACTGCGCATTTGCCATATATGTTTGTCATACGAATTATATAGTTGACGATCACGCTATTTATAAGGTATTCATCAACTTAATTCCATTTGTGAGACTACTTGAAGAGACACGGTGTATATTAAATTTTAGGATTGTCATATGAATTTTTGCGAGCCCGATCAGCCAATCAAAAGCTGACAATTATATTTGAAGCACAGCAGCGGATCATATTTTCATAAACAAAGTGGCGTCTATGTGATGCGCTTTATAGGATTTTGACGTTAAGGGTCTGTTTACATATCGCTCAAGAGTTAATTTGAAAATAGTTGATAATGATGTCATAGTACAACGTCATACCAATGACGTCATTACTTATTTTTATAAGAAAAAAGTTTTGTTTTGGTTCTGTTTGTATTTATTTTTGTAATCGGAACGGAGAAAATTATTTAGAAATAGCTAGACACTTTAATTTAAATAGATGTTCAGTTTATGCTGTAGTAAAAAGGTTTCATTAGCGGGAAGTACTGAAAATAAACACTCGCGATGAACGAGAACTTATTAGGTTAGTTAAACAGAACCGTGTTTTACCACTGGCGGATATTACTGACACGTTTAACCAGCATAGAGACAGTGCTGTTTCTGCAGTTACTTTGAAAAGAGATTTATACAGAAATAAATTTCACAGGAGAGTAGTTCGGAAAAAACATACGAATTAGGGAGGTTGATATACAAACTCGTCTAGCATGGGCACAGGGAAAAAGTTACTGGAAAATTGACAGAGACTGGAGTAAAGTTATATTTTCTAATGAGTGTAAGTTGGTTATTGCAAAGAACAATCGTGTGTATGCGACAGCCTGGTGAAGAGTGGCGACCTGAATGTCTCAGCCCAGGCTGTGTGCCAAAGCTCAGTGTTATGATCCGAGGGTGTTTTTCCTGGTTTGGTGTAGGGACAATTTTAGTTGTTAGTGGAAATATTAATGCACAAGCATACATAGATATCATTGATTCAAATTTTTGGCCCGTGGTTGCAAGAAATTTCACATATATACCATATATTTTTCAAGATGACAATGCCCCGTACATATGGCCCGTATAGTCTCACAGTTTAAACACATTAACAATATTCCTTGAAGTCTGTGGTCAGCACAATCCCCCGATGCTCTTATAATAGAAAACTGCTGGTTGTGTTGAGAACTCAATCCAAGAAACAAGTACATCTTATCAACTCTGTCCAAGATCTTGAAAATGAAATTTGTTCAATATGGACTCGGCTTCCCCTAGTTAACATTAGGAACATGTACAAAATGTATAGTTCCCTACCCAGGCGGATGCTGAGAATAATTGCAGCTAACGGTCACATCACAAAATATTAAGGTAAGTTATTTGATTAATATGTTTAATGTTTTAACAATAGCGCTAGAAGTTTTGCAGTTGTTACCATGACGTGAATAACATCGACGTCATGTGTTTATATTAATATTATAATGATCCACCGCTGTATATAAGAATGAATACACTTAAAATTCGCTATCAAACATAACTTTTGTGACAACACTGACACAAAATCATATTAGTAAGGAATACGACGTCATATTACCATTACAACACTGATTACATAAAGGCGTTATTCGTACGCTTATTTTTGGAAGAAATAAAACCATTAAAACATACATTTACACGCATAAGAGATAGAGAAAGATCATACACCAGTACAAGTACAATGATACGATGTTGCAAATGCTCGATGTTGAAAATCTTAAAAGTATAACAACGAATAAAAGAAATTTTAAAGTGGAGCATTATTGGTCGTTTGATCCCATTTCGCCTCTGCTACATATAGCTTGTCTTTTCACATCTTCGTGTAATTTGTGTCTGGTTTTTTTTTAAAGTTCATGTTTTGTACAAGATACAACATTTCATCTAATTCAATCTTTATCAAACTTTATATTATGACTAACCTCCATAAAGTTCTAATTCACATATAAGCATATAGTCTCCTGTAGTCTTTTCAATGATGATTTTCTGTACATTTTTATTCAGATATCCATGTGTAGCTGGTGACGAGTCACTACCAGAATCATGTAACAATTCTCTGCCAGATGTTGTGTCATAAATTTTATAATTTCTTATATAATCTAAAAACATAAATGCAAAAAGTTAATATAAAACGAATTTCGATAATTCATGCAGCAAAATGCATAAAAAGAACTGATCTAATCAAATACTTAATTTGGAAATAGTTAATAAGACAAACAATTAAGTTCAAAAGCTTTTGTACGTTCCTTGCTCTTAAAGGATTTGTACATCATATCAAGCACAGCAATAGAATATAAACACTTCTAAACACAGCCAAAAATACAATGTAGTCAACTAAATTACAACTTACTATAGTTTCATGAGTTGGATTTGCAGTATGACAATAACATGTTACATTAGGGCGTGAACAAAAACCATTACCCAACTTTTAATTGGTTTATGTATTTTAACTAAAACTCATCGGTCAAAATGTTTGTAAATCCTTGTACATGGTTGTTACGTATTGAAACCACATATATAGTGAAATTAATATCGAGCTTTAAAGTGTTAAGGTTTGTAAAAATGCTAAAGCTTAAAAACTTACCGTCGCCATTAGTCAGCGTAGTTACAATAAAATATTTAACATCGATTAATTGATCAAATTCTACTTGTAGCCATTTGTTACTGAATCGTCCAGTAGCAAAACATTCTTCCCAGTTAGTATTAGATACTAAACCGTTTACTGCAATTGATGCCTGATAAAAACTATTACTGTCCTGAAAGATTGCACTTGATGTAACTGACTGTCGAAAAGCGAGATTTCTACCTGGAAATATATAGGATTGGTCAACTCATCAATTACTTTGACTTCACATAATATTTATTTATTCATTTCATTAAATAATATAATTTCATTGATAATTTAATTAGTTACTATTTCGGAAAGTGTATCCATTAAGATAAATATGTTTAGTTTTATAATTACTAACACTTAATGTAGGTTTTATCGCGGTGTTATAACCCAGTCACATATTCAACAATAAAAAGGCCACAAATTAATTATGGCATCGACCGTAGTAACCAGAAATATTCAATAGCTCTCACGTATTATAACCGTACAATCGAAATAGTCCTTGTTTATCCGTACTCCGTAGCGATCCTAGACTGTGTTTGGTCATGCACAATTTTTATCTTTAGCAAAATCAACCGTAGCGTATCCCTACTAGTCAGCATTAAACCGTACTGATACGTACTGGTCCGTGCGAAAACCGCAAAGATCCGAACTGAATCTTAGGCCAAAATATGTCAAAGATTTCAACGGCTTGATACTCCTTTTTATTGGGTTTAACGCCGGGTCGACACAATTTCAGGTCTTATTACTGCTTCCAGCCTACCTAACCTAGCTTTTCTTGACCCTTGTCTTTAACCAGTATTTACCTATTTAACGTAGTTAGAAGTTAGACAAACTCGAATAGTTAAGTACATATATTTTCCCAAGTTCTTATGAGACCGGTCGTAATAGTCTGATGATAGATGAGCATGCATGGGTATTTATAAGAAAATGAAATGCCAAGATGCCCTTGAAAAAGCTATGATTAGTAACAAGTATACGTGATTGCCATTTAAACATGTTGAGGCAACTATCACGTGCGGCAGATGCAATCCATCTTATTGCACCATGCTCTCAGAAGACCAAGGTAAACCCTTTGTTCCAGAGTGGGCGAATACCAAACTCCAGTTCAAGCATGTTAGTATTGCGCAATCATTGGAAAACTCGGTGATAAGCTGGAGTAATATTCCATGTTGTAAACAACTTGACTTATCACGTACATGACCAATATATGATTTGACTTTCTAATGTAGATCAGTCGATAGTCATATACTTCAACTTGTACTAGACTGATATTTTAGATTATGCTCTCAGCATCCTTTGTCCAACCATTTGTTGGCAAGGTAGTTGCAAAAACAACTTGACATTTCACATATACTATCGTCGGTATATTTTCGGGACACTAACGCATTAAACTGTACTTAAATGGCCTTTTCCAAAAACATGTGTGGCTGATGAAATCATGATAGTACATACATGTACAGAACAATCAATATGAATTTAAATGATATAATTAATCAACCATTGAATGTATATGTTAATATTGTCACCTTATTACGTTACATCTACCCTTCCACAAGACCGGAAACATCTCGCAATTATCTCATCAATAGAAGAAAATTGACATTATTGTCAAATAATCATGGACGGGTATGACCTCCCCGGGCGGGATTCGAACCCGTCCCCCTTCGGAAAACGAAATTCCGAATCCCGGCGCGATACAAACTGCGCTATTGTCTAGGGTTACTGCTTGATACGAAGAACAATGTGTGTATTTGTACGATTACCTACGGTATAAGCTACTGGTTTAACACGTGTTTATTCTGTATCATTGCGAAAAGCCAAGATCGTAAAATGTTGTGTTACGGAGATGGAGGGATAAGCACGGTCTTTTACGCTTATTACGATGCAAAAATAAACAAAACGGAAAGTACGGTCCACCATTCTTTCGTACGGATAAATCATGTACTTTTTGTAAGGTGTGATGTAATCGTCAAGTTAAGTGCGTATTTGGTCAGAACCTCAGGTCCACGCTTGACATAAGGCTTATACTTAGGTACCGTAGACTGTGGATGTTTGTACTTGTATGTTTGGCTACTTTACAATCAGGACATTTGATAAGCATTTACATGTGATGTTAGAATGAACAATGAACTTGTAAACTAACTGTGTAGTACTTCGGGTTGTTAATATATTGGTAAACGTAAGCGGCTTTGCCACAAAGGGCATAAATACTATCATCTTGTTAAAACATTTTACGGTTTTTGTCAGGTTGCAAACAAAATCATGAACACTTAACGAAGTTTACCATTAACTGATTGCAACTAGATATTGATATAGCTAAGAATATGTAGGCAATGTTTGAACTGCTTGATGACATGCATAAAAGTAAAATTATATTGATGTATACAATCTCTAATGCGACTCAAAATTTATAACTGATTCTGAAAAATAGGGTATCACATCCTTACAAAAAAGATTATTTTCATTTGTTACAATGTACGCAACATTTTGCACAGAATAGATTTATTCTTATGTAGCTCTTTTTTTGGGACTAACCAACATTGCATTCCTAATGGAAATCGTTTCTGGTGTTCTACAGTAACTGCATTAAAATTCACTAGTTGTTAGTATAACGAGTAAATAAGGACTATATAGAAGAACCGCGTAATTCCTTGCCATTCGTACTTTTCCGTAATAACCCGTGATTATACTTTAGAAGATCGTAGTGCATATGGTGGGTGTCCTGGCTGATTCGTGTGACTCCGTACTAAATCGTTTCGGATCGTTACGATCCGTGTCAATCTCGGGGCTTTTACCAATATTTAGGTGGTAGGTTTATCGACCTCTATGCCCAAACCGTCGTGTTGACGTACTGGAACCGCAGGCGAACTACGAAATTTGACATTTCCGTGACGACCCGTGAAATATTTATCGTAGTTCTTCCGCAGTCATATGTGACTCGGTCATAATGTATCTTATTCACCAATAATATTTTTATAATTTCAAAAAAACATTCAAATTTTAGTAAAAAAATAAAAAAAGACATTGATTAAAAATACACGACATTATCTTTATGAAGCCACGATTATTTACCAATCAGGCGCCGACGCTGATGGATGTTCTGGAGGGGTCCTTGGATTGGGATCGGACTTTGCACTTTGCAATCGTAGATTTTTCCAAGGCATCTAGCTGGATTTCCTATTGGCTAGGGGTTGACTTTCCATTGATAATCTAATCATTACCAATATCATTTAAACTTTATCTTAGCAATCAGGCGCTGACACTGATGGATGTTCTGGAGGGAGCTTTGGATTAAAATCCAACTTTTTACCTTGCAATTGTGGATTTTTCAAGGCATCTTATTTGGTTCCCATAAGTCGGTGGCTGCCTTTATTCATAACTTTTATCATTTTTACTTTATCTGGCCACTATATAATGCATGATGGTTGATGGGACGCGCGGGCACTGATAATGATGGATGTTCGGGTGGGAGCCTTGGTTTGGATTTCAACTTTGCACCTTGCAATCATGAATTTTTGAAGCATCCATATTGATTCCCCATCGACAATTAGGCATCGTTCTACTAAAAATCCATAATCACCGTGTTATGCTCATTTTTAACAGTATGGTAGAGGTTTTTCTACAAGTTATCTCCCTTGGTCTATTTTCGTGCGTGAAAGCGCACATGGAACGCTGGTAGCATGGAGTCAGGGACTCTCGTTAACAATTTTAGATTTTTTAGCCTTCATTGTGGCTCAAAGTGTAAGTTTATTATCTAATAATGCCATCTACAGTATAATTCTTCGCTTAATAAGTTTGCAGAATTTTCTTAAGGGAATTGTAAGGTTTTTTTGGTTATTTTTGTGAAACGGATAAAACACAACGTGTTCGTGTCAACATTTTGCTTAAGTTTTAAGTAATATTTTGTCCAAATGTTTTAACAGAGTGTTTTTCACTTATAAATCTTCAAAATAATTATTTTGTTGTGCTAGATTTAACGTAAGAACTGTATTTTTGTTGTAGCTTCTACAGAATGGTCTTAAGCTTATTTTTAGTACCAGAATTATCGTTCTTGAACATTGATTTTTAAATATTCATACACGTGGTCTGAAAGAGTTCTTTCCTAATGAACAATCCTTTAAAAAAGCTTTATTATGTATTTATAAGGTTGTTTTTGTATTTTCAGTTATTTACTGGTTAATATGGTTACTCTATGTGTGAAATACAGCTTGAATTCCACATTTATTCAGTCTTCCGTTTGTTTTATCCACTAACCATATCATCAAGTGCAAGGACTTGAAACACTAATGCACTGTTTTTTTTAAATCCACTTGCTACGTTGTTGTTGTTGTTGTTTTTAAACTATTATGCGCACTTTATGAATAACTAATTCTTAGTTTTATATTAGTCTTCAGTTTAAGTTTTTTGTATTTCATCATCTCTTATCTTTTTCATCTTTCATTTTCGATTATATTTAAACTCGTATTTCCTAATTATGCATATTATTGTGAAGCGCTTTTGAACATATATTCAATATTAAATGAGCACTATACAAATGCGGTATATAATAATAATAGAAATAATTATCAATATCAAATTTTGTTTAAACGAGATGATCATACATGCCAACGATGGTATCATTTATTTCAATGTCTTAATCAGTAAACCCCAAGGGGGCAAAATTTAATAAACATAATACAAATAATGTTTGGCTAGGAAAATGTTACATGCTTAATTTTTTTACTAAGGCTTTATATATTTGATGAAAAAAATACCTAAGAAAAGTTGACGACAGACGCACGTACGCAAAAACACTGGAAAGATCAATCATACTAGCTCACTACGAACGCCTACTGCTCAGGTGATTTGAAAGTAATAAATCAATGTTTCTGGTAATGTATACAAAAACTTACCTTGGTTTATTCTAAAGTCACATAAAATAAGTTGAGATCGAGTTTGAGATAAAGTAATCCTCACTTGATTACCAATTAATGGTGTAGTACATGTTACATGTATATTGGTAGTGTCTGGTTTAGTATTATCATGTTTATAACATACTCTTGTATCTGGAGGTATAGTCTTAACTTCTCTATCTGCATAAGCTAACTTTTCTACTGTGACTTCAAATTCAGGAAAATATTCTGAAAAATTATAATTAAACTTGCATTTCCGATGTGTTAATAATATATGTATTTGATCAGTGTTGTTTAAAAATATGCATTTATATTTTTGTAACTTTGAGTTAAAATAAAGTTTCAATGAGAAAATAGCTGCTAAAAGTTTGAGAGACGAAATACACATGTATATTGTAACATTTATATAGGAAGTTAGTACTATTAACCAAGTAGACTTAAAATGGAAAAATAATTTGAAATTTCAAACATTAAGATGATTTTCATTAACGATAAAGTGTACAACTGTAAACTGTCATTAGGAGCTTAGCAATTTTGTTTTGCTTTACACCGTAATAACATATGAATTATTTCATATCATGTAGGCCGTTCAACCTACCCATCTTTCGTAGAAATACTAAATCGCTGGATTCAGTTGTCAACCAGTTACTAGGCACACATTTTTGTTTTAACTGTCCTACATGATTTATAATTACTGATTAGAGAGAAAAGGCTCGGAGAAATTAGTTCATGACCAAACTCTTTGAAGGAATGCTCCACCCGGGAATCCAGCCAACGACCCCTCGATCAGTAGATTTGTGTGCTACTAACAGAACTAGCCACACTTCTAATCAATGAAACAATATATAACTCAATTGGCAAAATGTGGCATCGATTAGTACAAGGTGATAATAAAATGAATTGACAAATTGTAAGAAATCTGTTTATTGTGAATCACAAAAACGCTTCACAATTACATGTAGTCCAACAGCATTAGTTAAGCATTAGACAAAATAAAAGCTTAGATTTTATTTAGTTTATTATAATATTAAACAATACAAAAATGGGTTAGAAAATAAAACAACAGTAAAACCACAGACTAGGAAAATTAGTAAAATTAATTATTATTACCGACATTTGTTTGAAACAGTTTTATGTAGACATTAATTAACAAACGGAATCATTCTATTGTACTTACAACGATTGTTTGTCGCGTCTTAATAATTGCATTTTTACTTAATATTGATACTAAGACATCAGAATTGTTCAAATGTCATTAGCAACAATTATTCTAAAACATTTAAACACATATTTTTAAAGTTAAACGTGATTTATTAGCTCAAGATACAACTCCAATGAGTGTCTTTCGGGGTTTTTTTTCATGAATATTCAGGTTGCCGGTTAATACATTTACCCTAAAAATGTCAAACTCCATGAACAAAAATATGCGAAAGTGAAATGTTGTGGAATCTATGAAGGATGTTGATTTTCGTTGTTTCATTGCTCGGAGTTCATTGCAAATGTGTCAAAAGGTAAGCAGTTTAAATCTCTTGCTCTATTGTCAACTTAACATCATTATAACCGTGTCAGAAACATGACCCCTATCCTGGTCCCTAATTCGGAGTTGAAGGGGTTTTGATGCCATGCTATATCATCAAAACATAGAGGGATAAGTTCTTTAAATGTTGTTAAAATTTCAAGTTCTACAGAATTTTCTTTGCTTTGTTAGGTCACTTGCAATTTTATGCAGAAAAATATGGACCTAAACATTAAATCCCCATTACTAAATAGAACGCTGATTATTGTCAAGTATCACGCTTTTGCTTAAAACTCATGCAAACATGAAATGAATATATAAAATGCATCCAAGGCACAAAACATCCAGTATTTTCTCCAGAATTTATAACAATACTATTCTAAAATTAGCGGTTAACCCAAGTAATGACTCTACGGATAATCACGGACCTTAACGAACGAGATCGGAACATCCCGTCGTGGATAAAAATAACCTAAAACATATGTTATAAACTCCTCTACAGATAACAAGTCAGTATAATCGCCAATGAAAAAGGCGTTTTGCTTGACGACGTTTGAAGGCACGAAATCATTCATAATTAATACATGTTAACTATAGAGCGATTCTGTATGATAACAGGCATCTTATTTGTTCCAATATCCGGCTGTTTGACTGGCACGTTGACATTGCTGTCGGTACTGGATTGTTGTGACGTCAGTACCGAATGTGACGTCCAAATAACGGGTGTCAAAGTTGTTTATGTTGTATTTTCAACCAAACTAATGTCACTGTCCACACAATATGCCGTATATAAGCTATAATTTATTACTGTCTCTTGGACTTTTGAAGTATTTGAACTATCTTGCTGGTCATCATTAAGTCAAGCTTCAAGGTTACTGACACGTTTTAATGTATCAATCAACGCACTACGTATCACTCTAGCGTTATGTGCCGAGATCATTACTGTGCTTGCATACCGCTGAATATTACACTTAATATCTTCACCAGATTTATGTATGGCTTGTTTTTTTCGTTCAGCATTTCGTGGAGATTAATAACTGCGTTCTTTAACATTTGAAACTCAGTATCACTGACAGTAGAACATCTTCTTGTTTTCGGTGTTTGTGACAAACCTTTTGATCCAGCATTACTTAATAATTCCTCAACTGAGTGAAATCCTTCACCTTCAACAAGTTTGTAGCGCGCCGGGATTTGGATACTCGTGCCCGAGGGGATGCGGGTTCGAATCCCACCCGGGGAGGTTATACCCTTCCATGAAAATTTGACAATAATGTCGATTTTCCTCCATTGATTAGATAATATGGAGAAGTTTCCAGCTCTGTGGAAGGTTATGTGAGTACTGGTTATAGACAATGGTCCAGGAAAGCTAGGTTAAGTGCGCTGGACGCCGTGAAATGACCTAAATTGTGTTGATACGGCGTTAACTCCAACAAAAAAATCAGCAAGTTTGTAAATGTCAGTTGCTAGTTTCACTGCAAATTTAATCTATCTATCTCGTCGTTAAGCTCAGAGTCAAGATCAAAAGGAAAATCATCATAACCTTTCAATGCATCAAAAAGTAACTGACGGGTTTCAGGTCTCTTTCTGAATCATATTCACGCATTAGTCTTGATATAAACATGCCTTCTGGTAAGTCTCGGAACCATGAAACTAATCTTGTATATACAGACAGAAATGGATCGTCGTTAACGTCTGAATTGTTTAGGACGGTATATTCATCGGCACTGTAAACCTCTTAAACGTATTTATTTTCATCATTATAACTATATAATTGTGCAGGCATAAATAATGTCAGCATCACCACCTATAAGTGGGCTATTCATCACAGCACTTCAGGAATTTGACATTGAGTGTCAAAGTTTGCAGAATTAGAGTGTTCATCAAATGCATTTAGTTAACAATGTTGACCTGGAACAATATCTCCATGCTCATTAGGGCTAAGAATGATAACAATTGTTTGATTGTCTGATGGAACATGGTTACCTCCCTTGTTATCTGGGACAGGTGTATTTAAACCTGAGTTTAGTCACTCTCTTGTCGTCTCTCGGGGGTTGAACACATGGTTAATGAAATTACATAATGACATTGGGGCTATTATTTTGAACTAAAAGGAAACATTTTGATTATCCATACTAAGAATCACACATAATTAATCCGTTTAAAATCAATATCATAATTACCGTCCATTCACAAGTGATCAATTCCTGGTATCAAGTCAAGCGTCACGATATTTGGACGTATGTCCCCTATATCGACCATTTATATGTTGAAATTATTGATTATATACGATATAGAATGAATCAATACACAGTAACATAAAGAGAAATAGCGCTATTTACAAAGTCATAAATTCACTTATTTCATAAAGGTTGCATATAACTAACTTAAAGTGAATGTTATAAAATCACATTATATCCAGAAAAAAAATCTCCAAATATCCGGAAAATAATACAAAATCCACTTTGATTCATCACAAAAAAAATCAACTTGTGCTATTAAGGGGAGTAGCTTCTTTTTTACAGTGGTGTATTTGGATTCTTTTTGTTTTTAAAATGATGCCAAAATAAATAACAAAACGGAAACTGCGGGATTTACGCCTTGGTACGGTAAGTGGAAAACAATTAATACTGAGGTTTTGAACCTGGTTCTATGGTGTATCAACCTATACATATTATAATATTTACCATTAACAGGTTCATGTAAGAATAACAAATTGTCTTGGTGAAAACTTCACTCAACCCATACAGTGCACAAACACACACAAAACCCTTAACAGCATTACCAAAGTAAAGGCAAGAAACAAATGAACTAACAGGGTCAAGAACATTCGAGTTTCACAAGTATAACCACTTCAAATTCAAAACCCAGATAATAAGCGTAAAATATATTTTATTGTCTTCTGTCCATTATTTTGTAACTAAATTCAATCGATTTTACGTCACAATGTCATAGCAACATATTACCTAAATTCAGCATTATCATAAACAAACATAAAACTTATCAGTTTAATTGTTTTGTTACTTACGTAATCCATCAGTAGTAGTCAATATATAGATGTCAGTGATTGTTACTTCATATTCTAATAAAACTCTCCACCAGGGTCTTCCAGTACTGCGCCATGTTTCTGTTGTATAACTACATGTTGATATATCTCCATCATTACCTCTATCTGCATACTTGGGTGAACTATTGCGCAAATTACTGGCATGTCTAGAATACTCCTTTTGTGCTAAATCCCCTAAAATGCATGGTTAAGTTTTGATTAACATCATTTCATGTTGTCTTACAACAATGTTATAAAATTAATATAAGGTCGTATTCAGTCTTTAGTGAAAACACTGTTTACCCCAGATCGATGTAGCAGATGGTTGTGTTGAAATCTCATGTCCCAAAGTGGGTACGTGTTCGAATCCCATCTGGCGATTGGACTGAGATTACTTAGTCCTAGAAGTTTTGATTTGACCTACTTTTCAAAACTACAGGCGGGACTGACTTTTTTATTAAGAACTGCTCTATCTAAGTAAGCTCGGTTATTAAGTTTGTTGGGCAGGCTAATTGGATGACCAAAACTGCCAATTCAGATAAGTCTATGTTCCAAATTGGAGGGTTTTTTAATAGATGACCTTGTTTGGCTATTCATGTAGTAGAACTACTTTACGTTAACACTTTACGGTTCTATTGAAGTTCGAACCCAAACCATTTACTGCATTTGTCTCTCTGTTGACAATATATAAGTTAAAACGGTAGTACTAGGTACTAAATGTCTATCTTCTAACCTTTACAACAATTTAATTGTATCACTATATTAAGATGTGGGAGGGTGACCTAACTCAGTACTGGATAAAGTTAAAATAATAGAAGATAAAAATATATAACAATTCAACTTTATTTTAACCAATGGCGTACTTATTAGGGCTAATAAAATAGAGTTTAAAATAGGGAAAATAAGTAAAAAACCTAACCTATGTACACTATGTATTTGAGTACTGGTTATAAACAACGGTCTGGGAAAGCTAGGCTAGGTGCGCTGGACGCCGTTAAATGACCTAAATTGTGTTGACACTGCGTTAAACCTAGTAAAAATAAGAATTTACTGTAACATTCTACAATAATATTGGGTATCAAATATGATCATTATGAGATTAAAATTTTAACTTATTCCAAATTAGTTTTTATTCCAAATTAGTTTTCAGTGTCAGAAACCCCATTCTAGAAAGTAACAACAAACACAATACGGTTACATATACAAAAAGTCACAATTGGATAGGTTTCTTCTGACTTAAATGATACATGATGTTTAAACAATAGTTTGCTTATAAGTAAAACACAAAATATCTTGTATTTAAAATTGTTTTAGATTATATGTAATTTGATTAACTACATCAATTTATAAAACTAACATAAAACTTTTCACAGTACTGTAAGTTATCAAATTTGTAAAATCACATTTGTAAGAAGAGATTATGTCAAAGGAAAACTTCATTGTAAATAAAGGATTATTTTGACAAACTGCAATACAAATATATTGAAGTCTGACTTTTAGTTGTTTATTTGTTTTATTTTTCCTGTGTTTTAAACCCTTTAAATAAGTATTCATTAATAAAATTACATAAAAATAAATGAAATTAAAATTGGACCTTATAAAACAATGATCATTTTTTCCTCAAATTTCATTTGTGCTCCTTTAGAAGGGCATTGTACATGTAATTGGAATTCGTTTGCATAAAACATTGTATATAATATAAACTACGGACTGTGTGGTTAGTGATTGGATTGTTGACAATAATGAATATTGAGTACTGCAATGATGCACAATGAACAGAGCAAAGAACTTACAAAGGGACAGAAGTGGTACGGAGAATGGATTTGCCAAAAGCTAACTTTAAATAGCCCCAAAAATTCCTTCAAACTGTACTTTCAGTACTTTGATTTCTTATTATGTTACATTTCTGCAGCAAATGTTGTACATTGCATTTAGATTCCCGGAGTAAATAAAATTGTCCCGTATTTTCATTCAAGTTTCAGGTTATAACGTTTGATTTGCGTAAACGATAATACATCCATAAAACATTTCACAATACAATTTAATTTAACAGTGTTAAACTTAAAGGTGCATTATGTCAGAAAAAAGTAATTGTAAATAAAAGATTATTTTGACAAACTGCAATCGGATACAAATATTGATACCTGTATAATGTTCTTAACACACATTGTTTACTAATATGAGAATTTTTCAAATTTTTACTTACTATATTGACATCCTGGACCAAACCAATATTGATCACATCCTGATGTACATTCTCCTGTTGTTGTATCACAACTTTCACCATTTTTACAATGACACATGTATTGACATTCTGATCCAAATGTCTCAACACCGGGTGTAGTTATACTACAATCAGCATCTAAAATAACATTTTTACAATGACATATGTATTGACATTCTGATCCAAATGTATAAACACCGGGTGTAGTTATATTACAATCAGCATCTAAAATAACATTTTTACAATGACATATGTATTGACATTCTGATCCAAATGTATACACACCGGGTGTAGTTATATTACAGTCAGCATCTAAAATAACATTTTTACAATGACATATGTATTGACATTCTGATCCAAATGTATAAACACCAGGTGAAGTTATACTATAATCAGCATCTAAAACATCCGTAAATATACATATAAATAAGGGGTGGATCTAGACTTTTCAAGTTTTGTGCACACTAAGAACAAAATGCAATGTTATAGTTTGTATTAAAGCGGCAATGAAAATTGGAAATGTTTTATTCATGATCTCATTTGTCGACCAGCATTAGTCATGGAATAGTACAACCCATTGTAAAAAGTCTAGATCCGCCCCATTGTCAGTTTAATACAATCAACTAGTTATTACTGGTTTGTTTGTTTGTTTGTTTGTTTGTTTGTTTGGGTTTTACGGCGCGCCAACACAAAAAGGTCACATCGCGCCGAAAGCAATCAATGATACTAAAATTTCTAACGAAATTAATGATGTAAAGCTCTATATCTTATTAAAAACATTTATTTCTTTCAAAAAGTTAAGTATCGCATATGATGATACAGATTCAAAAAGTTCTTTAAGTGAGTTTACTTTAAAATGTTTGTCACGAATGTATTTAATATCCTGACAGTCAAGGAGAACGTGTTTTACATTGAAATGCTCGTCACATGGTATACAGTTAGGTGCTTCCTCTCTTTTGAGAAGGTATGAATGTGTTAATCTGGTATGACCAATTCTACATCGCGTAATCATTATTCGATCTCGGCGATTAGAAAATATTGTTGACGAAGTTGAACCAAAGGTTGGCTTTATGTCATGTAACTTATTAAATACAGCATGATTCCACATTGTTTGCCATTTTGACTTAATTAACGAATTTATCGAACATTTGAAGTCGCTGCTTGGTAATTTGATATCTACTGGTTGAAGGTTTAAAGATTCTTTAGCTAAAATGTCTACTTTTTCATTTCCATGTATACCAATATGACTTGGTATCCAGCAGAGGTGTACTATTTTAGATTTCAGTATTTCATGTAATCTTAATTCAATATTTTTAATAAGTATATTGTCTGAGCTACGATTTTTATGGCCAGTAATACAGATAGAGAATCTGAGAAAATAATAAAATTGTTATTAATACTATTTGATATGTTCGATAAAGCAAGATCTAATGCTTTGACTTCGGCTGTAAATATGGATGCCTGGTCAGGCAATCGCATTCTTGCAACGAAAGAATTTCCATAAGCAGCGCAACCAACTTTGTTACCATTTTTTGAGCCGTCGGTAAATAAATGTTACAATCTTTATATTTTTCTAAGATGTTTACTAATTCCGATTTAAAGGCTTCTGGGCTGGTAAAAGGTTTACGAAAGTTTGATAGGTCAATATTCACGTCTGGCATGTTGTAGGTCCAAGGAGGGACATTTTCATCAAAGTTTTGTGAAACGGTAGAAGTGTTGATATTAAGCATTTCTAAATCGTTTTCAACGCGCAGGCCAAATGGTTTAATTTCGTTCGGTTTGTTGTCAAATTTATCAATGTAATTTGGTTTAAAAAAAACTTTTCGCGCCGGGTTACTAGTGTTAGAAGATACTCGAGTTGCGTATTGTAATTAAAGTTTTTGTCGACGTAATTTTAATGATGGCTCGTTAGCTTCAACATAAAGACTTTCAACAGGTGAAGTTTTGAAGGCACCAAGGCAATACGTAAGCCCTGGTTATAAATTGTATCAAGCATTTGTAAGTACGATTTACGTGCTGATCCGTACACAATTGACCCATAATCTAGTTTTGAACGAACAAGACTTCTGTATAATTTAAGTAATGTTTGGGAATCAGATCCCCAATCAGTATGTGAAAGTACTTTAAGTAGATTTACATTTTGTTTTTAGCGACTTTTAGTGTGGTATAAAAGAGAGCTTTTTATCAAATGTAACGCCTAAAAATTAGCTTCGTTTACAACAGGGATTTTTGAGCCAGAAATGTAAAGTTCAGGATCATTATGATGCTTTCTTAAATGACAAAAGTGTACGCATTGTGTTTTTGACTTAGAAAATTTAAAACCATTTTCTGTAGCCCACTTTTGAATTTTATCCAAGTTTTGTTGTAGTTGGCGTTCGATACTTCGAATATTTTTAGATCGATAACAGATTAAAATATCTTCTACATATAATGAGCAATATGTACCAGGATTTATAACCTTAACAATATTATTAATTTTAAGACCAAAAAGTGTAACAGATAAAATGCTGCCTTGTGGCACGCCTTGTGCTTGTTTGTGGCTCTCTGATAATGTTGATCCTACTTTAACTTGAAAAATTCTGTCAGACAGAAAACTAGAAATTAACATAGGTAGTCTACCATTTAGATCGGCATCTTTTAAATCTTTGAGAATACCATGCTTCCATGTGGTATCGTAAGCTAGCTTTCTCAAGATCGAAGAAAATTAAAACTACATGTTGTTTATTGACAAAAGCCTCTCTAATGAAAGTTTCGAGGCGTACTAAGTGATCATTTGTACTTCGCTGTTTTCAAAAACCAGATTGAAAAAAAGTTATAATACCGTTTGATTCTAAATACCAGATGAGCCTTTTATTAACCGATCGTTCAAAGGTTTTACAAATACAACTGGTTAGAGATATTGGTCGGTAGTTAAGGGGGTCAGTATTGTCTTTACCCAGTTTCGGTATTGGTATTATAAAAGCTTGCTTCCAGGAATCTGGAATTTCACCGGATATCCATATATCATTAAAAATATCGAGCAATAAATGTTGAGATACTAATGGGAGGTGTTTTAAAAATTGATTCTAAATTTCATCAGGGCCAGCAGCTGTATCTTTGGCATGCCTTATAGAATCGGTTAAATCGTCAATTGTAAAGAGGGTGTTATACTCTTCTTCGTTGTTAGAATGAAAATTAATATTTTGTTTTTTCGAGTTAGAGTTGACCTTTTTAAATTCTTCAGTGTAGTGTGCTGAAGAAGAATTATGTACAAAATTTTCAGCCAGCGTGTTGGCTACATCTTTAGTTGTTTTTGCTACGCTCGAATCGTTACGTTGCAGATGAGCAGTAGGATTTTTTTGTTTTTACCGTTAATTTTACGAACTGCTTCCCAAACTTTTTAATTGGAGTATTGGAGTTAATTTTAGAAACATATGACGGCCATGATTTACGTTTAGAAAACTTGAATGTTCTACGAGCTTGTGCTCGTAGGATTCTATAATTGTCTAGATTTGCAGCTTTAGGGCAAACCTGAAATTTTTTAAGTGCTGCTTTTCGTTTCCGATATGATCTTCTGCACTCATCGTTGAACCATGTTTTTTTAAATTTTACTGGAGTCTTTAATTGAAGTTTTTGGAATACACTCATCAGCTATCTTTGATAGAGTGGACGCAAAAAGATTAGCTTTATCCGTAGAGTTGGAAAAACCGGACTTGTCAAATTATCAGAACACAATTTGTTAAATTGTTCCCAGTTCGCTTTAGAGAATTTGTAGTAGGAGCGGTTGTTTACTGGGACAGAGTCGTTTGAAGTTAACAACAATGGAAAGTGGTCACTGCCATATTGTTCGTCTAGCACTGACCAAGTAAAATCCAAGTATATTGATGGATGTGATAATGTGAGGTCTATACAAGAAAAGCTTCCAGTGGCTGGATGTAGGTAAGTTGGTGACTTGTCATTTAAAAGGCATATTTGAACATTATCAATGAACTTTTCTGTAATGCTGCCTTTATTATTCGTAGATGTACTTCCCCATATTGGATTATGCGCATTAAAATCGCCGAGTAGAAAGAATGGTTCTGGGAGTTGTTTAGTTAAGTTTTCTAAGTCTTCAACAGTAATAGATAAATTAGGAGCGAGATAAAGGGAGTACACTGTTATAGGTCTGTGCAAAGTTACTTCAACAACAACGGCTTGCAAATTAGTTCGTAACTGAACTTGTCGTTGAGGGATACAGTTTGCAACCGCAATTGTTGAGCCCCCTGATGCTCTCATCGTGTCTGTACCGATTTTACTATAAAGGGTCCTTAATTGATGTTTTATCATTTGTAGAAAGGAATATTTCTTGAAGACATACTACTTTCGAGGAGTATTTCGATAATAAAAGAAGAAGATCGTTGTAATTTGATTTAAGACCTCGACAATTCCATTGAAGTATAGCTTGACTCATGGTTCAACGAAAAGTAAAACACTTACTTCGGAAACTTAACAGGACTCCGAGCCGAAGCCCGGGGAGGAGAGCTGTGGACACCCATGTCCTCGTCCTCCATCGACTCGATGTCACTCATAAGAGCCTCGAATCGATTGGAGGACGGGACAGGGTCCC
Organism: Mactra quadrangularis; assembly: GCA_025267735.1. Lineage (NCBI taxonomy): Eukaryota > Metazoa > Mollusca > Bivalvia > Venerida > Mactridae > Mactra > Mactra quadrangularis. The sequence continues at coordinate 3,986,265 of CM046300.1, read as the reverse complement.
TCTCCGCTTTCCTAACTCTGTCGGTTAGGACTACCTTCTTTTTGGGTGATTGCCTTTGAACCACCCGCCACCCACTCAGGAGACGGAGAAGCCTGTGTGACTCGCCTCTGAGGTACAGATGAGGTGCATTGATTAGATAATATGGAGAAGTTTCCGGCCTTGTGGAAGGGTAGGTGAGTACTGGTTATAGACAATGGTCCAGGAAAGCTAGGTTAGGTGCGCTGGACGCCGTGAAAAGACCTAAATTGTGTTGATACGGCGTTAACTCCAATAAATAAATAAACAGATGAGGTACTTGCAGATGTTGATGTCTGTGAACTTGTACTAGCTTCAGACGTATTACGTAAAAGGATAGGAGACTGGAATGATTTCCAGAGGACAACACTTGCATAGGTTGACATGCACAGCAGAATCAACTATCTTAACTGGTTTTGATACAGCAGCTGAATAGGAATTATTCTTGGAACTTTCTACAAGATTGCGTACATCAGGAAAAAATAAACTTATATATACATGTATATAACATATATTCTCTCTAGTGCATTTAAATTCATGATGTCCATATTTAAAGCATTTGTAACACTGCATCGGGTTTGGTATGTACATCTCAACGCGAACGTTGAGATACCCAACTCGAAGTGAAGATGGGAGGATGGGGTTATCAAAAGTTAAAATGTATGTGTGTGTAGGAACACGTTTACCATCTCTGGTGGATAAGATGCGTTTGGCATTTGAAACACACTGAGAGCTTAGCTCTTTTACAATGTCTGCCTCTGACATTTCCGCAAGGTCAGGGCAGCGAATGACACCTTTGGATGAATTGAGTGTATAATGGACAGTACAGAAAGCTTTGATGTTAAAGAAGGATCTCAACTTTAGTAGATTTTCAGCTTGTTGTTTTCTTTGAACCTCGATCCGGAGTTCTCCACCACGGAGCTTCCTGACCGATTTCGGAGTTCCAATCAACGGGGAAATGGTCTTTTCTATTACAAAGGGGTAAGGTTGTGGCAATTTCTCATCTCCAAGCGCTTCCACTACAAGGAAGCGGGGAAAGAACGATTGATTTAGATTATCACTTGAAATATTGTTTGTCGATTCGTCAGCCTTACGTGTTTTAGAAGAGGTTAAAGGATCCATGGTTGAGTTTATTATGATTCATCACTCAAGTTCCCCAGCCACCTCGGACTCCAACAAGGGGAAGTGCATTGAGGACGGGTATCCAGCCTCCGCACCACAAGGATACCTGAGAGATATACCTGCATACAATTGCAAATGATTACAATCAACACAATTGGCCCATCAGCCACCGCCTTCTTGAATTAGTGTTTTGAACGTTTTAAATAAAAGGAAGGTACTGTATATTCAGTAAACACGCCCAGATCGTAATAGAGTACACAAATGAATTTTCAGATTGAGAGTATGCTAGAAAAGTTGGTCATTTTTGGGAATGTGCACACCAAGGAGTACATGTGCTTACACAAATAAAATGGCTTTTGCATGTGTGCAACTATTCAAGGGCAAGGCATGACCAGCCGATTGACCATGTCGGGCCCACTTGGACACCCGTCTACCCTGAATCAGAGGCCAAAGTAGTGTGTTGGGAAGACTGGAGATCCCTGGGTCTCCCTCAACTACCAGGATCCTCCTTTCCCAGTTACGGGACGCTGCCCACGGCAAACGGGAAGTTTTAGTGTTGGCCATATGCCCATCATGCAGGCACAAATAGCACCTACATAATGGGCACATGTTACTCCTCCTCACCACGAAGAGGTCCCAAAAAGAGAGGAGGTAGTTATTACTGTGAGACAAGGAAGCGCATTATTTGCTTAGTCAAAAAACTATTGTTAACAAATGATGTATTGAGTTCATCCGAACAAGTTAAAACAATATGTTATGTTAATTTAAAGAAAACCAAGAAACTATAATTAAGACAGAAACCTTTCGATCAATTTTTTTTATGTTAGTTCATACTTGCGAGAAAACAAATATTGTTAAGGCGTCATCATGCACAAATGTGTGTGTAACATTGTGTATTTTACTATGAAATCGAGATTTTTCTACCATTTATGTTCACGAAATTGGTCTTGATGGTTTTGAAGTAGGTGAACAAAAATATAAGTAGGATTTGATTCAAAGTTCCACTTGTTCCTACATTATGGAACGACCAGTTTTATGGGACACAATGTTTCATTGGCAAAATATGTTTGCATACGTATATACGTAGGGTGGTGGTTTAACAGACACACTATGTTTGTTTAAATAAATCACACAAACTTTATTTTCAATACCGCCCTACAAGTGAATTTTGTTACTTGGTGCGTCGAATTAAGAACAAATAGTCCGTAACAGATGGATTTGGTTAAATATCAAATTTGATTTGAATTTAAAAATTAAAATAAATTTGCAGAAATATTCTTTTATTATTTATGTAAAAACAAGTGAGTAATATCTAGTATCTACTGTCTTATTCACTGAACCACACGTACTGAATGATTAAGTTAAGTCCTCACAAAAATTAATACTTTGTCACTGTACCACAATTTAGTGTGGACTCATGTGCCATGTTTTGAAAATTGATGAAGTGGACTGGATTATTTTAACGTTAGCACTTATACGTAATGTTATTTTGTACACGCATCGTACTGGTTTGAAATTTGCATACGTATAACTACATATTTTTTTCCAGATTATGTGATATATATAAAATTGGCACCATTTTTTGTCTATTAAACCCCTCGTGATATGACTGTTAGAAAAGCAATTGTGGTAAGGAACTCGAATGTAGAATGGGCAATTATTTTGGAAATATTAACTGAATAAATTAAAGACCTAAAGAAATTTTGTAACAGATTAGTTACATTACAATAGGATCTAATTTTATTTAATTAATTGTTAAATAAATTTAGTATATAGCTCGTTTAGGATCACTTGAGACAAAATACAACTGTTCGATTTTTAAACACAGGTGGTTTTAAGTTTAGTACACGATATTTTTTAGGGGTTAATGATTAGTTGCTACTCGCCATTATGTGATTATCACCCGATGACGTCCATAATAGCCTGAGGGCCTTTGGCCCGAAGGCCTTTATGGATTTGAGGGTGATCATCGCATAATGTCGAGTAGCAACTAATCATTAACGTCTTTAATACGTTTGTTCAGAGTCCGGTCTCGAATTTTAAGTAAACTAAGAACAATTATTTAGGGACTAATAGATCACTAGCAAATTTTCCGAGGACAAATCAGTAATTTGATGACGTAGTGTAACAATGACGTAGAATATAATGTAAACTTTGTTGTCCAATGGCGGTCGTGTTTTTAAACGTTTGTAACCAATTTACTTTCATTTATCACGGATTAAAACGATATAATCATGAGATTGGAACTTACCACTACCAGTATATAAGTGTATTTCAAACTTTAGATTGAGGATATGGAGATAAGGTATATGTTTGAAAACACATACACGTGGAGCGGGATGAGTAATTCATTGATTTTCCGAAAATGGCATGGACGTTCATGATGATTTTAGAAACCGGTTCCATTATATTCAACTTATGCATGGCTCGGCTTTGGTAAAACAATAGTCAACCTACGGATATACTGTATAATGGCTGGATATTCGTCAAATTAAACACGGAACGGAATTCAGTGCAAATTTCGGAGTTTGGTATTTTACAGCGTTAACGGTTGAGTGTCTGCTGAATTTGAATGGTGAAGTAAGTGATTTATAATAAAATAATTTGTTAAATCTCAAATAATACTTTTGTGTATTATAGTTTTATTGAATATGTGCGTCTAAATCTAAATTCTATTTGACAAAGTCAAAGACTCAAGAATTCTTTCAGCCGCCATGTTTGAAGCAACTGTTATTTGATGACGTAAACAATGCGCGTGCACGCACTCAGCGCCTATTATGCATAATGGCCGAGTTGATGGCGGCCAAAATCGCATAATACTGGAAAAAGTCGCGTAATAGCCTTGTTGACTTGTCATATTTGTTACTATATATATTAACAAACGTATTAACGACAATTATCGGTGTATTTAATGATTGTATTAAATTTAGTACGAGAACACACGTTCCACGCATTAAGACATGTTTAATACTTTCATTACACAAAATCAGCTGACCTCCCTGTTTTATGTTATACCGAGTTCCAAATATATAAACAAACTGAGTCGTTTGTCTCAAGTTATCCTAAACGAGTTATACTTTCTTGCTTTAAATATTTTGAGCGGAAATGAATGAGACAGGAAATAAAGCGCCATGATCGTTCGACCACATGCACGACTCATGCAGATCGGTTCGTCTCCATTCGGAGACGAACACCAAAATCAACAGCGTAAGCCAACTCCTAGCAAAACATTAACGGCTCTGGTAACCAAGTATTATTTCCATTCTCTATGAAAATGAAATGGCATGGTGTTTAGGAACGATCAGAGCCAGAGTTTCGCTCGTTGATAAATCCCATATCAAACTGCTTCTCATACTCTATCCTATACATATATAAGTATTAGCATTTCAAATCAAAGTACTGAAAGTACTGTTGGAAGAAATTTTTGAACGATTTTAGGAGTTCAAAGTTACTATTTCAATATCCATCATTATCTTTTTATCATTCATAATCAAATGTGTTTCATATTTCATTTTACATGCACATTATTCTACTGATCGAGAAATTGTATGTTTTGATTCACGGGCAGTGCATACTTTCGTGGAGCTATGCCATGAAATAATTTCTACGGTCATTCTCCCTCCTACCACTCATTCTAAATCATTTTAATACGGCTGTGTTCAGTCACTGAATTGCATCTAGTAGTAATCCAGAGATTGAGTTTTTTCAGGAACAGTGATAGGTGGATTGATGGCCACGATGTAACCTAAACAATGTGTTGCCATGGAGTTAAGGCCACAACAAATTGATCACATGTTCTATGTATTTTGTTCCAAAGAATGGAGCTAAAGAGCAAATAAATTCTTTTTCCATATTTTGAATTTTGAGAAGCGAGCAAAAGCAAAGAATAAATTTGTGCGGTTTCTAAGAAATTTATTTACAATAAGTTAAAAGAAGCATAAAATGTATGGACTTTCTTATATAACATATAACCATATATCTATAGACTATAGTGTAATCACGTAATAAGTAGTTCTATGCTATATAAAGCGAGTAACAATTACTCCAGATGAAAATTCAATTAAATTTAAAACTAGTTAGAAGTAGAGTAGAAGAGGTTTACACATTCATGAGTTCATACGTAAAAGATAACTTCATTTTTTGTCTTTGGTATTACTTTTATTAATACTAGATAACTAGGAAGCACAGATTACCAATTAACAGAACCACACTAATCTTATAATGGACACACCCGGTTCACTTTTTGTGTATACAATGTAATTATATTTTGGTAAATTATGCTAATGTCTAATAATACCACAAGAATTAAATCAAGCCTGATATGTTATTTTGGGACATCAAAATTGTAGGAATGTAAAATTTTCTTCCTGTCCTACCTGCTCTCTATGGATCAATCTTCATATTTTTACGCTACAAAGACACGTATGACGTCACACATCAAGATAAGGTGTGTAGAGAGAGTAAATGTTCAGTTTACGGTCTAAGACAGAGTGCAGTTATCATATTTCTGAACAAAGAATTGTGTCATTGTAATTTCTAATGACGTATGTTAGCAAGAATACATTACTGCTTTACCGTAACAGTGAAATTATGCTGATTTATATTGCTATTTAGAACTCAAATTACTAATGTTCAGTTCAATTCTACTTGGCCGAGTGTCAAAACTTTTGACTTTTCCGAAATTTATGATGCGTTAATTTCAAGGAGCGGATGATTTTTTTTTATTTTCGGATTTTAAGGTGCAAGACATCAGACGAACATAACGATTAATTTTTTGTGGTCTAATAAAAAAATTATGAAATACGCTTCGCACTGTCATTAAACCTCTACGGACACCCATTCAAAATTAACCTTACATTACGTTGCTTAACTTCGATAAATGTCCAGCGCTTTACGCTCTAAAAGTAAACTCCTGCTGTGATAACCGCTCGTTAAAATTGTATTTATATACAAGCGTGTGGTAGATACTAATGCGCAATAATACAAAAAGACTTCTCTTCGTGCACAGTTAGAATGTTGTTTGATTAATGTGTAAAAAAACATAAAATATCATAATTTTAAGTATTTGTTTAAAGTACTTTTTTTCAACTTATCTACTTTTGATAGTACACATATTTTTCTGCTGCACTATTTCTTGGTCGCATTGACTCATTGATTTCTATTGAGTTGAAGGTGTTGTTCGTTCTTTTTCAAATTTCGCAGAGCGCTGACATAGAAAGGATCTTTTTGAAAAAAATATGCAAAACCATTGATTTAGATTCGCCCCACAGTAGGGAAGATAGGTTTGCGGTTTTTTTTTCAACAAATGCGAGTTTTTAAAAGAAAAACACTTTTTATAATTAGCTGTGCATATTTTCTGGGGTTATATTGCAACCTTCTTGATACTGGTTATAGTTCATACATTAATAATGGTCTTTTCTGGTAATACAAGCAGATAACCAGACAAAACATTGCGTGGTAGAGTTCATACACGCACCCCTATTTTGACTGTCCGACGTCCATTTTTTCATCATGTGACCTCAAATGCATCGTTCTGATTGGCTTATGGCAACCGGTGTGGATACAAAAATGCTCAAATGTTGATAATTGTTATTATCGCTGCCGAGGCAGCAATATTAGGCATCTAAAGCAGTAAAAAGAAGTTAAGTAGCTTTGGGATACTGATTCTCAGGCGCATGCGCTGAAACGGTTGTTGAAAGATTGTTGCAAGTATCGACCCCACTATAATAGTCGAATGTTACAATAGCAAGGATTGAGAAGATAGCTTAATAAGATTTTTTTCTCTCTCTCCTAAAATTACAAAAACCAATGTATTACAAAAATAAACATATACCAGTTACATATATTAAAATCATAGCTATAATGCAGTCAAGGTTGTAGACGGGGCGAAAGACAGGCAGGGGAAAAGGGGATAAGACATAAGGCAGAAAGGGATAGTGTGGGATATTTAAGAAGACAAAGATACTTTGAAGAAGTCAATCCTCTGTAATCTCTTGGCAGCTATGAATGAATACGTGAGGTAAAAAATATTTTTGTATTTTTATAAAATTTTGCACGTGTTTAAATACATTATATCCGTCTTTAGGTCACATCGTCAAATAGAAGTTTTTACAGTTACTGTCGTATTAAATTGCTGTACAATTTTGTAAACTAAAGTTTTAAACTCTTAAAACTTCTCTTAAAAGGCTTAATTTACTTCATCCTGTTTAACACAGCAACCCTATAATGACCTTTATTTGTATTTTCTTGAGTGGTTATAAACAAGTTTATACTAATCTAACTTGATATCTTCCGCCAAAACAATTTGATTCACGACGATTATTATTTAGACAAGATGTTACCAAACATATATCATATGGTATATCATTTTATTATATATTTTACTGGTATACGAGTATTATATATGTAAAACTAGACTTCATTAAGTATTGTTAAAATGATAGTTTATTTTCCCCCAAAACAATTGCATGTTGACATTGCACATTACGTATTTATTAAGCACTCAACAATCAAATATAACTTGCACTTGTTTGTTCCTTTTTGATTCATACGTTGGAATATTTCAACTACAAAATAGTTTTTACGTAATATCCTCTCTCGTTCATGAAAAGCTTTGTTAAATGTTCAGAACAATTATTTCTACACACATTGGTGTCTTATTAATATCAGAGTTAAATGGCCAAACGTTAGTCTTCCACGTAGATTGTGAAACAATTCATCTAACAAACAACTTAACAGTAAGAGTTGTGGTTGGACTGACCTAGTGGTAGGACGCGCGCTAGTGGATCGAGAGGTCCTGGATTCAAACCCCGCTAGGAGCACAGCTAAATTTTCTTAAGCTAGATATTTACAATTGTTGCACTCTACCCAGGTGTGAATGGGTACTGTGAGTGATGACCTGCCTGTAGGATTTTCAATGATCAGGGATTATAGCACAAACTTGTTAAGTCGACTAAATGCGTATATAGTAGCAGACTTTAAACCGAACTGTAACTTTAACTTTGACTTTTCATATCAGCGTGTTATTTAGTTCAGACATTTTTTATATTTTACAGATAAGTTTACTGCGACGATCACACACCTCTCAAGAAGTATTTTTCAGAAGTTTTCAGTTGCTTGGTCTGGTTACTATGGCAACAATAATTTTGTTGACGTACCAGAAAAAGTCTTGTGTTGATAAATGGTGTTTATAACAAGGAGTTAAATACAACGAAAGAATCATTTACATTTTAAAGTATGACCACAATTCTTAATGTCAAATGCGTAAAGGTATTGAATGATGCATGTAATTACATTTTCAAAGTTTGTATCACGCGAAGGAGTACCAAATTTTCACACCTAGAATACGACTTTATTCCTGTAAATTGAATAAACAAATACAACTTGTTCAACACATTTAACTTTCAATTGTGTCTAACTTTGAACAAAAACTCGTAAAAATATACCACTATTTTTATTTCGGATATTTTTTTCTTCAAAGAAATTCTATAGTTTTTCGCAATAAAATTTTAATTACTCTTGCATACAAAACATACGCACGTATAACGAATTTAATCTCTACGCCGTCGATTTACATTTTCGCGGTCAGTCGACCTAATCACGATTTCTCAATAGACCTAGATATCAGAACCCAAACTTTTAGCCAAACTCTTAGAAAATATTATTAGTAGTGACTGACAAAACAGCCATGCTTGATAAAAAGACAAGAACAATGACTATAGAAAGTATTTCATAATCAAACTACATAAAGGTATATTGGTTCGGCCACGATACCAGCCCGTGTTCAGTAACTACTGATAGCTAATATTACGGGTAAGGAACAACTCAGCCCGTGCATAACTCAACTCAACGTTAGGACAATTCAATCCGTAAGTATGAGATTGAGTTGTCTCGGGCTGAGTTGTCTATGGGTTAAGCTGTTCCGACACTTCCGACACGGGACGTTTTGGAACGTTCAGGGTAATTGATTCGTAGTCGGCCGAGATTACAATGAAGTCACAATAACACGTAATAAGAGTACGATTAGTGATTTAGTTGTTAACGCAAGTAGTTGTTGATGCAGATATATCATCTTCCATAGAAATATTATTATAATGTAGATTACCTTGAGTACTAAATAGCATTTTTACCAAATATGGCATTTATATCAAATTTGGTGTCTGCATAACCGTACGTCTGCATTATTCAAATATTAGCTAACTTACGATCAACCTAACATGTTATGTATATATGTGCATAATACAGACATTTTGGAGTGGGCCATGTTACCAAATCTATTACTTTATGATTTATCATATATTTTGTTAAATATCCTTTGTAACCCAATATTAAAGGGTTTTTTATTTAGCTGGCAACAATTTTGAAATTTGTTATACTCACGCGTGCATGCATTAAAGTCATTTTCTTTTAAGTGAAATGGGAAAAAGAATGAATAAAACAATACGCGATTTATTTCTGTAAGAAAAATGCTAAGATACTTTTAACTTTAGAATGACAACATAAAATTGAAGGTGACGTGCTGTTCGAATTTAATCAATATCTTGCTATCTTTATCTTTCCGCAACTTGTACAACCAACGTTTGATAAAATGAACAAGAGTGAGTAAGTAAAAGCCTAATATAAATGGGCGTAAATTTGAAAGACTGACTATTCATAACGTAAAAAAAGAATAGTCAGTGAATAGATTTATTAAAACTCAACTGTTTCCAATTTTGTGTCCAATTGATCGACCTTGTTGTAACTTCTTTCATATTTCATTTTGTTTTTCATGTGGACATATCTTAATCATTTTATGGTACAACTCGAGTCATTTGAAACCAGAGCGTTCTCCACAAGTTATAACTCTCCGACAGGATTAAGTCTAAAAGGTCGACTTTCTCAACATACATAAAGAGACTATCATTATATTTTAAAAAGTTTTCTTAACAATTCAACTTCTAGATGATATTTTTCTGTCCGATATTTTCAAAGAAGTAAAATTTTCCTTATTCATATTTAACGAGAAAGACCGACTGTAAGGCTTACTCAATCCTCATACACTGAAGGTATACAATAACGACAGATACATTTCTCGAACTAATTGTAAATTTTGTATAATCTTTTATTTACATATCAAAGTACATTTATTCAATAGCCATAGTCCGTTTTTCTCAACTGTCAAAGTTTGAATAATTTCAAGGTGAATGATTACACACTATCTCAATATCACGACAAAAAGCACGAGGTCATCGTGTAATTATTCATATTTTGACAGTTGAGAAAAAACGAACAAAATACTATTTTTGCTTGATGGTGAAACAAGTTCATACAATTCAAATTAATTGTTCTCATCAAGTCCACTTCCTGGTATCCCAATATTGAGGAACTTACCAAATAAAAGGATCGAGAGTATCAATCAAACACACAAGTACTGACTAACCTGACGTGAACTCAACATAAAGTAGATCTACAAAGATGAACGTAAACGAACCATACTCTACACTGATGACTTGTCACCGAAATAACATGCAAAGCTAGTTACCCGCTTTTTTATTGTCAACACGCTGTGACCGAGTTATAACTTATGTAAGTTCTTAATAAGGGACCTTAGTCAGTTATTTCCCCTTGTATACTCTTCAAATAGGTAGGTCCAATTAGTTGGATTCCTTGGAGTTTACCCTTACTTTTCAATGTCAATTTACCAAAATTAATCTTAAATAACATTTTTTGTAAAGTATTTAATTTGTTTGAAATTCAAGCTAAGTATTTTCAGAGTGAAGAACTATCTAAATTTCCTCACTTCTATTAATATCTTTATTAACAAGAAAGATATTAGATGAAATATTTGGTTATCCTTACATAGGACTTCAATGATAAAATCCGATGATTCCAACTGTAAGGACCTACTTACGAATTGGATTGCTTCAGATTTATCAGGGAAAGATAACTGACTAAAGTCCCTAATTTAATCGATTAAGGAAACAAGGTTCCTGTTACAAGCACCGCTGTATAAGTATACAATGAGACTCAAAATCTAACAAAAAACATGAGTAGCGTCATTAGCATATATTCATCGTCCATACAATGTACTTCAGTTGAATGTGTCTCGACATTCATGCATTTGAAGTTATATCATACAAAAGCTGACTGTAATACAATACATTATCCAAAGTAAGCTTACATAGCTCCAAATTGATCTATTTGTGAATCTCCTTAAATTGAACGCAAGGATTACCAGTAATAGAGTTTCTCTAAAACGATCAGAGTTTAAGAATGAAACATAAATTTGTTAAAACTAGATACAGACTTTAAACAATCGTTTAAAAATAATTTATTAAGAAAATAAACTTTAACTTACCCACGTATTGAAATAAACTCAAAAGCAACCACAGTAAATAGATAAATTGCAACAATATACGTTTTCGTTCACATGCATCCATTTTGAGTTATGTGAACACGCACAAGTTATACAGGGGATTTATATATTCATCGAAAGAGGAAGTTAATTTCCCAAATATTAATTCATGGTACAGTGGTTAATACAATAACCAGATATCCTTTGTATAAGGACTTTAAGAGGTTTAAATCAGTCAGCTAGTACGTACTTGTAGTATTGTTATATTTTATACTGCGAACATTTTGAATATTTAGGTAAATTTAGCGACAGTGTTCAACAATAGCTTAGATTATACTCTCCTTTTCAGGTAAACATACGGCAATCCCCCAGTTTGTCGTCTTAGCCTCATTTAGTGTTTTAAAAGGACTGTGGTGCTTTTCACAAAAATTCTTACGAAAGAAATCTTAGTAAGTCAATAGCAAGAAACATTAATAATACGCTCATTTTATGGCTTATCCATTCTAAATATTATAAAAATTATGTAGAATTGTGTAAACCTTTTGAATATCATATCATAGTTATGCATATTATCCGTCTGACTTTGAAATGCTTATTATATGAAACTGACGTACGAAGATTTTTTTCGTAAGAAATTTTGTGAAAAGCAGGACTGATCTAAGCTGAATACAGAGTTGAATTGATCGTTTAGCGGCATTGGAACTTGGGTTTTCATTCACATAACATAATAGTACAAGTGACATCGAAAAAGGAATTCAAAATTCAAGTGAAGAAAGAAATGATAATACTAAGTAAAAATGCAGCATTTAAAAAATGACAATAAATTCATAGATCAATGTTTGAATTCGACTACTTCTATTTCTATTTGCTATTTAAGGTGATTGAATTGAAATAACGCTATGTTAGAGCGTCGTACTATACAGTAAATAAACCATCCTTAACTTCTGAAAAGAGGTGGCGTCTTAATACTATCTATTTTGAAATATTTTTTAATATAACTGGTATTCTGGGGGGGAAAAGAGCTAAATGATTTTTACAATTTTATATCAACAAATGAAGAAACCACTTTAATAAAATTAATGTACCGGGTACTTACTTATGAACAGTATTAATAGTTAACTTAGCTATTCTCTATTTTCTCGCCTTACTACACACAAAGTATTGTATTTTGGGCTGGTGGCCTTAATTTTCTTTAAGATATTAATTAGGTATTAATAATTAGTTTATAATTATATATATTGTCTCATTTTATAGCTAGAAATCAACATAACCACACAATTCTGTATAGTGTATTAATGTTGTATTTTGGGCAAGTGGCCTTAATTTTCTTATATCAGTATTTTTAAGTAGTTTAATAATTTACATATTGTCTCATTTTTAAACTTTAAATCAACATAACTACAAACATTTGTATAGCGTTATTTTGTATTTTTGGCCAGTTGCCCTAATTTCCATGAATAATTATTATGAATTAGATCAGTAGTTACCCGGGTCGATAGCGCAGTTGGTAGCGCGCCGGGATTTGGATACTCGTGCCCGAGGGGGTGCGGGTTCGAATCCTGCCCGGGGAGGTTATACCCTTCCATGAAAATTTGACAATAATGTCGATTTTCCTCCATTGATTAGATAATATGGAGAAGTTTTCGGCCTTGTGGAAGGGTAGGTGAGTACTGGTTATAGAAAATGGTCCAGGAAAGCTAGGTTAGGTGCGCTGGACGCCGTGAAATGACCTAAATTGTGTTGATACGGCGTCAACTCCAATAAATAAATAAATAGATCAGTAGTTTTTTATTTAATCCAACTCTTTTACTATACGCCAACATAACCACACAACTTTGTATATTGTATTGAGGTCTGTGAAGTTAGCTATCTATTGTCTATCCTCTATTCAAAAGTTTATTCGCACAATAGATAGCTATGTATTGAGAAATCTATTTATTCAGAGGTCTATTCGCATTTACTGTATACATTGATATAGGTAAGTTCAAATATCTGTACCAAAATCTATTCACAAAATGCCGAAAAGACAGCTGTCTATTCGGAAGTCTATTCAGAAGTCTATTCGAAAAAAAGTCAGTAATGCAATTAAACAGATTTAAAAGTCGTGGAATACGTAAAGAGACAAATGTCCATTCAAAAGTCTATTCCAAAGTCTATTCACAAATCATTCATATGCATTTATAATGTGCCAGAAGTCTATTCAAAGAGTAGCGAATAGACAGCAATTCTTACAAATGTCTTTTCAGATGTCTATTCGCAAAATCATGTTTATGCATTCATAATGTGTCAGAAGTCTATCATAGAGTTTCGAATACACAGCTGTCCATACAAATGTCTATTCAGAAGTCTATTCACAAAATCTATGTATATGCATTAGGAATGTGTCTGAAGTCTATTATAAAGTTGCGAATCGACAGCTGTCCATTCAAATTTCTATTCAGAAGTCTATTCGAAAAATCATGTAAATGCGTTCAGAATGAGCCAGAAGAGCGAATACACAGCAGTCCATTCAAATGTCTAATCAGAAGTCTATTCGCAAAATCATACATATGCATTAAGAATGTGTCTAAACTCTATTAAAAAGTTGCGAATAGACAGATGTCCATTCAAATGTCTATTCTGAAGTCTATTCGCAAAATTGTGTATATGCATTCAGAATGAGTCAGAAGTCTACTATAATGTTTCGAAAAGACTGCTGTCTATTCAAAAGTCTATTCAGAAGTTTATTCGCAAAATCATATATATCCATTTGGAATGATCCAAAGTCTATTTAAACAGTAACGAATAAACAACAATTCTTATAAGTATCTTACAGAAGTCTATTCGCAAAATCATGTATATGCATTCAGAATGAGTCAGAATTATATTATAGAGTTTCGAATAGACAGGTGTCCATTCAAAAGTCTATTCAGTAGTCTATTCGCAAAATCATATATATGCAGTTTCGAATAGACAGCTGTCCAATCAAAAATCTATTCAAATGTCTATTCGGAAGTCTATTCAAAAAATTTTTTTATGCATTTAGAATGTGTCAGATATTTATTATAGAGTAGCGACTAGACAGCTGTCCATTGAACGTCTACTCAGAAGTCTATTCGCAAAATTATGTTAATGCATTCGGAATGTGTCAGATGTAATTGTGATAGACCTACTGAAGTTTGCGTGGTTTTGCCTGAATTAAGTAAGTTTTTTAAACTCTCGTAAACATAAATGAATCTCCCGACTATATCCGCAATTATAGGTGATGGTCGAATTTGCCTTTTCATATTGTCGTTATTGTGCAGATTCTGTAAACCAAATCGAGCCGGTAAAATCTGGTTCAAACAAGATTACTGGTACCGTAGATTATACAAGTGCAAATGCAAATTCGGTAACCATTGCTGGTTTTAATCGATAATGCGCCATTCCTTGAGATATGCTAATATTTCGAAGTTTGTAGAAACCTTTCAATTTCATATTAAATCGTAAACAAATTGTTATTATCCACAAGAAAAATAAGCTACTTTGTCACCAATTTACATTTAAGTGATTAAGCCTGTCAAAATGATTATTTTTGTTTTATAACAAACACAATTTTACGCCATTTGTTGAATTCTTTGACGGTGCTACAGCGTGACGTCAATCTTAGTGTTTTCTCACAGGTTCGTGCTTGTAGTATAATGTATTATTCTTGTAACCGAAATGAAAAAGGTAGACAAAAATTAATTACAAGAAATACTCTCATGCCAGTAGTTGTTTTTTTAAAGCCAGTTAGACCTGATTTTAAAAGAAAGAAGTAATTCAGCTACCGAGAGAAGACTTACTACCAGGAGAAAAATAGAATTCTTGCTTTCAATAGAAAAATAGTAGACCTGCTTCAAAGAGCATGTCTATTCACAAACCCAGAAAATAATTCTGACACATTAAAATGCATATGAATGATTTTGCAAAAAGACTTCTGATAAATAATTTGAATATGTCTATTTAACACTTTACAAAAAGTAACTTTATAAAGACTTCTGCTACATTCTGAATACAAGCTACTGTTTGCGAATAGACTTCTGATATGGCATATGAATGTATAGCTGTCTATTCGCAATCCACGAATATACTTCTGACACAATCTACATGCATTTACTTGATTTTGCGAATAGAATTCTGAATAGACATTTGAAAAGACAGCCATCTATTCGTAATCCTAGAATAAACTTCTGACACATTCTAAATGCATACACTTAATTTTGCGAATAAACTTTTGAATAGACATTTGAATGGAGAGATGTCTATTGGCAATCCAAGAATATACTTCTGACACATTCTAGATGCATACACTTAATTTTGCGAAAAGACTTTTGAATAAACGTTTGAATGGAGAGATGTCTATTCGCACTTCATGACTAGTTTTCTGACCATTCTACATTCATAAACTTGATTTTGCGAATAGACTTCTGAATAAACATTTGAAAAGAAAGCTGTCTATTCGCAACTTTATAATAGACTTCAGACACATTCTAAATGCATATATATGATTTTGCGAATAGACTTCTGAATAGACGTTTGAATGAACAGCTGTCTATTCCCAACCTTTTAATAGACTTGTGACACATTCTTTATGCATATAAAAAATTTTGCGAATAGACTTCTGAATAGACATTTGAATGGACATTTGTCTATGCGAAATTTTATTATAGACTTTCGACACATTCTAAATGCATATATATGATTTTGCGAATAGACTTCTAAATAGACAATCTATTCGCAAGTTTTAATAGACTTCTGACACATTCTGAATGCATTTATATGATTTTGCGAATAGATTTCTGAAAGGACATTTGTAAGAATTGCTGTCTATTCGCTACTCTTTGAATGGACTTTTGGCACATTCTAAATGCATATGAATGATTTTGCGAATAGACTTCTAAATAGACATTTGAATGGACAGTTGTCTATTCGAAACTCTATTATAGACTTCTGACTCAATCTGAATGCATATACATGATTTTGCAAAAAGTTTTCTGAATAGACATTTGAATGGACATCTGTCTATGCGAAACTTTATTATAAACTTTCGACACATTCTAAATGCATATATATATGATTTTGCGAATAGACTTCTGAATAGACTCTATAATAGACTTCTTACACATTCAAAATGCATTTACATGATTTTCGAATAGACTTCTGAATAGACATTTGAGTGGACAGCTGTCTATTCGCTACTTTGAATAGAATTTTGACACATTCTGTATGCATATACATGATTTTGTGAATAGTCTTCTAAAAAAACGTTTGTAAGAATTGCTGGCTATTTGCTACTCTTTGAATAGACTTCTGGCACATTCTATCCATATATATATGATTTTGCGAATAGACTTCTGAATAGACTTTTGAATGGACAGCTGTCTTTTTGAAACTCTATAATAGACTTCTGACTCAATCTGAATGCATATCTATGATTTTCCGAATAGACTTCTGAAAAGTCATTTGCAAGAAATGCTGTCTATTCGCTACTCTATGAATAGACTTTTGGCACATTCTAAATGCATATGAATGATTTTGCGAATAGAATTCGGAAAAGACTTTTGAATGGACATTTGTCTCTTTACGTATTCCACGAAAAGACTTTTAAATCTGTTTGGTTGCATTGCCGACTTTTTTTCAAATAGACTTCTGAATAGACTTACGAATATACAGCTGTCTATTCACGACCCACGAATTAACCTCAGGAACAATCTGAATGCATAGCTATATTTTTGCGAAAAGACTTTTGAATAGAGATCCGAATAGACTTTTGAATGGACGTTTGTCGCTTCGGTTTCCGCTAATAGACATCTTGCACATTCAAATTGCATAACATTGTTTTTGCGAATAAACTTCTGTATTGACTTTTGAATGGACATTTGTCTCTTTACGTATTCCACGAAAAGACTTTAAAATCTGTTTGATTGCATTACCGACTTTTTTCGAATAGACTTCTGAATAGACTTCCGAATAGGCAGCTGATTTAACTTCAGTTGCAGTGGTGAGTACTTGCCATTTAAATTAGCAATACAATAAGCTTTTTATTTGTTTTTATGTGATTTTTGCACGCAATATGGTCGAGTAAATGATGGGTTGTAGTTTGTTCACCCCGACAATTTGTAATTGTTTGTTCTTCAGCTTTTTGGAGCGCGAGTGAGGTTGATGCACCCAGGGGCCTGGTAAGGGTTACCCTAGAATGGAAATTAGTTTGCCACTAACAGTTTCACGGCGAAACCCCCTAGATTCTTGTTTGTGGCGTCCCTTTTTATTAGAAAATTTTTTAATCTAGAAAATCTTCCTCTTTCATTTATGACTGAGTGGTAGGCTGTGTTGTTTGATTGTTGTTTTTCCTGTTTGTTTTCATCTTTTCCATCGTTGTTTTTTCCTACGTCTATCGTCATTTATGTCAATACTGAATCATCATCTCACGCGCCAATAAGAGTTATGAGGAATATTGGTAAGGTGATTCCCCTTGCCAACTCTTCAAATAGTTTGGTTTCATTATTTGGATACCTAGGCATTTGTTCTCACCCTGATAATGCTAATTTGCCACAATCTATCTTGATTTTATTGTCTCATAAATCATTTAATTTTACTGAAAATCAAGAAAAGTTTTGTTTGGGTGATAACATATCTGAATTTCATCACATGTTTATATCTTATTATAAAGTAAGATATTAGATTAAACATTATACATACAGGATACATTCTGATAGGATCTATTTACCAATTGGGTCCCTTCACACTTTATCAGGAAAAGATAATTAATAATATCCATTATTATTTGTAACTTACGCCCAACCATCCCCCGAAGAATAGCGATATAATCTTCCTGTATCAGACGAAACCAGGAAAGTCGATATAACATGAGTGTTATATATATATGTATAATATCTCATGTACACAATTCATAAATATTCAATGTTTGTGAATTGCACTTACATCGTGAGAGGACACTTGACATAAGTACTTGAAGTAATTAATGTAAACTTATTATACATCGTACTCGATGAATTGTTATCCTTAATCATGATTGTATAGATGATGACTAAGTTCCGAACTTACAAATTGATGATAAATGATGATAAAAACGATCTACTACAAGGAAAACAGTATCATTTACATTTACAGCGTATGTCAGCTATTAGGCTTAATCAGTTAAAGTGCGGTTTAATGTCTCTTTCCACGAACATGTTCAGCCGACTGAATAAGGACCCCATTGAAAATAAATCGCAGGAAATTATGGGCTACATGTATTTTGAGATATGCTTTAATTTTTAGTGTTTTTAAATCATACTTAAGTATTTCATTGTAATTGTACTCAACGAAAAACCTGAATCTACTCTTTAAGTTTGTCTTATTTCATATGAGTGTTGTTGTTTTTTGTTATATATTGGGTATAAACCGTTGAGAAGCAATACAAAAAGCATTACGAATAAATATATCTATAGACTTGACAGGTTTTACAATTATGTACGATAGCACCAGATTATTAAAAGCACCTTCAGGCAAGTGATTCGTCACAATAACCATTTATAACTGAAAGGTGTTGAACAATTTCAATAATTTTCAGGAAATTAACCGTGTATCGTGTAGGGTTCGAACCCAGGATCTCTCGATTCCTAAGAGTATGCATCCTACCACAGGACAACTTCTTTACAACTGGAACATGTTGCTTATCAATAAGCCACAAGTAAATTATAAGAAACAATACTTATGACTCATCTGAGAGCATGTATAACACAACTTATAGATTATTAGATCTTGGGATTATTTCAACTTGTGGTAGCGGTAGTCCAATAGTAGGACGCATCCTTAGGAACACAAAGGTCAATGTTTCGAATTCCACAAAAAAACTGCCAATTTCAACGGGCGAGTAATTTACGTAAGATTGCTCCTCTCTTCTCATGTAAAAAATACGTTTTGATATTGATGTGTGTGTTAAAACTGAACTTACATTAGTTTAATATTTGAATGAACTCTCTCATTAAAACGTACACCTCGGGGGCGGCTCCAGGATTTGTTCACGGGGCGTCTACATTTCGAACCACAGCCACATAAAAACAATGTTCGCAAAATGAAGAAGCATACTAAAAATAAAGAGCTACGAGACTATTAGTATTTTCTTGAACACACCGGCGAGTGAAGCGAGCTGGAGAAAAATTGTTATCACCATGGTATAATTTCATTTGTATATTTATTATTTAATCAGCAGTTGTAATTTTCATACATGTTGTAATCTTGTCTCTTCCTGATCTTTAACATTTTTTTATTCCTGCTATATTATTATTTTGTTGGGTTTAACACCGTAGCAAGATTTTGTATAAGGCAGTCAGTCAACCTCGCTGTTCATGGAGAGGCAAAATCTCGGGATTTAGCTGTGAACCAACTACAAGGCGAATATTTTCATCAGTGACTGACAACTGTCCTACATGATTAAGAATCAGTGGTAGAAGGAGAATGGCCGTAGATATTATTTCATGACCAAGCTATACTAAAGTATGCCTAACCCGGGAATTGAACCCACGACCATATGATCAGTGGACTTGTGTGCAACCAAGTGAGCTAGCCGGGTGGATAATATTGATAATACAGTAATCGCAAATACATATACATGTATACATGTTGTCATGTTCCATGTTTTCATAATATATTTATATTAGTATGTTAAGTGTTTGTTTTTTCAAAGTTAGCTCGTTCAACCACGAAATTAGGCACCTATTATTTAGCAAACTTTTCATGATGCATGTTAGTAAAATTGTCCATTTACGCACCATGTGAATACTTTTCATATCTTTGTTTTTATTAAATATTCTTTCTTTTCTATGTAACTCTCACATATGTTACTTTTTGTAATTTAAGTTAACAAATAAGATTGCGTTGTGCTGTGTTGTGTTATACCGTGCCGTGCTTTGCTCTGTTCAGCTCTACTGTGCTCTGCTGTGCCGTGCTGTGCTTTGCTCTGCTCTGCTCTGATGTGCTGTGTTCTGCTGTATTGTGCTCTGCTGAGTTGTGTTCTGTTATGTTGTGCTGTGATCAGTCGTGCTGTGCTCTTCTGTGCCGTGCTCATTGAAAAAATAGAAATACAAGAGAAAACAAGGATGCCTTTTTCTAGAATTTTGACCGCCATAAAACAGAGTTTTAGTAAATGTGTGCAGTATAGTAAGATGGTTAAGTAATTTTAACAATAACTAAACTTTTTATAACTTTTAACTTTAGTTAATGTATGTTCTTTGTTGTTTTAGCTGACCTGTATGGTGGCTGATTTATGCCATGTCCCATTGTTGTCCCGGCGGCGCCACATTAAAACACGAAAGTGCGATTAAATGGCATAAACCAGCCACCATATTTAATGGTTATTTAGTTTTTATTATGAAATTATTGCGTGAATAATACGGTTGTGGTTTGAAAGTTTACCCCCCTGCCCCCCTAGACAAAGAGCACGAAGTCACCGTGAATTATTCAAGTTTTGACAGTTGAGAAAAAAAACGGACGTTACTTTAAACATTAATATTTATCTGTATAATACATTTGTATACTGTTATATGAAAATGTATCATTAATGCACTAGAACCGTATTGCGATACGTACCAAGATATATTGGATTAAAAGCATAAGACATTAGTTGCATGATACTTTTGTATTAAAGAACTTATTCAACTGTTCAGTATTAAAGTATGTTATAGCATTTTAGGGAAAGCGCCTGGAAAAACTTGACCTTTTTAGTTATGGGAACATTCCGAACGCGCCCCGGGCCCGGTTTCACGAACGCATTCCTATCTTAAATTTCTAGATTAACCTTAAATTTTCTATTTTAGCATCTTTAAGTAAAAGTGCGTTTCACAAACATTTTATAATTTAATCCGTTCTTAAATAGTCTAAGTTATGAATAAAATTTTAATCGAGTGAACGGGTAGATTAAACCGAACGTAAACATTACTTAAATATAAACAAATGGTTATCGGTCGTCTAAATTATATTTGACTGGTTATAGAGTCCCTAGACGGCGGGCATTCCGACGAAGGGACACTTTGAGTGTAATATAGGATATATCAGAGTTACAGATTTTCCCCTGCTACAATTCATTTCATCGTTAAACTTATTCGACTTCTCACGTATAAGACGGGGTATGACAGTTTCTGCACTACTTCAAGACATAGGGTTGGCGAAGTTGAGTTTCTGTATTATTATACAATTAATAATAAAACTTGCAGATTAAAACAAATAAATACTTTAACATCTAGATATATCGTCATTCTGTTGAGATTTTAGAGATGACAATCATTCCAACAGAAAATTGATTAATTAGTTTTATCAATTCCATTATTTTCTAATTTTAAAACACATTCGTCATTACCTTCATTATTCCCTTAATCTAAATACATGTAAACAACAATAAATGCGACCTCGTTGCCATTTTCGCGTACATATTTGCACCTATACTATATTCGTCATTTTTGTTTACGAGGCATGACATATTAAGAATGCTAAATTCATTCGTGATGTCTTTATTTAAGATTCATAGCTTGTAGATTTTAACAAAACTTTGTAATTTAAACAGTTTAATATTTTCAAATGCAAGTAATGAAAGTCGAACTATTTTAAACATAGATAATGTAAACGTTTCCAACCTTCATACTCTTGCAAGACATGCAAGATTCATAGCTTGTAGATTTTAACAAAACTTTGTAATATAAACAGTTTAATATTTTCAGATGCAAGTAATGAAAGTCGAGGGGAGAAACTAAACCACCTAAGCACATACCTTTGACAACATCACCAAAGACAACTGATTCCTTTGCCGATGGCAACCGACTCAATATGTCAGCATCGACATTGGACTTCCCGGACCTATAGCTAATGTCAAAGTCAAAATTGGAAAGCGCAGCCAACCAACGATGCGACGTTGCATCCAACTTGGCTGTTGACAAACATAGGTTAGAGGATTGTTGTCAGTGCGGACTCTAAACTTGTTACCATAAAGATAGTCCTTGAACATATCCGTAACAGCCCATTTAAGGGCAAGGAACTCTAACTTAAGAGCGGGGTAATTCTTTTCATTTGGTTTCAACCCACGACTAGCATAAGCTATTACTCACTCCTTGCCATCCTGAAGCTGATACAGAACAGCATCAAGACCAACACAACTGGCATCAACATTTAAAATAAATGGCTTAGTAAAGTCTGCATATGCAAGCACTGGAGGATTAGTCAGACGATCAATAATGGCTTCAAACGCCTACTGCTGGGCCTGGCCCCAGACCCAAGGGCTCAAACCCCTTCAAATCTTGCTGTTCTTATGCGCCGGATGACCAACCAGTAAGTCGTTTAAAGGTTGCGACAACTTGGCAAAGTCTTTTACAAAGCGGCGATAATACCCAGCAAAACCAAGGAAGGCGCGCAAGTCCTTAATAGTCCTAGGTACAGGCCAATGCTTAAGTGTAGCAACTTTCTCAGGATCAGTTTGAACCCCCAATTTGCTAACAATATGCCCTAAATAACCAACACTTGTACAAAAGAACTGAAAATTCAAAATATTAGTACCGAGAAGTAATGGAACAGTACCGGACTACTTGGTGTCCCGAACAACTAAAACAGGCACAGTGACATAATCTAAATCAACATTAGGCACACCAATGTCCAACAGCACATAGCCAATATATGGTACTGCAGAACCATTGGCACATGAAACATCCAAACTAAAATTAGACAATTGATTTAATTTAGGTAATTTGATTA
The DNA here is from genome assembly GCA_025267735.1 of Mactra quadrangularis. Taxonomy (NCBI): domain Eukaryota; kingdom Metazoa; phylum Mollusca; class Bivalvia; order Venerida; family Mactridae; genus Mactra; species Mactra quadrangularis. The sequence continues at coordinate 3,963,056 of CM046300.1, read as the reverse complement.
CATTATTGACAAGCACATCAACCTCATTTGAACTCCCAACTAAGGGGGCAATAACTGGTCACTTAGACTGGAGACCCTCCATAGACCCACTATAGGGGGTCGCATCTAGTTTAAATGTTTATTATCACCCAGCTCCTTCTCAAGTTTGTTGACTTAAGTGGTCAACTGCGTCATCTGTTGAGTAAACACTTGCATTTGTTGCAAGAGCTTATTCTCAACAGAAGACATCAGTTGAACCACTGGTTGTTGATTAAGCTCACCTGTCTTAGTGGATGTGGTGGTTGAGGCAGGTGGAACAGAATTCTTAGAGTAACCCATCAAGTCCTGCTCCATCTGTCTCAACTCTTTCCGCAAAACACCAAAGTCTCGAATAGTATCGTACTTGTACGGGGAACTACTTTTTAATTCTTTGTTTTTTAGTCCGGACCATAAGCGCCCACAAAGCATCTCATTTCTGGTAACATAATCCAGTCCGAGATTAGCTCTTGTCAAAAGCTGCTCCAGTCGGAGGCTATAGTCAATTAAGGACTCATTAGCCTCCTGACTAGCACAGTAAAACTGCTGCTTAAGTGTCTCGGAACTGGTCACGTTACCATAAATTTGACTTAACTCATGCAATATGGCATGCACAGTGGCATCCTTCCCAAGAGTTAGCAGAACAGTTCTGGCTTTCCCTTTGAGACTTGCCCTTACTGCCTCAAATATTAAATTCTCTGGGTATAAACCAGTTCTCAATAAACACCTAACCTCATATGACCACAGATCAAAAGCTGCATCATCTTTACCCTCACCAGAGAAAAATGAAATTTTTGGTAATCTCATGATGGGGAAAGTATGATCATATTTGGGCGGGGTTACTACATTGGGAATGAAAGATCTTGAAACAGAGGGAGGAGGAGGAGGGACGGGTGGTGCTCCACTATTATCAGAATAAGATAAAGGAGGGTTTTGGTCCAACACCGACCTGCGCCGGTCATAATATAATTGTTCAGGTGTATTAACATCCTTTACAATTTTACTATGACGTGACAGCTCAGGTGGTCTTGGTGTAGAAGTATTTACATGATAAAGTTGGTATTTTCCAGATTTAGATAAAATACTGGCATAATGCTCAAGTTCCGAATCGGTTAAACTATTAGCTTTTTATTATTGTCATCATTTTTACAATGAAAATGAGTAAATGTAAACTACTAAAATGTACAAATAGAATAAATAAAATGTAAACTTATAAAAACGCAATTAACTTATCACTACAGTTAAACTTTTATAGTTAATAATGGTAAAGTCAGGTATTGGAAAACTCAAATGGAACAAGGGAGATAATCAATAGAAAAAATCCCAATCTAAATTTCAAAATTAATTCAAAAGACACAATATTACAATTATCAATTAAAGGGAGACAATAAAAAAAAACCTTCATTCAATAAAAAGGCATAAAGCACAAAATTTAACAAATAAGAAATGTCATGAAAATACAACTAAACACACTGCAAGCTACCTCCAGATCTTAGTATAGACAAGGTATTAAACAAACATTCAACCTCACAATGATTTAAAGGTTAAATTAGCTCAAAAAATCTAATAATCAAATAATCTAATTGTAGTGTCTGCAGATTCATGCATAATTTATTTCAAGGGAGACAACCCAATCAAGAAAATACACCCAAATTGTATAGGGCTAAGTCAAAATAAACACAGTTTGTCAACAATCACAAGATAAATGAATACAATTATAATAAAATTTACCTTTCCTGTCTACTTCGCCAAACAAAGCTTCTCAGCAAATGTTCACTTTCCCTATAGCTGTAAATATTGTGATTCAATACATAGAGTTATCTATGAGATGACATTTACAAAACAAATCTATTCAACTGTGTCTACATGTGACTGGTGCAACAACAAAACGCCAGCGCTTTTTAAGCACTACTACAAATGCCGCACTACAATTTACATGTAAGTTCAAACAACTAAACAACTACGAATCTCTATAAGAACTACACTACAACTAAACAACAATACGTTGCTGTAGTCAAATAAATGAATACTAATTGCATAGCGAATTAGTCCTTTTTTTAACTACTGCATAATAATAAGTACCAAATATAAACAACTAATCTTGCCCATATTAATACATATCATACAGGACTATAATCATGAAGGATACTGGATGTAAGAAAAAGTTAACTGATGATGTATGATGACAGAGATTAATAAATCATGCAGTTAATAAAATGATATGAAATGATGACAAGTGTTAGTCTCACCATGAAATGAAGTTAGTGATGATGATGTATCCAGTGCAGTAATAAGATCTTTCGATCCACAATATGATTCAATATGATCACAACAAAAACAAGAGCACCGCTAGGCGGAGCATTGTTAGCCCGAAAGTGTTGTTTTTTAGTTAAGATGAAGCATTTGTAAGACTGACCTTGACCTTTGACCCTGTGACCCAAAAATAAATAGGGGTCTTTCACCCGATATGGACAATCATCGTATGAAGTTTGAATATTGTGGGCCAAATGGAACTTAAGTTATGCTCCGGAAACCAAATTGCTAACGGACGGACGGACGGACGGACGGACGGCAGTGGGTATAACATAATATGCCCGAAATTCTTTCGGGCATATAACAATACCATGTAATAAATTCACACCTAAAATAACAAAAATAATAATATTTAAATAGCAAGCAATATGAGTAATGCAATCAATAACACTAAATATGAAAGTTCAATAGTCTAATAAAACATTAAAGTTCAATTGTTCAATTCACAAATGTATACTAAAGGTTCAAAAGTCTAAATTAATGAAAAAGTTAAACTCACAAATTGTATATTGAAAGGTTTCAAAAGTCTAAATAAATAATAAGTCACTAAATGTATACAGTATATGAAGTAATGTCTTGAAGTGATGAATTCAAGTACCAGAGATGGTAGTTGTGTATGTTCACTTTCATTATTATTAATATGTTTTTCATTTCTATAGTAACATGCGCATGTGGCTGGTGGAATAGCAGGCGAGAGCTTGTTTTTGTAGTAGGTTTGTGTATGTTCTCCAGAGAGTTAGGTTTAGTAGATATCTTTTTGTAGTTAGTACATGTAGTCAAATAGTTTTAAATGTCGGGACGACATTTTACGAAGGGGGGGGAGGATGTCACAGGGTCACTTGCCCATGTTCTATATAATGTCTATAATCTATTTCTTTCATTTCTCTTCATCCCATTTCATTTTTTATCATAATCCTCCTCATTAATTTATACACATCACACCTACAATTATTACATGTCATCAACACTTTACATTAGGGCGGAGTCAACCTGTCAGCGCATGCGCGCATGTCCACTAGTGAAATACTGTTATCGGCGCATTTGCCAGTAGACACTCAAAGTTGTGAGAGCCATTGTTTGTCCATTTATCCATATTTTATATTACAGGTTAGTAGCCCTTCTCTATTGTGTTGTTGACATGTTTCATTTATAAACGCGACTTGTATTTAATCTCATGTTTGTATTTCATGTTTATTTATTTTCAATTGTTGAACGTATTCAATAAATAGACTGCGCGTGCGACGTGTCACCCTCTTTGTTGTCCTCGTACAAAACTAATAATGAGTTAGGGTTCTTATGGTATACATGTAATATAAAATATGGAATAAATAGACAAACAATGGCTCTCACCACTTTGAGTGTCTACTGGCAAATGCGCACGTGCGACATCACGTCGCACGAGCAGTCTATTTATTGAATACGTTTTTTAGCCTTCAATACAGTCTTGCTTCAGTGCTTTTCGGCACTTTGATTATACTATTTATTCGATTTGCATTACAATAACTACAGTTTGTTGATATATTCTTGGTGTGATTAGTTGTATTTTGCTCTGTAGGAAGTTTATATATATGCAAGAAACTTTCAAAACATAGGCCGAAATTAATCATTACCATAAGTTTAATCTTTTGAACTTTTTTGCTTTTCTTATCATTCATTTAAAAAGTAAGTTTTGGTAAATATGGTTCTTTATTGCAAACTTTACTGCATCGAAATGACACGTTAAATTTGCGTAATGATGTTTATTTTTTATTGCTTCAGATTTTATAAGAAATTATAAAATTTATGACACAACATCTGTCAAAGAATTGTTACATGATTCTGGAAGTGACTTGTCACCAGCTACACATTGATATATGAATAAAAATGTACAGACAATCTCAATAGATAAAACTACAGACGACATTATGGCTATAATTATGTAAATTAGAGTTTTATGGAGGTGTGTGATAGATAAGTAAACATTGTCATGTTATATCAATAATTACAGTGGACAATGTTTTATACATGTCAACCCAAAATTAACATGGTGCCTTTTATTCTGTTTTTTTATTAACATAAGTGAGTTCTCACGTTAGGGCTAAATACACATGACTTGGAATGAACTATTTTGAAACGAAACAGACAAGAGCAACACGTAAAATTATGAATCAACAGAACTCCATAAAATCTTTATTAACGTTTCAATATGAAATTGCGCGCTTGATTTCGAATCTTAAAGTGTATTAATATGTATCTCTTAATATATAATCGGACAAAACGTACGATTAATCGTTAGAATCAGTTCCAAATGTCAAAATTGAGACAACGCAATTAATACAGACCACTTAATCCAACGTATCTGAGCAAAAAAATTAAATAGTTTATGTTATTTTACAGCCGACAGTGTCGATTAAATCTCAAAAGAACATGTTTTCACAAATTTCTTATTGTCTTTTTAAAATAGTTATTAGAATGTGAGAGTAATAAAGATAAATACCGATTGAAAAGAACATGAAATAATCAACCAGCTTTGACCTTTACCCTTTAAAGTCACATTTGTACTCTGAAATATTTCTGTTTAAAGATTGCCCAGTCAATCAATGTGGATACGACTGTTCAAAAACATGTCATTGTAAATCCCTGAAATCTTTAGAAGATAAAATATCTGGTATTTGTACATCTGGTTGTGAAGATAGGTGGACTGGAGAAAATGGTAAATGTGATGTTGGTAAGTGTATGTTAACGCGACAATGTAGATGAATATATCGTGTATTTGCCTTAACTGATCAGTGTGATTTGAAGAAAAATGTCTGATTGATTACCCACAGGTAATAAAATGTATCCGGATAAAGACTTGAGGCAACATTCTATCCAGATTTAATCGCTGCTTACGCTTACAAGTATCTCACAGATAAGTTTGTACTACTTAATATTATCTTTAAATACTTTAAAGACCTTAATACATGTATGTTGCTGCTTATGTAAAACATGATTTCAAATCCTACTTTAAATTGAACAAGTTGCAGTTGGTGCGGTAAATAGATCTTTACAAAATGATTCTCTTGAAGCATTGTATCAAAATCATATTTTACTACATTTAAAGAATGTGCAAATAAAAAATGGGAAACATCCTGTCAGAATGAATGTGGTGCCTGTAGACAAGGAACGTGTGATGTTGTGACTGGTAAATGTGCTAGTGGTTGTAAAGATGGATATATCAATATTGGTGATTGCAAATCGGGTAAACATCTTACTCTATTATCACTCACTTAATCTCTTATACGTTATAACTGATATGTTTTGCGAACTGAATGAAATATAAATGTTGATGTATATGTATGGACATAAATTTTTTACACATTGACTAGTAACGAGATACGTAATATAACTTCCTATTATAGATGTGCTGTCTTTTGCTAAAAGAAGATGTTTATTGTTTTAGACAACACATAGAGTTTCATTATTCATGTGTTTGTATCGTAATGCAATTTAAATTAGACTGAAACGAATACAGCAATAAACTCATTTGTGATTTGCTTATTTAACGAAATTGTTTAATGCGTGTTAATATACTGGTTCAAATTTCACATGACTACTACATAGTACAAATGTTGTTTCTTTATTCGAATTACTAAATCATCTTTTTGTATCGATTCAAATGATTGCCGCTTTTGTTATGTTCAATGGAAATATAGAAATGCTTTGATTTTTCAATTAGTTGTATCTGTTATCAGTTATCATTTAAGGTTCAATTCAATTATGATAGATTACTAATATCGTTTAGAATGTCCAGGAGGAACATACGGACAGGATTGTAAAAATACTTGCAATGTAAATTGTGATGTTACGTGTTACCATGTCTCTGGTACGTGTACAACTTGTAAGGCTGGATAGGAATTTATTGTAATGAAGGTTATTTGATTTGTTATTTACAATTTTATGATTGTCTGTAATGATAAGGTTAAGAGTAATTATACGCATCATTTTCATGATTATAATAATACATTATGCTCTGGCTATCGTAATTCCATCAAGTAAGTACACAATGATACATATTGCTAACACTTTGAAGTTTATTTATTTACTTTTGTCAGAATTTGCACTTTCCAATGGCTTATTGGTGCCATGGCATCAATGAGTTTTCGGTTTGCTATTTTGGCTTTTACAACATTATAACGGTTGCTAGACCAAAAACTAAATTAGCACCTTTAATCGAAATATCATCATTATAGCTATACATGAATGATAATAAAAAGTATGATGAAGGAACCAATTCTAAAAGTAAATATTTAATAACAATCCAAATTACACAAGGGAAAATTATAAAATGCGTTAAGTACTAGTTATATTGATTGATGTCTTTCATGAGCGTTATTGCCATTTATTATAGGCATGCGTTGTGTAATACGGTTATCCCTTCTTTTTTTGAATCGCTCAAATTTTCACTTGTTCACTTTTCACTCTGCTTAAAGACTAAGGGCAAACTGAAACCGGGGTATTTCTTATCTTAGACAGACACTCAAACACATATAAATCGCATGACTGTCATGTTGCTTTTAAAGATAGATATGTGACTAACTACTAGAATGCAAAAAAACTGCCAACGCCTATAATTTCGAAATTATGGAAAATTAACCAAAATGCAAGTAAACACTGATTTTTACACGTGTCTCTCGCATCTTTTAACTGTAAATTTAGAGCATATTCAAATTAAATACGAAGTGAAGCCATATAACAAGGACCAAACCAAACAACCAACAACCCAAAATAATACACAAGGTAATGCTAATGCGTACGACGAAATCAATGAGAATGATCTACAGTAATTAATAGATAGTTTGATAGACAAGTGCGCTAATACTCAAAATCTAGACTATACAATACGTTTAATCGACATAAACATGTACCAAAAATGCGTGCAATATTTAAATGCCTTTTTGAATGGATGGTTAAATAAGAGAAGAAAACTTCCAATTGTATCCTTCGAATAACTTACACAGCTGCATATTCTTACCTTCGTGTTTCTAATTTATGTTGCTCCTTATAACCTTATACGTATAATCTTTTTAAGTTGTTCAATATATTTTTTCCCATTGTAAGATAATCATTTAAACTTTATATATTGCATTGACATATTTTTTTATACTTTCTTAATGTGTACATGTTTACTGCCTAGTAGTGAAATATTGTAAATCATTGTAGTCGCATCCTTTTTGACTCTCCTGTGCTTTAATTGGACATCAAATTATATCAATTATCTTTACTTACATTGCAGTATTTTATACTGTTTCTTTTCTACATTTTTTATATATGTGAACCTTATTTTTACATGTATGTAAATGAGTGAAATAAAAAAATATGTATAACAACATTGCATTATTCTTTCTTAATAATGCTTCGTGCAATTTGTGTTCTTTGTTGTCATGTAATAAAATGTATTGTTCATTTACTTTATTACTTTATTCATGTTTAGGTCATTGCTTGTTCTAAGCACAACATTATCAGCTTTTTATTATGATTTAATATTTATAAATCATTTAGAATGAGGCAAAATACGAAATAGATTGTGAAAACGCTTGTAATAAGAATTGTGATATCACGTGTCATCACGTGTTTTGTACGTGCACAATTTGAAAAGCTGGCTTGAGAGGAGACTATTGTAATACAGGTTTGGTGTTTGTACACATGTAGGTCATTAAAACAATCTATGTTTGTATCATGCCAACCACATATTAATTAAAGATGAACAAATCATATCGGTATAATCATAATTTGATAATAAAAATGAGTTACATTTCAAATGATTCAAAGGTACTTTATAAAGTTTTGTCTAAATATACGAGGGGTTATCCAAAAATTCGTGGACTTTCAAAATATCTTTTGAACGTCAACGAGTATTGTAAGCATACATTTTAGAATACTATCAACACATTTTGAAAGGAAAATGTAACTGCGTCAATCGATGTTGGTTTTATATAGGCTCATACACTGTACCCGGCGCACGGTAGAAAATTAGTTAGTCATCGTATATTTGATGCTAAAGACTAAAGTACTTATGGTCTCAATTGTATTGAACGATGTAACAATAAATGTGTGATTTTTGTAATCATGTCACTGGATTAGTATACAATGTATGCATGGCAAGGTGATTATTGCGATCAAGGTATGTAGTGAGTATTGCTTTATTTTTTATATAGTATGTCTGGCCAACTTTGAAGTTATAACTTTCGTACTACATGTCATTAAACAACTATTTTTACCGAATCATTGTTGCCACAACGCCAATATTGCAGTGTACCGGTTTCTAGATGCGACCCAATACTAACACATTCGTTCTGTAACCCAAAATACTATGATATTGATATATATTGCATTGAGATGGTGATGGTTAAAATGGATGATGTTATAATTATGTATTACTAGTATATGTATTTTGATGATCTAAACTAAACTTCGCGTATATCTTAATCTGATATTATTACAATAAATAATTATCAATTTATTGTCAATAAAAAACCTTACACTTAGTCAAAATAGCATCAATCTCAAATTCGCTATAGTGAAAGTGAAAAAGCTAAATTAACGAGGCAAAATTGCTATTTGCCTTTTTTACATTTAAATTGTTTACATTGAAGCGTTTACCTATTCAAATCAGAACACCTTTCAGCAGTCAATATTACAGATAGCTAATATGAAGGTTGAATTACTAATTTCAGATTTGTTCTCAATTACAGCACATCTCTCTGCTTGAGAATTTTAGACTTGAAAAAAAACATATGCCAATTTTGACTGAGTGAATTGGTCAGCTATGATTTCTAGAAAAATGAGTTACCAATAAAATAAGATTTCTATTGTTAAACAGTCTCAAGTTTGACTGATGGCATAATTGTACCAATATCAGAATGGAACTTATGTCTTGGTTAATCTGGTGTCTGATAAAGACAGTTTCAAATGCTAAATAAGTCTACTTTTACTTGAAAGTGGTACAAATTTATAAGAAAGTACAGTTAATGACACATTTGAATTTTGCATTAAAACAGAACGATGCATTCTGTAATGCCTGAAATGTAGTTGTTGATGGCAGGTTATCCAAAATAAGTTGTTAAAGTCTTTATCCTACACTTTCTTTCAAGAGATAAAGGGTGGCACAATATCCATTAACAGGGTCACTATCAGGCTTTTCACGGGCCGATTTTAATTAAGTTTAGACTGCAAACCAGTATGTGTCATTCGCTCCACTTTAAAATTTATGATTTTATTTTCAATGTTTTCCATACTAGGCATCATATTTTGATAGAAAATTTATGTATATCAGGTTTACATTTTTCCTGAAACTTTCAGGCAATTCGTAAAATGCCTGTTTTATTTAGGCAATTTAGAAATTAGAGCCATATATTGCATTCACCAAAATTTATTCCATTCATTCAGTTATTAATATCGGTTCAGAACTTTCTTTCGATGTTTGGCTAAATATTGTTCTGAACTCATACATATTAATTTTCGTACATCAGATATAAACAACAAATTTCCTTTAATAGATTTATTAGAAAAATAAAGATATAACAAGTAAAGACGAATATTAACAAAAGAAACATAATTAAACATAATTACTTACAAATTATTATTTACAACATACCTAACTATGCAAAACGCAAACAGTTGTTTTCTTTACATATTTTTTACTTTATATAATACATGGGTATATTTGCCATCATAAAGTCTCACGGTGTGTTCATTCATGATATGGTATTAAAATTTCTCGTGCGGTCACTGTCACGCTTGGGTGCACAACATCGGTGAATCCTTTTTACTGAGTTTCATGAATCCTGCGCAGCACGTAAGTGTCTACGCAAACATTTAAAGTTTGCTGAGAACTCTAGAGATCGCATGACATTGTAGCACTCGTCATCTTGAAAACAAGTCAGTAAATATGCCAAGATTGAGCATTGAAAACCGGGGATAAGCCGTTTGACTGATACGCTATTAACAATTACCATCAGCGGGTTCAGTAACTACTATTAGCTAACGTTACAGTAGGGAAACTCAACCCGAAGACAACTCAACCCGCGGATAACTAAACTCAAAGTTTTGACAACTCAACCCGTTAGTTGGGGATTGAGTAGTCTTTGGGTTAAGTTGTTACGACCCTAACGTTACGGAACGTTACGCAAAGTTCGGGGTTATTGAACAGGCTACAGAGCATGGAACAAATTTATTCAAACAGTTAATTGTGGAGTGATATTGACCATTCTGGCAAGCAGGGTTTTGTAGTGATAAATGGGAACCACAACTCTCAACGCTACCAGGGTGAATTTTTTAACAACGTTGCTGTTAAATACGCCATCGGACGTCCAGGTCTTTTTCTCTAACAATATAACGCCAGACCACATTCCGCCCGGGCAACAATTTATTTTCTCATGGCTTATAACATTAAGATTTTAGACCTGTCATCATTTTTAGTAGATCAAAATCCAAATGAACGTTTTTGGGACGTGTTTGATAGACGCATACGTCAACGTCTTGAACAGTATTTGACGTTACCGGAACTAAACATTGCTTCACAAGAGGAATGGACAAGCATCCCACTACGTTTCGTACGACTTCCTATTGGGACTTCAAGACTCAGGATTTTAGCAGTCATAAATTAAATTAAGCGCTTGCTTATTATCAAATCTTGATAACTTTTTTTCTCCTACTGGGCTTTTGATTCTGTGAATATTTTCTTTTCAAAAATCGTTACATATTGTTTCGTGTTGAATACTCGTGACAAATGATTGTTTTATTATCAAGTTAAATTTCATATTATTAACATTAAAACTTAGGACAATATTTACGTTTTTGTACATATTTGCGTTATAACTTTTGCTAAGTATACAATTTACAAGTAAAATAGTGTGTTGTGCTTCACGCCATTTGTAACATTTTTAGACATACTAGGGCGGCAATTCCTAGTATATCTGGATTTAAGATTTTATCCGAGTACTTAGCACATCTCAATAGCTGAAAACTGCCATTTTTTATACACAGGTTGGCGACAAATTGCAGAGGACAATATTTCAAGCCAAATCAAAACCAAGGTACGCAAGTCAAAGCCGGGAGTCGAACCTCCTACTCATAGAGTCGTTGTCAGACGCGCTACCAAAAGAGCGAGCTGGGCGTTCATCTACATAACAACAGCACAAATACCTTTTAAAACATTTTGTAAAAACAATATGTCTTTATAAATCAACACAATAAAATATATTAACATACTTTAAATTAGTGTTAGCAGACTAAGTGAAAGGAGAGAAAATGCATTATGATTTTATAAGTTGTATATGAGGGATTAATATACAATTATCATATATACACACATTTTTAATGATTTGAGTACTGGAACATAAAATAATTCACAAAAATATTTCAGTAAAAAAATGACATGAGATTCTAGAGTTTTGTGGAACACGTGTTTTTGGGGGATTAGTTCATTTATAGTTCGTACGATTTTTATGATAAAAACTGTACAATAAGCTAATCCACGACAGGGGTTGCTAAGGATGACAATAAAATATGTTATTTAAATATGTTACATTAGTGTCTTGTTGCAGTAGTGGTAAAGGGTTCTAGCATTACAAGCATGATTTACCAAGAGGTGTCGGTTTATCCACATAACTAATTTTGTAAAAATGAACTTTATTTTCAATACTGCCTACCTCTGGAATGTATTGGTTCATTTTCAATGTTTACACAAAAACATTTTCTTATTTTGTTAACACTATACTCAATGTTGTTACTAGAAAAGTTTGACCTTATTATAAATATCATCGGTATGAAATTGAAGTCAACGTTGTTCATTATACACCTGAGAATCCCAACACATATTTGGATATATTTTAATGCAACACTATATCTTATGTTCAATAGTTATCGTACTGATTATTCAAACGCGTGTTGAAAGTCATACATAAGAACATAACACGAACATAACACTAATTGAAAATAATATAGAATCTGTATTCCACCTATATGTACAAAAATTGACAAAATCTCGCCAAAACCATCAGATCATAAGTTGGCATATGTAGAATTGCTTCCAGTATAAGATAGAAGAACATCATGACAGAATTTATATTGCTCCTGAAATACAAAATAACATAAATGTTATATTGAAGTTATTAAGCTTTATAAAGAATATTCGCAGATATTGAAAATTTAATATATATAATCATTCATAAAATGTAACAATGCATATTTACATTTCATTGACGTTTTAAAAGGAATATCAGGAATCATTATCAATAAAAAGTTTCAAGACAATGGTTGTCTTAATCGAATCATGATCTGAATTAAATCTAGATAAAAACCAAACATCAAAAAAATACGAATGTTAATCAACATTCTTTTAGTCGGATATATGTTTAATAGCTATTACTAATTTTGTTTTTAACATCAATTTTGTGTTGTTGTTGTTGGCTTTAAAATTGTGACAACACACGTAACTTTACTTAACAGCGACAGAATCTTGTATGCCTTTATACATAGTAATAAAAAATACCACACTCACGTAATTTGGAACAATTTGCTGTCTTCTACTCTTTAGATATCTAACAACTTGTACGATAGAAACTTCTTCTTCTATCCTTGACCTTTCTATGATGTTCAACAAAACAACTAACAGTCCACTCCTCTCTGCACCATTACTGTATTATAAAACATAAATTACAAATATTGCCCTTATTAAGGTACTTTAAATAGCTCGAGTACGTATACTAAATGTAGCCTGATATGATAAAGATGAAACTAAATTAATACACATTGTGCACGATTAACTGATATGTGTAAAATATACTAAATGAATTCAAGAATACTACGGTGCTTAGGTTTGGCTTTGTTAAGTTTTATCAACGAAATAAAAACTGAATGTAACTCGATTGAATTGTTACCATTTGGTATGTTCATAACACCTAAGGATGTCATATGGGGAAGCATGTAGTGATTGATTTGTCCGTTTGATCACGACTAAGTTAACAAACGTGTTTTTTAAGTACTTAGATAATTATCAGACACTACAATACTTGAATGGTTAATGTTTTTGTATTACTTATCATCAGTGTATGCACAATAATATTTTTTCATTTTAGTTGGAATTTGGCCTTTCTTTGACATATACACTTCGATGGAGGTAACTGACAAGAACACAAATGTACAGTGACTACAACTTAATTTAATGATAAAACATTTGTTTGTTCTTGTATTTCCCTTGTATGCGTGATTCATACCGTTAGATGAAATGTTGATTTTGTTTTGCAATTATTTGAAACTGGTGCTAATTTTGTGTTGCAAACAGCGAGGATGATTTTAAGTTTACTAGAGATTTTTGATATCATTATACATACAGGCATTGTAACAAAACAGGCTTATTCTCATAATGTCTTTGTAGGTCAGTGATATCTTGTAATATCTGTAACATGGTTGAAGGGTCTTCTGGTACCAATTTGTTTGTAGGCCACTTCTGACAAACAACTTGTACAACTTCATGTTCCTTAAACAAGAAAGAAATTCAATAACAATTCTAACAATATTTCCATAATTTGTCACATTCATTGTGAACTTACTTGTCAATATTTGACAATAATTTGTTCCAAGTTGTATCTATTGTGTCAACAAAAGTGTGAAGATAAATTAAAGAAGCGTGTCATTCGCCGTTGTTTTTTCAAAAACATTTTTAAAAAGGCAACTAGATTTCATCTGTCCATATTCACTACCTACTTTTCTTTTCCAAACAAGCCGATGCCCATACAAAATTCTTCATTAGGGAAGAATATTGGTACTATTGTTATATTTTTAGTGTTGAACCGCCTCGGGTGGGACGCGATCCTGAATCCCCTTCAGAACACTTGTTCCTAATTAACGAGTTCACTTCACCACAGATAGGGTAAAGCTAAGAGTAAGGACTGAATTTTAAAATGATTTTAAATTAGAAATGTCATACCTTAGATTTGAATGTCAATGTATGCCTCCTGATAACATATCCATGTTTTACGTCTTTATTATTCAATGTTACTTCAAACGGCCCCACTTCAATTTTATCTGTGCTCGGCAGATACACGCCAACCTTAAATAGGTGAAAATGGTTATTGAAATTAATTCTGTTTTATTACGTGTGTATAATGATATCTATGTTCTATTATATTTTGTAAGGCTATAATTCTAAATCATGATAACAAAAGAAGTGTTACAAAAAATTTATTTTATATAACAATTACTATAATATTATATTTATTCTTTTTTCACATTGTCATGTTAATGCCTAGTATAATATACTTAGTCTGGTTTAACGGCATTATCAAGGTTTTTATCATGGTATGTATGACGGTCGCACACATACTAGCTTTCCTAGTTTCGCTACTTAAATTGTATATGAATTCTTTCTTAACAAACACCGGATAATTTATACACCCATATAGTCGATTCATGTATTTCATTTTCATGGGTGGGTATAATCATTTGTTGCATTTGAATCGTAACCAACCTTTTTAAATTCGAATCTCTTAACGCTTAACTATGTCGCGGCTAATCTGCATAACACAATAACAACCATTAATCGTAATTAATAAAAACAAGACTGATATACATAAGATTGATCAATGCATACACAGTAAAAAAACAAATATTACTGTACATGAGTTAAATATAAATAATATCTATTGAACTATCTAAATAAATTCACGTGTGCCTTACTTCATTATCACCATCATCATTGAATGTAACGACGACGTGAATATCTTGATCAATCATAAGTCTACAACAATCTACGGCAGTATCTTGAAGTGGTGACTGTGTTATAATATAACTAAACATATCACTGTAACTCTGTAAAACAAACAATTTTCAATATAAACATTTACATTGTTACACAAGATATCATCATGCTGTTTTGAGGCATACAAGGGAAGCAATCATTTCAATTCATGCAGACTTTTCCCATTAGAAATAAATGTCGATAAAATCATAAAAATCGGTTCATTTCTATACTGCGTCAGAAAATAGTTTGATAGGGTACAAATCAATACCGTTTAAAGTTTGTTTGAAATGTAGGGTCTAATCATTTAGGCGTATCGATTATCTTCAACCAGGCTCTACATTGTTGTTCAGAATAACATAATGAAATGATAAACTTACGGGCATATATATTGCATTAATATAGTTGGTAGTTCCTTGTACATGCGTACTCATAAAAGGACGAAACTCATCAGCTGTAACATAAACACATTTGGTTTAGTTCTAGCAATAATATTTAGTTATATTTTAAATATATATCCATTGTATCGTTTAATTGAATTGAAAATGTAGTAATCATTTAGATTAACATGCAAGTGGTATCATTTATAACCTTATTACTACGGGATTTGTCTATGACTCATGCTGTACAATACTCATTTGTTTACGGAAAAAAGTATCTTGGTCCCTTAAACTGCAGTTCATAAAATATGACGAAACGATATGCATATTTGCTTTATAATTATATATGCTATATAATTAGTTCTTACTTACATCCTACTTAAGAGCACCATTTCGTATGTTAGTCTTTAAAAGGGATCTTTATTAATATTCGTCAGACGTAAATAGGACAACATATATATTAACAATTATACAGTTTTTTTTCATACTTACGTGCCAAAATGTTACTAAAGCGATTTTTGTCTTTGTTAACCGCAAGTTTTGCATTCTTACAAGCATACTCTTGAGTCTCAGAGTCTTTAATCAAACAATCAGTTTGTGACATTGTCTGAAATTTACAAAATTATCATTTTATTATAGTGAAGTGGATGAATACTAAATTCTATCAATTTCTACTTTTCTTTCTAGGTAACAGTTGGTTCCATATACATTAACAGGAACACAATTTGTATCAGTTGATCTAGTTCAACTTTTAATGCAACGAATGCATATATCACCAGTGATTTTTACTCTAATCAATTGATCCCAATGCTTAAATAAATCTATTAACGACTGACTTAAGAAAATTCAGGGTTTTCCTAGGACAACAACCTAAACTACTTGAAACACATCATAACATAAAATGTTAAAATTCAGGAAATGTCTTATCCAACCGTTACTACTTCATATGCATAACCCCTTGTTTATTTTCATTCCCAAATATATTTGAACGCCTCACCTCAAACTGCAACTTAAGTTTTAGTTTTCTGGTTTTCTGGTCTTCCAGTAACATGTCACTATAGTAAGCATCAAAGTTATGTACCGACAGTGGTGTGGAAGGTAATATCAAAGCTTCAATCATAATTCTATATAAGTATCTGTACTGTTCCTATATAAATAAATAATTATAGTATCATACAACAATGCAGGATAAACTACTCAGCTTCTTACTTCCCCATGAAGTTTAAAACAAATACCTCAATTACATTTTAATTGAGTCGACATGTCTATGTAAATGGATACTTCTCTTACTTATTATGATTCAACAGTTTACACATATGCCAAGTAGTATGTGTGTATTGTCATGTTGAGATGAATACAGTTACAATTGCACATAATAGACATACAAATGTAATTTGGCGTTGTTACCTTCATAAATAAGTCAGTGGAACCCGATGCCGCGTTTATCACTAAAGTAAATAATAATCTTATGAAATATTACCTTTACTTGAACCATGTTAACTCTTTGATCTCTGAGTTGTCTAACACAAACATTTATATCTATAAACCCAGCATCCACACCTTGATCATACAAGTAATCCAAAGCAATAAATGTTCCCGTTCTACCCACACCAGCACTGTAATTATAAAATGAGTTTTTAATGTGCTTACAAGATCTTTTACATTTTACCAGTGCTTACACAATAAGCTTTTTACATTTTACGTATGCTTAGAAGATTAAAAAACGTTTTAGTATGCGTAAATATTACCATTAATATTTTTTACATTTTACGTTATAATATACGTGCGCTTTTATGGTGAATATGTTCATGAACTAGCAAAACATTTGCTTCTTTGTTTAACTTTTCATGAACTAGCACAGTCAACTGGTAAGTTAAAACTTTACATGACCTAGCAACATGTGCTTGTATGGTAGATATTTTTGTTCACGGTAATTTATGTTTATTTAGTTGTCTGCGCGTAGTTTTAGTTCGAATGCTCAACTATTACGTTCAGTCAATTTGGAAATTTGTAAAATTGAAACACAATCATGTTCACCTGCAATGCACAAGCCAAGGTTTTGTCTTATTCGCATCGTGATTTCTAATTTTATGCCAAAATTGAAGTAAACTGCATGTACTGAGGGGAATATTTTTGTCTGGCCAAGCCGTGTAGATATAGTGTGTCACAATTCTTTCCCCCTTTTCACCCTATATAAAATAAAACATAAAAAATATAATTAAATTGGGAAGGCAAACACTTTAGTTATAAAAAAATAACATTTAACACGATGAAATAATATAATTTTAATTTAAATGTTACTTCCATTGATTCTTAACAAAAAACGTACTACTAATGTTATATTCTCATTATGTGAAAAAATATTTTAAAACTAAATTCTTAAACATGTAATGATATTACTATCTTTATGGAAATTTCGATAAATATAAGATCAAGTCAATGACGTTTAAATATTAGCTAAACTTACATCATATTTTATTTTCAAACGTCTTACAGTAAACTCTGCAAACTCTTCTTCACTCTCCGTGAACACTGTAACTTTACCAAATGTTTTACTGTTGCCTTTTCCAGCCCAATATTGAACACATTTCGTCTGTCGAACAAAAAACGAAATAGACCTTAATATATACATTTTACAAAAGCATAACACAGTAATTTTATACAAAACAAACATGAATGTATTTACGTTCTCAAATATGAATTATTTGGTTGCACATGTAAGTTGCATTAGTTTGAATGTCATGATTAGAAGGCAGCTTTGTTACTTTGATACCTATAACAACAAATCAAGTGCATAGTGTCTAATAAAGAAAGTTACAAAAAATATACCTTAGTTTCTTCAATGAGTTTTGTCAACATAGCAATCAAATTCACATTATTTTCCCAAATCATTCTCCAAAATTCGTCCTTATTGGTTTCTGTTGGGCCTGTAAAATAACATTTTGTTAACGATAAAATGATATTAACAATTGATTTAAACACTTAGATGAAAACTTCCAAATGCTAACCTAAATTATTTCAGTCATTAACTTACCATCTTCTTAATGCTAGTTGCATCGTTTATAAAGAGTAACACTGCATGCTTAACTCTACGATCATCTTATTATCTTACTTTTTTCTTCTCGATATTTGAAAAAAATGTAAAGATCTGAGGACTCTGGACCTCTCACCTAATTGTTTTGAGTGACTCCTTAAATGGTATTAATTTTGACCCCAACTTCATTTACATAACGCATTATAAAATTGTACCACCTAGGCTATGATCATAAGTGACCAAAGGAACAATATTTGAACAATTTTAAAAAAGCACATTAATAGGGTACTACATTCTAAAGATGGCACATTGGAGCCCGACTGTGACTGTGTTAGACAAATATATTTGTGGAGCTTTTCTTATTGTAATCACCCACAGTGGGTCAATATCGACCACAGGCATCATTTTACTTTGTACAGAAGTTTGAGAATATTTACCTTGTGCAGCAATGTATGCACGATCTTTTTTGTAGCCCTGTAAAAACAAACAAGCTCATTTTTTAAAATCTAATGTTAAAATAAAATATACGATTTGCACGCAACATTAATTGGTTTTACCTGGTAGCGCATACTAGTACCATAGCTATGAAATTGTTTTCTATGATTATCGAGCTTTTAAACTCATTATTATGTTTGACTTATGTTTGATATTGGTAGAGTTCCCTATAGAAGCATGTGCTTAAGTTTTTGACACCAGAGATAATCAACTCACTTTTATGACTAAATATTGTCGTCAGAGCCTCTCTAAGTACATTAAAAGCATCATATAAACGCATTTAAGCATTAGTTTAAGTACGATAACATCCCACAGTCCTTTCCATATGACATATATTTTATTTGTGTCAAGTCTTTTACTACTTTCCAATGATATTTGCTGTCAAACGGGCTTATTTGATAAAGTACGATAACTTCAAAGTAATTATGAAAACACAACCAGTATTGAATATCATTTATGAGAAAATAAATTCAATCTACGTGTTTGTAGAATTGCTAATTATATTTACCTTTATGTAGGATGCATTTATGTAATCTGAATTTGGTTCAGAAGGAAGTGTTTTAAGTACAACACGTACATGATCATCTGTTAATAGAAAATAAATAACATTTTTATGATTTTGATAAAATTAACTTAATTCGTGTATTTTGGTGTAACACCATCTAGATAAATGCTTACAATACTGTTTGACATGACAGTAATATTCTACATACAAATGTCAAAATAATAATACCTAGTAAACATTATGTGAGAAAAGTTACGTCTAGATGACAAGTAATAAAATGTGGGTAACAAAGGACATTATCTTTTCGTGATTACAAAAGACATGTATAAAACAGAACTGGAATCAGAATGTACAGACAAGATAATAAAGATTGTATTATTCTAAAGTACAACTTAGTTAAGTAAACTGATACTTCAAACAATGAAATATAATGACGAACCAATATTATATACATACAGTGAAAAAAATCTTCACTATAAAAATGTTGTGATAACTCACATGCATAGAGTTCCTTATATCTGTTTTTCCCCTTATTTTCAGGCTTCGTAGCAACATCTGTAGGGTGTTGTAAACCATATGGAATGTCCTATCAATGAAAAACAGAAACAAATAAACCTTAAGTTAGTTTTTGTCAAGACAGATCATGCATCTTTATCATCGAAATAAGATTATATACTGGATAAGTCTGCATATAATTATATTCTTCCATTAATTTCATGACAAACACTTTATGTAAAATATCCTATTTGCATAGTAAAAAAATACGTTTTGATTTGTAGACATGGCGAAGCATTGAATGTTGCAGTATTTTCATTTCTTTGGGAGAATAAAGGTAAATCTGCGTTTCTAAAAGAATTAATTAGACTATGAAATCGCAATATGTTTAATGATGAAAACAATTTACATAAAAGTTAAACAAAGTGTACAAATAAGATTGGGCTAAGTGATCAAGCTTACCTGAAATTCATTATCAAAGAAGTCAACATTAGCTATTTTTGATTTTACGTAATGTATCAGATTATTCAACGCAATAGCAGTTGAACTTTTGATACCAGCTGGCGCATTTCCAAACTCATAATAGTCATTTACATCTCCCGTCTCATTGTTTGTCGTTATTATTGAGGAACTAGCTGTCGGCTGTAGATGCACATCTACAATATATATATATATACAATATGGTCAATGCCTTAAACATTTGATAATCACAATATCAAAAAAATTGCTTTGAGTTCATAAATACAAGCTTTTAGTCAATTTGTCAGTTAAGTGTACACTATTGTACAGAGCACACCAGTTACTTTAAATTCCTGAACATTCTCCTTGTGTTACCAAAAGTCCATTAGTACTTCCTAGGAGGTGAGAGGTGGCCTACATGTTTCTTCAATATGTTTGTATACATGTTTTTTCAAGTGCATACTTGTTAACAAATATATGTCAATTTTAATAGTAGTATAATTGGAGTGCTGTCACTTACTGCATACGAGATAGGAAATTATCCCAACTATTACCGCTATGAGATTTTTTAACGAAACTCCAAAATGTAAATTGAGTATGGCATATTAGGAGTGGTTTGCATAGTATGTTTTCCAATCTCCATAATCCGAAATCCTACTGACCGCGGTCGTTTATGGTCTGCTATTGTCGCTCCAAGTGTCACCTCTAGATGACCTTTGACTCAACCAATCTATGCGTAGCTGTCATCAAGACATAACACTATAAATAAAATCTTGATATCGTATTTTTATTTAAGACCATTTTGGGGGCTAATTTGACGGCGGTGTTATTCACAAGCCGGCACTCGACAGCTTGGAGAAAAAGTTACTAGATATAATGTTTGCGTCATGACTTTTAGAATGAGAACGCATCACCGATCATAATAGCCAGATCTTACATTACCGAGTAGACGAGCAAATTAAATAGGGTTGTAACATAATTTTTCAAAACATTCATTCATTGATAGACAAAATATTAGTTGAGGTGCAGCACAAATGGACGCCTCATACGCAAATAAAAGCAAAACATATAGAGCAATAGTCGCCAGGATTAAATCATAAAAAAGCTCAGGATTTTTCAATGCAATAGATGTTTACCACTCATTTCGTCAGGTTTTGGGAATAACCCTATAGAATTTTCATAAACAGTGTCATCATGCTTAAAACTTTGCATTCTTTTCACATTATCTGAAATGTATGAAAAATATCGAAGTTACAAAAACAAAGATAACAGCTAACGTTTTAACAAAATATATAAAGAACTTAGAAACAATGTAATTAACGAAATGCACTTGCATTCACAATTCTGATATAACGATGTAGAGTGACAAAAATGGGTTATTTAATATAGAAAAATGTAATACAGAAACTTTATCAATTGATAGAGACAAATTGTATAACAATAATAACCTGATCCATTCTTCTTGTGACTGGCAGAAACATTTTTCCATCCAGTTTCTTTGTTGTCAATTGATTCTCTGTAACCTTCATTCTTGTTGCTACAATATATAAACTGAATAATGTACATTGATAATTACTGTATTAACTATTCAGACAATTTACGCTCAACGGTAAAAATAATATCGATTATGAATTTATGACACGTCTTTACAATATACAATATACAGGTGCGTATGTTATTCACGCCTTTTTGTCTACGTCTCCATAATAAGGGGACTTACCTATCGTCAGAGTTGACCGCCTTCGGATAAAGGGTGTGAAAATCTATATTTTTCCTTACGTAGGGACCAAAATTTTAGTTCCGATAATCCATGATATTCGGATAACCCATTTCGGATAAAACGGACTTTTTTACTATACTATATATAGCAAAATGTTCGGGACCGAGAAATCATTTCGGATAATCCATGTTATTCGTTCGATTCGATTTCGGATAATCGAGACTTAACTGTACTAGTAACAGCAACCATAACTGTTTTGATACAGAAAGACATAATATTATATATCCATTTACAATTGATACCTGATTAATAAAAAAGATATTGCCCAAGCTTGAAAAAAAATGATATTTTTCATTCTTTACTTTGTGTTTATCATTTTACATGGAGTTGAATCATTACATAGTTTTGTTAGTATCATTATTTGATTTAGCTGCCAACTTGAGCAAATAATTACTTTTCTAATGGTAATAAAATTAGATATGTCCATAAAAGGTGAGGTTGACATGATTAAGGATCTGACATAATGACAAATTTTAAAATACAATGTACAAACAATTACAATGTGTAATTATTTCTTGAAGATTTTCCCCCCTTAAAACGTACTTTTAAATGCAAATTGTTACTTGATTGATTACTTAGCAAATCTAATTTCAATTTATATCTAAATATAGTTTAGGAAAAGTTCCACAAATTTCAAATATAAATATCTCGTCATGTAGTGTTGTTGTTTTTTTATTGGTTTTTGTACGTTGAAAATTACTCTGTACTGATAAGCAGTCAAATAAACTTTTATACATCGAATGAATGGAACAGTAACCTTCTGCAAATATTAGTAATTCATAATTTATAGCGAGTTATTCAATATTTTTTATAACCAGCGTTCGTGAACGGCGATATATACAATCATCAAGAATTGAGCACTTTGTAGTCGACACAGGTTGCCTTAAGCCAATCAAAACTATTTATTTTAGATTAAATGATTAGAAATATGGCCGTCAAAAAACAAAAAGGGGTGCGTGAATGGGCTTGCCTCCGCCATGTTTTGGCGGGTAACCTGTTTTTATTATTTGGAAAGACCATCAATATATGAACGCTGTATCAGTTTTAAGAAAAAAGAAATATTTGACCGAAATTGAGAATGCTTCCTTGATAAGAATTTTTTTTTATTTTCCTTTTTTAAACTCGCAATTTATTTAAAAAATGCATATTTATTTTATTTGTTTTCGGATATGTTGAACAAAAATTCGGTGGGCGTTGAATAGGCTGTCGGGAATGGGCAGAACATGTTCTTAAATCGAATACTTAGGTGAGCTAATTAATTTATTAAAGTTTCTTAGTGACCAAATAGCCTTGAAAAAATTCTAGATTCTACCATAATAATGATATATTACGTGCACATTTAGAAATGTTTAAGACAGCCCGTGTTCATTCGATGTGTTTTTATCTGCCAAAAGGTTCCGCACAATGACTCAAAAACGTCCACACTGTTTTACATATCCTTAACAGAACACATGCATTCTTTATTAGAACGCGAATAAATCGTTCAGTAAAAGTGTTTGTGTACAAAACGCGCCAATAGAAAATTACAGTTAAATTCTGATTCCAGCATTCAGTAAATAGATATGGAACGGTTTAAAACGCTGACACTTATTGCTTGAATGTTTTTATTAAAAGAAAAAGATGTCACACGCGGCTAAACTGCGATTTTACGCGTTTTTGGAAATGCTAATACTTGTTGAATTTCTATAATCATTGTATATAATCTTACCCTGAGCGTCTCCTTAAGACTATAAACACTATAACAACAATTAGCATTATCACTACAACAGCTGAAACAATACCTGCTATAGCTGCAACAGGAAAACCCTCATCAGGTGGTGGTTGTACTGAAAACATGCCATCAAAACATAAGTTATATTATAAAAGGTTACTACATGTTTTTGATTATAATCAGTTTATCTACATATTTATCAAGTATAAATTATACGCTTAAGTCACAATATATTTTTTAGGTAAAGCAGTTAATAAATGGATCTAAAACAGTATTATCGTAATATTTGCATTAAAAAAAAACCCATAAAAAAGTGTAAAATCTGTCTCAGTTCTTGATGGTTCTTAAGTTGTCTTTCTATGAATAAATTTAACTCCATTTATATTTCGAATTAATTACAAAGTATTGGGACTTTTGAACTGAATATTTGTTACATTCAAATATCTAAATTATATACAAAACTCACCTATTTTTAATGTACATAAAGACCCTTTAAACCCAGAGCCACATCCTTTATGACATGTTCCATTTATTTTATCACAAGCTATTTCATCTTTACAGTTTCCACATTGTTCTTTACAGTAATCACCATAACTACCATCTTTACATTCTGACAATAATATCAAACAATTCAAAAACTTAAAAAGTAGTTCAGCATTTAATTATTTTATCTTATTGTCCTGGAAGTTCAGATTACGTATCAACATTGTATCAATTTGTTAGCGTACTTTTCCTTATAGTCAGTATATAAACTATTTTAATTAGAACACTACTTGCGTCAATAAAAATAGTTTGTAACATTGTTCACTTTTCAATCATCTTACTATTATTTTGCAAAACAAATTACAGTTAAACTTATTCTAAAGCTACACAGTTTGATCAGATGAAGTAATTGTAATGGAACACAAGTATACATAAAGAAAGAAAAGTCAACATACTGATACCAAAAAATATAAAACACAAAAATATGTGATAAATAGATAATTGAAATCATTACCATCATGACAGGTGTCACCATGCCAACCAGTCGTACAATTACAATATCCACTGTCTTTTGCACATATATCTGTACACTGTGCGCTACAACTGTGCTTACAGTTTGAACCATAAGTGCCGTCAGCACATGCTACAAATTTAATTGTTTATTAATATTGTGATAAAGAGACATTCATACGGTGTGAAACAAAAATAGTTGTCTAATAATATAGCTTAATTTACTTTTTTCTACATTTACAAAATCATAATCCTGCCTAAGGCAGGGAATGGATAAAAAGTAGTGTACTTAATTGATTGATACAAAACTACATACAAGGATTGAAATAACCATGTTAACACAAGGTTCTACAAATACTTCCCTAAAGAGTTAGTATGTGATAAAATGTAGAATGTTTGATAAAGATTTGAGCAAAATGTTGCCTTAGGAGGGACATGAGTTTCTCTAAATTCACACATGGATACAATGTCTGACCTCACTTGACAAACTTTCGAATTTTCCGAAAAATTTATTGAATTTAAGCGGTTGACAAGGTTACATACAAACATGTGAAAGTTCACAAAGTTTGCACGATAGACATCCAACGATCATAAATGCTAACCCTTAAGGTGAGCTAAAAAGTAATCAATCAATAAAAGCCCAAGTTACGAATCTCCCATGATATCCAACAAAATACATGTTTGAGACCCAATAATTACAATTAAATAGCATTGACTCTAATTTTCCCTGGTGAGCAAAATGATAAATGGGCCCACCCAGAAAGCTAACACATTGAACCCAATTAAGCAAATAGTTGGGTTCAACTTTTTGTTGTTCAACTGTTGTTACAATATTATATTGTTACAAACAATACACTGGTAATCTGGATCATTCAGGAACGGGTGAAAATTAGTCACGTTATTTGAGTTGTGCAATATACAACGAGTAACATTTATCACGTGACCTTTATAGTAAACGTACGTCTGCGGACAATTGTCATTATTAATCAGACTTCTTAATTAGCCAGAAGAATGAAAATGAAGAACTTTTTGGGGATCGGTGAAAATGTACAAAAATCAATGAAATAAAACGTAGTTCGTTAAGAATTATACGTCTTACTTCCATTTTTATTTTTTTAAAAATTGCGATACATATTCTTTTTATAACACGAGCCCTGATATTTGCATGAATAAATTACGTAAATAAACGAAAATTCATATTTCGGCGAAATCAGATCATCGTCAAAAATAGATGCCGTTAGGCAGTTAAAATGAGCATAGCCAAAAATATTGAATATAAACTTACACGCTTGTTATATTTTTTCAATAAATTCAACATTTTTTTAGATTACATCAGTTGATTAGATACACTTTTTCAAATGTTAAAAATTCCAAATTGAGTTTAAAACGATTTAAGCATAACCGAATATTGACCTACGTTGATGCGTTTTAACGTGTTTTCCGCTTCCATTTCAATCTGTACAAAGGTTGACTGTTTTTAAATTCAAGTCAATCTATGCTGATCATGCATAACATGAATATAATGTAACTGGCTACAAGTAATTTTTAAATTCAACTTCCAATGTCATGAATAGCTCTATTTTTCGGAACATCCATTTGTCGGATATGCATTCATAAATCCGAAGTTAATAACAACAACCAACTTTTTTCGAGTAAGGCGCATTAAAATTGTCTGAAAGCACATTATTAGCACGTTTATGTCCAATTTTTTAACTGTATTTGAAAAATAAATCCGACAAAAACATGCGTTTTCACAAAAATATTATCAAACTGATAAGCTATTTGTTAAACACAAATGTCTCTTTAATGATACATACTTTCGTTACAGAAGTTTCCAATCCAACCTGCAGTACACGATGAACATACACCATTTACTTTGTTACAATCACTTAGACATTTTTCAGTGCATATTTGTTGACATCCAACACCAAATGTACCATCATCACATTCTACAAGGTAAGAAAATAATCATTTGAAAACTATCCGATTTTTTATAAACAATAGTTGTCTGTTGTGTGTAAAATTATTTGTGTGACAAAGTTGTTCCGCTATTCATAGAGTGGATATAAGCTTATTACGCAGTTTATTAAACGGACATATTTGCAGTATAATAGTTTATGTTAACACCGATTGGCTTTTGTATAAAAGGCGTGATTTCAGTTGTAATAATCACTCTTGCTCTGGTCGTCGTCGAAGTAGCATCTAAAATTAAATGGTAAATATTAATTGATAAATATAATATATTGTAATTGTTTCCTAACGTGCAGCGGTGCTCAGACTTGGAGATAAAATAACTTTGAGTTGATAAAGAGTTTTTGAAAGAATTGTTAGTCGAGTCTTTGTGCCAAGGTGTTGGTAGTTTTGGGACGGGTTAACTTGCAGCGGTGCTCATACCTATTCGTCTCCAGCTCCAACCAAGAGTGCGGGACTCGGTGAGTAAGTCTGATAAAGAGTATCGACGAGAATTGTTAGTTTGGTCTTTGTGCCGAGGTGTTGGTAGTTTCGGGACGGATTAATTTGCAGCGGTGCTCATACCTATTCGTCTCCAGCTCCAACCAAGTGTTCGGGACTCGGTTTGCAAGTCTCAGAGTTCCATAGTTATAAGTATCAAGTGAAAGGTTCAAACATATAAGTAAAATAAGCAAGAGTCATAGAGTGTTTGACAGAGAGTATTAGTTGTACGGTGATTAAGTTTCATACCAATAATTGTTTCATACCGATTATTTTGTTTTAATTTATATTGTTCGATACCCGATCATTTCCAATCATTTTCTAATTGCTAATCAAAAGGGGAAGTAACCTGATGAAAAAACTATATATCTTTCGTATATATTTGCCTATTGTTGTCTTTCTGTAAAAAATATCCGCTCGGTCAAATATCCAAATACGCTACATTTGCATTGGTGGCATTGTTTTACACTTTTTCCTTAATTTTTATTCCATATTAGACAGGAGTGAATAAATGAAAACGTATATAAGAACTGTAAGTAGGAAAACATGTGTGTCAAACATGCAACACAACATACACTTAACCAACGTTCTAACTACACAGATGCTATTATTTGCATTTTCTCGGAATCTTTGAAGACTATTGTTTTGAAATTTTGAGCACACTAAGATAATTACTTTCCATTGTATTGGTTCTTTATTTATGAAAATGCACGTCTGTATACAAGGGATATGTTAGTTTAAAAAAGTAAGGAGGGGGTATCAAATCACAATAATCAATAAGGGATATAATTTCCATTTGCTCGAATGACTCGTAACCTAAATATGATAAAAGTATTTCAAAAAATATATAACAGAATAAAACAAACCTGTATTACAATACTCTCCTTGCCAGCCAGCCTTACAACGGTTACACGTACCAGACACGTGATGACACGTGACACGACAGTTCTCGCTACAAGTATTTTCACAATCCTTGCCGTATTTTCCCGTAGGACAAACTATAATATATGAGTAATTATATTATTTTATCAAAATTATTATTGTAACCCTATGGACATAATTAAAGTCACACTATGTAAAGTTGCATATGAAGATACATTTATTTACAGCAGACAAGAAAACTTTTTTAAGGCCGTTAACTTTATACATAAAACATTCAAATAAGCCGCAATACTCATGTCAAACAATTTGGCTTTCAAAGTTAAAGTTTGGACTAAAAGATTATTTTCTATAAAACTGTTTCTTTTTAAAAGATAAAGGCTATTTTAAAGTCAAAAAGTAAAGATGTATTCTTTTGATATGTTTCATAAAAAACGCTCGTTTGTTTTCGGCCAGATTATATTAATGAAACTATATTTACATTAATTTAGATTACACGTCTGTTTATGGGAAGTATTTGTTTTCAGACGATATTATTAAGCTGATCAGCTATTTCTTAAACATAGGTTTCTTCTTAATGATGCATACTTTCGTTACAGTAGTTTCCAGTCCAACCAGCTGTACATGAAGTACAAACACCATTTACTTTGTTACAAACATTTAAACATTTATCTGTACATGTTTGTTGACATCCATCACCATAAGTACCATCATCACATTCTATAAGGTAATTAAGGTATGATATAAGATTTTATGATTTTTTGTAATGTTATTGGGTGTTTATGTAATTTTAGTACTTTTTATTTCCTTTTCATTAATCTAAGCACACTATTGACAGTGGTGAATAAATACTAGTATATCTATACAACTAAATCAAAAATGTTCACTTTGACAAGCATTTACACACCGTATATTTATGATTTTGAACCTGTTAATAAAACACTACGAAACCTTATTAGATGTAAACACCGAGATAAAACATACCTGTATTACAATAGTTTCCTGTCCACCCAGCCTTACAACTTGAACACGTGCCAGATACATGATGACACGGGCTAGCACAATTTCCATTACAATTAATTATACAACCCTGACCGTATGTTCCCTCTGGACATTCTAAAATGTTTAAGAAGTTATTGTATGCTATCAATTACGATTAAAATAAAGCATTATTGTAAACCTTTGGGCATAATTAAAATCACGCGATGTATGAAGATATATTCATTAACAACACTCACAAAAACTGTCTTGCAACCGTTAAGTTATTGAAATACTACAGTTATATTAAACATTGGTTTTTTAATTTAAGTTTCACAAAGTGATCGTTTTATAAAGCGGTCATGCTGTAAGACCACACCATATCATTCTGTTTGAGTGTACATCATCAATCAAGCAAATTGCTCACTTGTATACGTTAATTTTCTCCATATTATGTAGATAGGCACATTTATACAAACATTAGGAATGAACTAATGGTTTGGTACGCAAACAAATTACAACTGTAACACATTTATAAAATAAACAAATACCTTGTTCACATTTATCACCAATGTATCCAGGATTACAACCGTCTAAACATTTACCATTTACTTTATCACAACTATTCTTACAGTGTTCTGAACATTTACTTTGACAATTATTTCCATACCAACCGCTGACACATTCTGTAGAATAATTTATATGAACTAGTTTTTCTTGAAACATTTGCTATAAATACCAGCTTAATTACTTTATGCTATTATTTGAGAACTAGATACAATTTGTTACTTACATTTAACATTCATTTAGATACTCGAGTAAGTAATTTTGAGACAAACATGTCGAACATTGTAAGGATGCAGTCAGTGGGAGAATGTTTAATAATCTAGCGAAACTGAACCAGTACATGAACATGCGTTCACTGTTTGACATAATTTTCTTAATGAGTACATAAATCATCTTTCGATGGATTAGTTTAAAGTGAATATTCGTGGATAAAAGTATCTTGCCTTTTCGTGAAAATGGTGAATGAGACGGAATAGCCCTCTCGCCTCGTCTCGCCACGACCGTGAACTTCCGTGAGTTTTTTTCCGTTACGAATCCATCTAATATAGGATCCATGACACAATTAACAAATCGCCGATGAGTGATACACTGTTTCAAGTGTTATACACATTTTAAGTAATACATTATGATATTTGTTCACACGCATTACATTTTATATGAAGGAATGAAATGTTTTAAACGGATACACTTAAACTATATTGCAACTATCCATCAAAACAATATCCTTTTACAGCCTTATGACAGAAGACTATACTGTCGCATTCAAAAGAATATTGAATATCTAGGAACATATCGATGTATAATTAAAATCAATGTCTATACATGTATTAATGGGGGCATATATATTTCAACTTAAAATGGATTCATATATATAATGCCACTTTACTGAGTTTCAAAAGATAAAGCGTACCAGTTTTACAATCATCATAAGCATTATAATATCCATCTTGACAACCACCAGTACATTTACCAGTCACTACATCACATGCTCCTTGTTTACAGGCTCCACATTCATTCTGGCAGGATTGTCCCCATTTATTAGATGTACATTCTGTAAATGAAATATTTACATGCTAATACTTAAGTGTTTATGTATGTTAACATTTTCAGCATAAGTGTATTAAGCTATGACTTGCCACTCAAAACTTCGTTCGCAATCTTACGTAAATCTTAGGTTCGAATTTTACTTCACTATAACGGATAAAGGTTAAAGCAGTACAAACGTCTATATGAAAATCGTCAGAATAAATAATGAAAAACATCATGCACAAAATATAGATAGAACAGTCTGGCTAGTAAAATCTCGACACATATTACCTCTTTGTAATTTTATCAGATATTATTCTTACCAGACTTGAGCATCAGCTTTATACTCATTCCTGTTCATTGGCGGATAATTGCTTATCAAAGGTAATATTTTTGTTCATGTAATGTCCTGACTAGAAATAGATGTCTGTACAGGTCGTATTCTAGACCATATTTTTTTTAATTAAGACATAGACTAGCCCATTATGTAGACTACAGTTTGAAGCATTCCTTTTGATAACTAACACTTATTAAAAATATTGTGTAATTATTGTAAGCATTTTAGTTTTATAAGATTAAATGTTTATTTGGTAAGTTTAAACAAATAGCATTAAAAATTAAAGATATATCATCCACAAAAATGGGTGTGCCATGAAACTGGTTGTATCTTAATACGCAATGTATACGTGGACGACCAGCATCTTGTATGTATCTTGTACATCGACACACACTAAATATGTTTGAGTTAAATATAAACAATGCAATGATATTCAATGGTGTGGCATTTACTGTTATCAAGACTTTCTCAGGTAAGTACAGATATTCTAGCCAATAGTCAGTTTTTTCTCAACTGTCGAAGCT
Organism: Mactra quadrangularis; assembly: GCA_025267735.1. Lineage (NCBI taxonomy): Eukaryota > Metazoa > Mollusca > Bivalvia > Venerida > Mactridae > Mactra > Mactra quadrangularis. The sequence goes on along the minus strand of CM046300.1, from coordinate 3,931,354 downwards.
TGAATACGTTCAAGGTGACTGAATGCATTGTTTTGTACAGGCGGACGACTTGTTATTAAATATATCATTACTTAAACGTATCATACGGCATAACCAGCTTCACTATACACTTACCAACATCACATTTACCATTTTCTCCTGTCCATCTATCTTCACAACCAGATGTACAAATACCAGATATTTTATCTTCTATAGTCACTGATTTACAATGACATACTTTTGAACAATCGTATCCACATTGATTAAGCGGACAATCTTTAAATAAAAATGTTTTATGATAAATAATTTTCTAAAAATAGATCTAGGTTCTTTAAAAATTTACTCAAACATTACACATGTTACACCTACATGATAATATACCAGTATGGGATAGAAATCTACATTAAATCTTACTATATACTAGCTACTCGTATGTAACATATTTTACGGTGTTCCATTAGGTCAAGTATTTCTTTCGTCAGTAAATAAAACAAACGCAGAGGAATAATTAAACCAGGAAAGAAACAAGACGACGATACCACGATGGTAAAACGCAAAAAAGAGAACATTGGTACAAAGCTATTTCGAAACTCTAATACCTAGAAGAACAAAAAATAAAAAAGTGAACAAATTCGTGGAGTTGTTATCTTCATTTCACGACTCTGGCTTAGTATTTCTCCCTTTCTCATGTACTTTTAGTCGTAGAATAATTCATTAAGAAACAGACAGTATTTTTTGGTCTTAACAGACATATTTATTAATTCCCATCCTCGTATTTAAATACGTACACTCATCAAAACAAAACAAGTCTTGAACAAGATTGACATGATATAATAAACAAATAACATCAACATTTCAATGAAATTTTATTTATCATAATTGCAACAGAATGACATAATTTTACTTATCACTGACCTCCCAAAAGCTCTAATTCACATATAACCATTAAATCTCCTGTTGTCTTTTCTATGGTGATTTTCTGTACATTTTTATTCAGATATCCATGTGTAGCTGGTGACGAGTCACTACCAGAATCATGTAATAATTGTTTCACAGATGTTTCGTCAAAAATCTTATAATTATCTATATAATCTGAAATCGATAAATGAACATTAAATACTAATAAATAACTATGCTCTGAAGTTTAAGATTTGAACAGATTCTTGATTATGTAGTTTCATTGTGCAATTTATTCATCGTTATCAATATAAGAGCATTATATTCTAATATTTTTGTATCCAGAAAAATATGCATTTCACAATAACTAAATATATTTGTTATTTGGAATGTTAACTCCTAGTTCAGTTTTCAAATTATCGAATGGCACTGGCTCTTTCCTTTTAGCAACTTGTAACAAGCCAAATTGTTCCAGTCGGTATCAATCACGATTTACAATCATTGAATCATAGGTTTTGTTTCAGAGTGAATACAAAATACATTTGAGGAGTTTGGTCATTAAATATTTTCTATTAACATACGTGCTCTCATATATTTTGATGTACGCGAGCTGTCAGCTACAGACGAAGTATATTCGTAGTTTTCAATTGCAAGCACAATCTAGAGATCAATTTAAATATAGGAACCGTGAGTTAGACGCCTCAATGCATTTGACCTAATATGTTGCAAAACGTCGTACCATTCTGTTCACAAACGGTCTGACTGACCTTTGTACGAAGACGCCGCGCATCATGAGTAAACTGTTTATTTACCTGAAAACACGTGGCAATGTTTACATTCTAACAAGTTCCCCCTTCAAGTATAATGAACACGATATGATGAAGGTGTAACTACCGGTTAAAAAGTTTAATTTAATGAGGATAGTTGGTTGGAAAGTCAAAGTTTACTGAGTAGACACAAAATTCATACTCTGTAATTCTTTACACAGAAATTTGGAATCGAAAGTAGAATACACGGTTTAACTATGCACCTATACCTATATAGGTTTAAAAGATACTTTGTATTTATAGATTTATATTCCTGTAGCTATGAGTGATCATTTATTTAACATTTTAACTACGATTTTGTAAAAAAAACGAAAAATCCAACGAGTTTGCCTTCATGCGCCGCACTATATTCTGTTTCGTACCAAACGCCGAATTTTGGATATTTTCACCTTCTATTCATAGAATGTACGTCGTACATGTAACACTAAACACATCTTATTTCGTATTTTGAGTAATATAGAAATATTATGAGTAAAAGAATTAGAATATTGGCGATATTTGTAGACAGTAGATTTTAATTTGCTTACAGCATCAATTCAGTGACACAAATGTCGTTATTAAGGGTATTTAAGAGCATTATTTGAAGATTTCATCAGTGAGTATGCTTTCATTTGATTACCGTATCTATCGTTAAATAAAGTGACATCGAAACAGTAGACATGTGTTGGACGATCAAATTCTACTTGTAGCCATTTGTTACTGAAATTACCAGTAACGAAGCATTCGCTCCAGTGGGAATAAGTTACCAAACCGTTCACTGCGTTTGATGCTTGGAAAGAAGTAGTACTGTTCTGATGAATTGCACTGGATGTAACTGATTGTCGAAAGGCGAGATTTCTACCTGAAATTATTACATATGCTTCTATTATGCACACAATAATTTTAACAACTCTGAGTTAATAAAAACTTTCTATTAATGTTTATTTCTTGTTATAATTAAAAAAACACTAAAAGAAATATTTTAAAATACATGTATATTCGGCGCTATGCAGTAGCCTGTTCAATTACCCTAAACGTTCCAAAACGTTTCGTAACGATACATTCGGATTTCATCGGCCATTCGCTGCGAATAAGCTCGGACATGTTTGACACTATTTAAAACTGTCGGTGTTGAAGTTACCAAATATACGACGGTTAGGGCAATGAATGACGTTCTGTTTAGTCCATAAATTTTGAAACATCACTTATTGCCTTTACGATATATATATGTTTATTTGATTAGATTATTCACAGCGAATGATCGAGGAGTTCCGAATGTTTTGTTACGGAATGTTTTAGAACGTTTCGGGTAATAAAACTCGCTACAGGATTTATTTTCTTTAATGTATGAAGAGTTGTATTCGCTGTTCAGTAATACCACAGGGAATGCCCCACGACAAATGTAAAATCAAATTCACAAAATAAGAACTGTCCGTGCTAACCACCTGTTTACAACAAATAATCAATGGTATCATCTAATTTATACACTTTTATATACTGATAGAAAATTTCACAGGACAAACAGGTATGACCTAAATTATTATATTGGGTAATGATATAGGTTCAAAAGGCGGCTTAGACAGCCGCGCCAAAGAACAGTAAAGTGCATTAAATGGTTTTGTCTTAAGAATCCGCTTGCACATGTGGTAAGAGATAACAACGTAAACGCTTACAGAAAGAAACTGTTAATGTAAACCCTCATTAAAAATATGGACATTTAAGTTCAGCTTCAGTGCGTGGAGCCGAATTATATACAAAGCAAATTTTGATGAAATTGTTCGAGATTTATACATGTACAAGTATATTACATGAAGCTGTTTGAATAAGGTCATACAGAATTTGCAGAATATACTATATCAGTTCAAACAAAGATTTAAGTATGCACTAATATTATCGGCGAATTTACATTAAAAAATATTACAAGCTACCACTATGGAAAATAGATGTGTTACCATGTGGATATATTTCTGCACCACCTAGCGTTTTATTTAAGCGTGAAATTATAATGTTTATAGTAACACAGTAATTTTTGTACATACGCTTAATGTGCTGGTACATCTACTAACATACTAACATATATCTACTGATAACTCAGCTTCCATACATGGAAACGACAAATGGTAAAGACGATTCTATGAAGCTTCTTTACACTGGCTAGACGAACTAATATAATTCAATTCATGTGTCAGTAAATGTACTTGGATGGTTACTATAAATATCATATAGCTTTTAAATTGGTGTAGTTTAGAAGATAGAAATAGAAATCAACGTATTAAAGTCAGTTAATCGATAAGAAAACGTGTTTAATAAGCATGTCAGCAATACTAATATTGTAATTTACTCGGCCATAATTGAAACATTAGAGAGAAGTTCAAGAATTATTTGTAGCGAATTTCTGTATTTATACATTTTGGTACATGCAGTTTAATCCAGTATCAATAAATGAACACAATATTTGGGCATTCTCTGAATAGAGAAATAACCACAATCACCAATTACGGCAACATATCAAAACTTGGATCCAAATCACATAATTTCGCTCTTATGCATTATGATTTCCATGTTAATGAAATATTGACTGTTGCTTAGAACTAGACCAATCGAAACAGACAAAACGTCCAATATAATAATTATAAAACAAATTTCCCTGATGTCTGTACATCTTACCTCGATTTATTCTTAAGTCACATACAATAAGTTGAGATTGTATTTCAGATAAAGTAATCCTCACTTGATTACCAATTAATGGTGTAGTACATGTTACATGTATATTGGTACTGTCTGGTATAGTATTATCATGTTTATAACATACACTTGTATCTGGTGGTCTAGTCGTAATACCTCTATTTGCATAAGGTAACTTTTCTACGGTGACTTCAAATTCTCGTAAATATTCTGAAAAATTACATGTAACATAGCATTAACATTTCCGATGTGTTCATGAAGTATGTATTTGATCAGTGTTTAAACATATACATGTACATTATTTTGCAAATATGAGTTAATATAGTGTTTTAATGAGAACATAGCTGCTGAAATCTTAAAATAAATACTGTTACATTAACGATTCAATCCTATTTTTGTTAGTATCCTTCACAAAGTAGAATTTATTAGGGAAATAATCTAAAATCTCAAATATGACAATGATTTTGTTGAAAAATAGACTTGTTTGCTGAACTGTTATTATGAGCTTATTTATTGGGTTTAACACCGTAGTACATGAAACACATTGTATTTGGTCATATCATGGTGGCCATTTAATCAACTTATCGTTCCTTAATCGCTTAATTTAGCTGTTAACCAGCTACAAAGCTCATACTTCTGTTATGACTGACAACTGTCCTACATGACTGATAATCATTGGTAGGAGTGAGAATGGCCGTTGATATAATTTCATTACCAAGCTTCATGGAAGTATGCCCAGGCCAGAAATCAGTAGACATGCGCGCTACCAACTGAGCTAACCGTGCAGTTAATGCGTGATTTTAATAACAAAAATCTTTGCCATTATATTGATTTATTTCTTCTGTAAGGCCGATTCCAACAAGATATGCGTGTATTGTCTTTTTATCAATTCTTATCATCAGTCACAAAATGCACAATCGCAATAAACTGGCCTATATAAAATAAAATATCACAGAAAACCGAGTAATCACTTCAAATTCAAACCTAACTTTTAATTAAAAATATTTGTAGATAATTAACTTCCATCGTCTTCTGCCAATTTTGTTGTGATCTATATTGTTTAATGAATCATTTGAACTCATTTTATGTTTAAATGCGAATCTATGGGCAAATCAGTAATTGTTCACAAATCAATACGATAAACGTTATTTTACTAGGTTACATTCACATATTAGCATTTGTTATTTCGACAATCAAACATAAAACCAATCAGTTTAAAAGTTTTGTTACTTACGTAATCCATCAGTAGTAGTCAGTATATATATATCAGTGATTGTTACTTCATTTTTTAATACAACTCTCCACCAGGGTTGTTCATTACTGTACATTGCTTCTGTTGTATAACTACATGTTGATATATCTCCATCATTACCTTTAAATGCATACTCATAAGAGCTATCGCGCCTATTACTAAAATGTTTAGAAAACTCCTGTTCTGCTAAATCCCCTAAAGTTAAAAAAATGTATGTCAAAATTTTAGATCAAATCAGTTCATTATTACGATTATTATATCATATAAGTATTTTATTTTCCACGTTATCTAACACAAATGCCATAAGTATATGCTTGAATTAAATGGCCATCAACAACATTTACTTTATAAATCAAATGAATACTAGGGTTCGGAATATTGCCTCTATCTGGATATTTTTTTAGAACCAAGTAACTAACGTGACGTTGATAAATACACGAAACAAAGTCACTTTAATATTGCGGTAAAATTTAAATCAATATAAACATGTAAGATATAAACAAACCTTTATCATGTTTTATTATTTAATGTGTCATGCAAAAAACACTGACTAAAAGATATTGTGTCTTTAATAGTATGCTGTTCTCCATTAACATAATCAAAGCACTGGAGTGCTGGAGGAACGATGTCCTGAACTTATTTATTAAATAAAGAATATAATTATGTCAAGATACATGTATCAAACTTGTGCGGCAATATCATCTATAAAATACTGTATAAAGAATCAATTAATAGAATTTATCAAGATCAGTCCAATGATAGCACTAGACTTTTTGAGTGTTTTGCTGATGGCAAGGTTTATCTTACTTTATCAAACAAAATAAATCAGTCATAGAATAATATCCAATTCAAATGAATTTAAAAGATGCATAACTTCTATAACATATATCCATAGTAACGTCCCTTTAAAGTTAGGTAGATGTAGCATCAATGAATAAGCATGCTTACTTTAATTTAGATATCTTAATTAAGTATGCACACGTTAACTAGACAGTATGATTATGCCATTGCAATCAAATACCATAAAGTTAGAAAAGTGCAGACACACATCTTAAATTGGTTTTATCTATTTCCGTTCAAAACTGCAAACAAGTGTTAATTAGTCACCAAACAAATGACTAAAATTTATTTTTATTGCTGCAAAGAATTGATAAACAGACTCTACTGGAGCTGAGATTATTGTCTGATTGAAGTTTATATAATATAGAAAAGCTAGCATTGCACATAAAAATTATATTTGAGTTACGAAACGATACGACAACGCGACCAGTATTAACTTGATTAAATAGTTTTTGTGGGCGGAGTTTCACTTTGGGCATTCAAAATGTTTACTTTCGCATACAGCTTTAGATAGTGAGTCGCACATATTAATCATAGAAACCAGGTGAGTGTTTTGTTTATCCGAATTAATGTTTGATATAAATATCATGGTTTTACACAACACTTTTGCGTTTCGCTATCTTAATGTTAAATTCATACAATTCTTGAATGTATACAATTTGAACGCTTTCTTTCAATCCACAAACTCCATCCCATACACTAAGGTATTGATGGCGGCGTCTATGATAGAGCTAGTAGGTAGGTTTTATAGCGCCACCTAGTGTTAGGAAAAGCTAGATACTAAACATTTGTAAATGACTTTAACGATCGACAACACAAGCCGGTGCAGTATTTTATTTTAATGAGATGTAATGAGTGTCACGCTTGAAGTACGCTTCTTGTTTATTTTGAAAATTGTTGAAACGTGAAAAGAGAAATCTTATATTTTTTGTTACCGTTGCAACGATGTTTAGACATTGTTCAAATTAGGCGTGAGGGCACCGTACCGTGCGATCAGGCTCCGCAAGAACCTGTACGAACTCTTGCGTATATTAAATATCGTACGATAAATACGATACATTCTCTGGTTCCTAGTTGTACCTTGACAGGTAAAAGTACGTCAAGCAAAACAAGTTAATGGCGTCGCCCGATGAAATGCATTAGGTATTGGATAATTATGTTTTCAAATATACAATTCTCACTACATAAGCTTAAATCAAAGGATCGTTGTACAAAATTACAGTGGATTATTTTAGTTGTTCGGTTACATTTATGCTCAATAAAGTATTCGAAATTCTCACGAGACAAATCCACATTCGAATTGTGTTCATGTTTTTTTTTGGCCGATTGTTCGATATATATACTAGTGCAATCAGACAGATCGACTTCGAATGACCTATATAGTACCGAAATCCTACAAAAGTTATTATCGTCAGTCAATAATCAAATAGAATTAAGAAAACGAAAATTGTGTTACATGTACCTGAAAAATAACTGAGGTTGCAGCCATTATTGTGCTTTGTCTGACCCGATTACAATAGTAGTAAGGTGCAGGTAATCCAAATTGTACTTTACAAGCATTAAATCTTTCCATGCGATAGCCAATTTCGGCTTTACTGATATGTATCGTCGCATGCATGAATAAATGTGTAATAATGTAGACGTTTTACACTAAACATATCTCTCACTTTTCTCTCATTTTACGAAACTCTATGACATTATTTACAGTTGAGTCAAGATTAAAGGCGCTATATAAATATCCGTTTGAGCAACATTTGCTAATAGCTAATAAATGCATGTGTCTAAAACTTTATGTACCATGAGGTGTTGAGTTCATATTTGTAATCTTTCGAGGTATATGTACTCATTAGGTGTCAGTTCAAAGGTAAGTGGCTGGTGTGCATTTCATTTAATATATCGTACAACATTTCGTAGGCATATGTTACATTTATTCTGCCCATATCATACAGAATATACTCATCAAATATGTATGTCACTTCTATGAGACCAAAGCTAGTGGTCAACTTTTTCATTGTTTTCAGAAACAACGTCTTAAAGATGCACATGTTTCTGGTCGTCTTTTAAGTCTTCACAAAAAGTCGTTATCAAACAAGAAAAATCACATATTTGTAGTAAAACTGTTCTACTTAATTGATGTGCGAGTCAATTTTAGTGGTGTCAAGTATTTTGTTTGATCATGTGACACAAAAGTAGTTCTAAAATGGCGCCATTATATGCCTGATTGTTCCTAGTGAATGGCCGAGAAGTTCCGTATGCGTTTTCAATGTGCGAATTAGTTCTGGTAAAAAATACATAAAAATAGCATATTTTACAGGTAATTTGACAAGTCTTTGGCACGAGTTGTACCATTGTACAAAGTGCGTTAGTAAGGTGTTTTTTTGCATTTGACGTATGTAATTTCCTGTATTTGTCTCGTGAACTAAGCTCGAGAACAATTCCTTTTGATAGATTGTTCAACAAATCGATGTCTTATTTTCGGCATACCTGTTTAAACTGACTTTGGAACACCCAAATCTATTTATAAAATCTCATTCTAGTGGTAAAATGCAAAGTTTGCTTGGCAACGTAATACAACCCCCTATTATCGGTTAAAATAGCAAAAACAGACCACAAGAACTGAAAAGAATTAACGTTTCTCGGTGTTAGTCAGATTTTGAAATATAAAACAATCGTTGTTTTCATAATAGTATGTCGGCCCAAGGCTGAAAAAAGTAGTTCGCTGTACTCAGCGGTATATCAGCAATATTTTGATGGTTTTTGATAGAAAAAAATGTGCTCTATACGAATCTGCCAGGTGATTTTTCAAACTTTGGGGCGGAAAGATGCAATTGGCCAAAAACCGATGACGTCACTAATTTCTAAAACATCGCCTTTAAACTTTAAAACGTAATGCGCGCTTATTTGTCATGTTTCGAACAAATAAATATGTTTTTAAATTATGATATGCTTCGACTGTAAGATTTTGTAAATGTTTTCAAAATAATCGGGTGCTGGAAGCACTGATCATCAAAACAAGTGATTACGTCACATTTTTACCGTTTTCCGAGATATAAGTTTCAAACGTCAATAATTCTATAAAAACGAATGCACGGAAGTTTTGACCATACCATGGAGATAAAAAATAAAAATATTTGAAGATAAAACATTAGCATATACCAGCTCCATAACCAACCCTTACGAGTCTCAGTTTTGTATATAGTCCTGCAGTAAAATGCCATATTCAAGGTGAACCCTGTACTTGAGTCCCCACAAAGGTATTTTGCAGTTTATATGTCTTTGAACGGTGCTGAAAGAGAATCCGAGTAAAGACACCCTATCTTTCTTGAACAATTTGCATAATATGCAAATTAAGTCCCCCATTATCGAAATTCCGTTTTTCCCTAATAACACAATAACCAACTTGGATAGAAATTTAAAATAAGCCTTTATACCCATGTTTTCATGGTCTATCTTGCCTTACCTAAATTAAGTCTGGCGGACTTAATTTGCATATTCAGTAGCGAAATGAAGTTTTAATTTTTAAATGCCTTTTTTTGCGTCAATATATTATCAGCAATAAAACAACAGGATATGACATAAACACGCAATGGAGAATTTTGCAAATGGACTAAATAGAACAGACATTAACTAATCGGAGATTTAACTGTATAAATCCAGTGTTCAATCTAAAGCGTGCCATTGCGCAAATGCACCCTTATGTACACAAATGGCATAATGTCAAACGTCTATTGGGCCCGTCGGGCGCACTCGACGAAAATATGTCTATTTGCCTTTATCAGACCAGGGACTTCATGTTCGTGTCTCTAATCGATCAGGCTTTTGACGAGTTTTCGTTTATTATGTGCCCGCCCGTCTCTGTAAACCCATTACGTTAAATAGTTATAGAAGGAAGAAGAAATAGTTCTAATGGTATTAGAGACAAACATAATTGAATTTCACATTGTTTGAGCGACTGTACAGATATTGAGGACATAAATGTTTTTCATTTGGCATGGAGTACTGTACATATGCAATAATTTTAAATATCGATGGTTTCGTAAGTCCTATTTTAGTTTTTCACCACGTGACCTGGGTAACACATTTTCCGAAAATGGCGAAATCAGACGCTCTACAGCGTGATCGTAGAGTTAGTTATCGTAAAAATAATGGTTTATCGACAAATAAACAATGAAAATCTTAGTGGATCTTAATTAAAGTGTTGAATCTGTGAGTACAGGTGTAAAGCGCACTGTTTTCATCTTGTTTTTAAGATGCAAATTGGGTATGACTAAAACACGCAATAGGGATTTTGAGGCGAAATGGAGAAATTGGGGCGAAATGGAGTTTTAATTGTTTAATAACTCTTTTTCTCCAATTATAATATTTAATTTGTTTACTGAAAATGAACATAGGTATAATATACTACACAAATATCGATAAACATTTAAAAAAACGTTTAACTTAGATTGATTTATTGCCGAATTCCCACAAATTATCGTACCAAAGTCAGCATACATGTATGAAGACAAAATCGTTGTACATTTTCTGTTTTTAATATCATCATTATCTAATTATAAAACGAACAATACCATAAACAGCATCATTTGAAAGCTAAGGCACAAAATATGCCAACATTACTAACTCTGGTGTAAAGCTGTTAGTGCAAAAAACGACAACAGAAAACATAGCTGGTACAGGTTTAATGCTCAAATTCGTAGTTCCCTCAAGCTAGCCAAAATCAATGAATAAAAGGTTTTTATATGATAATGCAGAGCCTAACATACATTTTTCTATCTCCAGTACCAATTTTAGATGATATATTTGTACAAAGTAGTATTATCTGTAATTGACCATTTTGATGTTATTTTTCTCTATAAAATCTCTTGCAGTTTTAGTAAAGTAATCTCATACAAATTCGTATAAATTTTTTTAGAAACGATAAATTTCTTAAATATTTTATATTGTGGGCATTTAATATTGCAGAAATTTTTAAAAATAGTTGCATGTGTCTAACTAACTTTAAACTTGAGATTTTTTATTTTAAAGATAGAGTAAATTTTTTAACACTCTCAAAACTCGGATTTTTGCTTGGGGGTACATGTATGCAAAGCTCTGTATTTTTATAAGTATTTGTCCAAAGTGTAATCTGATTGCTCTGATTTATCATGGCATGATTGTGTAACATGAAAAGTGATTAAAATTTGGAAATAAAACAGCAGAATTCGAAATAAAAATGTGGGTTTTTGTTCACTTATTGTTCCAGCTCAATTTACTGTCTTTGAAAATCAAGGGTCACGTTTTAAAAATGCACATAACTTAAGTTACAAACGGTAAATTTCTAAAACAAAATCACCATTCAATGTCTTTACTAGTACAGATTCAAGAAACAATATCATTATAAGAATTGTGGAAGGTCACCATTACAGTTCCAGACCCTTAAAAATTATATTCAGACGTCTACTGAATAGACAGTTGTCTATTCAGATTTGATCAAATAAAATATTGGACAACAAAGAAACTTACGGAATTTATGATTGTTGTGCAAATATATTGTACGTTACCCGCAAGTGGCCATCAAGAACTTTATGTGGCAATCCAGGACCCTCTTTACAGAATTTTGACGTGCAGTATCGTGTCTACAAGATGTGCATAGACAGTTCTGTTTTAGGTATGACAGTGTTAGGGGCAACTTTTGTAAAAAAAAAAAACTTCATTGCAAATAAAAGATTATTTTGACAAATTTCAATGTGATACATATATTAAATCTGACTATCAAGTGAATACAAATATTTTATATTATTAGAATTTTCAAATCTTAACTTACTATATTGACATCCTGGACCAAACCAATATCGATCACATCCTGATGTACATTCTCCTGTTGTTGTATCACAACTTTCACCATTTTTACAATGACACATGTATTGACATTCTGATCCAAATGTATAAACACCCGAAGTAGTTATACTACAGTCAGCATCTGAAATTAACATTAAATATATATAACTCCAAAAATGAAACACGATTATAATTACACTGCAGTTTATATAACATTAGGGGTGTCACAATACGGTAAAAACCGTATTGCAAAATATTGCAATACATATTGTTCTTTTGTGCATACATGCATAGCATGAATTAATGCATGTGCATCGTCTTAATTTGATCAACATTGTACATAAATAATTGTATTTTTAAATGATCTATACGCATTATGCAAATGTTTGAATAAGTTAGAAAAAAGGCTTTGGATGGACTTTTAAAGATAAATATTCTCTCACTTTACGAAAAATATTTCAAGTTTCCGAACACATTTTAACATTTATTCAAACATTTAAATTTCAGATTCTGATAAAAACAATCAGTATGGAACTTTACTAGAAAACCGGTTCAGAGAAAACGAACCGGTTAAAAGTCGTCAGAAGTCGTATTGCAATATTAACCGGTATATCGGTTAACCGTTACAACCCTATATAACATAATATGCTGTCCATGTGTTAGCACTGTGTGTTACGTTAAAGGAAAACCTAATTTTAGTGAGAATGTTATCCATTTCTGCTTTCTACATGTGTTTACATACCACTCAAGCTATTCCTTATCCTTCAATCAGAACATTTTAGATTTAAACTTGTCTTGTTCTATTTTCTTAATCTACGAAACCATAAATTGTGTTAGAATTTACATTAAAATCAATACATTAATCATTAGTATACAATACGTGTTTTGGTGGATAGTATTTAGTAAGTGGGATTGAAATTTGTTTAATGTATAAACGAGGGTTGATAATGCAACTTGATCTCCTTTTAATTTTCTAAATAGGGGGGGGGGGTTGTTAATTTGACTTTTTTATAGGACCCTGTTTAAAAAATGCTACATGTACTGACATGTAAGGAAAAGCATATCTTTTTAATTTCTGACCCCATTAACCCCCCTGTACATACCCTCTGAAGGTTGGCCACGCCCATTTTCACATAAATTACCAGTTTTTTACATTTAATTGCAATAAGTTGTATGGTATTGGACTGCAATATGTCATTTTATGGGTTTATTAAGGTGCTGAGTTCAAATATGAAGTCAAAAACAAAATTAATCAAACCAATATGGCTGAAAATTCAAAATGGCCGCCAAAATAACCATAGTACAAGCATATTCGGGAATTTATTTATCCTGGACATTTAATATGTTGAATCATGCCTGCAATACGTCTAACTATAGGTTTCTAAGGTGCTGAATTCAAATATGAAGTAAAAAAAACTTAATTTAAGAAACCACTATGGCGAGAAATTCAAAATGGCTGCCAAATTAAACCCATTTTGATCATATTAGGGTAATTATTTATACTGGACATTCAATATGTTGATTCATACATGCAATATGTCCAGAAATAGGTTTTGTAAGGTGATGAATTCAAAAAGAAGTTAATTTAAGAAACCAAAATGGCGAGAAATTCAAAATGGCTGCCAAATTTAACCTAGTTTGTTTTAGCATATTCGGGTTATTACTTATCCTGGCATTCAATGTGTTGAATCATGCTAACATTATGTCAATTTATAAGTTTGTTAGGGTAATTAGTTAAAATATGAAGTCAAAACTAATTTAAACAACCCAATATGACCAAAAATTCAAAATGGCTACCAAAATAACACATTTTCAATGTATACTGGTTATCAATGGTCAAATCTATATGTTGAATCATGGTTTGTTATCACTCTTAATGCAATTGTTTAGATTATTTGTAAAATAATAAAGCAAATAATTATATATTACATATAATAATCTGTTTTGCAAGAACTTGTATCTTAATATTTAATGAGGTATGTCAGTTCAACACGAAAGTCAGACCTGATATTGCTCAAATAAATTTTCAGATTGGTGACCTACACTTTCAAAGGCTATCGTAAAGATCCATTAATTTACGTATTTTCCATAGTCCAATAGTGTAATGTTAAATTATACATCATCAGGCAACTCAAGGTGACTTCAATATGACAAGAAATGTAGTACCCCATAAAAATTATACACATTAATGGGGCATATACCATTCACTATTAAAACCGCCTTATGCACACTATTTTAGTAGGGTACCCTACACCCCCCTACATCATTTAAAAGGTGCTAGAATTGCGAGGTCTGATATATGCCCCGTACGAAAGATAGATAGATAGATAGATAGATAGATAGATAGATAGATAGATAGATAGATAGATAGATAGATAGATAGATAGATAGATAGATAGATAGATAGATAGATAGATAGATAGATAGATAGATAGATAGATAGATAGATAGATAGATAGATAGATAGATAGATAGATAGATAGATAGATAGATAGATAGATAGATAGATAGATAGATAGATAGATAGATAGATAGATAGATAGATAGATAGATAGATAGATAGATAGATAGATAGATAGATAGATAGATAGATAGATAGATAGATAGATAGATAGATAGATAGATAGATAGATAGATAGATAGATAGATAGATAGATAGATAGATAGATAGATAGATAGATAGATAGATAGATAGATAGATAGATAGATAGATAGATAGATAGATAGATAGATAGATAGATAGATAGATAGATAGATAGATAGATAGATAGATAGATAGATAGATAGATAGATAGATAGATAGATAGATAGATAGATAGATAGATAGATAGATAGATAGATAGATAGATAGATAGATAGATAGATAGATAGATAGATAGATAGATAGATAGATAGATAGATAGATAGATAGATAGATAGATAGATAGATAGATAGATAGATAGATAGATAGATAGATAGATAGATAGATAGATAGATAGATAGATAGATAGATAGATAGATAGATAGATAGATAGATAGATAGATAGATAGATAGATAGATAGATAGATAGATAGATAGATAGATAGATAGATAGATAGATAGATAGATAGATAGATAGATAGATAGATAGATAGATAGATAGATAGATAGATAGATAGATAGATAGATAGATAGATAGATAGATAGATAGATAGATAGATAGATAGATAGATAGATAGATAGATAGATAGATAGATAGATAGATAGATAGATAGATAGATAGATAGATAGATAGATAGATAGATAGATAGATAGATAGATAGATAGATAGATAGATAGATAGATAGATAGATAGATAGATAGATAGATAGATAGATAGATAGATAGATAGATAGATAGATAGATAGATAGATAGATAGATAGATAGATAGATAGATAGATAGATAGATAGATAGATAGATAGATAGATAGATAGATAGATAGATAGATAGATAGATAGATAGATAGATAGATAGATAGATAGATAGATAGATAGATAGATAGATAGATAGATAGATAGATAGATAGATAGATAGATAGATAGATAGATAGATAGATAGATAGATAGATAGATAGATAGATAGATAGATAGATAGATAGATAGATAGATAGATAGATAGATAGATAGATAGATAGATAGATAGATAGATAGATAGATAGATAGATAGATAGATAGATAGATAGATAGATAGATAGATAGATAGATAGATAGATAGATAGATAGATAGATAGATAGATAGATAGATAGATAGATAGATAGATAGATAGATAGATAGATAGATAGATAGATAGATAGATAGATAGATAGATAGATAGATAGATAGATAGATAGATAGATAGATAGATAGATAGATAGATAGATAGATAGATAGATAGATAGATAGATAGATAGATAGATAGATAGATAGATAGATAGATAGATAGATAGATAGATAGATAGATAGATAGATAGATAGATAGATAGATAGATAGATAGATAGATAGATAGATAGATAGATAGATAGATAGATAGATAGATAGATAGATAGATAGATAGATAGATAGATAGATAGATAGATAGATAGATAGATAGATAGATAGATAGATAGATAGATAGATAGATAGATAGATAGATAGATAGATAGATAGATAGATAGATAGATAGATAGATAGATAGATAGATAGATAGATAGATAGATAGATAGATAGATAGATAGATAGATAGATAGATAGATAGATAGATAGATAGATAGATAGATAGATAGATAGATAGATAGATAGATAGATAGATAGATAGACCAACCAGTAGTCAAATGACCATGGAAAATAGCTGCACATTTGGTTAAAATATGTAATTTTAAAGGTTTTGTGTTTAAGTTCTTGTAGTTTTGTTTCTGTAGAAAATGTACCAAATGTTTTCTGCTCATCCTCAGTTATGGAGAAACCATTCTATACCTGTTTGTATTTATAAGTTTATGTCTCTATATAAAAATTCTCATTAGTTACAAAGTGTATGAAATATGAGCTACAAAGGTTTCCTGTCTGTTTTAGCATTCATGAGAGATTTAAAGGTTTAATCAATTAACACATTGCATTTTGCTTGGTTTGGTGGTGATTGTATAAACCACCGCACAAAAAAGTAATTGCCTATTTCAATTATTGTTTTCTTTACTTTTCTTTTACTCGGTTGTCACTTAAGCAATCTCATTTTCTAATCATGGAATGTCTTGCATTTGTTTCAACCGAGCACAGTTGGCCAAATATGTACACCATCATCTAAATCATTAGTTTTTAGGGCTAGTTAAAAGAAATGTAAGTAAGTATAAACAAATTATTAGAGATATAACCAAAATTGCTAATAAGAATTAAAGGGAATGACACAATTGCTATTGTGATATTTGGAAAATTGGAGAATACAATTCTTTGAATATCTGAAAGCAATTGTTGGTCCATTTACTTTTTGTGAAGATTTTGATACATACATTGGCCAAACAGAGAAAGTAAATGAATTGCATCTAGAAATCTGATAAGCTATAAAGTCATTATTTACCAAGAAATCATTGCTTTACTATATTTTCAGAATTTAACAAAACAACACAGTCTTGTTAAAAAAAAAGTTGCAATCTATATTGTAGCTTAGATGCTTGATACATGATAGCATACAGCCATCACCCATGATGATCATTTAGTAACTAATAGCTATAAAATTTCCTGGGATTTTTAACTCTACTTTGCAACCAAAGTGCCAAGACATTTTCTATGCACATACTCATCAATATCTTAATGAAGTAAAGCGATCAAAGACACATTTTTCAATCAAGACATCATATGTGCCGCTGGTGAGGTTGGAACGAATGACCTCTCAGACTTTAACCTCTAATCATACCTCTAGAGCTCTACCTCAGCTATATGATGAATAAAATATATTTGCACACTTATAATCAAGTGTCATAACTTTGGTCTTCTGTTAAGATTTCATTAACTAGAGTTAATTTATAAATTGCGTAGCATGTTTAAAGTGTGCCGTTTATAACTGAAATATGATTTATTTTGGCGGCCATTTTTATTTTTTGCCATATTAGTTTGTTGAATTTAGTTTTGGAGTTAATATTTGAACTCGGCACCATAAAACACATTTAGATTGATATATTGCAGGCATGATTCAACATATTGAATGCCCAGTAAATATAATACCCAAATATGTCCAAAATTTGGGTCATTTTGGCAGCCATTTTGAATTTTCTGTCATATTAAGATGTTTAATTTAGATTTTGACTTCATATTTGAACTCAGCAGCCTAACAAACCTACATATTGATATATTGAAAGTCTATAAGAATTGATTTATAACAGTTGGATATAAAAAATTGTTATTTTTGTGTAAAATGGGCGTGTCCCACTTTCAAGGGGTATGTACTGGGGGGTTAATGGGGTCACACAAAAATTTTTGTTGTTGATTCTATTATCATATTAATGGCACCATATTTTAAGCAGGGTCTCACATGGTTATCTTTAAAAAATGAAATTAACAACCCCCCCCCTATTCTAAACATTAAACGTTAAATTTTAGGATTATTCTTTGCAATCCCTTTTTGTTCAAAAAACAAAACTGTATGCATTGGACTTTATATATTAATGCGCATAGTTTTTTTTTGGTGGCATTTTCTGCCACCACATAACTACATAATTACCATGTTAATTAAGTGGTAAACTAGTAATGTAACTAGATATTGTGTGCAATAAATGAATGAAAATAACATGAAATATATGCAAGTTAGTGCCTACAATTGCCATTAAGTATTATTTTACCAGCTTAATATTAAGTGGTTAACTAGTTACCGTAACTAGATAACCACATACCAGTTAGCGACATTGTGGATAAGTGTTTAGTGGTTAACTAGGTACCGCAATTAATTAACTTCTTAAATAAAGTGTTCATTAATTGATTATCTAGATACGGTAACTAGTTAACCACTTAACACTAAGCTGGTGAAAAATACACAATTAAACAAAACGCTCTTCCTACATTTAACTGTTGATCGAATGCAAGGTATTTAGAAGCTATGTGCAAGATTAACTCGCAATTAGATTAATAAAAATGCAATGCTAGTAAAGAGAGTTCAATTGATCTAAGTGCTAGTGGTATATGAACTAATGCCAAAATCAAATCAGTTTCTATCTTTATAAGAAATAGAGAAATATAAGTCAATTATTAGTACAATAACTGATGTCATTTACCAGAAAACCGAATGAATCTCACAAATACAATTTGTGAAAGTAACATCCATTCATAGGTCTATGAAGATAGGTATCCATTATGAAATATCTTAAAATTGTTTGTGTACGTTGAACAATAACTTTAATTAGGATGTAAAATTGAAAATATTTAGAATGTTTTATGTGGGTATTGAATAAACATGAGTGCTATGATTGCTTTGGTAATTGTATTTATTTTTCGTTGCGTATATATAAGATTCATAATCGGTGTCGAAATTTCTTTCAACATTTTTACGTATAATTCAATAATAATTTGTCCTGAAATGGTTTCAGTTTAGTGTCAAGTTTAACATAGAGACAAAAGAAAATAGGCGATATAATGGGAAATGTATTTGAAAAAGTTACATATTTATTTAGTGTATGTTATAGTTTAGTATGATCACGTACATGTCCTCTTAAACAAAAGACGTAAGCAGCTCTTGTAAATCAAGCAAACTCAACATTTGGTAATCTGATACACGTGTTCTACTCTGTTGATCTAGATAAAATCAATATGATAACATGGTTCTAAGTTTTCGCTTATTTATTATTCTATGTCAGAATAAATAAAGCAAACGTTTTTCCTTATATAAAGTTGAAGAATAAAACTTGAGCACTCTCGTCGATGCATATACATGCATTTATTAACTAGTTCTTATGCACTCATAATAATTTTACTTCCTCAATGACCGTGTTTGTTTTACAACAAAATACAGACAAGTGGCATTTCTTAGACAAACTGATAGTGTTTGAAAATGTAATACGCCAGAGAAGAAATATTCTTAGGACGTATCGTCAAGTAGTCGATGTGACGAGAGTCACTCTCTATTCTTAATAAATGTTGAATTGTTGAAACAATCACAAAGTTTTCAAAGTCAATAACAATTTATTAATTTCCTCAAATTTCCAATTACAAGATTCCACTAAGTTGACACAAAGTTAATTATTAAATAATCTAAATGTTACAGTCCGTAAAATAATTATAACAGTTAAATAGTAAATTTCACAAAGTGTATATTTCACGAAGTATCGTACTTCTTCTTAATTATATGTTTATATTGTTTTTTATATGATTATTATACATGAAAATAGTTTGCTATATATAAGCAGTCCCTAATCATAGTAGGAAATTAACAGATGTTGGCATTATTTAGTATATTTATTCAAAACTACAAATATTATGTAATCAAGCGTCTTGATCTCTTTAGTCGAAACCTTTAACTGTGACCAGACTAGGAAATATATTAAAGATATGTAATTAATGCAAATGTGACACTTGTCACAGGAAAGATTATCAACTGCCACATGGCTAAAATGCGAAAACATAAGAAGGAAACAATAATTATGATAAAGATTAACAATGCGTCTTGTATAAAACAGCGACATAAAATATGTGATGAAAATCAAGATAAGGAGAAAAATTAACATATGGTCAGTTCCTTTGTTATTACTGATTAAGTTGATTATGAATATTGTAAAAACTAGTGTAAAATTAAGTGCAAAATAAATATGATAATACTTTAAACAATACATTTAAATGATAATGAAATCCTTACTTAAAATATATACTCAAACGAAAAAGAAACGCAGGGTAAACTTCAGTGGTGATTTAAGGTGAATTATAAAAATGATATTAAAATTGGAATATTGATTTATCAAGAACTATCTTTCGTGAACTAAATTTGGAAATTTTCGTTGGATTTTGACCTTTACTTTTTGTGTTATTCCCGAGGGGAATGTGCCGCTATCCAAGTCATTCGACGCGCGCGACATGGAGGAGCAAGAGGCAAACCAATGCATGGACGTCTACAACGAAGACCCGCCTCACGTAATCGGTTCCTTACAGTTAGGGAGTGAATACGACGGTTATGATTGCCTTCTGTATTCTTAGCAGTTTCAGTGGCAGTAACGTAACGATTACGCAGGTGTGCGAGACGTATAGCCCTGTCCTGACGTCGTGTCGTGACGCGCGGACGCCCTGTCCGAGGCCAGTCGGCAAGCCTTCCAGTTTCCCTAAGTCGACGAACAAGTCGCACTATGGTCGAAACATTCACGCCAAACTGCATCGCCACCTGCTGTTGCGTTTGACCTTGCATTAGCAACGTAATGGCCTGACCCCGCTGAACGTCAGTAAGCCTTGCCATTAACGTAGAAAGTTAAAACAGAGTTTTAATACGGAAAACAGTGTATAAATGTCTAGAGTACGGGATGATATGAAAAGATGGGTTGAAGAAATTATCAAATTTATTCTGCACGAAATTTTTGCATTTCTTCGCTTGTATTACGTGACACTGAACGTTTCATGCTTCAGTAACTTTTCATTATGAGTTGAGTAAATAGATGCCTTGATAATAATCTGACCAATTTTCATCATCTTACACCAAGGCGATAAAAAGTTATTCCATATCATTTTACCCTGCGTTTCTTTTTCGTTTGGGTATATTATTCATATGAAAATAACAAATTTTGTATGTTAAAAGTGAGCCATAAAATTCACTTAACTTTTAGCGCATGATAGTTTCCCTCTACTTTGTTTACTTTGGACCCCAAAGTTAAAATACTTGAATTAAAATAAAAAATGAATTATGTAACAATAAAAGTACAGATAGGCTTTAGTCAGAATGATATAATCACTAGAAATATATGATATGATAAGATAAGTGAGTTATGAAAAAGAATAACGAAAATAGTGTCAATTGAAATAATCCATCCAGTTATCAGTAAGTTAATGACACAATTACACACTGTTTTTATTAACGATTATTGTAGTGATTGTTCCTTTTCCATGGTTTATTGAATTGTGAATTTTCCTTTTTAGTGTTATATTTCAATCGGCCATGAGCTTGTTGAAGTTTGTCATATGAATCACGTAATGAATTATACAACTTATTTAAATTATTGAATTTTTCGTCTGATTCCGTAAGTGCTTTTTCTGACTTTTTAAATTTTTCCAAAAGTTCATTTCTGTACATTTGCATATACGCGTCCTTTCGTTGTTCTTCAAGTTTTAGTTTCTGTATTTCCTCAGTAAGAGTGTTTATATCCTGATGGAAAAGATTTTCTTGTTGTTTAAGTCGGCTATTTGTTGACGTATGACTGCGAATAGCATCATCTTTAGAATTAAGTTTTCTCTTCAAGGTTTTAATTTCTTCTTTAGATTCAATAAGTTCAGTTTTCGTAGATTTAACTTCTGTTTGTAAACTTTCTATTTCGCGTCTCTTTTCTCTAATTTCATCATCCTTTTCTCCGAACAGCTCATAGCAATCATCAACCTCCACTAAATATTTATTGTTAAATTGAGTAGCTCTTCTGAACTCTGTTCCTTCTATTTCACTAAATGGTAATATTTGACAAATATACTCTCTTTCTATAGCATCTGAGTCTAAATTGCTGTTCAGTGTGTTGACATGTGACAAAGTAGCCGTTTTTACCGTTGAATTACATTGTTTAGCGTAATGTCCGTATTTCCTACAGTTATAACACATTCTTCTGGATGCCTTACATACTGAATGTAGTGAATGACACTCACCACACCGCCTACATTTCTTGTAACTTGGTTGTTGATATGATGGTCTCAGCAACATCTCCAGTAAGTTGACCGCATGCATAGTTACTACTGAATAAGGAAGCCGTTGTGATCTAAATGTTGACATAATGTCCAAGATTCCACAATAGCTGTTTGCTTTAACGCCGTCTAAGATGAAGTCGTATGAAGTACGGGGAATACTCGCTCGCTGAATGTGATATGATGAGGCACCAGGGTTGTCGTTACCGCGGAATTCTTCACCAATTAATACGCCAGAGATGAATTAATGTTCTTAGGACGTATCGTCAAGTAGTCGATGTGACGAGAGTCACTCTCTATTCTTAATAAATGTTGAATAGTTGCAACAATCACAAAGATTTCTAAGTCAATAACAATTTATTTAGTCCACAATTTCCAATTATACAAGTCCACAAAGTTGTCACAGAGTTAATGAGTAAATAAATCTAAGTCCGAAAAGTATTAAAATAAGTAGTTAAAAAAAGTAAATATCACGAAGTGTAGATTTCACAAAGTATCTTACAAGTTCTTCTTCTTAATTACATGTTTATATTGTACATTTTATGATTGTTATACATAGCAAATAGTTTTCTATATATAAGCAGTCCCTAATCATAGTAGGAAATTAACAGATGTTGGCATTAATTAGTATATTTATTCAAAACTACAAATATTATGTAATCAAGCGTCTTGATCTCTTTAGTCGAAACCTTTAACTGTGACCAGACTAGGAAATATATTAAAGATATATAAGTGACGAAATTAAAGAAAATTAATTTTGCAAAAAAAAACATTATTGACATATTGTATTTATATCTAAATAGTTTTTGACATGTTAAAAAAAATTAAAAAGTATTCGCCTCTTTATTTAATTCAATTATGAAATTTCATAAATATTTTAAGACATGCCATGTCCTAAAAGATTTAAAATCTGCGCCGAAAATTACCAGTCGTTTCCGTAAGTCACGTGACTCGCATATTTAAATACACAACTTATAAATCCTGGACATCAAGGGAAAATTGTAGTATAGTGGTTATATCATAATAGTCGTGAAAATTTCAAGTATTACATGTTTCATGACTTTCTCGTGTTTGCTGGCAGGTGAAATAAATTGAGGCCCGTTCATAGGTAAATTTTGAATTTGGTTGTTTGGTAAATATAAATTATACATGTTTATGCAAACTATACATTTTTATGAAATAATCATTGCTCTTGTATAAACTCATTTTATCCAACTATAAAACAAAATACAGTCAAGTAAAATGGCTAGAAGAAGGATAGTTATGTTTGTCTCAAATGATCAACATGAAGTACTAAGGTCTTTCATTCGTGACAGAAATTGGGATGTTATTATTGAAGTTGTAAAACTTCCTCCACCACCTAGAACACAGCATTTTCAGGGGTTTATTGATTGTCCTGAATGATTCTGTTCACCATGTATAACAAATGAGCACTTAGGACTGGTGGCTTAAAGGGAATAAAGACAGACATATCTTGAATTCAAGATAAAGATAATGCCTCTAAGTGTGTTTCTTGGCTATGTTATGCAATCGGGGAGTTTGGAGGGATCCAAGATACATAGACAGGAGGGCATTTGCGAGACTGGCACGAGGCAACCCCAGATTTCATCAGCGTGAGCTGATACCTGAGTGCGTACTTGCACAGTGCAAAACTTGGCTACCAAACCCTCTAAACCGTCCATATATGGGTCACAAATGGCGATAAAACAAGTCGGGAAAACATAATAGTTTATCCACTGTGGTATCAGCACTCGATTGCTTGTTTTTTGGGGTTTAACGCCGTTGCACACATTATATAAGTTATATCACGGCGGTCAGCTAACCGGCTCACTACTCCAGGAAAGGCTAAATCTCTAGATTTAGCTTTTAACCAACTACTAAGCGCATACTTTCGTCAGGGACTGACAACTGCGCTACATTATTGAAAATAATTGGTAGTAGGGAGAATGGCCGTAGAAATAATTTCATAACCAAGCTCCACGAGAGTATGCCCCGCTCTAAAATGAAACCTACGACCCCTCAATCAGTAGACTTGCGAGCTACCAACTTAGCTGATCGGTCGGCTGTACCCGATTGCTCGCCGTTTGTATTGACAGATTAAAATCACTTCAGTTGCATCAAAGATTTTAACTCAAACCCAAAACAGCAAATATCATTGTCAATTATGAATATTTTTCAAGTGTGTGATGAAACGATCATTATCAACACTGCATTTGAACTAGGTTCATGTAGTCATTGCAGGGCCTCAGAAAGTATGTTCATTAATCGTAACATATTGAAATACTACCGTTATATCTAGCCCGAAAAAAGCGTGCAACACAGATGTCAAAATTTGCGATAAGTTGTGTCTTTAATGAGGTAATTCAAAGTATGTGCCGCATATTTCAAGCTTTGACATTTATCATGATTACGATTTTTTTACCGGAACACCGTTTAATATGCAAATTAGCAACTGTCGTAATTTTCCGATGACGTACGGGTCTTATCGGCCATTTCCGTGAAAATTGGGTTATTTCATCCGTCGTCATCTGTGTGATGGATGGTTATCGCTGCATTTTTAATTCATAGTTAGTAATTTTAATGACCAAAGATCACTATTATGCAACTTTTTTGCTTTATTTGATATCATGATGGTTCTTATTTCTCGTCACTTTTATGACTTTAAAGATATGTAATTAATGCAAATGTGACACTTGTCACAGGAAAGATTATCAACTGCCACATGGCTAAAATGCGAAAACATAAGAAGGAAACAATAATTATGATAAAGATTAACAATGCGTCTTGTATAAAACAGCGACATAAAATATGTGATGAAAATCAAGATAAGGAGAAAAATTAACATATGGTCAGTTCCTTTGTTATTACTGATTAAGTTGATTATGAATATTGTAAAAACTAGTGTAAAATTATGTGCAAAATAAATATGATAATACTTTAAACAATACATTTAAATGATAATGAAATCCTTACTTAAAATATATTATTCATATGAAAATAACAAATTTTGGATGTTAAAAGTGAGACATAAAATTCACTTAACTTTTAGCGCATAATAAATGGCTAAAATTCAAATACAGTTGTAATCATGAACGCGGAAAACTATCTTTAGGATATAACGAGACACTTTAAACTTCAGTTTATTTACTAAAATGTCAAAACAACCTCTTAGATTTCGAAGAGTTTAGACAAAAATTCTGACAATATGTTAACATATTAAATTTCACATTTTCCTGCGAACAAACCACAAACTGCCAGACAGTGATCTGCCTTAAAAATAAATATGTAGACACGTTGTACAAGAAATTGGTTCATCAATAGAGGATGTTTCTAATTACAATGATGTCTTAAAACCATTTACGTTCATTTGCCACTATATGTAAATGTTACTTCACTTTTAATAGCAATGTATATATAATGCGATATCACAACAACAAAAACATTACTAAATTTTGATGGATGTAATGCATGATAGGAATCTTTGAACCAAAATAGTTGACATGAAAGTAACATCATTATAGAGACATTGACAATTTTAATACTGTAATACATGAAACTAACTAAGTCGATTACGTGCTTGTAACTTTTCACGGCAAAGTCTAAGATTAATTTTTGGAATTGGATTTACAAAAATACGATACTTTTGTGTTGTTTTAAACAGTATTTTAACATTCCTGTGAACGTTTCAAAAGTATATAAATATTTGTTTACCTATTTAAATAATTATAAATACTGCATAATCGATACCTTTATATCAGCGATATATAAAATGTTAATTATCGACAACATAAGCTTGTCTTTGTAAGGTTATTTAGTATTTGCCTTATACCTTGGCCATGCTATCAGCCTTTCGTTTTTTATGAGGTTTTGTGCTTTTACATTCAACATTGTCGAGGAAATGGTGGGTTTGAAAACTTTTTTCACTCAGGCATTTTGGGTCTGTCCCTACATGAATCGTTGTGGCCAGTGTGAGGTAGGAGCACCCTAGTGTCTTGTATAAACCCCAGTGGTAATTATTTTATAACAAAGGTTTTGGTCTAAACATTATTATTTAAGTCAATACAAACTCTTTTATATACAGTAATTGTAGAATGTTACAGTAACGAGGATTAAGTAGATAGCTTCATAAGATTAGTTTTTATCTCTCTCCTCAAATTACAAAAAAACCAATGAATTACAAAAATAAACATATATCAGTTACATATATTAAAATGATAGCTAGTACGTGAAAGCAATCAAGTTTTAAAACGGAGCGAAAGATAGACAGAGAAAAAAAGATAGTGTGGGATATTTAAGAAGTCGATGATACTTTAAAGACGTCAATCCTTTGTAAACTCTTGGCAGCTTTGAATGAATACGAGAGGTCAAATGTTTAAATAGATATTTTTGTATTTTTATAAAATTTTGCACGTGTTTAAATACATTATATCCGTCTTTAGGTCACATCGTCAAATAGAAGTTTTTACAGTTACCTCCGTATTAGATTGCTGTGAAATTTTGTAAACTAAAGTTTTAAACTTTTAAAACTTCTCTTAAAAGGCTTAATTTACTACATCCTGTCTAGCACAGCAACCCTATAATGACCTTTATTTGTATTTTCGTGAGTGGTTTTAAACAAGTTTATACAAATCTAATTTGATATCTTCCGTCAAAACAATTTTATTCACGACGATTATCTATCTAGAAAAGACGTTACCAAACATATATCATATTGTATATCATTTTATTATATATTTTACTGGTATACGAGTATTTTATATGTAATATTAGACTTTGTTAAGTATTGTTATAATGATTGTTTATTTTCCCCAAAAAAAATGCATGTTGACATTGCACTTTACGTGTTTATTAAGCACTTAATAATTAAATATAACTTTTACTTGTTTGTTCCTTTTTGTTGGGTTTAACGCCTTAGCAACACATTGTATAGGTCATATAACGACGGTTAGTCAACCTACACACTGCCTGGAAAGGCTAAATCTCTGAATTTAACTGTTAACAAATTACTTAGCACATGCATAATATACGTCAGTTAATGACAACTGCCCTATATAATTAAAAATCATTGGTAGGAGGGATTGGCCGTTGAAATAATTTCAAGACCAAGCTCCACGGAAGAATGCTCCGCCCGGGAATCGAACCCACGACCCCTCGATCAGTAGACTTGTGTGCTACAAACTGAGCTAGCCGGGCGGCTATAATTAAAAAATTACATGTTTATGTTATCATATGATTGTAATAGGATAGAGACAAATTGGTGAGAAAAGAGGTCACCATCACATTTATATAGGAAAATGTTTAAGTAAATATAAAAAGTACAGGGTAAGACATTGCAAATACAACATAGTTTCTACATAATATCCTCGCCCGTTCATTTAAACCTTTGTTAATTGATCAGAACCATTATTTCAACACACATTAGTGTCTAATTAATATCGGAGTTAAATGGCCAAACAAAAGTCTTCCACGTCGATTGTGAAACATTCATCCTATGTTATCGAGTAGAAACACAACTTAACAGTAAGAGCTGTGATTGGACTGATCCAGTGGTAAGACGTGCGCTAGTGGATCTGGATGTCCCGAGTTCGATCCACACTGCCTGTAGGAGATTTCAATGATCAGGTATTATCGTACAAACTAGTATGGTCGACATAATGTGTACATAGATGCAGACTTTAAACAGCACTGTAACTTAAACTTTGACTTTTCAAACTCAGCATTCATATTAGCGTGTTATATAGTTCAGACAATTTTTGATATTTTACTGATAAGTTTACTGCGACGATCTTACACCTCTTAAGTAGTATTTTTCAGAAGTTTGCTGTTGCTTGGTCTGGTTACTATGGCAACATCAATTTAGTTGACGTACCAGAAAAAGTCTTGTGTTGATAAGACAAAAATATGTCCATTGCCTACAAGGAGTTAGATACAACGAAAGAATCATTTACATTTTAAAGTATGACCACAATTCTTAATGTCAAATGCGTAAAGGTATAGAATGATGCATGTAAATGCATTTTCAAAGTTTGTATCACGCGAAGGAGTACCAAAAATTTACAACCAGAATATGACTTTATTCCTTTAAATGGAATAAAAAATTACAACTTGTTCAACACATTTAACTTTCAATTGTGTCTAACTTTGAACAAGAACTCGTAAAAAATATACCACTATTTTTATTTCGGAGAATTTTTCTTTCAAAGAAGTTCTATACATGTTTCGCTGTAAAATTTTAATTACACTAGCTTACAAAGCAAAAGCACGTATAATTTAATTTAATGTTTTCGCCGCAGATTTACATTTTCCCAATAGCGGTCAGTCAACCTAATAACGATCCCTTGTGAGACGTAGATATCAGAACCTAAGCTTTTAGCCAAACTCTAAGAAAATATCCTTAGTAGTGTCTGACAAAACAGTCCTTCTTGATAAAAAGGTAAGAACAATGACCATAGAAAGTATTTCATAATCAAACTACATAAAGGTATAATGGTCCGGCCACGATACCTGCCCCGTGTTCAGTAACTACTGTTAGCTAACGTTACGGGTACGGGAAAACACGACCAGAAAACGACTCAACCCGTGCATAACTCAACGCAAAGTTAGGACAACTCAATCCGTAAGTAGGAGATTGAGTTGTCTCGGGTTGAGTTGTTCCCACACTTCCGTAAGGGACGTTTTGGAACGTTCAAGGTAACTGAACACGCTGCTGGATTCGTAGCCAGTCGAGTTTACAGTGCAGTCACAATAACACGTAATAAGAGTATCGATTTAGTTGTTAAAGCAAGTAGTTGTTAATGCAGTAGATATTTCTTCTTCAATAGAAATATTATTATAATGTAAATTACCTTGAGTATTAAATAGCATTTTTACCAAATATGGCATTTATATCAAATTTGATATATGCATAACCGTACGTCTGTATTATTCAAATATTAGCTAACTTACGAAGCGTAGATCAACCTAGCACGTTATGTATATACATGTATGTACATAATACAGACATTTTGAAATGAGCAACGTTATCAAATCTATTACTTCATGATTTACATATCATATGTTTTATTAAATATCTTTTGTAACCCAATAGTAAATGGTTTTTTTATTTAGCTGGCATCAAATTTGAAATTTGTTATACTAACGCGTGCATGCATTAAAGTCATTTTCTTTTAAGTGAAATTGGGATAGAAGAATGAATAAAACAATAAGCGATTTATTTCTTTAAGAAAAAATGCTTAGATACTTTTAACTTTAGACTGACAACATAAAATTGAAGGTGCCGTGCTGTTCTAATTTAATCGATATCTTGCTATCTTTATCTTTCCGCAACTTGTACAACCAACGTTTGATAAAATGAACAAGAGTGAGTAAGTAAAAGCCTAATATAAATGGGCGTAAATTTGAAAGACTGACTATTCATAACGTAAAAAAAGAATAGTCAGTGAATAGATTTATTAAAACTCAAATGTTTCCAATTTAGTGTCCAATTGATCGACCTTGTTGTAACTTCTTTCATATTTTCATTTTGTTTTTCATGAGGACATATCTTAATCATTTTATGGTACAACTCGAGTCATTTGAAACCAGAGCGTTCTCGACAAGTTATAACTCTCCGACAGGATTAAGTCTAAAAGGTCGACTTTCTCAACACACATAAAGAGGCTATCATTATATTTTAAAAAGTTTTCTTAACAATTCAACTTCTAGATGATATTTTTCGGTCCGATATTTTCAAAGAAGTAAAATTTTCCTTATTCATATTTAACGAGAAAGACCGACTGTAAGGCTTACTCAATCCTCATATACAGAAGGTATACAATCACGACAGATACATTTCTCGAACTATTTGTAAATTTTGCATAATTTTTTATTTACATATCAAAGTACATTTATTCAATAGCTATAGTCCGTTTTTCTCAACTGTCAAAGTTTGAATAATTTCACGGTGAATGATTACACACTATCTCAATATCACGACAAAAAGCACGAGGTCATCGTGTAATTATTCATATTTTGACAGTTGAGAAAAAACGAACAAAATACTATTTTTGCTTGATGGTGAAACAAGTTCATACAATTCAAATTAATTATTTTCATCAAGTCCACTTGCTGGTAACCCAATATTGAGGAACATACCAAATAAAAGGATCGAGAGTATCAATCAAACACACAAGTACTGACTAACTTGACGTGAACTCAACATAAAGTAGATCTACAAAGTAGATCTACAAAGATGAACGTAAACGAACCATACTCTACACTAATGACTTGTCACCGAAATAACCTGCAAAGCTAGTTACCCGCTTTTTTATTGTCAACACGCTGTGACCGAGTTATAACATATGTAAGTTCTTAATAAGGGACCTTAGTCAGTTATTTCCCCTTGTATACTCTTCAAATAGGTAGGTCCAATTAGTTGGATTCCTTGGATTTCACCCTTACTTTTCAATGTCAATTTACCAAAATTAATCTTAAATAACATTTTTTGTAAAGTATTTAATTTGTTTGAAATTCAAGCTGAGTATTTTCAGAGTAAAGAACTATCTAAATTTCATCATTTCTATTAATATCTTTATTAACAAGAAAGATATTAGATGAAATGTTTGGTTATCCTTACATAGGACTTCAAAGATAAAATCCGATGATTCTAACTGTAAGGACCTACTTACCAATTGTATTGCTTCAGATTTATCAGGGAAAGATAACTGACTTAAGTCCCTAATTTAATCGATTAAGGAAACAAGGTTCCTGTTACAAGCGCCGCTGTATAAGTATACAATGAGACTTGAAATCTAACAGAAAACATGAGAAGCGTCATTAGCATATGTCACGACATTCATGCATTTAAAGTTATATTATACAAAAGCTGACTGTAATACAATACATTATCCAAAGTAAGCTTACATAGCTCCATATTGATCTATTTGTGAATTTACGTAAATTGAACGCGATGATTACCATTAATAGAGTTTCTCTAAAACGATCAGAGTTTTTGAATGAAACATAAATTTGTTAAAACTATATACTGACTTTAAACAATCGTTTAAAAATAATTTATTTAGAAAATAAACTTTAACTTACCCACGTATTGAAATAAACTCAAAAGCAACCACAGTAAATAGATAAATTGCAACAATATACGTTTTCGTTCACATGCATTCATTTTGAGTTATGTGAACACGCACAAGTTATACAGGGGATTTATATATTCCTCGAAAGAGGAAGTTAATTTCCCAAATATTAATTCATGGTACAGTGGTAAATACAATGTAACCAGATATCCTTTGTATAAGGACAAATATTTTTATACTTTTAGAGGTTTAAATCAGTCAGCTAGTGTGTACTTGTATTATATTTATACTGCTAACATTTTGAATATTTAGGTAAATTTAGCGACAGTGTTCAACAGTAGCTTAAATTATACTCTCCGTTTCAGGTTAAGATAGGGCAATCCCCCAGTTCGTCGTCTTAGTCTCATTTAGTGTTTTAAAAGGACTGCTCTAAGCTGAATGCAGAGTTGAATTGATCGTTTAGCGGCATTGGAACTTGGGTTTTCATTCAAATAACATAATAGTACAAGTGACATCGAAAAAGGAATTCAAAATTCAAGTGGAACAGAACAGAACATATCTTTTATTATGTCACAGTTTACATTGTAAATACATGTGATCAAATTATAACATAAATACATGAATACAACATGTCGGTATAATTTTATAAGTTAAGAATTGATTTTTATAAATACAAACATAATTAATGGAGAAAGAAATGATAGTACTTAGTAATGATGCAGCATTTATAAATGACAAATAATTCATAGATCAATGTTTGAATTCGACTACTTCTATTTCTATTTGCTATTTAAGGTGATTGAATTGAAATAACGCTATGTTAGAGCGTCGTACTATAAAGTAAATAAAAGTAGTCATAAACCGCGGGTGCGCAGAATAACAATGCGTATAGAATAACTTTTTTTAGTTTTTTGATTCAAGGGAGAGTAATCTCACTGATGTTATGTTTAACTATCACGGAGTTGTCTTTCTTTCCGATGTTGAAGGTTGGACCACGAGCTACGAGTTTTTTGAGTTGATATGAAAGTGGGTGGTCAACACGTGACGTTTGTTTAAAGCAGCACATTTAATGAGAAAGTATGTTATGAAAGTGTAATGTACAATTTTCCAGTCTCTCCTATGTGTCCACGCTAAAATGTGTTGTTGAAGCATGATTTGTGAACTATATCCTGCAAACTTATGTCTGTGTTTTATACATTGTGAAATAAACGTACGACACTTTGTAAACTTTGATCTAGGTGAACTAGTACTCCAGAAGCATCCATACTTTCTAGGACATGGTGAGTTAGTCAAAAGTACCACCTACATACATCATGACTACGGAAAAGAACTCATTCAAGTGGGTTCAACAATTTTGATAAATGAGTTTTCAACAATTCAACCCTCACACATTATTTTTTTTATATCATTCTAGTTTCCCCTCTCTAATGACGGTGTTTTTTTAAAAAATATCATACGATTTATACACCCTGTGACTTAATATGATGAAATCTGAGATAACAATAATTAACATTCTTTTCAATTCGTCGCTCGGGTAACCATACCCATTTAAAGTATGTAAATAGCTCGCCATAGATAAAAAATGTGAGACATAACGACCTCATTTGATCCGACTGTGTCCATGTAGTGAAACAAGCGAATCCCTAAACTTGATATTTTCAATTGCAATTTAAAGTTCATTAATCGGTGTATTTATAATTGTTTTATTCTAAAATAGCCTTTTAGACATTAAAGCTTTGTATGGATTACACTGTATAATCATTGCTTTCTATACAATATCACTCCATAGTTTTATGCACTGTTGCAAAGTAAACATCAAGATAGCAATAATTAATATTCTTTTCAATTCGTCTCTCGGGTAATCATTTACATTCAAGTTATGTAAATAGCTCACAGTTGATAAAAATGTTAAACGATCTTATTTGACCTGACTATACAATGCAATACATCGTTGTATACATGTTGTTTTTAAAAGCAGATTGTTTTGTTCACAAAGGAGGATATTAGATAGCATAGCTTTATATTGAATCTTACATAACACCTGTCTTTTCCAGTTCACGCAGAATTTCCTCTGTATTAAAGTTTTATTTCGTTGAATGTCGATCCTCCTAGATCAATCATTTTATGTGATATAGTTCAATGTAAGGGCTTGACATGATTCAGTTCATGTTCATCATTAATTCAAAACATGAGCCCACATATTTCTTTTGAAATATTCAAAATCACGTTTTAGAGCATACACCCTAATAATGTTTTACATCTTATGACTTGAATCATACATATGCGAGTCATACGAGATGACAATGTTCTTTTTAATCCTCTTACATATCATCGAAAATGAATGATTAAAGCCACTCGTTCGCAGATTTGATTATTTTTTGATGTTTTAGAATTATCTGTCAGTGACTGTAATTGTGCTTAAAATGAACTCTTAATATATTAGGGCAAACTGACTTATAGTTTGTGAGGAATATAAGATAAAAGTAAACAAACAACATCGTACCAATATATACATACCTTTACTAACGGAGTAGGTTTATATACATAATACACCATCTTTTACAGTTGTATGTCAATTTACATTAATATTATCACTGCTGTGCTACTCCCGAACTATTTCTTTACAAATTTTAGAGTTTAAGAAACGTTGAAATTTGCGCTGAAATGTGTGAACGAGGTGCTTTAAATTATAGTCACATTCTTTCATCGCTTGGATAACTATACAAGTACTTAAATTCGCTGATAATGAAATATGAGACGCTATAGTTATTTACAATGTCATAGTACTTAACCTTACTTTATACATGTATACAGCATGTATACAATATGATCTTCAATTTGAATGAAATATCTATTACATATCGTCCACGCTTAAATAGCATGATGACTGTGTGGTTTGGGAGTCTCTATAAAAAGCTCATTTTAACAACTCAAGCTATAATTTGTTGTTTTTTGCATACAAGATTGACGTTGCTTTCCTCTTTTTATATTTTCTTGAGAAAGTTACAATGGCAGATTATATAGATAAAAATTATGGAAATATTCAGTTCTTCAAGTAAATGGGGACAATAATTTCATTCGTCTTTCACGGATTTTTACAGCTGAAAAAATCAAAGATGAATTAAGTAAGTTTTTCAATTTCATTTATCCATTTTTATTAATATATTTTGTTGTTGTTGTTGTATTCTATTATAAGTGAATGTCTTATGAATGTTTTAATTGATACGATAAGCCTTATTAGGTATGTTATAGTTTGTCTACTCAAACTGGCTTAGAATGTTAAAAACATGTCATTGCGAGTATATCCCTTTAAATTTTTGTTTTTTATACACTTATGAATACTATCATGTTTAAAGAATTTACAGATACACGTTTATGATATGAAAACATTTAAAGCCACTCGCTCACAAATGTTTATTTTTGATATTTTGAAATTACCTGTCTGTGCTTTTAAATTGTAGTAAGTAACGAAATCTAAATATTCGAAGACTAACTGACCTATAGATTGTAAGAAATATGAGATAAATGTCGTAAAAAAGAAGCCTTAATTAATTTATATCGTTACTAGCGGGATCAGTTTTCTAGACATATTCGCCATATTTTACAGCCGTATGCCAAAGGGCACTCAAATGGTCAATATCAGAACACTGCTTTACTGTTATCATAAAGTTTCTATACAATTTTGAGAGTTTTAGAAAAGTTGGTATTTAAGTTGAAATCTCTGAGTGAGTAGCTTTACTTTTAAAAGTTTTTTTTTATCTACCTATTTATAAAATTTATTTGACAAGCGTTAAGACATTAGACCGAGCTATTTACATCGTTGTTTATGATGTTGAGCGATGTATGTTTTTTATATATTATACACATATATCATAGACATTTTAGACGAGCGCGCATAATATATCACTTCATATTTGAATTTCGCTAAACATTCTAAGTGAATCATTGTTCAATTGATTGTTTAAAACATATTCTTACATCTTTTTTGATGACGATAAACCTAAGAGCAAATTGGCATGATCTTGTGGCTTTTATCAGTATGTTTAAAACTCTTTTTACATCATCTTGAACATTTTTGAAAAGAATGGTAAATGTTTATATGATGTACATATAAAAAAGTTTACAATATACATATACACAAATTATAAAGTTATCAAGTCCACTATTTGAAGTACATAACTACGTTTGAACTAATGTACGATCTGTAAAATCCTTAATTACTTTTATAAACATGGTGAATATAGACAACACAACAATTCATAGATATCGATAATTTTTTTTATTTCTGACTTTAAATTAAACAATAAGCTATTACAGTGATATGAATATAATGTATAATAAAAAAGAACGTAGAATAATTTGGAGTCAAATAAACGCAATTCTCCTTTAATTTTGATGAAAAGAAGTGTGTCTCAGAGAAGTCAGAAAGATCATTCTAAAATTTACATTCGGATGGTTTTACCGGCAGAGCAAACAACCGCTATCGCTAAAAGTATGTTGGAGAGACAAGCTAAGCCTAAAGATGTATCAGGTATTGGTCGAAACGATTTTGTGACACAGTCTGATATATATGTTTACACTGTTTTTGTTCAGCACAGGTTTATAAGATAAGCGTAAGTCTAGCTCTATTATTTTTTGTAACTAAATATCAAACTAAACACAATTAATCATAGTTTCACACATTGATTGACATATTTATTCCAATCTTTGTGGTAGAAACACACAATCATTTCATTCATCTTCTTGTTCAATGGCTTCGTCTTGTTCCATTTCATTTCCATCTCCAAGTTCTGGAAGTTCGAAAGTATCTAGGATCTTATCAAAGAGAAATCTCCGCTTGAGTATACCATATTTCAAAGCCTCCTCTTTATCGTAATTATCTTCATCAGCTAATCGATGGACTGTCTTTAAAACTGATTTATAAGTGGGATCCCTTCTCATAGCATCGAACCATACCAATTTACGACCAAAACTGTTCATTATAGCCTCTCTGTAAGTGTGTTTCATATTTTGAAAAACAATTTCTCTAGCATCATCTTCACTCATGTTGGTGTCTTCCTTCATGAGCTCATTGACCTCTGAGTCAAACTGCGACTGACACTTTTCGTACGCATCTTTTACAATGTCATCCCATGGGTCGAATGCAGAAAGATCATTCTAAAATTTACATTCGGATGGTTTTACCGGCAGAGCAAACAACCGCTATCGCTAAAAGTATGTTGGAGAGACAAGCTAAGCCTAAAGATGTATCAGGTATTGGTCGAAACGATTTTAAACCAACCACAGTCAAACGCAATCGTAACAAATCGAAAGGTGGAAAAAGAGTTAGGAAGAGTAATCAATCAGGACAAAATAAACCATACACTAAACAAACACCGAATAAGAGTATGGAGGAACATGATGACATCCATATAATAGGAGAAGTACATAAATAAATACCTTGCTCACTCCACTTTATTTGTGCTCCAACCTTTGGAGAGGATGTTTCATTGTGACATTTGTTTGAAAACGTTTGCGAAAAAGTATAATATGTTACGACATATGAAATCCATTCATTCAAACATAGACTCGGACGAAGAACCAATGTCTGACATATCGACTGAAGAAGATATTTTTGGAAAAGTAAATAAACATGAAAACAGTGAGGATGACAGCGATGCTGCCTCGGAGCAATCTTCAGCATTCGACCCATGGGATGACATTGTAAAAGATGCGTACGAAAAGTGTCAGTCGCAGTTTGACTCAGAGGTCAATGAGCTCATGAAAGAAGACACCAACATGAGTGAAGATGATGCTAGAGAAATTGTTTTTCAAAATATGAAACACACTTACAGAGAGGCTATAATGAACAGTTTTGGTCGTAAATTGGTATGGTTCGATGCTATGAGAAGGGATCCCACTTATAAATCAGTTTTAAAGACAGTCCATCGATTAGCTGATGAAGATAATTACGATAAAGAGGAGGCTTTGAAATATGGTATACTCAAGCGGAGATTTCTCTTTGATAAGATCCTAGATACTTTCGAACTTCCAGAACTTGGAGATGGAAATGAAATGGAACAAGACGAAGCCATTGAACAAGAAGATGAATGAAATGATTGTGTGTTTCTACCACAAAGATTGGAATAAATATGTCAATCAATGTGTGAAACTATGATTAATTGTGTTTAGTTTGATATTTAGTTACAAAAAATAATAGAGCTAGACTTACGCTTATCTTATAAACCTGTGCTGAACAAAAACAGTGTAAACATATATATCAGACTGTGTCACAAAATTAAAGGAGAATTGCGTTTATTTGACTCCAAATTATTCTACGTTCTTTTTTATTATACATTATATTCATATCACTGTAATAGCTTATTGTTTAATTTAAAGTCAGAAATAAAAAAAATTATCGATATCTATGAATTGTTGTGTTGTCTATATTCACCATGTTTATAAAAGTAATTAAGGATTTTACAGATCGTACATTAGTTCAAACGTAGTTATGTACTTCAAATAGTGGACTTGATAACTTTATAATTTGTGTATATGTATATTGTAAACTTTTTTATATGTACATCATATAA
Organism: Mactra quadrangularis; assembly: GCA_025267735.1. Taxonomy (NCBI): domain Eukaryota; kingdom Metazoa; phylum Mollusca; class Bivalvia; order Venerida; family Mactridae; genus Mactra; species Mactra quadrangularis. Next base: position 3,893,140 of record CM046300.1, on the reverse strand, counting down.
ACATTTACCATTCTTTTCAAAAATGTTCAAGATGATGTAAAAAGAGTTTTAAACATACTGATAAAAGCCACAAGATCATGCCAATTTGCTCTTAGGTTTATCGTCATCAAAAAAGATGTAAGAATATGTTTTAAACAATCAATTGAACAATGATTCACTTAGAATGTTTAGCGAAATTCAAATATGAAGTGATATATTATGCGCGCTCGTCTAAAATGTCTATGATATATGTGTATAATATATAAAAAACATACATCGCTCAACATCATAAACAACGATGTAAATAGCTCGGTCTAATGTCTTAACGCTTGTCAAATAAATTTTATAAATAGGTAGATAAAAAAAACTTTTAAAAGTAAAGCTACTCACTCAGAGATTTCAACTTAAATACCAACTTTTCTAAAACTCTCAAAATTGTATAGAAACTTTATGATAACAGTAAAGCAGTGTTCTGATATTGACCATTTGAGTGCCCTTTGGCATACGGCTGTAAAATATGGCGAATATGTCTAGAAAACTGATCCCGCTAGTAACGATATAAATTAATTAAGGCTTCTTTTTTACGACATTTATCTCATATTTCTTACAATCTATAGGTCAGTTAGTCTTCGAATATTTAGATTTCGTTACTTACTACAATTTAAAAGCACAGACAAGTAATTTCAAAATATCAAAAATAAACATTTGTGAGCGAGTGGCTTTAAATGTTTTCATATCATAAACGTGTATCTGTAAATTCTTTAAACATGATAGTATTCATAAGTGTATAAAAAACAAAAATTTAAAGGGATATACTCGCAATGACATGTTTTTAACATTCTAAGCCAGTTTGAGTAGACAAACTATAACATACCTAATAAGGCTTATCGTATCAATTAAAACATTCATAAGACATTCACTTATAATAGAATACAACAACAACAACAAAATATATTAATAAAAATGGATAAATGAAATTGAAAAACTTACTTAATTCATCTTTGATTTTTTCAGCTGTAAAAATCCGTGAAAGACGAATGAAATTATTGTCCCCATTTACTTGAAGAACTGAATATTTCCATAATTTTTATCTATATAATCTGCCATTGTAACTTTCTCAAGAAAATATAAAAAGAGGAAAGCAACGTCAATCTTGTATGCAAAAAACAACAAATTATAGCTTGAGTTGTTAAAATGAGCTTTTTATAGAGACTCCCAAACCACACAGTCATCATGCTATTTAAGCGTGGACGATATGTAATAGATATTTCATTCAAATTGAAGATCATATTGTATACATGCTGTATACATGTATAAAGTAAGGTTAAGTACTATGACATTGTAAATAACTATAGCGTCTCATATTTCATTATCAGCGAATTTAAGTACTTGTATAGTTATCCAAGCGATGAAAGAATGTGACTATAATTTAAAGCACCTCGTTCACACATTTCAGCGCAAATTTCAACGTTTCTTAAACTCTAAAATTTGTAAAGAAATAGTTCGGGAGTAGCACAGCAGTGATAATATTAATGTAAATTGACATACAACTGTAAAAGATGGTGTATTATGTATATAAACCTACTCCGTTAGTAAAGGTATGTATATATTGGTACGATGTTGTTTGTTTACTTTTATCTTATATTCCTCACAAACTATAAGTCAGTTTGCCCTAATATATTAAGAGTTCATTTTAAGCACAATTACAGTCACTGACAGATAATTCTAAAACATCAAAAAATAATCAAATCTGCGAACGAGTGGCTTTAATCATTCATTTTCGATGATATGTAAGAGGATTAAAAAGAACATTGTCATCTCGTATGACTCGCATATGTATGATTCAAGTCATAAGATGTAAAACATTATTAGGGTGTAGGCTCTAAAACATGATTTTGAATATTTCAAAAGAAATATGTGGGCTCATGTTTTGAATTAATGATGAACATGAACTGAATCATGTCAAGCCCTTACATTGAACTATATCACATAAAATGATTGATCTAGGAGGATCGACATTCAACGAACTTAAAACTTTAATACAGAGGAAATTCTGCGTGAACTGGAAAAGACAGGTGTTATGTAAGATTCAATATAAAGCTATGCTATCTAATATCCTCCTTTGTGAACAAAACAATCTGCTTTTAAAAACAACATGTATACAACGATGTATTGCATTGTATAGTCAGGTCAAATAAGATCGTTTAACATTTTTATCAACTGTGAGCTATTTACATAACTTGAATGTAAATGATTACCCGAGAGACGAATTGAAAAGAATATTAATTATTGCTATCTTGATGTTTACTTTGCAACAGTGCATAAAACTATGGAGTGATATTGTATAGAAAGCAATGATTATACAGTGTAATCCATACAAAGCTTTAATGTCTAAAAGGCTATTTTAGAATAAAACAATTATAAATACACCGATTAATGAACTTTAAATTGCAATTGAAAATATCAAGTTTAGGGATTCGCTTGTTTCACTACATGGACACAGTCGGATCAAATGAGGTCGTTATGTCTCACATTTTTTATCTATGGCGAGCTATTTACATACTTTAAATGGGTATGGTTACCCGAGCGACGAATTGAAAAGAATGTTAATTATTGTTATCTCAGATTTCATCATATTAAGTCACAGGGTGTATAAATCGTATGATATTTTTTAAAAAAACACCGTCATTAGAGAGGGGAAACTAGAATGATATAAAAAAAATAATGTGTGAGGGTTGAATTGTTGAAAACTCATTTATCAAAATTGTTGAACCCACTTGAATGAGTTCTTTTCCGTAGTCATGATGTATGTAGGTGGTACTTTTGACTAACTCACCATGTCCTAGAAAGTATGGATGCTTCTGGAGTACTAGTTCACCTAGATCAAAGTTTACAAAGTGTCGTACGTTTATTTCACAATGTATAAAACACAGACATAAGTTTGCAGGATATAGTTCACAAATCATGCTTCAACAACACATTTTAGCGTGGACACATAGGAGAGACTGGAAAATTGTACATTACACTTTCATAACATACTTTCTCATTAAATGTGCTGCTTTAAACAAACGTCACGTGTTGACCACCCACTTTCATATCAACTCAAAAAACTCGTAGCTCGTGGTCCAACCTTCAACATCGGAAAGAAAGACAACTCCGTGATAGTTAAACATAACATCAGTGAGATTACTCTCCCTTGAATCAAAAAACTAAAATAAGTTATTCTATACGCATTGTTATTCTGCGCACCCGCGGTTTATGACTACTAATAAATCATCCTTTACTTCTGAAAAGAGGTGGCGTCTTAATACTATCTATGTTGAAATATGTTTTAATATAACTGGTATTCTGGGCGGAAAAGAGCTAAATGATTTTTACAATTTATTATCAACAAATGAAGAAACCACTTTAAGAAAATTAATGTACCGGGTACTTACTTATGAACAGTATTAATAGTTAACTTAGCTATTCTCTATTTTCTCGCCTTACTACACACAAAGTATTGTATTTTGGGCTGGTGGCCTTAATTTTCTTTAAGGTATTAATTAGGTATCAATAATTAGTTTATAATTATATATATTGTCTCATTTTATAGCTAGAAATCAACATAACAACACAATTCTGTATAGTGTATTAATGTTGTATTTTGGGCAAGTGGCCTTAATTTTCTTACATCAGTATTATTAAGTAGTTTAATAATTTATATATTGTCTCATTTTTAAACTTTAAATCAACATAACTACAAACATTTGTATAGCGTTATTTTGTGTTTTTGGCCAGTTGCCCTAATTTCCATGAATAATTATTATGAATTAGATCAGTAATTTTATATTTAATCCAACTCTTTTACTATACGCCAACATAACCACACAATTTTGTATATTGTATTGAGGTGTGTGAAGTTAGCTATCTATTGTCTATTCTCTATTCAAAAGTTTATTCGCACAATAGATAGCTATGTATTTAGAAATATATTCATTCAGAAGTCTATTCGCATTTACTGTATACATATATATAGGTAAGTTCAAATATCTGTACCAAAATCTATTCACAAAATGCCGAAACGACAGCTGTCTATTCGGATCTCTATTCAAAAGTTTTTTCGCGAATATATGGCTATGCATTCAGATTGTTCCTGAGGTTCATTCGTTGGGTGTGAATAGACAGCTATATATTTGGAAGTCTATTCAGAAGTCTATTCGAAAAAAGTCGGTAATGCAATCAAACAGATTTAAAAGTCTTTTCGTGGAATACGTAAAGAGACAAATGTCCATTCAAAAGTCTATTAGGAAGTTTATTCGCAAAAACATTGTTATGCAATTTGAATGTGCAAGATGTCTATTCCCGGAAACCGAAGCGACAAATGTCCATTCAAAAGTCTATTCGGATCTCTATTCAAAAGTCTTTTCGCAAAAATATAGCTATGCATTCAGATTGTTCCTGAGGTTAATTCGTGGGTCGTGAATAGACAGCTGTATATGCATTTAGAATGTGCCAGAAGTCTATTCAAAGAGTAGCGAATAGACAGCAATTCTTGCAAATGTCTTTTCAGAAGCCTATTCGGAAAATCATAGATATGCATTCAGATTGAGTCAGAAGTCTATTATAGAGTTTCGAATAGACAGCTGTCCATTCAAAAGTCTATTCAGAAGTATATTCGCAAAATCATATATATGCAGTTAGAATGTGCCAGAAGTCTATTCAAAGTGTAGCAAATAGACAGCAATTCTTACAAATGTTTTTTTAGAAGACTATTCGCAAAATCATGTATATGCATACAGAATCTGTCAAAAGTATATTCAAAGAGTAGCGAATAGACAGCTGTCCATTCAAATGTCTATTCAGAAGTCTATTTGCAAAATCTTTTTTATGCATATAGAATGTGTCACATGTCTTTTATAGAGTTGCGAATAGACAGCTGTCCATTCAAATGTCCATTCAAAAGTCTATTCAGAAGTCATCGCAAAATCATATATATGCATTTAGAATGTGTCGAAAGTCTATTATAAAGTTTCGCATAGACAGATGTCCATTCAAGTGTCTATTCAGAAATCTATTCGCAAAATGATGTACATTGTATATGCATTCCGATTGAGTCAGAAGTCTATTATAAAGTTGCGAATAGACAGCTGTCTATTCAAATGTCTATTTAGAAGTCTATTCGCAAAATCATTCATATGCATTTAGAATGTGCCAAAAGTCTATTCAAAGAGTAGCAAATAGACAGCAATTCTTACAAATGTATTTTCAGTAGTCTATTCGCAAAATCATATAAATGCATTCAGAATGTGTCAGAAGTCTATTACAAACTTTCGAATAGATTGTTGTCCATTCAAATGTCTATTCAGAAGTCTATTCCCAAAATATTTTATATGCATAAAGAATGTGTCACAAGTCTATTGAAGGGTTGGGAATAGACAGCTGTTCATTCAAATGTCTATTCAGAAGTCTATTCGCAAAATCATATATATGCATTTAGAATGTGTCTGAAGTCTACTTTAAAGTTGCGAATAGACAGCTGTCCATTTAAATGTCTATTCAGAAGTCTATTCGCAAAATCATTCATATGCATTTAGAATGTCAAGTATATATACATTGCGAGAATGTCGATCCTGTCGGAGAGTTGTAACCTTTGTTCTTGGTTTTTGGCGTCAGTTAGAAACGATTCCGCTGCCTTGCTACATCGTCAAAAGTCGCGATCGTCGAAAAGACCTGATTAAAGTGTCATCAAATAGGGATGAACACATTGAGAATAATAAAATTATAGCATTTTTCTATTTTAACAATATTTTATCGATATTTTTTAAAGATGTGTCCATGAACAGCCACTCACTTGTTTGAAAGATGCCCCAGCATTCAACATTCCATTGGCTACGCCACGATCATGCATCGACATTCGTGCAATGTTTTATGTTTTTTTCACTTATAAAGTTAACAAGGATTCATGCAAAGTGAAATTTAATACTCACCACTCTCTGCACAAACATTTCGTGTCACAATGTGTAAACCACACCCTGTGTGCCAATTGAGTGCATCGGACTGTATCAAATTATTATTTTTCCACAAATCATTAGAAAATGTCACAAAAATCACCTCTGCAAAATTTAATAAGGATCCATAGGCCCGTTATAAAATAATCAAAATTTGAAAAGTGATCGGTTAGAACTTTTGTTCAGTGTATATACTACAAGCACGAACCTGTGAGAAAACACTCAGATTGACGTCACGCTGTAGCACCGTCAAAGAATTCAACAAATGGCGTAAAACTGTGTTTCTTATTAAACAAAAATAATCATTTTGACAGGCTTAATCACTTAAATGTAAATTGGTGACGAAGTAGTTTCTTTTGGCGCTTATTTTTCTTGTGGATAATAACAATTTGTTTACGATTTAATATGAAATTCAAAGGTTTCTACAAACTTCAAAATATTAGCATGTCTCAAGCAATGGCGCGTCCTCGAATAAAACCAGCACTGGTTACCGAATTTGCATTTGCACTTGTATAATCTACGGTACCAGTAATCTTGTTTGAACCAGATTTTACCGGCTCGATTTGGTTTACAGAATCTGCAAAATAACGACGATATGAAAAGGCAAATTCGACCTTCACCTATAATTGCGGATATGGTCGGGAGATTCATTTATGTTAAAAAACAAACCACGCAAACTTCAGTAGACTTGGCAGGTCTATCACAATTACATCTGACACATTCTGAATGCATTAACATAATTTTGCGAATAGACTTGCGAATAGACTTCTGAATAGACGTTCAGTGGGCAGCTGTCTATTCGCTACTCTGTAATAAATATCTGACACATTCTAAATGCATAAAAATAATTTTCGAATAGACTTCCGAATAGACATTTGAATAGATTTTTTATTGGACAGCTGTCTATTCGAATATATATGATTTTGCGAATAGACTTCTGAATAGACTTTTGAATGGACAGCTGTCTATTCGAATCTCTATAATAGACTTCTGACTCATTCTGAATGCATACATGATTTTGCGAATAGACTTCTGTAAGATATTTGTAAGAATTGCTGTTTATTCGTTACTGTTTAAATAGACTTTGGCTCATTTTAAATGCATATATATATGATTTTGCGAATAGATTTCTGAATAGACTTTTGAATAGACAGCTGTCTTTTCGAAACTCTATAATAGACTTCTGACTCATTCTGAATGCATATACACGATTTTGCGAATAGACTTCTGAATAGACATTTGAATATCATTTGATATCTGTCTATTTGCAACTTTTTAATAGACTTTAGACACATTCTTAATGCTTATATATGATTTTGCGAATAGACTTCTGAATAGACATTTGAATGGACTGCTGTGTATTCGCTACTATATAATAGACTTCTGACTCATTCTGAACGCATTTTCATGATTTTGCGAATAGACTTCTGAATAGACATTTGAATGGACAGCTGTCTATTCGCAACTTCGGATACGAGATTATGTCCATACGAAACAGGACCAAGTTGGAACAGCAGCGTGTTCAATTACCCTAAACGTTCCAAAACGTTCCGTAACGATACATTTGGAACTTCTCGGCCATTCGCTGGGAATAATCTCGGACATATTTAGACGCTATTTTGAAACTACCGGTGTTGACAAATAACAATTTAACAAATATACGATCATTGCGAGTGATATTTCGTTGTTAGTCCATAAATTTGAAACATCACTCATTGTCTCATTGTACTCATTATGATAAGCTTGTGCATTTGCATTTCACAGAAGGATGATAACTTCAACCAAAAATACATACATATCGCGCGATTGAAATTACAAAATGTATATTGTTCCTTACGCCTGGTACCAAGAGTGTTCTTTATATGTCCGCAAAACCCCAAACTATAATAAGATGTTGGTTTATGTTAGAACACGGAACCGTGTACATTGTATTTGAAGTAAAATACAATACCCGATGTTAACCAAACAGAAGATCTGAAAACGACCGAAAATATTTAAAGTTTTTACTTAAGTTATCATTCGAAACAACCTCGGCGATCATCTACGAAGATATACGCTATAAGGTCCGGCGATTAACTCCCTGGCAAGTAGTACTATCATTGTTTATACATCGACGTGTAAAATCAATACTATCTAAAAATGTGTATGCTAGTTTACTAATTAGCTATAAAACATCATTCATAAGTCATAGAAAATGGCCCTGGACTGTCTCTATATATACATTGGAACACGTTCACTTGTCATTTTCATGTCAACATTAAATAATAACCTTGTTACACGATTATCTCATCATTACATCAGAACAACGTCTCACACGTCGTATTTCTGTGCAGTTCAGACTACATTACTACAGAAACCAAAGGAGTAGGTGCGTTTACCCCCAAATTTGGCCCTGTTGCCAAAGTGGTTCAAATTATGTCATATGATAGGGAAATGAATAAGTTACCCAGAATTAACATTTTTAAGTGAATTCTGTGAAGTCTGTTACCATGGCAACGGAACAAAATAAATGGCATAATTTGAAAATATTGATATCCCTTCAAACTGACTTTCAAAATTGATAGTTTTATAGTCAGATATTGTCACATGAGGGAAGCACTTTCTTTTTGAGTTGTTAATATTTGGTTGCCATGGTAACCAATTTCAGAAATTGGAAATCTTTTATTTTTTGAAAAACAAGTCTTTTTGCAATTCTAAAGAAACCATATTCAAACATTATGTTGATGTAATTATATAAAATTAACAACACAACACTCTGACCTCATTTATTGCATTATTTATTACCATGGAAACAAAATAAATGTATTCTATACCAAGAAATAGCATGTTTAAAATAGAATGTTATACTATCTCTAGATCTACTTTTTCACCTTATGATATCCGAGATTTATCTGCGTAAAAGATCGCCGGCGTAGTTCCGATGGTAAATTTGTAACTTCCTCGATCGACCTCTTTCAAAATGCCAATCTTTTTCCTACAAGACTATTTTATATTATATATATTATATTTCATATTGTTGGCATATTTTTAAATATGAGAGGCAATTCATTAAATTGACGTGACCCGGGTGCGTAGAAATTCATTTTCTGTATTTTTGAATATATGTTTGTTTATCAAGTCCTTGTGAACTTTATAAGTGAAAAACATAAAACATTGCAAGAATGTCGATCCTGTCAGCGATTTGTAACCTTTGTGCTTGGTCTTCGGCGTCAGTCAGAAACGTTTCCGGTGCCTTGATACTTCATCCAAAGTCCCGATCGTCGAAAAGGCCCGATTGAAGTGTCATGCAACTTGAGATTCATTTCCACTTAAAGTGCACATTTGATGTCACCAACGTTTATTATGTTCGCACGAATTTAACTTACAGAATTTACGTAAATGAAATGCATATTTACAAGTGATAATGCACGGGACAATGTAGAATTGTCTAAACATGCATTTGCCAGAATAATTGTCTAAACATGCATTTGCCAGAATTGTCTAAACATGCATTTGCCAGAACAATTTGATGGTTTTAAATCACATGTTACCCCCTCTACTAAATAACTTTTGTAAGTTTATGCGTTGATTTGCTATGTTTCTTTGTTAAACTTGTCAAAATATTATTGAATGTTGTTCTCTAAGAAAAAACAAGTAAATCTGTGAGCTAATGCTCACTAGTGATACCCCCGCCAAAATCTAAAAATATGCGACAAACAGGAAGTAGATGAGCAAGGAGCATGAAATCGCTTTACACCACATGGGACTATGGGATGAAGCAATATGCAAAGTATTAGACTGCTGCATGTTATAGTTGCTGAGAAAACTGCGACGGAAATTTCGTAACGGACGGACGGACGGACGGACGCACACACGCACGCACGCACGCACGGACAAGGGTAAAACAGTATACCCCCTCTTCTTCGAAGCGGGGGTATAATGAAAATGGTTCGCGTAATCATTGTAATTGAAAGGCATTACTGTAGTTTTATATGTAAAACACAAGTACATTGAATTGTAAAACCAATTACAAAACAGTGTAAGTTGTATTCTTGCAGTTTAACTTAGTAATCAATAGTTTAGATGACCAAACTGAAGTATGTAACGTACGAGATAATTTTGCTAACGTACGGGACAACAATTATATTCTTTATTGGTTGTTTTGTGGTGGTTTACATTCACACAACGTTTTGTTATAACACTAAGACAATGGTATCTAACTATTTTAAACAGTTTCATTCTATATTTAACTAGTTTGTATCGTTCTGGAACAGTTGATATGAATGACATTTTTAAAACAAATAAAACTAATGTAAATAGCGTATTCAATATTTATGTTTTTCTGAAAGTATCTGGTTTACTCTTCAGTCTTTATCATTTATTCCGAAACATAATACCTTATAGAATGCAACCGTATTGAATTTCTCAACAGTTTGACCATTACTACTTTTAAATAAGTGAAATTTACAGCACAAGTTCGATTTTCATAAGCACATTTATTAATGCTAGGTGTGACCTTTCACCAGCCTATATGTAAAAAAGTATACTAGCCCAGCAGAAAAGATTTTATACTGCGTACAGAACATGTCTACAATGCCTTTAATTGATTTAAAACTCATATTTGATGACATGAAAAAAAAGAAAAAATATGCCCATTTGTCCACCTTAATCGGGATTGAGTCTAAAATAGATTTTCTTTTATGAAATAAGTACCGACATGATGTAATTTAAAGTCATGAATATTAATGAGATCTTGTAAGCAACTGCGTTTCTACAACAATTAAGCACTTTTTCAGGTCACGTGTTCACTTTTGACCAATCAGATTGTATTATTTCGTTTATGTTGTAATTATGTACCTTTATGCAAACATTTTAAAAGTAAATTAGTAAATTTGTAGCAATTCGTGCATATCATATTGGCAAATTCTACTGTCTCTGGATTATAGTTTTGTGACGATTATTGGTACGGAGATACGGGTTTTAACATTGTCCAATGTGAGGTCTGTTCATCTGGGTAAAAAGATGCATTAGTACGTCTTTGTTTTAAGACGCTCATTGAATATAGTTGATACGAAGAGTATAAAAAGAGAACATTAGTTAGATTTAATCAGTTTGCAGGTGGCACCAGACTCACACGTCCGACACTCTGAGCCCCAGAGTTAATTAATAAATATTTATCTTCTTCCGGTTATATGTTTAACTGAAATTGTTAGTTGTTATAGTGGGTACGCGTATGTACTGGTTGGTGAGACAACACTATCAGAATAACCTGGGAAACCCGAAGTCAATTGTCCTCCTTGTTGTTTACCGCAACTCTGCCGAAGCCTCGCTTCCCCAGAGTGGTATGCAACTGAAGAAACACCCGGATAGCAGTAGTGTTCTATAGATGTTGTTTGTGAATATTGTTAAGGCTGAGAGCCGAAACAGAGTTGCTGGCTTTGGTCTCTGTGTTAGATATGTGTCTATGAATGAAACTATTGTAGAGTTTCTGTGGTTGCCAGCTTAATGTTATACTAGTTGAATAATATGATTGTTGGTGAAACAACACTATAGGAAATACCTGGGAAACCCGAAGTCAATTGTCCTCCTTGTTGTTTACCGCAACTCTGCCGAAGCCTCGGTTCCCAAGAGTGGTATACAGCTGGAGAAACGCCCGGATCGCAGTATTGTTCTATAGTTGTTGTTTGTGAATATTGATGAGGCTGAGAGCCGAAACAGAGTTGCTGGCTAGGGCCTGGAGCCGTGTTAGATATATACCTAAAACTATTGTAGAGTTTTAGTGATTGCCAGCTTAGTTTTATACTAGTTGAATATTGTATTATGTTGAAAGGCTGGAGACACTGAGGATTTAAGTTTGTGCTTTAGTGATTATGTGTCGAAGAGCCATTAATAGAGATTAGCTATTGGATATAGCATTAATTATTTGGTGAGAAGCTTGTGGTATTGCAGCGTATTTTATACATCCTAAACCCACTTAAAGTTTATGTTTTATACTGGTCATCGAATATATTGTTAGTAACTGAGCGACATAAATGGTCCACTCTTGTCGCTCGTCAACTTGACATATGCATATATAGCTCATCAGTATTGTTATCCCGTCTTTTGTATAACAGCGTCTACCTCCTTGTAGTTTATTAACATATAAGTGACTGCGGCTGCGAATGTTGTTCGCCAGTCCATAGATAATTTTAAGACGAGCTGATAGCTCAACTTCTGTAGCATATTTGGAATCATTCCTGTTTGTCCCATCCCTTGTACTTTCCTCGCCATCATGTTTTGTCATATATAGTTCGGCGACGGAGACAGGTAAATCTGATCGCCCGTTCATTTGATAACAAGGACGAGCTTCGGAGAAGCTCTCGTCTATCATAGTTATCTATGTCATTTTGCAATGTATATAATTGTCCATGCTAGTTTGTCAACAGTAGTTGATCCTTTTGTGTATTGTAGCATCACTCTTGCCTAAACTGTCTAATGTATGTATTTGGTGATGTTGTTAATGTGTATTACTTTTGGCCTTTTTATTAATATCATGCTTTGTGATGCTCTTCGTAATCATGTATATCGTTGTATTTATAGATATATTGTATAGTTGCTGTTGTCAAATGTATCTTATATTTCATGACTTGTACATATACTTTTTTGTTTTATTTTACCAATCATTAAGCTAATTAGCTCGAGGAAAATACATTTATATATAGTTGACCGCTCGGATACACGTTACAGATTTATACGAGTACTCGGCACATGTCAGAAGCAGAACATTGCCGTCCCTAATACAGAGGTGGGCAACACATGGCAGTAAAATATATATTTCTTGGACAATCGCTAAAAACTGGAAATCAAACCACAGAGTTGTTGTCGGACGCGCTATCGAATGTGCTTACTTAATGTTCAACTACAAAGGAAACATATAAAAAAATACGTTTATAAAGCTCTGAGTACTGTGCATGATTCAACGCAATAATAAATATCAACTTAATTTAAACGTTGGGTAACAGACTTGGTAAAAGTGGAAAAAAAATATCTACTAACAAGCGAGTTGCGTATGAGTGATTAAACTAACATATATACACAAATAAATCAAGTAATGGAACATGAAAATAATGTACAAAAAATCAATATTAGTAAAGAAAATCAACATAAGATTCTATAGTTCGTCATACACTTTTGCTTGTGCATTTGAGATTCGTTTTTGAAAAATGACTTTTATGCATGTTTCTTAAGAATAAAACAAATTTTGATTTTACATCTAGGTCATTTTTTGAAACTGATGCAAAATTTGTGTTGCGCCAGCGAGAGACAGTTTTAGTTCACTAGCGATAACTGATATCATTATACATACAGGCATTGTAACAAAACAGGCTTATTCTCTTTGTGTCTATGTAGGTTATTGGTATCTTGTAACATCTGTAACATGGTAAGAGGGTCTTCTGGTACCAATTTCTTTGTTGGCCAATTCTGACAAAAAAACTTGTACAAAAGAACTCCATAAGCAATTCTATCAACATTCTTATAATTTTCCTTGTAAATACCACACTTTGATTGACTAAATACATAATTAACATTTTCAGAACGAACGAATATTTCTAATTTTTCACATTAAATCGTGAAATCACTTTGACTACACTTGAAACGCCGTATATGTATTATTTCAACAAATAGAATATAAATAAAATCCTTTTTATTGAATTCTTGGTCTGAAAATGATTTTCTTTACAATACATTTTTAAATGTTTGTAATGTCCCTAATCATAAGGGAAATTTCAAATACCAGTACATGTACATGATAACAACGATATTTGCAAATAAATGAAAATAATGTCCATACTTACAAAGGAAATTTCAAGCACCAGTTTATATCAACAACATTTTCACATCGTAATATTTATATGCAAAGAAAAGATATGATTGTATTCATAAAAGAGGATTAACCTGTCCTATTGAAACACTCTTAACCTTTGCCTCTTATTCCTCATATGTTTGTTCAGCATCTTTTCTTGTAGGTAAATACATTTACTGTGTATAATATGAAGCTAGCTAACTATGATGCCAACTTAATTAAGACATATTGAACCATTTTTTATTGGAATGTATTTTCTCCTTCTGATCAATCAAATTGTGAATAAGTAAGTAACATAACAACTTTATTGCATAAAATGAAAAATACATTTATAGCAATACAATTAGGGACATTAGTCAGTTATCTTTCCCTGATAAAATCTGAAGCAATCCAATTGGTAAGTAGGTCCTTATAGTTGGAATCCTCGGATTTTACAATTGAATTTCTATGTATCAGTAACAAAATATTTCATCCAATATATTTCTTGTTAATGAAGATATTGACAGAAATGATGGAATTTCGACAGTTCTTGAACTTAAAAATAATTAGCTTGAATTTCAAACAAATTAAATGATATTCAATAAAGTTATTCAAGATTGAATTTGGCAAATTAACATTGAAAAGTAAGGGTAAAATCCGAGTAATCCAACTAATTAGACCTACCTATTTTGAAGAGTATACAAGGGGAAATAACTGACTAAAGTCCCTAATTAATTGAATATAATATCAATAATATTACAACTACATATATAAACATACATGAAATATACAAAAGTTATCAGAGAAGCAGTGTATGATTATTTTTTTAGTCTGAATGAGTAACAATCTAATTTTGAAATACATGTATTCCATGTCCATGAAAATACATATATGAAAGGGAAATGGCCCTTGGTAAACTCTTTTCAGTCACTACTATTCAGTCATTACTCTTCTGTCATCAAGTTTAGTTACATGTATTAAATATTATTTCATTATTGTTTATAAATATTATTATTATTGAGGTTGGGTAGCGCCGTGTCAAACATGTTTATTATCATTAATCATTTTACAGCGTCCAGCGCACCTAACCTAGCTTTCCTCGACACTTGTCTATAACGAGTACTCACCTACTCTTTCACAACTCCGAAAACTTCTCCATATATCTTATTAATTGAGGAAAATTGACATTATTGTCAAATTTCATGGAAGGGTATAACCTACCCGGGTAGGATTCGAACCCGTACCCCTACGGGACACGAGATTCCAAACCCGGGCATGCTACCAACTGCGCCACTGACCCGGGTTAAAAGTATTATTAGTTGCGGCTGTAAAAACTACAGTGACTGACAAATGTCCTACATAATTCAGAATCGTTGGTAGGAGGGAGAATGGCCATAGAAATAATTTCATGACCAAGCTCCTAGAAAGTATGCCCCACCCTGGAATCAAATCCATGACCCCTCGATCAGTAGACTTGCATGCTACCAACTGAGCTAGTCAGGCGGCTGGGGATAATCTAAATAACAACAGATAATATATCGATTGTATGTACATGTATTTTTTAATCAACACTCATCAGTTATACATAATTATATTATAATCCGTCATAGTATTGACATACAATAAGGAACTTTAGTCAGTTATTTCCCCTTGTATACTCTTCAAATAGGTAGGTCCAATTAGTTGGATTACTCTGATTTTATCCTTACTTTTCAATGTCAACTCACGAAAAGTAATCTTAAATAACTTTTTTATAAATCATTTAATTTGTTTGAAATTCAAGCTAGGTATTTTTAGGGTGAAGAACTATCTTACTTTCATCACTTTTGTTAATATGTTATTTAACAAGAAAGATATTAGATCGACTCAGATGAAATATTTTGTTATCCTAGCATAGGAATTCAATGATAAAATCCGAGGATTCCAACTGTAAGGACCTACTTACCAATTCGATGGCTTCAGATTTTATCAGGGAAAGATAACTGACAGAAGTCTCTAACACAGTATCACAATAAATGCTGAAAAATGTTGACATGTCTTGATTCTTAGATAAAAAGTTCTGACAAATGGTGTAAAAAACGACAAAATAATCATCTAAGTAATGTCTATTACAGCCCAAGATTTCAGTGATAAGAAAAAACTACAAACAGGGCCCTTCAAACGTTATTGGACAAATGAACATTTGAAAAACAATCTGTAGGAACCACAAGTAATTTTACTTTAATAATAGCTTATTCATGTTACATAGTTATAATAAAATATTAAGTTGCAAAACTAATCAATAATTACAATAGTTTCGGAATTTGTCAATTTGACTATCAGCATCTTTTTTCTTGAATACTTGTTAATGTGTTTATCTTTTAAACAGGAATCTGTTCAATAACTTTTGAAAAGCACTATAAATGTAGTCATAAAGCAAAATAATCTCACTTTATATAGGCTATTAAAATTACTAACTTGAACAATATTAAGAAAAAAATGTGTGGCATGCATATTACTTTTTTCTGTGTTTGTTTATAGGTGTAGAAATACACAATTATTTGCTTACATAGTTCATGTACAAGTATTTTCTTCACTTAGCTCATATATATTTTTAAACATATAAATTTATTTCTAGGTCTAGCAAACAAACACATAAACAAATACATAAAATATTAATGTTACACCAGTTTAGGAAATTAGGACATAAAAGTGGTTGCCTGAACAGGTCATTTTAGCAGCTAGCACATATTTTGTTCGTAGAAATTTTTGGTTTCCCGAGCTGAAAATAAGGTTGTCCCCGACAACTGGACACCCAATAATTTCTGAGACTGCTATAGTATTTCAATAGTCCACATTGTCCAGACAGAGTAAATAATCTGTTTAGCCTAGTTTTTTCTTCAGTACTAAGAACATCAATACCATCACCTGACAGACAACAGCCCTGTTAATTTTTTTTATTTTTTACTGGGTTTAATGCCATGTCAACACAATTTAGGTCATTTTACTGAGTCCAGCGTATCTAACCTAACTTTCCTGGACCCTTGTCTATAACCAGTACTCACCTACCCTTCCACAAGGCTGGAAACTTCCCCATATTATCTTATCAATGGAGGAAAATTGACATTATTGTCAAATTTTCATGGAAGGGTATAACCTCCCTGGGTGGGATTCGCACCCACACCCCCTCGGGCATGAGATTCCAAATCCCGGCGCATTACCAACTGCGCTATCGACCCGGGTTGTATATGTTAGCCACAATAAATAAAGTTAGTTAAAGTGCGGTATAAAGTCTGCTTCTATATACAGGTGACTCAATCCCAATTAAGGTGGACATATGGGCATATTTTTTTTCATTTTTTTCATGTCATCAAATATGAGTTTTAAATCAATTTAAGGCATTGTAGACATGTTCTGTACGCAGTATAAAAATCTTTTCAGCTGGGCTAGTATACTTTTTCAGATATAGGCTGGTGAAAGGTCACACCTAGCATTAAAAAATGTGCTTCTGAAAATCGAACATGTGCTGTAAATTTCACTTATTTAAAAGTAGTTATGGTCAAACTGTTGAGAAATTCAATGCGGTTGCATTCTATAAGGTATTATGTTTCGGAATAAATGATAATGACTGAAGAGTAAGCCAGATACTTTCAGAAAAACATAAATATTGAATACGCTATTTTCATTAGTTTTATTTGTTTTAAAAATGTCATTCATATCAACTGTTCCAGAACGATACAAACAAGTTAAATATAGAATGAAACTGTTTAAAATAGTTAGATACCATTGTCTTAGTGTTATAACAAAATGTTGTGTGCATGTGAACCACCACAAAGCAACCAATAAAGAATATAACTGTTGTCCCGTACGTTAGCAAAATTGGCTCGTACGTTATATACTTCAGTTTGGTCATCTAAACTATTGATAACTAAGTTAAACTGCAAGAATACAACTTACATTGTTGTGTAATTTGTTTTACAATTCAATGTACTTGTGTTTTACATATAAAACTACATTAATATCTCTCAATTACAATAATTACGCGAACCATTTTCATTTTTCCAAGAGAACAACATTCAACAATTTTGTGACAAGTTTAACAAAGAAACATAGCAAGCTAACGCATAAACTAATAAAAGCTATTTAGTAGTGGGGTAACATGTGATTTACAACCATCAAATCATCCGGCAAATGCATGTTTAGACAATTCTACAGTGTCCCGTACGTTATTAAATAAGTAAGATAATGTATTAACCTGATCAAATTATTGCAGTGTGCGCTAAAATGATTCTAAAGTTATGATTTGATCAAACCAGGCATTGTTTTAATTTATCATTTCAAAGCTAGGTGGTATTCAATTAAGAACAATGCAAACTATTCATCATTTATTGCAAATAATAAGTACTATAACTTATTTTCCCGTCACTCTTGTTAGTTACTTTTGAACATCATCTGTTTCATTATAATTGCCGTTCCCATAATATTTTCGTCTGAGAAGATTAAATGCATGTTAAGGAACCTTACAAAAGCAATTTATCAAAAATATTCAGACGATTATCAATTATTGTGTCACATTTTGTCCCGTACGTTACGGACTCGTACGTTATTTTTCATTTTGTTTTCACTGGTTTTTTGTGTGTCACAAATATGCACTTTAAATGAATTATAAAAACTCTTTATAAACTTTTTATTTCATCATTGAAGATCAATTCAATGAAGAATTTATATATCTATTTAGAAAGGTTTGTTAGATAATTTGATTTTACTAATTGTCCCGTTCGTTACGTGGTGAAAATTACGATTCATTTTTTAATAAATGAGCTCATAAATTACCGATACCAATAAAATGTCAGCTAAAATGAATATCTTATCATTAGGATATATCTTTATGGACTTTACTTACACAGAAATAGTTTGTAAAGAGTGCAAAGCTGTGAGATTAATGAAGTCTTTAAATAAATGTCCCGTACGTTATCGGAGTTTGGAGACAACGTTTGTTGTATGAGGTGTGGAAAATTATTTTTGAATTTACATTATAATATGTGTTTTTCTTGAGGATTTAGTAATAATTGACATATTAAAGATATATTTAATTGGAAATCTGTCTGAATTTTTTAACAATTTGAAGCTAACTGTAAGAATTTGTCATTGGAGACATAGGGATTTTCTACACCCTAGCTTAATTAAGAGACAATATTTTGAAAAAATCGAAGTTTTCTTCACGAAATATGTCGTTTATACTTTTACTATAGCACTATCACTTGTAAATATGCATTTCATTTACATAAATTCTGTAAGTTAAATTCCTGGAGACATGATAAACGTTGGAGACATCAAATGTACATTCTAAGTGGGAATGAGTCAGGTACATGTTCAGCCAACTTTAGTTGAGATAATTAATTATTATTCTACAACAGTATACAAGTTTCATCCCAATCTCCGTGAACAGATATCCTGTAGAGCGTTGTCGTACAGGATCTCTACTGTCTCTGTGGAAGGTCATGTCGAGATGAACTTGGTGTCGACCAACCAATGCGTAGCTTTCATCTAGACGAAACACTATAGCATTTTTATTTCGTAATTTCTATTTTTAGACCAAGGTTTGCAAGCTAATTTAACAGCGGTATTACTCACTGTCTTCGATTGGACGGCTCATTTCAAATTGCGTGACGTAAACGATGTAAACAAGTTACATATCATAACAATTTCGTCATTAATATTATGATGAGAAAAGGTCATCTGGAGGTGACCTTCGTTTGGAAAAGGCCAGATCTAAATTAGCTAGTAGGCGAGCGGACAAATTTAGATAAGGTTTTAATCAGATTGGTTTCATCCTGGATTGAACCCAGAGCCTTTAAAGTTAAAAGCAGAGATGTTAGTGACTGTGTCCCTCCAACTCTGAACTGTCTCTTAATGATAAACTTAAAACCTTAAATTTAATACATGAACTAAAATTTGTGTCAAAATAGAATACAAGTATTTGTACAGGAATTAATGAATTTATTATCACAATGAGACAGACAACTATATCATGTTAGGTAGGAATCAAAGATAATGGATCAGTGCAAAACTACTTGTACATAAACAAGGGTGGAAGTTGTAAAATATGAAAATACTGAAAACCTACATTCAAAATAATGAAATAGACAGATTTCATACGAAATACATAGAGGATATTCGTCAACTTTGGTGTAAGATCGATTTTTATTTCAACGAGTGAGCTCTGTGTCTTTCATGCTTAGTTTTGCGTTTTATTTGATGTATTTTACACAAATTATAACGTGACGTCATTTCTACTCCAAGATGACATCATTTATTATCAAATATGACGTCATTTATCATATAGTATGACGTCATGAACAATGAAAATATAAGGTTTTCATCGCAGTGAAAATATAAAATTTATATTTTCATCATTCATTTTCATCGAATAATGCGACGTTTCACTGTAAAGCATGAAAGAAATAGGGTGATTTATTCTCAAAATACTGAAATCAGTATAAATACTGAAAACTTTCACTTTCACCCATGTAAAGAATGACATAGACTAGTTTATCACTGATTCATAAATACAGTATAACAATAAAATACAGGATCAACTATAATCTTCACAACAATTTATACAAGTCCACAAGAACTCAAGAATTCAAAATTCTGTAACATACAATTCAGTGGTGCTTTTCACAAAAATTCTTAGGGGAAAAATCTCTGTAAGTCAATTTCATATAATTAGCAGTTTAAAGTCAGTTGGATAATAAGCATAACTATGATATGGTATTCAAATGGTACCGGTATACAATATTCTACACAATTTTACAATACTTGGTATTGATTAACCAAAAAATGAGCGTTAATGTTTCTTATTTCGACTTACGAAGATTTCTTTCGTAAGAAATTTTTGTGAAAAGCACCACTGAATTGTTCAATCAGCTGATGGTACAACCCTTATCTTGGGCTATCAAAATAAAGGAGAAATCATACAGAAAGGTATGTTGAAAATGTTCTTGTTTAAGCCTTACAATTCACAGACTGTTACTATATGTCAGGACAATCACAGATTTTGTCATTTGGGCTGTCACAATACGCCATGACCGTATCGTGGTATACTGCAATGCGCTTGAACCGTACCACAATATATTGCTTTGCAAACCAATGACATGGCTGCATAAAACTTCTGTCTTTAAGATATTATTCAACTGTTCATAATAGAAATATTTTATAGGATTTTGTAGGGAAAGTGCCTGTAGCAGACTGGACTGAAAACAACTGGGTATTTTAGAGTAATATGAACATTCCAAACGCATTTCTTTTAACTTAAGCTTTCATCGAATGATGAATTTTGCTATTTTCATTTGGCAATGGGAAGAATTTTTCAATAAAAATGAAAAATATCTCTATATACCAATACATTAAATTCGTACCGCGGTACGTGTGGCCGCAACTGCATATTACAATATACCGATATACAGGTATATCGTGACAGCCCTTTTTGTCATCAGGTTCACTATAACCATGATCTGCAGTCTCATACAGGAACTGACTGCGTAGCTACAATAGTAAACATTGATGGTAATACTGTTCTAATATAAACAATCCTAAAACTAGCAAAGAACACAGTATAGTTGAATAACATTGTTTTCAAAGTAGCATTGAAACAGCAAAACATTTCCAAAAATCTAATTTTGAAAAATATGCTTAAGTTAGTCAGAAAAGTACTCAATATTGGATACATTTACTAAAAATAACAAACAAATTTTGCTCTCAGAAGCAAAACCTCCAATAAGTCAGGGACCTTATGAGACTAAAGATGGTGGTTACACTAAATACAGGAAGATATACAAATACAATACATGTTGATTTGTTATCTATCAGCGTTGAGTTGTCTGCCTGATAAAGCTACTTTCTCTCCTGGCTTAAATGCTGGCATACCTAAATATGGACAACTGGAACAACGGAATGCATCACCAAGATAACACTGAAAATATATATGAAAATTGTGAAATATACAGTACCCACCAAAAGTTTGGAGACATTAGAAATTTACAACAATTCTTGTATTTTGATGATTATTCTTGTCGAATCATTATTTCAATATATAAAAGTATTTATTGGTAAAATGAAAACAAAATGCATGAATGCAACACATTTTAAAGATTCAGTATCTGACACGGTAAAGCCTCCAAAATCATGTTTATTGTAATTATTTTCCATAACAATGCTTTTATGCTATTTTGAAGTCTCAGTTATAATTATAATGATGTCATGGGTTCAATTCCCAGGCGGGGATACTTTCTTGGAGCTTGGTCATGAAATTATTTCTATGAACATTCTCCCTCCTACCAATGATTTTAATTATGTAGGGCAGTTGTCAGTCACTGACAAAAGCATGCGCTAAGTAGTTGGTTAACAGCTAGATCAAGAGATTTAGCCTTTCCAGGAAGAGTGAGTAGGTTGACTGACTGCCGTTATAAGACCTATACAATGTGTTGCAACAGGGTTAAACCCAACAAAAACAAACTGTTTCATAAGGTTATGTACAGCAGCCAACTCCCCTAATTATCTTGGAGAAGTTTCTAGCCTAGTGGAAGATTGGAATACTTACAACTGTATAGTTTCTGTACTCAATATACATAAATCAGTATTTAAATCAGCTGAGTTAATGAATGTGCCACTGACAGCTGAATCAAATTTATTACTAAAATAATTATATGTAGACATATTAATCATTGAATTTACCAACAGCATGGTATAATCAAGATAAGTAATTAAAGATAAAACATACACTTCCACAAGCAGATGTGACTGTTTTAGGTTGTTGTTGTTTAGAAGCTTCAGAATCTAATTCCTCAGCTAGTCCACATGTACAATTCTTACATGCTTTCTTCTTCTTGTTAGCACCAGTGCCACAATCAGCTGTTAATATAGGGAACATTATAACATGTATTTCTACCACAATTCAGACCTTTTTTCCCTTATATAAAAGGGGCTGTTTTCAGACGCTTTCCTCTCTTGAAATTTCTTTAAAATCATGCATTTTTCTCAAAATTTGGAAATTTACTTGTATTTTTGTTCCTCTATCTATGAAATTGCGATAAAACTTCTCCAAATGTTTTACATAAAAAAGGACCCAGGCCCATTCCCCCAAATACTGAAAAAGCCCTGCAATTTACAATGCAGTTCTAAGATTAAAATCAAATGGACAAACAGGTTGCTAATATGAGTAGCAATTAGGTTTGATGATAATTGGAGCAAATCTTTGACCTCTAGAGATTTTACATTGAAAAGCTTGCAATGCACTCTATACTTTCACACAAATAAAAATTAAATGAAATGTTTTTGTTTTTAGTATAAAATTTGGGGAGTTAGTATGACACATGTTTGTAAGTCTTAAAGAGAAGTTTCCATCTGATAAGTTTATAAACTATTGTAATATTGTACTAAGGGTTCCAATACGATGCGATAGGGCACATGCAATATGGTTTTACAATACAGTACAACCTCTCAAAACAACATCCACTGGGAGGGACGTAAGTATGTTGCTGTTTAGAGATTGATGCTCTGCAGAGGTTAAATTCAAGTAAAATTATGCCAAAGAGAAATATCAAAAGTTGTTGTGCATCTGGAGGATTTGTTCTTTAAAGGGCTGCTCTGCAGAGATTATACCATATACCATTTTTAGTGTGCAGCCCTAGTAAATGTATTCAATGACAAATGTTACCTCACTGCAGAGGTTATACTGTATACCATTTTTAGTGTGCAGCCCTAGTAAATGTATTCAATGACAAATGTTACCTCTCAATGAAGCAGGATCTGGTTTCTTTAAATCTTCTTCATCTAAAAGTTCATCATCATTAACTAAATCAATATCATCATCACCAACATCTAATGCTGATAACTTCCATACTGCTGCTGTTGATGCCTTGTTCTGTGTCTCTATAAAAATATTTGAATAGTCATTACAGGCACATGGCTGGCAAGAAAAGCAAAACCTCTACAGACTGAAAAGGGATTTAGGGATCCTTATGAGTCGATTACAGTACCCACCAAAAGTTTGGAGACAAAAGAAATTTAAGACAATTCTTGAATTATGATGATTATTTTTGTAGATTCATTATTTTTAATATATTTAATTACAGTTTGTGAAAAAACATAACTATTTTCATGAATGCAACATATTTTTAAATATTCAGCATCTGACATCTTAAAGCCTACAAAGCCATGGATGTTGATTGTGTTTATTTTCTATAATTTAACTTTTATGCTACTTTGTAGTCTCAGTTGTAATGATAATGATAACCAAAAACTTAAGTAAAAAACTAGTTTCAAAATTTCAGTTATAAAATTTTAGATAAAAACTATTCAGTAGGCCTTTAAAGTGAAAATGTCTCCAAACTTTTGGTGGATACTGTATAATTTTCATGTTGTTCATCTTTCTAAGCATTGGGGAAACCAAGAGCAGTGGTCCAGATGTAGGACACTTACCCCACTAGGGGTATTGCTTATTTCCTTGAGCATGAAATTTATCTCTAGTAGCTCCATTTCTCTCAGGTGTAAATGGGTACTGTGAGGAAACACCTGCCTAAAGGTGATCCCAATAATCAGGACTAAAATTTTAGGAGTTATTTTACAAAATTGTAGTCAGCTAAACCAACTCAAAATATTGAGTTTTTCTGAGCACTCTTGCTCAAAAACTTTCTCTATTGTTCTGTGTACACATATCACTTATTGTAACAGTGCATGTTTGTATGTACAGCAGGTAAACTTCCCACTCATTTGAATTCCAGATTTCTGAATAAAATAATGAGGCTCAAATTAGCATTAAAACACTCAGAAAATCGATAGCATTAATTAAAAATTCACAGTTGCAAACATGTTCAACATTCTTTGTTCATCCCACAATAGCGACATTGTTCTATCCATAGTTACAGTGTTATACAGTAAAGTTCCGCTATTAAGACCAGCAAAATCAATGGTCTTAATAGTGAAACGGTCTTATTATAGAGACCTTTTTGTTCACAAATTAAGCATTCCGGTCTTAATAATTGTCAAAAACCGTATGATTTTGAAATAACAAAAGTGGTCTTAATAGCGGAACTTTACTGTAGTACTAAGTTGTTTTTTAAATTGCATATATGAATAGTTATCATGTATGCCATTAAAATTTTGAGAACAAAATGCAAGCAATCTACTTCATTTTTGCGAGTCGAAATAAAATCAACTCGTAAAAATTTGCAAGATCAATTTTTTGTTAAATTTAAGCCCTGGTCTATGTCAACTATCATAATGGCAACATTATAAAAGACATTAAAATTTACACTTACCAGTTTTCTTCTGTCCAAATGACAGTTTAAGTTGAGTTGATGCACCAACTTCATAGTTTGGTTTACTAGCAGTAAATTGTAGGAAACAAACATCATTTGTATTATGATGTTTTACTAATGATTGTTTTAAATCATCAGATAATGATAGTTCTTTAGGCTGACAATAAAAAAAAAATATTCTGGAATCTAAATTTAAGATTTTCACAAAAACTTTCAGACACTCAAATAGCACTTTTGAAAATAAACCTGGCATCGAATTGAAAACAGTAGCGTAAAACTAAACATCAATTACTATACAGTCTTCGAAATTAGGATACGAAAGTAGTTGCCTGAACACGCCATTTTAGCACTTAACATCATATTTTGTTTGTAGAAATTCGGTTGCCCGAAGGAAATTTTCAGTAGCCCAAACTAGAAATTGGTTGTCCCAGGCAACCGGACATCCACTAATTTCGTAGACTGCTATATCTTTCTCTTACAAAATATTAAATACAAAATACAAGTCCTCAAATTCATGTCTTTGCTGCAATCCAAATTAAATAGTTGAATACAATTATCAACAAAATCATGTATGTTTTATATGAAGTGCACGAGGGTCGTCCGGAAAGTTCGTAGACACCTCCTTTAATATGAGTATTTCGCATTAGAATTTAATGAAACTTTCTTAAATCACTCACCAATGTTTTATGATCGATGATACAAAATTTCAAAATTTTCAGTTCTTAAACAATGAAACGGTACCCCTATACAAGGTTGCCACGGAAACGATCACAGGAGTGCCAAATTCAATTTCATGTTTTCATCGTAATAAAACTATGCAATTATGATCAAGGGTGCGCTCAACATAAAATAATCGCTTGAGAAAATAGATTTAACAAAGGTATAACAAATGTCTACGATTTTCTGAACAAGCTTCGTATTTTAGATTTCTAAGTTTCTGCATAATGCGTTCAACAGGAAATAGAATTATCATCATTATATTATACATACATGAATACAATTTTTTATTCCAAATTAAACTATTAATAAAAGTCCATCAGTTACATTTTTCAAAATCTGGATAAAAATCAAAATAGTTATTTTCCATCGCCTAACAAACATTAACACTATACTACCAACCTGTAAAATTTATATTTCCTTCTCCCCATTACTTTTTATTTCTAAATAGATTTAACAAAAAGTTTAGAAATTAAAATTACCAACTAAAATCATGAACCATGTAACTAATAAAAATTGGTGTAAAAATATTTTTGTGACGTGTATTTCAAATGCACAGTTTATTAAAAGTCAATATTGTATTCAATTTTTTTAAGACCACTGGCCCTATTTTAATTGTGTATTGTCTAACACAGATATAGACCAGTGTCCGCGAAATCTTAAAAAGTTTACTTGTCCATTCTTGGCAATTGGTAAAGTTCATAGGCGGATCCAAGGGGGGGCAGATCCGGCGTACGCCCCCCCCCTAAAATTGCCCAAAGAAAGGTTTTTTTCAATCATGAATATGATATATATAGGAAAGTATGTATATATACATGTATGTCAAAAACAATTCGCACGCTATGCATGCAATAAGTAACGGGGCTAGGAGTTCGGAACCTTGCATACAATTTAAAACAATTACTTCTCATAATTGTAAGTATTTAACATGAACCAACGGCTGTTAGAAAAATAATGATATATATCTAGATGCTTTATATTGTATACCCTAACAAGGTTAGTTGAGGCTCTAGAAATGTGCCTAAATCCCTTAGAAATGACCAAAACTCTGATATATCGGGTGCCGCTGGTCATTTAGAACCCAGATCTGGGTTTGCCCTGGACCATTCGGGACCCTTACGGCCTATTAAAACCCCATTCTGCTTGTTCATTTTACCCCCCCCCCTCTTACTATAATTTTACGCCCCCCCAGGGGTTGCGAAAACGCCGGACCGCCGGTCATGTCCGGCAAAAATTCGTTTCGGTCCGGCAGTTTGATCGAGCCGTCGGTCCGGCCGACCGGCGTTTTTTCTCACGACATTTTTACATTTTTCGCCGATAATTCGTACCATTCTTTGGTTCGAAATCATACCAAGCCCAATCAGTGTGAACCACAATATTCCTAAAAACGGCAAAAATCGCATTAAAAGTTTTTAAATGCGAGAAAATATCGCACCACTTTTCTAGACGCTTTTGAGCGTCTAAAATTATCAATAAAATCGTGACACTGTTTGAAAAAAAGTTTGAAATCGGCGAAAAAGAGAAAACAAATTTTCATAGTATACTAAAATTAAATTCCCTAATTGATCGTCGATTGGTAATCAAGATATGAGTTGTGAAAAATAAGACCGCCCACGGCGATTACATGCTAATTACATGTCAATTAATTTAATTATCGGTCACACGCTGGGAGATTAACTCGCCGACAAAGGATGTCATAAATTCGATTTGGAGTCGCCAAGTTATGTTTACACGCGTGACTACGTTCGCATATGCCTAAGTTACCTATATTCGTCCGAGAGAATTACGTTATTAGCGCCACGAGCAGGTCATTTTATTTTAAGACGCTCGGCGATGTTGGGGGATTTATTTTAACGGCGCGTCCGCGGAAACAAGTTAAAATTACACTTAATGTCGTATCATGTAGCATCTTTTGTTAAATTAGGATGAAAGCATAAAACAATAAGCCTTTCAATCAAGATGGAAGTTAGATATGAAATTGATAAGCAAAGTTGAATGACTCTGAACTGCAATAAAAATTATATCTATTAAAACATTGATGATTATTGGTTAAATATTTAACATTAGATTACGTAAATTGGCGGTATTTGTCAATTCATGCACAACTACATACTTTTGTCGGCGAGTTAATCTCCCAGCGTGTGACCGACAATTAAGTTTAATTGACATGTAATTAGCTTGTAATCGCCGTGGGCGGTCTTATTTTTCACAACTCATATCTGAATTAACAATCGACGATCAATTAGGGAATTTAATTTTAGTATACAATGAAAATTTGTTTAACTCTTTTCCGCCGATTTCAAACTCTTTTGTCAAACTGTTTCACGATTTTATTGATAATTTTAGACGCCTAATAGCGTCTAGAAAAGTGGTGCGATATTTTCTCGCATTTAAGAGTAATTGAAACTATCCACTTAAAGTTTTTAAAATATGTATTAAAATTAAAGAGATCTACTCCTAATTGTATTGTTTATGGAGAAACTGGTGAAACCCCTTTGGGATTGGACATTGAAGTAAAATTTATCTCTTTTTGGACTAAATTGATATCAAATCAAAATTCTGTTCCTTCAAAGTTATCCTCCATTATTTATAGTATTATGCATAAATCATTCCTTAATTTAGATGTATCTATACAAAAAAAGAATTTTCCTTGGATTTACAAGGTAAAAGCCATTATCAATAAATGTGGTTTCCCAGACATATGGAATACCCAGTCTGTGACTAACGACAAATGGTTAAAACTAGCTATAAAACAAAAACTGAGGGATTTGTTTATAAATGAATGGTTTTCAAGTATTGAAAACTCTAATAGTTGCCAGTTTTACAAAGTAATTAAAACATCTTTTGGCTTTGAAAATTATCTGAACAAAATACCCAAAAACTCTTCTACCTTACATCATCAAATTTAGAACACGCAACCATAAACTACCCATTGAAACAGGCAGTTGGCATGGTTTGCCTTATAACCAACGTTTATGTAGTACCTGCAATATACTTGGTGATGAATATCATTATCTCTTTGAGTGTAGTTTATTTGTAAACGATAGAAAACTACTTCTGAAACCGTATTTCATAAGACGTCCAAATACGTACAAATTATATCAATTATTCAATAATTCATCAACCCAACAGTTTAACAATGTGTGTAAACTCCTTAAGATAATTTTATCATCTTTATGATAAAGAACTGCTTATATGTATAACATTCTTAGTTTTAGCTAATAATATTTACTAATTGTATAACACAATTTCAATGTACCATTATATTATTATGACTCTCCGGTGCCCTTAAGAGGACACCAATACATATATATATAAATACATAACTTATTAAATTAGTTCCTGATTGCTACCCTAATATTCTCGTACCCCGAGGTTATCAAGATTCTCGATCTAGTATCGAGAGTCTTGATAGTCTCTGGGAACGAGAATGGTTCCCTATTTGGTTTCATTTATTTATACTTTATAATTATGTAACATTGTTGATTTATACCTGTACTTCTATCCTTACCATGTGCCTCGTAAAAATATTTATATCTATTTATGTACCTCATTTATTCATGTATATGTGAAATGAGAGAATAAAAGAATTTGTATTGTATTGTATTGTAAAGAACTTTTAATGCGATTTTTGCCGTTTTAGTGCGGGAAATCGCGGAAATCGCGTCCTAGGAATATTCCTGTTAAATTTGTAATCCGGATTAGTAAAATTGGTATGTTACATCATGTAGAATCACAAACGGGGTATATTATTGGTTAAAGGGTTAAAATCTTTTTATAGATATGATTTGAGAAATTTTGAATTTTGATGCCACAATGAAAATTCTCGGGTTTTTTTTTGGCCAATCGGAGAATTTCTTCCACTGTAATCAGAAAAAAACTTATAATTTACTTGTGAATGGGAGAAAATCTCTCACTGAAAATATGACCTAGGAATATCCCTGATGTTTGCTGTCGGACAGTAGTTAAAGAAAAAATTGTTGTTGTTTTTTTTCGGACTGGCAGAACTGTTTCCGGACTGGCAATTCTTAGTAAATGCCAGACCGGATGACTGGCAGTTTTTTATCACTTTCGCAACCCCTGCCCCCCTCTAACTAAAAATCCAGAATCTGCCTATGAAGTTACTTGTCCGTATGTACATTAAAGAATAAAATTATTGAAAAATCCACATTGTCCCTATTTGCCTTGGGACAACACAGACAATATGGATGTTTGATTTCATCAGCCCTGGTCTTAGACTATGGTACTCACCTGTGAAATAGATATAAAACCTGACAACTTGAGTGCTGACGTTGTTTTCTCTGTAACTTTTACTTTATTTTCATCACTGGAAGCACCAGTCAGAGCTAAACCAAGATATAATGTTCCCTGTGGACGTAATAGACGACATATCTCAACTAGTGTCTCATCGCTAACCAGGGTAGATGTAGGATCTAACAGACCTGATATAGCTACATCAAAACTTGATGTATTGTGATTGCCTGAAAAAAATATCAATCTGATTAAAACCCAATCTAAAATTTTCCACTCGCCTACTCACTAATTTAGATCTGGCCTTTTCCAAATGAGGGTCACGTTCAGGTGACCTTTTCTCATCATAATATTAATGACGAAATTGTCATATGTAACTTGTTTACGTCTACGTCACGCAATTTGAAATGAGCTGTCCAATAGCAGACTGTGAATAATACCGCTGTTAAATAAGCTAGCAAACCTTGGTCTAAAAATAGAAATTACGAAATCAAAATGTTATTAATAGTGTTTCGTCTAGATGAAAGCTACGCATTGCTTGGTCGACACAAAGTTCATCTCGACTTGACCTTCCACGGAGACAGTAGAGATCCTGTACGACA